>OZ014521.1:400628039-401962763 GCA_963966055.1 Lathyrus aphaca | reverse complement strand
ATTGGCTAGGGAACTCCAAATCGAGAAAGGATGTTTCATTTGAAGAAACGAAGTATGTTTTGTGTTGTTATCTTGGCAAGAGGTTCTGCTTCTATCCAATTTATGAAATATTCTACGCCCACGATCAATACCTGTTTTGGTTTGATCCAACAACAAATAGCCATAGGATATCCAGGCCCCACCATCTGAATGGCCACAGGGAATACATCGTTTTCGGCTTGTTGGGAGATGTTAGATGCATATCCCTGTGCCATTGGCATTTGTCACATTTCTTTTTATTCTCCTTTGTGTCGTGTTGCATGGTCGACCAGTAATATCCTGCTCGTAGAGCTTTCCTGGATGGGATCTTCCGCCCAGATGTTGTGCGTTGATCCCTTTGTGGATTTCGTGCAGTATGTGGGTGACTAAATGTTCCTCGACACATTTGAGGAGGAAATGGAAAATCCTCGTCGGTACAACTTGTCTTCGACCAAAACATAGGATTATGCCCTATGTCTTACTACGCTTGCCTATTTTGGATCAGATGGTAATTCGTCTTTGGCAACGTAGTTGTAGACCAGAGTCATCCAACAGTCGCTGTTGCTGATGAGTTTAAGTCTAGGGTCAGGGAGGGCTCTCGGTACTTGGTCGAGGAAGTACGTCCTGGATGACTGTCGCTCCCTGGATTTCCATCCTGGTACAAACGCGAAAGTGGCACGGAAAAGAGGCAGAGTCGCCAGCCAAACATTTTTATCCCGAAGGAACGAGAATGGTAATGTTGCACAAACCAAAGAAAAGAAAGGAAGGAAAAAGGTCTTGCGAACCAAAGAATCTGGGTTCGGGTGTCGGTTAAGACCTGGGAAGGTATTAGCACCCCAGATCGTCCACCATACCCGACGAGATCCACGCTTGCAAAGAAACTATTTTAAAGGGTGAGGAAATGAAAGCTGCGGCAAAAGAAACACTAAAACTGGATAAGAAAAGAAAAGAAAGGGGGAAAATGTAGGGAAATAAAAGAGTGCTTGAACGGTCCCTACCCCGTCACCTACGTACCTTATCTGGACATGAGGATCAGAGTCACCGTAGTTCCCCTAACAAGAGGTGGAAGATGGCTTGTGTTTTAAAGCTTGAACTGCTTATGTCAATGTTTAGGTGTTGCAGGCTCGTCTAGAACGAGTGTGTTACTGTCTTGCAAAGTGACAAGTAGGAGCAAGTTCTTACCTAAGGAGTGAAGGTGATGAGAAAATAAGTCCCAAAGGAGAGACGTTTATTCTTTGCTCCAGTCTTTTAAAGAAGTGCTTTTGTTGTTTTTGTTTGTGGTATTTATTAAGTGTTTTTTAGGTTTTTGTATGAAGATGAGAAGAGAAGAAACCAAAAAGATATCAAAGGTAAAGAGTCTAACGGGGGACTAAAAATCCTAAATATTATCATGCATGGAAATCCTAGGTTATTCTGGCTTGACTTCTATCCTAATGAAGAATAAGGAAAGAAGAAAATAAAGAAGAAGAAGAAAGGAGGAAGCAGAAAGCAACTTACTTCTCTAAAGAAGTTAAGTTGTTTCTAAGAGAGAGTGGTGAACTTGAACAAGCATATCATAAGGCTAAGGCAAACATAATTTGAAAGTAAAAAAAGATGAAGGAAGAAATTATATGTGGGATACCCTTCCACACACATGACTTACCAAAGCCCCATACAAAACAAAGGTTAATGAATCACATAAGCATAAGGTGAAAATAAGAAGATTCAAACAATATGCAAACCAAATACGAAGGTCACAAACCAAACACACTCAACAAAGTTACAACCTAAACCCTATAGATGACCTAAAACAACTACCAAGAAAACCTAATAGGATGGCATAAATACCTTCCTCAAACTATGTTAGAAAGAGGGGAGAAAGAAGCATACAAAGTTACTTAAAACAAGGAACCAAACAAATACATATGGTCATGAGAAAATTATGAAATTAAATCCCAAAAGCCAACAACCAGAATCAAACAATGTGTCAAAATGACTCTAAAAAATTCACAATCAAACTCCACTAAACGGTCACACAAAGTCGCTTGAGAACAATTAATGAATTCTCACAAACAAGACTTCTAAAACAAGGGATAAAATGAAATTTAAAATATGACAAAAATATTTTTATGTGCTTTTCCGAGTCTTTAAAGAGATGCAAAAAGAACGGAGTCAAAATATTACTAGAGGTGGAAGAAATAAATTCTACAAGTTAAGGTGTTAATATGGAAATTAAATGAGAAAAGAAATTAAATGAAAATTCGAAATTAATAAAATCAGAAAATAAAAGCATGGAAAATTTCTACAATGAGATAAGATATTAAAATAATATTTGTGGAATTTTATGATAGGTTTTGGTATTTTTTATGAATTAAAATTGAAACTAGGTGCAAAAAGAAATAAAAACAAAAAAAATGGGGAATGAGGTGTAACATAGTAATTAATGAAGTTAAGAAAGGAGATTGGGCTGAAAAACAGGGTGTGAATAGCGATGCTACAAGGCCCATAACGCAGGAGAGAAAGAGGGACTATGGTGAGGTGTTGTTCAACGGTCTGACTTAATGCAGACCGTTCGATTCATGGTCTTCTGATGGTCTTCACATCATATGGCTGGAAAAACGCTGGTGTAAGGTATTATGGTATACCAACACACACAAAATCAAAAGAAAAAGGTCCTACCGGACGTTGACAAGTGTCACCGCCGGTATGGACGGGAAATCTCAAAAGCTGCCATAGCTGCCATCCTTATCTTATCTCCTCACAATCTCTTATGAAATCTCTTTATTACTATCTCTTTATGAAAATTTTATTCTTCTTAATTTTTAATAACTCTTTAAATGTCCTTTATCACAAACACAAACAAATTGAAAAAAACTCAAACAAAATCCTATGATATTCTTCTCTCTCGCTCTGCGCTGTGCTCATCTTCTTCTCTCTCGACCTATCTCGCCGGCGCCATGGATCCTCACCGGAGCACCACGCAAACACAACAACAACCACAACCTAACCAACTTCTCGTAGTCAATACGGATCCGAGCTTGGTTTCTTTGAAAACTCTCTCACACGACAAGATCGACGCCTCAGAAACAAAAGCAACAACGTAATAAAACAACATAGAACAACAACAATCTAGCGAGTTCGACGATCCAAACCTGGTAAACCAAAAATCGAGTCAACAATATGATCGACGAAGGATGATGCTGAGGTTGTTTCGACAACACCATGAGATTAATGATGAATTCGTCTCCGATGTGCAAGGAAGAACTCGAGCTTCGGTTGGCGTCAAGAAGAGTGATGATTCTGGCTTGTTGTTGATAAAAACATTAATTCAGATTTGTTGTTGATGATGATGATGAAGTGCGATGAAGATGATGATGATGATGTGCGATGACGATGATGATGTGCGATGAGGTAACAAAGGAGAGAGGTTTTTGTTTTGTTGATGAAGGAGACGTCGATGTAAAGAAATTTGAAGAGAGTGATGAAGCTTTGGTGATGATGAACTCGGTGAAGGATGTGTTTGGTTGTTGATGATGAAGTCTGTGTTGCTATTTGTCGCTCCCGCTAAGTGACACCAGGGTCAGATAGGGTACAGACACGAACGGTCGGCGAGAGGAGAGAATGAAATGAAATGAAAAGAGTCGCCAGCTAGGCATTTTTATCCCAAAGGAAAGGTAATGCTGCATAAACCTAAGAAAATATGGATAAGACGGTCGCGAACCAGAGAAACTGAGAAAGGGGGTTGGTTACAACCTAAGAAGGTATTAGCACCCAGATTGTCCGTCGTACTCGACGGGATCCACGCTTGAAAGATTGTGTTTAAAGGGGTAAGTGTATGTGTTGTCTGTATGTAAAAGCTGGAAAAGAATGTACAAGTGTCAGTGCAAGAAAGTGAAATGAGGTGCTCAGGAATGAGGCTTAAAAGAGAATGCTGGAAGAGGGGGGAAGAGACAGAGACTTTTGTTCGATAAATGTTAAGTTATGCCTACGTATCCTCTCGTGCAATGAGGAAGTCAGAACACCGTAGTTTGACTCAAAGAGACTGAAAAATAAATTGACTGGTGAACTGCTTGTTTGCCTATGCTCAAGTGTATGACCTGTCTGGCTCAGGTGCTAACTGTCTTGCATTAGACGGAAGAAGCGAGTTCTCGTTTGTGAGTGAAGATGATGAGAAAAGAATCCCGTAGGAGACGATTATTGTTTGTTTTTGTGTTTTCAATCTTTTATTGTTTTTTGTGTTTGTCATAAGTTAATGAGCTTAAGCCTAAACCAAGGGTTAGTAAACTTATCATATCCTCCCTTTTGATTAGGGATAATGAGAATGCCTTAAGTATGAGGTAAACACCTCAAACTTAATTACCATGATGTATGATTAAGATCATTAACCTACTTGTGATTATTTAGATTTTTTTTTGAGTTTTTGTTTAGTGTTAAGTAATGAGTTTAAGCCATAATCAAGGATTTAGTGGACCCATTACACCATCCTAATAGAAGGATAATAGATGAGAACACTTAAGCTGAGGAAGATACCTCAACTTAATCCATGATTAGGGATTAACCTCATGACAAAACAAACCTTTATTAAAGTGGATTTTAATTAATGGTGAGATTAAGAAGTGATGTTTATGGTTTGTAAGACAACTTGAGGAGGACTTGTCCATTAACACTAGGGTTAGTCCTTCTTAACCAATTAAGGAAGAATTAGAACCCTAATGCAAGGCCCAAGTTACAAGCTATTGTCTTAGTGATTATTAAGATGGATTAATTAAGAGGTTTAAACAAATTAAGGGTTTAACACTTAGGATTAAAGTTATACACTCCATCCTAAGAGAAAGATGCAGGCATAACCCTAACCACAAAGTCTTAAAACCTTAAAGGTTTAGTCTCTGATTATGAGATTAGAAGAGAGACACAAAGGAGACACAAAGGTAAAACTAAAGGGGGACTAATCAAAACCCTAATTATTGTCATGCTTGGATGTTCCTATGGTTTGTAAGGCTTGCAAGAGATCTTCAGAGAAGCCACCAATGGAAGAAGCAGATGAAAGGAGGAGAAGCCGAAGAAACAAGTTAACTTACTTCATTGAAAAATATAAGTTACTTGAAGAAAGAAAGTTAATGATGAACATGAATGAGCAAGCTCACTCTAAAGCAAAGTAAAAATTCAGCAATGATTCATAAGAGGAATGAGAAGAGAAATGAGAAGTGAAGGCAAATTCACTTCTCAAAGTACTTACCACCTGAAATGGTTAGCATAAAGGAAATACATGAAATGAAAATGAGATGTATGCAAGGATGCAAACCAAAACCAAAAGCATAAACATGATGTAAATGATGTTATGACATGATGCAAAAGCATACCAAGTGTTATGAATGATCATACAAGAGATGGAATGCAAATGAAGCATGCTTTGAGGTATGAAAACACATGAAAGTTCATGGAATGAAATGAATGCATATCATGGTAAATGGATGAAGAAATGATCAAGCATGGTTATAATGTGTCCTATGATGTCTAAGATGACATGTGAATGCATGAAATGTCATGGAAAGTTCATGTATGGATGCATATGCAAGATGTATGCAAATGAACATGAGAAATTAGGGTTTTAATGCAACATGAGATGCAAAAGTCAAAAACAGAAGCAAATCACAAGATAAAAAATTGCAAATTAACTCAAAGGAACCCTAACCCCATATGATATCACACCCCAAAGGAGGAGGTCTAACTCTTAACCTAAAGAAAGTTGTGATTTTTTCTAAGTTATCTAGGGTTTTAAGGTACCTTAAGATGGAAAATGCATATTAATTTGAAAATGCAAGATAAATTTGTGACAAAAATATGCTAGACACTACATGCTATATGAAGATCAATGCAAAAAGAACCAATGTCAAACCCTTCATGGTTAGGCAGAAAAGAATTCTTGAAGTTAGGGTTCAAAAATGGGATTTTTATGAACCCTAAATTCAAGAAAATTGTCAAGATTGAATCAAAACCAAAAAGAAATTTGTATGAATGGTTTGACAATGTTTCTAAATGTCCTAAGATGCAATGTGAATTTTTTTGAAATGTTTAGAAACCTAAATGGTATTTTAATTAATTAATTTTCATTAATTAATTAAAATAAACATTTAAATATTTTTAAAATGATTTTTTAATGCAAAAAATAAAAATAAAAATGTTTTTGGGTGAAGAAAAATATTTGAAATCAAAATGCAGAAGAAAATATTTTTGGAATTTTCTAGGTATTTTAAATTAATTATGCAAGAAAAATGATAAAAAATGAAATAAAAATTAAATTAAAGGAAAGTATGATGATCCAAGGGTTCAGATTTGAACTGGGGAGGATTGGGTTGACTGCGCGTGCGTTTCAAGGGTCTGGATTACTTCTGATGAAATTAAACTAATTAATCCTAATTAATTTAAATAAAATTGGATTAGGGTTAATGGACAAATCTGAGCCATTCGTACGCGCGGTAAACCTAAGATCTAAGGGCCATTATTCAAAGTTCACTAATTACAGGATTAAACCCTAATCTTTTTCAGGTGACCGGAACAATGTTCCGGTCATCTTCTCCGGCAGCTCCAACTTGCTAACTATCTCAAAACGCAAAATAAACTCACCAAACTCTCCAGAAATGATCCTTATAACATTCTAAACAAGATTCAGCCAACAAAAATCATTTATTTTCACTCAAGATCATGAATCAAAGCATAACGGAAAATACGCAGAAAATTTCAGAAGCTTCATACATGCTCAATACTTGATCATTTTCAAAACTAAATACATCAGGATCATCAGTGAATCATGAAGAATCATTTAGGAACTTGAAAACGCATTTCTGGAAAAAAAAGTTCTTGGGGTTACCTGAAGTGAAGCTTTCTCAAACTGAGCTGTCTGGCCTCCTCTTTGGTTCAAAACGACCCCAATGATCCTCCTGGTGGTGCTTTGATTCTTGGAGAAAGTTTATAATGGCTGAAATGAGAGCTTGAACACTTGCTGGTCAGAAATCGTGTTTTGGCTATGGGAGCTTTTTGGCTGTTTTAATGGTTGGGAAATGTTCTCTAGGTCTTGGTGAGTTGATCTATGTGTTTGGTTTGAAGTTTGAGTGGCTGAGTTATGAATTTCAAGGCTTGAAGGTTGAGAGCAATTTTTGAGAATGCTGAGTTCTTGGAGCTCTTGGCTTGTGTGTGTTATGAAATGAACTCCTTGAAGCATGCTTGTAAAGTCCTGATAGGCCACAGAGTGGGTGGTGGCTGCAGCTGATTGGTATGGGCTCTTTTGCACAAAGTCAACAAAGTTTGTACTTGAGGTATGGGCTCTTGTGCAGCTGGCTTTTTGGCTTGTTTTGGTTCAACAGAGATCAAGGAGAGCCATGGAATGCATTTTGTGGTGATTCAGCAAGTTTGTGAAAGGTTTTGTGCCCTTTTGCAATTTTCATGAAGTTTGGCCCCTTTTGGATTTCTTGATGTGCAAGACATGAATTATCATGGTTCTTGGGCCAATTCTGACTTTTAGACAATGCACTATGTTGGTATGATGCTTAGAGGTGTATTAGAAGTAACAAAATAGCTTGGCAAGTGTTTTTGCAAAAAATCCTCTTTGGTGTATTCTTGAAAATTATAGGATTTTTGCCAACTTTGAAAGATCATAACTTGAGTTCCATAGTGAATTAGAACTTGTTCTTGTACTTTTTGAAAAGGGAATGATCCAATCTACAACTTTCATGACCAAAAATTTTTCATTTGAAGCATTTTTGGTTGAGAAAGAGGAGGTTGAAAAACTTTCCCAAAATGGAAAGTTTACATTACAAGTCATTTCCATTTTTGGCAACTTTTGGTTTAGCTCATTTTTCTTCAATTTTGTGAACTTCCAAGCACTTCAATGATCAAATAAAGATCATATAACTTCAATTTGATAAAAAAAATCCACTTTGGTTCCATTGGTAGGGGTCTCAGATGCCCTGATTTTGCTCTGACTTGCTCAAGAAGTTACCCAGTGAACAAATGACTTCCACAATGAATTTCTTCATCAAACTTGATATGAATGATACTTATAACATATTGAGACCATTAGAAACAAGAATGAATAAAAAATTTGGAGTTATGGCCTCTGAAACCAAAACCCTAATTTTAGGTCATCTGTGCAGTGAAACCCTAGCTCAGCTTCCATGCTTTCCAAGTTCTTGTGATTTTTTGACTTCCTTGATCTTTGAAGGATATAATATGATGATTTAATATACATGGACCCTCTTGGAATGATTGAAGAACTTTGGAGTGGCTCAGATGGATCCTTGATTGCTCAGATCACAAACCCTAGATGCAGATGAACTTGAACTAATGCAGTGAAACAAAAATGCAATATGAGATGGTATATTTGAACTAATGCAAATATGGAAGATCACAAGCCATGGTTTGAACTTAGTGAGGGAAAATTTGGGGTGTTTACAGCTACCCCTATTCAAACATGAGTTAGTTGTGTAGGATGTAAGCGACGACTTAACAGACAAACAAGATAACTTGTGGTTGAATACCAAAGACAATCCGAAATTTGCACTCACTGGGGATAAAGGAATGACGGGGACGACCGACATGCTGGGGAAATAAGGAAACCATGATGGGGAAGGCCATCAAAATAAAGTAACAAGGTTCTCTAGGGATTAAAAATAAAGGCAATGATGGGGATGGCCATCAGGTTCATAAAGTAATATAAGCAACGACGGAGACGACAATCAGTTTAATGAAATATTGATGAGGGACGGTAATCAAAGGTGAAGGACGATCACCTAGCAGGGGACGACTGCTCTTTATCACGACATAGGACAAATGTCGGATAGAAAAGGTCGACGATGGGGACGATCATCGGATAAGCATGATGAAAGACGATCATCAAGAGGTGAAGGACGATCACCTAGCAGGGTACGTCTGCTCTCGGGGTTTATCATGACATATGACGAATTTCAGATAACAAGATCAACGATGGGGATGGCCATCAGATAAAATGATGAAGGGCGATCATCAAAAAGGAGAAGGATGATCACCTAGCAGGGGACGGCTGCTAATTATCACGACATAGGACAAATGCCAGATAGAAAAGGGTTCCAATAATGGAGACTCCGCTGGGAAAGGATGAGGGACGGTCATCCATAGGTGAAGGACGATCACCTGGCAGGGTACGGCTGCCAAAAGTATCATGACATAGGACGAATGTCCGATAGAAGAAAAGTTGCTTTGCGAGCGACTTACTGGGGAATGGTAAACACTGATGAGTGCTTACACTTAAGAATCAAAGGTATAAGGGTTTGACGTTGTGTATAGATTAAAGATGCGGACGAGCATCCTTAAGACTACGATACAGACGAGTATAAGTAGAAACAAACGCTGACACGTGGTCTGAGATGATGATATAGACGAGTACCAACTGGTTAGCAAAGAACACTGACGAGTGTCGAATCTGTGGGGAATAAGTGTATATACAAGATATGGACGAGTATCTGTATATGTATGAACAAGTATTGTGAAGTATGAGCAAGACACGGACGAGTGTTCAACTTGCTGGGGAAAAGTGACACGGACGGGTGTCAGAAGAGAAAGTGTATAAGTTATGAACTTATGAGTATAAAAGATGTTTCGGCGACCTGCAGGGATAGGATGACACAGACGAGTGTCGAAAAGAGTGTATTATAAACAAGTACTTGGTCTGCAACAAGTGTTTAGGCAATCATGCTGGGGAGTGGTGACACGTACGGGTGCCAAAAGAGTATATATAGGTATTTGTAATCACAGAGGCTGTTTGTGGCTTATATCCGCATGGGAATGATATGACACGGATAAATGTCAGAAAGGTATATATGAATAAGTATCTGTGTTTGAGAGTGCAAATGGGACGCTCTACTTTCTGTTGGGGAAATATGAGAGGACACGGGCGAGTCTCATGAAGAACATGTTATAGATAAGTATTTGTACATGAGGGTGCAAAGGGACGCTTTGGCTTTTGTGTGCAAGGGATGTATTTTGTATATTGCTGATGAGGTACTGTTGGTATTTACAGGTGACTGGTTCAAAACCTGACTTGTGATCATGCAAATGTTTGATTTTTGCCGTAATGCTCCGTATTAGACGGAATGCTACGCTCAGTGGGGTAATATGATGCGAATGCTATGATTATGCAAAAGAGAAACCGGTCCAGGATTCGGATCCTGCTGCAGTGAAGATCTCTGGCTGATCTGCTTGGAAGGATATCCTAGCTGGGGATGAGATCATTGGTAGATCTGATAAGATATATGGTTCTGCTTGGGGAAAATAGATCGTTGATAGATCTATCCGGTAAGGAGATATCCCAGCTGGGGATGAAGAAGCTTCCGTCACTTTGTTGTGAGAACTTCAGGCATTTCTCGTCTGAGTAGATGCTGGAGCTCTGTGGGGAGATGGTTCCCTTGTCTTTGGGAGACCTGGCACTCTACTTGGGAGAGGAAAAATCACTGAAAGATCTTCCTAGAAATATCTGTGGGGATTCTGGTTGGGGATGAGGAGGCTTTGACAACTCTGTTGGGGGAAAAAGCATTTCAGATGCTGCTTGGAGAAGATGTGCTGGGGAAGTGATGCCTGGCATGCCCCATGCTGCGTATTTGAATACACAACCTGTTAAGACAAAGAAATGCACAAGTGTCCCGAGGTATCCCTTACCGGATTCCGTCATAGGAGTTAGATATTCCTGAGAGTAAATACATTTCCTGCAAGATTTTAATTAGAAGGGCACATCTGTTTTATGCAAATATTATATCATGGATATTGGACAATTTGCAAACGAAACAACAATGTACAAGACGAAGTGCGACTGAAAACTCTGATTTTATTAATCTGGGTGCCCTGAATTGGCAAATACAGTCAAAGAAACAGATCCCCTGGAATGAGGAGATTATTATAAATTGAACAAGTAAAGGTGCTGGCAATGTTGACGATGCTCCGGTGAGCTTCCTTTGCTATGACCTGTATGACCTTGACGCTCTTCTCATCTTGCTTTCTGAAGAAGGTTGATTCTGACTAATGCTTTGACCTTTCGAAGCTTGCCATGTTGTAAGTGATACAGACGAATTCAGAATGCAGTTGTTCGCTTATTCCCTGATTTTGCGTGGATCACCCTTTCGGGTTTTCAATCCACCGAGATACCCATTTTTTCCTGAGCTGTCCAATGCGGCTTTTCAACTCAGCGGGTGTACATTTCTTTCAATTTACCCTTATTTTTTCCCGAGTCTTTTATTCTGTTTTTGACTCACCGGGATGCCCTATTTTTGCCTGGACTTTCATTCTGTTTTTATGTCCAGCGGGTCATTTTATGCGAAGTATTTTTTAACTGCATCTGAATTCACAGGGGATAAGAAATCTTCACCATCCATAGTAGTGAGCATCAGTGCTCCACCAGAGAAAACCTTCTTTACTATGAATGGACCATCGTAATTCGGAGTTCACTTGCCCATGTGGTCTGTATAAGGAGGAAGAAGTCTTTTCAGCATAAGATCTCCCACTTGGTATTCCCGAAGCCTGACTTTCTGATCAAAGGCTTTCTTCATCCTTTTCTGATATAACTGCCCATGACAGATAACAGCTAATCTCTTCTCTTCGATCAGATTCAATTGATTGTACCGATAACGGACCCATTCTGCTTCATTCAGCTTGACATCCATCAGTACCCGTAAGGAGGGTAACTCAACTTCAACAGGTAGGACTGCCTCCATACCATACACAAGCTGATACGGTGTTGCCCCAGTGGACGTTCTGATTGAGGTACGATACCCATGTAAGGAAAATGGCAGCATTTCATGCCAGTCTTTATATGTAACCACCATCTTTTGCACAATCTTCTTAATGTTCTTGTTAGCTGCCTCAACAGCGCCATTCATCTTTGGCCTGTAAGGAGAAGAGTTGTGATGTTGGATTTTGAAGTCCCGACACAGTTCTGCCATCATCTTATTGTTCAATTTGGAACCATTATCAGTAATGATTCGCTCGGGTACTCCATATCGACAAATGATGTCTCTTTTCAAGAATTTGGCTACCACTTGTCTGGTGACGTTTGCATACGAAGCTGCTTCAACCCATTTTGTGAAGTAATCAATGGCTACCAAGATGAATCTGTGGCCATTTGAAGCAGTCAGTTCAATCTTTCCAATCATGTCAATGCCCCACATGGCAAAGGGCCAAGGTGAAGACATTATATTCAAAGGATTCGGAGGCACATGCACTTTGTCTGCATAAATCTGGCATTTATGGCACTTCCTGGCATATGCACAACAGTCTGCATCCATTGTGATCTAGTAGTAACCTGATCTTAACAATTTCTTTGCCATTGCATGTCCTCCAGCATGGGTACCAAAAGATCCTTCATGCACCTCGTGCATCAGTAAGTCTGCTTCTTTCTTATCAACACATCTGAGTAGCACCATGTCAAAGTTTCTCTTGTAAAACGAACCATTGACATTCAAGAAGAAACTACCAGCCAACCTTCTTAATGTCTTCTTATCATTGGATGATGCCCCAGGTGGGCATGTTTGGTCCTCTAAGAAGCATTTGATGTCATGGAACCAAGGCTTGTCATCTTTTGCAATGTCCACGGAGAATATGTACGCTGGTCGGTCCAGTCTGGATACTGAAATCCGAGGCACAAAGTTTGCAATATGAACCTTGATCATGGAGGAAATGGTAGCTAAAGCATCTGCGAACTAATTCTCGTCTCGAGGGATATACTCAAGTTTGAATGTCAATAATCTCCTTGTGTAGTCACGGTATGGAATCAGATGCTCCTGATAAGTGTACCATTTACCGTTGGTCTGGTTGATTACCAAAGTTGAATCTCTGAATACAATTAAAGTCTTGATCCTGAGGTCAATGGCTTCCTCAAGACCCATGATACAGGCTTCGTATTCAGCTTCGTTGTTAGTGCAAGCGAAGGTGAGTTTTGCCGAGAAAGGCATATGAACTCCTTTAGGTGTAATGAGCACTGCACCAACTCCACGACCATTCATATTGACAGCCCCATCAAACATCATTGTCCATTCTTCTTCTGGGTCAGGCCCTTCAGTGTGAATAGGCTTTTCATGATCTTTTGCTTTTAGGAACATGATATCTTCATCAGGGAAGTCAAATCTCATTGGATGGTAATCATCAATTTGTTGCTCAGCTAGACAGTCAGATAGTACACTGCCTTTGATGGCCTTTTGAGATGTGTACTGAATGTCATACTCTGTCAGAATCATTTGCCATCTTGCAACCCTTCCGGTAAGTACTGGCTTCTAAAAAATGTACTTGACGGGGTCCATCTTTGAGATCAACAAGGTAGTGTGAGTCAACATATACTGTCTTAGTCGGCGAGCAGCCCACGCTAAAGCACAACAAGTTTTCTCGAGCAGTGAATAACGTTGTTCACAGTCGGTAAACTTTTTGCTTAGGTAGTATATTGCATACTCTTTTCGACCAGACTCGTCATGCTGGCCCAACACACACCCCATTGATCCTTCTAATACTGTCAGGTACATTATTAGAGGTCTTCCTTCAATTGGAGGCATAAGGATTGGAGGTTCTTGTAGGTACTCCTTGATTTTGTCAAAAGCCTTCTGACAATATTCGTTCCACCTGACCGTTTGTTCCTTTCTCAACAATTCGAACAAGGGCTCACAGGTTGCAGTAAGGTGAGATATGAACCTCGAAATGTAGTTCAATCTACCCAAGAACCCCCGAACTTCCTTTTCAGTCCTAGGTGGAGGCATCTCCTGAATGGCTTTGACTTTGTCAGGATCAACTTCAATTCCTTTTTCACTTACAATGAATCCCAGCAGCTGACCAGAACGTACCCTGAATATGCATTTGTTGGGGTTTAACTTCAACTGGTACTTTCTCAGACGCTTGAACAACTTCAACAGATTTACCAAATGATCTTCTTCAGTAAGGGACTTGGCAACCATATCATCCACGTAGCATTCAATTTCTTTGTGGATCATGTCATGGAATAATGTTACCATAGTCCGTTGATAGGTAGCACCGGCATTTTTCAATCCAAATGGCATTACCTTGTAACAAAATGTGCCCCAGGGTGTAATGAAGGTAGTCTTCTCCATGTCTTCGGGTGACATCCTGATCTGATTATATCCGAAAAATCCATCCATGAAGGAAAATACCGAGAACTGAGTTGTGTTGTCGACCAATACATCAATGTGAGGAATGGGAAATCATCCTTCGGGCTAGTTCTGTTCAGATCCCAGTAATCCGCACACATCCGCACTTTGCCATCCTTCTTAGGCACTGGTACAATGTTAGCAACCCACGGAGGGTAACTAGTCACAACAAGGAAACCGACGTCCCACTGTTTTTGTACTTCTTCTTTAATCTTCATGGCCATATCTGGATGAGTACGGTGTAGCTTCTGTTTCACTGGAGGACAATCTTCTTTCAAAGGCAGCTTGTGCATAACAATGTCAGTATCCAGACCTGGCATGTCTTGATAGGACCAAGCAAAGACATCAACGTACTCTCGAAGCATGTCAATAAGTTGTTCCTTCACTGAATCTTGCATACTGGCCCCAATCTTCACTTCTTTCAAGTCTTCTTTGAAACGCCTCGAAATCTAAATTTAATTATTTAGTCATTTATTTAATTAATTTAGAAAATTGGAGAGTTTGGATTATTTTGAGAATTTTGGAGAAAATGAGTATTTTTACATAATAAGGATAAATAGTGTTTTATTATACTATTTTATTATTATTAAAAATATATTAAAGAAAAGGGTAAGGTGGTCCTTTAATGAAATATATGAGGGTAAAGAGGGAAAAGACTCAGCTGGAATGTGTTTTGGTAAAAAGGAATACACAATCAGTTTTCTCATTTGGTTTTTCTATCGTGTTTGGTGAAGTGCTCTGAAGAAAGAGGAAGCTCAGAGTCAGGAGGTTGTGGAGAACCCCAGAGAAGAGTGTAAAGCGGCAAAATTCTCTAAGGTATGGGGAGTTTTTATAATCTATGATAAATGTGTTGGAATTGGAATATGAATGGATTAGGATGGTATGAGTTTAAGGAGTTTTTGGGGTTTTGAGTTAGGTTGAGTTTATGAGAAAGTCTTGATGAATTAGAGCGATTAGAATGAGTTATAATCATATATTTGTTTGTATTATTGTTGTCTGGATGTTGTTGAGGTTTAATTGATGTTTTTGAATGGTTTTTGAGTGTTTTGATGTGAAACCCGTAATGGGGTTTGGGGGTTTTTGGTGTTGGAACAGTCTGCAATTGTATAGCAGGGGACTGCTGGAAAACGTGAGTTAACCGGTTAACCATTGTAGTTTTGGGAATTTATGGAAATTTCGTCAGCGTTAACCGGTTAACGCTATGGGTTAACCGGTTAACACTGTTTGAGAAGCAAATTTTAATTCTTTAAAAATTCATAACTTTCAAACCGTAAGTCCGATTCGCATTCCGTTTGAAGCGTCAAAAAGAGCATAAACTGAACTTTATTTTGATGAATAAAAACGAGAAAAATGCAATAGGTTTTGATAAATGAACTTGTGAAATAACCTTATAATTACCTCATAATTTACCAGGTACGGGTTAATTCTTGATGTGTCAGAGTGGTTAGAGAACCAGTGTTCTGGGTGTAATGTCATGGTGATATATTTGATGGTTGTTTTTCTGATTGAAATGAATGATGCGAATTATTTTGATGAATTTACGATGTAGCGCATCATTGCATTTCATAACATTCACGATGGGGCTTCGGCCTATTTATTTGCTTCAATCCCATTGTGTGGATTGAAGTGTCTCGATGATTTACGATGTGCTCCTTTGTGGAGGGTTGATGGTCATGTATCCATCTCACGATGAAAATGGTACCACATGCATATTGCATATCAGGATGTTAGCATTGCATATTCTGGATGAACTTCATGACTGTGTTGGTGTTGCTTGATTTCATGATCATGTTGATGTTGTTGCTGAATTTTATAGTTGATGAATGTCATGATATGTTGTACTAATTTATTTACGATTCTATATTTCGGTACGTTTATGATATATTATGATTACTCACCCTGCCGCATGGAAATGTTGCCTCCTTCGTGGGTAATTTGCAGATGTCGAAGAATAGTCCTGTAGTGCAATAAGAGTAATTCATGAGTCTCGGAGCGTGCTTTAGTGTTCATTAGAAGTAGTTCTGGTCTATGTGTCCTGCTCTGTGTCATGTAACACTCGGATGGGTTTTCTTCTGTTAAACTGTTTACAGTTATGTTGTTATTTGGATAAATTTTTTCCATTTTATGATGTTAAATTAAGGATGGTGAAAATTATGTTTAGGAAGTTTTGAATTATGGAGTTTAAATTCCGTTGCGAAATGATTTTTATATTCTTGATGTTGATTAACCCGTGTTACGAGGCAGGACACTATTATTTTGATGTTTTCCGAAGAAATGTATTACCCTTCTTGTTGATTACTCTGATATTATTTAAATATTATGTTTTGGGGTAGAAGGGTGTTACATTAGTGGTATCAGAGCAGGTCGGTCTGTCCGGCCAAGTCTTGTTGTTGTCAGTCAGTTGTCAAGTCGTTATTTACTTAACGATTATTCTCTTCTGAGGTGGTAAGTGTTGTGCAGAATGGCTGGAAACAACACGCGTGCTCTCGCTGATGCTATTGCAGCTCTTGCTCAGCCTGCTGCTCGAAACAATGCGCATGATGAGTTTCGTGCATTGGAGAAATTCCAGAGGAATAACCCACCCGTGTTTGAAGGAACTCATGACCCGGCGAGCGCACAGGAGTGGCTCAAGGCAATTGAGAAGATTTTCAGAGTGATGGCGTGTGCTGACGCGCAGAAAGTTCAATTCGGAACTCATATGTTGTCTGAGGAAGCTGAGGACTGGTGGGATAATACTCGTCAGCATCTCGAGGATGAGGTTGTTGTGGTGACTTGTACTGTGTTTAAGGCGAAGTTCCTTAAGAAGTATTTTCCGGAAGATGCTCGTGGTAAGTTGGAGGTAGAATTCCTTGAACTGAAGCAAGGAAACATGACTGTGGCAGAGTATGCTGCCAAATTTGAAAGGCTGGTGAAGTTTTGTCCTCACTACAACAGGGAAGATGCTGAACTTTCCAAGTGACTTAAGTTTGAGAATGGGCTGAGACCTGAAATTAAGCAGGGGATTGGATGCCAACAAATTCGCAAGTATGTAGAGTTGGTCGATAAGAGCCGTATTTATGATGAGGACAGCCGAGCTCGGTCAGCTCACTATAAACAGCTGAACGAGAAGAAATACAAGAGTCAGTATAGAGGGAAACCTTATGTGACTACTGGTGATAAAGGGAAGCAGAAGGCATCAGATGAGAAGAAGCAAAGTAGGGGAAATGCTAATGTACCTGTTAAGTGTTACAAGTGTGGAGAGGTAGGTCATAAGGCCGATGTGTGTACCACCAGAGTTATGAAATGTTACCGTTGTGGCAAGCTTGGGCATAAGATGAGTGATTGTCCTAATGAGGGCCCAACCTATTACAATTGTGGTGAACAAGGGCATATCAACGCCCAATGTCAGAAACCAAAGAAGAATGCGGCTACTGCTCAGAATGCTGGAAGAGTTTTTGCATTAGCTGGTTCAGAAGCTCCAAAGAAGGACAACTTCATCAGAGGTACCTATTTTATTAATAATACCGAGTTGATTGCTATTATTGACACTGGAGCTACACATTCATTTATTTCTCTTGAGTGTGCTAATAGATTGGGTTTAAAGTTGTCTAATATGAACGGTAATATGATAATAGAGAGTCCTGCTAATGGTTCTGTGACTATCATGCTTGTTTGTTTGAAGTGTCCTTTGACAATTTTCGAGAAGAATTTTGTGATGGATTTGGTGTGCCTACCATTACACTAAATCAATGTTATCCTTGGTATGAACTGGTTGGAATTCAATTATGTTCATATTAACTGTTATAGTAAGACGGTGAAGTTTCCTGAAGTGAGCGGGAATGGTGAGTTGATGTTTTTATCTGCTAGGCAAGTGGATGATGAACTTGTTTTAGATGAAGCTTTGATGTTCGCAGTGTCTGCCTCATTGCAAGTTGATGATAAGACTATCAGTTCAGAGTTGCCTGTGGTTTGTGAATTTCAAGATGTGTTTCCTGGTGATATAAGTGATTTACCACCGGAACGTGAAATTGATTTTTCTGTGGACTTAGTACCGGGTACGAGTCCTGTCTCGATGGCTCCTTATAGGATGTCGGCTTCAAAGTTGAATGAGTTGAAGAAACAATTAGAAGAATTGTTAGAGAAGAGGTTCATTAGACCCAGTGTTTCTCCTTGGAGTGCTCCGGTGTTGCTCATTAAGAAGAAGGATGGTAGTATGAGATTGTGTGTCGATTAACGACAGTTGAATAAAGTAACTATCAAGAATAAGTACCCACTTCCGAGGATCGATGATTTGATGGATCAGCTGGTAGGTGCTTGTGTTTTTAGTAAAATGTATCTGAGGTCTGGTTATCATCAGATTCGAGTTAAAGCTGATGATATTCCGAAGACAGCTTTCAGGACGAGATATGGGCATTACGAGTATAAGGTGATGCCGTTTGGGGTTTCTAATGCGCCTGGTGTGTTTATGGAATATATGAATAGGATCTTTCATGAGTATCTTGATAAGTTCGTGGTGGTTTTCATAGATGATATCTTGGTATATTCTAAATCAGAAGAGGAACATGCCAAGCATTTGAGGGTTGTGTTGCAAGTGTTGAGAGAAAAGAAATTGTTTGCTAAATTATCTAAGTGTGAGTTCTGGTTAAAGGAAGTGAGTTTCCTCGGCCATGTAATTTCAAGTGGTGGAATTTCGGTGGATCCTTCAAAGATTGATGTGGTATTGCAGTGGGAGACTCCGAAGTCGGCTAAAGAAATTCGTAGTTTTCTTGGGTTGGCTGGTTACTATCGTAAGTTCATTGAAGGTTTTTCTAAGATAGCTTTACCGTTGACGCAATTGACTAGGAAGGGTCAAGCGTATGTGTGGGATGTTGCTTGTGAAGAGAGTTTCATAGAACTGAAGAAAAGATTAACGACCACGCCAGTGTTGGTCTTACCGAATCCAGATGAGTCCTTTGTAGTTTATTGTGATGCTTCCAAGATGGGTCTTGGTGGAGTTTTGATGCAGGATAATAAGTTGGTTGCTTATGCTTCTAGAAAGTTAAGAGTTCATGAGAGGAACTATCCTACTCACGATTTAGAGTTAGCAGCTGTGGTGTTTGTGCTTAAGATTTGGAGGCAGTACTTGTTTGGTTCAAAATTTGAAGTATTCAGTGATCACAAAAGTTTAAGGTACTTGTTTGATCAGAAAGAGTTAAATATGAGACAGAGGCGATGGCTTGAATTATTGAAAGATTTTGATTTTGATTTGAATTACCATCCGGGTAAGGCAAATGTTGTGGTTGATGCTTTGAGTAGGAAGTCGTTGCATATTTAAATGCATATGGTGAAAGAATTGGAAATGATCGAGCAATTCAGAGACATAAGCTTGTTGTGTGAAACTACTACTAATAGTGTGAAATTGGGAATGTTAAAGCTGACCAGTGAGATTTTGGAAGAGATTCGTAAGGGTCAGAAATCTGATTTGAAATTAGTTGATCAATTGATGTTGGTTGATCAAGGTAATGCAGGTGACTTTCGAGTTGATGAAGATGGAGTTTTAAGATTCCGAGATAGAGTATGTGTTCCGGATATTTTAGGAATTAAAAAGAGTATTTTAGAAGAGGGACACAAGAGTCGACTGAGTATTCATCCTGGTGCTACAAAGATGTATCAGGATTTACGCAGGTTGTTTTGGTGGTCGGGTATGAAAAGAGACATTGCTGAGTTTGTATATGCTTGTTTGACATGTCAGAAGTCAAAGATAGAATATCAGAGACCTTCAGGTATGATGCAACCATTGAATGTTCCTGAGTGGAAATGGGATAGTATTTCCATGGATTTCGTGACTGGGTTACCTAAGACTACTAGAGGTAATGATTCGATTTGGGTAATTATTGACCGGTTAACTAAGTCATCACACTTCTTGCCGATGAAGATTAACCATTCCATGCGAAGGTTAGCTGAGATTTATATTGAGGAAATTGTGAAGTTGCATGGTTTACCTTCAAGTATTGTATCGGATAGAGATCCGCGGTTTACGTCGAGGTTTTGGAAGAGTTTGCAGGATGCCTTGGGTACTAAATTGAGGATGAGTTCTGCTTATCACCCGCAAACGGATGGTCAGACGGAAAGAACAATCCAATCTTTAGAAGATTTGCTGAGAGCTTGTGTATTATATCAAGGAGGGTCTTGGGATAGTCATTTGTCGTTGGTCGAGTTTACATACAATAACAATTTTCATGCTAGTATCGGGATGGCTCCATATGAGGCGTTGTATGGTAGACGTTGTCGTACTCCATTATGTTGGTATGAGTCAGGAGAGAGTTTGGTGATTGGGCCAGAGATTGTACAAGAAACAACTGAAAAGATAAAAATGATTCAGGAAAGGATGAAAATGTCACAGAGTCGTCAAAAGAGTTATCACGATAAGAGGAGGAAAGCACTTGAGTTCCAAGAAGGAGATCACGTGTTCTTAAGAGTCACTCCTATGACTGGTGTGGGAAGAGCTTTGAAGTCTAGAAAGCTCACTCCACATTTTTTCGGTCCATATCAGATTATGCAGAGGATATGGGAAGTGGCCTATTGAGTGGCTTTACCTCCCTCTCTTGCGAATTTACATGATGTATTCCATGTATCACAGTTGAGGAAGTACATTCCGGACCCGTCGCATGTAATTCAGATAGATGATGTTCAGGTGAGAGATAATCTGACGATTGAAGCTTTACCAGTGAGGATTGATGGTAGGGAATTGAAGCAACTTCGAGGCAAGGAAATTACTTTAGTGAAGGTTTTGTAGGGAGGACCAGCTGGAGAAAGATAGACTTGGGAGCGGGAAGATCAGATGAGGAAGTCGTATCCGACTCTATTTACTTCAGGTAATTTTCGAGGATGAAAATTCCTTAAGTAGGGGAGAGTTGTAACGCCCTGAAATCTAAATTTAATTATTTAGTCATTTATTTAATTAATTTAGAAAATTGGAGAGTTTGGATTATTTTGAGAATTTTGGAGAAAATGAGTATTTTTACATAATAAGGATAAATAGTGTTTTATTATACTATTTTATTATTATTATTAAAAATATATTAAAGAAAAGGGTAAGGTGATCCTTTTGTGAAATATATGAGGGTAAAGAGGGAAAAGACTCAACTGGAATGTGTTTTGGTAAAAAGGAATACACGATTAGTTTTCTCATTTGGTTTTTCTATCGTGTTTGGTGAAGTGCTCTGAAGAAAGAGGAAGCTCAGAGTCAGGAGGTTGTGGAGAACCCCAGAGAAGAGTGTAAAGCGGCAAAATTCTCTAAGGTATGGGGAGTTTTTATAATCTATGATAAATGTGTAGGAATTGGAATATGAATGGATTAGGATGGTATGAGTTTTAGGAGTTTTTGGGGTTTTGAGTTAGGTTGAGTTTATGAGAAAGTCTTGATGAATTAGAGCGATTAGAATGAGTTATAATCGTATATTTGTTTGTATAATTGTTGTCTGGATGTTGTTGAGGTTTAATTGATGTTTTTGAATGGTTTTTGAGTGTTTTGATGTGAAACCCGTAATGGGGTTTGGGGGGTTTTTGGTGTTGGAACAATCTGCAATTGTATAGCAGGGGACTGCTGGAAAACCTGCGTTAACCGGTTAACGCTATGGGTTAACCAGTTAACCATTGTAATTTTGGGAATTTATGGAAATTTTGTCGGCGTTAACCGGTTAACGCTATGGGTTAACCGGTTAACACAGTTTGAGAAGCAAATTTTAATTCTTTAAAAATTCATAACTTTCAAACCGTAAGTCCGATTCACATTCCGTTTGAAGCGTCGGAAAGAGCATAAACTGAACTTTATTTTGATGAATAAAAACGAGAAAAATGCAATAGTTTTTGATAAATGAGCTTGTGAAATAACCTTATAATTACCTCATAATTTACCGGGTACGAGTTAATTCTTGATGTGTCAGAATGGTTAGAGAACCAGTGTTCTGGGTGTAATGTCATAATGATATATATGATTATTTGATGGTTGTTTTGCTGATTGAAATGAATGATGCGAATTATTTTGATGAATTTACGATGTAGCACATCATTGCATTTCTTAACATTCACGATGGGGCTTCGGCCTATTTATTTGCTTCAATCCCATTGTGTGGATTGAAGTGTCTCGATGATTTACGATGTGCTCCTTTGTGGAGGGTTGATGGTCATGTATCCATCTCACGATGAAAATGGTACCACATGCATATTGCATATCAGGATGTTAGAATTACATATTCTGGATGAATTTCATGACTGTGTTGGTGTTTCTTGATTTCATGATCGTGTTGATGTTGTTGCTGAATTTTATAGTTGATGAATGTCATGATATGTTGTACTAATTTATTTATGATTCTATATTTCGGTACGTTTATGATATATTATAATTACTCACCCTGCCTGCTTGGAAATGTTGCCTCCTTCGTGGGTAACTTGCAGATGTCGAAGAATAGTCATGCAGTGCAATAGGAGTAATTCATGAGTCTCGGAGCGTGCTTTAGTGTTCATTAGAAGTAGTTTTGGTCTATGTGTCCTGCTCTGTGTCATGTAACATTGGGATGGGTTTTCTTCTGTTAAACTGTTTACAATTATGTTGTTATTTGGATAAATGTTTTCCATTTTATGATGTTAAATTCAGGATGGTGAAAATTATGTTTAGGAAGTTTTGAATTATGGAGTTTAAATTCCGCTGCGAAATGATTTTTATATTCTTGATGTTGATTAACCCGTGTTACGGGACAGGACACTGTTATTTTGATGTTTTCCGAAGAAATGTATTACCCTTCTTGTTGATTACTCTGATATTATTTAAATATTATGTTTTGGGGTAGAAGGGTGTTACATTCTTCGGTACCAAGATTAACTGTCTCAACCTCCTCCTGGTGAGGGGTGATCACTTTCTCCTCTTGCCTCAACAATCTGGCTAACTCTTCAGGTAACTCATAGTCTTCTTCAACCCCTTCATCAGCTTGATTAATCGAATTTTCGAAGTCATACAAGGTCATAGCAGTGCTGTTGTCGGTGCAATCTGGAGGATAATCTCTGCAAGGGTTGAGATTTGTTCGTTTTAGTGATCAATTTTAATCTTGTTTAGAAAAAGTGAAAATGAAATTGTTTATTTTGAAAACATTGCCATTTTATTTTTTTGTACAATAGTGAAAAATGAAAAGACAGTGAGCGAAAAAAGAGACTCGTTTGCAAAAGATGTCTGATATTCATTGATTAATCATTTGCACAAAATTACAATATGGCCCTATTACAAAATGAGCCCTAACATCTTGGGCAAGATGCAGGACTTGATGCATGCTAAAAGACAGGAAATAATAATTACTCTGTAGGAGTGACCCTTATAATTTCCTGGGAAGACCAGTTAAGGACTTGGTTCCCCGGGATCCTTGGACGTATCCAGCTCTCCAGGTTGCGGTTGCTTTCCTCCTCGTCTTCCAGACTATTAACAGCATATGGGGTGAGCATCCCCCCACTGACAAATTTGGGGTCCTTTACAGCCTCTGATTGATCTTGTCGGATTGGTCTGTAACCCAACTGTCGCTCCCACCAAATGAGGCTAAGTCAAGAGGGGTACAGACGCGAACGGTCGGCGAAAGAGAGAGAACACACAAGGGTGAACTCAAAAGAAAAGAGTCGCCAGCTAGGAATTTTTATCCCGAAGGAAAGGTAATGCTGCATAAACCTAAGAAAAGATGGATAAGACGGTTGCGAACCAGAGAAACTGAGAAAGGGGGTTGGTTACAACCTGGGAAGGTATTAACACCCAGATTGTCCGCCATACTCGACGGGATCCACGCTCGAAAGATTTGTGTTTAAAAGGGGTAGTGTCAGTGCAATTTGTGTATCAAAGCTGGAAAGAATGCAAGTGTCAGTGCTGGAAGAAAGTGAAGTGTATAAGAGAAGTGTCAGTGTAAGAACAAGAATGCAATGCTCAAGATAATGAGGCTTAAAGAAATGCTGGAAAGAGGGGGAATATACAGAGACTTTTGTTCGATAACTGTTAAGTTATGCCTACGTATCCTCTCGTGCAATGAGGAAGTCAGAACACCGTAGTTCGACCCAAAGAGACTGAAAGATAAATTGACTGGAACTGCTTACTTGTCTATGCTCAAGTGTATGACCTGTCTGGCTCAGGTGCAAACTGTCTTGCATTAGACGGAAGAAGCAAGTTCTCGTTTGTGAGTGAATGAGGTGAGAAAAGAATCCCGGAGGAGACGATTATTGTTTGTTTTTGGTGTTTTCAATCTTTTATTGATTTTTGTGTTTGTCATAAGAAAATGAGCTTAAGCCTAAACCATGGGTTAGTAAACTCATCACATCCTCCCTCTGATTAGGGGTAATGAGGATACCTTAAGTGTGAAGTAAACACCTCACACTTAATCACCATGATGTAGGATTAAGATCATTAACCTACTTGTATTTATTTAGATGTTTTTTTGGAATTTTTGTTTATTGTTAGGTAATAAGTTTAAGCCATAATCAAGGATTTAATGGACTCCTTACACCATCCTAATAGAAGGATAATAGATGAGAACATTTAAGCTGAGAAAGGCTCCTCAACTTAATCCACGATTAGGGATTAATCTCATGACAAAACAAAACCTTTATTAAATGGATTTTAGTTAATGGTAAGATTAAGAAGTGAGTTTTATGGTTTTTAAGACAACTTGAGGGGGACTTGTCCATTAACATTAGGGTTAGTCCTTCTTAACCAATTAAGGAAGAATTAGAACCCTAATTCAAGGCCCAAGTTACAAGCTTGATATCTTAGTGATTATTAAGTGAATTGATTAAAGGATTTAAACACATTAAGGGTTTAACACTTAGGATTAAAGTTATACACTCCATCCTAATAGAAGGATACAAACATAACCCTAATCACAAAGTCTCAAAACCTTTAAGGTTTAATCCTTGATTATGAGATAAGAAGAGAAGACACAAAGATAACACAAAGGTAAAACTAATGGGGGACTAATCAAACCCTAATTGTTATCATGCTTGGGTATTCCTAGGGTTTATGAGGCTTGCAAAAGATCTTCAAGAGAAAAGCCACCAAGGGAAGAAGCAGAATGAAGGAAGGAGAAGTAAGAAGAAGTAAGACAACTTGCTTCACTTAAGAAGACAAGTTGCTTGAAGAAAGAAAGTGAAGAAGGCATGAGCAAGCAAGCTCACTCCAATACAAAGATAAAAATGCAGCAATGATGCATAAGAGATATAAGAAGTGAAGGCAAATTCACTTCTCAAGTACTTACCACCTGAAAAGTTAATCAAAAGACATGAAATGAAGTGAATATGAAATGAATGCAATGATGCAAACTAAAACCAGAGGCATAAACATGATGTTAATGATGCTAAGAGATGATGCAAACACATGTCAAGAGTTGTGGATGATCATACAAGGATGAGGATGCAAATGAAGCATGCTTTGAACCATAAAAGTTCATGAAAGTTTATGAAATGGAATGAATTCATAACATGGAAAATGAATGTTGCAATGATTAAACATGATTCTAATATGTCCTAAGATGTCTTAGAAGTTATGTGGATGCACAAAATGTCATGGTAAGTTCATGAATGCAAGCATATGGAAGATGGATGCAAATGAAGGCAAAAATTAGGGTTTACATACAATATGCAATGCAAAATTCAAAATCAGAAGCAAAAGACATGATAAAAAATTGAAAATGGGATCAAAGGAACCCTAACCCTACACAAGTTCACTGCCCAAAGGGGGAGACCTAAATCTTAACCTAATGGGGGTTATGATTTTCTCAAGTTGGCTAGGGTTTTAAGGCACCTCAAAAGGAAAAATGCTCATCAAATTGAAAATGAAAGATAAATTCAAACCAATTTTACCCTAGAAACTATATGATATGAAGAATGCAATGCAAAAAGAACCAACATCAAACTCGTCATGGTTAGGCAGAATGAATTTTTCTAAGTTAGAACAAAAATATTCCCTTTTAAGAACTTTAATTCCAAGGAAAAATGTCAAAATATGTCAAGAACCAAAAAGAAATTTGTTTGAAGAGTTTGATAATGTTTCTAAATGTATTAAAATGCAATGTGAATTTTTTTGTGATTTCTAGAAACCTAAATGTTATTTTAATTAATTAATTCTCATTAACTAATTAAAATAAACATTTAAATATTTTTAAAATACGAAAATTATGCAAAAAAATAAAAATAAAATTATTTTCAGAAAAGGAAAAATATTTTAAGTTATGATGCAAAAAATGGGATTTTTTTGAAATGATTTACTATTTTAAATTTATTGGGAAAAACAAATGAATAAAAAAAGAAAATAAAATTGAATTAAAGGGGAAGTATGCTGATCTGAGGGCCAGAATTCAAAGATTTTTAGAGGGAGTTGACTTGGCGCGGGTTTCAGTGGCTAGGATTGATTCTGGCAATTTGAATTTTCCTAATTATGTTTAAGTTAA
Source organism: Lathyrus aphaca (assembly GCA_963966055.1). NCBI lineage: Eukaryota > Viridiplantae > Streptophyta > Magnoliopsida > Fabales > Fabaceae > Lathyrus > Lathyrus aphaca. The sequence continues at coordinate 401,936,170 of OZ014521.1, read as the reverse complement.
TTAATCCAGAATTAGAGCTTAAACAAGGAATCTGGGCCGTTCACACGCACGCGGGAAACCTCATCTAAAGGCCAACATTCAAAGTTGCCTAATTAATGGGATTAGGGTTTAATCACCCTCAGGCGACCGAAACAGTGTTCCGGTCATCTTCTCCGACGAGTCTAAACCCTAGCTTCTCTCTCAGGTCATCAAACTTCAAATTTCTTGCACAAAAATGATCCCCCAATCATTCTAAACCTAAACCCCCAACCAAAACTCATTTATTTCACACCATGAACATGAATCGAAGAAAAATGTAAAAACGGGCAAAAGTTTCAGAGATCACATACATGGTGGTTTCTCAACCATTTTTAAAAATAATCACATCCCCATGATCAGGGGATCATATAGAACCATAAAAGAACTTAAAAGCTAGCTTCTGGGAAAAAAAGTTCATCATGTTACCTGAGATGGAACTTTCTGGTTCTGGGAGTTCTGACCTTTCCTTTGCTGCAAATCCACCTCTTTGAACCTCCTGATGATGAAATGAAGCTTAGAATGAGTTTATATGGCTTGGTTTGAAGGTTTTGGTTCTGATATAGCAGATTTAGAGAGTTGAGTATGTGATGTTTTTGGCTGTTTTAAGGGTTGATTCTTGCTCTATGGATGGTATGTGATTGGTTGGTGAAGAGAAAATGGAGGTTTTGTGGCTGTGGGAAGAGTTTCGAAGAGGAGAAGTTTTTGACAGTTTTTGGAAATCCTGGATTGTGGGAGTTTTAAGGCTTGTGTGTGTTGTGTTTTGGAATGCTTGAGGTCCACATATGAGGCTCTGATTGGGCAGAGAGTTGGTAGTGGCACAATTTGATTGGCATGGGCAAAAATGTAAAAAGTCAAGATTTTGTGTACCATAGGTATGGGCCATGGCAGAGGAGATCTTAGGGCTTGTCCTGTTTCAGCTTGAGTCAAGGAAGGCCTTTGGATCTGATTTTGTGAGCTAGATGGTCTTGATCAAAAGTTTTCAATGTTCTTGCATAATTCCCTCTTTGAACTTTCTTATGAACCAAGGCAAAGAATCTTGTGAATTCTTGGGCAAAATGCAGCAAAATGAACCATATGAAGTTGCTAGAATGCTTTGAGATGAATTAGTGTCCAATTCAAGCATTGAAAGTCCCTTTTGCAAAAGATTCAATTTTGAAGATTCATGAGAAAATGCCTTATGTAACTTGTGATTCAAGGCATAGAAATGAGAAATCCTTTGAGCCATTCTGAATTATGGACCATGAATGATGTTTGGGTGATGGTTAGAAGTTGATTTGAAGTCACATTTGGCTTTGGCAAGTGTTTTTGCAAGTTTCCTCTTTGGCACAAAAATGAAAATTTAGTGATTTTGTCCAACTTTGAAAGGCCATAACTTTTGTTCTAAAATGAATTAGAATGAGTTCTTGTACTTTTTGAAAATGGGAGGATCCAATCTACAACTTTCATGACCAAGAATTTTTCATTTGAAGCATTTTTGGATCAAAAAGAGGAGGATGAAAAACTTTCCCAAAATGGAAAGTTTACATTACAAGTCACTTTCCAAAAACAGCAACTTTGCAAATGGCTTGAAATTCTTCAATTTTGTGAACTTCTAACATCTTCTAAGATCAAATAAAGATCATACACATTCAAAATGATGGAGAAGACCCTTTGGTTGGGCAATTGGGGGCCTCAGATGCCCTGATTTTGCACTGACTTGCTCAAGAAGTCATCTTGTGATCATATGCCTTCCCCATTGAATTTCTTCATGAAAGTTGGCATGATCCTTATATCATATAGAGACCAATAGAAACAAGAATTACCAAAAAATTGGAGTTATGGCCTCTGAAACCAAAACCCTAATTTCAGGTCATCTGTGCAGTTAAGCTTGGCTCTGCTTCCACACCTTCCTCAGTTCTTGTGATTCTTTGACTTCCTTGATCTTGAGAGGATATAATATGATGTTTGAACATACATGGACCTTCTTGAGATGATTGAATGCCTTTGGAGTGACTCAGATGGCTCAGGGATTGCTTATATCACAAACCCTAGATGCAGATGACTTTGGACCAATGCAGTGAAGCAAAAATGTAATATGAGATGCTATGGTTGAATCTATGCAAATGAAAAGAAACACAAGCCATGGTGAATGAGTGAGGGCAAATTTGGGGTGTTTACAGCTGCCCCTATTCAAACATGAGTTAGCTGTGCAGGATGTAAGCAACGGCTTAACAGGCAAACAAGATAACTTGTGGTTGAATATCAAAGACAGTCCAAAATTTGCACTCACTGAATGAAGAAGAAAAGGGATATAGATTGTAAAAGGAAGTAAAGTATGATTATAAAATGCGGGCGACGGAGGACGACCGCTGGGGATGAAGCAATGACGGGGACGGCCGACATGTTAGGGAAACAGAGAGATTACGATGGGGACGACCATCGAATACAACAAGGTTCTCTGGTGATTAAAGGTGAAGTCAATGATGGGGAAGGCCATCAGATTCATAAAATAAATGATGAGGGACGGTCATCAAAGGTGAAGGACGATCACCTAGCAGGGGACGACTGCTCTGTTGGGGATAAGATGAGGGACGGTCATCAAACGGTGAAGGACGATCACCTGGCAAGGTACGATTGCCGAAAGTATCATGACATAGGACGAATGTCGGATAGAAAGAGTCGACGACGGGGACGGCCATCGGATAGGCATGATGAAGGAAGATCATCAAGAGGTGAAGGACGATCACCTAGCAGGGTACGGCTGCTCTCGGGGTTTCATCATGACATAGGACGAATGTCAGATAACAAAATCAACGATGGGGACGGCCATCGGATAAAATGATGAAGGAAGATCATCAAGAGGTGAAGGACGATCACCTAGCAGGGGACGGCTGCTAAAAATATCACGACATAGGACGAACGTCTGATAGGAAGGGGTTCTAATGAATAGAGACTCCGCTGGGGATGATGAAGGACGATCATCCAAAAAAGTGAAGGACGATCACCCGACAAGGTACGGTTGCCGAAAATATCATGACATAGGACGAATGTCAGATAGAAAGGAAATAGTTTATCAAGATTTGCCGGGAATTCTTCTGGGGAATGGTAGACATAGACGAGTGTCTAATTTTAAGAAAGTAAAGGCATAAGTTTTTGACACAGTGTATAAATTAAAGATGCGGACGAGCATCCTTAAGATTATGATACGGACGAGTATCAATAGAAACAAACGCTGACGCATGTTCAGAGATGATGGTACGAACGAGTACCAACTGGTTAACAAAGAACACGGACGGGTGTCGACTCTGAGGGGATTTAAGTGATGTATACAAGATACGGACGAGTATCTGTATGAGTAAAAAGTGATGAGTGAGACATAGATGAGTGTCTAACTTGTTGTGGAGAGCACGACACGGACGGGTGTCGGAAGAAGCGTATTATAAACAAGTATTTGGTTTACAAAGTGTTTAGGCAACTATGCTGGGGAAGGTGACACGGATGGGTGTCAGGGAATTGTATATGTATGTATCTATCAGTAGAGAAAGTTCAGGCGACTTTACTGGGGAATGATGACACGAACGAGTGCAAAAGGGAGCATGTATCTGTATTTGTGAGTACAAAGAGGATGCTTTGGCTTTCTGCAGGGGAATTTGAGAGGTATTCTGTACATTGTTGATGGAATGTTAGCATTTACAAGTGTTCGGTTCGACACATGGCTTATGATTATGCAATATGTTTGATTTTTGCCGTAATGCTCCATATTAGACAGAATGCTACGCTCTGGGGGAAAATGATGCGAATGCTATGATTATGCAAAGATACCGATCCGGGATTCGGATCCCGTTGCGGTGAAGATCTCCGGCTGATTTGCTTGAAGTGATATCCCAGCTGGGGATGAGATCATTGGTAGATCTGATATATATGACTCTGCTTGGGGAATAGATTCCTGATAAACCTCTCTTGGTAAAGGGGAGCCCAGCTGGGGTCTGTGGGAGCTTCCGTCACTTTGTTGTGAAATCCTCAGGCATTGCTCTTCTGGATAGAGGCTGGGACTCTGCGGGGAGATAGTTCCCTGCCTGACACTTGGCTGGGGAGGAATGATCACTGGACGATCTTCCTAGAGATTTCTGTGGGGGTCCTGTTGAGGAAGATGATGTCTGGCACTCAGCTGGGGAGAGGGCATCCCTAGTGCTATTTTGGGAGATGGGCTGAGCAAATAGTGATTTGGTAGCTTGCTGGGGAGAAGCCTTCATGCCCCTGGTCGTACTTTGAACACCTGCAATCCTGTATGACAAAGAAACGTACAAGTATCCCGAGGTATCCCTTACTGGATTCCATCGTAAGGTTTAGACACTCCCGGGAGCAAATATATTTCCTGTAAGCATGTAATTTAGAAAAGACGCATCTGTATTTATGTAATCAACATTTTAAGGACATCGGACATTTTGCAAATGAAAACAAAATGTACGAGACAGAATATGACTGAGAATCTGATTTTATTAATTTGTGTGCCCTAAATTGGCAAAATACAGTCAAAGAAACAGATCCCCTGAAATGAGGAGATTGTTACAAATTGAGAAACAAAAAGATGCTGGCAATGTTGATGACGCTTCAAGGAGCTTCCCTTTTGCTATGACTCGTATGACATTGACGTTCTTCTCGTCGTGCTTTTGAAGAAGGATGATTCTGACCGAAGCTTGAACCTTTCGGAGCTTACCTCGCTGTGAGTGATACAGACGAATTCAGAATGCAGTTGTTCGCTTATTCCCTTATTTTGCGTGGATCGCCCTTTCGGGTTTTCAATCCACCGGGATACCCTTTTTTGCCTGAGCCGTCCCATGCAGCTTTTCAACTCAGTGGGTGTACATTTTTATTTATTTTCCCTTATTTTTGCCCGAGTCTTTTATTCTGTTTTTGACTCGCTGGGATGCCCTATTTTTGCCTGGACTTACATTCTATTTTTTATGTCCAGCGGGTCATTTATGCGAAATATTTTTTAACTGCATCTGAATTCACAGGGGACATGAAGTCTTCACCATCCATAGTACTGAGCATCAGTGCTCCCCTGGAGAACACCATCTTTACTATGAACGGACCATCATAATTCGGAGTCCACTTGCCCCTGTGGTCTGTATGAGGAGGGAGGAGTCTTTTCAACACAAGATCTCCTACTTGGTATTCTCGAAGCCTGACTTTCTGATCGAAGGCTTTCTTCATTCTTTTCTGATACATCTGCCCATGACAGATTGCAGCTAATCTCTTTTCTTCAATCAGATTCAGTTGTTCGTACCGGGATCGGACCCATTCTGTTTCGTTCAATTTAACATCCATCAATACCCGTAAAGAGGGTAATTCAACTTCAACAGGTAGGACTGCCTCCATACCATACATAAGTTGATACGGTGTTGCCCCAGTGGATGTTCTGACTGACGTTTGGTACCCATGCAAGGCAAATGGTAGCATCTCATGCCAGTCTTTGTAGGTGACCACCATCTTTTGCACAATCTTCTTGATATTCTTATTAGCTGCCTCCACAACGTCATTCATCTTTGGCCTGTAAGGTGAAGAATTATGGTGTTGGATCTTAAAGTCCCGACATAGTTCTGCCATCATTTTATTGTTCAAGTTGGAACCATTATCAGTAATGATTCGCTCGGGCACTCCATAACGACAAATGATGTCTCTCTTCAGAAATCGGGCTACCACCTGCCTTGTAACATTTGCGTAAGAAGCCGCTTCGACCCACTTGGTAAAATAGTCAATGGCTACCAGGATGAATCTGTGGCCATTGGAAGCAGTTGGTTCAATCTTGCCAATCATATCAATGCCCCACATGGCAAAGGGCCAGGGTGAAGACATCAAATTCTGAGGATTTGGAGGCATATGCACTTTATCCGCATAAATCTGGCATTTATGGCATTTTCTGGCATAGGCTCAACAGTCGGCATCCATTGTGATCCAGTAATAGCCTGATCTCAACAACGTTTTAGCCATGGCATGTCCTCCAGCATGGGTACCAAAATATCCTTCGTGCACCTCGTGCATCAACAAGTTTGCCTCTACCCTATCAACATATCTGAGGAGTACCATATCAAAGTTTCTCTTGTACAAGGAACCATCAGTATTCAGGAAGAAACTACCAGCCAACCTACTTAAAGTTTTCTTATCATTGGAAGATGCCCCAGGTGGGTATGTTTGATCCTCCAAGAAGCATTTGATATCATGGAACCAAGGCTTACCATCCTTGACAACATCTGCTGAAAATACATATGCTGGTCTGTCAAGTCTGGGCACTGAAATCCAAGGCACAAAGTTGGCAGCTTGAACTTTGATCATGGATGAAATGGTAGCCAGAGCATCTGCAAACTGATTTTCATCTCGAGGGATATACTCAAGCTTGACTGTTGTGAAGAAAGTCAATAACCTCCTTGTATAATTCCGATAAGGTATCAGATGATCTTGGTGGGTGTACCATTTGCCATTGGTTTGATTAATTACCAGAGCTGAATCTCCGAATACAGTCAAAGTCTTGATCCTGAGGTCAATGGCTTCCTCAAGACCCATAATACAAGCTTCGTATTCAGCTTCGTTGTTAGTGCAGTTAAATGTGAGTTTTGCCGAGAAAGGCATGTGAACTCCCTTAGGTGTAATGAGTACTGCACCAATACCACGACCATTCATATTAACAACCCCATCAAACATCATAGTCCATTCTTCTTCTGGGTCAGGCCCTTCAGTGTGAACAGTCTCTTCATGATCTTTTGCTTTTATGAACATGATGTCTTCATCAGGGAAGTCAAATCGCATAGGCTGGTAATCATCAATGGGTTGCTCAGCAAGATAATCAGACAATACACTGCCTTTGATGGCTTTTTGAGATATGTACTGAATGTCATACTCTATGAGGATCATTTGCCATCTTGAAACCCGTCCGGTAAGTGCTGGCTTCTCAAAAATGTACTTAACTGGATCCATCTTGGATATCAATAAGGTAGTGTGAGTCAACATATACTGTCTCAGTCGGCGAGCAGCCCACGCTAAAGCACATCAAGTTTTCTCGAGCAGTGAATAACGTTGTTCACAGTCGGTAAACGTTTTGCTTAGGTAGTATATTGCATACTCTTTTCGACCGGACTCGTCATGCTGGCCCAGCACACACCCCATTGACTCTTCTAATATTGTCAAGTACATGATTAGAGGTCTTCCTTCAACTGGAGGCATAAGGATTGGAGGCTCTTGTAAGTATTCCTTGATTTTGTCAAAAGCCCTTTGGCAGTCTTCATTCCACTTGACTGTTTGTTCTTTTCTTAACAGCTTGAATAAGGGCTCACAGGTTGCTGTGAGGTGAGATATGAACCGCGAAATGTAGTTCAATCTTCCTAGAAACCCCCGAACTTCTTTTTCAGTCTTCGGTGCAGGCATTTCTTGGATGGCTTTGTCTTTATCAGGGTCAACTTCAATCCCTTTCTCACTTACAATAAATCCCAACAACTTACCAGATCGCACCCCGAATGTGCATTTGTTGGGGTTTAGCTTCAATTGGTACTTCCTCAGACGCTTGAATAGCTTCAACAGATTCACCAGGTGGTCTTCTTCTGTGAGGGACTTGGGAATCATGTCATCCACATAACATTCAATTTCTTTGTGGATCATGTCGTGGAATAATGTTACCATAGCCCGTTGATAAGTAGCACCAGCATTCTTCAATCCGAATGGCATCACCTTATAACAGAACGTGCCCCAGGGTGTGATGAAAGTTGTTTTCTCCATGTCTTCAGGTGACATCTTGATCTGATTATATCCTGAAAATCCATCCATAAAGGAAAACACTGAGAACTGAGCCGTATTATCGACCAACACATCTAATGTGAGGTAAAGGGAAGTCATCTTTCGGGCTGGCTCTGTTCAGGTCCCGGTAATCCACACACATCCTCACCTTGCCATCCTTCTTAGGCACTGGTACAATATTAGAAACCCATGGTGGATAGCTAGTTACAGCAAGGAAACCAGTATCCCACTGTTTTTGTACTTCTTCTTTGATCTTCATTGCCATATCTGGGCGAGTACGGCGTAGCTTCTGTTTTACTGGTGGGCAGTCTTCTTTCAGAGGCAGCTTGTGCATGACAATGTCGGTGTCCAACCCTGGCATATCCTGATAAGACCAAGCAAAACCATCCACATATTCCCGAAGCATATCAATCAGCCGCTTTTTTACTGAATCTTGCAGGTAGGCCCCGATCTTAACTTCTTTCAAGTCTTCTTCTGTACCAAGATTAACCGTTTCAATCTCCTCCTGATGGGGAGTGATAACCTTCTCCTCTTGTCTCAACAACCTAGCTAGCTCTTCAGGTAACTCATAATCTTCTTCAACCCCTTCATCAACTTGATTGATTGGATTGTTAAAGTCATACGAAGTCATAGCAGTGTTGTTGTCGGTGCAGTCTGGAGGTCACTTTCTGCAAGGGTTTAGATTGGTTTATTTTAGTGATCAGTTTTATCTTGTTTAGAAAAGTGAAAATGAAGTTATTTATTTTGAAAAACATTGCCATTTTATTTTAGTACAAAAAGTGAAAAATGAAAAACAGTGAGCGGAAAAGAAAAGACTCATTTGCAAAAGATGTCCTGATATTCATTAATTGATCTTTGTACAAAATACAAGATGGCCCGATTACAAAATGAGTCCTGACATCTTGGGCAAGATGCAGGACTTGATGCATGCTTAAAGACAGGAAATAATAATTACTCTGCAGGAGTAACTTTTATAATTTCCTGGGAAGACCAGTTTGAGACATGGTTCCCCGGGATCCTTGGACGTATCCAGCTTTCCAGGTTGCGCTCGTCTTCTGACTCATCTTTCAAACTGTTCACAGCATCTGGGGTGAACATTCCCCTGCTGACAAACTTGGGCTCCGTTGCAGCCTCTGATTGATCTTGTCGAGTTGGTCTGTAACCCAACCCGAATCGGTCTTCTTTCTTCTCAACTGGCAGCAGCTTGCCCCAGCCTTGAGCGGTACCTTCCTCAACAACCTTCCGGGCTTGCTGATATGATGTGATGGAAGTTCCCAGTACAGCAGATGCTTCATTAATGTTGAGGGCCTCAAACCCCTGACTCATGGTTTCATGGATCTCCCCATCCATTTCTATGTACTTATACGTAGCCAACTGGCTAACAGAGATGTCCTCCTCCCCACAGATGGTGATGATTTGGCCTTCCCACTCGAATTTTAACTTCTGGTGAAGGGTAGACGTAACAGCGCCATCGGCGTGGATCCTGGGTCTACCCAACAGACAGCTGTAGGCCGGCTGTATGTCCATCACAAAGAAGGTAGTTTTGAAGGTCTGCGGGCCAATCAACACAGGCAGATCAATCTCCCCAAGCACTAATCTTTTAGAGCCATCAAATGCTCTCACCACCAAATTACTCGGACGTAATGCCAAGCCATCATACTCCAGTTTCACTAAGGCTTTCTTTGGTAGAACATTGAGTGATGACCCAGTGTCCACCAGTACATGAGACAGAACAGCACCCTTGAATTCCAAGGTGATATGCAAAACCTTGTTATGGTTGCGTCCCTCTGTTGTTAAGTCAGCATTGGTAAAGCCCAGTCCATGACTGGTGTTGAAATTTGCAACCATAGTTTCTAGCTGATTAACAGTAATCTCCTCCGGCACGTATGTTGCGTGCAGGACTTTCAACAATGCGTTCCTGTGAGCTTCAGAACACATCAACAGTGATAATATGGAGATTTTGGAGGGTGTTTGGTGAAGCTGGTCCATCACCTTGTAATCACTCCTTTTTATGATTCTCATGAACTCGTCCACCTCTTGTTCAAAAGATGTCTTCTGAGTGTCTTTGGTAGTTGGCTCTTCAGATACCACACTCTTCCCTTTTGCTTTGGCAGCAGCTTCTGCTTCAACATTAGGTCTTTGTGTTTGTGAGGCAAAAAGGCGTCCGCTTCTGGTGAAGCCTCCGCCTCCCCCAACATTATCAACTTGTGGAGAAGAGGTCAATGAATCCAGAGTGATTTTCTCCCCGTTGCAGTAGAGATCAGAACCATAATGCCAAGGTATGGCATTACTGCTTTCATAAGGAACCGGTCCAGGCACCGTAATGGTGACCGGACTGATTGCTGCAGAGGAAGGTACTGTAATGGTGTGCGGATCATAGTAAACTGTGACTGGTGATCTGGCAGGAGGTGCCACGGTTTGTTGTTGGAAATTGCTGCTGGGAGGAACATTTGATGGGTCATAGTAGATTGTAACTGTTGAAACATCTTCATTAATTTTTGCTGGCGTTGTAGAAGATTCTATTGACTGGATGGGTGTTAAAGTTGTAGCAGGAATGGTAACTGAACCTGCGTCCGTTGAAGTGATTGATTGAGCGGTTGTTGGAGTTGTAGTAGAATCCATTGGAACAATGGTTGCTGACGTTGTAGGAGTATCTGGGATTGTTGTTGAAGGAATTGCTGGATTTGTAGACGCCATTGTCGAAATCTAAAGGATACCATCCTTAATAAGACCATCTATGCCGCTTCTCAGCCTTTCACACCCATTGACTGCAATATTGCAAAACCCACAGCCGAGCTCACACCCGGGGAACACTTGGCATTCTAAAAGTTGAGCTTTAATTTCAACCAAAGGTGTTCGAATTTGTGCAACACTGGTGATCAAGGTGGATGATTTGCCTTCCTCAATAGCATTAATCCTAGGCCCATTGTGACTAGGCATTGGATTCCTTGTGACATTTGGAGGAGGTGCAAAGTTGAGAGCTTTTGAGTCCACCAGGTCTTGGACTTTCATTTGGAGGGCTTTGCATTTCTCAGTATTATGCCCCGGTGCGTTTGAATGGAATGCACACCTGGCATTGTCATCATAGTTCTTTGGGAGATTGAGGGGATCTGGAGGTGCCAACGTCCTTAATTCAACTAGGTTGAGCTTCAGGAGTTGTGGCAAGAGTGCAGCATATGGCATGGGAATTGGGTCAATTACCCTGTTTGCCTGTGATGGCCTTTGCTGGAAAGGACGCTGGTGTTGGTTGTTGTTGCTATTGTTGTTGGTTCTCTGTTGCGGATACTGAACTTGTTGTTGATACTGTGGTTGTTGTTGTTGAGGATATGCTGATTGTTGAGGAATTGGAGCTGGAATGGTAACTGCTGCTACTGACCGGTGAGCATACTGAGGCCTGCCCCTGCTTGCATGAATGGAATTTGTCTCACCAGCTCTTCGGGGTCCCACAAAAGGCTTTCTGGGATTGCTGGATGAACTTGCACCACTAACGGAAATTTTGCCCATCTTTAATAGACTTTCAATCCTTTCACCAGCTATGACCACATCAGCAAAACTGGTAGAGGAGAAGGCAGCCAATCTATCAATATAGGTTCCTTGCAAAGTATTCATGAACATGTCATCCATTTCCCTCTCTGACATGGGTGGTTGGACAACAGCAGCAAGCTGTCTCCACCTTTGGACATATTCTCTAAAGCTCTCTCTAGAAGATTGTGACATTCCCATTAGGAGGGTCCTATTGGGAGCCATGTCCAGGTTGTATTGATATTGTCGGATGAAAGCCTCAGCCAAATCCTTCCAGCATCTTATGGTGGCTCTAGACAAGTGCGAATACCACTCTCACGAAGCCCCAGTCAGACTGTCTTCAAAGTAGAACATCCACAGCTTTTCATCCATAGTATAAGCCTTAAGTCTTCCTAGGAAAGACTACAGATGAGTGCGAGGACAGGAGGTACCATTGTACTTCTTAAAGCACGGGGGTTTGAATTTGTGGGGAATTCTCACCCCATCCACTAGTCCCATATCCATCACATCGAAGCCCAAAGAGTTCTGGGACTCCAAAGATCTCAACTTCTCCGCAATTTCATCCAATCTCCTGTCATAGACTTCATCCCCAGCTCCCATAACAGTAAACTGCTCTTCTTGGGGATCTTCTTGCAAGATTCTCCCTCCAGCAATATTACCTTGTACATTCCTCGGGATGTTAGCTTCTGGATCCAGATGAGGTCCAAATACCGGTGGGTCAATACGAGACTGGCCCCGCTCATTGTTACTAGTTCCTCCTGTTCCAAGGTGAGGTTCCTCAGGAGTTTGTCTTTCAACCAATTCTCTTAACCTTTCCTGACTTTGGGCTAAGCCAGTCATCACAGCCATGAATTGAGACATCTGATTTCTCATCTCCACTCTCTCATTAGCCATCTGATTTCTGACCTCAGTCAGATCCTGCTGTACTTGTTCCATCTGAATACCGGGAAGGTTGTTGCGAGTCGGGTACCGGTGCGCACGGTTGACAGGGAACACCCGACGACGAGCAATGTTTCCTGAGATCACAACAAAGTTAGAAACAAGAATAATAAAACCTACAAAACAAGACAAAAGTTAGTATGCAATGCAGTATGCTTATTTGTTTTCCAAGGTATCCGGTTTGGTTCTTGGTTTTGACCTTTCCAGACCTCGAGGAAGATGCTTGATGTTGTTGAGAGAAAACCCAAATGAAAAACAAACCAAAATATATTACAAATGGTGAACAATACACTGTCTGTTTTACAACATATGCCCACGGAGGGTCAAAATACATCAAAAAGGAAAAGTACATCAAATGGAAACAACAACAAACAAAGAATCAAACATCCAGTCCAAACTCATCCTCTTTGACCTCCTTCAGGAGTGCCTCAGTCACTGGACCAGCTGGGTGCTCTGTAATGGTCCTAATGAGGAGGTTCCTGGTGGCAATGGCAGTGGTCATCTTCTTGTGCCTGTCCTGGTCCTTTGATCTCTTCAATCCTGCTCTGAGCTTCAACTCTGAAATCTCCTTCTGGGCTGCCAACAAAGCTTCCTACTGCTTTTTCTCATTGGCCTCTAACTGTTCAATCTTGGCTTGAGTCTTCTGATCTTCTTGAGTACGGGCTTCAGTGATCCTGACCTACCTAGCCTGACTCTCTTGCAGATAGAGCTCAGTCCTAGCCTTCTGAATTTTGGCCTCTTTACAGGCATTCTTCAATATTTGTTCCCCAGCCCTTGCTTTCCTGATGTAGTCCTCTGTCTTCTCAATTTTGGTAAGATGCTCCACCCTGAGCTTTTCCAATCTCTCAATGTCCAGACGACCATCACTCCTTTCCCAAAGGGTCTTCTTCAAAGCCTGAGATAGGTTCTCATTCCTTTCCTTCAGCTTCTCAAATTCTTCTAGGCTGACAATTGCTGCAGGTTGTACTGTAGAGGGTCCAGGTATGTCCTCCAAGGTGAAGGGCATTCCAGTAATCTGAGCTCTTGTACGGGACCAGTCATAGTACTGAGCTGAAGCAACATTATTACACCTTCCCAGAATTGCCATCCCTTTTGTCTGGATGTTGTCCCAAGCCCAGGATGCTTGCCTGACAACAGCTGAATTAGGTTTCACTTCACAATACAAGGTCTCATCCAAATCTTGCACTCTAGGAGAGTGAACCAAAGCATAGCCCAGTTGTCTTTTAAACAGCAAAGGATTGTAATTGATGCAACCCTTCACTCCTATTAGAGGCACATTTGGGTATTGTCCAAGCTGGTGATAATGTCCTTGCCTTTGGTGCTCTGGGTGCACCATCTAATATCATCTGAAGTCAAGGCAATGAGCCTCTTGGCCCAATTCTTCTGTTGGTTAGGGTTCAGGAAGGCATCTGACTTAGGCAGGTGTTTGAGCAGCCAGGTGTGAAACAAAGGAGCACAACATCTCACTAACTTCCCCCTTTGTTTCTCATTCCTCTGATGAATGGAGTAATAGAAGTCCCCTAGCAATGTGGGCACTGGGTTCTTCAGAAGAAACAAATGGATGGCATTCTTGCTGACAAATTTGGGCTCATCTGAAAACAGTATAGCCCCATATATGCCGAGGGCTAACAGTGCATAGACTGCCCTCCATTCTCCCAATGAGGCCTTCAGGATGGCCTGAGAAATCACAAAGTCCAAGTGCAAACCAGGGATCCCAGCTTTTGTTGTCATACTTTGCTCAATCAAAGCAGGCTCCAGGTACAGTGCTTTTGCCACTTCCCCATTTCTGGGAGCTGGCATCTCTGGGTTGAAAGGGATTCCACCCCTGACAGGTACCCCAATCAATGAAGAAAACTCTTCCAGCAGAGGCCCTAGCTGAAAGTCCGGGAATGTGAAACATCTCAAAGGAGGGTCATAAAACTGCAAGCATGTGTGGATCATGCTCCTCTGAGAAGGGTCAAGGTCCATAACCATATCCAGGATACCTCCATAATGCTCTCTAAACAATAGGATGTGGTCAGGTGTGATAAATGACTGGACCTGCCTGATACCAGTCAACACAAGCTCAAAGAAATGGTAGGATATGTTGCTCTTCCTGGGAGTAGTCATGAGTGTTGCTGAAGAAACTGGAAATAAGTGCTGATGAAGATTCCCAGACTGATATGCTGAAGGTGAACAACTGACAGACTGGTGCTGGAGATAACTGAAGCAGATAACTGATGAAGACAGCTGAAGCAAAGGTCTATGCAGAAGAAGGGGTCAAAACCAAACCAAATGTGAAGGTGGATACCCTGAAAAGCAAATAAGCAAATGTCAAATGATGCAATGATGATATATGCAAATGATATGCAAGGGTTTGTGATCAAGCTGGATCTGATTATCTGTCTTGAAATTAGGCCCATGTATGTTCAAGAAGTCCAGATGGAGGTTCAGAAATCCAGTAACCAGGGTGGGGGACTCAAATAAAGAGTCACATGTGCAGGGTTAATCACAAGAACTGTCCAAAATGAGGTACTCTTAAACAGTATAGTAACAGGGTATGATGTGGCCAAGGGTACCTGCAAACCTGTAAACAACCCAACCCCCTCACAGGTATTGTTCTAAAACAATGATCCTCAGACTTGGATCAGTTATGAGAAGTGTAAACACTTCTAACCCGGAGGTACAGTGTTTACAATAATCATAAAAGATCCTCCTCTAATTTACCTCAGATTCTGAGGGTCATAATAAAGGTCATCCAGACTTTGCAGGCTTCCCAGATATCCCTAGCACTACAGGAAATCTGTAGCACAGAGTTCTCAAGAAGAAACCCACATCTGAACCGTGTTTCATATTCCCGCACCAGACCGAAATGGAATGGGAAAGAACATGAACCACTCTAGCCTAGATGTCACTCATGTCCCAGGTATAGGACCTCAAACTCTCAATGGAACCCCACCCAAAAAAACAGAAGCCAGATCCACCATTGATAATGACAGTATGAAATATGAAAAGCTGTAAAGGAAAGCAATAAATAAAGTTGTACATAAAGCAGTAAATAAAATAAATAAACACAAACAGCACATAACACCCTGTCGCTCCCGGGATTTTCATCCTAGTACAAACGCGAAAGTGGCGCGGAAAGGTAGAGTCGCCAGCCAGACATTTTTATCCCGAAAGAATGGGAAAGGTAATGTTGCACAAACCTGAGGAAGAAGGAAAGGACAAGGCCTTGCGAACCAAAGATCTGAGTTCGGGAGTCGGTTACGAATTGAGAAGGTATTAGCACCCCAATCCGTCCGTCGTACCCAACGGGATCCACGCTTGCTTGCTTGTTTCAAAGGGTGAGAAATAATATGCTGCTGGACAAATGAACCGCTAACTGGAAATGGAATGAAAAAGGAATTGAAATGAGAAAGGAATAAGAAAAGAGAATGAAAAGAAAGAGGGGGAAATGTAGGGAAAATAAAGAATGTGCTCGAATGGGCCCTACCCCGCTGCCTACGTACCTCATCGGGATAATGAGGATCAGAGTCGACGTAGTTCGCCTAACTAGGGGTAGAAAAGAAATTGCTTGTGAATTAAAGCTTGAACTGCCTATGCCATTGCTCAGGTGTTGCAGACTCGGACGACGAGTGCATAACCGTCTTGCAAAGTGACAAGTAGGAGCAAGTTCGCGTACGGAGCGAATGAGGTGAGAAAAGAATTCCCGAAGGAAAGGCGCTTATTGTTTGTTTGGTGTTTTTTAGAAGCTTTTATGAGTGAAAGTTTGCATAAGTGAGTGTACCTAAGTCTTACTCAATGGGATGTGTACGTCTCACATTATCCCGAAATGGAATGCGCAAGAGGCACACCTATCTATGGAGGAAATCCCCAAAGCTAGTCCCACAAGTGAAGGCTTGAGCACACTGGCCTATTACCATTATTAAGTGTTTTTGTGGTTTTTTGGTTAAGAAGTGTTTTTTAGCTTTTCTTTGTGAGGTACTCATGCTAAGACCTATCCACCACGAGTGATGACTCACACCTCGCCCCGAAATGGAACGCATGTGAGCATCTCATAGCAAAGTCTCATGTCACATGAAAGTACTCAACCTTTATTAAATGAATTAGAATTAAGTTTGAAGATGAGAAGAGAGAGCGCCAAAGGATCTCAAAGGAAAAAATTCTAAAGGGGGACTAAAATAATCCTAAGTATTCACATGCACAGATATCCTAAAGGTTAGTGAGGTTTCTATCCTAATGAAGAAGGAAGAAGAAGATAGAAGAAAGGATGAGAAAGGCCTAGGCCCAACAAAAGAGGGTTAGTTCACATAAACATAAAAGGAAGAGGTAAGAATTAGAGATGTGGAACTCAATTCCCACATCTCACACTTACCATAGCCCCTGCAAGGTTAGCATACACAAATGAATACAAGCACAAAGTTCAAAACCATAATCAAAATGGTATAAAGAAGGGCCTAAGAGTCCAGCAAGATGAAGAGATAAGTCACACAATACCAAACAATATCAAAATAAAAGCCATGGAACCAAAAGATGGAATTTAAACCCTTAAAGAAACAAAATGACTTGAATGTGAAGCAAACTCAAAAATTTAGAAAAATCAAGACCTATCTTAGGACCAGGAAGGTATCCATACCCTAAAGGAACCCCAAACAAGAAGAAAAAGTTGGCACAAGTGCCCTTCTAAGCCTATAAGAAATCTAATGAACCAAAAGAAGCAAAATGAGACAAGGCGAGAACAAAAATCCACAAATAATCAACCAGCCATCTAAAAATTCTACAACTGAAACCAAATGATCTTAAAACACATTATATTAACCTGCCAAAAGGATTTTCCAAAATTCAGAGAGGAACTAGGTTAAATGGATGGACAAACACAAGCTAGGACAGAAAACTTACATCACAAGATATCAGATCAAAACCCAAGAAATAAATTTCTAAAAATTCTGAGAAAAATCACATGTAAACTAGAAGATCTTAGGAACACAATGCAAAAAGAATGGGATCAAAACTCCAAATATTGAAGTCTATAGAAAATCAACAAGACAGGCTGGTCAGGAAATGAAGCAAATGAAGCTATATATATTGGTGATTTAATTCTGGCACGTGCATCAATGAAAAAAATAAAATAAAAATGCTACAAAATACTAGAGACACAAGGGAACATCTATGATTTATTTGGGATTTTTTTGATGATTATTTCTATTTTATTTGAATTAATATGAAACTGAATAATAAAAGAAATTAAAGAAAAAGAAATTAAGAAAAGAAAAAGGGGGGAGGTGCTGAAAGCAGGCCTTGTAAATGTGATCCGAATGGGCCTGGCAGGATAGGGGGTGCGAAAATCATTCTAGTATGGGCCCAGGTCTGAACACACAAAACAATTCCTTAAACTTTTCTTATTCCTTAAACCATCATCATTATGCTAATTAAACCTAATATTAAATTCCTAACAAACATTAAACTAATTTCTATCTTTTCATATTTTCTAAACCTCATTATTCTAAACATTATCAACTAACTAAACTCTTTCTATTTCCTAAACAATTTTATTCTAATTAATCTCAACTAATTAAAATCTTTTTATTTTCTAACAATTATACTAACTAATCTCCACTAATTAAAATCTTTTTATTTTCTAACAATTATTTCCCTAAACATTATTCACTAATACTAACAATTATATTTCCTAACAGTTTTTTTTTCTAAACATAATATTTCCTAAAAAAAAATTGTTAACTAATCAAGCATTATGTTAAAATTTCTAAACAATTATTTCCTAATCTATTCTAAACAATTATTCAACAATTATGCTACCTAAACTCCAATATATTTTCCAAACAATTTTTCTAAACAACATTATATACTAAACTCCACTATATTTTCTAAACAATGATTCTAAACAACATTATATACTAAACTCCACTATATTTTCTAAACAATGATTAAACTGAACTATTCTATTATACTAAACTTCCTAAAGCTTATTCAAAATCCTAAACATTTTACATTAACTAAACAATATTAGATTAACTAAAACTATTATTTCTAAACTTTTATTTAATTAAACTCTTTGTATTCCTAAGCAGTTATCTAAACATTATACTAATTAATTCTATTATATTCCCAAACAATGCATCAACTTAACTAAACAACATTCTAATCACTTATTTTCTAAACAATTTTCTAAACAATTAAACTCTTAAATTCTATTATATTTTCTAAACAATTATCTAACAATTAATCTATTCTATTTTCTAAACAGGTTTTTTTTTCTAAACATAATTAACTAAATGAACTCTTCATATTTCCTAAAAATTGTTAACTAATCAAACATTATATTAAATTTCTAAACCATTACTATCCTAATTAATTCTTTATATTTTCTGAACTTTCATTAACTAATTAACATTTTTATAGTTTCTAAACAATCTATTATCTAATTAAACTTTTTATAGTTTCTAAACAATTATTTAAACTTACTAACATTTTATATTCCCTAACAATTATTATGCTAGTCAAACTCTTTATATTTTCTAAACCATTATTATACAAATTAAGTTTTTATATTTCCTAACAGCATTCTAAACATTATCAACTAATATACTGATTAACCCCTTTTTATATTTTCTAAGCTTCATTATTCTAATTACTAAACAATAAATTCTAAACAATTATTCTAATTGGTTAAACATTATTATACTGCTAAACATTACTAGAAGAAATCAAACATACAGCCACAACATAACAAGCTTCCTCTCTCTCTCTCAAACACAGTACCTCTTCTCTAACCCTAAGAACAGCCGCCGACGCCTTTTCTACTCAACCTTGCCTCGCCGCCGTCATGGCTCACCTTCATCCTCTCTCAAACCTCATCACCTTCTTCCTCTAAGAACGGCGCCGCCGGACCTTCCTCCGAACGCACAACCACCACCGCGAAACAAAAAATTGCAAATACAAAACCTTACTAAATCCTTATGCTCACTACAAATCCGAAATCAAACCCCTCTAAAATTCCTCCAAAAAATAGATCGGCACAATCGAATCAAGAACGAACAAACCGAAGCGCAACGAACGATTACAGCTAAAAAAAATCCTCATACCTGCAAACCGACGGCGTATGAGGAACAGATCGTGAGTTCTCGCCTCTTTGTTCCCGCTTTATCATTCACACTCCTCCTCCACTCTCCTGCCTCAAATTGGCTTCGAAAATGATGTTATGGATTGGTGATTGATGACGTTTGATGAAGGTACGACGATGAAGAGAAGTTGAATCTGACTTTGAAGATGTGACGAAGAATGATTGAAGATTTAATCGACGTGGTGAATAAGGCGATGATGATGTTGTTTCACCGACACCGCGACGATTTCGCCTCCGATGCTGTTGCGATGGAAACAATTGTGAGGATTTTGCCGTTGAATCAATGAGTTGATGCAGGTGCGCGAGTTGAACTCGTTATGGTGTATTGAAGGTTCTCAACGGATTTGATTCGATGAAGAAAAACGGACGGTTATCGCCTAGATCCGTGCGATGAAGAAGAGTGAGTGAATACACCTCTGTTATTGTTTTTTTTTTTTGATGAATTGATGAACTCAGTTTCGTAGCTCTGTTCTTGTGCAGAATTGATGAAGATGACAAAGCTAACTCCATTGATCCATCGTTTGGTTTTCGACTTGGTGATGTAAGATTCCTTCTGTTTTCAGATTCATGAAGAGAATGGATTTTTGTTGCTATCTTGATGATGAGAGTGACGAATATTCAATCCTGCTTGCTATGAAGAATCCTGAATTCTGTGTTGATATCACGTGGATATCATGATATTCTGCTTTAGAGATTGAAAAATGGTTGAAGGTGCGTTCGTAGGGTGATTCATGACTGTGAAGATTATAGAGTATGATGAAGAGGATCCAGAAGTTGATTTGTGTTTTTTTTTCCTGATATTATGTGACTCTCCCTCTTAACAAACTTTTTTCTGTTATGAACTCTCTTTTATTTTTTCAAATTCTGTTATGGATTTTTTTCCCAGTTTGTTATTTTCCTTCTTGCGTTTTTGAGTAATTGGATAATGCGTTTTGATTCACACCCAATGCGTGTTGTTTTTCCTGCGTTTTGATACCAATTGCTGTGCGTTTTGGGATGCTCACGTATTACCAGATTTTTGTGAACAACGCATTTGGCTAGAAACTAACACAAAAGCATCCCCTTTTGTCATCTAGCTGACTAGCCTTTTGAAGCTGAAGGAAAAAGAATTAATGTGATGATGACGTGTTTCCCTTACCTATTTTCCTCTCTCCTTGTTTTTTTTTACTAATTGGTGTAGAAAAAAAAGAAGAAAATATGGGCCTAATGGAAATTTATAGAATTTGTGACAAATGGAAGGAAATTGGGTTGGATAATGAGTATGGATTTAAAGGGTGATTAAAGAAGTTTGTTTAAAAATGAATAATTGGAAAATAAAAATGTAAAAAAAAAATGGATAATCGAAATAACGCGGGCAGTAGAAAAATGGTTACAGAAAAAATGAGAAAATGGACAAGGAAAGCAAACAAGAACCGACCACCATCAATTCGCACGTCATATGGACCACCTTGCACTAGTACACACACTTGACGACTGAAACCAACCTACGCCACTTAGTAATTTGCAACCACAACGTCCATCGACCTTAACTTTTAGTTCCAACCCCTTGAATAACCATCATTGAAAATCCTCTTATGCATCACACCAAGTAACAAACAATTAGCTAGTTCAGACAAATCTTTAAATAGCTGATAAATCTTGAATCACGATTTTGTCTGAATCACCCTCTGAGAAAATAAATCCGCAGACGCACTCAAATAATCATGATAAGCCTGATCCTTTGATTCCAAAACCACCACATGAACCACTGCCTAGCAAACTGATGACCTCTGCACACAACCCGACCCACCTTGAAACACGTTGCCTGAGAACCCCCATTACAGATAATTTGCAATTCAACTAATCCTTTGATAGTCTGACCAAGATTAGGTCACACGTCCCTCTGAATCGAATCAGTGAACTGAAATCACTGCCAGCCTATGCGATGCTTCAGCAATGAATGTCATGCTTCATTTTTCTATGCTGATGATGCAGTGCGAAATATGCAAATGATATGTTGGATGCTATGAAAATGAGAGGGCAAATTTGGGGTGTTACACACCCCAGTAAACACAAATCAAACAAGCGCTAGGAGGAACCCACAAAAAGAACCAGAAGCCCTGGTTACAGTATAAGGGTACCCAGCAGAGTCGCCAAGCTGTCGCTCCCACCAAATGAGTCTAAGTCAAGAGGGGTACAAACGCGAACGGTCAGCGAAAGAGAGAGAACACACAAGGGTGAACTCAAAAGAAAAGAGTCGCCAGCTAGGCATTTTTATCCCGAAGGAAAGGTAATGTTGTATAAACCTAAGAAAAGATGGATAAGACGGTTGCGAACCAGAGAAACTAAGAAAGGGAGTTGGTTACAACCTGGGAAGGTATTAGCACCCAGATTGTCCGCCGTACTCGACGGGATCCACGCTCGAAAGATTTGTGTTTAAAAGGGGTAGTGTCAGTGCAATTTGTGTATCAAAGGTGGAAAGAATGCAAGTGTCAGTGCTGGAAGAAAGTGAAGTGTATAAGAGAAGTGTCAGTGTAAGAACAAGAATGCAATGCTCAAGATAATGAGGCTTAAAGAAATGCTGGAAAGAGGGGGAATATACAGAGACTTTTGTTCGATAACTGTTAAGTTATGCCTACGTATCCTCTCGTGCAATGAGGAAGTCAGAACACCGTAGTTCAACCCAAAGAGACTGAAAGATAAATTGACTAGAACTGCTTACTTGTCTATGCTCAAGTGTATGACCTGTCTGGCTCAGGTGCAAACTGTCTTGCATTAGATGGAAGAAGCAAGTTCTCGTTTGTGAGTGAATGAGGTGAGAAAAGAATCCCGGAGGAGACGATTATTGTTTGTTTTTGGTGTTTTCAATCTTTTATTGATTTTTGTGTTTGTCATAAGAAAATGAGCTTAAGCCTAAACCAAGGGTTAGTAAACTCATCACATCCTCCCTCTGATTAGGGGTAATGAGGATACCTTAAGTGTGAAGTAAACACCTCACACTTAATCACCATGATGTAGGATTAAGATCATTAACCTACTTGTATTTATTTAGATGTTTTTTTGGAATTTTTGTTTATTGTTAGGTAATGAGTTTAAGCCATAATAAGGGATTTAATGGACTCCTTACACCATCCTAATAGAAGGATAATAGATGACAACATTTAAGCTGAGAAAGGCTCCTCAACTTAATCCATGATTAGGGATTAACCTCATGACAAAACAAAACCTTTATTAAATGGATTGTAGTTAATGGTAAGATTAAGAAGTGAGTTTTATGGTTTGTTAGACAACTTGAGGGGGACTTGTCCATTAACACAAGGGTTAGTCCTTCTTAACCAATTAAGGAAGAATTAGAACCCTAATGCAAGGCCCAAGTTACAAGCTTGATATCTTAGTGATTATTAAGTGAATTGATTAAAGGATTTAAACACATTAACGGTTTAACACTTAGGATTAAAGTTATACACTCCATCCTAATAGAAGGATACAAGCATAACCCTAATCACAAAGTCTCAAAACCTTTAAGGTTTAATCCTTGATTATGAGATGAGAAGAGAAGACACAAAGATAACACAAAGCTAAAACTAATGGGGGACTAATCAAACCCTAATTGTTATCATGCTTGGGTATTCCTAGGGTTTATGAGGCTTGCAAAAGATCTTCAAGAGAAAAGCCACCAAGGGAAGAAGCAGAATGAAGGAAGGAGAAGCAAGAAGAAGTAAGACAACTTGCTTCACTTAAGAAGACAAGTTGCTTGAAGAAAGAAAGTGAAGAAGGCATGAGCAAGCAAGCTCACTCCAATACAAAGATAAAAATGCAGCAATGATGCATAAGAGATATGAGAAAGGATTATGAGAAGTGAAGGCAAATTCACTTCTCAAGTACTTACCACCTGAAAAGTTAATCAAAAGACATGAAATGAAGTGAATATGAAATGAATGCAATGATGCAAACTAAAACCAGAGGCATAAACATTATGTTAATGATGCTAAGAGATAATGCAAACACATGTCAAGAGTTGTGGATGATCATACAAGGATGAGGATGCAAATGAAGCATGCTTTGAACCATAAAAGTTCATGAAAGTTTATGAAATGGAATGAATGCATAACATGGAAAATGAATGATGCAATGGTTAAACATGATTCTAATATGTCCTAAGATGTCTTAGAAGTTATGTGGATGCACAAAATGTCATGGTAAGTTCATGAATGCAAGCATATGGAAGATGGATGCAAATGAAGGCAAAAATTAGGGTTTACATACAATATGCAATGCAAAATTCAAAATCAGAAGCAAAAGACATGATAAAAAATTGAAAATGGGATCAAAGGAACCCTAACCCTACACAAGTTCACTGCCCAAAGGGGGAGACCTAAATCTTAACCTAATGGGGGTTATGATTTTCTCAAGTTGGCTAGGGTTTTAAGGCACCTCAAAAGGAAAAATGCTCATCAAATTGAAAATGAAAGATAAATTCAAACCAATTTTACCCTAGAAACTATATGATATGAAGAATGAAATGCAAAAAGAACCAACATCAAACTCTTCATGGTTAGGCAGAATGAATTTTTCTAAGTTAGAACAAAAATATTGCCTTTTAAGAACTTTAGTTCCAAGGAAAAATGTCAAAATATGTTAAGAACCAAAAAGAAATTTGTTTGAAGAGTTTGATAATGTTTCTAAATGTATTAAAATGCAATGTGAATTTTTTTGTGATTTTTAGAAACCTAAATGTTATTTTAATTAATTAATTCTCATTAACTAATTAAAATAAACATTTATCTATTTTTAAAATACGAAAATTATGCAAAAAATAAAAATAAAATTATTTTCAGAAAGGGAAAAATATTTTAAGTTATGATGCAAAAAATCAGATTTTTTGGAAATGATTTACTATTTTAAATTAATTGGGCAAAACAAATGAATAAAAAAAGAAAATAAAATTGAATTAAAGGGGAAGTATGCTGATCTGAGGGCCAGAATTCAAAGATTTTTGGAGGGAGTTGACTTGGCGTGGGTTTCAGTGGCTAGGATTGATTCTGGCAATTTGAATTTTCCTAATTATGTTTAAGTTAATTAATCCAGAATTAGGGCTTAAACAAGGAATCTGGGCCGTTCACACACACGCGGGAAACCTCATCTAAAGGCCAACATTCAAAGTTGCCTAATTAATGGGATTAGGGTTTAATCACCCTCAGGCAACCGGAACAGTGTTCCGGTCGTCTTCTCCGACGAGTCTAAACCCTAGCTTCTCTCTCAGGTCATCAAACTTCAAATTTCTTGCACAAAAATGATCCCCCAATCATTCTAAACCTAAACCCCCAACCAAAACTCATTTATTTCACACCATGAACATGAATCGAAGAAAAATGTAAAAACGGGCAAAAGTTTCAGAGATCACATACATGGTGGTTTCTCAACCATTTTTAAAAATAATCACATCCCCATGATCAGGGGATCATATAGAACCATAAAAGAACTTAAAAGCTAGCTTCTGGGAAAAAAAGTTCATCATGTTACCTGAGATGGAACTTTCTGGTTCTGGGAGTTCTGACCTTTCCTTTGCTGCAAATCCACCTCTTTGAACCTCCTGATGATGAAATGAAGCTTAGAATGAGTTTATATGGCTTGGTTTGAAGGTTTTGGTTCTGATATAGAAGATTTAGAGAGTTGAGTATGTGATGTTTTTGGCTGTTTTAAGGGTTGATTCTTGCTCTATGGATGGTATGTGATTGGTTGGTGAAGAGAAAATGGAGGTTTTGTGGCTGTGGGAAGAGTTTCGAAGAGGAGAAGTTTTTGACAGTTTTTGGAAATCCTGGATTGTGGGAGTTTTCAGGCTTGTGTGTGTTGTGTTTTGGAATGCTTGAGGTCCACATATGAGGCTCTGATTGGGCAGAGAGTTGGTAGTGGCACAGTTTGATTGGCATGAGAAAAAATGCAAAAAGTCTAGATTTTGTGTACCATAGGTATGGGCCATGGTAGAGGAGATCTTAGGGCTTGTCCTGCTTCAGCTTGAGTCAAGGAAGGCCTTTGGATCTGATTTTGTGAGCTAGATGGTCTTGATCAAGAGTTTTCAATGTTCTTGCATAATTCCCTCTTTGAACTTTCTTATGAACCAAGGCAAAGAATCTTGTGAATTCTTGGGAAAAATGCAGCAAAATGAACCATATGAAGTTGCTAGAATGATTTGAGATCAATTAGTGTCCAATTCAAGCATTGAAAGTCCCTTTTGCAAAAGATTCAATTTTGAAGATTCATGAGAAAATGCCTTATGTAACTTGTGATTCAAGGCATAGAAATGAGAAATCCTTTGAGCCATTCTGAATTATGGACCATGAATGATGTTTGGGTGATGGTTAGAAGTTGATTTTAAGTCACATTTGGCTTTGGCAAGTGTTTTTGCAAGTTTCCTCTTTGGCACAAAAATGAAAATTTAGTGATTTTGTCCAACTTTGCAAGGCCATAACTTTTGTTCTAAAATGAATTAGAATGAGTTCTTGTACATTTTGAAAATGGGAGGATCCAATCTACGACTTTCATGACCAAGAATTTTTCATTTGAAGCATTTTTGGATTAAAAAGAGGAGGTTGAAAAACTTTCCCAAAATGGCAAGTTTACATTACAAGTCACTTTCCAAAAAAAGCAACTTTGCAAATGGCTTGAAATTCTTCAATTTTGTGAACTTATAACAACTTCTAAGATCAAATAAAGATCATACACATTCAAAATGATGGAGAAGACCCGTTGGTTGGGCAATTGGGGGCCTTAGATGCCCTGATTTTGCACTGACTTGCTCAAGAAGTCATCTTGTGATCAGATGCCTTCCCCCATTGAATTTCTTCATGAAAGTTGGTATGCATGATCCTTATATCATATAGAGACCAATAGAAACAAGAATGACCAAAAAAATTGGAGTTATGGCCTCTGAAACCAAAACCCTAATTTCAGGTCATTTGTGCAGTTAAGCTTGGCTCTGCTTCCACACCTTCCTCAGTTCTTGTGATTCTTTGACTTCCTTGATCTTGAGAGGATATAATATGATGTTTGAACATACATGGACCTTCTTGATATGATTGAAGGCCTTTGGAGTGACTCAGATGGCTCAGGGATTGCTTAGATCACAAACCATAGATGCAGATGACTTTGGACCAATGCAGTGAAGCAAAAATGTATATGAGATGCTATGGTTGAATCTATGCAAATGAAAAGAAACACAAGCAATGGTGAGTGAGTGAGTGAGGGCAAATTTGGGGTGTTTACACCAACCCGAATCTATCTTCCTTCTTTTCCACTGGCAGCAGCTTGCCCCAGCCTTGAGCAATACCTTCTTCAACAACCTTCCGGGCTTGCTGGTAAGAGATGATTGAAGTACCCATTCTGTCCTCCTGAGATACAGCCAATACTCCAGTAGCCTAATTAACATTTACGGCCTCAAACCCTTGGCTCATTGTCTCATGGATTTCACCATCCATCTCAATATATTTGTAAGTAGCCAACTGGCTAACAAATATGTCTTCCTCGCCACAGATGGTGATAATCTGTCCTTCCCATTCGTACTTCAGTTTCTGGTGAAGGGTCGATGTTACTGCGCGTGCAGCGTGAATCCAGGGTCGACCTAACAAACATCTGTATGTCCATCACATAGAAAATGGTTTTGAAGACTTGTGGACCAATTATCACCGGCAATTCCACCTCTCCCAGAACAGATCTTTTAGAGCCATCAAAAGCCCGAACCATAAGATTAATTGGCCGGAGAGCTATCCCATCGTACTCTAGCTTGACAAGGGCTTTCTTGGGTAAGACATTGAGTGAGGACCCAGTGTCTACAAGCACATGAGATAAGACAGCTCCTTTGCACTCCATGGTTATGTGCAATGCTTTGTTGTGGAGACGTCCTTCTGTTGTCAAATCAACATCAGTGAACCCTAGCCCATGGCTAGTATTGACATTTGATACCACTGTTTCCAGCTGATTTACAGTGATCTCTTATGGCACGTAGGCAGCATGCAGAACTTTGAGAAGTGCGTCCCGATGGGCTTCGGAACACAATAACAGTGATAGGATTGAGATCTTTGAAGGAGTCTGGTGGAGCTGGTCCACAACTTTGTAGTCACATCTCTTAATGATTCTCATAAACTCATCCATATCCTGATCGAAGGATGACTTATGAGTTTCTTTTGGTGCAGATTCTTCCGGTATCACACTCTTCCCTTTGGCTCTGGTAGCAGCCTCTGCCTCTGAATTGGTTCTAGGGACATGTGAAGCAAAGAGACGTCCGCTTCGGGTGAAGCCTCCGCCTCCCCCAACATTGTCCACTTGGGGAGTGAGAACTGGAGAATCAAGAATGACTTTCTCTCCATTGCAGTATAGATCAAAACCATAATGCCATGATATAGCACTGTCTTTGTCATATGGGATCGGCCCGGGCACCGCGATGGTGACTGGGCTTACTGCTGCAGTTGTTGGGACTACAATGGTCTGTGGATCATAAAAGATTGTTACAGGACCTCTGGTGGATGTAGGTGAAGGTGAATTGAAGCGTTGTTGAGACTGTTGTTGATGTTGTTGATAGTTGTTTGAACTCGGGACCGTTGCCGGGTCATAATAAATTGTGACAGTGGAAACATCATTGCTGGTTGTTGAAGTTGTAGTAACTGGTGCAAATGAATTGTCGTGTTTTGAAGTGACAGATGGAATGATTGCTGAAGTTGTAGCTGAATCATTTGGAACAATGGTTGTTGCATTTGTAGAAGAAACACTTGGACAGATGGTTGTTGCATTTGTAGAAGATTCACTTGTTGTTGACAAAAGGGTTGCTGGGTTGTAGAAGCTGTGGTTGTAATTTGCAGAATGCCCTCCTTAATCAAATCACCGATGCCTTTCCTCAAGCTAGCACACCCATTCTCAGAAAGTTTGCATGATTCGTAACAGGCCTCACAACCTGGAAACACTTGGCCTTTTAAAAGCTGGGCTTTAAACTCTGCCAGAGGTGTTTGAATACATGCAATGTCTTCTATTAAACTCAGGGGTGATCCATCCTCTACAACATTAATCCTTGGCCCACTGTGGCTTGGCATAAGATTCTTCATTACATTTGGAAGAGGTGCAAAGTTCAGGGCTTTTGAATCTACCGGATCCTGAACCTTCATATGCAGGGCTCTGCATTTTTCTGTAGAGTGACCAGGTGCGTTGGAATGAAAAGCACACCTAGCATTAACATCGTAGTTTCTAGGAAGGTTTTGAGGATCAGGTGGAGCTAATGTCCTCAACTCAACAAGATTGAGCTTTAGGAGTTGTGGCAGGAGTGTAACATATGGTATTGGAATGGGGTCAATCACCCGGTTGACCTGAGATGGTCGCTGTTGAAACGGGCGTTGTTGTTGATTGTTGTTATTATTGTTGTATGATCTCTGTTGTGGAAACTGTTGTTGTTGCGGAAAGTGTTGTGGTTGTTGAGCATACTGAGGAGGTGGAGCAGGGATGGTAACATCAACAACTGTTCTGGGCATGTATTGGGGTCTTCCTCTTCTCATGTGCACATAGTTGGTCTCACCAGATTTACGGGGCCCAGCAAATGGTTTTCTTATACTGCTTGAACTGGCACCATTATCAGAGATCTTCCCCATCTTCAATAGGCTCTCTATTCTTTCTCCAGCTATCACCAAATCTGCAAAGCTGGTAGAAGAGAATGCAGCCAATCTATCAATGTATGTTCCTTGAAGAGTATTCATGAACATGTCTGCTATTTCCCTTTCAGACATAGGGGGTTGAAATAGAGCAGCAAGTTGCCTCCACCTTTGGGCATATTCCTTGAAGCTTTCACGGGAAGATTGAGACATTCCAATCAGGAGGGTCCTGTTTGGAGCCATGTCTAAGTTGTACTAATACTGACGGATAAAAGCTTCATCCAAGTCTTTCCAGTTCCTTACTGTGGCTCTAGTCAGGTGGGAGTACCATTCTCGGGATGCCCTTGTTAAACTATCCTTGAAGTAAAACATCCACAGCTTTTCGTCCATGGTGTATGCTTTTAACCTTCCCAAGAATGATTGAAGGTGGGTACGTGGGCAGGATGTGCCATTATACTTTTCAAAACACGGGGGTTTGAACTTATGAGGAATTCTCACCCCTTCCACCAGTCCCATGTCCATCACATAAAAGCCTAGGGAATTCTGGGATTCAAGAGACCTCAGCTTCTCTGCAATTTCATCCAGCCTACGGTCGTAAACTTCATCCCCAGCCCCAACAACTGTAAGTTGATCTTCTTGGGGATCCTCTTGCAAGATCCTACCTCCAGCAGTGTTACCCTGAGTATTCCTTATAACATTAACTTCTGGGTTTAGATGAGGCCCAAACTCTGGTGGATCAGTGCGAGGTTGCCCGTTATCGTTGTTAATGGTACCTCCTGTACCTGGATGGTGTTCTTCAGGAGTCTGTCTTTCAACCAACTCCCTTAGTCTTTCCTGGCTCTGAGCTAAGCCAGTCATTACAGTCATGAATTGGGTCATCTGGTTCCTCATCTCAACCCTCTCATTAGCCATTTGGGTCCTTACTTCATTCAAGTCTTTCTAAACTTGATCCATCTGAATTCCCGGAAGGTTGTTTCGCGTCGGGTACCGGGGTATTCTGTTGACATGGAACACTCTTCTGCGAGCAATGTTTCCTGAAACCACAACAAAGTGAGAAACAACAATAAACAAAAACCTACAAAACAAAGAAAATGTTAGTATGCAATGCAATATGCTTATTTTTCTTCCAAGGGTATCCGGTTTGGTTCTTTGGTTTTGACCTTTCCAGAGCTCGAGGAAATGTTGATGATGAAGAGAGATTAAGCCCACCATAAATAACACAAACTGATATATTACAAAGGATAAAAAATACATAGTTTGATTACAATACATGCCCATGGTGGGTCAAAATACAACAACAAAAGAAAAGTACAAAAAAAGAAAGAAGTACAAGCAAAAGGATCAAATATCCAATCCAAAGTCATCCTTCCTGACTTCCTTCAGGAGGGCCTCAGTCACTGGACCTACTGGGTGCTATATAATAGTCCTGATGAGGAGGTTCCTTGTAGCAATGGCACTGGTTAACTTCTTATGTTTATCCTGACCCTTTGACCTCTTCAACCCCGCTCGGAGTTTCAATTCAGATATTTCCTTCTGAGCTGCCAACAAAGCCTCCTGATGCTTCTTCTCACTAGCCTCCAACTGTTCTATCTTAGTCCGAGTCCTTTGATCTTCTTGTGCACGGGCTTCAGTGATCCTGATCTACCTAGCCTGGCTCTCCTCAAGATAATGATCTGCCCTAGCCTTCTGAGTCTTTGCTTCTTTGCAAGCATTCTTCAGTACTAACTCCCCTGCCCTTGCCTTCCTGATGTAGTCATCCGTCTTCTGAATTTTGGTCAGATGCTCAACCCTGAGTCTTTCCAATCTCTCATTATCCAGACGGCTGTCATTTCTCTCCCATAGAGTCTTCATCAAGGCTTCAGCTAGCTGAGTGTTCCTCTCTTTCAGCTTTTCAAACTCTTCCAGGCTGACAATAGCTGCAGGTTGTACTGTAGAAGGCCCAGGTACATCTTCTAAAGTGAATGGCATCCGGGTGATCTGAGCTCTGGTACGAGACCAATCGGAATACTGTGCTGAAGCAATGTTGTTGCACTTGCCAAGGATGGCTGTCCCTTTAGTCTGGATGTTGTCCCAAGCCCATGCAGCTTGTCTGACAACAGCAGAGTTGGGCTGGATTTCACAGTAAAAGGTCTCAGCCAAATCTTGTCCTCTAGGAGGATGAACCAAAGCATACCCTAATTGTCTTTTAAACAGTAAAGGGTTGTAGTTGATGCAACCTTTCACTCCTATCAAAGGCACATTAGGATACTGCCCACAACTAGTAATGATGTCTATGCCTTTTGTGCTATGAGTACACCATCTGATGTTATCTGATGTCAAGGCAGTGAACCTTTTAGCCCAATTTTTCTGCTGATGGGGGTTCAGGAAGGTATCTGATTTTGGCAAATGTCTTAGCAGCCAAGAGTAATAAAGAGGAGCACAACATTTGACCAGTCTTCCTCTTTGCTTTTCATTCCTCTGATGTACTGAGTAGTAGAAGTCTCCAAGCAAGGTAGGAACAGGGTTCCTTAACAAGAACAGGTGGATGGCATTCTTGCTCACAAACTTTGGCTCATCTGCAAACAAGATAACCCCATATATACTAAGGGCTAAAAGTGCACAGACAGCCTTCCATTTCCCTATTGCAGCCTTTAGGGTAGCCTGGGAGATCAAGAAGTCTAGGTGTAGGCCTGGAACCCCAACCTTGGTTGTCATGTTCTGCTCAATGAGGGAAGGCTCCAAATGCAATGCCCTGGCTATGTCTTCATTTCTCGGAGCAACCATCTTAGGGTTGAAAGAAATCCCTCTTCTGATAGGAACTCCTAACAACAAGGAAAACTCTTCTAGCAAAGGTCTCATCTGGAAATCAGGGAATGTGAAGCATCTGAGTGGAGGGTCATAAAACTGCAGGCAAGTATGGATCATGCTCCTCTGAGATGCATCCAGATCCATGACCATGTCCAATATTCCCCCATAATTCTCTCTGAATAATGGGATATGGTCAGGTGTAATGAGGGACTGGACCTGCTTGATGCCAGTCAGGGTGGGCTCAAAGAAGTGATAAGTGATGTTGCTCTTTCTTGAAGTGTCCATGGATGTTGGTGAAGAAGCTGAGAGCAACTGCTGATGAAGGTCACTGAAGGAGATGCTGAAGAAAGATCTATGATGAAAGACAAGTTGGAGATGAATCTCTGGAAAACTGATGAAGGTGCTGGAGAAGACAAACTGAAGGAGTCTAAGCAACAGAAGGGGTCAAAACCAAACCAAAGCTAAAGATGGGTACCCTGTAAAACAAATAAGCAAATGTTAAATGATGCAAAAAATATGTATGCAAATGATATGCAAAGGGTTTGTGATCAAGTGCTGGATCTGTTTATCTGCCTTGGTAAAAGTCCATGTATGTTCATAAGTCCGGATGGAGGCTTAGAAATCCAGTAACCAGGTGGGGGACTCAAATAAAGAGTCACAAGTCCAGGGTAATCACAAGAACTGTCCAAAGTGATGCATTATTAAAACAAAACTAGTAACAGGGTATGATGTGGCCAAGGGTTCCTGCAAACCTGTAAACATCCCAACCCCCTCACATGTAATGTTCTAGAACAAGGGTCCTCAGACTTGGATCAGTTATGAGAAGTGTAAACACTTCTAACCGGGAGGTACAGTGTTTACAATAACCATAAAAATCCTCCTCTAATTCACCTCAGATGCTGAAGGTCATAAAAAGGTCATCCAGACTTAGCAGGCATCCCAGATAGTCCTAGTACTATAGGAAATCTGTAGCACAGAGTTCTCAAGAAGAAACCCATGTCTGAACCGTGTTTCATATTCCCGCACCAGACCGAAATGGAATGGGAAAGAATATGAAGCCACTCTAGCCTATGTGTCACTTAGGTCCCCGATATAGGACCTTAATCACTCAATGAGACCCCACCCACCAAAACAGACAAGAGCCAGCACATGATAATGACAGTATGAAAATGCATAAGACTGTAAAAGAAAGCAATAAATAAAGCTGTACATAAAGCAATAAATAAAGCAAGAAAACAAACACAAGTAGCACATAACACCTCCGTAAACACAAATCAAACAAGCGCTAGGAGGAACCCACAAAAAGAACCAGAAGCCCTGGTTGCAATATAAGTGTCCCCAGCAGAGTCGTCAAGTTGTCGCTCCCGCTAAGTGACACCAGGGTCAGATAGGGTACAGACGTGAACAGTCGGCGAGAGGAGAGAATGAAATGAAATGAAAAGAGTCGCCGGCTAGTCATTTTTATCCCGAAGGAAAGGTAATGCTGCATAAACCTGAGAAAATATGGATAAGACGGTCGCGAACCAGAGAAACTGAGAGAGGGGGTTGGTTACAACCTGGGAAGGTATTAGCACCCAGATTGTCCGTCGTACTCAACGGGATCCACGCTTGAAAGATTGTGTTTAAAGGGGTAAGTGTATGTGTTGTCTGTGTGCAAAAGCTGGAAAAGAATGTACAAGTGTCAGTGCAAGAAAGTGAAATGAGGTGCTCAGGAATGAGGCTTAAAAGAGAATGCTGGAAGAGGGGGGAAGAGACAGAGACTTTTGCTCGATAATTGTTAAGTTATGCCTACGTATCCTCTCGTGCAATGAGGAAGTCAGAACACCGTAGTTTGACTCAAAGAGACTGAAAAATAAATTGACTGGTGAACTGCTTGTTTGCCTATGCTCAAGTGTATGACCTGTCTGGCTCAGGTGCTAACTGTCTTGCATTAGACGGAAGAAGCGAGTTCTCATTTGTGAGTGAAGATGATGAGAAAAGAATCCCGGAGGAGACGATTATTGTTTGTTTTTGTGTTTTCAATCTTTTATTGTTTTTTGTGTTTGTCATAAGTTAATGAGCTTAATCCTAAACCAAGGGTTAGTAAACTCATCATATCCTCCCTTTTGATTAGGGATAATGAGAATGCCTTAAGTATGAGGTAAACACCTCAAACTTAATTACCATGATGTAGGATTAAGATCATTAACCTACTTATGATTATTTAGATTTTTTTTGAGTTTTTGTTTAGTTTTAAGTAATGAGTTTAAGCCATAATCAAGGATTTAGTGGACCCATTACACCATCCTAATAGAAGGATAATAGATGAGAACACTTAAGCTGAGGAAGATACCTCAACTTAATCCATGATTAGGGATTAATATCATGACAAAACAAACCTTTATTAAAGTGGATTTTAATTAATGGTGAGATTAAGAAGTGATTTTTATGGTTTGTAAGACAACTTGAGGAGGACTTGTCCATTAACACTAGGGTTAGTCCTTCTTAACCAATTAAGGAAGAATTAGAACCCTAATGCAAGGCCCAAGTTACAAGCTATTGTCTTAGTGATTATTAAGATGGATTAATTAAGAGGTTTAAACAAATTAAGGGTTTAACACTTAGGATTAAAGTTATACACTCCATCCTAAGAGAAGGATGCAGGCATAACCCTAACCACAAAGTCTTAAAACCTTAAAGGTTTAGTCTCTGATTATGAGATGAGAAGAGAGACACAAAGGTAAAACTAAAGGGGGACTAATCAAAACCCTAATTATTGTCATGCTTGGATGTTCCTATGGTTTGTAAGGCTTGCAAGAGATCTTCAGAGAAGCCACCAATGGAAGAAGCAGATGAAAGGAAGAGAAGCAGAAGAAACAAGTTAACTTACTTCATTGAAGAAGATAAGTTACTTGAAGAAAGAAAGTGAATGATGAACATGAATGAGCATGCTCACTCTAAAGCAAAGTAAAAATGCAGCAATGATGCATAATAGGAATGAGAAGAGAAATGAGAAGTGAAGGCAAATTCACTTCTCAAAGTACTTACCACCTGAAATGGTTAGCATAAAGGAAAGAAATGAAATGAAAATGAGATGTATGAAAGGATGCAAACCAAAACTAGAAGCATAAACATGATGTAAATGATACTATGACATGATGCAAAAGCATACCAAGTGTTATGAATTATCATACAAGAGATGGAATGCAAATGAAGCATGCTTTGAGGTATGAAAACACATGAAAGTTCATGGAATGAAATGAATGCATATCATGGTAAATGGATGAAGAAATGATCAAGAATGGTTCTAATGTGTCCTATGATGTCTAAGATGACATGTGAATGCATGAAATGTCATGGCAAGTTCATGTATGGATGCATAAGCAAGATGTATGCAAATGAACATGAGAATTTAGGGTTTTAATGCAACATGAGATGCAAAAGTCAAAAACAGAAGCAAATCACAAGATAAAAAATTGCAAATTAACTCAAAGGAACCCTAACCCCATATGATATCACACCCCAAAGGAGGAGGTCTAACTCTTAACCTAAAGAAAGTTGTGATTTTTTCTAAGTTATCTAGGGTTTTAAGGTACCTTATGAGGGAAAATGCAAATTAATTTGAAAATGCAAGATAAATTTGTGATAAAAATTTGCTAGACACTACATGCTATATAAATATCAATGCAAAAAGAACCAATGTCAAACCCTTCATGGTTAGGCAGCAAAGAATTCTTGAAGTTAGGGTTCAAAAATGGGATTTTTATGAACCCTAAATTCAAGAAAATTGTCAAGATTGAATCAAAACCAAAACGAAATTTGTATGAATGGTTTGACAATTTTTCTAAATGTCCTAAGATGTAATGTGAATTTTTTTGTAATTTTTAGAAACCTAAATGGTATTTTAATTAATTAATTTTCATTAATTAATTAAAATAAACATTTAAATATTTTTAAAATGATTTTTTAATGCAAAAAATAAAAATAAAAATGTTTTTGGGTGAAGAAACATATTTGAAATCAAAATGCAGAAGAAAATATTTTTTGGAATTTTCTAGGTATTTTAAATTAATTCTACAAGAAAAATGATAAAAAATGAAATAAAAATTAAATTAAAGGAAAGTATCATGATCCAAGGGTTCAGATTTGAACTGGGGAGGATTGGGTTGACTGCACGCGCGTTTCAAGGGCCTAGATTGCTTCTGATTAAATTAAACTAATTAATCCTAATTAATTTAAATAAAATTGGATTAAGGTTAATGGACAAATCTGAGCCATTCGTACGCGCGGTAAACCTAAGATCTAAGGGCCATTATTCAAAGTTCACTAATTACAGGATAAACCCTAATCTTCTTCAGGTGACCGGAACAGTGTTCCGGTCATCTTCTCCGGCAGCTCCAACTTGCTAACTCTCTCAAAACGCAAAATAAACTCACCAAACTCTCCAGAAATGATCCTTATAACATTCTAAACAAGATTCAGCCAACAAAAATCATTTATTTTCACTCAAGATCATGAATCAAAGCCAAACGAAAAATACGCAGAAAATTTCAGAAGCTTCATACATGCTCAATACGTGATCATTTTCAAAACTAAATACATCAGGATCATCAGTGAATGATGAAGAATCATTTAGGAACTTGAAAACGCATTTCTGAAAAAAAAACGTTCTTAAGGTTACCTGAAGTGAAGCTTTCTCAAACTGAGCTGTCTGGCCTCCTCTTTGGTTCAAAACGACCCCAATGATCCTCTTGGTGATGCTTTGATGCTTGGAGAAAGTTTATAATGGCTGAAATGAGAGCTTGAACTCTTGTTGGTCAGAAATAGTGTTTTGGCTATGGGAGCTTTTTGGCTGTTTTAATGGTTGGGAAATGTTCTCTAGGTCATGGTGAGTTGATCTATGTGATTGGTTTGAAGTTTGAATGGCTGAGTTATGAATTTCGAAGGCTTGAAGGTTGAGAGCAATATTTGTGAATGCTGAGTTTTTGGAGCTCTTGGCTTGTGTGTGTTATGAAATGAACTCCTTGAAGCATGCTTGTAAAGTCCTGATAGGCCAGAGAGTGGGTGGTGGCTGCAACAGATTGGTATGGGCTCTTTTGCACAAAGTCAACAAAGTTTGTACTTGAGGAATGGGCTCTTGTGCAGCTGGCTTTTTGGCTTTTTGGCTTGGCTTGTGGTGATTCAGCAAGTTTGTGAAAGGTTTTGTGCCCTTTTGCAATTTTCATGAAGTTTGGCCCCTTTTGGATTTCTTGATGTGCAAGACATGAAATAGCATGGTTCTTTGGCCAATTCTGACTTTTAGACAATGCACTATGTTGGTATGATGCTTAGAGGTGTATTAGAAGTCACAAAATAGCTTGGCAAGTGGTTTTGCAAAAAATCCTCTTTGGTGTATTCTTGAAAATTATAGGATTTTTGCCAACTTTGAAAGATCATAACTTGAGTTCCATAGTGAATTAGAACTTGTTCTTGTACTTTTTGAAAAGGGAATGATCCAATCTACAAATTTCATGACCAACAATTTTTCATTTGAAGCATTTTTGGTTGAGAAAGAGGAGGTTGAAAAACTTTCCTA
The DNA here is from genome assembly GCA_963966055.1 of Lathyrus aphaca. Taxonomy (NCBI): domain Eukaryota; kingdom Viridiplantae; phylum Streptophyta; class Magnoliopsida; order Fabales; family Fabaceae; genus Lathyrus; species Lathyrus aphaca. Next base: position 401,898,855 of record OZ014521.1, on the reverse strand, counting down.
AAATGGAAAGTTTACATTACAAGTCATTTCCATTTTTTGGCAAATTTTGGTTTAGCTCATTTTTATTCAATTTTGTGAACTTCCAAGCACTTAAATGATCAAATAAAGATCATATAACTTCAATTTGATGAAAAATCCACTTTGGTTCCACTGGTAGGGGTCTCAAATGCCCTGATTTTGCTCTGACTTGCTCAAGAAGTTACCCAGTGAACATATGACTTCCACAATGAATTTCTTCATAAAACTTGGTATGCATGATCCTTATAACATATTGAGACCATTAGAAACAACAATGACCAAAAACTTTGGAGTTATGGCCTCTGAAACCAAAACCCTAATTTCAGGTCATCTGTGTAGTGAAACCCTAGCTTAGCTTCCATGCTTTCCAAGTTCTTGTGATTTTTTGACTTCCTTGATCTTTGAAGGATATAATATGATGATTGAACATACATGGACCCTCTTGGAATGATTGAAGACCTTTGGAGTGGCTCAGATGGATCCTTGATTGCTCAGATCACAAACCCTAGATGCAGATGAACTTGAACTAATGCAGTGAAACAAAAATGCAATATGAGATGGTATGTTTGAACTAATGCAAATATGGAAGATCACAAGCCATGGTGTGAACTTAGTGAGTTCAAATTTGGGGTGTTTACACTATTGATGATGAAGAAGATTAAAAAATCTGTTTTCTCTGTGTTATTGGCGATGAAGAAGATGAAATCAGAGTTTTGTTATTGGTGATAGTGAAGAGTGCATAATTGATTTTTCCGTGATGAAGAAGAGGTGAATTTTTTGTTTTGTTATGAAGTTCTGTAGAAAAATGAAATTTCTTTCATGCATGATGATGAAGAGTGAAGATAAATTTTTTATTATTGGTGGAGAGTGATGAATCCGTTATCCTCAGTGAGTCTCTCGTGACCTCCTCTTTGTTATTATCTTTTTTTCCTTTTTTTTCATATTTATGTTATCATCCCTTCTTTATTTTACTGATTCATTTTGTTTTAATTGTTTTTCTTTTTCATGGCCCTTTGTTTGAAAGAGGAGGAAGCTGGTGGCTAATTTGTGATGGCGCTGAAATTATTTCAAGCAACTGATGGTTTTTGTTGAGTCACGGCTAAATGGCTTATGCTTTTGAAAAAAAAGCTGGTTGAATATCATGCGTTCTGTGTATGTGAAGTGGCTAGCCTGTAGTACTTTGGTGTAGCTGCAAGTGGTCCAAGGGTTCTTTTTCACATTTTTATTTCTTCAACTTAATTTGTAAAAAACAATAAAATGGGCTCAAAGGAGAACAATGGGCTTTTGAAAATGAATTGGATTTTCCTTTTGTAGAAATTTTGTATTAAACGGATGTTTGGAAAAATGGTTAATGAGTTTGGATAAGTTGAAGAAAAATGAATATAATGGATATTGAATAATGTGATATGGATATTGAAAATTGGAATGATATAATCGGAAAAAAAGGATAATGGGCATATTTGGTAAAAAAGAATAAAATCGAAAATGGGTTTTAAAATGACTATTGGACGGAGATAGTGAATGATTGAAATCAATTGGATAAGGAAAGGTCATAGAAAAAAGGTATGAACTTATTTTTATGAAATGAGTCGGCTACTACCACATGCAGACAACCATGAAAGCTTAATTTTCCCAACCAAACCAAACTTGCACTTGATTACCTAAAACCAGACTGAAGAAAATAAATCCGCAGATGAACCACTGATGAACTACAAATTCAAGCCAAACTTCACACGAACACTGCTCGATAAGTTGATGAATTTCAGCGCACAACAACTTGAACTTTGGAAATGCACTACCTAAGAAATAACCACTGGCACCAATAACTTACAGTTGAAGAAAGAATAAGTCAAACATGCTTTATGCTTCAACAGTGAATGGTATACTTCATTTTTCTATGCAATAATGCAGTGCAAATTATGCGAGATGATATGCTATATGCTATGAAAAAGAGAGGGTAAATTTTGAGGTGTTACAACTGCCCCTATTCAAACATTTGTTAATCTGAAAAAGACGAACGCAATGGCTGTCGGGCATTCAAGATGAACTGTGTTTGAATACCAATAGACCCTGAAATTTTCACTCTGTTAGAGAAAGAAAAAAATGCGAAATAAACCCAACCAAGGAAGACAACAACTTGCAAACCCCGATGAGGTGAAAAGTAACTCAGTAACCTTGAAACCCTCATCATATATCTTGTGTAGATATATGATGTACATAACATACTGTAATACCTAAAAAATTTCCCTCTCATTTTCCCAACATTTTTCATGGCATTTTGTATACTCAAGTTCATGTCATAACAATAAAAAACATTGCATCATGTTCATCATGGCTGAGGCATAGGTATGTGATCATTGATTGGAGAAATTGAAGGCTATACAAAGACAACCCACAAGTCTTCATTTGAGGCCTCAAGTCTTGAAAGGAATTGAATTGATCAAAGGAGGCAGGCAGTGCAACTATCCTGAGGAAAAGGGGCCAAATTAGGGTTTCTATTCTACTGGGCTTCTCAGTGAAATTTTGATCCAAAGTTGATTCCATTGCTTTCTACACGATGTCAAGTGCCTAAGGTTGAAATTTCATCCATGAAATCATTTTGGAAGAGGTTCAACTGGCCAGATGATTGAAAATCAGGGAATTGGGGAAAAGTCAACCATGTTGAGGAAAAAGTCAAATCCTAACTTTTTGAGGTCAAAATCATGATATTAGGGTTACAAGGATCCTATGGTTCAAATTTGGTCAAGAAATGATGGAGGAATAATAATAAAAAACAAAAAAAAAACAAAACCTACCTTTTTTGGAGAAAAAAAATCATTTGAAAAGTGGTTGGTTTCACCTTTCCCTCCATTTTACTTCCACTTTCCTTCCACATTTCCTTTCGTTCCTTCCCTTATTATTTTTCCACTTCAATTCCACTCCTTTTCCCTTGGATGCTTCTACCATGTTCTACAACCTTCTAGAGTATTCCAAGGAATATTCCCTATCCAACCCTAACCCTAACTAACTAAAAACCTAACTCCATTCCTAAACCTAACTCCATTCCCAAACCTAGCTCCAAGCCTAGCCTTTATATAATCATTAATCACTTTAATGCAAAAGGTTCCCAATTTTTTCACTCTCTCATAATTTCTAGAATCACTTTACTCTCTCACTTTTCCTCCATTTCCCTTTTCACAAAAGTTTTTTGAAGAAGCTCTTCAAGTTTCACATTGAAACTTGAAGATCTTAAAGCTTAACCTCCAACCTCCATTGATTTGGACATTATAGAAGAAAAAGCTACTGGTTTTTATGAGATTTCAATTTATCAGAAGTACAAGAAGTATCAAGCATCAAGAACACATTTATTTTGCGCATTCGCGGATTCTTCGAATTTCTCTTCGATCAAGCTCTGATTCTTGCAACATCCACCGAAGCACTTCTCCGCTTCGTAGGTTGGTGATCTAAATCACTTTGCCTTTAAGTTATTCTCTTCATCTCGACATTTTGGCATTCTTTAAGTGCTTTTTGTATTACTTGTGATTGATTACGTTTTCGTTATGTTTTGCTTGCGATTTTGTGGATTTTAATGGATTAGAAGTTAGGTGGTAGCTTGTTATAGGTTCTAGCATGTGTTAATAAGCCCTAATTGAGTAGAAATTTCGTGTTAACTTGATTAGATGTGTGTTAGGGATGTTTAGAAGTAGGATTGTGGCCAAAAGCACTTATTTCAAAACATTTTTCACATTCTGTTCAGTGTTAACCGGTTAAGGGTTTGGTTAACCGGTTAACACATGCGTTTTTTGGCCAAAATGTTGTTGCTGGAGTCCGTTAACGGGTTAACGGTCTGGTTAACCGGTTAACGCTATTAGATTTTGGATTTTTAGCTTATTTGCTTGCTTGTTCTTGCTTCTTTGTGCTTATAATGTTCATGTATGCTTAGGTATTGATTTTAGGGAATTTTTGGGTCTATTACCAGTAGCCGATTCATTTGTTTCGAGTCGTTTCGACATGATTCCATTCACTTTTTCGATATTTAGTGTTAAATTTGCATATGTGTTATAATTGATTCTTAATGTGTATTGCTACTCTTTAATCATTTTTTTCACATGTTAAATGCTCACTTAAAATTGATTTGTGCTTCATGATTATGATCCTTGCTTGTTGGATTGATTAAGTTCTTAAATGGCCATGTGTTGATTTTGCTTGAAAATGCTTAAATACTTCACATGTTCATGCATGCTTCTTGGTCTTAATGGATCACTTCTTGACATGAATTCAATTCTGATTTTTATGCCATGCATGTGCAATAATATATGCTTGTAGTGATACTTATTCAATGTCATGATAAATGCTTATTTTGTGCAATATGGAAAAGTGTAGTTGTTCTTGTTGATCTTTGGTCCTTTTAACAAATAAATGCATGATAATAAATGATCACATGTTAATCAATTTTCACACGTTGTGATGTGTGTAAATCCATGCTAATTGACGTTGATGTGTTGTTTATCACTTATTTTGTGTACATAAAAATGAAAAAAGAATCAAATCTGCCTCATGTTTTCATAGTTGTTTGTTAGTGCAGTAGCTGTAACATGTGTGCTTGGATGTTGTATGTGACTTTATACACCTAACTTTACATGCTGCTTGTGAGCTGTAAAAAAATTGCATTGTTTTGGTAGCTGTTTTTACTTTAGGGGCTGTAATAGGTGCTGCATTTTGTTTTTTTAGCATTCTTTTAGTCCTTAGAATTAAGTTGGATTCTAGAAGTTAGGTCCTAGATTTATTAGGATTTAATTGGTGTGACTTTTCTTTATTATTTTTAATAAAATGCACACTAATTTTTGTTTTGTAGGGAGGGAAAGGTATGTTTCCTTACACCTTATCTTTTTATTTTTTATGCATTTACTTATCTTCCTTAGGAAGTAAGTTGTGTCCTTTTTCTTCTTTCTTTTCCTTTTGCTCTTTAGGTTTAGAAAGCCTCACTCACCATTAGGACCATCATTTTAATAAAAACATTAGGGTTGTGTCTTAGTCCCCCTTAGTTTTTCCCTTTCTCCATTGGAGTCTTCTTTCTCTTCTCATAAACAAAAATCCCAAAGACATGTAATAAAGGATTGAAATAGTCTCTTGTGTATAACCTTTTTCCATGGGGCACTTACATTCATTCCATCTTGGAATAATGTGAGCTTGTCTAGCGTGATATAAAAGTCTGATCAAGAGATTATTTTCACATAGAAAATCTAAAAGATACTTCTTCACAAGCCACAAAGATATGTAATAAGTTCAACAAGCTAGTGAACTTAGACCCTAATCCTTGGGAACAAGTCTTGGATAAATTCTCCTTACTTGGTGTGCTTGTTCTATTATTCCATCTTGGAATGTAGTAGCAAGTATGCATTCCATGGAATAGAGTTTGAATTCACTTCCTTGTGCCAAATTCATAAAAAATCTTAAAAAGAAAACAACAAACAATAAGCGACTTTCCTACGGGAATTCTTTTCTCACCTCATTCACTCTAAACAGGAACTTGCGACGACTCGTCTCACATGCAAGATGGTAAACGCACTCGCACAAGTCGAGCCTGCAACACCTGAGGCATAAACATACACAGTTCCAGCTATAAAAAACACAAATAAACAGTTCACGCCTTAGTTAGGTGAACTACGTCAACTTTGATCCTCATTTTCCCGATGAGGTACGTAGGCAGCGGGGTAGGGCCCGTTCGAGCATATTCTTTATTTTCCCTACATTTCCCCCCTTTTATTCTCGTTCTCTTTTTCCAGTTCCCTTTTTCATTCCCATTAAAGTTAGCAGTTCTTTTGTTCAGCAATATCTTATTTCTCACCCTTTGAAACAAACAAACAAGCGTGGATCCCGTCGGGTACGGCGGACGATCTGGGCTGCTAATACCTTCCCAGGTTGTAACCGACTCCCGAATCCAGATATTTGGTTCTTAGGACCTTATCCTTTCCTTCTTCCTCAGGTTTGTGCAGCATTACCTTTTCCATTCCTTCGGGATAAAAATGCCTGGCTGGCGACTCTATCTTTTCCACGCCACTTTCGCGTTTGTACTAGGATGAAAATCCCGGGAGAGACACATACGAAGTCTCTTGGAATAACCTGTGCGTCAGGTAAATGGTGATTATGGATATGTTCTACTGAACTGCAATCTTTTGACGTTTAATCCCACCGTCAGGACTTCAAACCTCTTCAACATGGTCGATTGTTGGGCAAGATCAAACGATCTAACAAGGAAATGGTATCGAGCGATCCATAACCATGAATATGAGCACGACTCAACAATGAGGAGTAATATCAAGCGATTCATAACTCGGACAAAGATCAAGCGATCTGCTAAGGAGATGGTATCAAGCGATCTATAACCAGAAATATGAGCACGACTCAACCGATCAATACAAATTTCATTGATTTGAGAAGAGGGTAACAAATCTACATGGGAGAATACTAACTTGTAACTCCATTGGGAATGAGAACGTTCTGACTAACATTCTGCTGAGGAAATGATGTGAACTATCATCTACACTACTTGTCACACAGGCTAAAAATAAATTGGCGACCTCACTGGGGAATATTTCAATGATGGTTGCATCCCAATCATGAAAATATGTTGGGAATGATGATCTTCTGACCCGGCTAGGGAAATGCTTGGTCAAATGTCCTTGCTGGGAGAGAATTTTGACAATTCTAGCTCTGTGGGGACTTAGGCATTCATCTACTTGCTGGTAATAGCCCACCCTAACATAACGACTCCGCTCAGAGATGAGAACTATTAAAATTACTTGAAGTTCTGCTGGGGATACCACCCTACTCTGACTTAGCTGGGGAAGGTTCCATCTTGAACTTTACTGGGGATATTGGGGTCACCCTCTTCTGCTGGAGATAAGGTTCCATCTTGAACTCTACTTGAAGAAATCTGCTTGGGGAATTTCATCCGGTAACATCTTGCACTTTCTGAACTAGTTGACTGCTCGAAAATCAACTCAAAAGGATTTTACAGAAAACCTAGCATCTGAAATGCCTCAACATCTTCAAACTCTTGGACAAATTCTTCGAATCTTGACCTAATTGCCCCATATTGCATGGTATGTGAAAGATTTCGTCTTATGAAGATTCCTGAAAAGCCTCATATCACCATGAGATAATATGCCCCGGTATTCTGAACCCTGGATAGGTCTACCAATTGTCAAGAGGGAAGAACGTCTAGTATTCTTGGAGAAACTTCAATCTCGATTTTAAGCTCAACATGAGACTATTACATGTAAGCAAAAGGATATGCACACATGCCCCATGCAGAAATGAACCATGTATGGATGAGCCAGGATGATATGATTGATTGATTTCGTTTTTATTACAGACTCACTGGGTATCAACTCAAGGGTCGAAGAAGTGAAGACTATGCCATCGACTCAAAGGTCGTAAGAAACGACAATATCAACTCAAGGGTCGAGATAACAAAGGTGACCACATCGACTCAAGGGTCAAGGAAAATAAAGCGACAACATCGACTCGATGGTCGTGGAAATAAAATGACAATAATGACACAAGGGTCGAGGAAAATGAGGTAACAATATCGACTCGAGGGTCGAGGGAATAAAGCAACAACATCGACTCGAGGGTCGAAGAACGAGGGCAGCAATACCGACTCGAGGGTCGAGGAAAAGACAATAACATCGACTTGAGGGTCGAGGAAATAAGGAAATATTGACTCAAGGGTCAAGGAGCATAAAGCAACATCAACTCGAGGGTTGAGGAAATGAAAATAACACCGACTCGAGGGTCAAGGAAACAAGGAAAAATCGACTTAAGGGTCGAGGTAATAAGAAAACAACATCGACTCGAAGGTCAAGGGGATAAAATAGCAACATCAACTCGAGGATCGAGGAAACGAGACGACAATATCGACTCAAGGATCGAGAAAACAACGATATCGACTCGAGGGTCAAGGAAGTGACATGACAACATCGACTCAAGGGTCGAGAAAACGAAGGTAACGATATCGAATAAAGGGCAGAGGCAATGAAAGAAAAGATATTGACTCAAAGATCGAGAAACAAGGGTGACGGTATCGACTCGAGGGCCGAGAAACATAAGTAATGACATCGACTCAAGGGCCGAAGAAAACACCAATATCGACTCAAGGGTCGAAGAAAACCGCAATGAAGATTGCCACACTCAACTCGAAGTGAGAGGATGAACACATATAGACACCATTGTCCTAGTTGAAGAGATGCCACCAGAGATTGGACTTTAACCGTGAAGATGCCAATAACTATTGGACTTTACCCGTGTAGGATGATCAAATAAAGAAACCATAATGACTGAGGAGAAATTCTTTGATCAAAGAAACATGCTTCCCATCCCCTGTTGGGATCAATCATTAGATGTTCATTCTGAGAAATGCCTTAGATATTATAAAATTGTCTCATAAAAATGTCTCAAGAGGATTTTACATAAAACTTGGCTTCTAAAATGCTTAAGTGTTTTTAAACTCTTGCAGATCTCGAAGTAACTACATCAGACTGTATGATTCATGAAGGAATTTTCCCCAAGATCTGGCATCATCATGAGGTGTTCTTCCTCAGTATTATGAACTTTGGGTAAGTGCCTCTGATTAACCGTCTTTCGGAGAGAGTAACTTCACCTGCTCTTGGGGTGGCCTGCCCCAGTACGAGCCTTAAAATGATTTCCTCTGACTGACTGTACTTTGGAGAAATGCCCAGAATGACTTCTCTTTGAGAGATTGAAATCTTGAAGTGATTGCCCCAGGCTGGCTGAAATTTGAAGAGATTGATCGATGTTATTTCCCCGGATTGGCTGCATTAAACCCAACTAGTTGGAAAAGCCTCTATTCAAAAGAGTTTCCTGAAAAAGTGCACTTCGAACTAAATGTCCTTCAGAAGTTTCAGACTTCTCAACTTGGCAAGATTAAGATTCTGGAATGAAATTCCGCATATGAACTTCTTTGATGCCAGTATGCAAGCAGAAAATGTTTTATTCTGAGAATGAAAATTCTAATGCAACACATGTTAATATTGAAGTTCTTATTGAAAAGATATCGCAAACTTTTGTGAGTGAATCACTAGTTAAGACATGACACTGTTTTTTTTGAATGAGAGCATGCACATGCAATACTAACAAAGATCTTTTAGCACAACTCATAGGAGTCAGGAACACTATCTTATGGTAGTACACTCTCGAATTAACCCTGTTTCAGTTAGGACTTTTGAGGGTTGTATTGTGGCTTGGTTCACGATTATAGAAACAAAGATATAGGCTCAAAGTTTTATTTGTGCCCACCCCTCTTCGTGATGTCCTTCATTCCTATGTTCAACTAGCTTTGACAAGCGCTCACCTTTCGTAAAGGTTTTGTGATGGTTGAGGAACCATTGCTACTAACGGTTTAAACACCAATCAGGTTGTTGGAATAATAATCACCCCTATTGTCCTTTGTGTCTGTATCACACGACTTGTTTTTGCTTGAGGATCTTTCTTGTGTAATCCTTTTCGCATTTTGCTTTTTCATTATTTTGCTTATCCCTAACTTTTTCCCGAGCTTTTTATTCTGTTTCTAGCTCGCCGGGATGCCCTTTTTTGCCTAAGTCACTTGTTTTCATGTTTCGACTTAGCAGGCTTTTTCATTTTTTTAAACAAATCGTGTGACACTGCTTGCCTTAATTGCTTTGAAAAGGTTGTGACTGTCTCACTTTTCAGTTGATGAGGGATAACCGTTGTGGTTTCTGGTCCTTGGACCTCTTGATTTGGTATAACCATTGTGATTTCTGGTCTTCGGACCTCTTGATTTGGTACAATGAAAGGTAATGGATCCTCAAATGCACTCCTTCATGAAAGTATGAACGCTCGATCCAACTAGTTGACACCTACCCTGTCCCAGGGTTACATGTGAGGGTTTTTTCGTGTGGAAAGAAACTCCTACTTCAAGGCTCAAAGGGATTAACAAAGGTCTATCTCCCTTATATCTCTGGTGTTTGGGATTTGAAACAAAGCCTGCACATCGTCAACAGAGTCTTATTCAAGAGCACACACTTGGATTTTTCCGTTTTTGTTTCGTCATCCTCCATCACATAGTTTAAGAAAGACTGTTGGTATTGCAATGCACATACACAAAATTATAATTAAATACGAACAAATTACTTCAAGAAAACATGTGCATTTAATTATGATTAACATTGAAGAAGCAATCAAGTTTCATGCATGCATACAAATGTTTAATAAACAGATAAAAACTACAAACGAAAATGCAGTAAAGGAGCTGAACACTGCCATCATTGAGGAGACTGAACTCCGTTTGGACCTGTCAATCTTGAATACTTTCATGGATCAACATATTTTCCAAGAACTTGGAATCTTCACTCACATAGTCACATTCTCAACACCATACTTCATTCCCAATTATTCTGACCTTAAACCTTCGATGTTGAACACTAACACGAGATGTCTGAAGAAAAGAGTAACACTGAGAGATGAAGTTGATGCCTAAGTTTTCTTGCAAAGACCTGACAATCTTCTGCCTACGTATCTCCATTGACCCAAGATAAATGAAGAAACAGAGCAACGTAGTTCGTCTCAATAGGGATGAAAATGCAGTACATAAACTAACCATCCTCATAACTGCTCTTCAAAATTAATCTTAGAATCACCTTCACACTTATCCTCAATAATTTCCTCCATAACATGAGTTGATGAACCCACATGACCAAGCGAAGAATTGTTGATTTGAATTCCCTGAGGCGTCACTGAAATCAACCCAGACTCAATCAAATCTTGAACCTTATCCCTGAGTGGTTTGCATTCTTCAACTGAATGTCCTGATGCATTTCCATGGAATCCACATTGAACATTAGGATAAAAACTTGGCGGATATGGAAAAGGCACCGGACCCGGTTTCTTCGGCACTATGAATCCACTATCTATCATGCATGGAAGTATCTGACTGTATGGCACTGGCAATGGATCAAAATACCATTTTGGTCTCTTTGTGTAGTAACGACGCCTCTGAGGAATATGCTTCTGTTGGCATGGTTGCTGTTGATACTGAGGAAGTTCACTATTAAATAACATCTGACATGCAAATTCAGAAGCTTGCTAACTCTAAGCAGTTGAGATGCACAGGTATTTTTAATAAGTCAATGGAGTTTGTGGAACTTCCCATATTGCATCAATTACCTCCTTTTCTTCTGAACTGACTGTAGCGGTAAAATCGTGAGTGTAAGCTATTGATTGACTTAACTCAATATACATAGAGTCGCCACCGCGCTTTTATTTATTTCCAAAATGGAAAAAGGCAAAAAGAACGAAGAAAGCCTTAAAGAATCTTAAAAGCTAAAAAGCTAAAAGAATCAAACAGAGAATGGGTACGGGGATCGGTTACAAATCGGGAAGGTTTTAAGCACCCGACTTGTCCGTGGTACTCCACGGGAACCCTTTGAAATATTTACTGCATTTTTTTGGTTTGAAATGGTTTGCTTGGATAAGGATTGAAGAGATGAGAAGAAGAATGTTTTTTAAGATTTTGGTGTTTGAAGAGACGAACGTCTCATGCCTACGTACCCACAAAATGCAATGCGAGATCAAAACCCCGTAGTTCGTGGTACAAATTGTAAAAAGGCAAATGAGTTGAATTGATTTTAAAATGTAAAGATAAGTCGTCATTCTTTAGCGAATAATTCCTCTAGAAAGAATGAATCATATCTAAACATAAAAAAGGTTAAAAGAAACGTGCACGAGGGCACAAAAACAAATGAATGAGTTGTGAATGTTTTAAAGTTTTTGAGAAAGAAAGTTTCGATATGCTTATGTGGTTTAGCATTTATTTAGAGAAATGAAATGAAAAGGTAAAAGCACATGACCGAAGTCAAGGTTTGATTGAGAAAAATGTTTGAAGTTTGAAAACAAAGAAATTTTTGAAAATAGGAAGGAGATTTGAAAATTGAAGAAGATGGGAAGAGATGAAGGGACTATCCTAAAACTTGAAAAATAAAAGCTAAGGGAAGAAATGATCAAACCAAATGGCAAGCATCTTCGAAACAATTGGATTTCCATCTTCAAAGGCCAATTAAATAATTTGAGGCCGAGGTTTCTAATCCATTCCAACTTGAGCAAGGGGGAAAATCTTAAAGTCTAAGTCCATTCTCCGAAGCAAGGGATAGTAACCATAGTCCAAAATTAGAAGTCACAAGTCTTTTAAGTGTTTAATCCTTTATTAGTGTTTTGATATCCAAATGAACAAAGGAGAAATAACAAGTATCACAATATAAACAATAAGCAAAATCATGAATGGTATAGTATAATAAAGCATAATAAAGAGATAGGGAACAAGAGATTGAAATAAAAGAGGATAAGGTGCGAGAGATTAAAATTAAATGTTAGTATATTCACATTATTATAATATTTACAATAAAAAGTGGTATGATGAACTTAATCAAGCAAAACCACGAAAAGAAAAAATAAAATCGAGGCAACCGGATCCAAGTGGATCGCATTCCGAATCGGGACAACTTTAGGTCTATGTTAAGAAATCGCCGAGTAATTTACGGAGTAATTACCCTAAAAATGAGGCCGGCCACCACTAATTAAAGTGGAAAATATTCGTGTTAATACATGTTAGAGAAACGATATTATGAATCGTTCTCCGAAAAATGCCACACAAAAAGAAAAGGTAATGGTCTAATCTTTAATCGGGATTTCACATTGTGTTTATCGAAGGCAACCTATCACGACTCCAAAGTATGGAGAATGATCCAAATGATCATTCATCCATAGATGTGAAATAATGAAGATTAAGCATCTTCGAAAACCAATAATCGCGAATCGGAGATCTCATCGACCAAAAAAGAAAAATAAGATGAAGAAAAATGGATCTAAAAATAGAATCCACTAAAAAAAACAAAAGAATTAAAATCAAATTGCAATAATGAAAACGAAATTCAAATATTAATATTTCTTAATACATTTATTGAAAGGATTTTCAATTGAAAATTAAAAAGAAATATTATAAAAATTATTTTCTTAAAGAAACTTAAAACAAAAACTAATTAAAAGGATTTTAAAAAAAACAAAACAAAAAAAGAAAAGGAAAGGAAAGGAAACGGGAGGTGGCGCAAGGGGGAGGGTGTGAGTAACAAAACAATGGACTCTTAAATCCAAAACAGACTTTACACAAAACATTAAACCTAAAATAACTTAAATAAAGAATGAAAACAAACAAATCAAAAAGAAAAAGCCAAGTATTCTTCTTCTTCTCCAACACGATGAAAAAACAGAGACCGGTTCTCTTCTTCTCACCTTCAAGAAATCCAACAACCGAATCACTTCCTCTCTTTCATTTTTTGATTCAAATCGATATCCTCTTTCTCCTTCCTTCTGAATTTTGCCTTTGAATCGATTTGATTTTAGGGATTTGAGAAGTTAATTGGGGGGAATTGAAGGCTTTATGAAGGTTTGATGGTTTGAAGAAGAGTGAGGAATTGATGGAGGATTTGAAGCTTGAAATTAAATTTGACAGGGTATATCTATGGCTATCAAGCTTACAATTGAAGGTGAGGTTGATTTGTTTTTATAGAGAGAAAGAGGAATTTCGATGATGCCGTTTGCTTTGGTTTTCATTGCGTTTAGGAGTCACGGGATTTACGTGTTCTTTGCTGCGTTTTTGATTTTTGAATGTTGCGTTTCATGTTGTGTTGTTTGCGTTTTGTGTTGAGTTAATTTGGGCCTGCGGATTTCGGTTTGTGTAGCCTTGGAAGGCATGCTGGCCGTGTGTTTTTGTGCTGGGCATACGGCTTTGAAGCCTGATGATTGTTTTCGTGCGGCTGGAATTTGTTTTGTAAGTGCTGGCTTGGTTTGTGTCGCGACTTGATGCGAAGTGCACGGATGGCTTGGCTAGTGAAAGCTGTTGCGAGCTGGGCTTGCGAATTAGCTTGAGTTTTGGCTTTTGTTTTGCAGCTTGCGGAATGTTGCTTGTGCGTACAGATGACATGATGTGGGCCTGTACTTGCTGGTGAATTTGGGCGTGAGGCTTGGAGTATGTACGATACACGCGTGAATTGTTTGTTGTGATGTTTGAGGGGCGCGAGCAAAGCTGCAGTATTGTGGGGGCTAGCTGTTTGTTTGGCTTTAGTGAAGTGTTGCACGTGTATGGAAAGGCTGGTGTGGCTACGGATTATAAAGTGTGGCTGCAAGTTGGCTTATTGTGCAGCTGGGTGTGTAGTGTTTGATGGCTGGATGAAGTCTTGGGGAAATTGGCTTGCATTACTTCAGCTTAAAGTTTGTGTGGGCTTGTTGTATTGTTGGTGCCTGCGGAAAGGCTTGATTGGAGGCTTAGAAGGAAATGGGATGTGGGCCTCTTCTTGTATTTGTTTAAAAGAAAAAAAAAGAAACTCAAATAATGGTTTTATTTTTCTTAATGAATTTTATGAAGAAGAATGAAATAGGCTCTAAAAATGGATTTATAAAAAATGTAATGGAATTTTGGTTATTGGGTTTTATGAGTATAAAGGGGGTTAATGGGTTAATATATGGGCCTAAAAAAAATGGTTGGGTTTAAAAATGGATAATGAAAAGGATCTAATAGAAAAATGGAATTAGTTTAGAAATGAATATTAGAAATTAACAAAATAAAAGAAAAAATGGAAAATAATTGGATAACCGAAAAATGATTAATGAATAGAAAAATTCGGAAAAAAAAATGAAATGGATGTGAAATAAGGGAAAGGTTATTGAAAAGGGAATGGTTTAATCGGAAAAAAAAGGATAATGGATATTTGAGAAATGGAAAAGAATCGAGAATGAATTATAGAATGGTTATTGGATATTTTTTTGTGAAAATGATATGGAAATGATGGTTTTAAGCCCACAGCAAACTCTGATTTTTCACAAGCCTCTGATAACATGAACAAAGCCATTACTGAACCACTGAGCAACTTATCGATTCAACCACAATTACTGAAATCGTCTGAAAATTGCCCTGATGATTTAAATTCATGCAGAGAACAATAAATCCTCAGATGAATCACTGATAAACTGATGGACAACCTTGAAGATTCAAACCAAACTTCGCACAAAACACTGTCTGATAACTGATGACTTCGCACATAACACAGTCCTGAACTTTGAATACGCACTGTCTGAAAAATGAACCACTGGCACAAATACTTGCAATTGAACAATCTATTTGATAGTTTGACCAAGATTAGGTCAAACGTCCATCTGAATCGAATTGGGACTGAACAAACGCATTTGAATTGAGAATCACAGCCATGTCTTTGAAATCCTGCAACACAGAGAAGAAGAAGCAGCCACTGCAACATATTTTTTGTATTTTGGTTAGAAGTCAGTAAAATATGAACAGATAACAGAAATTAAACAAGGTGATCCTCTGCAAAGCATAGACCTGCACCTGAAAAGGATAAATGAACCAGTGTGTGATCTTGTTTGTATGAGAAATGCAGATGAGATGCGAAAAATCTTAGGTCAAAAATTAGGGTCTGACAGATGCCCCTATTTAAGTTTCTTCAATCCAGAGATGATGAAGATTGAAATCTTCGTTTCGACAAGATGGAAGATACTTAAATATCAAAAACCCAATTTTTGATCCTAAGATGCCAAAAACTGGAATGAAATGAGATGAACGATATGGAAATGATATGAAGCATATGAAACTGTATATGAAATGCAGAGGAAAAATGTAAAATGCAGAGAAAATATGTGACAACATATGAAATATTATGAGAAAACTTATGAGATGATATGAAATGTATCTGGAACCAAATGAAATTCAGAGAAATCCGTGAGGGATAAGACGACACATGAAAAAGAATAAACGCTGGGGATAAGGAGCATAAGACTCTGACAGGGAAAAGCAACATGCTAGAGACCAACACATGGCTCAGCCGAGGTGAAAATGTCCAAGAACGGCAATTGGATAGAAAACATCACAGCATCCAGGAATGGCACTGAATGAAGTGAGAAAAAGTCCCGAAACAGTTCATCAGAAGCATCCATAGATGACATTACTGACTTTACTAGGAATATCCGAGAATGGCAGTCGGATAAGGTAAACACAACATCTGAGAATGGCAATCAGATAAAATGTGAATTTCAACATTCAGGAACAACACTGAATGAAATGGGAGAATTTCGGGAAAACACATCAACTCAAAGATTATTCCAACATGAAAATCCGAGAATGGCAATCAAAAGTGAAGTGATCACAACATCTGAGAATGGCAATCAGATAAAAAGTGAAGCACAAACATTCAGTAACAGAACTGAATGAGATGGAAAAAAGGTCCGGGACAGTACATCACATCCATGATGACTTCACTATGGACATTCGAGAATGGAAATCGGAAGGAATGTAATCACAACATCTGAGACTGGCAGTCAGATAGAATGTGAATCACAACATTCAGGAACAGAACTGAATGAGATGGAAAAAGGTCCCGGACAATACATCAAATCAATGATGACTTCACTATGGACATCCGAGAATGGTAATCGGAAGGCAAGTGATCACAACATCTGAGAATGGCAATCAGATAAAAATGTGAATCACAACATTCAGGAACAGAACTGAATGAGATGAAAAAGAAGGTCCAGGACAGTACATCAAGTCAATGATGACTTCACTATGGACATCCGAGAATGGCAATCGGATAAAAGGGTGTAATATCTGAGAAGACACAACAAGTAGGTGAAGAAAAAAGTTGTGGAGAGACAGACAAATGCCAAGTAAGTTGGACTTTGATCAAAAAGTAAGAAGTTGAAAACAACAAGACTTTGAGAAATGCATATGAGGACTAAAACACTCAGTATGCAGACATTTACGAAAATGGGGACTAAACCACCCAAGAACACGCATAATGAGGACTAAAACACTCAAATATGCAAATGTAAACAAAACTGGGAATAACACACCCGAGAAAACGCATAATGAGGAATCACACACTCAAATATGCAAACTTTTCAAAAATGGGGAATAACACACCCAAGGACATGATACGAGAGGAAATGCTGACAGCCAGTTTATACTCTTAGAGGAGTGCAAAAGATGGAAGATTGATTCCTCAACACAGAAATCACTGCCATTCTGTTCGGGAGTTAGAGATGTTACTGCTGCACAAATCTCTGTCACACCAGTAAACTGTACCAAGTTGAAAATCTTTTGAGAGAAGTCATGCAAAGCTGCTGGGGGATTCTTTGAAGAAAATTGCCCCAAGTTCAATAACTGATGAAAGGTAAACTGATAATGGATTCGGTTCTCAACTACTGCTGGAGAAAAATAATCAGATCTTTGAGATAATTGTTGAGACGAATAAACTGATCATGGCTTCGGTTCTTGAAATGAATGTTGAGAAAATAACCCAGTATGAATCTTGCAAAGAATCTTTTGACCAATCAAATCTGAGAATAACTTGCACTGAGCAACAACTCTTGAATCATGAGAAAAACTTGCCCCTGATAAGATCACCGACCATGTTTCTCAACTGTTTGAAAATTCCTTAATGAGGAAAGTCTATTTGCAAATAAAAATTTTTGTACAAACCTGGTAATTTTAATGCAAAGTTCAATGCAAAGTTTGAAATCAAGAATCATTTTTGAATGAAATTTATTGATGTAAAGTAAATGAAAACTTGTCACAACACGGCGGTTGAGACAACATTAAAGATAAAGCAAAGGTAAGAAAACAAATGATTGGTAAAGAACTTGGGAGTCAGTTTATGCAACCTTGTTGTAGTATGCTTTTCAAAAGAAACCTGGATTCAATTAGGACTTTTGAAGGTTGTAACGTGGTTTGCTTCACGGTTTATGAAACAAAGGATATAGGCTCAAAGTTTATTTGTACCCAGCCCAACTTCGTGATGAACTCCAGTCCTACATTCAATTAATTCATCCTATGCATTCAAGTTCTAAGACTTTTGGGATTGCACAGATGAAGATGATTCATAAGCCAAAGGATTTTGAGATAGCAGTCATTTCTTCCTCTTGTTATCTCTAATGAGGACTTTGGTCCACTCAACTTGCTTTTGCTTAGGATTTTGATGACCTCTTGACAAATATTTCTTTTTATTATCCCTAACTTTTGCCTGAACTGTGTCATTTCAACTTACAGCCAGCGGGATGCCCCAGTTTTTGCCTAAGTCTCCTTCATATGTTTTGACTTAGCGGGCCTTGATTTTTTTTAAATAATTTCTTTCAATATCATTTTTTTGAAAAATAATGACTGCGTGGCTTAATGATTACGACGAACCATCATTGGCTTTTGAATTTAAAAACAACTTCAACACTTCCTGATGTGTGTGAAGGAAAACTTGATATTGCAACCTTTATTTGAAAGGTGTCTTGAATGATTTCTCTTGTACTTGAATGCACATTTGAATTAATCGAGAACTACCCATCCCCGGGTTAAAATTGAGGTTTTTGTTTTTCGAATAGAAAGAAACTCCAACTTCAAGGTTCAAAAGGGTTGACAAAGGATTAACTTCCTTATTTCTCCAGTGTTTATGATTTGAAACAATGCCTGTATATCATCAACCAAGTCTCAATTGAAAGCATACCAGCAACAGTTATGGGTATCTCGTTTTCATCATCCTCCCCCCAATCATTGTAAAAACTTTGAGAAAAGATAAATGAACTTGAAATGTAAAGCATAAAGATGCAAATAGCAAATGAAATTGAATCAAAACAAAGCAATGCTCATTTCATTAAAATCAACATGAAAGTACAAACAAGCTTAAAAGCAAACAACTTAAAATGATTGAAGAAAATTGCAAACATAGAGAAACAATGGCCTACTGATCAATCAACAACAAGGATGAGTTGTCCCGTCTGATATTCTAGCCTTGAAGAAAATTTGACAGTTGAAGTCTTCTAGAAGATTCACTTCCCAAGCTTCGGCAAAGGATTGTTGATAACATTGGGATTAAGGTCATTAAAGTAAAGGATATTGTTCCTGATAAGTTCTTGCACTTTAGCTTTCAGTGCAAAGCAATGCTTTAAGTCATGACCAGTTCCACCTTGATGAAACTCACAGCGAAGATCCGATCTATAACCAACTGGAAGAGGATTAGGAACAGGAGGCGGAGGCCTAGTAGTAATTAAACCTTTCTCAATCAAGGAAGGAAACAATTCAGTGTAAGACATCGGAATAGGATCAAAGTTTGGCCTATTGCGATACTGATTTTGTCCAACAGCAGGATGAGGAGCCTGAGCTTGAGCTCCAATCTGAACTTGAGCTTGAGCTGGTCGAGCTTGACCTTGAGCTTGAGCTTGAGCAGGTTGAGTTTTAACAACAGGAGCAACTGCATCTACGTATGGTTGAACATATCGTTGTTGCGGGCGATAAGGCCTCCTCTCAGTTGAAACAACATAAGCATCACCATCTCTTCTCTTATGAGGATTCCCAAAAGACTTTCTTGCAGCATTAGGAGCTTCAGAATTGGTAATCTTACCCTTCTTGATACCTTCCTCTAGTCTTTCTCCAATAGTGACTAGGTCAGAAAAACCAGATGAAACACTTCCTACCATTTTCTCCCAAAAGAACGGTTGAAGAGTGTCCATGAACAAACCAGTTAATTCCTTTTCGGGCAAAGGTGGTTCCACTTGAGCAGCTAGCTCTCTCCAACGCTGAGCATACTCTTTGAACAATTCTTTCTCTTTCTGTGACATGTTTTGAAGTTGACGACGATCAGGCGCCATGTCCAGATTGTACTTATACTGCCTTACAAAAGCACCAGATAAATCTTTCCAGCTTCAGATGTGACTCTTCTCAAGTCCAACATACCACTTCATAGAAGCACCACTCAAACTATCTTGAAAACTGTGAATAAGCAATTTGTCATCCTTAGCATGCGCAGCCATTTTGCGACAATACATCAGCAGATGAATTTTTGGACAAGTATGACCATTGTACTTCTCAAATACAGGAACCTTGAACTTATCAGGAAGAACCAAGTCGGAAACCAAACACATGTCTATTGCAGCAGAACCAAAGACATCTTTTCCTTCTAGACCTCTTACCCTCTTCTCAAGAGTCAAACATTGCTCTCTAACTTCATCCATATATCCAGGTTCACCCTGACTTTCAGCTTGTGGACCAGCAGCTTGGTACAAGAAAGGAGAATTCTGATACGTAGTCTGAGCAGTAGCGTGCACAACAAGTTGAGGTTCGAAAAAAGTCGGAGCTGAAAAGACTGGCACAACAGATGGACCACCCACTTGAGAAGTTGCAGAAACTGGCACATAATCCGGAGGTAACCCATATTCTGGCCAAGTAGAAACTGGTTGCTGAACAACAGGAGGATCAACAACAGCAGTAAAAACTTCGGAGATAACAGTCCTTTGAGGTGGTTGACCTCGTGCAATCAGAACTTGCATCATTTCAGTGAGCCTAGTCATACCGGCCTTCAACTCATCAATCTCCATTCGAACTTCCATGTTATGCTGTTCTTGGTGTTCCATTCTCAATCTGATAGCTCTTCGTCTGTTATCAGCTCTAGTACTGTATCTGTGGTGAGGAGTCAGCTTGACGGATCAACTGGCAACTGAGGAAAGAAACAACCAGGATGAGTTTCCACACAATTCGGATGAACGCAAGAATATGCGAGAATGCAATGATATGAAATGCTTACTTCCATTTTCAGAAAAACAACTCGATTATTGCAAACATGGTCAACATCGAGAATACTGTCATGAAACATCTTGACAAAAAAGGAATATTTGCTTTTCCCAATATTTGCAATAATCGGAATTATTTTCCTCGAAAAATGGTTGTGAAGATGATCATGATGAATATGTAGATGCAACAAACACAAACAAGATCACGCAAAGCACACAGTTCAAAGGTTCGAATCACGAGCATGGAGTCATGGTAACAGAACACCAACCCACACAGGTATGTACTAAGGTTTGTCTTCATTGTACCTGCAAATAACCAGAAGGGTGCTAACAGAGGTTCCCGGAGTTAACAACCATCCTTAGAATCTTATCGGTACGTTGGATTACTCCCCAACCGGAGGTAAAAGAACATGACCGAAGTCAAGGTTTGATTGAGAAAAATGTTTGAAGTTTGAAAACAAAGAAAGTTTTGAAAATAGGAAGGAGATTTGAAAATTGAAGAAGATGGGAAGAGATGAAGGGACTATCCTAAAACTTGAAAAATAAAAGCTAAGGGAAGAAATGATCAAACCAAATGGCAAGCATCTTCGAAACAATTGGATTTCCATCTTCAAAGGCCAATGAAATAATTTGAGGCCGAGGTTTCTAATCCATTCCGACTTGAGCAAGGGGGAAAATCTTAAAGTCTAAGTCCATTCTCCGAAGCAAGGGATAGTAACCATAGTCCAAAATTAGAAGTCACAAGTATTTTAAGTGTTTAATCCTTTATTAGTGTTTTGATATCCAAATGAATAAAGGAGAAACAACAAGTATCACAATATAAACAATAAGAAAAATCATGAATGGTATAGTATAATAAAGCATAATAAAGAGATAGGGAACAAGAGATTGAAATAAAAGAGGATAAGGTGCGAGAGATTAAAATTAAATGTTAGTATATTCACATTATTATAATATTTACATTAATAAGTGGTATGATGAACTTAATCAAGCACAACCACGAAAAGAAAAAATAAAATCGAGGCAACCGGATCCAAGTGGATCGCATTCCGAATCGGGACAACTTTAGGTCTATGTTAAGCAATCGCCGAGTAATTTACGGAGTAATTACCCTACAAATGAGGCCGGCCACCACTAATTAAAGTGGAAAATATTCGTGTTAATACATGTTAGAGAAACGATATTATGAATCGTTCTCCGAAAACATGCCACACAAAAAGAAAAGGTAATGGTCTAATCTTTAATCGGGATTTCACATTGTGTTTATCGAAGGCAACCTATCACGACTCCAAAGTATGGAGAATGATCCAAATGATCATTCATCCATAGATTTGAAATAATGAAGATTAAGCATCTTCGAAAACCAATAATCGCGAATCCGAGATCTCATCGACCAAAAAAGAAAAATAAGATGAAGAAAAATGGATCTAAAAATAGAATCCACTAAAAAAACAAAAGAATTAAAATCAAATTGCAATAATGAAAACGAAATTCGAATATTAATATTTCTTAATACATTTATTGAAAGGATTTTCAATTGAAAATTAAAAAGAAATATTATAAAAATTATTTTCTTAAAGAAACTTAAAACAAAAACTAATTAAAAGGATTTAAAAAAAAACAAAACAAAAAAAGAAAAGGAAAGGAAAGGAAACGGGAGGTGGCGCAAGGGGGAGGGTGTGAGTAACAAAACAATGGACTCTTAAATCCAAAACAGACTTTACATAAAACATTAAACCTAAAATAACTTAAATAAAGAATGAAAACAAACAAATCAAAAAGAAAAAGCCAAGTATTCTTCTTCTTCTCCAACACGATGAAAAAACAGAGACCGGTTCTCTTCTTCTCACCTTCAAGAAATCCAACAACCGAATCACTTCCTCTCTTTCATTTTTTGATTCAAATCGATATCCTCTTTCTCCTTCCTTCCGAATTTTGCCTTTGAATCGATTTGATTTTAGGGATTTGAGAAGTTAATTGGGGGGAATTGAAGGCTTTATGAAGGTTTGATGGTTTGAAGAAGAGTGAGGAATTGATGGAGGATTTGAAGCTTGAAATTAAATTTGACAAGGTATTGCTATGGCTATCAAGCTTACAATTGAAGGTGAGGTTGATTTGTTTTTATAGAGAGAAAGAGGAATTTCGATGATGCCGTTTGCTTTGGTTTCCATTGCGTTTAGGAGTCACGGGATTTACGTGTTCTTTGCTGCGTTTTTGATTTTTGAATGTTGCGTTTCATGTTGTGTTGTTTGCGTTTTGTGCTGAGTTAATTTGGGCCTGCGGATTTCGGTTTGTGTAGGCTTAGAAGGCATGCTGGCCGGGTGTTTTTGTGCTGGGCATACGGCTTTGAAGCCTGATGATTGTTTTCGTGCAGCTGGAATTTGTTTTGTAAGTGCTGGCTTGGTTTGTGCCGCGGCTTGATGCGAAGTGCACGGATGGCTTGGCTAGTGAAAGCTGTCGCGAGCTGGGCTTGCGAATTAGCTTGAGTTTTGGCTTTTGTTTTGCAGCTTGTGGAATGTTGCTTGTGCGTACGGATAACGTGATGTGGGCCTGTACTTGCTGGTGAATTTGGGCGTGAGGCTTGGAGTATGTACGATACACGCATGAATTGTTTGTTGTGATGTTTGAGGGGCACGAGCAAAGCTGCAGTATTGTGGGGGCTAGCTGTTTGTTTGGCTTTAGTGAAGTGTTGCACGTGTATGGAAAGGCTGGTGTGGCTACGAATTATAAAGTGTGGCTGCAAGTTGGCTTATTGTGCAGCTGGGTGTGTAGTGTTTGATGGCTGGATGAAGTCTTGGGGAAATTGGCTTGCATTACTTCAGCTTAAAGTTTGTGTGGGCTTGTTGTATTGTTGGTGCCTGCGGAAAGGCTTGATTGGAGGCTTAGAAGGAAATGGGATGTGGGCCTCTTCTTGTATTTGTTTAAAAGAAAAAAAAAGAAACTCAAATAATGGTTTTATTTTTCTTAATGAATTTTATGAAGAAGAATGAAATAGGCTCTAAAAATGGATTTATAAAAAATGTAATGGAATTTTGGTTATTGGGTTTTATGAGTATAAAGGGGGTTAATGGGTTAATATATGGGCCTAAAAAAATGGTTAGGTTTAAAAATGGATAATGAAAAGGATCTAATAGAAAAATGGAATTAGTTTAGAAATGAATATTAGAAATTAACAAAAAAAAAGAATAAATGGAAAATAATTGGATAACCGAAAAATGATTAATGAATAGAAAAATTTGAAAAAAAAAATGAAATGGATGTGAAATAAGGGAAAGGTTATTGAAAAGGGAATGGTTTAATCGGAAAAAAAAGGATAATGGATATTTGAGAAATGGAAAAGAATCGAGAATGAATTATAGAATGGTTATTGGATATTTTGTGTGAAAAGGATATGGAAATGATGGTTTTAAGCCCACATCAAACTCTGATTTTTCACAAGCCTCTGATAACATGAACAAAGCCATTACTGAACCACTGAGCAACTTATCGATTCAACCACAATTACTGAAATCGTCTGAAAATTGCCCTGATGATTTAAATTCATGCAGAGAACAATAAATCCTCAGATGAATCACTGATAAACTGATGGACAACCTTGAAGATTCAAACCAAACATCGCACAAAACGCTGTCTGATAACTGATGACTTCGCACATAACACAGTCCTGAACTTTGAATACGCACTGTATGAAAAATGAACCACTGGCACAAATACTTGCAATTGAACAATCTATTTGATAGTTTGACCAAGATTAGGTCAAACGTCCATCTGAATCGAATTGGGACTGAACAAACGCATTTGAATTGAGAATCACAGCCATGTCTTTGAAATCCTGCAACACAGAGAAGAAGAAGCAGCTACTGCAACATATTTTTTGTATTTTGGTTAGAAGTCAGTAAAATATGAACAGATAATAGAAATTAAACAAGGTGATCCTCTGCAAAGCATAAACTTGTACCTGAAAAGGATAAACGAACCAGTGCGTGATCTTGTTTGTATGAGAAATGCAGATGAGATGCGAAAAATCTTAGGTCAAAAATTAGGGTCTGACACTAACAAAAGATTCATTCTCTCCAGTCGGGACCTCCAAAATTCCTTGGATCTTTCCCATCTTGATAAAGCTCTCAACGCGTTTTCCAATTATCACCAAGTCAGAGAAACATGACGTTCCACTGCCACTCAACCTCTCCAAGTATGGCCCATGCAAGGTCTCTATGAAAAGATCAACCAATTCTCCGTCTGATAGCGGGGGTTGAACACGAGCAGCTACTTCTCTCCACATTTTGGCATACTCTCTGAAAGATTAGTCATCTTCTTGGGATAAACCTTGCAAATCCATGCGGCTAGGAGCCATGTCAAGATTGTAGTCATACTGTTTCAGAAAAGCATGGCTAGGTCTAGCCATGGTTGGATACAACTAATATCTAACTTCATGTACCAGCTCGAAGATGCCTCACTCAGACTGTATTGAAAGCAATGAATCATCAATTTGTCATTACGCACATATGAGGTCATCCTTATGCAAAATCTCACCAAATGCTGCCTTGGACAACTATCCCCTTTGTACTTTTCAAACTTTGGTACTTTGAACTCTAGAGGTATTACAAGGCCGTGTACCCGACACATGTTCGCAACACTTAGATCAACAACATTACGACCTTCAAGTGCTTTAATCTCCTCCTCCAACACTCGTAATCTTTCTTCCCTCTCAGCAATTTGCGGATCTTCGACTCTCATCACAGGGATTGCATCCTGGGAACATGGCAAAGTGAAAGTAAAATTGTGATAATCTGCAACATCAATGGAAGAAGAATGTCCACTCCGGGTGACCAGACGTTCTCGAACATCTAGGTTCTCAACATGGATTTGCGTAGGCTGAGCTTGAGAAAAATTGAGGCCATCTTGCCTTGTCAAGGTTGTCATCGCTTCCACAAGTTGGTCCCACTGACCTCTAGTCAATCCAACATTTGCAAACTGGATTTGCTCCCCAAGGTCCATGATCTTTCCAAAAGCTGCTTCAAGTCTGATATAAGTGCTGGAATCTCAACTATATATTGTGAACAAAGAATAGACGAACCATGTTTGCAGAACAGAAATGCAATGCAAATGCTATGAGGTGCCATGTTCGGTTATTTCCGGGGAATCTATCTGCTTTGATTCACATTTGGATACACAAGAAAATTTAACAACATAATCTAGATATGAAATTCTCGGAAATAACTGAACATGTATGCTAGAATGCTATGATGGCATGTATGCAACTGGTAAGTGATCAGGGACTAGTGTTTGTCTGGATGCGGAACACTAAGCCAAGTGTCTGAATCCAGAGGATTTATGAATAATAAACCCGAATAAGAACTCATAACCAAAGATCAAGGACTCCAGAACCATAATAACCAGATCAAAATATAGGATCACACTGATAACAAGGGTATGATGAGGTCAAGGGTTCATGCAAACCTGTAAACCTCTTCCAATCTCGCGGGTGTGCTCCGGGTCAAACATCACGACCCTCAAAGCCGAATAACAATAATACGTTCACCATTACCGAGAAATGGCTCATGACCAGATCAAAGAATCAGTTTAGCATTATGTACTACTCAGGGAGGTCTCAGCATGAGTCCGGAAAAAACAAGCTTCCCTTATAAGTCCCCAACTTCGAGCACTGAAATCAAAAAACAATAGTACATTCAGCCCGTAGGATACAATACTATCGTCATACGACCATATGCTTTGACTGAGTTCCTATAAGAGAAACATGCCATCCTATGCGAGTCCCCAGTGGACCCTTGGGTGCAAATGGGTTTGCCACAAAATGTGGTATGCCACTGTCACCACTGGAGAGGGTTATTTCCACAAAGGTTCTCAATGATCGGTCCCCAGATGCACATAACTATCAAGGTTCTATCCCGAAGTGGAGGAAATCCCCACACAAGATATTTCCAAGACGGTCACAGTCTGGGAGTGAAACACATCGCCACTCATAATGCCACATGCGAGTACAACGTGTCCACACTAATCCTAGGGTGCAGTCAAGACAGGTACTTGGCTTATCTCACAGTAACCCCCCATCCCACCAAAAAAAAAAAAACACAGTCCAGACAGTCCTATTTATACATATGATGCATGAAAATAAATACTGAAAGCAGTAAATAAAACTATAAATAAAACTGTAAATAAACAACAGTAAAATAAACACACAACATTAAACATCAAACACCCAATGAAACAGAAACAAACAAGCGCTATGAGAGACTCACAGGGGGAAACCAGAGATTCTGGGTTCGATCCCCAGCAGAGTCGCCAGCTGTCGCTCCCTGGATTTCCATCCTGGTACAAACGCAAAAGTGGCACGGAAAAGAGGTAGAGTCGCCAGCCATACATTTTTATCCCGAAGGAACGGGAATGCTAATATTGCACAAACCAAAGAAAAGAAAGGAAGGACAAAGGTCATGCAAACCAAAGAATATGGGTTCGGGAGTCGATTACGACATGGGATGGTATTAGCACCCTAGATCGTTCTTCGTACCCAACGAGAGCTACGCTTGCAAAGAAAGTGTTTCAAAGGGTGAAAAAATGAAAGTTGCTGCCAAAGAAAGACTAAAACTAGATAAGAAAACAAAAGAAAGGAGGAAAATGTAGGGAAAATAAAAGAGTGTTCGAATGGGCCATAACCCGCTGCCTACGTACCTCATCTGGACATGAGGATCAGATTCTCCGTAGTTCCCATGACTAGGGGTGGAAGATAGCTTTTGTTTTTTAAAGCTTGAACTGCTTATGTCAATGCTCAAGTGTTGCAGGCTCGTCTGGCACGAGTGCGTTACCGTCTTGCAAAGTGACAAGTAGGAGCAAGTTCTTACGTAAGGGGTGAAGGTGATGAGAAAAGAAGTCCCGAAGGAGAGAAGTCTATTCTTTGTTCAATTCTTTTAAATAAGTGTTTTTTGTTTGTTTTTGTTTGTGGTATTTATTAAGTGTTTTTAGGTTTTTGTATGAAGATGAGAAGAGAAGAAACCAAAAGGATCTCAAAGGTAAAAAGTCTAACGGGGGACTAACAATCCTAAATGTTATCATGCATGGAAATCCTATGTTAGTGTGGCTTGACTTCTATCCTAATGAAGAAGAAGGAAAGAAGAAAATAAAGAAGAAGAAGAAGAAGAAAGGAGGAAGTAGAAAGCAACTTACTTCTCTAAAGAAATTAAGTTGTTTCTTAGAGGGAGTGATGAAGTTGAACAAGCATATTATAAGGCTAAGGAAAACACAATTTGAAAGTGAAAAAAAGAAGTAGGAAGAAATTATATGTGGGATATCCTTCCACACACATGACTTACCAAAGCCCCCTACAAAACAAAGGTTAATGAACCACAAAAGCATAAGGTGAAAATAAGAAGATTCAAATAATACACAAACAAAATACGAAGGTCACAAACCAACCACACTCAACAAAGTCAGAACCTAAACCATATAGGTGACCTAAAACAACTACCAAGCAAACCTAATAGGATGCCATAAATGCTTTCCTCAAACTATGTTAGAAATAGGGGAGAAAGAAGTACACAAAGTTACTTAAAACAAGGCACCAAACAAATACCAATGCTCATGAGAAAATTATGAAATTAAATTCCTAAAGCCAACAACTAGAAGTAAACAATGTGTCAAAATGACTCTAAAAATTCACAATCAAACCCCACTAAACGGTCGCACAAAGTCGCTTGAGAACAGTTAACGAATTAGCACAAACAAGACTTCTAAAACTAGGGATAAAATGAAATTAAAAATATGACAAAAATATTTTTATGAGCTTTTCTGATTCTTTAAAGAGATACAAAAAGAACAGAGTCAAAATATTACTTGAGGTGGAGGAAATAAATTCTACAAGTTAAGGTGTTAATATGGAAATTAAATGAGAAAAGAAATTAATTGAAAATTCGAAATACAAATGAGAAATTAATAAAATTAGAAAATAAAAGCATGAAAAATTTCTACAATGAGCTAAGATATTAAAATAATTTTTGTGGAATTTTATGATAGGTTTTGGTATATTTTATGAATTAAAATTGAAACTAGGTGCAAAAAGAAATAAAAACAAAGAAAATAGGGAAGGGGGTGTAACTTAGTAATTAATGAAGTTAAGAAAGGAGATTGAGATGAAAAGAGGGGTGTGAATAGAAATGCTACAAGGCCCATAACGCAAGAGAGAAAGAGGGACTATGTTGAGGTGCTGGTCAACGGTCTGATTTCATGCGGACCATTCGATTCATGGTCTTCTGATGGTCTTCACATCATATGACTGGAAAACGCAGGTGTAAGGTAATACAGTATGCCAGCACGCACAAAATCGAAAGAGAAAGGTCATACCAGACGGTGACAAGTGTCACCGCTGGTATGGACGGGAAATCTCAAAAGCTGCCATAACTGCCATCCTTATCTTATCTCTTCATAATCTCTTATGAAATCTCTTTATTACAATCCCCTTATGAAAATTTTTTTCTTCTTAATATTTAATAACTCTTTAAATGTACTTTATCACAAACACAAACATATTGAAAAAAACTCAAACAAAAACCTAAGATCTTCTTCTTTCTCGCTCTGCGTTGTGCTCATCTTCTTCTCACTCTCTCGACCTATCTCGTCGACGCCATGGATCCTCTCTGGAGCAACATGCAAACGCGACAACAACAAACACAATCTAACCAACTTCTCATTGTCAATACGGATCCGATCTCGTTTCTTCAAAAACTCGCTCACACGACGAGATCGACGCCTAAAAAACGAAAGCAACAACGGAACAAAACAACACAAAACAACAACAATCTAACAAGTTAGACAATCCAAACTTGGTAAACCAAAAACTGCGTCAACAATATGATTGATGAAGGATGATACTGAGGTTGTTTCAACAACACCACGAGATTAACAATGAATTCGTCTCCAATGTGCAAGGAAGAACTCGAGCTTTTATTGGCGTCAAGAAGAGTGATGATTTTGGCCCTTTTTTTGATAAAAACATTAATTGAGCTTTTTCGATGTCGATGATGATGATGTGCAATGACGATGATGATGATGTGCGATGAAGTGACAAAGGAGAGAGGTTTATGTTGTGTTGATGAAGGAGACGTCGACGCAAACAAAATATGAAGAGAGTGATGAAGCTTTGGTGATGATGAACTCGGTGAAGGATGCGTTTGGTTGTTGATGATGAAGTCTGTGTTGCTATTGATGACGAAGAAGATCAAAAAAAATATTTTTTCTCTGTGTTATTGGTGATGAAGAAGATGAAATCAGAGTTTTGTTATTGGTGATAGTGAAGAGTGCGGGATTGATTTTTCCGTGATGAAAAATAGGTGAATTTTTTTTTTGTTATGAAGTTCTGTAGAAAAATGAAATTTCTGTTATGCATGATGATGAAGAGTGAAGAGAAAAATTCTGTTATTGGTGGAGAGTGATGAATCTGTTATCCTCAATGAGTCTCTCGTGACCTCCTCTTTGTTATTCTCTTTTTTCCCTTTTATTGTCATATTTCTGTTATCAGCCCTTCTTTATTTTCCTGATTCATTTTGTTTTAATTTTTTTTTCTTTTTCATGTCCCTTTGCAGGAAAGAGGGTGAAGTTGGCGGCTGACTTGTGATGGCGCTGAAATTGTTTCAGGAAGCTGATGATGTTTGTTGAGTCAGCGGCTAAATGGCTTATGCTATTGAAAAAAAAAGCTGGTTGAATATCATGCGTTTTGTGTATGTGAAGTGGCTAGCCTATAGTACATTGATGTAGCTGCAAGTGGTCCAAGGGTTCTTTTCACATTTTTATTTCTTCAACTTATTTTGTAAAAAACAATAAACTGGGCTCAAAGGAGAACAATGAGCTCTTGAAAATGAATTGGATTTTCCTTTTGCAGAAATTTTGTATTAAATGGATGTTTGAAAAAATGGCTAATGAGTTTGGATAAGTTGAAGAAAAATGAATATAATGGATATTGAATAATGTGATATGGATATTGAAAATTGGAATGATTTAATCGAAAAAAAGGATAATGGGCATATTTGGTAAAAAAAAAAGAATAAAATCGAATATGGGTTGTAGAATGGCTATTGGAAGGAGCTAGTGAATGATTGAAATAAATTGGATAAGGAAAAGATCATAGAAAAAGGGTATGAACTTATTTTTATGAAATGAGTCGGCTACTACCACACGCAGACAACCATGAAAACTTGATTTTCCCAACCAAACCAAACTTGCACTTGATTACCTAAAACCAGACCGAAGAAAATAAATCCGCAGATGAACCACTGATGAACTACAAATTCAAGCCAAACTTCACACGAACATTGCTCGATAAGTTGATGAATTTCAGCGCACGACAATTTGAACTTTGAAAATGCACTACCTGAGAAATAACCACTAGCACCAATAACTTGCCGTTGAAGAAATCTCCTGATGGTTTGACCAAGAATAAGTCAAACATCCATCTGCATCGGGTTATAACTGAACAACCGCATCTGAAGTGAAATCACTACCATGCTTTATGCTTCAACAATGAATGGTATGCTTCATTTTTCTATGCAAAGATGCAGTGCAAAATATGCGAGATGATATTCTAAAGGCTATGAAAAAGAGAGGGCAAATTTTGAGGTATTACAATGATGAACTTGTTTTTGCCCTTCCTCTTCGTGCTTGCGAGTTTGGATAGAAGTCTACTCGAATGTTGTGTTCGTGGGGAATATGTTTCACTTCTATGGATGCAAATTTTGCCAGATTTTCTTTGACCAAAGTCAAGTATTCTGATAGGTTATCATTTTTGACCTGGTATTATCCTCGTACTTGGAGAGCTACGGGCTAAGAGTCTGTGCAGATGATGACTTCCTCGACGCCCAGGTCTTCGTCCAGACGCATGCCTACAAGGAAAGCTTCGTACTCCGCTTGATTGGTAGATGGTGGGAAAGACAAGTCGAGGGATAATTCAACGAGGATACCCTCCTCGATTTACAAATTGATTTGTGCTCCACTCCCTGTCGAGCTGGAGGCTCCGTCCATGAAAATTGTCCATTTTCAAGCTCCACGCGTGGTATGCTCTTGCGTTGTCATTTCTCCTACAAAGTCGGCTAGCACTTGGGCTTTGAGGGCCTGCCTGCTCTCATATCTAATGTCGAAATCAAAAACTTCCAATGACCATTTAAGCATTATATCGGCCATGTCTGGACGACCCAATAGCTGCCTTACAGGTTGATTTATACGTACGACAATCGTATCTTCCAGGAAATAATGTCACAACTTTCCTCATTGCATTGAGGTGGACTAGGGCTTTTTCTTACTCGTCCATCCTCTCATAAGCTGCTTCCTTGAAGAGAGGGAAAGCATGTTGGGCAATGTAACACCCTATCGCTCCCGGGATTTTCATCCTAGTACAAACACGAAAGTGGCGTGGAAAAGGTAGAGTCGTCAGCCAGGAATTTTATCCCGAATGAAAGGGAAAGGTAATGCTGCACAAACCTAAGAGAAAAGGAAAGGACAAGATCTTGCGAACCAAAGAACTGGGTTCGGGAGTCAGTTACGAACTGGGAAGGTATTAGCACCCCAGACCGTCCGCCGTACCCGACGGGATCCACGCTTGTTAGTTTGTTTCAAAGGGTTAGAAATAAAACTGCTGCTGAAGGATAATCGCTACTAGAACTGGAATGAGAAAGGGAACTGGAAAAAAGAGAATGAAAAGGTATGGGGAAAATGTAGGGAAAATAAAGAATGTGCTCGCACAGGCCCTACCCCACTGCCTACGTATCTCATGGGAAATGAGAATCAGAGTCGACATAGTTCTCCTAACTAAGACGGGAACTTGTTTGTGTTTTTTATGAATGAAATGCTTATGCATATGCTCAGGTGTTGCAGGCTCGTCTGGTATTAATGTGTTATTGTCTTGCAAAGAGACAAGTCATAACGAGTTCGCATTATGAGTGAATGAGATGAGAAAAGAATTCCCGCAGGAAAAGACGTTTGTTGTTTGTTTGTTGTCTTTTAAAGAAGTGTTTTGAGTTTGTTGTTTGTGAAACATTCTCATACTAAGACTTGTTCATCATGGTAGATACCTTATGTAACGCCCCGATTCGATATTTCCCAATTTTGTTGAGTCTTTTATTTTATTTGAGTGATAATTATCTTATTTGTGAAATTGACATGATAATATGATATGTTGATGTGTTAATGTGATATGTTGGTATGATATGTGATTTTACAGTTTTGGGAATTTTCGGGTAAAATTAGATTGGATGGTATTTTAGACTTTTACTATTTAATGATAAGGTTAGAATTGTGTAGAATTATTATTTTATGAGAAAAATGATATTTAGTGGAAAAGATAAGAAAAATGAGTTAAGTGTAGAAATAGTTAGTAAGAGAGAAAAATAGAAAGATAGAAAGAAAAAAGATATAAGCGCGAGAAATAGAAAGAAAAGAGGGATAGAAAGAAAAAGAGGAGAAAGAAAAGGAAGAGAAGAGAAAAGAAGAGAAAAGAAGGAAAAGTTGGAAATTCATCAAGATTGCTCCTAGGAATCGAAATAATCGGGTAAGGGTGATAAACATTGTTATCTTAATCTTGTATATGATTATGTATGTATGTGAATGATTGGGTTTTGATTTTGATGAAGTTTAGAGAAAATAAATAGTTAGGGTTTTGATGAAATTGCGAGAGAATGGTAGATTAATCGGTTAGAAGTTGTTATAATCGAAGTATGATGTTAGATATATGTTATTGATCATGTTTATTGGAGTTTTGGTTGAGTTTTGGGTGGTTGGAGTTGACTGTCACGCAACTGAGAAATTCTGGAATCGCTGTTATTGCTCAGCGAGCTGTCCTTGCTCAACGAGCTTTCCAGGGATTTTCTCGCTCAGTGAGCGAGAAGGGCGCTCAGCGAGCCTATAGGTTTTTGAGGAGTTTGTGTTTTAATTCGTAACTTTAGTTACGGTTATCCGTTTTGGGCGTTCTTTATATCGATTCGAAGCTACAAATGTGTAGAAACTAATGATGCTAAGAAATGTAATTTTTAGCCGACTTTCACCCAACTTTTCCGATAAAATGTAAATAAGTTAATTATGTAAGTGTGGGTTTGACGTGATGTTATGCTGTTTGGAAAATGAATACATTGCTTGAATAGAATGTCAATGTATGCTAATTGTCAAAGGGGTAGTGTATGTGCTATCTGTGTGAAAAAGCTAAGAATGAATGTACAAGTGTCAGTGCAAAAAGGTGAATTGCCCAGGAACTGAGGCTTTTAAAGAATACTGAAAGAGGGGGAAGACACAAAGACTTTTGTTCGATAACTGTTAAGTTATGCCTACGTATCCTCTCGTGCAATGAGGAAGTCAGAACACCGTAGTTCGACTCAAAGAGACTGAAAATAAATTGACTGTGAACTGCTTGCTTGTCTGTGCTCAAGTGTATGACTCGTCTGGCTCGAGTGCTAACTGTCTTGCATTAGATGGAAGAAGCGAGTTCTCGTTTATGAATGAGTGTGATGAGAAAAGAACCCCTAAGGAGAAAATTATTTTTTGTTTTTGTGTTTTCTGTCTTGTTATTGTTTTTGGTGTTTTGCATAAGTTAATGAGCTTAAGCCTAAATCAAAGGTTGTAAACTCATTATATCCTCCCTGATTAGGGATAATGAGCCTAATTAAGTATAAGATAGGTGTTGGATTTATTAATTCAGCGTCACCCTTAGGGATTCGATGGGCTTATCATCCCAACCCATGGCACTTAATAGGCGCAGCCCCTTGAGGGCTCTATACTATAAGGAAATAAAGTTGCGCCTTCACTAACAGCAATTGCTTTTAGTGTAGTGGTAAGCGCTTGATCCTACAAGTGGTATCAGAGCAAGGTCATGGGTTTGAATCCCCCCGGCTGACACTGGGGGGGGGGGAGATTGTTGGATTTATTAATTCAGCGTCACCCTTAGGGATTCAATGGGCTTAACATCCCAACCCATGGCGCTTAATAGGCGCAACCCCTTGAGGACTCTATACTATAAGGAAATAAAGTTGCGCCTTCACTAACAGCAATTGCTTTTAGTGCAGTGGTAAGCGCTTGATCCTACAAGTGGTATCAGAGCAAGGTCATGGGTTCGAATCCCCCCGGCTGACACTGGGGGGGGGATTGTTGGATTTATTAATTCAGCGTCACCCTTAGGGATTCAATGGGCTTAACATCCCAACCCATGGCGCTTAATAGGGGCAACCCCTTGAGGGCTATATACTATAAGGAAATAAAGTTGCGCCTTCACTAACAGCAATTGCTTTTAGTGCAGTGGTAAGCGCTTGATCTTACAATAGGCATCTCAACTTAATTACCATGATGATGTAGGATTAAGATCATTTACCTATTTGTGATTATTCAGATGTTTTTGGGTTTTTGTTTAGTGTTAAGTAATGAGTTTAATCACTAATCACAGATTAGTGAACTCATTACACCATCCTAATAGAAGGATAATAAACGAGAACACTTAAGCTGAGGAAGATACCTCAACTTAATTCATGGTTAGGGATTAAATTCATTATATAAAAAACCTTTATTAAATGGATTTTAATTAAGGGGTGAGGTTAAGAAGTGGAATTTATGGTTTGTAAGACAACTTGAGGGGGACTTGTCC
This sequence comes from Lathyrus aphaca, assembly GCA_963966055.1. Classification (NCBI taxonomy): domain Eukaryota; kingdom Viridiplantae; phylum Streptophyta; class Magnoliopsida; order Fabales; family Fabaceae; genus Lathyrus; species Lathyrus aphaca. The sequence continues at coordinate 401,863,580 of OZ014521.1, read as the reverse complement.
ATTAAACACTAGGGTTAGTCCCTCTTAACCATAAGGAAGAGATAAAACCCTAATGTAAGGCCCAAGTTACAAGATAAAGCCTTGGTAATTATTAATGATTTGATTAAGAGGTGTAAACAAATTAAAGGTTTAACACTTAAGTTTAAAGTTATACACTCCATCCTAAGAAAAGGATGAATGCATAACCCTAATTCCAAAGTCCTAAAACCTTAAGAGTTTAGTCTCTGATTATTGAGATGAGAGGAGAGACTCAAAGGTAAAAGTCTAAGGGGGACTATACACAACCCTAAAAGTTATCATGCTTCGGTATCCTATGGTTTGTTAGGCTTAAAAGGAAAGATCTTCAAGGCCACCAATGGAAGAAGCAGATGAAAAGAGAAGGAGAAAGAAGAACAAGTTACTTACTTCCTGAAGAAGATAAGTAAATTGAAATAAAGAAAGTAAGAAGGATGGGACATAAGTGAATTAGATTAACTTTAAAGACATGTAAAAATGCATATGAATGAGATAAGAAGAGGTGGGAGGTGAAGGAAAATCCACCTCCCAAATAACTTACCAAGAGTTCCTGAAAATGTTAGTATGAATGCATAAGGTATAAAGTAAAAGGAAATGAATTGAAATGAGATGTAAAGACAAAAGTCAGAAGTGATTATGCAATGCAAATGGCATATGAGAGGATGCAAAGTCATACAAGATGCATATGAATGATCATACAAAGATGAGATGCAAAGGAAGCATGCTTAGAATCTTGAAAACACATGAATGTTTATGAAATGTAATGAATGAAAGACATGGCAAATGAATGAAGAAATGATCAAACAATGTTCAAGCATGTCTTAAGATGTCTAAGATGTCATACACATGCTTGAAATGTCATGGCAAGTTCATGTGATGATGATATGCAAAGGAGAATGCAAATGAACATGAGAAATTAGGGTATTATGAATATATGAGATGCAAATGACCAAAACAGAAGCATACAACAAGATAAAAAATTGAAATCAAGCTCAATCAAACCTTAAACCGATACAAGATTAAACCCCAAAGGAGAAGATCAGAAGCTAATCCTATTAAAAGTTAAAATTTTCTAAGTTTGCTAGGGTTTTTGGGTGATTCTCAAGGGAAAATGCAAATCAAATTGAAAATGCAAGATAAATTCATGAGAAAAATAAACTATAAACTAAATGCAATATATAAAACAATCCAAAATGAATCAAGTTCAAACTCATCATGGTTAGGCAGAAATGAATTTTTCAAGTTAGGGTTAGAAAATGTGATTTTTAAGAACCCTAATTCAAAGAAAATTCTGCAATTATGATCAAACCTAAAAATAAATTTGTATGATGAGTTTGAAAATGTTTCTAAATGTATTGGAATAGTTCATGAATTTTTTAGTGATTTTTAGAAACCTAAATGTATTTTTAATTAATTAAAATCCATTAATTAATTAAAAATAACATTTAAATATTTTAAGAATACTTTTTTATTGCAAAAAATAAAATAAAAATCATTTTTGGGTTGAGATAAATATTTGGATCAGAAATGCAAAAGTTCATATTTTTGTGATGTGTTTTACTATTTTAAATAAAATGAGCAAAAGAAATAACGAAAAATGAAATAAAAATGCAATTAAATGGAAGGTAAACGCATCCAAGGGCCATGATTCAAACAAAAAGGGAGGGAGTTGACTGAGGCGTTATTGTGTGGTCAGGATCTGATCTGGCATAATTTAAATTAAACCTAATTAATTAAGCTAATTAAACTGATTAGGGTTTTAATGGAACATCTGGGCCCTTCATCCACGAGCGAAACTCACATCCTACGACCCACATTTAAACTGAGGTCTAAACCCTAATTAAAAACCCTAAGCACTTTCAGGTGATCGGAGCTAGCTCTAGTCATCTTCTCCGGCAAGACAAAAACTGAACTCTTTCCGTAGGCCATGAAAACTTCCCAAACTCTCCAGAATCACTCCCCAAACATCAATAAGTAAGAATCAATCAACAAAAACAATTTATTTTTCGCATACAGAGAGAATCGAATAAAACAAGTTTCACGGGCAAATTTGCAGAGGCTTCATACATTCTCAAATCTCAACCATTTTCCAAACAAATTACATCACAATGATCAGTGGAGCATACAGATTCATATTGTAACTTAAAAAACAAGTTCTGGAAAAATTGTTCTTGAGGTATACCTGAGATGAAGCTTTACTCCCTGAGCTTTCTGGTCTCTTTCTTGGTTCAATCCACCTCCAATGAACCCCCTGATGATGTTGCAATGCTAAGAACAAGTTTGTGTGACTTGGTTTGAGAGGTACAACTCCTCTACACCAGGAATCGTGTTTTGGTTTGGCTGTGTTTTAGGGATTTTCAGAGGGTGCTTTGTGTTCTATGGACCATTTGAAGATGATTGGTGAAGTTTGTTTTGAGGTTTGATGGTTGTGTTGTGCAATTCGAAGAGATGAAGTTCTATGGTGATTTTTGGGATTCTGAGTTGTGGGAGCTTGCAGGATTGCTTCTTGTGTCAAATGAGCTCCATAATGTTTGTATGTAGTGTCTTGATTGGTCAGAGAGTGGTTAGTGGCATGGTTTGATTAGTATGGGCAAGTTGCAAAAAGTTAAATGTTTTTGTACCTTAGGCATGGGCCATGGCACAGCTGGCTTCAAGGGGTGTCTGGCCTCAGCTTGCATCAAGGAGGGCCATAGAATTGGTTTTATGCAACTGGCACAATTGGATGGAAGGTTCCAAGGCATTTTGCAAAGTTTGTGTGTTTTGGCCCTTTTGAGATTTCTTAAAGATCAAGTTATGAAATGCAATCTTGGGACAATTATGATCTTTGGAAGTTTCCTTGACATGTTATGATGCATATAAGTTGATTAGAGGTCATAAAAAGGTTTGGCAAGTGAAATCGCAAAATTCCCTCTTTGGCATGAACTTGAAAATTATAGGATTTTTGCCAACTTTGAAAGGCCATATCTTGAGTTCTAGGATGAATAAAGACATGTTCTAGTACTTCTTGAAAAGGGAAAGACCTAATCTACAACTTTCATGTCCAATAATTTTTCATTTGAATTATTTTTGGTCATGAAAGAGGAGGTTGAAAATCTTTCCCAAAATGGAAAGCTTCCCTTACAAGTCATTTCCAAAAATAGAAAGTTTGCATTTGGCCCAAAATTCTTCAACTTTGTGAACTTCCAAGCACTTCTAAGATCAAATAAAGATCATAGAGACTCAAAATGATGATGATGACCCTTTGGTACCCTTGTTGGGGGCCTCAGATGCCCTGATTTTGACTTCACTTGCTCAAGAAGTTACCCAATGATCAGATGACTTCCACAATGAATTTCTTCATAAAACTTGGTACACATGATGCTTATATCATATTAAGAAAATTAGAAACAAGAATGACCAAAAAAATTGGAGTTAAGGCCTCTGAAACCAAAACCCTAATTTTGGTCATTTGTGTAGGAAAACCCTAGCTCTGCTTCCATGCCTTTGCCATTCTTTGTGATCCTTTTACTTTTATGAACTTTGGGGAACATATTATGATCATGGAACACACATGGACCGTATTGGAAAGCTTCAAGACCTTTGGGATGACTCAGATTGATTCTTGGATTGCTCAGGTCACAAACCCTAGATGCAGATGAAAATGGAACTATGCAGTGAGACAAATATGCAATATGAGATGGTATGTTTATGTTAATGCAAAAATGAAAGATAACAAGCCATGGTGTGAGAAAAAGTGAGGGCAAATTTGGGGTGTTTACAGCTTCCCCTATTCAAGCATGAGTTAGCTGGGCAGGATGTAAGTGCCTGGCTTAACAAACAAATAAGATAACTTGTGATTGAATACCAAAAACAGTCTGAAATTTGCACTCGCTGGGGAGAAGAAGAAAAGGGATATAAATTTTAAAAGGTAGTATAGTATGATTATCAAATGAAGGCGATGAAGGACGACCATCGAGCAAAGGACGACTGCGGGGGATAAAATGGTAAGTTAAGCAATGACGGGGACGACCGACAAGCTGGGGAAATAAAGAGACCACGATGGGGACGACCATCGTGTAAGGGAATAAACTTTATGGGGATTAAAGTAATGAGGAAAGCACTGACGGGGACGACCATCAAGTTTGGAAAGTAAAGTAAACAATGATGGGGACGACCATCGGGTGAAAGAATAAATGAAATAATGATGAGGGACGATCATCAAAGGTGAAGGACGATCACCTAGCAGGGGACGACTGCTGAAAATATCACGACATAGGACGAATGCTGGATAGAAAATATCAACGAGGGGGACGGCCATCAGATAAGCATGATGAAGGACGATCATCAAGAGGTGAAGGACGATCACCTAGCAAGGTACGACTGCTCTGGGGATTATCGCAACATAAGATGAAATCCGGATAAAAAGATCAATGATGGGGACGACCATCGGATAAATGATGAGGGACGGTCATCAAGAGGTGAAGGACGATCACCTAGCAGGGTACGGCTGCTCAAAATATCACGACATAGGACGAATGTCGGATAGAAGGCTCCAATAATGGAGATTCCACTGGGGAAAAGGATGAAGGACGATCATCTGAAGGTGAAGGACGATCAACTGGCAGGGGATGGCTGCCGAAAGTATCACGACATATGACAAATGTCAGATAGGAAAAAGTTGTTTTGTTGGTGACTTACTGGGGAATGGTAAACACGGACGAGTGCTTACGTTTCAAAAAATAAAAGGTATAAGTGTTTGACAATGCATATAGATTAAAGATGCGGACGAGCATCCTTAGAACCACGATATGGACGAGTATCGATAGAACAAACGCTGACGCGTGCTTAATAATGACGATACAAACGATTATCAATCGGTTAAGCAAGGAACACAGACGAGTGTTTATTCTGCCAGGGGGTGATATACACAAGATACGGACGAGTATCATAGGATTATATATGTACTAGTGTTGATCTGTTGGTGAAGTATGTGCAAGACACATACGAGTGTTGAAATATTGGGCAAGGGACACAGACGAGTGTTTGACTTGCTGGGGAAGCATGACATGGACGAGTGTCAAAAAGAATACGTACGAGTTATGAAACAGTATCTGTATTTTAAGAGTGCAGAAGGTATTCTGGCGACCTGCGGGGGATATGAGTTTTGTATATTATTGATGAAATGATGATGGTATTTGCAGGTGTCTGGCTTGAACCTGGCTCGTGATCATGCAAATGTTTGATTTTTGGTGTAATGATCAGTATTAGACGGAATGCTACGCTTATTTTGGTGAATATGATGTGAATGCTATGATTATGCAAATGAGAGAACTGATCTGAGACTCGGATCCTGCGGGGATAAAGATCTCTGTCTGATCTGCTTGGAGGGAGAACTCAGCTGGGGAAAGAGATGATTGATTGATCTATCCGGAGGGAGAACTCCCTAATGGGGATGAAGAGGTCTTAGCAACTCCACTAGGAATGTGTTTCAGGTATTGCTCTACTGGGGAGGCAATTTTGTGGGGAATCAATTCCACCAACTCTGCTGAGGATGAGAGAAATCTGACATCTCTGGTGGGGGATAGGAAGTTCTTTGACCACTTAGCTGTGGAAGAGTTGTCAGGCATTGCTCGGGAGGTCCCGCTCGGGGAGGAGATAACTTCTGGGAAGTAGTATGCTGGGGATTTAATGCTTGATATGCCCCATGTTACGAAAGATTGTCTGCCTCGAGTACTTGCAACCTGTTGAGACAAAGGAAAACACACAAGTGTCCTGAGGTATCCTTAACCGGATTCCGTCATAGGAGTTAGATTTACCTGAAAGTAATATATTTCCTGCAAGCATTTATTAAAATGGCTCATATGTTTTATGAAAGTGTTGTATCATGAACATTGGACATTTCGCAAACGAAACAAAAATGTTCAAAGTAAAGTGTGACTGAAAACTCTGATTTTATTAATTTGTGTGCCCTGAATTGGCAAGTACAGTCAAAGAAGCAAATACCCTAAAAGGAGAAGATTGTTGTAAATTGAGAAAATAAAGGCGTTGACAATGTTGAAGATGATGCTCCAGTGAGCTTCCTTTGCTATGACCTGTATGACCTTGACGTTCTTCTTATCTTGCTTTCTGAAGAAGGCTGATTCTGACTGACGCTTCGTTCTTTCGGAGCTTGCCATGTTTTGAGTGATACAGACGAATTCAGAATACAGTTGTTCGCTTATTCCCTGATTTTGCGTGGATCGCCCTTTCGGGTTTTCAATCCATCAGGATACCCATTTTTGCCTGAGCTGTCCAATGCGGCTTTTCAACTCAGCGGGTGTACACTTTTTTTTGATTTTTCCCTTTTGTTTTCCCGAGTCTTTTATTTTGTTTTTGACTCGCTGGGACGCCCTATTTTTTCTTGGACTTACATTCTGTTTTTATGTCCAGCGGGTCATTTTATGCAAAGTATTTTTTAACTGCATCTGAATTCACAGGAGATGGGAAGTTTTCACCATCCATGGTTGCGAGCATCAGTGCCCCACCCGAGAAGACTTTGGTTATTACGTAGGGACCTTCATAGTTTGGTGTCCACTTGCCCCTGTGGTCTGTATGAGGAGGAAGGATTCTTTTCAGAACAAGCTCTCCCACTTGGTATTCACGAGGTCTGACTTTCTGATCGAAGGCTTTCTTCATTCGCTTTTGATATAACTGCCCATGACATATTGCTGCTAATCTCTTTTCTTCAATCAGATTCAGTTGATTGTATCGAGACCGAACCCATTCTGCTTCATCTAGTTTCACATCAATCATCACCCGTAACGAGGGTAGTTCAACTTCAACAGGTAGGACAACTTCCATACCGTACACAAGCTGATAGGGTGTTGCCCCAATAGACGTTCTGATTGAGGTTCGGTATCCATGCAAAGAAAATGGTAGCATCTCATGCCAGTCTTTGTAGGTAACCACCATCTTCTGCACAATCTTCTTGATGTTCTTGTTAGCGGCCTCAACAGCGCAATTCATCTTTGGCCTGTAAGGAGAAGAGTTGTGATGTTAGATTTTGAAGTCCCGACAAAGTTCTGCCATCATTTTGTTGTTCAAATTGGAACCATTATCAGTAATGATTCGCTCGGGAACTCCATATCGACAGATAATTGTAAACACCCCAAATTTGCCCTCACCTATTTCACACCATGGCTTGTGATCCTTCATGTTTGCACTAGTATAAGCATACCATCTCACATTGCATATTTGTTTCATCTGCATAGTTCAAGTTCATCTGCATCTAGGGTTTGTGATCTGAGCAATCCAAGATCCCATCTGATCCACTCCAAAGGCCTCCAAGCATTCCAAGAGGATCCATGTGTGTTCTATCATCATGTTATATCCCTCAAATTTCATGGAAGTCAAGAAATCACAAGAACTGGAAAAACATGGAAGCAGAGCTAGGGTTTTCACTACACAGATGACCAAAATTAGGGTTTTGGTTTCAGAGGCCTCAACTCCAAATTTTTGGGCCATTCTTGTTTCTAATGTTCTTAAGATGTTATAAGGATCATGTGTACCAAGTTTGATGGAGAAATTCATTATGGAAGTCATATGTTCACTAGGTAACTTCTTGAGCAAGTTAAGTCAAAATCAGGGCATCTGAGGCCCCCAACAATGGAACCAAAGGGGTATTTTCATCAAATTGAAGTTCTATGATCTTTATTTGATCATTGGAGTGCTTGTAATTTCAAAAAATTGAAGAAATTTGAGCTAAACCAAAAGTTGCCAAAAATGGAAATGACTTATAATGGAAACTTTCCATTTTGGGAAAGTTTTTCAACCTCCTCTTTCTCAACCAAAAATGCTTCAAATGAAAAATTCTCGGTCATGAAAGTTGTATATTAGGTCTTTCCCTTTTCAAAAAGTACAAGAACATGTTCTAATTCATTATGGAACTCAAGTTATGATTCTTCAAAGTAGGCAAAAATCCTATAATTTTCACATTCATGCCAAAGAGGATTTTTTGCAAAACCACTTGCCAAGCTTCTAATTGACCTCTAATTGACTTCTAAACATCATAACAACATCACATGACTCATTTTGCTTAGAATTTCCACAGGAACCACAACATTTCATGCCTTGCATCACAAGATACACCAAAGAGGGAAACTATGCAAAACTCATACAAACCCTAGTTCCATGTGTTCCAGCTGCATCAAACCTATCCCTGGCCACCCTTGATTCATGCTGATTCCAGACACCCCAAAATCTCAGGCCTGCACCATGCCCATACCTCAAGTACACAAGGTTGACTTTTTTGCAAAATCACCCATACTGATCAGCATAGGCCACAACAACTCCTCTGACCTATCACAGCTTCACATAGATGCCTCAAGGGACTCATTTCATTCAACACACAAGCCTGCAAGCTCTCATACACTCAAATTCACAAAATCCTCAAAAAAACTTCATCTCTTCGAAATTCTAAAATCACTCAGCCAAACTTAAAAATTCTTTCACCAATCATCTCCATACATCCTCTAGATCATTTACCACCCCTTACACAAGCCTGAAACCCCCTAAAACAAAAACACGATTTCACCCCCCTCTGAACTGAAACCTCAAAAAACAGCCATATAAACTAGTTCCAAGCTTCTCAATAGCATCAAGGGATTCAGGGGAGTTGGTTTGCACCAAGGAGAGGTCCAGATAGCTCAGATTGAGAAAGCTTCACCTCAGGTATCATCAAGAACAAATTTTCCAGAAATCTCTCTTTAGGTTATAGAAATGCTCTTCATGCTTCACTGATCACAATGCACCTTTTATTTTTGAAAATGGTTGAGTATTGAGCTTGAATCGTGCTTCTGAAACTTTTGTAGTTTTTATGTTTTGATTCGAATCTTGTGTTTGATGCAATATAAATGTGGTTTGAGGGTTGATTCTTGCTTAGGATTGTTGGGGGGGGTGAATCTGGAGAGTTAGAGCTCCTAATTTGGCCTAGGGAAGAAGTTGGAATTTTGGTCTCGCTGGAGAAGATGACAGGAGCTTGCTCCGGTCACCTGAAAGTGTTTAGGGTTAGGATTAGGTTTAATCAGCTCAGTTTAAACTTAGGCCCTTGGATCTTGCTTAGCGCGTTTTTGGATGGCCAGGATCAATTCATTAAAACCCTAATTATTAATTAATTAGATTAATTAGTTTTAATTAAATATTTTGCCAGATTCAATCCCAACCTCAGGATAACGCGCGCAGTCAAGTAGGGTTTGAATCTCAGCCTTCAGATTAGATTACTTCTCTTTTATTTGATTTTTAATTCATTTTCTTGCATTTTCTTTCCATATTTATTTTTAAATAGCAAAAATGGTTTAAAAAATCTGAAAAGTTTTTATCATGACTTTTATTAATTTTCAGAAACCAAAAATATTTTTATTTTTATTTTTTGCATTTAAAAAGTATTTTTTAAAATATTTAAATGTTTATTTTAATTAATTAATGGAAATTAATTAATTAAAATAGCATTTAGGTTTCTAAAAATTACCAAAAAATCATGTTGCATCTTAACACATTTAGAAACATTTTCAAACCCTTCATACAAATTTCTTTTTGGTTTTGATCATAACTTGACAATTTTCTTTGAATTTAGGGTTCATAAAATCACATTTTTAAACCCTAACCTTTGAAAAATCTTTACTGCCTAACCATGAAGGTTTTGAAGTTGGTTCTTTTTGTATTATTTTACACGTATCATGTAGTATTTAGGATACTTTTGGCATGAATTTATCTTGAATTTTCAATTTGATTTGCATTTTTCCTTTTGAAACACCCAAAAACCCTAGCCAACTTAGAAAAATCATAACTTTTAATAGGTTAAGAGTTAGAACTTCTCCTTTGGGGTATGATATCATATGGGATTAGGGTTTGTTTGAGCTCATTTTCAAATTTTTATAATGTCATTTTCTTTTGTCTTTGTCATTTGCATCTCATCCTTCCATGTAACCCTAATTTTGCATCTTTACTTGCATCTTACATTGCATTCCATGAACATATGAACTTGCCATGCCATTCTAAGAATTTGTATGCCATCTTAGACATCTTAAGACATTTCTTGTACATTTCTTGATCATTTATTCATACATCTTCTATGCTTTGCATCCATTTCATTTCATAAACATCCATGTGTTTACATGTTTCCTACATGCTTCATTTGCATTCATTCTCTTGTATGATCACACACATGCATCTTGTATGCCTTTGCATCATATCATAGCACCCTTTACATCATGTGTATGCTTCTGGTCTTGGTCTTTTCCCTTGCATATGCATTGTTTCATTTCATTTCTTTCCTTATGCATCTTGTGCTAACTTTTCAGGTTAATGGTAAGTTGTTTAGGAGGTGGATTTTCCTTCACCTCCCACCACTTCTCATACCTTCATATTGCATCCTTGCTGCATTTTTATTTGTCTTTGAGTGGGCTTGCCTCACTTGTGCTTCCCTTTCCTTTCTTCCTCTTCTCATCTCCTTCTATTCATCTTGCTTCTCCTTGGTGGCTTCCTTGAAGACTTCTCCTTTTAAGCCTCACAAAACCATAGGACTTACAAGCATGATAACTTTCTAGGATTGATAGTTTCCCTTAGACTTCTTTTTTCCTTTGAGTCTTCTTTGAGTCTCTCTTCTCATCCCATCATTAGAGACTAAACCCTTAAGGTTTTAGGACTTTGGAATTAGGGTTATGCCTGTATCCTTATCTTAGGGTGGAGTGCATAACTTTAATCCTAAGTGTTAAACCCTTAATCTGTTTAAACCTCTTAATAAATCCATCTAATAATCACTAAGACATTAACTTGTAACTTGGGCCTTACATCAGGGTTCTAATTCCTCCTTTATGGGTAAGAAGGACTAACCCTAGTGTTTAATGGATAAGTCCCCCTCAAGTTGTCTTACAGACCATAAAACGCATTTCTTAATCTCACCCTTAATTAAAATCCATTTAACAAAGGCTTGTTCTGTCATGAATTTAATCCCTAACCATGGATTAAGTTGAGGTATCTTCCTCAACTTAAGTGTTCTCATCAATTATCCTTCTATTAGGATGGTGTAATGAGTTCACTAATCTGTGATTAGAGATTAAACTCATTACTTAACAACAAAAACCCAAAAACATCTAATTAATCACGAGAAGGTTAATGATATTAATCATACATCATCATGGTAATTAAGTTCAGATGCTTATCTCATACTTAAGTATTCTCATTATCCCTATTCAGGGGTGACATAATGAATTTAAAACCCTTGATTTAGGCTTAAGCTCATTATCCTATGCCAAACAGCAAAAACAATAAAAAACTGAAAGCACAAAAACAAACAATAACCGTCTCCTTCGAGATTCTTTTCTCATCACACTCACTCATAACCGAGAACTTGCTTCTTCCGTCTAATGCAAGACAGTTAGCACTCGAGCCAGATGAGTCATACACTTGAGCATAGACAAGCAAGCAGTTCATAGTCATTTATCTTTCAGTCTCTTTGAGTCGAACTACGGTGTTCTGACTTCCTCATTGCACGCGAGGATACGTAGGCATAACTTAACTGATATTGAACAAAAGTCTCTTTGTCATCCCCCTCTTCCAGCAATCTTTTAAAAAAGCCTTAGTCCTGAGCATTCATCTTTTGCACTGACACTTGTATATTCTTTTCTAGCCTTTGCACACAGATAGCACATACACCTACCCCCTTTAAACACAATATTTTAAGCATGGATCCCATCGAGTACGACGGAAAATCTGGTTGCTAATACCTTCCCAAGTTGTAACCAACCCCCTTTCTCAGTTTCTCTGGTTCGCAGCCGTCTTATCCATATATCTTTTTCTAGGTTTATGCAGCATTACCTTTCCTTCGGGATAAAAATGCCTAGCTGGCGACTCTATTCTTTTCACCTCACCCTTCATTTTCTCCTTTCGCTGACCGTTCGCGTCTGTACCCTACCTGACCAGGTGTCTTTTCGGGGGAGCGACAGCTTGGCGACTCTGCCGGGGACCACTATATTGCAACCAGGGCTTCTGGTTCTTTTTGTGGGTTCCTTCTAGCGCTTGTTTGATTTGTGTTTACGGGGGTGTTTGTAAACACCCCAAATTTGCCCTCACCCATTCACACCATGGATTGTGATCATCTCATATGCATAAACACAAACATATCATCTCATATCTCACTTTTGTTTCACTGCATAGTTTCTAAGGCATCTGCACCTAGGGTTTGTGATCTGAGCAATCCCAAAGCTTCTTGAGCCATCCCAAAGGCAACCAATCAACTTAAAGGGGTCCATGTGTGTTCTTATATCATATTTCATCTCCTCAAAGTCAAAATTGCAGAGGGATCACAAGAACTAGGGTTTGAGTGGATGCAGGGCCAGGTTGAACTGCACAGTTGACTGAAAATTAGGGTTTTGGTTTCAGAGGCCATAGCCCTAAATTTTTTGGTCATTCTTGTTTCCATTGATCTCTATATGGTATAGGGAGTATTCATATCAATTTTCATGAAGAAATTCCATGGGGAAGTCATCTGATCAAGAGTTGACTTTTCAGGCAAGTCAGTGCAAAATCAGGGCATCTGAGGCCCCCAATGACCCAACCAATGGGTGATCTTCATCATTTTGAGTGTATATGATCTTTATTTGATCATGGAAGAAGGTTGAAGTTCATAAAAATCAAGAATTTAGGGTTTTTGCAAATGTTGACTTTTTGGGCATAGTTGACTTTTCAAGAATGCATCATTTTAGGTCATTTTTCAAGCCTTGATTCTTGATCCAAAAAGGCTTCAAATGGAAAAACTTTGGTCATGAAAGTTGTAGATCTCATCTTTCCCTTTTCAAAAAGTACAAGAACATGATCAAACTCTTCTTGGATCAAAAGTTATGGCAAGGCAAAGTTGGCTAAAATCATTAATTTTCAAGGCATGCTTCAAATGGAAATTTTGCAAAGTCATGAACCAATGCACTATGTGACCTCTAATTCATCTCAAACCAGCACACAAACTTTCTCTAAGCCACAAAATCAGATTTTGAACCAAGATCACATGTGTTTAGTTCATGTAACAAGGCATTTTTATCATGTGAACCATAAAGTAACCAAGTTGCAAAACTCATGATCATGCTTCACCAACTTGCTGCATTGGTCCTTGAATCAAGCTGGCCTCACACACTCACCATGCTGCGCCAGCCCTAGCCTTTGTACTTGCCTAGAGTGAAGCCATACTTGCCTTACACAAAAGTTGACATTTTGGCAAAAGTAGCCACACCTATCACAGCAGGCCAAGTCACATCAACTGACCAATAGGCTTTGTTTATGTGGATCAAATGCTGGCCATAACACACTTCAAGCAAGGCTGAAGCTCATACATTCCACACATTCACAAAAACACACCACATTGCATTTTCTATCGAATCTGCATATACAGCCATAAAACACTTCAACCATCTTCACCAATCATCTCACCTTGCTCCATAGACCACCCAGCAACCAAGAACCAAGCCTGAAACAGCAAGAACACTCCATTGCCATCTCTCCCCTCAAGCTGCAGATTCATTCGAATCTCTCACCACAGCTCTCAAACACCAAAACAAACACCTCAGATCTTCTCTACTCATTGTCCTGATCACATAGAACCCATCACCATGACCTGAAACTGCCTAAAACTCCATTGCCATTTTTGACTGAGCTTGAGCAGAAGCTTTCGAAACTCACTATCCAGCCAACTTAAATCCTCTTTGAGCATTCAAACATCTTCTGGGGACCAAGTGGAGGAGTTTGCACTGAAGGAAGTGGCCAAAAAGTCTTCAAACTGAAAGCTTCAAATCTCAGGTAGCTTGAAAATTATTTTTCCAGAAATCAGTTTTCTTGTTACAAACTTGTTCTATATGCTTCACTGATCATCCTGGTATCATTGGTTTTGAAAATGGCTTTGATTTGAGAGTTTAATTTGTCTCTGAAGCTTGCGTGCCCTAGTTTTTCTTTCTTTCGATTCAGCTTGTTTAGGAAGAATAAATTTGTTTTGAGAGAGGGGTTTGATTCGTGAGAGGCTGGAGATCATTTCCCAATTCATAGATTTTGTTTTTGTTACGTTTTGAGGGGTTTTGAGGTTTCTCAGGTGAGAGCTGGCCGGAGAAGACGACCGGAAGTCTTCTCCGGCAGCCTGAAAGTAATTAGTGGGGTTAATTAGGGTTAGGGCAAAGTTTGAATGTGAGCCACTGGATTTCATCTCCCGCGCGCGTACGAAGGGTCAGGATCATTTCATTAAGTGATAATCAGGATTAATTAGATTAATTAATTGAAATTAGGAAGTTTGAATTTCAGCCTTTGATCTGCGCGCGCAGTCAACAAGGCTTTTCCCAGTTCAAATCTCCACCCTTAGATCTGCTTACTTTCCTTTTTTCTTATTTTTATTTCATTATTTGTCATTTAATTTGCATAATTTATTAAAAATAGTAAAAATTGTTTAAAAATTATGAAATTTTTTATCCTGAATTTCATTAATTTTTATGACACAAAAATATTTTTATTTTCATTTTTAGCATTAAAAAAGTATTTTTAAATATTTAAAAGATTATTTTTAATTGATTAATGGAAATTAATTTATTAAAAATACTTTTAGGTATTTAAAAATCACCAAAAAATTCATGAAATGTTCTAAGACATTTAGAAACATTGTCCAACTTTCAAACCAAATTTCTTTTTTGATCTTGATGCATTTTAAGAATTTTTCATTGAATTAAATCATATTTTGTGCATTATTTTGATCATAAATTCAAAAATTCATTTCTGCCAATTGGAGAAGGTTGAGACATTGATTCTTCTTGCATTGTGTTATGTTTAGCATGTAGTTTCTAGGGTAAAATGGTCATGATTTGATCTTGCATTTTTCAATTTGTTTGGCATTTCTTTTGTTAAGAACCCTAAAAAACCTTAATAACTTGCAAAATTCATAACTTGAGTTTGGTTGAGAGTTGAGAGCTCCCCTTTGGGCAGTGGTTTAGCATAGGGTTAGGGTTTCTTTGAGTGCCATTTTCCATTTTTTTTATCTTAGGGTTTTGTTTCTGTTTTGGATTTTTGTTTGATGTTTGATCCATGAACCCTAATTTGGGACTTCTCTTGCATCCTCCTTGCATACTCTTGCATAACATGACTTATCTTTGCATTTTGTGCATTCTTGTGATTCATTTGACATCTTAAGACATATAGAAAGCATGTTTGATCATTGAATTGCATATTTGCCATGTCATTTGTCTTGTATGCTTCATAACTTTCCATGCTTGTTCATGCTCTTTAGCTTGCATCATTTGCATTCATGATCTTGTATGAACATCTCCATGTCTTGCCTCATGTTTGCAGCACCTCATAACATCATAATCATCATCAACATGCTTCTGGTTTTGCTTATCATCATACCATTTCATCTCATCTTGCATTGCATTGCATTTCTTTCTAACATTTCAGGTGGTAAGTAACTTGGGAAGTGAATTTGCCTTCACTTCTCATAACTTTTCTTTTCATCTCTCTTGCATCCATTGCTGCATTTCTATTTGTGTTTGAGTTTGAGCTTGCTCATTCTTCTTCCTCCCACTTTCTTTCTTCAAGTGACTTGACTCCTTGAATGAAGCAAGTCACTTTGCTTCTCTTGATCTTATTCATCTGCTTCCTGGTGGCTCCTCTGAAGATTGTTCTTGAAAACCTCACAAACCTTAGGATCAACCAAGCATGACAATGAATTAGGGTTTTGATTAGTCTCCCCTCTTAGTTTTCACCTTTGTGTCTCTCTTTGAGTCTTCTCTTCTCATCTCATAATCAGGGACTAAACCCTAAAGGCTTTAAGACTTTGTGGTTAGGGTTATGCCTGCATCCTTATCTTAGGATGGAGTGTATAACTTTAATCCTAAGTCTTGAACCCTTAAGGTGTTTAAATCTCTTAATCAATTCATTTAATAAGTATCAAGACATCACACTTGTAACTTGGGCCTTGCATTAGGGTTCTAATTCTTCCTTAAGTGGTTAAGAAGGACTAACCCTAGTGTTAATGGACAAGTCCCCCTCAAGTTGTCTTACAAACAATAAAACTCACTTCATCATCATACCATTAAATAAAATCCACTTAATCAAAGGCTTGTTTTGTCATGAGTTTAATCCCTAATCATGGATTAAGTTAAGGAGCTTTCCTCAGCTTAAACATTCTCATCTATCATCCTTCTTTTAGGATGGTGTAATGAGTCTGTTTAATCCATGATTATGGCTTAACCTCATTACTCAACACTAAACAAAATCACAAAAACATCTAAATAATCACAAGTAGGTTAATGATCTTAATCCTACATCAAAGGTGATTAAGTGTGAGAATCTGACTTCACACTTAAGGTATTCTCATTACCCCTAATCAGAGGGAAGATGTGATGAGTTTACTAACCCATTGGTTTAGGCTTAAGCTCATTATCCTATGACAAACCTTCAAAAGCAATAAAAGACTGAAAACTCAAAAACAAACAATAATCGTCTCCTCCGGGATTCTTTTCTCATCTCACTCACTCACAATCGAGAACTTGCTTCTTCCGTCTAATGCAAGACAGTTAGCACCTGAGCCAGACAGGTCATACACTTGAGCATAGGCAAGTAAGCAGTTCACCAGTCAATTCACCTTTCAGTCTCTTTGGGTCGAACTACGGTGTTCTGACTTCCTCATTGCACGAGAGGATACGTAGGCATAACTTAACAGTTATCGAACAAAAGTCTCTGTATATCCCCCCTCTTTCCAGCTTTATTCTCTTAGCCTCATATTCTTGAGCACTTCATTCTTGTTCTCACACTGACCCTGTATATATTACACTTCACATTCCTTTTACACTGACACCTGTACATCCTTTTCCAGCTCTTTTATACACAGATTGCACTGACACTACCCCTTTAAAACACAAATCTTTAAGCGTGGATCCCGTCGAGTACGACGGACAATCTGGGTGCTAATACCTTCCCAGGTTGTAACCAAGCCCCTTTCTCAGTCTCTCTGGTTCGCAAACCGTCTTATCCATCTCTTTCTAGGCTTATGCAGCATTGCCTTTCCTCCGGGATAAAAATGCCTAGCTGGCGACTCTTTTCATCTCCAGTGAGTTCACGGCTGTGTGTTCTCACTTTCCCTCTCGCCGACCGTTCGCGCTTGTACCTGGATGCTAATCTTCGGGAGCGACAGCTTGGCGACTCTGCTGGGGAGCTTATACTGCAACCAGGGCTTCTGGTTCTTTTTGTGGGTTCCTCCTAGCGCTTGTTTGATTTGTGTTTACTGGGGTGTTATGTGCTTGTTTGTGCTTGTATTTATTTTTGTTTATTGCTTTATGTACATTTACTGTTACTGCTTTCTTTATTGCATTTATATCATACTGTCATTATTGCTGGCTGGATCTGTTGTTTGCCTTGGTGGGTGGGTATTTCATTGAGAGTTAAGGTCCTATACCTGGGACCTGAGTGACACCTAGGCTAGAGTGAATCATATTCTTTCCCATTCCATTTCGGTCTGGTGCGGGAATATGAAACACGGTTCAGATATGGGTTTCTTCTTGAGAACTCTGTGTTGCAGATTTCCTGCAATGCTAGGGCTATCTGGGAAGCCTGCTAAGTCTGGATGACCTTTTAGTATTGACCTTCAGAAACTGAGGTGAATTAGAGGAGGAATTGTTATGGTTATTGTAAACACTGTACCTCCGGGTTAGAAGTGTTTACACTTCTCATAACTGATCCAAGTCTGAGGATCCTTGTTCTAGATCATCACCTGTGAGGGGGTTGGGCTGTTTACAGGTTTGCAGGTACCTTGACCTCAGAATACCCTGTTACTTTGACTTTGTTAAGAATACTCCATGTTGGACAGTTCTTGTGATTCTAAAACCCTGGACTTGTGGCTCTTTATTTGAGCCCCCCACCCTGGTTACTGGATTTTTAGACCTCCATCTGGAATTCTTGAACACACATGGACTTATATCAGGGCATTTTGATCAGATCCAGCTCAGTCACAAACCCTTGCATATCATTTGCATACATACTCATTGCATCATATTAACATGTGCTTATTTGTGTTTCAGGGTATCCATTTTCATCTGGTTTTGGTTTTGACCCCATCTTTAGTTCTGACCTATCTCCACCAGCACTTGCTTCAGCTTGTCAGCCATATACTTCAGATACTTGCACTAGCCAGCCAGTGGCCCACTCCTCAGCATCTTCATCAGCACTCTACTTAATCTTCAGCATCATGGCTCCAAAGAAAAGTAACATCACCTATCATTTCTTCCAACCAGACTTATCAGACATCAGGAGGATCCAAACCCTGATCACTCCAGATCACCTACCTTTGTTCAGGGAGCATTATGGAGATATACTGGACATGGTTATGGATCTGGACCCATCCCAGAGGAGTTTGATCCACACCTGCATTCAGTTTTATGACCCCCCATTGAGATGTTTCACCTTTCAGGACTTTCAGTTGGGGCCTCTTTTAGAAGAATACTCATCATTGATTGGTTTGCCTATCAAGAGAGAAATCCCTTTTAACCCTGAAATGGTCTTTCCCAGCAATGGAGAGGTAGCAAAAGCTCTGCACCTGGAACCTGTTTTGATTGAACAGCATATGACCTCTAAAGCTGGGATCCCTGGATTTCATCTGGACTTCCTGATTTCTCAAGCTAGTCTGAAGGCCTCCTTGGGGGAGTGGAAAGCTGTTTGTGCTCTGTTGGCCTTAAGTGTATATGGAATTGTGTTGTTTGCAGATGAGCCTCGATTCATTAGCAAGAATGCAATCCATTTGTTCATCCTGAAGAACCCAGTGCCAACTTTGCTAGGAGATCTCTATTACTCAGTGCACCAGAAGAATGAGAAGCAGAGGGGAAGGCTAGTGAGGTGTTGTGCTCCATTATTCCATGCTTGGCTTCTTAAGCATCTACCCAGGACAGATGCATTCCTAAATCCTCATCAGCAAAGCAACTGGGCTAAGAGGCTCATTGTTCTAACTTCAGCAGACATCAGATGGTGTACTCAAAGCACCAAGGGCAGAGATATCATTACAAGTTGTGGGCACTTTCCCAATGTGCCTTTAATAGGGGTCAAGGGAAGTATCAACTACAACCCTCTGCTGTTCAGGAGGCAATTAGGCTATGCACTGGTCCATACTCCCAGGGAGCGAGACTTGGTTGAGACCCTCTACTGTGAGAACAAGATTAGTTTGGCTGTTGTTAGGCAGGCTGCCTGGGCCTGGGATAATGTTCAAACCAAGGGAGTCACCATTCTAGGGAAGTGTAATAATGTGGCATCAGCGCAATATTATGAGTGGTCCCATGCCAGGGCCCAATTCTCTGGAATGCCCTTCACCATAGAAGACATGCCTGAGTCATCTTCAGCACCACCCCCTGCCACTATCAGTTTGGAAGAGTTTGAGAGTTTGAAGGAAAGAAATGAGAAGTTAACCCAAGCCTTGCAGAAGACCCTCAGGGAGAGGAGTGAAGGTGTGAGGGAGATTGAGAGATTGGAGAAACTGAGAGTGGAACACTTGACTAAAATTGAGAAGTCTGGAGATTATATCAACAAGTCTAAAGCTGGTGAACAAATTATGAAGAATGCTTGTAAAGAAGCCCAGTTCCAGAGAGCAAGAACAGACTTGTATTTGAAAGAGAGTCAGGCCAGGTGGGTCCGGATCACTGAGGCCCGTACCCTAGAAGACAAGAGAGCTCAAGACAAGATGGAGCAGATGGAAAAAGCCCTGGCAGCAGCCCAGAAGGAAATATCAGAGCTAGAAATCAGAGCTGGAGTGAAGAGGTCTAAGGACCAAAGTCAGAATAAGAAGTTGACTGCAGCTGTTGCAACAAGAAACCTTCTCATCAGAAGTCTCACGGAGCGTCCGGCTGATCCTGTGACCGAAGCACTTCTCAAGGAAGTTCGTGAGGATGAGTTTGGCCTTGGAGTTTGATCATTTGCTTGTTGTTGTTCCTATTTCATGTACTTTTGTTTTTGTGATGTATTTTGACCCCTTAGAGGGCTGGTGTTGTAAAATGAACAAGATGTATTATTTCACCTTCTGTAATATATTTGTGTTAGTTTCCATCTGGGTTTATTTCGAAAGCAACTTCGACAGCAGCATCTTCGAGGGTCTGGAAGGGTCAAAACTGAAGGCCAAACCGGATACCTTGAGAGCGAATAAGCATAACTGCATTGCATGCTAACCCTTTTGTTTGTTTTGTAGGTTTTTGTTTTGTTGTTGCTAACCTCTGTTGTGAATCTCAGGAATTATTGCTCGCCGCCGGGTATTTCCTCTCAACAGGCCACACAGGTACCCAACTAGAAACAACCTTCCGGGAATTCAGATGGATCAGATGCAGCAAGACCTTACGGAGGTCAGAAACCAGATGGCCAACGAAAGGTTGGAGATGAGAACTCAGATAACACAGTTCATGGAAGTAATGAACAACTTAGCTCAAAGCCAGGAAAGGCTCAGGGCTTTGGTGGAAGGGAGGAATCAAGAGGAGCCCCATGTGGGGACTGCAGGCACAAGTAACAATGAAAGGGTGCAACCACATGTTAACCCCCCTGTGTTTGGCCCACATCTCCATCCTGAAGTTAATATTCCTGCAAACATTCAAGGAACAGCCACAGCGGCCAGGGTACTTCAAGAAGACCCTCAGAAGGACCAATTTACAGTAATGGGTGCTGGAGAGGAAACTTATGACAGGAGATTGGATGAAATAGCTGAGAAGTTGAGATCACTGGAGTCTCAAAATTCTTTGGGCTTCGACGTCATGGACATGGGTTTGGTGGAAGGGGTCAGGATCCCCCATAAGTTCAAGCCTCCTTGTTTCGAAAAGTATAATGGGACTTCATGCCCCCGGACTCATCTACAATCATTTCTGGGAAGGTTGAAGGCCTATACGATGGATGAGAAATTGTGGATGTTCTATTTTGAAGATAGCTTGACTGGAGCTTCGAGGGAGTGGTATTCCCATTTGACAAGGGCAACTGTGAGATGCTGGAAGGACCTGGCAGAGGCCTTCATTAGACAGTATCAATACAATCTAGACATGGCACCCAACAGGACTCTCCTGATGGGAATGTCACAGTCGTCAAGGGAGAGTTTCCGAGAATATGCCCAAAGATGGAGGCAATTGGCCGCTGCTGTTCAACCCCCTATGTCCGAAAGGGAAATGGCAGATATGTTCATGAATACTCTTCAGGGAACCTATATTGACAGGTTAGCTGCTTTCTCTTCCACTAGCTTTGCGGATGTTGTTATAGCTGGGGAGAGAATTGAAAGCCTGTTAAAGATGGGAAAGATCTCAGACAACGGTGCAAGCTCGTCCAGTAGTACAAGAAAGCCTTTTGCAGGCCCGAGAAGAACTGGCGAGACCAATGCCATTCACACCAACAGGGGTAGGCCCCAATATGTTCAAAGGTCAATAGCAGCAGTCACTATCCCTGCTCCAGCTCATCCTCAGCCAGTCTATCAACCTCCGCAACAAAACTTCCAACAACAACCTCAGTATCAGCAGAATCAGTATCCTCCAAGGAACTACAACAACAACAACAACAATCAACAGAGGCCATTCCAACAAAGGCCATCTCAAGCTAACCGAGTGATCGACCCGATCCCAATGCCGTATGCTGCCTTGCTGCCACAACTTCTGAAACTCAACCTAGTTGAACTAAGAACGTTGGCACCTCCGGATCCCAACAGTCTACCAAAGAACTATGACTCCAATGCTAGGTGTGCTTTTCATTCGAACGCACCTGGTCACAGTACAGAAAAATGCAGGGCTCTGCATATGAAGGTACAAGACTTGGTAGACTCCAAGGCTCTGAATTTTGCACCGCCGCCCAATGTCAATAAAAACCCAATGCCAAACCATGGTGGTCCCCGAATTAACGCTATTGAAGAAGACCAACCGTCTTATTTGATAACTAGTGTGGATCAGATCAGGACACCATTGGTGGAAATCAAGGCTCAACTCCGCGAAAACCAAATATTTCCGGGGTGTGAACTAGGGTGCCCCTACTGCAATATTTCATGGAACGGGTGCGAGGACCTGAGGAATGGCATTGACAGCCTTATTCAGAATGGCCTACTACAGATCACTACATCATTTCCGGCAAATCCGACAACTTCATCAACAACGGTTTCAGAACCTCCTACAACTGCAGCAACTATTGTTCCCGACAATTCATCAGCAACATCAACAAGTACTCCATCTGTCCTACCAAATGATCAGTTTTCAACAGTTTCTCCTGCTACGACTTCAGCTTCAGTCCATTTCGACTCTCCATCAACAACAACATCAGTCACTCCAACAATACCTCCTACAACACCAGCAATCAATCATGAAGATGTCTCTACTGTTACCATTTTCTACGATCCTGAAAACAACTCTGCCTACCATTCAGAAGGTGCTGCTCCCATCAGAGCACCAGTTATAATCTTTTATGATCCACAAACAATTACAGTCCCTTCAGCAGCAGCAATCAGTCCAGTCACTGTCACGGTGCCTGGACCAGTACCATATGAAAGCAATAGGGCCATCCCTTGGCACTATGGCTCTGACGTGTACTGTGAAGGGAAAAGAATCACTCTTGAAACATCAGCACCTGCACCACAAGTAGATAATGTGGGGGGAGGCGGAGGCTTCACTCGAAGCGGACGTCTCTTTGCTTCACAAGTTCAAAGACCTACTGCCGAAGCAGAAGCTGCTGCCAAGGCAAAGGGAAAAGGCCCGGTGCAGGAAGATCCAGCTGCCAAAGAAGCCTTGAAGGCACCGTTCGATCAAGAAGTTGATGAGTTTATGAGAATCATCAAAAAGAGTGATTACAAAATTGTGGATCAACTTCACCAGACGCCATCCAAAATCTCCATCCTCTCACTGCTTATGTGCTCCGAAGCCCATCGGAATGCACTACTCAAGGTCTTGCACGCAGCTTACGTGCCTGAGGAGATTACTGTCAACCAATTGGAAACCGTGGTTGGGAACGTTACTGCTAGCAATGGGCTAGGGTTCACCAATACTGACTTGACAGCGGATGGCCGCAATCACAACAAAGCCTTGCACATAACCATGGAATGCAAAGGAGCTGTCCTTTCTCATGTGCTGGTGGACACAGGTTCTTCCCTGAATGTCTTACCAAAGAAGGCTCTGGTGAAGTTAGAATATGATGGATTGGCATTGAGACCCAGCAACCTGGTGGTGCGAGCCTTTGATGGTTCGAAGAGATCGGTTCTGGGAGAGATTGAGCTGCCCGTGACAATTGGCCTGCAGACCTTTAAAACTATCTTTTATGTGATGGACATTCAGCCCGCCTACAGCTGTTTGTTTGGTAGACCCTGGATTCACGCCGCCGGCGCAATAACGTCTACCCTTCACCAAAAGTTAAAATTTGAGTGGGAAGGTCAAGTTGTCACAATCTGTGGGGAAGAGGATATCTTTGTTAGCCATCTGGCTACTTATAAATACATTGAGATGGATGGAGAGATCCATGAAACAATGAGCCAAGGTTTTGAAGCCTTGAATGTCAATGAAGCATCTGCTGTGTCAGGGATCTCCATGTCGTCTTACCAACAAGCCCGGAAGGTTGTTGAGGAAGGAACTGCCCTAGGCTGGGGCAAGGTCTTAGCTGTGGAAGAGAAGAAGGACAAATTTGGGTTGGGTTACAGACCAACTCAACATCAAGCAAAGGCTGCTGCAGAGCCTGGATTTGTCAGTGGGGGAATGCTTACCCCTGATGCTATCAACTGTCTGGAAGACGAGCTGGAAGAGGAGCGCAATCTGGAGAATTGGATTCGTCCAAAGATCCCGGGGAGCAGTGTCTCGAACTGGTCTTCCCAGGAAATTATAAGAGTTACTCATGCAGAGTAATTATTATTTCCTGTATTTTCATAGCATGCATCAAAGTCTTGCATCTTGCCCAAGATGACAAGACTCATTTTGTAATCAGGGCCATCTGTACTTTTGTGCAAACAAGATTAAATTAATGAAATATCAGACATCTTTTTGCAAACAAGTCTTTTTTCTTTTCTGTTCACTGTTTTTCCATTTTTCTTTTTGTACAAAAATAAATGGCGGTGTTTTCAAAATGATAACTTCATTTCACTTTTTCTAAAGCAAGATTAAAATCAATCACTAAAATGAACAAACTTAACCCTTGCAGAAAGTGCCTTCCAGACAGCACCGACAACAGCACGGCTATGACTTCGTATGACTTTGACAATCCAATCAATCAAGCTGATGAAGGGGTTGATGAAGAATATGAGCTCCCTGAAGAGCTAGCCAGGTTGTTGAGACAAGAGGAAAAGGTCATTACCCCTCACCAGGAGGAGGTTGAAGTGATTAATCTTGGTACGGAGGAAGACGTGAAAGAAGTTAAAATCGGGGCCTGCCTACAAGACTCAGTGAAAAGGCAACTGGTAGATCTGCTTCAGGAGTATGTTGATGTGTTTGCTTGGTCGTATCAAGACATGCCAGGGTTGGACACCGATATAGTCGTGCACAAGCTGCCTTTGAGGGAAGAATGCCCACCAGTGAAACAGAAGCTGCGCCGAACTCGCCCAGACATGGCTATGAAAATCAAGGAAGAGGTACAAAAGCAATGGGACGCCGGGTTCCTTGCTGTAACTAGCTATCCGCCGTGGGTTGCTAACATAGTACCTGTGCCTAAGAAAGACGGAAAAGTTAGAATGTGTGTTGATTACCGGGATCTGAACAGAGCCAGCCCGAAGGATGATTTCCCATTACCTCACATTGACGTATTGGTTGATAACACGGCTCAGTTCTCGGTATTCTCCTTCATGGATGGATTTTCAGGATATAACCAGATCAAGATGTAACCTGAAGACATGGAGAAGACAACATTCATTACACCTTGGGGCACGTTCTGTTACAAAGTGATGCCATTCGGACTGAAGAATGCTGGTGCCACATATCAACGGGCTATGGTGACATTGTTCCACGATATGATCCACAAAGAAATAGAATGTTATGTGGATGATATGATCGCCAAGTCCCTTACAGAGGAGGATCACCTGGTGAATCTGCTGAAGTTGTTCAAGCGTCTGAGGAAGTACCAACTAAAGCTGAACCCCAACAAATGCACGTTTGGGGTGCGATCCGGTAAGCTGCTAGGTTTTATTGTAAGCGAGAAGGGGATTGAAGTTGACCCTGACAAAGTCAAGGCTATTCAAGAGATGCCTGCACCGAAAACTGAGAAAGAAGTTCGAGGGTTCTTAGGTCGGTTGAACTACATCTCACGGTTCATATCCCACCTTACAGCAACCTGTGAACCCTTGTTCAAGCTGTTAAGAAAGGAACAAACGGTCAGGTGGAACGAAGACTGCCAGAGGGCTTTTGACAAGATCAAAGAATATCTGCAAGAACCTCCAATCCTCATGCCGCCAGTTGAAGGAAGACCTCTGATTATGTACTTGACAGTATTAGAAGAGTCAATGGGGTGTGTACTAGGTCAGCATGACGAGTCTGGTCGAAAAGAGTATGCAATATACTACCTAAGCAAAAAGTTTACCGACTGTGAACAACGTTATTCACTGCTCGAGAAAACTTGCTGTGCTTTAGCGTGGGCTGCTCGCCGACTGAGACAGTATATGCTGACCCACACTACTTTGTTGATCTCAAAGATGGATCCAGTTAAGTACATTTTCGAGAAGCCAGCTCTTACCGGACGGGTTGCAAGATGGCAGATGATTCTCACAGAATACGACATACAGTACACATCTCAGAAAGCCATCAAAGGCAGTGTACTATCTGAATATCTTGCTGAGCAACCCATTGATGACTACCAGCCTATGAGGTTTGATTTCCCTGATGAAGACATCATGTTCATTAAAGCAAAAGATCATGAAGAGCCAATTCACACTGAAGGGCCCGACCCGGAAGAAGAATGGACTATGATGTTTGATGGGGCTGTTAACATGAATGGTCGTGGTGTTGGTGCAGTACTCATTACACCTAAAGGAGTTCACATGCCTTTCTCGGCAAAACTCACTTTCAACTGCACTAACAACGAAGCTGAGTACGAAGCTTGCATTATGGGTCTTGAGGAAGCCATTGACCTCAGGATCAAAACATTGACCATATTCGGAGATTCAGCTTTGGTAGTCAATCAAACCAACGGAAAATGGTACACCCACCAAGATCATCTGATACCTTACAGGGATTATACGAGAAGGTTACTGACTTTCTTTACAACGGTCAAACTTGAGTATATCCCTCGGGACGAGAATCAGTTCGCAGATGCTCTTGCTACCATTTCATCCATGATCAAAGTTCAAGCTGCTAACTTTGTACCCCAGATTTCAGTGTCTAGACTTGATAGACCAGCATATGTATTCGCAGCAGATGTTGTCAAGGATGATAAGCCTTGGTTTCATGACATCAAGCGCTTCTTGGAGGATCAAACATACCCGCCTGGGGCATCTTCCAATGATAAGAAGACTTTGAGAAGGCTTGCTGGAAGTTTCTTTCTGAACACTGATGGGTCTTTATACAAGAGGAACTTTGACATGGTACTCCTCAGATGTGTTGACAAGACGGAAGCAGATTTGTTGATGCATGAAGTGCACGAGGGATCTTTTGGTACCCATGCTGGAGGACATGCTATGGCTAAGAAGCTGTTAAGATCAGGCTATTACTGGATCACAATGGATGCAGACTGTTGTGCCTACGCCAGAAAATGTCATAAATGCCAGATTTATGCAGATAAGGTGCATGTGCCTCCCAATCCTTTGAACATCATGTCTTCACCATGGC
Source organism: Lathyrus aphaca (assembly GCA_963966055.1). Lineage (NCBI taxonomy): Eukaryota > Viridiplantae > Streptophyta > Magnoliopsida > Fabales > Fabaceae > Lathyrus > Lathyrus aphaca. Next base: position 401,836,809 of record OZ014521.1, on the reverse strand, counting down.
CCTTCGCTATGTGGGGCATTGATATGATTGGCAAGATTGAGCCAACTGCTTCGAACGGCCACAGATTCATCCTGGTCGCCATTGACTATTTCACCAAGTGGGTTGAAGCAGCCTCATATGCAAATGTTACAAGACAAGTGGTAGCCCGATTTCTGAAGAGAGATATCATCTGTCGGTATGGAGTTCCCGAGCGGATCATTACTGATAATGGTTCCAACCTAAACAACAAAATGATGGCAGAGCTGTGCCGGGACTTCAAGATCCAACATCACAATTCTTCTCCTTACAGGCCAAAGATGAACGGCGCTGTCGAGGCGGCAAATAAGAATATCAAGAAGATTGTGCAAAAGATGGTAGTCACATACAAAGACTGGCATGAAATGCTACCGTTTGCCTTGCATGGGTACCGCACGTCAATCAGAACATCCACTGGGGCAACACCGTATCAGCTTGTGTATGGTATGGAAGCAGTCCTACCTGTTGAAGTTGAATTACCCTCCCTATGGGTATTAATGGATGTTAAACTGAGTGAAGCAGAATGGGTTCGGTCCCGATTCGAACAACTGAGTTTGATCGAAGAGAAAAGATTGGCTGCAATCTGTCATGGACAGCTATATCAGAAGAGAATGAAGAGAGCCTTCGATCAGAAAGTCAGACACCGAGAGTACCAAGTAGGGGATCTTGTGTTGAAAAGAATCCTCCCTCCTCATACAGACCACAGGGGCAAATGGACTCCAAACTATGAAGGACCATTCGTGGTAAAGAAAGTTTTCTCCGGTGGAGCACTGATGCTCAGCACCATGGATGGTGAAGATTTCCCGTCCCCTGTGAATTCAGATGCAGTTAAAAAATACTTCGCATAAAACGACCCGCTGGACACAAAAACAGAATGTAAGTCCAGGCAAAAATAGGGCATCCCGGCGAGTCAAAAAACAGAATAAAAGACTCGGGCAAAAATAAGGGAAATAAATAAAAAATGTGCACCCGCTGAGTTGAAAAGCCGCATTGGACAGCTCAGGCAAAAATGGGTATCCCGATGGATTGAAAACCCGAAAGGGCGATCCATGCAAAATAAGGGAATAAGCGAACAACTGCACTCTGAATTCGTCTGTATCACTTACAACTTGGTAAGCTACAAAGGATCAAGCTTCAATCAGAATCAACTCTCTCCAGAAAGCAAGACGAGAAGAACGTCATTGTCATACGAGTCATAGCAGAAGAGGAAGCTCCTTGAAAGCGTCGTCAGCATCGCCAGCATTTTGTTTCTCAATTTGTAACAATCTCTTCATTTCAGGAGATATGTTTCCTTGACTGTATCTTGCCAATTCAGGGCACATGAATTAATAAAATCAGATTTTCGGTCATGTTTCGTTTTTACATTTATGTTTTGCAAAGAGTTGTCCGATATCTCTAAAAATACAATTGCATAAGTACAGATGCCTTTCTCTAAAAATAAAAACACATGCTTACAGGGAATGTGATTATTCTCGAAGGTACTTAACTCCTATGACGGAATCCAGTAAGGGATACCTCGGGACCTTTTGTACGTTCCATTATCTTTGCAGGATCGCAGGTATCCAGAACGCAACTTGGGGCATGCAAGTTACATCTCAGCAAGCTGGCTAATCAACAAAAGATATCAGCATCCGAGATACTCTATCCCCAGCTGAGTTGCTCCCCATTGCTTTCCCCAGCAAAGTTGCCAAATCAACTAACAGGTTTAACACTCAGGATGTTTTCTCGCCAGCCGAGTTGCCTCTCATTACTCTCCCCAGCTGAGTTATCAACAGCATTCCCCAGCTGTAGTGCCAACCATTCTTCCTCAGCAGAATGCAGAAGTCAGGGAATCATCTCCCCCACAGAATCCCCAGCTTCTATTCAGAAGAGCAACGCACGGAGAAATCACAACAGAGTACAGAAAGCTTCTGCAAACCCCAGCTGGGTCCCATATTATAAGGATATGTCAATCAGTGACCTATATCCCCAAGCAGATACATCATTAGATCTACCAATGATCTCATCCCCAGCTGGGATGTTCACTTCAAGCAGATCAACCAGAGATCTTCACAGCGACGGGATCCGAATCCCGGATCTGTGCCCTCTTTGCATGATCATAGCATTCGCATCATACTATCCCCTCAGAGCGTAGCATTCCGTCTAATACGGAGCATTACGGCAAAAATCGAACGCATAGCATAATCATAAGCCATGTTGTGAATTGAACACTTGTGAATAACAAACCGTTCATCATCATTATACAAAAATCCCCACCAGAATCCCAGCAAAAAAAACAGTTGCCTCATATTCACAAATACCAGCATATTTCCTTTTGATACCCGTCCGTATCAACGCTCCCCAGTAAAGTCGCCTGAACACTCTTTACAAACAAATCACCCATATCGCGGATACTTCATGACACCCGTCCGTGTCATATCACCAGCAGAAAGCCGAAGACGTCCTCTTTGCACTCACATATACTTGTATATGCACTTTTCTTGACACCCGTCCGTGTCATATCCCCAGCGCAGTCGCTTACACCTTTATCACTCATATACTTGTTAATATTATACTTTTCTCTCTTGACACCCGTCCGTGTCACTCTCCCCAGCAGATAAACACTCATCTATACACCACTCGCTCTTATACAGATACCCGTCCGTATCTTGTATACATCATTACTTATATCCCCACAGATTCGACGGTAGTCCTTGTTCTTTGTTAACTAGTTGGTACTCGTCCGTACCATCATCTCAGAACATTGCGTCTAGTGTTTGTTTCTACGTGATACTCGTCCGTATCATAGTCTTAAGGATGCTCGTCCACATCTTTAATCCGTACACCGTGTCAAACACTTATGTCTTCTTGAATATAGATGCTCGTCCGTATCTACTATTCCCCAGAAAATTCTTTCAGATTCAACACTCGTCCGTGTTCTTTGTTAACCAGTTGATACTCGTCCGTATCATCATCTCTGAACATGTGTCAGTTTGTTTCTACATGATACTCGTCCGTATCATGATCTTAAGGATGCTCGTCCGCATCTTTAATCTATACACAATACCAAACACTTATACCTTTTGTTTCTTGGATGTAAACGCTCGTCCGTGTTTACTATATCCCCAGCAGATCGCCAACAAATTTTCTTTTTATCTAACACTCGTCCTGTGTTATGATACCTTTGAGAGCAGCCGTACCCTGCTGAGTGGTCGTCCTCCACTTCTTGATGGTCGTCCTCCATCATGCTCATCCGATGGCCGTCCCCATCGTTGATAGTTTAGCAGCCGTCCCCTGCTAGGTGGTCGTCCTCCACCTCTTGATGATCGTCCTTCATCACTTTATCCAATGGCCGTCCCCATTGTTGATTTTGGTTATCTGACATTCGTCCTATGTCATGATAAACCTTGAGAGCAGCCGTACCCTGCTGAGTGGTCGTCCTCCACTTCTTGATGGTCGTCCTCCATCATGCTCGTCCGATGGCCGTCCCCATCGTTGACCTTTTCTATCCGGCATTCGTCCTGTGTCGTGATATTTTCGGCAGCCGTACCCTGCCAGGTGGTCGTCCTCCACCTTTGATGGTCGTCCCCATCATATTTCTTCTATCCCCAACAGAGCAGCCGTCCCCTGCTAGGTGATCGTCCTTCACCTTTGATGGCCGTACCCCATCATCTGTTTATTTCATTTATTCTTTAACCCGATGGCCGTCCCCGTCGTGGTCCCTTTTCCTTTTAGCCCGATGGCCGTCCCCATCGTTGGTTACTTTGCTTTATGAACTTGATGGCTGTCCCCGTCATGTTTCATTCGATCCCCAGAAAATTTTACAGCTTTATCTTGATGGCCGTCCCCATCATGATATCTTATTTTCCCAGCTAGTCGGCCGTCCCCGTCTTAGCTCTACCTTTTATCCCCAGCATGTCGGCCGTCCCCGTCATCGCTTTACTTCACATTTATCCCAGCATGTCGGCCGTCCCCGTCATCGCTCTTTACCCAGCAGTCGTCCTCTGCTCGACGGTCGTCCTCCGTCGCCCACACCTTTACAATATACTTTGTTTTCCTTTTACAATCTATATCCCTTTTCTTCTTCATTCCGTGAGTGCAAATTTCGGACTGTCTTTGGTATTCAACCACAAGTTATCTTGTTTGCCTGTTAAGCCGTCGCTTACATCCTGCACAGCTAACTCATGTTTGAATAGGGGCAGCTGTAAACACCCCAAATTTGCCCTCACCCATTCACACCATGGCTTGTGATCATCTCATATGCATAAACACAAACATATCATCTCATATCTCACTTTTGTTTCACTGCATAGTTTCTAAGGCATCTGCACCTAGGGTTTGTGATCTGAGCAATCCCAAAGCTTCTTGAGCCATCCCAAAGGCCACCAATCAACTTAAAGGGGTCCATGTGTGTTCTTATATCATATTTCATCTCCTCAAAGTCAAAATTGCAGAGGGATCACAAGAACTAGGGTTTGAGTGGATGCAGGGCCAGGTTGAACTGCACAGTTGACTGAAAATTAGGGTTTTGGTTTCAGAGGCCATAGCCCTAAATTTTTTGGTCATTCTTGTTTCCATTGATCTCTATATGGTATAGGGAGTATGCATATCAATTTTCATGAAGAAATTCCATGGGGAAGTCATCTGATCAAGAGTTGACTTTTCAGGCAAGTCAGTGCAAAATCAGGGCATCTGAGGCCCCCAATGACCCAACCAATGGGTGATCTTCATCATTTTGAGTGTATATGATCTTTATTTGATCATGGAAGAAGGTTGAAGTTCATAAAAATCAAGAATTTAGGGTTTTTGCAAATGTTGACTTTTTGGGCATAGTTGACTTTTCAAGAATGCATCATTTTAGGTCATTTTTCAAGCCTTGATTCTTGATCCAAAAAGGCTTCAAATGGAAAAACTTTGGTCATGAAAGTTGTAGATCTCATCTTTCCCTTTTCAAAAAGTACAAGAACATGATCAAACTCTTCTTGGATCAAAAGTTATGGCAAGGCAAAGTTGGCTAAAATCATTAATTTTCAAGGCATGCTTCAAATGGAAATTTTGCAAAGTCATGAACCAATGCACTATGTGACCTCTAATTCATCTCAAACCAGCACACAAACTTTCTCTAAGCCACAAAATCAGATTTTGAACCAAGATCACATGTGTTTAGTTCATGTAACAAGGCATTTTTATCATGTGAACCATAAAGTAACCAAGTTGCAAAACTCATGATCATGCTTCACCAACTTGCTGCATTGGTCCTTGAATCAAGCTGGCCTCACACACTCACCATGCTGCGCCAGCCCTAGCCTTTGTACTTGCCTAGAGTGAAGCCATACTTGCCTTACACAAAAGTTGACATTTTGGCAAAAGTAGCCACACCTATCACAGCAGGCCAAGTCACATCAACTGACCAATAGGCTTTGTTTATGTGGATCAAATGCTGGCCATAACACACTTCAAGCAAGGCTGAAGCTCATACATTCCACACATTCACAAAAACACACCACATTGCATTTTCTATCGAATCTGCATATACAGCCATAAAACACTTCAACCATCTTCACCAATCATCTCACCTTGCTCCATAGACCACCCAGCAACCAAGAACCAAGCCTGAAACAGCAAGAACACTCCATTGCCATCTCTCCCCTCAAGCTGCAGATTCATTCGAATCTCTCACCACAGCTCTCAAACACCAAAACAAACACCTCAGATCTTCTCTACTCATTGTCCTGATCACATAGAACCCATCACCATGACCTGAAACTGCCTAAAACTCCATTGCCATTTTTGACTGAGCTTGAGCAGAAGCTTTCGAAACTCACTATCCAGCCAACTTAAATCCTCTTTGAGCATTCAAACATCTTCTGGGGACCAAGTGGAGGAGTTTGCACTGAAGGAAGTGGCCAAAAAGTCTTCAAACTGAAAGCTTCAAATCTCAGGTAGCTTGAAAATTATTTTTCCAGAAATCAGTTTTCTTGTTACAAACTTGTTCTATATGCTTCACTGATCATCCTGGTATCATTGGTTTTGAAAATGGCTTTGATTTGAGAGTTTAATTTGTCTCTGAAGCTTGCGTGCCCTAGTTTTTCTTTCTTTCGATTCAGCTTGTTTAGGAAGAATAAATTTGTTTTGAGAGAGGGGTTTGATTCGTGAGAGGCTGGAGATCATTTCCCAATTCATAGATTTTGTTTTTGTTACGTTTTGAGGGGTTTTGAGGTTTCTCAGGTGAGAGCTGGCCGGAGAAGACGACCGGAAGTCTTCTCCGGCAGCCTGAAAGTAATTAGTGGGGTTAATTAGGGTTAGGGCAAAGTTTGAATGTGAGCCACTGGATTTCATCTCCCGCGCGCGTACGAAGGGTCAGGATCATTTCATTAAGTGATAATCAGGATTAATTAGATTAATTAATTGAAATTAGGAAGTTTGAATTTCAGCCTTTGATCTGCGCGCGCAGTCAACAAGGCTTTTCCCAGTTCAAATCTCCACCCTTAGATCTGCTTACTTTCCTTTTTTCTTATTTTTATTTCATTATTTGTCATTTAATTTGCATAATTTATTAAAAATAGTAAAAATTGTTTAAAAATTATGAAATTTTTTATCCTGAATTTCATTAATTTTTATGACACAAAAATATTTTTATTTTCATTTTTAGCATTAAAAAAGTATTTTTAAATATTTAAAAGATTATTTTTAATTGATTAATGGAAATTAATTTATTAAAAATACTTTTAGGTATTTAAAAATCACCAAAAAATTCATGAAATGTTCTAAGACATTTAGAAACATTGTCCAACTTTCAAACCAAATTTCTTTTTTGATCTTGATGCATTTTAAGAATTTTTCATTGAATTAAATCATATTTTGTGCATTATTTTGATCATAAATTCAAAAATTCATTTATGCCAATTGGAGAAGGTTGAGACATTGATTCTTCTTGCATTGTGTTATGTTTAGCATGTAGTTTCTAGGGTAAAATGGTCATGATTTGATCTTGCATTTTTCAATTTGTTTGGCATTTCTTTTGTTAAGAACCCTAAAAAACCTTAATAACTTGCAAAATTCATAACTTGAGTTTGGTTGAGAGTTGAGAGCTCCCCTTTGGGCAGTGGTTTAGCATAGGGTTAGGGTTTCTTTGAGTGCCATTTTCCATTTTTTTATCTTAGGGTTTTGTTTCTGTTTTGGATTTTTGTTTGATGTTTGATCCATGAACCCTAATTTGGGACTTCTCTTGCATCCTCCTTGCATACTCTTGCATAACATGACTTATCTTTGCATTTTGTGCATTCTTGTGATTCATTTGACATCTTAAGACATATAGAAAACATGTTTGATCATTGCATTGCATATTTGCCATGTCATTTGTCTTGTATGCTTCATAACTTTCCATGCTTGTTCATGCTCTTTAGCTTGCATCATTTGCATTCATGATCTTGTATGAACATCTCCATGTCTTGCCTCATGTTTGCAGCACCTCATAACATCATAATCATCATCAACATGCTTCTGGTTTTGCTTATCATCATACCATTTCATCTCATCTTGCATTGCATTGCATTTCTTTCTAACATTTCAGGTGGTAAGTAACTTGGGAAGTGAATTTGCCTTCACTTCTCATAACTTTTCTTTTCATCTCTCTTGCATCCATTGCTGCATTTCTATTTGTGTTTGAGTTTGAGCTTGCTCATTCTTCTTCCTCCCACTTTCTTTCTTCAAGTGACTTGACTCCTTGAATGAAGCAAGTCACTTTGCTTCTCTTGATCTTATTCATCTGCTTCCTGGTGGCTCCTCTGAAGATTGTTCTTGAAAACCTCACAAACCTTAGGATCAACCAAGCATGACAATGAATTAGGGTTTTGATTAGTCTCCCCTCTTAGTTTTCACCTTTGTGTCTCTCTTTGAGTCTTCTCTTCTCATCTCATAATCAGGGACTAAACCCTAAAGGCTTTAAGACTTTGTGGTTAGGGTTATGCCTGCATCCTTATCTTAGGATGGAGTGTATAACTTTAATCCTAAGTCTTGAACCCTTAAGGTGTTTAAATCTCTTAATCAATTCATTTAATAAGTATCAAGACATCACACTTGTAACTTGGGCCTTGCATTAGGGTTCTAATTCTTCCTTAAGTGGTTAAGAAGGACTAACCCTAGTGTTAATGGACAAGTCCCCCTCAAGTTGTCTTACAAACAATAAAACTCACTTCATCATCATACCATTAAATAAAATCCACTTAATCAAAGGCTTGTTTTGTCATGAGTTTAATCCCTAATCATGGATTAAGTTGAGGAGCTTTCCTCAGCTTAAACATTCTCATCTATCATCCTTCTTTTAGGATGGTGTAATGAGTCTGTTTAATCCATGATTATGGATTAACCTCATTACTCAACACTAAACAAAATCACAAAAACATCTAAATAATCACAAGTAGGTTAATGATCTTAATCCTACATCAAAGGTGATTAAGTGTGAGAATCTGACTTCACACTTAAGGTATTCTCATTACCCCTAATCAGAGGGAAGATGTGATGAGTTTACTAACCCATTGGTTTAGGCTTAAGCTCATTATCCTATGACAAACCTTCAAAAGCAATAAAAGACTGAAAACTCAAAAACAAACAATAATCGTCTCCTCCGGGATTCTTTTCTCATCTCACTCACTCACAATCGAGAACTTGCTTCTTCCGTCTAATGCAAGACAGTTAGCACCTGAGCCAGACAGGTCATACACTTGAGCATAGGCAAGTAAGCAGTTCACCAGTCAATTCACCTTTCAGTCTCTTTGGGTCGAACTACGGTGTTCTGACTTCCTCATTGCACGAGAGGATACGTAGGCATAACTTAACAGTTATCGAACAAAAGTCTCTGTATATCCCCCCTCTTTCCAGCTTTATTCTCTTAGCCTCATATTCTTGAGCACTTCATTCTTGTTCTCACACTGACCCTGTATATATTACACTTCACATTCCTTTTACACTGACACCTGTACATCCTTTTCCAGCTCTTTTATACACAAATTGCACTGACACTACCCCTTTAAAACACAAATCTTTAAGCGTGGATCCCGTCGAGTACGACGGACAATCTGGGTGCTAATACCTTCCCAGGTTGTAACCAACCCCCTTTCTCAGTCTCTCTGGTTCGCAAACCGTCTTATCCATCTCTTTCTAGGCTTATGCAGCATTGCCTTTCCTCCGGGATAAAAATGCCTAGCTGGCGACTCTTTTCATCTCCAGTGAGTTCACGGCTGTGTGTTCTCACTGTCCCTCTCGCCGACCGTTCGCGCTTGTACCTGGATGCTAATCTTCGGGAGCGACAGTGTTATGTGCTACTTGTGATTTTTATTTATTGCTTTATTTATTGCTTTATGTACAGCTTTATTTACTGCTTTCATTTACAGTTTTATGCATTTTATACTGTCATTATAATCTATGTTGGATCTGCTGTTTCCTTGGTGGGAGGGATTGTTGAGTGATTAAGGTTCCATAACGGGGACCTGAGTGACACATAGGCTAGAGTGGCTACATATTCTTTCCCATTCCATTTCGGTCTGGTGCGGGAATATGAAGCACGGTTCAAACATGGGTTTCTTCTTGAGAACTCTGTGCTACGGATTTCCTATAGTACTAGAGGAGGATCTTTTATGACCTTCAGCATCTAAGGTGAATTAGAGGATGATCTTTTATGGTTATTATAAACATTGTACCTCCGGGTTAGAAGTGTTTACACTTCTCATAGCTGATCCAAGTCTGAGGATCCTTGTTCTAGAGCAATACATGTGAGGGGGTTGGGATGTTTACAGGTTTGCAGGAACCCTTGGCCTCATCATACCCTTGTTACTAGATTTGTTAAGGTTGTATCATTTTGGACAGTTCTTGTGAAACCCTGGACTTGTGACTCTTTATTTGAGTCCCCCACCTGGTTATTGGTTTTCTAAGCCTCCATCCGGACTTATGAACACATGGACCCTATCAAGGCAGACAACAGATCCAACACTTGATCACAAACCCTTTGCATATCATTTTGCATACATCATTTTGCATCATTTAACATTTGCCTATTTGTTTTGCAGGGTATCACCTTCTTGTCTTTGGTTTGGTTTTGACCTGTTCTATTGCTCGGATTCCTCCAGTTATCTCCATCAGAGTTTCTTCTCCAGCACCTTCATTAGTTTGTCTTCATCAGAGAATCTTCTCCAGCTGTCTTCATCAGAGACCCTTCTTCAGCACCTTCTCCAGTTATCTTCATCAGTATTCAGCAGTTACCTTCATCAGGGTTTATCTTAGTCTTCTTCACCAGCATCCATTGTCAGCATGGACACTTCCTGAAAGAGCAATATCACTTACCATTTCTTTGAGCCCACCCTGACAGGCATCAGACAGATCCAATCTCTTATCACTCCTGATCATGTCCCATTATTCAGGGAACATTATGGAGGCATATTGGACATGATCATGGACCTAGATGCATCCCAGAGGAGCATGATTCACACTTGCTTGCAGTTTTATGATCCTGCTCTCAGATGCTTCACATTTCCTGATTTTCAGTTGGGACCTTTGCTAGAAGAATTTTCCATGTTATTAGGTGTCCCTATCAGGAGGGGGATTCCTTTCAACCCTGAGATGGTTGCTCCCAAGAATGAAGATATAGCTAAGGACTTGCACTTGGAGCCTACCCTCATTGATTAGAGCATGACCACCAAGGCTGGGATCCCAGGCCTCCACTTAGACTTCTTGATCTCTCAGGCCACCCTGCATGTTGCAGCAGGGAAGTGGGATATTGTTTGTGCACTCTTGGCACTCAGCATATATGGAGTTATCTTGTTTGCAGATGAGCCAAATATGTAAGCAAGAGTGCTATTCACCTGTTCTTACTAAGGAATCCAGTTCCTACCCTGCTTGGAGACTTCTTCTATTCAGTACACCAGAGGAATGAGAAGCAAAGAGGAAGATTGGTCAGATGCTGTACTCCCCTCTATTACGGTTGGTTGTTAAGGCACTTGCCAAAATCAGACACCTTCCTGAACCCTCATCAACCAAGGAATTGGGCTAAGATATTGATTGCCCTTACATCAGAAGACATCAGATGGTGTACTCAGAGAACCAAGGGCACATATATCATTACTAGCTGTGGACAGTATCCCAATGTACCCTTGATTGGAGTAAAAGGTTTCATCAACTATAACCCTTTTCTTTTCAAGAGACAATTAGGGTATGCTTTGGTCCATCCCCTAAGAGGACAAGACTTGACAAAGACCCTCTATTGTGACATCCAGCATAACTCTGCTATTGTCAGACAAGCAGCCTGGGCTTGGGACAATATTCAGACTAAGGGGACAGCTATCCTGGGCAAGTGCAACAATATAGCCTCAGCTTAGTATTTTGACTGGTCTTGTGTCAGGGGGCAGATCACCCGGATTCCATTCACCTTAGAGGATACACCTGGACCATCAGCAGTGCAGCCTGCAGCCACTGTCAGTTTAGAGGAGTTTGAGAAACTAAAAGAAAGGAATGCTCAGCTCTCTGAAGAAGACTCTCTGGGAGAGAAATGACAGCCGTCTGGATAATGAGAGGTTAGAGAAGCTCCGAGTTAAGCACTTGACCAAGATTGAGAAGACGGACGACTACATCAGAAAGGCTAGAGTAGGGTAATTAGTGATGCATAATGCTTGCAAGGAAGCTAAGACTCAGAAGGCCAGAGCTGAGCATTACCTAGAGGAGAGTTAGGCTAGGTGGATCAGGATCACTGAGACCCGTGCACAGGAAGATCAAATAACTCAAGCTAGGATAGTGCAGCTGGAGGCTAGTGAAAAGAAGAATCAGGCAGCTTTGATAGCAGCACAGAAGGAGATCTCTGAGTTGAAACTCCGGGTTGGGTTAAAGAGGTCGAAGGATCAGGATAAGCACAAGAAGTTGACCAGTGCCATTGCCACCAGGAATCTCCTCATCAGGACTATCATAGAACACCCAGTAGGTCCAGTGACTGAGGCTCTCCTGAAAGAAGTTAGAGAAGATGACTTTGGATTGGATGTTTGACTCTTTTTGTTTGTACTTCATTTTGATTGTATTTCTGTTGTTGTTGTATTTTGACCCACCACGGGGACTTTTATTGTAATCAAACTATGTATTTCCATTTTTGTAATATATGGTTTGTATTATTTTTGTGGGCTTAATCTCTCTTCAACATCAGCAGTTCCTCGAGGTCTGGAAAGGTCAAAACCAAAGAACCAAATCGGATACCCTTGGAAGATAAATAGGCATCCTGCATTGCATATTAACATTTTCTTTGTTTTGTAGGTTTTGTTTTTGTTGTTGTTTCTCACTTTGTTGTGGTTTCAGGAAACATTGCTCGCAGAAGAGTGTTCCCTGTCAACAGAATACACCGGTATCCTACGAGAAATAACCTTCCGGGGCTACAGATGGATCAAGTTCAGCAAGACTTAACTGATGTGAGGACCAAAATGGCCAATGAGATGACAAAAATGAGGGCCCAAATGAATCAATTTATGGCAGTGATGACTGGCTTAGCTCAGAGCCAAGAAAGACTGAGGGAGTTGGTTGAGCGACAGACTCCTGAGGAACACCATCCAGGTACAGGGGGTACCAGCGACAACGATCACGTGCAACCTCGCACTGATCCTCCGGAGTTTGGGCCTCATCTGAACCCAGACATCAATGCCATCAGAAATACCCAAGGTAACACTACTGGAGGAAGGGCCTTGCAGGAGAACCCTCAAGAAGAGCAGTTTACTGTGATTGGGGCTGGAGACGAAGTTTACGACCGTCGGTTGGATGAAATTGCAGAGAAGCTAAGGTCTCTGGAGTCCCAAAACTCTTTGGGATTTGATGTTATGGACATGGGTTTAGTGGAGGGAGTAAGGATTCCTTACAAATTCAAGCCTCCTTGCTTTGAGAGATATAATTGTACTTCTTGTCCACATACTCACCTGCAGTCCTTTTTGGGGGGGCTGAAAGCTTATACCATGGATGAAAAGTTGTGGATGTTTTACTTCGAGGATAGCTTGACAGGGGCATCCCGAGAATGGTACTCCCACTTGACCAGGGCCATAGTAAGGAATTGGAAAGACTTGGCTGAAGCTTTCATCTGTCAATATCAGTATAATCTGGATATGGCTCCAAACAGAACCCTCCTGATGGGAATGTCACAATCTTCCCGTGAAAGCTTTAGAGAGTATGCCCAAAGGTGGAGGAAACTAGTTGTTGCTGTTCAACCACCGATGTCAGAGAGGGAGATAGCAGACATGTTCATGAATACTCTCCAGGGTACCTATATTGACAGATTGGCTGTATTTTCTTCCACCAGCTTTGCAGATGTGGTGATAGCCGGGGAGAGAATTGAAAGCTTACTGAAGATGGGAAAAATCTCCGACAACGGTGCCAGTTCAAGCAGTACAAGGAAGCCATTTGCTGGGGCCCGTAGATCTGGTGAAACAAATTCTGTACATGCGGGAAGAGGAAGACCCCAATATCTGCCAAGATCAGTTGCTATCGTCACTATCCCTACTCCACCTCCTCAATACACTCAATAACCACAACACTTTCCTCAACAGCCACAGTTTCCTCAACAAAGGTCATACAACAACAATAACAACAATCAACAACAACGCCCTTTTCAACAGCGGCCATCTCAGATCAACAGGGTGATTGACCCTATTCCAATGCCATATGCCACATTGCTGCCACAACTCCTAAAGCTCAACTTGTTGAGTTGAGGACATTGGCTCCACCTGATCCTCAGAACCTTCCAAGAAATTACGATGTCAACGCCATGTGTGCTTTTTATTCTAATGCACCTGGTCACTCCACGGAAAAATGCAGGGCTCTGCATATGAAGGTCCAGGATCTGGTAGATTCAAAGGCCCTGAACTTTGCACCACCTCCCAATGTCATGAAAAATCCTATGCCAAGCCACAGTGGGCCAAGGATTAATGCTATAGAAGAAGGTTCACCTATGATTTCAATTGAAGATATTGCAAGTATTCAGACACCTTTGGCAGAGGTTAAAGCCCAACTTTAAAAATGCAAATTGTTTCCAGGTTGTGGGGCCTGTTGTGAATCTTGCAAGGTTTCCGAGAACGGGTGTGCAAGCTTGAGGAATGGCATCAATGACTTGATTAAAGAAGGCATTCTGCAAATAAGCATAACAACTTCTACAACACCAGCAACTCCTTTGACAACAACAAATGATTCTTCTACAACTGCAACAAAAATTGTTCCTACCAATTCATCTACAACTTCAGCAACTGTTTCTTCCATCACTTCCACAAACAACAGTTCCATTTCATCTCCTGCTACAACTTCAGCAACCACCAACAACGACGTCTCCACAATTACTATCTATTATGACCCTACAACGGTCCCGAACTCCAGCAACTTTCAACAACAATCTCAGCAACAGTTCCAGCAACAATCAAGCTTCAATTCATCACCTCCAGCATCCACAAGAAGTCCTATCACCATCTTCTATGATCCCCAAACAATAACGATTCCAACATCTGCTGCAGTAAGCCTAGTCACTATCACGGTGCCAGGGCCAATTCCATATGATAAAGATAGTGCTGTACCATGGCATTATGGTGCTGACCTTTACTGCAATGGAGAAAAAGTCCTTCTTGATTCTTCAGTCCCTACTCCCTAAGTGGATAATGTCGGGGGAGGCGGAGGCTTCACCCGAAGCGGACGCCTCTTCCCGTCACAAGCTCCAAAGACCAATACTGAGGCAGAGGCTGTTGCCAAAGCCATAGGAAAAAGTTTGATACCTGAAGAATCTGCATCAAAAGAAACTCATAAATCATCCTTTGATCAGGATGTGGATGAATTTATGAGGATAATTAAAAGAAGTGACTACAAAGTTGTAGACCAGATCCACCAGACTCCTTCTAAGATCTCTATATTATCCTTGCTATTGTGTTCTGAAGCTCATCGAGATGCATTACTCAAAGTTCTGCATGCTGCCTATGTGCCAGAAGAGATCACAGTGAATCAGCTTGAAACAGTGGTGTCAAATGTCAATACTAGCCATGGGCTAGGCTTTACCAATGTTGATTTAACAACAGAAGGACGTCACCACAACAAAGCTTTGCACATAACCCTGGAGTGCAAAGGAGTTGTACTCTCTCATGTTCTTGTAGACACTGGGTCTTCACTCAATGTCTTACCGAAGAAGGCTTTAGTCAAGCTCGAATGTGATGGAATTGCTCTCCGACCAAGTAATCTTGTGGTCAGGGCTTTTGATGGCTCCAAGAGGTCTGTTCTTGGAGAGGTGGATCTGCCTGTGATAATCGGCCCGCAGGTCTTTCAGACCACTTTCTATGTGATGGACATACAACCGACCTATAGCTGTTTGTTGGGTCGACCATGGATTCATGCCGCTGGCGCAGTAATGTCGACCCTTCACCAGAAATTGAAATATGAGTGGGAAGGATAGATTATCACCATCTGTGGTGAAGAGGACATCTTTGTTAGCCATCTGGCTACGTACAAATACATCGAGATGGATGGTGAAATCCATGAAACTATGAGCCGAGGGTTCGAGGCTTTGAACGTCAATGAGGCGAAGACTGAAGTATTTGCTGCATCCCAGGAAGATAGGATGGGTACTTCAATTGTATCCTATCAGCAAGCCCGAAAGGTTGTTGAAGATGGAAATGCCCAAGGCTGGGGCAAGCTGCTGCCGGTGGAGAAGAAGGAAGATAGATTCGGTTTGGGTTACAAACCATTCCGACAAGATCAATCAGAGGCTGCAAAAGAGCCCAAGTTCATCAGTGGGGGATGCTCACCCCGGATGATGTTAACAACCTGGAAGACGAGGTAGAAAGCGACCGCAACCTGGAAAGCTGGATACGTCCAAGGATCTCGGGGAACCAAGTCCTTAATTGGTCTTCCCAGGAAATTATAAGGGTTACTCCTGCAGAGTAATTATTATTTCCTGCCTTTTTTAGCATGCATCAAGTCTTGCATCTTGCCCAAGGTGTCATGACTCATTTTTTAATAGGGCCATATTGTAATTTTGTGCAATTGGATTATCAATGAATATCAGACATCTTTTGCAAACAAGTCTCTTTTTCGCTCACTCTCTTTTCATTTTTCACTTTTGTACAAAACAATAAAATGGCAATGTTTTCAAAATAATAACTTCATTTTCACTTTTCTAAAACAAGATTAAAATTGATCACTAAAACGAACAAATCTCAACCCTTACAGAGATTATCCTCCAGATTGCACCGACAACAACACTGCTATGACCTTGTATGACTTCGACAATCCAATTAATCAAGCTGATGAAGGGATTGAAGAAGACTATGAGTTACCTGAAGAGTTATCTAGGTTGTTGAGGCAAGAAGAGAAAGTGATCACTCCTCATCAAGAGGAGGTTGAAACAGTTAATCTTGGTACCGAGGAGGATTTGAAAGAAGTGAAGATTGGGGCCAGTCTGCAAGCTTCAGTAAAAGAACAGCTTATCAACATGCTTCGAGAATATGTCGACATATTTGCTTGGTCCTATCAAGACATGCCAGGTCTGGATACGAATATTGTTATGCACAAGTTGCCATTAAAGGAAGATTGCCCTCCAGTGAAGAAAAAGCTACACCGTACTCGTCCAGATATGGCCATGAAGATTAAAGAAGAAGTACAAAAACAGTGGGACGCCGGTTTCCTTGTTGTGACTAGTTATCCACCGTGGGTCGCTAATATTGTACCAGTGCCTAAGAAGGATGACAAAGTACGAATGTGTGTGGATTATCGGGATCTGAACAGAGCTAGCCCGAAGGATGATTTCCCATTACCTCACATTGATATATTGGTCAACAACACAACTCAGTTCTCGGTGTTTTCCTTCATGGATGGTTTTTCTGGGTATAATCAGATAAGGATGTCACCCGAAGACATGGAGAAAACAACCTTCATCACACCTTGGGGCACTTTTTGTTACAAGGTAATGCCTTTTGGGCTGAAGAATGCCGATGCCACTTATCAACGAGCTATGGTAACATTATTCCACGACATGATCCACAAAGAAATTGAATGCTACGTGGATGACATGATTGCCAAGTCCCTCACTGAAGAAGACCATCTGGTAAATCTGCTGAAGTTGTTCAAGCGTCTGAGGAAGGATCAACTAAAGTTAAACCCCAACAAATGCACATTCGGGGTATGTTCCGTTAAGTTGCTGGGATTTATCGTAAGTGAAAAGGGAATTGAGGTTGACCCTGACAAAGTCAAAGCCATTCAGGAGATGCCTGCACCTAGGACTGAAAAGGAAGTTCGGGGGTTCTTGGGTAGATTGAACTACATATCAAGGTTCATATCTCATCTCACTACAACCTGTATGCCCCTTTTCAAACTGTTAAGAAAGGAACAAACGGTCAGGTGGAACGAAGATTGTCAGAAGGCTTTTGACAAAATCAAGGAGTATCTGCAAGAACCTCCAATTCTTATGCCCTCGATTGAAGGAAGACCTCTGATAATGTACCTGACAGTATTAGAAGGATCAATGGGGTGCGTGTTGGGCCAGCATGACGAGTCTGGTCGCAAAGAGTATGCAATATACTACCTAAGCAAAAAGTTTACCGACTGTGAACAACATTATTCACTGCTCGAGAAAACTTGATGTGCTTTAGCGTGGGCTGCTCGCCGACTAAGACAGTATATGATGACTCACAGTACCTTGTAGATCTCAAATATGGACCCCGTCTAGTACATATTTGAGAAGCCAACACTTACCGGAAGGGTTGCAAGATGGCAAATGATTCTGACAGAGTATGACATTCAGTATACATCTCAAAAGAGTATCAAAGGCAGTGTACTGTCTGATTATCTAGCTGAGCAACCCATTGATGATTACCAACCAATGAGATTTGACTTCCCTGATGAAGACATCATGTACCTAAAAGCAAAAGACCATGAAGAGCCTGTTCACACTGAAGGGCCTGACCCAGAAGAAGAATGGACAAAGATGTTTGATGGGGCTGTCAATATGAATGGACGTGGAGTTGGTGCAATGCTCATTACACCTAAAGGAGTTCATATGCCTTTCTCGGCAAAACTCACTTTTGCATGCACTAACAACGAAGCTGAGTACGAAGCCTGTATCATGGGTCTTGAGGAAGTCATTGACCTCAGGATCAAGACATTAACTGTATTTGGAGATTCAGCTTTCATAATCAATCAGACCAACGGCAAATGGTACACTCACCAAGAGCATTTGATTCCATACCGGGACTATAAAAGGAGATTATTGACTTTCTTCACAACATTTAAACTTGAGTACATACCTCGAGACGAAAATCAGTTCGCAGATGCTTTAGCTACCATTTCCTCCATGATCAAGGTTCAAACTGCAAATTATGTGCCTCGTATTTCGGTGTCCAGACTAGACCAACCAGTATACGTATTCTCCGTGGACGTTGCTAAAGATGACAAGCCTTGGTTCCATGACATCAAATGCTTCTTGGAGGATCAAGCATACCCACCTGGGGCATCATCCAATGATAAGAAGACATTAAGAAGGCTGGCCGATAGTTTCTTCCTTAATGCTGATGGTTCATTATACAAGAGAAACTTTGACATGGTTCTGCTCAGATGTGTTGACAAGAAAGAAGCAGACTTGCTGATGCACAAGGTGCATGAAGGATCTTTCGGTACCCATGCTGGAGGACATGCAATGGTTAAGAAATTGTTAAGATCAGGTTACTACTGGATCACAATGGATGCTGACTGTTGTGCCTATGCTAGGAAATGTCATAAATTCCAGATTTACACAGACAAAGTGCATGTGCCTCCAAGTCCTTTGAACGTGATGTCTTCACCTTGGTGCTTTGCTATGTGGGGCATTTACATGATTGGAAAGATTGAAACGACTGCTTCAAATGGCCACAGATTCATCCTGGTAGCCATTGATTACTTCACCAAATGGGTTGAAGTAGCTTCATATGCAAACGTCACCAGACAAGTGGTAGCCAGATTTCTAAAAAGAGACATCATCTGTCGATATGGAGTGCCCGAGCGAATCATTACTGATAATGGTTCCAACTTGAACAACAAAATGATGGCAGAACTGTGTCGAGACTTCAAAATCCAACATCATAACTCTTCTCCTTACAGGCCAAAGATGAATGGCGTTGTGGAGGCAGCTAATAAGAACATCAAGAATATTGTGCAGAAGATAGTGGTTACTTACAAAGACTAGCATGAAATGTTACCATTTTCCTTACATGGGTATCGAACCTCAATTAGAACATCCACTGGGGCAACACCTTATCAGCTTGTGTACGGTATGGAAGCAGTCCTACCTGTTGAAGTTGAGCTACCCTCCTTACGGATAATGATGGATGTTAAGCTGGACGAAGAAGAATGGGTCCGGTCTCGGTACAATCAAATGAATCTGATCGAGGAGAAAAGGCTAGCTGCCATCTGCCATGGGCAGTTCTATCAGAAAAGGATGAAGAAAGCCTTCGATCAGAAAGTCAGACTTCGGGAATACCAAATGGGAGATCTTGTGCTGAAAAGACTTCTCCCTCCTCATATAGACCACATGGGCAAGTGGACTCCAAACTACGATGGTCCATTCATAGTAAAGAAGGTCTTCTCTGGTGGAGCACTGATGCTCACTACTATGGATGGTGAAGATTTCTTGTCCCCCGTGAATTCAGATGTAGTTAAAAAATACTTCGCATAAAATGGCCCGCTGGGCATAAAAACAGAATGTAAGTCTAGGCAAAATAGGGCATCCCGACGAGTCAAAAACAGAATAAAAGACTCGGGAAAAAATAAGGGAAAATTGAAAAAAAAGCACACCCGTTGAGTTGAAAAGCCGCATTGGACAGCTCAGGCAAAAATGGTATCCCGATGGATTGAAAACCCGAAAGGGCGATCCACGCAAAATCAGGGAATAAGCGAACAACTGCGTTTTGAATTCATCTATATCACCCACAACACAACAAGCTTAGAAAGGATAAAGCATCAGTCAGAATCAACCTTCTTCAGAAAGCAAGATGAGAAGAACGTCAAGGTCATACAGGTCATAGCAAAGGAAGTTCACCAAAACGTCGTCAACATTTCCAGCACTTTTACTTTTCTCAATTTATAACAATCTCCTCATTCTAGGGGATATGCTTCTTTGACTGTATTTTCCAATTCAGGGCACCCAGATTAATAAAATCAGAATTTTCAGTCACATCTCTACTTATACATTTTTGTTTCGTTTGCAAAATGTCCAATATTCATAATAAGTACTTGCATAAAACAAATGAGCCATTTTTAGCAAATGCTTGCAGGGAATATATTTACTTTCAGGAATATCTAACTCCTATGATGGAATCCAGTAAGGGATACCTCGGGATACTTGTGCATTTCTCTTGTCTTAACAAATTGCAGGTATTCAATACGCAACATGGAGCATGCCAAGCACCACTTCCCCAACATACCTTCTTCTCAAGCAGTATCTGGAGTGCCTTTTCCCCAGCGGAGTTGTCAAAGCCTCCTCATCCCTAGCACACGTCTACTCAACAGGAGCATTCCCAGCCAAATTCCCCATAGAGTTCCCAGCTTCTCCCCAGAGGAGCAATTCCTGAAACTCTTATACAACAAAGTGACGAAAGTTTCCTTCTCCCCAGCTGAGTTCTCCTTACAGAGTAGATCTATCAATGATGTGTTTCCCCAAGCAGAGTTATATCTCCTAACATATCTACCAATGATCTCTTCCCAGCTGGGATCTCCCTCCAAGCAGGTCAGCTAGAGATCTTTTCTTCAGCGGGATCCGAATCCCGAAGCGGTTTCTCTTTTG
The DNA here is from genome assembly GCA_963966055.1 of Lathyrus aphaca. NCBI lineage: Eukaryota > Viridiplantae > Streptophyta > Magnoliopsida > Fabales > Fabaceae > Lathyrus > Lathyrus aphaca. Next base: position 401,816,018 of record OZ014521.1, on the reverse strand, counting down.
CATAACCATAGAATTCGCATCATTTTTCCCCACAGAGCGTAGTATTCCGTATAATACGGAGCATTACGGCAAAAAATCAAACATTTGCATGATCACAATCCAGGTTCAAGCCAGTCACCTGCAATTACCATCAGTATTTCATCAGCAATGAATAAAAAATACTCACATCCCCCGCAGATAAGAGCCAAAGCGTCCCCTTTGCACTCACAAATACCTGTTCATATATACTCTTTCCGACACCCGTCCGTGTCATATTATTCCCCTGCAGATATAAGCCAAAACATCCCCTTTGCATTCTCAAAAACAGATACCTATACATACTCTTTTGACACTCGTCAGTGTCACCTTTCCCCAGCATGGTTGCCAAATCACTTGGTGCAAACAAAATACTTGTTCATAACACACTCCTTTCGACACCCGTCCGTGTCATCCTATCCCCACAGAAAGCTAAAGCATATCCTTTGCATTCCCGAAACAGATGCCTGTTTGTACAATATATATTTGACACTCGTCCGTGTCCTACATTCCCCAACAAGTTGAACACCCGTCCATGTCTTTCTTATACTTCGCCTACAATCCTCACTCATACTTATACAGAAGTCTCTAATACTCGTTCGTATCTTGTATATATATCACTCCTGAACAGATCCGACACTCGTCTGTGTTCTTTGTTAACCAGTTGGTACTCGTTCGTATCATCATCTCTGAACACGCGTCAGCGTTTGTTTCTACCGATACTCGTCTATATCATGGTCCTAAGGATGCTCGTCCGCATCTTTAATCTATACACATCGTCAAACACTTATACCTTTTATTCTTAAGCGTAAACACTCGTCTGTATTTACTATTCCCCAGTAAGTCCCCAACAGAACAACTTTTCTTCTATCCGACATTCGTCCTATATCGTGATACTTTCGGCAGCTGTCCCTTGCCAGGTGATCGTCCTTCACCTTTGGATGACCGTCCCTCATCCTTTCCCCAGCGGAGTCTCCATTATTGGAACCCTTTTGTTATCCGACATTCGTCCTATGTCGTGATAAACCCCGAGAGCAGCCGTACCCTGCTAGGTGATCGTCCTTCATCATGCTTATCCGATGGCCGTCCCCATCGTCGACCTTTTCTATCCGGCATTCGTCCTATGTCGCGATAAACCCCGAGAGCAGTCGTACCCTGCTAGGTGATCGTCCTTCACCTCTTGATGATCATCCTTCATCATTTTGTCAGATGGTCGTCCCCATCGTCGACCTTTTCTATCCGACATTCGTCCTATGTCATGATAAAGAGAATCCGTCCCCTGCTAGGTGATCGTCCTTCACCTTTGATGATCGTCCCTCATCATTATTTCATTTATTCGTTAAACCGATGGCCGTCCCCATCGTTGTTTACTTTACTTTACAAACCTGATGACCGTCCACATCATTGCCTTTATTGCAATCCCCAGAGAATCTTGTTTCTTTACCCGATGGCCGTCCCAATCATGATCTCTTTATTTCCCCAACATGTCGGTCGTCCCCGTCATTGTTCTACTTACCACTTTATCCCCAGCAGTCGTCCTCTGCTCGATGGTCATCCTCCATCGCCTTCATTTAATACTCATACTATAATACCTTTTACAATTTATATCCATTTTCTTCTTATCCCCAGTGAGTGCAAATTTCAGACTGTCTTTGGTATTCAACCACAAGTTATCTTGTTTGTCTGTTAAGCCCGTCACTTACACGCTGCACAGCTAACTCATGTTTGAATAGGGGTAGCTGTAAACACCCCAAATTTTCCCTCACCTATATCACACCATGGCTTGTGATCCTTCATGTTTGAACTAGCATAAGCATACCATCTCACATTGCATATTTGTTTCATCTGCATAGTTCAAGTTCATCTGCATCTAGGGTTTGTGATCTGAACAATCCAAGATCCCATCTGAGCCACTCCAAAGGTCTCCAAGCATTCCAAGAGGGTCCATGTGTGTTCTATCATCATGTTATATCCCTCAAAGTTCATGGAAGTCAAGAAATCACAAGAACTGGAAAAGCATGGAAGCAGAGCTAGGGTTTTCACTACATAGATGACCAAAATTAGGGTTTTGGTATCAGAGGCCTCAACTCCAAATTTTTGGGCCATTCTTGTTTCTAATGTTCTTAATATTTTATAAGGATCATATGTACCAAGTTTGATGGAGAAATTCATTGTGGAAGTCATCTGTTCACTAGGTAACTTCTTGAGCAAGTTAAGTCAAAATCAGGGCATCTGAGGCCCCCAACAATGGAACCAAAGGGGTGTTTTCATCAAATTGAAGTTCTATGATCTTTATTTGATCATTGGAGTGCTTGGAAGTTCACAAAATTGAAGAAATTTGAGCTAAACCAAAAGTTCCCAAAAATGGAAATGACTTGTAATGGAAACTTTCCATTTTGGGAAAGTTTTTCAACCTCCTCTTTCTCAACCAAAAATGCTTCAAATGAAAAATTCTTGGTCATGAAAGTTGTAGATTAGGCCTTTCCCTGTTCAAAAAGTACAAGAATATGTTCTAATTCATTATGCAACTCCAGTTATGATTCTTCAAAGTCGGCAAAAATCCTATAATTTTCACATTCATGCCAAAGAGGATTTTTTGCAAAACCACTTGTCAAGCTTCTAATTGACCTCTAATTGACTTTTAAACATCATAACAACATCACATGACTCATTTTGCTCAGAATTACCCAAGGAACAACAACATTTCATGCCTTGCATCACAAGATACACCAAAGAGGGAAAATGTGCAAAACTCATACAAACCCTAGTTCCATGTGTTCCAGCTGCATCAAACCTATCCCATGGCCACCCTTGATACATGCTGAGGCCAGACACCCCAAAATCTCAGGCCAACACCATGCCCATACCTCAAGTACATAATGTTGACTTTTTTGCAAAATCACCCATACTAATCAACATAGGCCACAACAACTCCTCTGACCTATCACAACTTCACATACATGCCTCAAGGGACTCATTTCATACAACACACAAGCCTGCAAGCTCTCATACACTCAGATTCACAAAATCCTCAGAAAAACTTCATCTCTTCGAAATTCTAAAACCACTCAGCAAAACTTAAAAATTCTTTCACCAATATAAACTTGTTCTAAGCTTCTAATAGCATCAAGGGATTCAGGGGAGTTGGTTTTCACCAAGGAGAGGTCCAGATAGCTCAGATTGAGAAAGGTTCACCTCAGGTATCATCAAGAACTAATTTTCCAAAAATCTCTTTTTAGGTTATTGAAATGTCCTTCATGCTTCACAGATCACACTTGACCTTTTATTTTTGAAAATGGTTGAGTATTGAGCTTGTATCGTGCTTTTGAGGGTTGATTCTTGCCCAGGATATTTAGGGGAGTGAATCTGGAGAGTTAGAGCTCCTAATTTGGCCTAGGGAAGAAGTTGGAATTTTGTTCTCGCCGGAGAAGATGACCGGAGCTTGCTCCGGTCACCTGAAAGTGTTTAGGGTTAGAATTAGGGTTAATCAGCTCAGTTTAAACTTAGGCCCTTGGATCTTGCTTAGCGCGTTTTTGGATGGTCAGGATCAGTTCATTAAAACCCTAATTATTAATTAATTAGATTAATTAGTTTTAATTAAATATTTTGCCAGATTCAATCCCAGCCTCAGGATAACGCGCGCAGTCAACTAGGGTTTGAATCTCAGCCTTCAGATTAGATTACTTCTCTTTTATTTGATTTTTAATTCATTTTCTTGCATTTTCTTTCCATATTTATTTTAAAATAGCAAAAATGGTTTAAAAAATCTGAAATTTTTTATCATGACTTTTATTTATTTTCAGAAACCAAAAATATTTTTATTTTTATTTTTTGCATTTAAAAGTATTTTTTAAAATATCTAAATGTTTATATTAATTAATTAATGGAAATTAATTAATTAAAATAGCATTTAGGTTTCTAAAAATTACCAAAAAATCATGTTGCATCTTAACACATTTAAAAACATTTTCAAACCCTTCATACAAATTTCTTTTTGGTTTTGATCATAACTAGACAATTTTCTTTGAATTTAGGGTTCATAAAATCACATTTTTAAACCCTAACCTTTGAAAAATCTTTTCTGCCTAACCATGAAGGGTTTGAAGTTGGTTCTTTTTGCATGGTTTTACACATATCATGTAGTATCTAGGATACTTTTGGCATGAATTTATCTTGCATTTTCAATTTGATTTGCCTTTTTCCTTTTGAAACACCCAAAAACCCTAGCAAACTTAGAAAAATCATAATTTCAATAGGTTAAGAGTTAGACCTTATCATTTGGGGTATGATATCATATGGGATTAGGGTTTGTTTGAGCTCATTTTCAATTTTTTATAATTCCATTTTCTTCTGTCTTTGTCATTTGCATCTCATCCTTCCATGTAACCCTAATTTTGCATCTTTACTTGCATCTTACATTGCATTGCATGAACATATGAACTTGCCATGTCATTCTAAGCATTTGTATGCCATCTTAGACATCTTAAGACATTGCTTGGACATTTCTTGATCATTTATTCATACATCTGCTATGCTTTGCATCCATTTCATTTCATAAACATCCATGTGTTTACATGCTTCCTACATGCTTCATTTGCATTCATTCTCTTGTATGATCACACACATGCATCTTGTATGCCTTTGCATCATATGATATCACCATTTACATCATGTGTATGCTTCTGGTCTTGGTCTTTTCCCTTGCATATGCATTGTTTCATTTCATTTCTTTCCTTATGCATCTTGTGCTAACTTTTCAGGTTAATGGTAAGTTATTTAGGAGGTGGATTTCGCCTTCACCTCCCACCTCTTCTCATACCTTCATATTGCATCCTTGATGCATTTTTATTTGTCTTTGAGTGGGCTTGCCTCACTTGTGCTTCCCTTTCCTTTCTTCCTCTTCTCATTTCCTTCTTTTCATCTTGCTTCTCCTTGGTGGCTTCCTTGAAGACTTCTCCTTTTAAGCCTCACAAAACCATAGGACTTCAGAGCATGATAACTTTCTAGAATTGATAGTTTCCCTTAGAATTTTTTTCCTTTGAGTCTTCTTTGAGTCTTTCTTCTCATCCCATCGTTAGAGACTAAACCCTTAAGGTTTTAGGACTTTGGAATTAGGGTTATGCCTATATCCTTATCTTAGGATGGAGTGCATAACTTTAATCTTAAGTGTTAAACCCTTAATCTGTTTAAACCTCTTAATCAATCCATATAATAATCACTAAGACATTAACTTGTAACTTGGGCCTTTCATTAGGGTTCTAATTCTTCCTTTATGGTTAAGAAGGACTAACCCTAGTGTTTAATGGACAAGTCCCCCTCAAGTTGTCTTACAAACCATAAAACTCATTCCTTAATCTCACCCTTAATTAAAATCCATTTAACAAAGGCTTGTTTTGTCATGAATTTAATCCCTAACCATGGATTAAGTTGAGGTATCTTCCTCATCTTAAGTGTTCTCATCTATTATCCTTCTATTAGGATGGTGTAATGAGTTCACTAATTTGTGATTAGGGATTAAACTCATTACTTAACACTAAACAAAAACCCAAAAACATCTAATTAATCACGAGAATGTTAATGATCTTAATCCTACATCATCATGGTAATTAAGTTGAGATGCTTATCTCATACTTAAGTATTCTCATTATCCCTAATCAGGCGTGATATAATGAGTTTACAACCCTTGATTTAGGCTTAAGCTCATTATCCTATGCCAAACACAAAAAACAATAAAAAACAGAAAGCACAAAAACAAACATTAATCGTCTCCTTCGGGATTCTTTTCTCATCACACTCACTCATAACCAAGAACTTGCTTCTTCCGTCTAATGCAAGAGAGTTAGCACTCGAGCCAGACGAGTCATACACTTCAGCATAAATAAGCAAGCAGTTCATAGTCATTTATCTTTCAGTCTCTTTGAGTCGAACTACGGTGTTTTGACTTCCTCATTGCACGCGAGGATACGTAGGCATAACTTAACTGTTATCGAACAAAAGTCTCTTTGTCACCCCCCTCTTCCAGCAATATTTTAAAAACGCCTCAGTCCTGAGCATTCATCTTTTGCAATGACACTTGTATATTCTTTTCCAGCCTTTGCACAAAGATATCACATACACCTACCCCCTTTAAACACAATCTTCTAAGCGTGAATCCCGTCGAGTACGACGGACAATCTTGGTGCTAATACCTTCCCAGGTTGTAACCAACCCCCTTTCTCAGTTTCTCTGGTTTGCAACCGTCTTATCCATATATCTTTTTCTAGGTTTATGCAACATTACCTTTCCTTCGGGATAAAAATGCCTAGCTGGCGACTCTATTCTATTCACCTCACCCTTCATTTTCTCTTTTCGCCGACCATTCGCGTCTGTACCCTACCTGACCAGGTGTCTTTTCGGGGGAGCGACAATGATGTCTCTTTTCAGAAATCTAGCTACCACTTGTCTGGTGACGTTTCCATACGAAGCTGCTTCAACCCATTTGGTGAAGTAATCAATGGCTACCAGAATGAATCGATGTCTATTTGAAACAGTCGGTTCAATCTTTCCAATCATGTCAATGCCCCACATGGCAAAGGGCCAAGGTGAATACATCATGTTCAAAGGATTCGAAGGTACATGCACTTTATCTGCGTAGATCTGGCACTTGTGGCATTTTATGGCATAGGCACAACAGTCTGCATCCATTGTGATCAAGTAGTAACCCGATCTTAACAACTTCTTTGCCATTGCATGTCCTCCGGCATGGGTATTGAAATAACCCTCATGCACCTCGTGCATCAGTAGGTCTGCTTCCTTCTTGCCAACCCATCTGAGTAGGACCATGTCAAAGTTTCGCTTGTATAATGAACCATCAGTATTGAGGATGAAACTGCCGGAAAACCTTCTTAACGTCTTCTTATCATTAGATGATGCCCCAGGTGGGTATGTCTTATTCTCTAAGAAGCATTTGATGTCGTGGAAGCAAGGGTTGTTGTCAGTAACAATGTCCACAGAAAATACATATGCTGGTCGGTCCAGTCTGGATACTAAAATGTGAGGCACATAATTGGCAGCCTGTACTTTGATCATGGATGAAATGGTAGCCAAAGGGTCTGCAAACTAATTCTCATCCCGAGGGATGTATTCAGGTTTGACTGTTGTGAAGAAATTCAATAATCTCCTCGTATAGTCACGGTATGGAATCAGATGCTCCTGATGAGTGTACCATTTGTCGTTGGTCTGGTTGATTACCAAAGCTGAATCTCCGAATACATTCAAGGTTTTGACCCTGAGGTCAATGGTCTCCTCAAGACCCATAATACAAGCTTCGTATTCCGCTTCATTGTTAGTGCAGGCAAAGGTGAGTTTTTCCGAGAAAGGCATATGAACTCCTTTAGGTGTAATGAGCACTGCACCCACTCCACGACCATTCATATTGACAGCCCCGTCAAACATCATAGTCCATGATTCTTTTGGTTCAGGCCCTTCAGTGTACACAGGCTCTTCAAAATCCTTTTCTTTTAAGTACATGATGTCTTCATCAGGGAAGTCAAATCTCATGGGCTCGTAATCATCAATGGGTATCTCAGCCAGATAATCAGACAATACACTGCTCTTGATGGCTTTTTTAGAGGTGTATTGAATGTCATACTCTGTCAGAATCATTTGCCACCTTGCAACCCTTCCGGTAAATGCTGGCTTCTCAAATATGTACTTGACGGGGTCCATTTTTGAGATCAACAAGGTAGTGTGAGTCAGCATATACTGTCTTAGTCGGCGAGAAGCCCACGCTAAAGCATAACAAGTTTTCTCGAGCAGTGAATAATGTTGTTCACAGTCGGTAAATTTCTTGCTTAGGTAGTATATTGCATACTCTTTTCGACCAGACTCGTCATGCTGGCCTAACACACACCCCATTGACCCTTCTAATACGGTTAGGTACATTATCAGAGGTCTTCCTTCAATTGGAGGCATGAGAATTGAAGGTTCTTGCAGGTACTCCTTGATCTTGTCAAAAGCTTTCTGAAAATCGTCGTTCCACCTGACTGTTTGTTCCTTTCTTAACAGCTTGAACAGGGGTTCACAGGTTGCAGTAAGGTGAGATATGAACCTTAAGATGTAGTTCAATCTACCTAAGAACCCTCAAACTTCTTTCTCAGTCCTAGGTGCAGGCATTTCCTGAATAGCTTTGACTTTGTCAAGATCAACCTCAATTCCCTTTTCACTTACGATAAAACCCAGCAGCTTACCGGAACGTACCCCGAATGTGCATTTGTTGGGGTTCAACTTCAGCTGATACTTCCTCAGACGCTTAAACAACTTTAGCAGATTCACCAGATGATCTTCTTCTGTGAGGGACTTGGCAATCATATCATCCACATAACATTCGATTTCTTTATGGATCATATCGTGGAATAATGTTACCATAGCCCGTTGATACGTTGCACCGACGTTCTTTAGTCCAAACGACATTACCTTGTAACAAATTATGCCCCAAGGCGTGATGAAAGTTGTTTTCTCCATGTCTTCTGGTGACATCTTAATCTGATTGTATCCAGAAAATCCGTCTATGAAAGAAAATACCGAGAACTGAGTTGTGTTGTCTACCAATACATCAATGTGAGGTAATGGGAAATCATCCTTCGGGCTAGCTCTATTCAGGTCCCGGTAATCCACACACATACGCACCTTTCCATCCTTCTTAGGCACGGGTACAATGTTAACAACCTACGACGGGTAACTAGTTACAGCAAGGAAACCGACATCCCACTGCTTTTGTACTTCTTCCTTAATCTTCATGGCCATATCTGGGCGAGTACGACATAGCTTTTGCTTGACCGGAGGACAATCTTCTTTCAAGGGTAGCCTGTGCATGACAATATCCGTATCTAGACCTGGCATGTCTTGATAGGACCAAGCAAAGACGTTGACGTATTCCCGAAGCATGCTGATAAGCTGGTCTTTCACTAGAGCTTGCAGACTGGCCCCAATCTTCACTTCTTTCATATCCTCCTCGGTACCAAGATCAACAGTTTAAACCTCCTCCTGATGAGGAGTAATCACTTTCTCTTCTTGCCTCAACAACCTGGCCAACTCTTCAGGCAACTCATAGTCTTCATCAACCCATTCATCTGCTTGACTAGTTGGATTGTCGAAGTCATACAAGGTCATAGCAATGCTGTTGTCGCTGCAATCTGGAGGATTATCTCTGCAAGGGTTGATATTTGTTCTTTTTAGTGATTAATTTTAATCAAGTTTAGAAAAAGTGTAAATGAAGTTATTATTTTGAAAACATTGCCATTTATTGTTTTGTGCGAAAATTAACAAAAATGAAAAGACAGTGAGCGAAAAAGAAAATTGTTTGCAAAAGATGTCCATTGTTCATTGATATTCCATTTGCACAAAATACAAATATGGCCCTATTACAAAATGAGTCATGGCACCTTGGGCAAGATGCAGGACTTGATGCATGCTTAAGCATGAAATAATAATTACTCTGCAGGAGTAACTCTTATAATTTCCTGGGAAGACTAGTTCAGGACTTGTTGGCCCGAGATCCTTGGACGAATCTAGCTCTCTAGGTTGAGGTTGCTTTCAGCCTCGTCTTCCACGTTGTTGATAGCATCTGGGGTCAACATTCCCCCACTTATGAACTTAGGCTCCTTTGCAGCCTCTGCTTGATCTTGTCGGGATGGTTTGTAACCCAAACCGAATTTGTCTTCTTTCTTCTCCATTCGTAGCAGCTTGCCCCAGCCTTGGGCGTTTCCATCTTCAACAACCTTCCGAGCTTTTTGGTAGGAGACAATTGAAGTACCCATCCTATCTTCTTGGGATGCAGTAAATACTTCAGTCGTCGTCTCGTTGACGTTCAGTGCTTCGAAACCTTGGCTCATGGTCTTGTGGATTTCACCATCCATCTCAATATATTTGTAGGTAGCCAGATGGCTAACAAAAATGTCCTCTTCACCACATATTGTGAAAATTTTCCCTTCCCACTCGTATTTTAATTTCTGGTGAAGGGTCGACGTAACTGCGCCAACGACGTGAATCCAAGGTCGACCCAACAAACAACTGTAGGTCGGCTGAATGTCCATCACGTAGAAAGTAGTTTGAAAGTCCTGCGGGCCAATTATCACAGACATCTCCACTTCTCCAAGAACAGACCTCTTGGGACCATCAAAAGCTCTAACTACCATATTGCTTGGTGTCTCTCCCACCAAATGACACCTAGGTCAAATAGGGTACAGACGCGAACGGTCGGCGAGAGAGAAGAACACAAGGGTGAACTGAAAAGAGTCGCCAGCTAGGCATTTTTATCCCGAAGGAAAGGTAATGTTGCATAAACCTAAGAAAAGATGGACAAGACGGTCGCGAACCAGAGAAACTGAGAAAGGGGGTTGGTTACAACCTGGGAAGGTATTAGCACCCAGATTGTCCGCCGTACTCGACGGGATCCACGCTTGAAAGATTGTGTTTAAAGAGGTAGTGTCAGTGCTATTTTGTGTGCAAAAGCTGGAAAAGAAATGCAAGTGTCAGTGCAAAAGAAATGTGAAGTGAAATAAAGGAGTGTCAGTGCAGAGGAAGAGTATGAAGCTCAAGACTATGAGACTTAAAGAACACAGCTGGACGAGGGGGAATATACAGAGACTTTTGTTCGATAACAGTTAAGTTATGCCTACGTATCCTCTCGTGCAATGAGGAAGTCAGAACACCGTAGTTCGACTCAAAGAGACTGAAAGATAAATTGACTGATGAACTGCTTACTTGTCTATGCTCAAGTGTGTGACCTGTCTGGCTCAGGTGCAAACTGTCTTGCATCAGACGGAAGAAGCGAGTTCTCGTTTGTGAGTGAATAAGGTGAGAAGAGAATCCCGAAGGGGACGATTATTGTTTGTTTTTGAGTTTTCAATCTTTTATTTCTTTTTGAAGTTTGTCATAAGATAATGAGCTTAAGCCTAAACCAAGGGTTAGTAAACTCATCACATCCTCCCTCTGATTAAGGGTAATGAGAATACCTTAAGTATGAAGTAAACACTTCACACTTAATCACCATGATTTAGGATTAAGATCATTAACCTACTTGTAATTATTTGGATGTTTTTGGAGTTTTTGTTTAGTGTTAAGTAATGAGTTTAAGCCATAATCAAGGATTTAATGGACCCATTACATTATCCTAATAGAAGGATAATAGATGAGAACATTTAAGCTGAGAAAGGCTCCTCAACTTAATCCATGATTATGGATTAACCTCATGACCAAACAAAACCTTTATTAAAGTGGATTTTAGTTAATGATGAGATTAAGAAGTGGATTTTATGGTTTGTAAGAAAACTTGAGGGGGACTTGTCCATTAACACTAGGGTTAGTCCTTCTTAACCAATTAAGGAAGAATTAGAACCCTAATGCAAGGCCCAAGTTACAAGCTTGATGTCTTAGTGATTTATTAGATGGATTAAAGGATTTAAACACATTAAGGGTTTAACACTTAGGATTAAAATTATACACTCCGTCCTAATAGAAGGATACAGGCATAACCCTAACCACAAAGTCTTAAAACCTTAAGGGTTTAGCCCTTGATTAAAAGGTGAGATGAGAAGACACAAAGATGACACAAAGGTAAAAATAATAGGGGGACTAATCAAACCCTAATGGTATCATGCTTGGGTATTCCTAGGGTTTATGAGGCTTGCAAAAGATCTTCAAGGAAAAGCCATCATGGAAGAAGCAGGATGAAAGGAGGAGAAGCAGAAAGAAGCAAGACAACTTACCTCACTTAAGAAGATAAGTTGCTTGAAGAAAGAAAGTGAGGAGGGAACATGAACGAGCAAGCTCACTCTAATACAAAAGTAAAATTCAGCAATGAATGCATAAGAGAGGTGAGAAGAGATTGTGAGAAGTGAAGGCAAATTCACTTCTCAAAGACTTACCACCTGAAAAGTTAGCAAAAGGAAATGAAATGAAATGCAAATGAGATGAAATGAAAAGGTGAAAACCAAAGTCAGAAGAATATTCATGGTGCAAATGATGATATGAGATGGTATGAAAGCATGTCAAGAGATGGTGATGATCATACAAAGGATGAGAATGCAAATGAAGCATATCAGAAGCATGAAAGTTCATGAATGCATATGACATTAAATGAAAACAAAAACATGACAAATGGATGATGCAATGATCAAACATGATTTCAATATGTCCTAAAATGTCTTATATGTCATGTGGGTGCACAAAATGTCATGGCAAGTTCAAGTTTGCAAGCTTATGTAAGATGGATGCAAGTGAAGATGCAAATTAGGGTTTATGTACAACATGAGATGCAAAAATCAAAATCAAAAGCAAGGCATGAGATAAAAAATTGAAAATGGAATCAAAGGGACCCTAAACCTATACAAGTTCACTGCCTAAAGGGGAAGGTCAGAAGCTTAACCTAGAAGGACTTATGATTTTTCTAAGTTCCTAAGGCTTTAAGGGTGATCCTAAAGGTAAAATACCAAACAAATTGAAAATGCATTATAAAAATGAAACAAAAATGTTTTTAGATGCTTGAAAGGATGCATAACACAATTCAAAAAGAACCATTCACAAACTCAACTTGGATAAAAAGTTATGAATTTTTGAAGTTAGGGTTAAAAATATTCAAACTAAAGAACCCTAATTCAAATGAAAATTGCCAAAGTATGATCAAAACCAAAAAGAAATTTGTGTTGTGAGTTTGTAAATGTTTCTAAATGTTTGGAAATGTTCTCTGAATTTTTTGGTGATTTTTGGAAACCTAAATGCTATTTTAATTAATTAATCTTCATTAATCAATTAAAATAAACATTTAAATATTTTTAAAATAGTTTAAAAATGTAAAAAATAAAATAAAAATTGTTTTTATGTTAAGAAAATTATTTAGAATAAAAATGCAGAAAGAAAATATTTTTTTGGATTTTCTATGTATTTTAAAATAATTATGCAAAACAAATGACAAAAATTTGAAAATAAATGAATTTAAAGGAAAGTCAACAGATCCAATGGCCAGCATTTGAACAAAAAGGGAGGGAGTTTACGCGCGCGTGAATGGAGGGCTCAGATCATTTCTGGGATTTTAAATTTTCCTAATTATGATTAACTTAGTTAATCCAGAATTATGGCTTAATCAAGGAATCTGGACCATTAGATGTGCGCGGGAAAAGGGAATCAACGACTCACGTTCAAACTCACCTAAACCCTAACCCTAATTTAATCACCTTCAGATGACCGGAACAGTGGTTCCGGTCATCTTCTCCGGCGAGCACAAAACCTAACTTCTTCTCTAGGCAAAATCAAAAGCTCTAAAGCTCCAGATCACATCTCCTAATCACCCTGAACACGAATCGAGCATCAAAACAAATTTCTATAACCTACAACTCAAGATATGGATCAAAACATAAAATCTGGAAAAGTTTCAGAGCTTCAATACAGGCTTATTTCTCAACCATTTCAAAAAGTAAAAGCATCAGAGTGATCAGCAAAACATAAGGAACAATCTAGGAACTTAAAATATCATTTCTGGAAAAAAAGTTCTTGAGGTACCTGAGCTTGAGCTTCCTCAGTTTGCAGCTTTCTGGGCAGTTCTTTGCTTCAAATCACCCCCAATGGTCCCCCTGAAGAGTTTGCAAAGCTTGGTTGGAGTTTATATGGCCTCTATTTGAAAGTCAGTGAAGCTCAGGTCAAGGGAGGTGAAAATCGTGTTTTGTGTATAGTGGCTTTCAAGGCAGGGTGAAGGGTGGGAAATGATCAGTAATGAATGTGGAGATGAATGGTGGAAAAAGTTTTGAGTTTTGATGGCTGAGCTATGAGTTTCGAAGAGGACAAGTTTGAGGCCAATTTTTGAGAACTGAGTATGTATGATGATTTGAGTTCTAAGAAGTTATGAAATGTAATCCTTGAGGCATGTATGTGAAGCTGTGATTGGTCAGAAGAGTTGTTGTGGAATAGTTTGATTGGCATGGCTCAAATTGCATTAAGTTAAGAAAGTTGTCCTTTGAGGTATGGGCTCATGGAAGGCTGGCTTAGAGGTATGGCTCGAGTCAGCTGGCTTTAGGGAGGTCCATGGAAACTGATTTGAGGAGTTGGCACAAGTGGATATCAAGATTTGTGCCATTTTGCAAATTCATGAAGTTTTGGCCCCTTTTGAATTACTTGATGATCAAGGCATGAAAATGAGTGATTCTTTGGGCAATTCTGAGTTTTAGGTCAGGTATCATGTTTATGTAATGCTTAGAAGTCAATTAGAGGTCACATTTTGCCTTGGCATGAGTTTTTGCAAGTTTCCCTCTTTGGTGCATAGTGAAAATTTAGTGATTTTTCCCAACTTTGCAAGGCCATAACTTTAGTTCTAGGATGAATTAGATCAAGTTCTTGTACTTTTTGGAAAGGGAATGATCCAACCTACAACTTTCATGACCAAGAATTTTTAATTTGAAGCATTCTTGAATCAAAAAGAGGAGGTTGAAAAACTTTCCCAAAATGGCAATTTTGCATTACAAGTCACTTTCCCAAAATGGCAACTTTGCAAATGGCTTGAAATTCTTCAACTTTGTGAACTTCTAACCTCTTCTAAGATCAAATAAAGATCATATACACCCAAAATGATGGAGAAAACCCTTTGGTTGGATGATTGGGGGCCTCAGATGCCCTGATTTTGCACTGACTTGCTCAAGAAGTCACCTATTGATCATATGCCTTCCCCATTGAATTTCTTCATGAAAAATTGGTGTGTAGGATCCTTATAACATATAGAGACCAATAGAAACAAGAATGACCAAAAAATTTGGAGTTATGGCTATAGAACCTCAAATTTGCCCTCTTCATTTTAAGCATCATAATACACCATTTGCATCATAAACATATCATATATATAGCATTATAGCATAGAAAAATAAAGCATGACAAGCATCAAACCCTAGCATGAGGCATATGGCCATCTGGGGAGGTATTGAAGGCCATTTAAGCCAAGACAAGGGTTCTAATGGAGTTGTACAAGTCCTAGGGTGGGTCTACACTCCATTTACAAGTTCAAGTCCATTGGCAAAAGCTCAGAAGATTGCATGATCATCAGGGAAAACAGGACAAGGCAAAGCTCCTACACAAGGCACCTAAATTAGGGTTTGAGATTCAAGCATCAAAACTCCACAACTTTGGCCATTTAATTTGGGCAAAGTCTTCTATATGTTAAGAGGATCCTAGGTACCAATTTTCATGAGAAGATTCCATGTGGAAGTCAAGAAATTCTTCAGTTGCTTGCAGATGAAGTAATTGGTCAACTGTGCCTGTAAAAAGTCAACTGTCTGATTTCAAGGGGTCCAAGCCACTTTTTCTTGCCAAGGGGGTCCTTATAATGTTATAAGATGTTTGGGATGCTTAAAGATCAAGAATCATGGATATTTGAAGGGTTTTGTAAAAATGGCACAAAGTTGGTTTTTGAGATTTTCCAAATTTAGCAACTTTTGCCCTAATTTTCAAGTGAGCTTAACATGATCAAAAATTCTTCAAATGAACCCAACCCAAACTTGAAAGTTGGAGACTAAGGCTTGCCATTTTGAAAAAGTACAAGTGCATTTTCATAGCCTTCATGGATCATGAGATATGGCCTTCGAAAGTTATGTGATTTTTAGGGTTTACTTTAGAATCCAAGGTTCTACCAAATGCAAAAACTCATGTATCCCCATTCCAAGCCATTCCATGTGCAAAGTAAGGTCACCACATATTTATTCATGACATATGAAGCATTTGGATCAAGGAAAATTGGAGGATTTATGTATGGAATTTGGTGCATTTCACAAAATGCAAATACATGGTCATATGAAAATCTTAGTTTCTACTAAGTTGAAAATTGTCATGTAAATTAATTGCAAGCCATTCTATGTACAATTTCAGATCACTATATCACTATGCATGATAGGAGAGAAGTTTGGCTCAGGGAGAATCATAAAAATCGTGCATGGCATGCATGGTCCCATCCTACTTGCAAAATGTGCATAAGCATGAGAGTTTGCAATACAATTTGATCCAAGGGCTGAGGATGTTCCATTAGTGATCAGCAAGGAAAATAGGATCAGCATGTGCAAGGCACAAAGGCAAGACACGAGCAAATCTTTCCATCACACCCTTTGTGCATTTTTGCAATTTCAATTAAATCACACTCCTCCCACGTGCATTTCATTTCTCCTTTCTTGGACTGATTTTGGGCATAATAAAAGGGCCAGCTAGGGTTTATTCCAAGGAGAAATCAACACCATTCTCTCATTTCCCAGTTTTTGCTCCTGCTGCATTTTCCTTCGCATCTCCTTATCCATACCCTCATTCACCAAACAAACTTCAGATTCTTGTTCCTGGAGCTCCATAGGTCATAGATCAACCCTCACTTTGAGCTGTAGGAGGTTTTTTGCACCAGTCCAGTTTCAGCTCAGGTTCACTCGCAGAGCAAGTTCCAGACGGTTTTAAGGTCTCTTTCACATTTATTTTGTGAATAGGGGTTACAAGAGGATCATCTGGATCTGGATATTGGTCTTCTTGGTGAAATTTAGAACTCTGAAATCTCAAGTATGCTCCAAATTTATGGATCTGTAAATGATTTTTGTTGTGTGCATTATGATCTGCTTTCTACTCTGAACATATAGATCACTTTAGTTTCAAAAATGGTGCAGAATTGAAGTTAGTGTGAGGTTTCGAAATTTTTAGATCCAAACTTTTTTGCTTCTGTTCATGCTGTGTGTGTTAGTATGTGTGTCTTTGATGCTTGATTCATGATGTGCTTAGTCCAAGGTTCATTTTGATGCCTGATTTGTGCAAATCCATGGAGAAATGAAGGAGTTGTGTTGCTCTGCATTTGAAGTATGGAGGCTGTGTTTATGCCCTTGCTGCGTTTTCAATTTTGGATAGAGGTTGAAGGTGATGAGGTGGAGTGCGTGGATAGGCTGGGTTTTTGTTTTTGTCTCTTATGACTTAAACCCTAGTGACCGATTGATGTTTGGTTACATGGTTTTACTTTGTTATTTATTTTTGAGGCATGTCACAAATATTAAAACCTGAGTTTTCTTTTTTTTGTTTTCATTTTCGTGTGGGCCTAAGGCCAAGGTGCTACTCGCACCCCCTGTTGGGCCCAAGTGGCCAGTCTGAACTGATTGGTCTTGCTCTTCACACTCCCCCTCACTTTGCTCACTCTATTAATTTCTTTATCTTTGTTTCTTTTACTTTTATTTATTTAAAAATACTTCCAAATATAAAAAAAAATCCAAAAAAATTCATATTCACTCCTTGAGTCATCTAGTTTTTTATCATAATTTTTCCAGATTTTTATTCTCATCCCACGTGGCCAAATAAATTCAACATTGAGCATTTCTTTCTTGTGGACTCTCATAGACCAATCTGCCTTCTACAATTTCTATTTTTCTCATCCTTTAAGCTATGAACCCCATTCTTTTTGCATTCAAATCCTAAGACACTCTACTACCTTCATGATTTATCTTGGATTTTTCACAAATTTTCTTGCTGGACTTTGCTTGAGTTACTTGTGCCTTAATTTTCAAAACCCTAAATGGTGATACCTTGCATCCTTGAGTTTCATTGACCTAGTTTGGTGCTGTATTTTTGCAAACCCTTTTGGATTCTCATTTCTTTATGTTTGGAGAGTACTTTTCTGGTTGGGTAGATTTTTTAAATGCTTGGATCTTTTTCTTGGGTATTTTCTTCCTCACCTTGCCTAGTTTTGCATTCTTTGAGTCTTCTAGTCTCTTTTAAGTTTAGAAGGGCACTTGTGCCAACTTCTCTTCACCTTTTAGGGTCCTTTAGAAGTCTATGGTTTCTCCTGGTCTTAGGATAGGGTTTGAGTCTTCTTGGGTCTTGGTGTTAGGCCTCTTTTATGTGCTTTATTTCTTTAAGTGTTATACATACCTTCTTTGCACTTGTTTCATCTCTAATCATCTCAATATGATCTTGTGTTGCTTTGCTTATCATCTTGTGAGCTCATTGTCATGCCTATATGCTTGTGTAGCTTCTGACTTGTTGGTTCATGCCTTGATTCTATGTTGTTACACTAACCTTGCAGGGGTTATGGTAAGTTAGAGATGTGGGAATTAAGTTCCACATCTCCATTTCTCATCCCTCCTCATATTGTTTATATGGACTAACATCTTCTTGTTGGGCTTAGGCCTTTCTCATCTCTCCTCTTATATTCTTCTTCTTCTCTTGAGATCTTTTTTAGATTAGAAAGACCTCACAAACCCTAGGAACTCCATGCATGCTAACTTAGGATAGAAACTTTCCCCTAGTTTTTCCTTTTTGCTCCTTTGGTTCTCTTTCTCTTCTCATCTCATAACTCTTAAAAAACACTTTAATAATTTTGAAGCGATGCATTGATCCATAGCCTTATTCCATGAGGTATGCTTGTAGTCTTCCCATCTTGGGATAGTACAAGTTTACCTTGTGATGCACAAGTCTGATCAAGGCATCTCCTTCATGAAAGAAAATCATAAAAAACACTTCTTCATTGTAAATACCAAAAACACCTAATAAGTAAGCAAGTTAGTGAGCCTAGGCCCTAATCTGTGGGTTCAAGTTTTGGGGATCTTCTCCTTACTTTAGTGTGCTTGTTCTATTATTCCATCTTGGAATGTAGCGACAAGTGCACATTCCATTGATGAGAGCTTGAGTTCACTTCCTTGTGACACACTCATAAAAGCTTCATAAAAAACACAAAACAAGCAATAAGCGTCTTTCCTTCGGGAATTCTTTTCTCACCTCATTTGCTCCGTACGCGAACTTGCTCCTACTTGTCATTTTGCAAGACGGTAACGCACTCGTCGTCCGAGCCTGCAACACCTGAGCAATGACATAGGCAGTTCAAGCCTTTAATTCATAAGCAATTTCCTTGCCACCCCTAGTTAGGGGAACTACGGCGTCTCTGATCCTCATTATCCTGATGAGGTATGTAGGCAGCGGGGTAGGGCCCGTTCGAGCACAATCTTTATTTTCCCTACATTTTTCCCTTTTGTTTTCTCATTCATTTCCTTTCTCAGTTTTCTTTTCCAGTTCATTTTCTTTTCTTTGCAGCAGCTTTCATACCCTCACCCTTTGAAACAGTTTCTTTTGCAAGCGTGGATCCCGTCGGGTACGGCGGACGATCTGGGTGCTAATACCTTCCCAGGTCGTAACCGACTCCCGAGCTCAGTCTCTTTGGTTCGTAGGACCTGTGTCCTTCCTATTCTTTCTTCTGGTTTGTGCAGCATTACCATTCCCTTTCTTCGGGATAAAAATGCCTGGCTGGCGACTCTATTCTTTTTCCGCGCCACTTTTGCGTTTGTACCAGGATGGAAATTCGGGGAGCGACAGCTTGGCGACTCTGCTGGGGAAGAACCCAGAATCTCTGGTTCCCCTGTGAGTCTCTCCTAGCTCTTGTTTGTTTCTGTTTCATTGGGTGATGTTTGTTTGCTATGGCTTGTTGTATTTTATTGTTGTTTATTTACAGCTTTATTTACAGCTTTATTTACAGTTTTTCAGTCTTTATTTACTGCATCATGTATATATGCTGGACTGTCTGGACTGGTTTTCTTTGGTGGGATGGGTGTTACTTGGTCTTGAGAGACATGAGCCAAGTACCCGGCTCGAGTGCACCATAGGACTTAGAGTGGTTCCACTTTGGCCTCATGAGATCTTGTCATGGGGGTAGTAGTGAGTTCCACACCCAGGTTGCGATTGTCTTGGAAATGTCTTGATTTGGGGATCTTCCTCTCTCATTACATAACCCTGACAGTTATGTGCAGCTGGGGACCGATCATTGAGAACTTTGTGGAAACATCCCTCTTTAGTGATGACAGTGGCAGCCCACATTTTGTGGCAAACCCATTCGCATCCGAGGGCCCACTTGGGGATCACATAGGATGACCTTGTGTCCTGGACTCAGCTGAGGCCTCCCTGCGTAGTATATAATACCAAACCGATTCCCTGATTTGGTCATGAGCCATTTCTCGGAGATGGTGACAGTATTATTGCTATGTGGCTTTGAGAGTCCATGATGTCTGACACGGAGCCTTTTACCCGTAAGATTGGGGGGGTTGTTTACAGGTGTGCAGGAACCCATGACCTCAACATACACTCATCTGTTCAGTGGTTCTTGTTTTGATCTTTGGTCCTGTGATTATGATCCATGGTTCTATTGGTTCTATGGTTCCGGAGTTGTGGTTCTGGAATTCTGGATTTCTTGATACTGTGATTCTGAGACCTTCTATCAGAGAGTTGTGATTATCAGAGGGTGTGACTCAGTAAAACTTTTGGGTTTGCCAGTTATTCAGAGGGGCCCTTGTCGTGGTTCCAGTTCAGATGGTCCCAGTTGGTCATATGCTTGCATTGCATTACATTTGCATCATTCTTTGCATTAACTGTTTATGTTTCCCATTTTTCAGGTCATTGCTCACATCTGTTCCTAGTTCTGGTATTCTTATCTCTATGGCAGAAATCAGAAGAGATCCGAGAAAAAAGAATGTGCATTATACCTTTCTCCAGCCGGAAGTTAAAAGTGTTCAGAGGTTAGCAGGTTTGATGAACGATCAAGTCTTAGGTAATTTCAAGAAAAGATATGGCCAGATACTGAAGTTTGTGGACAAGCCTACTGCAGACCAAAAGGACAACTTGCATACCTTGTTGCAATTTTATGATCCCCTGCTACGTTGCTTTATTTTTCCAGGTTACATCTTAGCTCCGACATTGGAAGAGATCTCCAGCATGCTGAGTGTTCCAATCAGAGAGACATTGCCGTTCTACGGGTCAGAGGTTGTGCTCAGAGATGAAGACATAGCCAAGGTTTGTAGGTTGCCAGTTGTTTCAGTCAGAAAGGCTCTGCAGGAGAGTGAAGGCAGAGGTCTACCCTGGAGTGTGCTTATCCCAGAGGCTGAGAAGTATGCTACAGAGGCTAAGTGGAACGACTTTGGAGTTTTGCTTGCATTGATGGTATATGGGTCTAGCCTGTTTCCTGGAGAGAAAGAGTTTGTCAGCTTAGAGGTGATCTCCATCTTTGCAAAAGGCAATCCAGTACCTACTTTATTGGGTGACTTTTATTTTAGTGTCCATTACAGAAACGAGAAAGGTAGAGGTGGTCCAGTGGTCTGCTGTGCTCCTTTGTTTGCTGAATGGTTTGCTAGACAGTTGCCTAAGTCAGGTGCCTTCAAGGATATACGAGACGAATGGAGATGGTCCAGAAGACTGATGGGATTGACTGAAGAAGACATCGCTTGGGGTTATGACAGGGATTTTCTAGGAAAGGAGTTGATGGTTAGTTGCGGAAGGTTTGCTGGAGTACCTTTGCTAGGAAGGAAAGGTGTCATCAGTTACTACCCGACACTATCCAAAAAGCAGTTTGGCTACCCTTTGAAAGATCCTCCTCAGATGGAAATGTTTGCTGAATCTTTGTACTTTCCTGCTGACGGAAACAAAGAGTTAGTCCAACAAGCAGTCCAATCCTGGGCTCACAGGATAAGAAAGGGGAAGAAAGACTTCGGCCGAGTTGATCCCAAGACATACCCACCATATGCTGAGTGGTTGCAAAGACATATCGAGTCAGTTCTCATGCCTTTTTCAGTCGAGGCTCCACTTTATCCCCGAGAGGTACCAAGTCCGAGCAGTACGGTTTCCTTGGAGGAGTACAAGAAGCTAGAAGCTCAGCTGCATGAAGTCAGAGTAGAGAATATTGAGATGGTAAGCCTATACCACCAGGCCAATAGAGCCAAGAAGGAAGCTGAAGACAAGCTGCAGAAGCTCCAAGCCTCTTTAGAAGACAAAGAGAAGGATTTTGCCGGTAGAAAAGCCCATTTCCACAGATTGGGTATGATGGAGGCTCAAAGAGAAGCTAAGCGCAAGGAGACTTTAAAGACTCTCAAGAGTGCTCGACAGTCCATTGTTTGGCTGAAAGGCCAAAGGGATGAAGAGCAAAAGAAATTCAAAGAGAAGGAAGAGTTCTTTGAAGTTCAGATGGCTTTCAAGAAGGAGGAAGTGGAGCAAGTCCATGCCATCCGGAGGGAGAAGACCCAACAGCTAGCCCAAAGCCAATTAGCTCTGGAGGAAGCCAGGAAAGAGATCGAAGAGCTCAGGCTGAGAGCGGGCGTCAAGAAAAGCAAGGCAGAGGTGGCGGATCCTGGGTCCTTAGATTAGTTGTTTATTATTCAGGCTACCTACAGGCTTGTTGTAGGAGTCTCGCTTTTATTTCTTTTGTCTTCATGTACTGACATGTAACCCTTCGGGGAATATTTCTGGTTGTATTCTGACTTTTAGCCTACAGTGGTTTGTTCACGTTCAGTATTAATGTGCAAATTACCATTTTGAATGCGCAAGACTCGTTTGTCTGGGTACTGCTAATGTCTGAACACTTATCAAAGAGAAAGTTTGAAAGCTAAGCACTGAAAATGATTGTCTGAGATAGATGCCAGAACTGGGACATACCAAATGCTTAAGATTGGGAACATGAACAGTTACATTGCATTACATATAACCTGTTTGTTTGTTTTGCAGGTGTTGTCTCAATTACTAATGTGTTTTGTGATCTCAGGCACTATAGCTCCTCGTAGAGTTCGAGGACAACCAGCAGTACACAGATATCTAACCAAGATTAATAGAGAACGAGTCATGGACCAGTTACAAGCGGACTTGACAGATCTGAGACAAAGGATGGATAATTTTATGACACTAATGGCTAGCATGGGGCAGACCCAAGAACGTCTGCGGGAGATGGTTGAGAATCAGAATAGGAACACTGCGGATGCTGCTACTACTGACAATCATACCGGTGCGGGCGCACGTCAGGTTGAACCTCCTGTTACACAGCCAGGAGCGACAATAGTCAACAATGGGTTGCACAACATTCAGATGGACAATCAAGACGACCAGTTCACTCTACTTGATGAAGCTGAAGGTCAAGGAGCAGAGATGAACAAGAGGTTCGAGGAGATGGCTGAGCAAATCAAAGCTATTCAATCCCAAAGCTCTTTGGGGTTTGACATAACCGACTTGGGCTTGGTTCCTGGGGTCAGGATCCCGTATAAGTTCAAAGTTCCAACCTTTGAGAAGTATGACGGCACTACTTGCCCGAAGACCCATCTGCAATCATTTGTCGGGAGAATTGCCGCTCATACAGATGATGAGAAACTTTGGATGTATTATTTTCAGGATAGCTTGGTGGGAGCTTCTCTTGAATGGTACATGAAGCTCAATAGGGTCAATATCAAGAGCTGGAAGGATTTAGCTGAGGCCTTTGTGAGGCAGTATCAATATAACATGGACATGGCTCCGAAACGCACGCAGTTGCAGCATATGGCTCAGGCGGCAAAAGAAAGTTTCAAAGAATATGCCCAGAGATGGCGCCAGCTAGCTTCCAGGGTGCAACCACCCCTCTTAGAAGTCGAAATGGCCGACATGTTTATGGGCACTCTCCAAGGTGTTTTTCTAGAAAGGTTGGCATCTAGCTCGGCCACTAAGTTCAATGATATAGTGATTGCTGGGGAGAGAGTTGAGACTCTGTTAAAGACAGGGAAGATTCAAGACCCTAATACTGCTGGTAGTTCTGGGGGAGCGAGGAAAGCCTTTGGCGGACCTCCTAGAAGAAGAGAAGGGGAAGCTAACGCAGTATATGGCCGAGACAGAGGCAGAGGTTATAGACGAGAATACAATCAGATAGCTGCAGTCACAATTCCCACTACACCAATTCAACCAGCTCAACAGGCTCTACAACAGCCTCAGCAACAACAGCAGCGCAACTATCAACAGAGACCATATCAACAGAGGCAGTCACGCCAAGTTGATAGGGTTTTTGATGTGATCCCAATGACTTATACAACTTTACTCCAGAGATTGTTGGAACTGAACTTAATTCAACTGAGGACCTTGGCTCCACCTACTGGAACTCTTCCTCCAGGTTACGACGCCAATGTTCGATGTGCTTTCCATTCTGGGGCACCCGGGCACTCAACAGAGAAGTGCAGGGCTTTGCACTATAAAGTTCAGGAATTGATCGACTCCAAGGCAATCAATTTTGCGGCGCCTCCGAATGTCACGAATAACCCTATCCCTAATCATGGGGGAGCCAGGGTTAATGCTATTAAGATGGAGGAGAGGTTGAACTTGGTGGAGAAGGTTGAAGAAGTGAAGACCTCCTTGTTGCTGGTCAAGGAGAGGTTGGTGAAGGGTCAGGTTTTCCCGGGTTGTGGGTTTGATTGCGAAGACTGTGTTGAGTCGAAGAATGGTTGTGACAGATTGAAGACTGGTTTACAGAAACTGATGGATGATGGGCTGTTACAGTTCGACAGGGTTGATAAAAGGACTGATGAAGTGTCAACGGTGACCATATACTATGATCCTGCTGAAATGCCAGCACAAAGAGATCCGGTTACTATTTATGTCCCGGAAGTAAGTCCCGTCACCATCACGGTGCCTGGACCTATTCCGTATTCAGATGAGAAGGCTATTCCGTGGCATTACGGATCAGAAGTGTATGTCGGAGGACAGAAAGTGGAAAATAAGACAGTAACCATGGACCCAGCTGTGGTGAATGTTGGGGGAAGTGGAGGTTTCACGAGGAGTGGTCGCTTATTCGCTCCCCAGACTTTGAGAGGAGACACTGATGCTGAGGCTTCTGCTAAAGCCAAAGGGAAACAAATAACAACTGACGATAATGCCACTCCCGCTACTGGTCAAAGTACTTTCGAGAAGGAAATGGAAGAGTTCATGAGGATTATTAAGAGGAGCGACTACAAGGTAGTCGAGCAGCTAAATCAAACTCCCTCCAAAATCTCTATCTTGTCACTGCTGATGTGCTCACCAGCTCATAGAGAAGCCCTTCTGAAGGTGTTGCAGATGGCGTATGTTCCTCAGGAGATTACCGTGAATCAGTTAGAAGCTGTGGTGGGAAGTGTAAATGCGAGCCATGGTCTGGGCTTTACTGATAGGGACCTTACTACTGAAGGGAGGAATCATAACAAGGCTCTCCACATCACAATTGAATGCAAAGGGGCTGTGCTGTCTCATGTCCTGGTTGATACTGGGTCATCTCTTAATGTCTTGCCGAAGAAGGCGTTAATGAAACTCAATGTGGAAGGGGTTGTTTTGAGGCCAAGTGATTTGGTGGTGAAGGCTTTCGACGGTTCTCGAAGGTCTGTCTTTGGAGAGGTTGAGTTGCCAATCAAGGTTGGGTCGCAAGTGTTTAAGAGCACGTTCTACGTGATGGACATCCAACCTGCTTATAGCTGTCTACTTGGTAGACCATGGATTCATGCCGCAGGGGCTGTGACGTCAACCTTGCACCAGAAGCTCAAGTACGTAGCGGATGGTCAAGTTGTGACTGTGTGCGGTGAAGAGGATATATTTGTGAGCCATCTATCTACATTCAAATACGTGGAGATGGATGGTGAAATTCATGAAACCCTGTGTCAGGCATTCGAAGCAGTGAATGTTAGTTCCCTGTCTCCTCTGAGTAAAGCTAAAGATAAAGAAGGTACGTCTATTACCTCCTACAAGCAGGCCAAGGAGGTTGTGCAATCAGGCAGTGCCCAGGGCTGGGGCAGATTACTGGAGCTGGAAAAGAAGGAAGACAAGTTTGGGCTTGGGTATCAGCCTGATGGCCTCGTCCGTTCATCAGACAACATGACCATTAGCTTTACTAGTGCTGGGTTGCTAGACCGCAACCATATCTGTGCTACCAGTGAAGACGGAGATAGCAAGTGCGATCTGGATAATTGGATCCGCCCGTGTGCACCAGGAGAGGAGCTGCCTAATTGGTCTACGGAAGACATCGTCGAAGTCACCTGGATCACAAAGTAATCGTTTATTTGTCATTTTTTACATACTGCATGTCGAATACTGTACTCTGCCCAAGGTACAAGGATCCATTGTATGGGCCTCCATGTTTTGAAAGCATTTATTTGTCATAAATAAAGGACATTTTTCAATCAAATCGTTCCTTTTCTTTCAATTTTAATTTTTGCACAAATAAAGAGAGTGGCAATGTGTTTTTCTTTCTTGTCTTTGGTGTGTGTTTTCTCTAAACAGATTCTGAATGAGCACATCACTTGTGCAGTGTCGATCAACCGGATTCCATTGACAACTCTCCTGCTATGACTGAGCATAACTTCGACAATCCAATCTACCAAGCTGATGAAGAGGTTGAGGAAGATTACGAACTCCCTGAAGAACTGGTCAGGTTGTTGAAGCAAGAGGAAAGAGTTATTCAGCCTCATCAAGAGGAAATCGAGGTTATCAACATCGGCACAGAAGAGGTTAAGAAGGAAATCAAGATAGGTGCCAGCCTGCAGACTGAAGTTAAGAAGGGGTTGATTGAAATGTTGCGCGAATATGTTGACATCTTTGCCTGGTCATATCAGGACATGCCAGGGTTGGATACAGACATAGTTGTGCATCGACTACCGTTAAAAGAAGACTGTCCTCCTGTTAAGCCAAAACTGAGAAGAACTCGCCCCGACATGGCGATGAGGATCAAAGAGGAGGTACAGAAACAGTGGGACGCCGGGTTCCTTGCCGTGACTAGCTACCCACCTTGGGTAGCTAACATTGTTCCAGTGCCAAAGAAAGATGGCAAGGTGAGGATGTGTGTATATTACCGGGACCTGAACAGAGCCAGCCCGAAAGATGATTTCCCTTTACCTCACATTGATGTATTGGTCGACAATACGGCTCAGTTCTCGGTGTTCTCCTTCATGGATGGATTTTCAGGATACAATCAGATCAAAATGTCACCTGAAGACATGGAGAAGACAACTTTCATCACACCCTGGGGCACATTCTGTTATAAGGTGATGCCATTCGGACTGAAGAATGCTGGTGCGACTTATCAGCGGGCTATGGTAACATTATTCCATGACATGATCCATAAAGAAATTGAATGTTATGTGGATGACATGATTGCCAAGTCCCTCACAGAAGAAGACCACCTGGTAAATCTGTTGAAGTTATTCAAGCGTCTGAGGAAGTACCAATTGAGGCTGAACCCCAACAAATGCACATTCGGGGTACGATCTGGTAAACTGCTGGGATTTATTGTAAGTGAGAAAGGGATTGAAGTTGACCCTGACAAAGTTAAAGCCATTCAAGAAATGCCTGCACCAAAAACTGAGAAAGAAGTTCGAGGGTTCCTAGGTAGATTGAACTACATTTCAAGGTTCATATCTCATCTTACAGCAACCTGCGAGCCCTTGTTCAAGCTATTAAGAAAAGAACAAACGGTCAGGTGGAATGAAGACTGTCAGAGGGCTTTTGACAAAATCAAGGAATACTTACAGGAGCCTCCGATCCTTATGCCTCCAGTTGAAGGAAGACCTCTGATCATGTACTTGACATTATTAGAAAAGTCAATGGGGTGTGTGTTGGGCCAGCATGACGAGTCTGGTCGAAAAGAGTACGCAATATACTACCTAAGCAAAAAGTTTACCGACTGTGAACAACGCTATTCACTGCTCGAGAAAACTTGCTGTGCTTTAGCATGGGCTGCTCGCCGACTAAGACAGTATATGTTGACCCACACTACCTTATTAATCTCCAAGATGGATCCAGTCAAGTATATATTTGAGAAGCCAGCACTTACCGGGCGGGTTGCAAGATGGCAAATGATTCTCACAGAGTATGATATTCAATATACCTCTCAGAAGGCCATTAAAGGCAGTGTATTGTCTGATTATCTCGCTGAGCAACCCATTGATGATTACCAGTCTATGAGATTTGACTTCCCTGATGAAGACATCATGTTCATAAAAGCAAAAGATCATGAAGAGCCTATTCATACTGAAGGGCCTGACCCAGAGGAAGAATGGACTATGATGTTTGATGGGGCTGTTAATATGAATGGTCGTGGTGTTGGTGTCGTACTCATTACACCTAAGGGAGTTCACATGCCTTTCTCGGCAAAACTCACCTTTAATTGCACCAACAACGAAGCTAAATACGAAGCTTGCATTATGGGTCTTAAGGAAGCCATTGACCTCAGGATCAAGACTTTGACTGTATTCGGGGATTCAGCTCTGGTAATTAATCAAACCAATGGCAAATGGTACACGCACCAAGATCATCTGATACCTTATCGGGACTACACAAGGAGGTTGTTGACTTTCTTCACAACAGTCAAGCTTGAGTACATCCCTCGAGACGAAAATCAGTTTGCAGATGCTTTGGCTACCATTTCATCCATGATCAAAGTGCAAGCTGCCAACTTTGTGCCCCGAATTGAAGTATCCAGACTTGACAGGCCAGCATATGTGTGCTCAACAGACATTGTCAAAGATGATAAGCCCTGGTACCATGACATCAAATGCTTCTTGGAGGATCAAACATACCCACCTGGGGCATCTTCCAATGATAAGAAGACATTAAGAAGGCTAGCTGGTAGTTTCTTCCTGAACACTGATGGTTCCCTGTATAAGAGAAACTTTGATATGATACTTCTCAGATGCGTTGATAGGGCGGAAGCAGACTTGCTGATGCACGAGGTGCATGAAGGATCCTTTGGTACCCATGCTGGAGGGCATGCAATGGCTAAAAAGTTGCTAAGATCAGGCTATTACTGGATCACCATGGATGCAGACTGTTGTGCCTATGCCAGAAAATGCCATAAATGCCAGATTTATGCGGATAAAGTGCATGTGCCTCCAAATCCTCTGAATGTGATGTCTTCACCCTGGCCCTTTGCCATGTGGGGCATTGATATGATTGGCAATATTGAACCAACGGCGTCAAATGGACATCGCTTCATCTTGGTCGCGATTGATTACTTCACCAAATGGGTAGAAGCTGCGTCTTATGCCAATGTTACTCGCCAGGTGGTAGCAAAATTCCTGAAAAGAAATATCATATGCAGATATGGAGTGCCCGAGCGAATCATTACTGATAATGGTTCTAATCTGAACAATAAGATGATGGCAGAACTGTGCCGGGACTTCAAAATCCAACATCACAATTCCTCTCCTTACCGACCAAAGATGAATGGTGCGGTAGAGGCAGCTAACAAGAATATCAAGAGGATTGTACAGAAGATGGTCATCACCTACAAAGATTGGCATGAGATGCTACCGTTTGCGTTGCATGGGTACCGAACGTCAGTCAGGACGTCGACTGGGGCAACCCCCTTCTCTTTAGTCTACGGCATGGAGGCAGTCTTGCCTGTTGAAGTGGAAATCCCTTCACTGCGGGTGCTGATGGATGTCAAGCTTGATGAGGCTAAGTGGGTACGTGCTCGATACGATTAACTATGCCTAATTGAGGAAAAGAGATTAGCAGCTATCTGTCATAGCCAGCTTTATCAAAGGAGAATGAAGCGAGCCTTCGATCAGCGAGTATGTACTCGGGAGTACCAAGTAGGCGAGCTTGTACTCAAGAGGATCATTCCTCCCAGTTCAGATCACAGGGGCAAGTGGACCCCAAATTATGAAGGACCATTCATAGTGAAGAAAGTATTCTCAGGCGGAGCACTGATGCTCACCACTATGGATGGCGAGGACTTCCAATACCCTATTAACTCGGACGCAGTTAAAAAATACTTCGCATAAAAGACCCGCTGGACACAAAAACAGAATTATAGTCCAGGCAAAAAAAGGGCATCCCGGCGAGCTAAAAACAGAATAAAAGCTCGGGAAAAAATTAGGGGAAAATTTAAAAAAATGTACACCCGCTGAGTTGAAAAGCCACATCGGACAACTCAGGCAAAAAAGGGTAGCCCGGTGGATTGAAAACCCGAAAGGGCGATCCACGCAAAATCAGGGAATAAGCGAACAACTGCGCTCCGGTTTATCTGAACCACATCACCGCTTCGAACAGCTTGACCATATCAGAAGGGTAGAGATCATCCCCCTCATTCTCTTCAGAAGGCCGAAGACGGAACGGAAAGTCTTGAGGATATGCCAGTCATAGCAGGAAGGAAACTCTTTGGAATGTCGTGCCATTGCCATTAGGATAGTTTCTTTTCTCAATTTTACAGTAGTTACCTCTTTCCAGGTGGTTACTTCCTGATGTAAAATTTTGCCTATTCAGAGGCCCATCAATAAAAAGAATATTCAGTCAAACACCGTGTTATGTTTATTTTGTTTACAAAAATGTCCTGAATTTTTGACAAATAACATTGCATGCGAAACATGTTGCTTTTTCAAACTGATAAAAACGACATTGCAGGGACGCTTAACATCGCTTTGAGTGTCAGGTGACGGCAGATGAATAAATCAGGCCGTACCAATCTTGGTGCATATATGTGTATCCTGTTATTGCAGGATTTGCAGGTTATCACCGTATCCCCAAGCAGCAGAGGGTTATTCTCCAAGTAGAGGTATTTCCCCGGCAGAGCGCCTGTTTGCAAGTGACTTATTCTCAACAGGTATCTGAACACCTGCACTCCCCAGAGGTAACTTCATTTCCCCAGCAGAGCAAGAAGAAATTCTCCCCAGTGGAGTCAGAACAGGATGATCAGATCCTCAGCAGATGTTCAAAGCAGTTAAACGAAGTATACCTCACGCAAAGTCGTCTTTCCTCCAGTGAAAACCTCTCCAACAAGCATCATGTTGCCAACACTTCGTTCCCATCAGAGTTAAAAGCTTTGAGTCCCTAGCAGGATGCCGGAATCTTATCACACAGGTCGCCAGGACATCATTCCCTAGCCAGAGTAGAGTTGTCTACTTCCCCAACATAATCAACCTTTGTCTGTGTTGATGCTTATTCAGTGTCCGTTCGCACTCTTAGGCATTTATCTGATGATTCAGTTTGCTCATCCGCAGTCTCCAGAAGAATTAGCACCTTGTGGCGCTTGTCTGTGTACTTTCCCCAGTGGAGTCTATGTCTACTAACACTCGTCAGTGCTCGCATCTTTATTTGATGCTCATCCTCTTTCAGCACTCGTCCGTGCCTTCTCCTCAGCAAATTCCTCTTTATTTGAGGTATTCCTAGCACTCGTCTGTGCTCGCATCTTTATTTGATGCCCATCCTCTTTCAGCACCCGTCCGTGCCTTTTCCTCGGCAGATTCCTCTTTATTTGAGGTATTCCTAGCACTCGTCCATGCTAACATCTTTATTTGACGACCGTCCGCAGCTCTCGACACTCGTCCGTGTTTATTAGTTCTTTGAATTTTTTCCCCAGTGAAGGTTCCAGTACTCGTCGGTACTCGCACCTTTATTTGATGCTCGACCGCATCCCTGCAGCACTCGTCCGTGCATTTTTCGATTCCTCTTTGTTTGAGGCATATCCCCAAGAAAGTCGCCAGTACTCGTCCGTACTCGCATCTTTATTTGATGCTCTACCGTATCTCTTAGCACTCGTACGTGCTTGTTACTCCTTTGAATATTGCTTGCCCGCATCCTTCGACACTCGTCCGTGTCTGCTACTTATCTAGTGCTCGTCTGCATGCCCCGACACTCGTCCGTGTTTGGTATTTTCCTTTGAAGATCGTCTGGAATAAGCTGATACTCGTCCGTATCAATATCAGAAGCACTCGTCCGTGTTTCTTGGATCATCATCCGGTACTCGTCCGTATCGTCGACTTATGACACTCGTCCGTGTTTCTTGGATGATCATTCCAATGCTCGTCCGCATTGAAGAGGTTGAAAACCCTGACGGTGGGATTAAAACGTCAAAACCATTTCCGGAACCTGCGTAAGGGTTATCCGAAGAAGACTCGTCTGTCTTATTCCACTTATCTGCGTAAGGATTCGTGAAGAGGTTGAAAACCCTGACGGTGGGATTAAAACGTCAAAACCATTTCCGGAGCCTGCGTAAGGGTTATCCGAAGAAGACTCCTCCGTCTTATTCCGCTTATCTGCGTAAGGATTCGCGAAGAGGATTCGTCCATCCTAGTTGCATGTCTATCCCACAGACTTATATGCATTTCCGGAGCCTGCGTAAGGGTTATCCGAAGAAGACTCGTCCGTCTTATTCCGCTTATCTGCGTAAGGATTCACGAAGAGGATTCGTCCATCCTAGTTGCATGTCTATCCCACAGACTTATATGCATTCCCGGAGCCTGCGTAAGGGTTATCCGAAGAAGGCTCGTCCGTCTTATTCCGCTTATCTGCGTAAGGATTAGTGAAGGAGATTCGTCTATCTCAGGTTACTTTGAAGATTCTTAAGGACTCGTCCGCTTTCTGCACCTGGCGTCACAGGTCACCAGAAGACTCGTCTGTTTCATGTTTCATCAGAACCTTTGGTTTCGTTGGAAGGAGCTCGTCTGCTCATCTCTCAGATCAGTTGCAACGTCATTGGATTGGGTTTATTTCCCATTTCTTGTTTTCTGCATCAGAGCGCAAATTTCCGTTTTCTTGGGTATTCAACCACATTTTATCTTGAACGGTCGAAAGCGGAAGCAATCGTCCTTTTCAGATCAACAGTTGCTTGAATAGGGGCAGCTGTAGAACCTCAAATTTGCCCTCTTCATTTTAAGCATCATAATACACCATTTTCATCATAAACATATCATATATATAGCATTATAGCATAGAAAAATAAAGCATGACAAGCATCAAACCCTAGCATGAGGCATATGGCCATCTGGGGAGGTGTTGAAGGCCATTTAAGCCAAGACAAGGGTTCTAATGGAGTTGTACAAGTCCTAGGGTGGGTCTACACTCCATTTACAAGTTCAAGTCCATTGGCAAAAGCTCAGAAGATTGCATGATCATCAGGGAAAACAGGACAAGGCAAAGCTCCTACACAAGGCACCTAAATTAGGGTTTGAGATTCAAGCATCAAAACTCCACAACTTTGGCCATTTAATTTGGGCAAAGTCTTCTATATGTTAATAGGATCCTAGGTACCAATTTTCATGAGAAGATTCCATGTGGAAGTCAAGAAATTCTTCAGTTGCTTGCAGATGAAGTAATTGGTCAACTGTGCCTGTAAAAAGTCAACTGTCTGATTTCAAGGGGTCCAAGCCACTTTTTCTTGCCAAGGGGGGTCCTTACAATGTTATAAGATGTTTGGGATGCTTAAAGATCAAGAATCATGGATATTTGAAGGGTTTTGTAAAAATGGCACAAAGTTGGTTTTTGAGATTTTCCAAATTTAGCAACTTTTGCCCTAATTTTCAAGTGAGCTTAACATGATCAAAAATTCTTCAAATGAACCCAACCCAAACTTGAAAGTTGGAGACTAAGGCTTGCCATTTTCAAAAAGTACAAGTGCATTTTCATAGCCTTCATGGATCATGAGATATGGCCTTCGAAAGTTATGTGATTTTTAGGGTTTACTTTAGAATCCAAGGTTCTACCAAATGCAAAAACTCATGTATCCCCATTCCAAGCCATTCCATGTGCAAAGTATGGTCACCACATATTTATTCATGACATATGAAGCATTTGGATCAAGGAAAATTGGAGGATTTATGTATGGAATTTGGTGCATTTCACAAAATGCAAATACATGGTCATATGAAAATCTTAGTTTCTACTAAGTTGCAAATTGTCATGTAAATTAATTGCAAGCCATTCTATGTACAATTTCAGATCACTATATCACTATGCATGATATGAGAGAAGTTTGGCTCAAGGAGAATCATAAAAATCGTGCATGGCATGCATGGTCCCATCCTACTTGCAAAATGTGCATAAGCATGAGAGTTTGCAATACAATTTGATCCAAGGGCTGAGGATGTTCCATTAGTGATCAGAAAGGAAAATAGGATCAGCATGTGCAAGGCACAAAGGCAAGGCACGAGCAAATCTTTCCATCACACCCTTTGTGCATTTTTGCAATTTCAATTGAATCACACTCCTCCCACGTGCATTTCATTTCTCCTTTCTTAGACTGATTTTGGGCATAATAAAAGGGCCAGCTAGGGTTTTATCCAAGGAGAAATCAACACCATTCTCTCATTTCCCAGTTTTTGCTCCTGCTGCATTTTCCTTCGCATCTCCTTATCCATACCCTCATTCACCAAAAAAACTTCAGATTCTTGTTCCTGGAGCTCCATAGGTCATAGATCAACCCTCACTTTGAGCTGTAGGAGGTTTTTTGCACCAGTCCAGTTTCAGCTCAGGTTCACTCGCAGAGCAAGTTCCAGACGGTTTTAAGGTCTCTTTCACATTTATTTTGTGAATAGGGGTTACAAGAGGATCATCTGGATCTGGATATTGGTCTTCTTGGTGAAATTTAGAACTCTGCAATCTCAAGTATGCTCCAAATTTATGGATCTGTAAATGATTTTTGTTGTGTGCATTATGATCTGCTTTCTACTCTGAACATATAGATCACTTTAGTTTCAAAAATGGTGCAGAATTGAAGTTAGTGTGAGGTTTCGAAATTTTTAGATCCAAACTGTTTTGCTTCTGTTCATGCTGTGTGTGTTAGTATGTGTGTCTTTGATGCTTGATTCATGATGTGCTTAGTCCAAGGTTCATTTTGATGCCTGATTTGTGCAAATCCATGGAGAAATGAAGGAGTTGTGTTGCTCTGCATTTGAAGTATGGAGGCTGTGTTTATGCCCTTGCTGCGTTTTCAATTTTGGATAGAGGTTGAAGGTGATGAGGTGGAGTGCGTGGATTGGCTGGGTTTTTGTTTTTGTCTCTTATGACTTAAACCCTAGTGACCGATTGATGTTTGGTTACATGGTTTTGCTTTGTTATTTATTTTTGAGGCATGTCACAAATATTAAAACCTGAGTTTTCTTTTTTTTGTTTTCATTTTCGTGTGGGCCTAAGGCCAAGGTGCTACTCGCACCCCCTGTTGGGCCCAAGTGGCCAGTCTGAACTGATTGGTCTTGCTCTTCACACTCCCCCTCACTTTGCTCACTCTATTAATTTCTTTATCTTTGTTTCTTTTACTTTTATTTATTTAAAAATACTTCCAAATATCAAAAAAAATCCAAAAAAATTCATATTCACTCCTTGAGTCATCTAGTTTCTTATCATAATTTTTCCAGATTTTTATTCTCATCCCACGTGGCCAAATAAATTCAACATTGAGCATTGCTTTCTTGTGGACTCTCATAGACCAATCTGATTGTACAATTTCTATTATTCTCATCCTTTAAGTTATGAACCCCATTCTTTTTGCATTCAAATCCTAAGACACTCTACTACCTTCATGATTTATCTTGGATTTTTCACAAATTTTCTTGCAGGACTTTGCTTGAGTTACTTGTGCCTTAATTTTCAAAACCCTAAATGGTGATACCTTGCATCCTTGAGCTTCATTGACCTAATTTGGTGCTGTATTTTTGCAAACCCTTTTGGATTCTCATTTCTTTATGTTTGGAGAGTACTTTGCTGGTTGGGTAGATTTTTTAAATGCTTGGATCTTTTTCTTGGGTATTTTCTTCCTCACCTTGCCTAATTTTGCATTCTTTGAGTCTTCTAGTCTCTTTTAAGTTTAGAAGGGCACTTGTGCCAACTTCTCTTCACCTTTTAGGGTCCTTTAGAAGTCTATGGTTGCTCCTGGTCTTAGGATAGGGTTTGAGTCTTCTTGGGTCTTGGTGTTAGGCCTCTTTTATGTGCTTTATTTCTTTAAGTGTTATACATACCTTCTTTGCACTTATTTCATCTCTAATCATCTCAATATGATCTTGTGTTGCTTTGCTTATCATCTTGTGAGCTCATTGTCATGCCTATATGCTTGTGTAGCTTCTGACTTGTTGGTTCATGCCTTGATTCTATGTTGTTACACTAACCTTGCAGGGGTTATGGTAAGTTAGAGATGTGGGAATTAAGTTCCACATCTCCATTTCTCATCCCTCCTCATATTGTTTATATGGACTAACATCTTCTTGTTGGGCTTAGGCCTTTCTCATCTCTCCTCTTATATTCTTCTTCTTCTCTTGAGATCTTTTTTAGATTAGAAAGACCTCACAAACCCTAGGAACTCCATGCATGCTAACTTAGGATAGAAACTTTCCCCTAGTTTTTCCTTTTTGCTCCTTTGGTTCTCTTTCTCTTCTCATCTCATAACTCTTAAAAAACACTTTAATAATTTTGAAGCGATGCATTGATCCATAGCCTTATTCCATGAGGTATGCTTGTAGTCTTCCCATCTTGGGATAGTACAAGTTTACCTTGTGATGCACAAGTCTGATCAAGGCATCTCCTTCATGAAAGAAAAGCATAAAAAACACTTCTTCATTGTAAATACCAAAAACACCTAATAAGTAAGCAAGTTAGTGAGCCTAGGCCCTAATCTGTGGGTTCAAGTTTTGGGGATCTTCTCCTTACTTGAGTGTGCTTGTTCTATTATTCCATCTTGGAATGTAGCGACAAGTGCACATTCCATTGATGAGAGCTTGAGTTCACTTCCTTGTGACACACTCATAAAAGCTTCATAAAAAACACAAAACAAGCAATAAGCGTCTTTCCTTCGGGAATTCTTTTCTCACCTCATTTGCTCCGTACGCGAACTTGCTCCTACTTGTCATTTTGCAAGACGGTAACGCACTCGTCGTCCGAGCCTGCAACACCTGAGCAATGACATAGGCAGTTCAAGCCTTTAATTCATAAGCAATTTCCTTGCCACCCCTAGTTAGGGGAACTACGGCGTCTCTGATCCTCATTATCCTGATGAGGTACGTAGGCAGCGGGGTAGGGCCCGTTCGAGCACAATCTTTATTTTCCCTACATTTTTCCCTTTTGTTTTCTCATTCATTTCCTTTCTCAGTTTTCTTTTCCAGTTCATTTTCTTTTCTTTGCAGCAGCTTTCATACCCTCACCCTTTGAAACAGTTTCTTTTGCAAGCGTGGATCCCGTCGGGTACGGCGGACGATCTGGGTGCTAATACCTTCCCAGGTCGTAACCGACTCCCGAGCTCAGTCTCTTTGGTTCGTAGGACCTGTGTCCTTCCTATTCTTTCTTCTGGTTTGTGCAGCATTACCATTCCCTTTCTTCGGGATAAAAATGCCTGGCTGGCGACTCTATTCTTTTTCCGCGCCACTTTCGCGTTTGTACCAGGATGGAAATCCGGGGAGCGACAATGGCCTCTGAAACCAAAACCCTAATTTTAGGTCATCTGTGCAGTTAAGCTTGGCTCTGCTTCCATGCCTTTCTCAGTTCTTGTGCTTTTTTGACTTCCTTGATCTTTGAGGGATATAATATGATGATTGAACATACATGGACCCTCTTAGAATGATTGAATACCTTTGGAGTGGCTCAGATGAATCCTTGGATTGCTCAAATCACAAACCCTAAATACAGATGAATTTGAACCAATGCAGTGAAGTAAAAATGCAATATGAGATGATATGATTGAACTTATGCAAATGAAAAGATCATAAGCCATGGTGAGAACTTAGTGAGGGAAAACTTGGGGTGTTTACACTTGGTCGGAGAACTATACCATCATATTCAAGCTTAACAAGGGCTTTCTTTGGCAAGACATTGAGTGAGGACCCAGTGTCAACTAGAACATGTGAAAGCACAACTCCTTTACACTCCAGAGTGATGTGTAAAGCTTTATTATGATGACAACCTTCCATAGTCAAATCAGCATTGGTGAAGCCTAGTCAATGACTAGTATTAACTTTAGAAACCACCGTCTCTAGCTGATTCACCGTGATCTCTTCAGGCACGTAGGCTGCATGCAGGACTTTAAGTAATGCATCCCGATGAGCTTCAGAACACAAAAGCAACGATAGAATGGAGATCTTGGAAGGAGTCTGATGGAGCTGATCCACCACCTTATAATCTCTTCTCTTGATTATCCTCATAAATTCGTCCACATCCTGATCAGAGGACGTTTTCTGAGCTTCTTTCAAAACTGGTTCTTCAGGCACCACATTTTTTCCTTTAGCCTTGGCAGCAACCTCTGCCTCAACATTAACTCTCGGATTTT
This sequence comes from Lathyrus aphaca, assembly GCA_963966055.1. Classification (NCBI taxonomy): domain Eukaryota; kingdom Viridiplantae; phylum Streptophyta; class Magnoliopsida; order Fabales; family Fabaceae; genus Lathyrus; species Lathyrus aphaca. The sequence continues at coordinate 401,778,229 of OZ014521.1, read as the reverse complement.
GTGACGCGAAGAGACGTCCGCTTCGAGTGAAGCCTCTGCCTCCCCCGACATTATCGATTTGTGGTGTATGAGTTGAAGAATCAAGAACGACTCTCTCCCCGTTGCAGTAGAGGTCTGAACCATAGTGCCATGGTACATCATTATCTTTTTCATACGGAATGGGTCCAGGTACCGTGATGGTGACTGGACTGACTGCAGTGAAAGTAGGAACTGTTATTGTCTGTGGATCGTAATATATGGTGACATGATTTCTGACTGGTGGTGGTGGTGAAAGACTGAAGTTGGGTTGTTGTTGAGATTGTTGCTGAAAATTGTTGGAATCGGGGACCATTGCCGGGTCATAATATATGGTGACTATGGAGATGTCATTATTAATGGTTGCTGTCATTGTAGAAGCGGATGCGGTTGAAATAATGTTTGTTGAAGTGGTAGAGGAGATGATTGTTAACTTTGTAGCAGAGTCTGTCGGAACAATTGTTTTTGAAGTTGTAAGAGGGGTATTTGTTGTTGCTGTAGGAGGAATTGTTGTTGATGTTGTAGAGGTAGAAACCGTTGATGTTATCCGCAGGATACCTTCTTTGATAAGACCATTGACGCCACTTCTTAAACTTGCACAACCATTGGCGGAAACTTTTCAAGATTCACAACAGGCCTCACAACCTAGGAACACTTAAAAGCTGGGCTTTAACCTCTGCCAAAGGTTTTTGAATACTTGCAATATCTTCAATTAGGTTCACTAGTTGATCCTCCTCAATTGTATTTATCCTGGGCCCACCGTGGCTAGGTATAGGATTCTTCGTGACGTTAGGAGGGGGTGAAAAATTTAAAGCCTTTGAATCAACTAGATCCTGGACCTTCATGTGCAAAGCTCTGCACTTTTCTGTTGTGTGGCCAGGTGCATTGAAATGGAAGGCATATCTGGCATTGACGTTTTAATTCCTTGGAAGGTTCTGAGGATCTGGAGGAGCCAGAGTCCTTAATTTAATAAGATTGAGTTTCAAAAGTTGTGGTAGCAAAGTGGCGTAGGGCATCGGGATAGGATCGATTACCCTGTTGACTTGAGATGGCCTTTGCTGGAAAGGACGTTGCTGTTGGTTGTTGTTGTTGTTGTTGTAGGACCTTTGTTGAGGAAAATGTTGTTGCTGAGGGAAATGTTGTGGTTACGGAGTGTATTGTTGTTGAGGTGGTGGAGTGGGAATTGTGACAGCGGCAATTGATCTTGGCATATACTGGGGCCTTCCTCTGCCAATTTGTATTGAATTGGTTTGACTCGACCTGCGAGGCCCTGCAAAAGGTTTCCTTATGCTGCTAGAGCTGGCGCCATTATCAAAAATCTTACCCATTTTTAACAAACTCTCAATTCTTTCTCCTGCTATGACCACGTCAGCAAAGCTAGTGGAAGAGAAAGCAGCCAGCCTATTAATGTATGTCCCCTATAGGGTGTTCATGAACATACCTGCCATTTCTCTTTCCGACATTGGAGGTTGAACAACAGCAACTAATTGCCTCCATCTCTGAGCATACTCTCTGAAGCTTTCTCTGGAGGATTGTGACATGTCCATTAGGAGAGTTCTGTTAGGAGCCATGTCTAAATTGTATTGATATTGGCGTATGAAAGCCTCGGCCAAATCCTTCCAATTTCTGATTGTTGCCCTGGTCAAATGAGAGTACCACTCACGAGATGCCCCAGTCAAGCTATCCTCAAAGTAAAACATCCATAGCTTTTCATCCATGGTGTAAGCCTTTAATCTTCCCAGAAAGGAATGAAGATGGGTACGAGGACAGGAGGTACCGTTATATCTTTCAAAGCAGGGAGGTTTGAATTTGTGAGGAATTCTTACTCCCTCCACCAGCCCCATATCCATAACATCAAATCCTAAGGAGTTTTGGGACTCCATAGATCTCAGCTTTTCTGCTATCTCGTCCAAACGACGATCATAGACTTCATCTCCTGCTCCAACTACAGTGAACTGTTCCTCTTGAGGGTCCTCTTGTAAGGCACGCCCTCCAGTATTACCTTGGGTATTCTTGATAGCATTAACTTCAGGGTTGAGATGAGGCCCAAACTCTGGGGGGTCAGTACGTGGCTGTACATGATCATTATTGGTGGTACCCCCTATACCTGGGTGATTTTCTTTAGAAGTTTTCCGCTCGACCAACTCTCTTAATATTTCTTGGCTTTGGGCCAATCCAGTCATTACTGTCATGAACTGGTTCATCTGAGTCCTCATTTCAGTTCTTTCATTAGCCATCTGGTTTCTTACGTCAGTCAGATCTTGTTGAACTTGGTCCATCTGTAAGCTCGAAAGGTTGTTTCTTGTAGGATACCGGTGAACTCTGTTGATGGGGAAGACCCTCCTATGAGCAATGTTTCCTGAAACCACAACAAAGTGAGAAAACAACAACAAAAATACCTACAAAACAAAGAAATGAGGTTAGTATGCAAATGTAGTATGTCTATTAGTCTTCCAAGGGTATCCGGTTTGGTTCTTTGGTTTTGACCTTCCAGACCTCGAGGAATGATGATGTTGAAGAGAAATGAAGCCCAAAGGATAATACATAAACCATATATTACAAATGTAAAGATACATAGTCTATGATTACAACAAGTTCCCATGTTGGGTCAAAATACAACAAAATCAACAAAAGTACAAACAAAAGGAAGTACAAATACAAAGAAATCAGACATCCAGCCCAAAGTCATCCTCTTTGACTTCCTTTAGGAGAGCATCAGTCACTGGTCCAACTGGATGTTCTGTGATGGTCCTGATAAGAAGGTTCCTGGTGGCAATAGCATTTGTTAACTTCTTATACTTGTCTTGGTCTTTTGATCTCTTCAACCCCGCCCGGAGTTTCAACTCAGAGATTTCCTTCTGTGCTGTTAACAAGGCTTTCTGACTCTTCTTCTCATTAGCTTCCAACTGTTCTATCCTAGCCTGGGTCTTCTGATCTTCTTGTGAACGAGCCTCAATGATTCTGATCCATCTAGCCTGAATCTCTTCCAAGTAGTGCTCAGCTCTGGCCTTCTGAGTCTTAGCTTCTTTGCAAGCATTCTTCTATACCAACTCCCATGCTCGGGCCCTTCTGATGTAATCATCTGTCTTCTCAATCTTGGTCTTATGCTCGATCCGGAGCTTCTCTAACCTTTCATTGTCTAGACGATTATCATTCCTCTCCCAGAGGGTCTTCTTTAGAGCTTCAGAAAGCTGAGTATTCCTTTCTTTCAACTTCTCAAATTCCTCTAAGCTGACTGTAGCCATAGGCTCTACTACTGATGGTCCAGGCACATCCTCCAGGGTGAATGGCATGCGGGTGATCTATCCTCTAATATGTGACCAATCAAAATACTGAGCTGAAGCTATGTTGTTGCACTTGCCAAGAATGGTAGTCCCTTTTGTCTGAATGCTATCCCAAGCCCAGGCTGCTTGTCAGACGATAGCATGATTATTCTGAATGTCACAGTAAATGGTTTCTGATAAGTCTTGCTCTCTTGGTGGATGTACTAAGGCATACCCTAGTTGCCTTTTGAATAGCAAACGATTGTAGTTGATGCAACCCTTCACTCAAATCAGAGGTACATTGGGATACTGCCCACAGTTGGTGATTATGTCTCTACCCTTGGTACTCTGAGTGCACCACCTGATGTCTTCTGAAGTGAGAGCAATCATTCTCTTAGCCCAGTTTCTTGACTGAAGAGGGTTCAAGAAAGTTTCTGACTTTGGCAAGTGTCTCAATAACCAGCAATAGAAGAGAGGTGCACAACATCTGACTAATCTTCCCCTATTCTTCTCATTTCTCTGATGCACTGAATATTAGAAATCCCCTAGCAAGGTAGGAACTGGATTCTTCAGCAAGAAGAGATGGATAAAATTCTTGCTTACAAACTTAGGCTCGTCTGCAAACAAGATGATACCATATATGCTAAGGGCCAGGAGAGCACAAACAGTTTCCCACTTCCCTGTTGCAGCATGACTGGTGGCCTAAGTAATCAAGAAGTCCAAATGGAGGCCTGGGATTCCAGCCTTGGTGGTCATATTCTGATCAATGATGGTGGTTTCAAAATATAGAGCCTTATCTATATCCTCATTCCTAGGAGCAGTCATCTCAGGGTTGAAAGGAATCCCTCTCCTGATGGGGACACCTAACAACATGGAAACCTCCTCTAACAAAGGGCCCAACTGAAAGTCTGGAAAGGTAAAACATCTGAGAGAAGGGTTATAGAACTGAAGGCAAGTGTGGATCATACTCCTCTGTGATGCATCCAAGTCCATGATCATGTCCATGATACCACCATAGTGTTCCCTGAATAAAGGGACATGATCAGGAGTGATGAGTGTCTGGATCTCCTGATGCCTGCTAGAGAAGGATCGAAGAAATGATAAGTAATGTTGCTCTTCCTGGATGAGTCCATACTGACAATGGATACTGAAGGAAATAACTGAGGAGAAATGCTGATGAAGATAACTAATAAAGATGCTGAAGGAAATCTCTGATGAAGATAGCTGGTGAATATATCTGATGAAGATGTCTGAGCAGAAGAATAGTCAAAACCAAACCAAATAAAATGTGGATACCCTGTAAAACAAATAGACAAATGTTAAAATGATGCAAAATGATGTATGCAGAATGATATGCAAGGGTTTGTGATCAAGTGTTGGATCTGTTATCTGCCTTGATAAGATCCATGTGTGTTCAGAAGTCCAGATGAAGGCTTAGAGAACCAGTAACCAGGTGGGAGACTCAAATAAAGAGTCACAAGTCCAGGGTTTCATAAGATCAGTCCAAAATAGTATAACCTTAACAATATCAGTAACAGGGTATGATGAGGCCAAGGGTTCCTGCAAACCTGTAAACATCCCACCCCCTCACAGGTATTGTTCTAGAACAAAAATCCTCAGACTTGGATCAGTTATGAGAAGTGTAAACACTTCTAACCCGGAGGTACAATGTTTACATTAATCATAAAGGATCCTCCTTTAATTCATTTCAGATGTTGAAGGTCATCTAAAAAGGTCATCCAGACTTAGTAGGCTTCCCAGATAGCCCTAGTACTACAGGAAATCCGTAGCACAAAGTTCTCAAGAAGAAACCCATGTCTGAACCGTGTTTCATATTCCCGCACCATACCGAAATGGAATGGGAAAGAATATGAAGCTACACTATCCTATGTGTCACTCAGGCTCCCGGTATGGAACCTTACTCACTGAATATCCCTCCCACCAAGGTAAACAACAGATCCAACACATGATATGATGACAATAGTATGAAATGCATAAAAATAGTAAATAAAAGCAATAAATAAAGTTTTACAGAAAGAAATAAATAAAGCAATAAACAAAAAGCACTTATAGCACATAACACCCCCATAAACACAAATCAAACAAGCACTAGGAGAAACCCATAAAAAGAACCAGAAGCCCTGGTTGCAAGATTAATTCCCCAGCAGAGTCGCCAAGCTGTTGCTCCCCTGAAAAGACACTAAGTCCCAAGGTGCATACGCGAACGGTCGGCGAAAGAGAAAAAGGTTGAAATGATTGAATAGAGTCGCCATCTAGGCATTTTTATCCCGAAGGAAAGGTAATGCTGCAAAAACCTAAAAAGAGATGGATAATACGGTTGCGAACCAGAAAAACTGAGAAAGGGGGTTGGTTACAACCTGGGAAAGTATTAGCATCCAAATTGTCCGTCGTACTCGACGGGATCCACGTTTACAAGATTGTGTTTAAAGGGGTAGTGTATGTGTTATCTGTGTGCAAAAGCTAAGAATGAATGTACAAGTGTCAGTGCAAAAAGGTGAATTGCTCATGAACTGAGGCTTTTAAAGAATATTGAAAGAGGGGGAAGACATAAAGAATTTTGTTCGATAACTGTTAAGTTATGCCTACGTATCCTCTCGTGCAATGAGGAAGTCAAAACACCGTAGTTCGACTCAAAGAGACTGAAAATAAATTGAATATGAACTGCTTGCTTGTCTATGCTCAAGTGTATGACTCGTCTGGCTCAGTGCTAACTGTCTTGCATTAGACGGAAGAAGCGAGTTCTCGTTTATGAATGAGTGTGATGAGAAAAGAACCCCGAAGGAGACGATTTTTGTTGGTTTTTGTGTTTTCAGTCTTGTTATTGTTTTTGGTGTTTTGCATAAGTTAATGAGCTTAAGCCTAAATCAAAGGTTGTAAACTCATTATATCCTCCCCGATTAGGGATAATGAGCCTACTTAAGTATGAGATAGGCATCTCAACTTAATTACCATGATGATGTAGGATTAAGATCATTAACCTATTTGTGATTATTTAGATGTTTTTGGGTTTTTGTTTAGTGTTAAGTAATGAGTTTAATCTCTAATCACAGATTAGTGAACTCATTACACCATCCTAATAGAAGGATAATAAACGAGAACACTTAAGTTGAGGAAGATACCTCAACTTAATCCATGGTTAGGGATTAAATTCATTATATAACAAACCTTTATTAAATGGATTTTAATTAAGGGGTGAGGTTAAGAAGTGGATTTTATCGTTTGTAAGACAACTTGAGGGGGACTTGTCCATTAAACACTAGGGTTAGTCCCTCTTAACCATAAGGAAGAGATAGAACCCTAATGTAAGGCCCAAGTGACAAGATAAAGCCTTGGTAATTATTAATGATTTGATTAAGAGGTGTAAACAAATTAAAGGTTTAACACTTAGGTTTAAAGTTATACACTCCATCCTAAGAGAAGGATGCAGGCATAACCCTAATTCCAAAGTCCTAAAACCTTAAGAGTTTAGTCTCTGATTATTGAGATGAGAGGAGAGACTCAAAGGTAAAAGTCTAAGGGGGACTATACACAACCCTAAAAGCTATCATGCTTGGGTATCCTATGTTTTGTTAGGCTTAAAAGGAAAGATCTTCAAGGCCACCAATGGAAGAAGCAGATGAAAAGAGAAGGAGAAAGAAGAACAAGTTACTAACTTGAAAGAAAGAAAGTAAGAAGGATGAGACATAAGTGAATTAGATTCACTTCAAAGACATGTAAAAAGGCATATGAATGAGATAAGAAGAGGTGGGAGGTGAAGGGAAATCCACCTCCCAAATAACATACCAAGAGTTCTTGAAAATGTTAGTATGAATGCATAAGGTATAAAGTAAAAGGAAATGAATTTAAATGAGATATAAAGACCAAAGTCAGAAGTGATTATGCAATGCAAATGGCATATGAGATGATTCAAAGTCATACAAGATGCATATGAATGATCATACAAAGATGAGATGCAAAGGAAGCATGCTTAGATGCTTGAAAACACATGAATGTTTATGAAATGTAATGAATGCAAGACATGGAAAATGAATGAAGAAATGATCAAGCAATGTTCAAGCATGTCTTAATATGTCTAAGATATCATACAAATGCTTGAAATGTCATGGAAAGTTCATGTGATGATGATATGCAAAGGAGAATGCAAATGAACATGAGAAATTAGGGTTTTATGAATATATGAGATGCAAATGACCAAAACAGAAGCATACAACATGATAAAAAATTGAAATCAAGCTCAATCAAACCTTAAACCGATACAAGATCAAACCCCAAAGGAGAAGGTCAAAAGCTAATCCTATTGAAAGTTATGAATTTTCTAAGTTTGCTAGGGTTTTTGGGTGATTCTCAAGGGAAAATGCAAATCAAATTGAAAAATGCAAGATAAATTCATGAGAAACATAACCTATAAACTACATGCAATATGTGAAACAATGAAAAAAGAATCAAGTTCAAACTCATCATGGTTAGGTAGAAATGAATTTTTCAAGTTAGGGTTAGAAAATGTGATATTTAAGAACCCTAATTCAAAGAAAATTGTGAAATTATGATCAAACCTAAAAAGAAATTTGTATGTTGAGTTTGAAAATGTTTCTAAATGTATTGGAATGGTTCATGAATTTTTTGGAGATTTTTAGAAACCTAAATGTATTTTTAATTAATTAAAAATAACATTTAAATATTTTAAAAATACTTTTTTAATGCAAAAAATAAAATAAAAATCATTTTTTGGTTGAAAAAAAATATTTGGATCAGAAATGCAAAAGATCATAATTTTGTGATGTGTTTTACTATTTTAAATAAAATGAGCAAAACAAATAAAGAAAAATGAAATAAAAATGAAATTAAATGGAAGGTAAACGCATCCAAGGGCCAGGATTCAAACAAAAAGGGAGAGAGTTGACTGACGTGTTATTGTGTTGTCAGGATATGATCTGGTATAATTTAAATTTAACCTAATTAATTAAACTAATTAAACTGATTAGGGTTTTAATGGAACATCTGGGCCCTTCATCCACGCGCGAAACTCACATCCTACGACCCACATTTAAACTGAGGTCTAAACCCTAATTACGAACCCTAAGCACTTTCAGGTGACCGAAGCTAGCTCCAGTCATCTTCTCCGGCAAGATAAAAACTCAACTCTCTCCCCAGGCCATGAAAACATCCCAAACTCTCCAGAATCACTCCCCAAACATCAATAAGCAAGAATCAATCAACGAAAACAATTTATTTTTCGCATACAGAGAGAATCGAATCAAACAAGTTTCACGGGCAAATTTTCAGAGGCTTCATACATTCTCAAATCTCAACCATTTTCAAAACAAATTACATCACAATGATCAGTGGAGCATACAAATTCATATTGTAACTTAAAAAACAACTTCTGGAAAAATTGTTCTTGAGGTATACCTGAGATGAAGCTTTCACTCCCTGAGCTTTCTGGCCTCTTTCTTGGTTTAATCCACCTCTAATGAACCCCCTGATGATGTTGCAATGCTTAGAACAAGTTTGTGTGGCTTGGTTTGAGAGGTACAGCTCCACTGCACCAGGAATCATGTTTTGGTTTGGTTGTGTTTTAGGGCTTTTCAGAGGGTGCTTTGTGTTCTATGGACCATTTGAAGATGATTGGTGAAGTTTGTTTTGAGGTTTGATGGTTGTGTTGTGCAATTCGAAGAGATGAAGTTCTATGATGATTTTTGGGATTCTGAGTTGTGGGAGCTTGCACGCTTGCTTCTTGTGTCAAATAAGCTCCATAATGTTTGTATGTAGTGTCTTGATTGGTCAGAGAGTGGTTAGTGGCATGGTTTGATTGGTATGAGCAAGTTGCAAAAAGTCAAAGGTTTTTGTACCTTAGGTATGGGCCATGGCAGAGCTGGCTTCAAGGGGTGTCTGGCCTCAGATTGCATCAAGGAGGGCCATAGAATTGGTTTTATGCAGCTGGCACAAGTGGATAGAAGGTTCCAAGGCATTTTGCAAAGTTTGTGTGTTTTGGCCCTTTTGAGATTTCTTAAAGATCAAGTCATGAAAACTATGCAATCTTGGGCCAATTCTGATCTTTGGAAATTTCCTTGACATGTTATGATGCATAGAAGTTGATTAGAGGTCATAAAAAGGTTTGGCAAGTGAAATTGCAAAATTCCCTCTTTGGCATGAACTTGAAAATTATAGGATTTTTGCCAACTTTGAAAGGCCATATCTTGAGTTCTAGGATGAATAAAGACATGTTCTAGTACTTTTTGAAAAGGGAAAGACCTAATCTACAACTTTCATGTCCAATAATTTTTCATTTGAAGCATTTTTGGTCATGAAAGAGGAGGGTGAAAATCATTCCCAAAATGGAAAGTTTCCCTTACAAGTCATTTCCAAAAATAGCAAGTTTGCGATTGGCCCAAAATTCTTCAAATTTGTGAAATTCCAAGCACCTCTAAGACCAAATAAAGATCATAGAGACTCAAAATGATGATAATGACCCTTTGGTACCCTTGTTGGGGGACTCAAATGCCCTGATTTTGACTTCACTTGCTCAAGAAGTTACCCAATGATCAGATGACTTCCACAATGAATTTCTTTATCAAACTTGGTACATATGATCCTTATATCATTTTAAGAACATTAGAAACAAGAATGACCAAAAAAATTGGAGTTAAGGCCTCTGAAACCAAAACCCTAATTTTGGTCATCTGTGTAGGAAAACCCTAGCTCTACTTCCATGCCTTTGCCATTCTTTGTGATCCTTTGACTTTTATGAACTTTGGGGAACATATTATGATCATGGAACACACATGGACCCTCTTGGAAAGCTTCAAGACCTTTGATATGGCTCAGATTGATTCTTGGATTGCTCAAGTCACAAACCCTAGATGCAGATGAAAATGGAACTATGTAGTGAGACAAATATGCAATATGAGATGGTATGTTTATGCTAATGCAAAAATGAAAGATAACAAGCCATGGTGTGAGAAAAAGTGAGGGCAAATTTGGGGTGTTTACACTAATTGAATGAGTTGAGTGCATAATTATGTTGTGAATAATGTATGCATTTTCAAGAATGTTGTGTGTCATTTTGTATGTTAAGCATAATGTATGCATTCTTGTGTTATGGGATTCTTTGTGAATCCATTGTAGCATCGTATGCTCATGTGGAGTGTGATCAATGACTACAACACGATCGTGTGCCCATGTGGGGTGTGAGCAATCAGATTGTGTCCCCGTGTGGGGTGTGAGCAATCCATAAACATTGTGTGCCCGTGTGGGGTGTGAGCAATGGGTGACTTATTCACATTGATTGTGTGCCCGTGTGCGGTGTGAGAAATCGGATTGTGTGCCTGTGTGGGGTGTGATCAATCCATAAACATTATGTGCCCATGTGGGGTGTGAGCAATGGGTGAACATTGTATTCCCGATGGGGAGTTACTTAGGTAACGAGCGATGGTTCCAATTAGTTCCTGAGTAAACTTGATGATGATTGAGTCGGTACTGCATTGCATTTGCATAGAGTCATGAGTCGGTCTCTATGATTTGCATTTATCATCTGAATTGTGAAATGATGAAATAAACCTGAATATATATATATATATATATATATATATATATGTTTATATGGAGATGAAAGTATGTATTGATGAAAACATGCTTGTTTATATATATATGGATGTGTGGATATATATATATATATATATATATATATATATATATATATATATATATATATATATATGTGTGTGTGTGTGTGTGTGTGTGTGTGTGTGTGTGTGTATACATTGTAGTGTATATGTGAGAATAAACATGAATGGTTATATGTTTATGAAAATTGTGCATAATGAACGTGCTAGTGTGAATATATGTATATGTATACATTGTGATGTATATAGGTGATGAGAAATGATTTGTGGTGAGAACATGATGTATGTGTATTTTATATGTTGAGATATATAATTATATGCAATGTTATTATGATAATGTTTCTCACCCTTCTGCTGTTTTATGATGCTCTATGAGGCATTGCAGAGTAAGTAGTTGGGGGTCTTTTTGTGAAGCTTGCCTTCATCTTTTTGGTTGGTCGGCTCTGATATGTAGCACCGGGTTGCTAGGGTCGGCTTGATGCCTTTTATGATACATTTTGTATACGTATTTTGGTGATGATTATTTTATGTAAACATGAAATATTTTGGTGAATCAAACTTGTGGATATATTTATGATAAGTATATAAGTTTTAAATTTTTATGTTAGTTTCCGTTATTATTTGAATTTATTGAATACGGGTGTAAGGATGAAATCCTTCTGTGCAAGTTACCCTGTTTGTTGCATATCTTTGTATGAACAGATGTTGTATGTTTTGATTTGAATTATAATGTGGCATGCTCCTATTATACCATGTTTCAAATACACTCTGATGAAATTTTTATTATGTGCCTAAATGATTTAATTGATTATTTGGGGAGTATAGGAATGAGGTGTTACATTAAGTGGTATCAGAGCCAGTGTTCGAGTCAGTTGTGTCTGTCTTGTTGTTGTAATGATTGAACTTTTGTTTAATCTTGTTGTTGTCTTTGGGAATGATCAGAATATGGCTGGTAGAAATGACAATGCGATGGCTGCGTCTTTGGAAGCAATGGCTAGGGCAGTGCAGGGAGCGCCGAATGAGAATGTTATTGATAAGTTCAGGCAGAATCAACCACCGGTCTTCAAAGGAAGATTTGATCTCGATGGTGCTCAGAATTGGTTGAAAGAGATTGAAAGAATCTTCAGAGTCATGGACAATGCTGAAGAGAGTAAGGTGAGGTTTGGTTCTCACATGCTAAAGGAAGAAACTGATGATTGGTGGGTCGGTAGAAGTCAAGCTCTTGAGGAGGATGATGAAGAGATAACTTGGGAAGTTTTTTGTACTGAGTTCTTGGGGAAGTACTACCCTGAAAGTGTGAAGGGAAAAAGGAGGTGGAATTCCTTGAGCTGAAGCAAGGTAGTATGTCAGTGGTTGACTATACCGCTAAGTTTGTGGAGTTGGTTCAGTTTCATCCTCATTATGATGCTGCTACTGTTGAGTTTTCGAAGTGTATTAATTATGAGAATGGTTTGCGTCCTGAGATTAAGCAAGCTGTGGGATATCAAAGAATTAGAAGGTTTTCGGATTTGACGGAATGTTGTAGAATTTTTTAGGAAGATAGCAAAGCTCGTTCTACACATTACAAGAGTTTGAATGAGAGGAAAGGGAAGCAACAAGCTAGAAGTGGACCTTATATGCCACCCGCTGATAAGGGCAAGCATAGGGGAAACTTTTATAAGAGATCTGGTGGAAGGAGTTCTGGTCCCGTTAAATGTTGCAAGTGTGGCGATTTGGGCCATAAGTCTTTTGAGTGTGTGAAGAATATTGTGAAATGTTCAAACTGTGTAGGCCTTAGACATGCTACTAACGAGTGTAGAAGGAATGTGGTGAAGTGCTTCAATTGTGGAGAAGCGGGTCACATTAGTACTAAGTGTACTAAGTCGAAGCAAGCTCAGGCGGGCAGAAAGGTGTTTACATTAGTAGGGAAGGACACTACTAGTGCAGACCGTTTGATTAAAGGTAAATGCTTTATTAATAGTACGTCTTTAGTTACTACTATTGATACGGGAGCGAATCATTCGTTCATTTCTCATGAGTGCGCTAAGCGTTTGAAATTGTTTTTGACTTCTTGGGGTGGTGAGATGGTTATTGAGACTCCTACTTCAGGGTCGGTAACTACTTCTTTGGTGTGTGTAAGTTGTTCTTTGACCATGTATGGTAAAGATTTTGTTATGGATTTAGTTTGTTTGCCGTTGGAGGGTTTGGACGTAATTTTGGGTATGAACTGGTTGCAATTTAATCGAGTTTATATAGATTTCTACCATAAGTTAGTAAGGTTTCCTTCTTTGGATGATGGTGAAGATGAGAGTTTCCTATCCACGAAAGAGTTGAAGAAACTTTTAGTAGACGAAGCTCAATTGTTTGGTTTGTTTGCATCGTTGTCAGTGGAAAGCGAAGTTGAAATCAGTAGGTTTCCAGTGGTGTGTGATTTTCCAGAAGTGTTTCCAGACAATATTAAGGATGTACCTCCGGAAAGAGAAGTTGAGTTTTCTATTGATCTAGTTCTGGGTACTAGACCGATTTCGATGGCACCGTATCGTATGTCAGCTTCAAAATTGGTAGAATTGAAGAAGCAATTGAATGAATTGTTGGACAAGAGGTTTGTTAGGCGTAGTGTTTCTCCTTGGGGTTCTCCGCTATTGTTGGTAAAGAAGAAGGATGGAAGTATGCAGTTATGCATTGATTATCGATAGTTGAACAAGGTGACAATTAATAACAAGTATCCACTTCCGAGGATCGATGATTTGATGGACTAATTGGTTGGTGTGCGTGTTTTTAGTAATATTGATTTGAGATCAGGATATCACCAGATTCGTGTGAAAGAAGAGGATATTCAAAAGACGGCTTTTAGAACACGGTATGGTCATTACGAGTATTCTGTGATGCCATTCGGAGTTTCTAATGCGTCGGGCGTGTTTATGGAATACATGATCATATTTTTCATGAACAGTTGGATCGTTTCATGGTTGTGTTCATCGACGACATTTTGATTTATTCTAAGTCTCAAGAGGAGCATGAAGAGCATTTAAGAATTGTGTTACAGATTTTGAAAGAGAAGCAATTGTATGCTAAGTTGTCAAAGTGCGAGTTTTGGTTGTCGAAGGTAAGTTTTCTTGGACATGTTATTTCCGATGGTGGTATTAGTGTGGATCCATCCAAGATTGATGCGGTAATGCAATGGGAAGTTCCTAGATCAGTTACGGAGATTCAAAAAATTTTAGGTTTGGCGGGTTATTATCGGAGGTTTATCGAAGGATTTTCAAAGTTGGCACTTCCGTTAACGCAATTGGCTTGTAAGAGAAAGGCTTTCATTTGGGATATTCATTGCAAAGAGAGTTTCATGGAACTTAAGAGAAGGTTAACAACGGCTCCGATCTTGATTTTGCCGAATCCGACGGAACCATTTGTGGTGTTTTGTGATGCTTCATTGTTTGGGTTAGGTGGTGTTTTGATGCAAGATGGAAAAGTTGTAGCTTATGCTTCAAGACAATTGAGGGTTCGTGAAAAGAATTATCCTACGCATGATTTGGAATTGCGGCCGTGGTTTTTGCTCTAAAAATTTGGAGGCATTATCTTTATGGTGCGAGATTTGAAGTTTTAAGTGATCACAAGAGTTTGAAGTATTTATTTGATCAAAAGGAATTGAACATGAGACAAAGGAGGTGGTTAGAAATTTTGAAGGATTATGATTTTGGTTTGAATTACCATCCGGGTAAGGCGAATGTTGTAGCCGATGCCTTAAGTCGTAAGCTGTTACATATGTCCACATTGATGATAAAAGAATGAGAACTTTTGGAGGATTTTAGAGACTTGAGTTTGGTTTGCGAGATGACACCGAGAAGTGTGAGAATTGGTATGCTACATGTTACGAATGATTTTTCTTGCAACCGTTTGTGAAAAGAAAAAGTTGGATTTAAAATTTGTTGATTTGATGATGAATGAGAATGAGGATTTTAAGGTTGATAATTTTGGAGTTTTGAGATTCCATGGTCGTATTTGTATTCCCGATGATATGGAGTTGAAAAAGATGATATTGGAAGAGGGACATCGAAGTAATTTAAGTATTCATCCGGGAGCGAATAAGATTTATCAAGATTTGAAAAAGTTCTTTTGGTTGTACGAATTGCAGAGAGATGTAGCTCATTTTGTGTATGCATGTTTGACTTGTCAGAAGTCTAAGGTGGAACATCAGAAGCCTAGTGGTTTGATGCAACTGTTAGATATTCCGGAATGTAAAAGGGATAATATATCGATGGATTTTGTTATGGGATTGCCGAATACGCAAAGAGATCATAATTCTATTTGGGTGATTGTGGATAGGCTTACTAAATCTGCTCACTTTATTCTGATTGATATTAGTTATCAATTGGAGAAGCTAGCCGAGATTTATGTTTCTGTGATTGTCAAGCTACATGGAGTTCCTAAGAGTATTGTATCGGATATAGATACTAGATTTACATCGAGGTTTTGGGAAAGTTTGCAAAAGGCTTTGGGTTCTAAGCTAAGATTGAGTTCGGCTTACCATCCGCAAACGGACGGTCAAACCGAAAGGACAATTCAATCGTTGGAGTATTTTTTGCGTGCTTGTGTGCTAGAGCAATGTGGTGTTCGGTTTCGTATCATTGAGTTATCATCCAAGTTATGATAGTCTCTTGTTCGCTTAATTTCCCAAGTGGGATAAAGTATTTTTGATTCCGAAAAGTTTGGTTTCGTATCTTTGAGTTTTCATCCAAGTTATGATTGTCTCTTGTTCACTTTATCTCCCAGGGGGGATAAAGTATTTTCGATTCCACCATATCCGGTTTCATTTATTTGAGTTATTATCCAAGTAATGATAGTCTCTTTTCAAGCTCGCTCAAGGTGTGTCTTATTTTCTTTATCTCCCAAGTGGGATAAATAATTTTCGATCCCGCCAAGTTCGGTTTCGTATATTTGAATTTTCATCCAAGTTATGATAGTCTCTTGTTTTCTTTATCTCCCAAGTGGGATAAATTCTTTTCAAACCCGCCAAGTTCGGTTTCGTATCTTTGAGTTATCATCCAAGTTATAATATTCTCTTGTTCGCTCTATTTCCCAAGTGGGATGAAGTTTTTTAGATTCCACAAAGTTCGGTTCCGTACCTTTGAGTTATCATCCACGCTATGGTAGTCTCTTTTCAAGCTCACTCCAAGTGTGTCAAATTCGCTTTATCTCTCAAGAGGGATAAAGATTTTTGATCCCGCCAAGTTCGTTTTCGTATCTTTGAGTTATCATCCAAGTTATGATAGTCTCTTGTTCGCTTTATTTCCCAAGTGGGATAAAGTCTTTTTGATTTCGACATGTCCGGTTTTGTATCTTTGAGCTATCATCCAATTTATGATAATCTCTTGTTCGCTTTATCTCCTAGGGGGATAAGGTCTTTTCTAATTCTGCCAAGTCCGGTTTCGTTTGTTTGAGTTATCATTCGTGTTACGATAGTCTCTTTTCAAGCTCATTCAAGGTGTGTCTTGTTTGATATATCTCCCAAGTGGGAAAAATTCTTTTCGATCCCGTCATTTTCGGTTTCGTATCTTTGAGTTATCCAACTTATGATAGTCTCTTGTTTGCTTTATCTCCCAAGTGGGATAAATGCTTTTCTATCCCTCCAAGTTTGGTTTCGTATCTTTGAGTTAACATCCAAGTTATGATAGTCTCTTGTTCGCTTTATTTCCCAAGTGGGATAAAGTTTTTTTGATTCCGCCAAGTTCGGTTGCGTACCTTTGAGGTATCATCCAAGCTATGGTTATCTCTTTTCAAGCTCACTCAAAGTGTGTATAATTCGCTTTATCTTCCAAGATGGATAAATGCTTTTTGATCCCGCCATGTTCAGTTTCGTATCTTTGAGTTATCATCCAAGTTATGATAGTGTCTTGTTCGCTTTATTTCCCAAGTGGGATAAAGTATTTTTGATTCCGAAACGTTTGGTTTTGTATCTTTGAGCTATCATCCAATTTATGATAGTCTCTTGTTCACTTTATCTCCCAGGGGGGATAAAGTATTTTCGATTCCGCCATGTCCGGTTCCGTTTATTTGAGTTATCATCCATGTTATTATAGTCTCTTTTCAAGCTCGCTCAAGGCGTGTCTTGTTTTATTTATCTCCCATGTGGGATAAATAATTTTTGATCCCGCCAAGTTCGGTTTCGTATATTTGAGTTTTCATCCAAGTTATGATAGTCTCTTGTTTTCTTTATCTCCCAAGTTGGATAAATTTTTTTCATACCCGCCAAGTTCGGTTTCATATCTTTGAGTTATCATCCAAGTTATAATAGTCTCTTGTTCGCTTTATTTCCCAAGTGGGATGAAGTTTTTTAGATTCCACCAAGTTCGGTTCCGTACCTTTGAGTTATCATCCACGCTATGATAGTCTCTTTTCAAGCTCACTCCAAGTGTGTCTAATTCGCTTTATCTCTCAAGAGGGATAAATGTTTTTCGATCCCGCCCAGTTCGGTTTCGTATCTTTGAGTTATCATCCAAGTTATTATAGTCTCTTGTTCGCTTTATTTCCCAAGTGGGATAAAGTCTGTTTGATTCCGACAAGTCTGGTTTCGTATCTTTGAGCTATCATCCAAGTTATGATAATCTCTTGTTCGCTTTATCTCCTAGGGGGATAAAGTCTTTTCGATGCTGCCAAGTCTGGATTCGTTTGTTTGAGTTATCATTCGTGTTATGATAGTCTCTTTTCAAGCTCATTCAAGGTGTGTCTTATTTGATTTATCTCCCAAGTGGGAAAAATGATTTTTGACGCCGCCATTTTCGGTTTCGTATCTTTGAGTTATCCAATTTATAATAGTCTCTTGTTTGCTTTATTTCCCAAGTGGGATAAAGTCTTTTTGATTCCAACAAGTCCGGTTTCGTATCTTTGAGCTATCATCCAAGTTATGATAATCTCTTTTTCACTTTATCTCCTAGGGGGATAAAGTCTTTTCGATTCTGCCAAGTCCGGTTTCGTTTGTTTGAGTTATCATTCGTGTTATGATAGTCTCTTTTCAAGCTCATTCAAGGTGTGTCTTGTTTGATTTATCTCCCACGTGGGAAAAATGCTTTTCAATCCCGCCATTTTCGGTTTCGTATCTTTGAGTTATCCAACTTAGATAGTCTCTTGTTTGCTTTATCTCCCAAGTGGGATTAATGCTTTTCTATCCCTCCAAGTTTGGTTTCGTATCTTTGAGATAACATCCAAGTTATGATAGTTTCTTGTTCGCTATATTTCCCAAGTGGGAAAAAAAATTTTTGATTCCGCCAAGTTCGGTTGCGTACCTTTGAGGTATCATCCAAGCTATGGTTATCTCTTTTCAAGCTCACTCAAAGTGTGTCTAATTCGCTTTATCTCCCAAGAGGGATAAATGATTTTTGATCCCGCCATGTTCGGTTTCGTATCATTGAATTATCATCCAAGTTATGATAGTCTCTTGTTCGCTTAATTTCCCAAGTGGGATAAAGTATTTTTGATTCCGAAAAGTTTGGTTTCGTATCTTTGAGCTATCATCCAAGTTATGATTGTCTCTTGTTCACTTTATCTCCCAGGGGGGATAAAGTATTTTCGATTCCACCATGTCCGGTTTCATTTTTTTGAGTTATTATCCAAGTTATGATAGTCTCTTTTCAAGCTCGCTCAAGGTGTGTCTTATTTTCTTTATCTCCCAAGTGGGATAAATAATTTTCGATCCCGCCATGTTCGGTTTCGTATATTTGAATTTTCATCCAAGTTATGATAGTCTCTTGTTTTCTTTATCTCCCAAGTGGGATAAATTCTTTTCAAACCCGCCCTGTTCGGTTTCGTATCTTTGAGTTATAATCCAAGTTATGATATTCTCTTGTTCGCTCTATTTCCCAAGTGGGATGAAGTTTTTTAGATTCCACAAAGTTCGGTTCCGTACCTTTGAGTTATCATCCACGCTATGGTAGTCTCTTTTCAAGCTCACTCCAAGTGTGTCAAATTCGCTTTATCTCTCAAGAGGGATAAAGATTATTGATCCCGCCAAGTTCGTTTTCGTATCTTTGAGTTATCATCCAAGTTATGATAGTCTCTTGTTCGCTTTATTTCCCAAGTGGGATAAAGTCTTTTTGATTCCGACATGTCCGGTTTTGTATCTTTGAGCTATCATCCAATTTATGATAATCTCTTGTTCGCTTTATCTCCTAGGGGGATAAGGTCTTTTCTAATTCTGCCAAGTCCGGTTTCGTTTGTTTGAGTTATCATTCGTGTTACGATACTCTCTTTTCAAGCTCATTCAAGGTGTGTTTTGTTTGATATATCTCCCAAGTGGGAAAAATTCTTTTCGATCCCGCCATTTTCGGTTTCGTATCTTTGAGTTATCCAACTTATGATAGTCTCTTGTTTTCTTTATCTCCCAAGTGGGATAAATGCTTTTCTATCCCTCCAAGTTTGGTTTCGTATCTTTGAGTTAACATCCAAGTTATGATAGTCTCTTGTTCGCTTTATTTCCCAAGTGGGATAAAGTTTTTTTGATTCCGCCAAGTTCGGTTGCGTACCTTTGAGGTATCATCCAAGCTATGGTTATCTCTTTTCAAGCTCACTCAAAGTGTGTCTAATTCGCTTTATCTCCCAAGAGGGATAAATGCTTTTTGATCCCGCCATGTTCAGTTTCGTATCTTTGAGTTATCATCCAAGTTATGATAGTGTCTTGTTCGCTTTATTTCCCAAGTGGGATAAAGTATTTTTGATTCCGAAACGTTTGGTTTTGTATCTTTGAGCTATCATCCAATTTATGATAGTCTCTTATTCACTTTATCTCCCAGGGGGGATAAAGTATTTTCGATTCCGCCATGTCCGGTTTCGTTTATTTGAGTTATCATCCATGTTATTATAGTCTCTTTTCAAGCTCGCTCAAGGCGTGTCTTGTTTTATTTATCTCCCATGTGGGATAAATAATTTTTGATCCCGCCAAGTTCGGTTTCGTATATTTGAGTTTTCATCCAAGTTATGATAGTCTCTTGTTTTCTTTATCTCCCAAGTTGGATAAATTTTTTTCATACCCGCCAAGTTCGGTTTCATATCTTTGAGTTATCATCCAAGTTATAATAGGCTCTTGTTCGCTTTATTTCCCAAGTGGGATGAAGTTTTTTAGATTCCACCAAGTTCGGTTCCGTACCTTTGAGTTATCATCCACGCTATGATAGTCTCTTTTCAATCTCACTCCAAGTGTGTCTAATTCGCTTTATCTCTCAAAAGGGATAAATGTTTTTCGATCCCGCCCAGTTCGGTTTCGTATCTTTGAGTTATCATCCAAGTTATTATAGTCTCTTGTTCGCTTTATTTCCCAAGTGGGATAAAGTCTGTTTGATTCCGACAAGTCTGGTTTCGTATCTTTGAGCTATCATCCAAGTTATGATAATCTCTTGTTCGCTTTATCTCCTAGGGGGATAAAGTCTTTTCGATGCTACCAAGTCTGGATTCGTTTGTTTGAGTTATCATTCGTGTTATGATAGTCTCTTTTCAAGCTCATTCAAGGTGTGTCTTGTTTGATTTATCTCCCAAGTGGGAAAAATGATTTTTGACGCCGCCATTTTCGGTTTCGTATCTTTGAGTTATCCAATTTATAATAGTCTCTTGTTTGCTTTATTTCCCAAGTGGGATAAATGCTTTTCTATCCCTCCAAGTTTGGTTTCGTATCTTTGAGTTAACATCCAAGTTATGATAGTCTCTTGTTCGCTTTATTTCCCAATTGGGATAAGGTCTTTTCTAATTCTGCCAAGTCCGGTTTCGTTTGTTTGAGTTATCATTCGTGTTACGATAGTCTCTTTTCAAGCTCATTCAAGGTGTGTCTTGTTTGATATATCTCCCAAGTGGGAAAAATTCTTTTCGATCCCGCCATTTTCGGTTTCGTATCTTTGAGTTATCCAACTTATGATAGTCTCTTGTTTGCTTTATCTCCCAAGTGGGATAAATGCTTTTCTATCCCTCCAAGTTTGGTTTCGTATCTTTGAGTTAACATCCAAGTTATGATAGTCTCTTGTTCGCTTTATTTCCCAAGTGGGATAAAGTTTTTTTGATTCCGCCAAGTTCGGTTGCGTACCTTTGAGGTATCATCCAAGCTATGGTTATCTCTTTTCAAGCTCACTCAAAGTGTGTATAATTCGCTTTATCTCCCAAGAGGGATAAATGCTTTTTGATCCCGCCATGTTCAGTTTCGTATCTTTGAGTTATCATCCAAGTTATGATAGTGTCTTGTTCGCTTTATTTCCCAAGTGGGATAAAGTATTTTTGATTCCGAAACGTTTGGTTTTGTATCTTTGAGCTATCATCCAATTTATGATAGTCTCTTGTTCACTTTATCTCCCAGGGGGGATAAAGTATTTTCGATTCAGCCATGTCCGGTTTCGTTTATTTGAGTTATCATCCATGTTATTATAGTCTCTTTTCAAGCTCGCTAAAGGCGTGTCTTGTTTTATTTATCTCCCATGTGGGATAAATAATTTTTGATCCCGCCAAGTTCGATTTCGTATATTTGAGTTTTCATCCAAGTTATGATAGTCTCTTGTTTTCTTTATCTCCCAATTGGGATAAATTTTTTTTTCATACCCGCCAAGTTCGGTTTCATATCTTTGAGTTATCATCCAAGTTATAATAGTCTCTTGTTCGCTTTATTTCCCAAGTGGGATGAAGTTTTTTAGATTCCACCAAGTTCGGTTCCGTACCTTTGAGTTATCATCCACGCTATGATAGTCTCTTTTCAATCTCACTCCAAGTGTGTCTAATTCGCTTTATCTCTCAAGAGGGATAAATGTTTTTCGATCCCGCCCAGTTCGGTTTCGTATCTTTGAGTTATCATCCAAGTTATGATAGTCTCTTGTTCGCTTTATTTCCCAAGTGGGATAAAGTCTTTTTGATTCCGACAAGTCTGGTTTCGTATCTTTGAGCTATCATCCAAGTTATGATAATCTCTTGTTCGCTTTATCTCCTAGGGGGATAAAGTCTTTTCGATGCTGCCAAGTCTGGATTCGTTTGTTTGAGTTATCATTCGTGTTATGATAGTCTCTTTTCAAGCTCATTCAAGGTGTGTCTTGTTTGATTTATCTCCCAAGTGGGAAAAATGCTTTTTGACCCCGCCATTTTCGGTTTCGTATCTTTGAGTTATCCAACTTATAATAGTCTCTTGTTTGCTTTATTTCCCAAGTGGGATAAAGTCTCTTTGATTCCGACAAGTCCGGTTTCGTATCTTTGAGCTATCATCCAAGTTATGATAATCTCTTTTTCGCTTTATCTCCTAGGGGGATAAAGTCTTTTCGATTCTGCCAAGTCCGGTTTCGTTTGTTTGAGTTATCATTCGTGTTATGATAGTCTCTTTTCAAGCTCATTCAAGGTGTGTCTTGTTTGATTTATCTCCCAAGTGGGAAAAATGGTTTTCCATCCCGCCATTTTCGGTTTCGTATCTTTGAGTTATCCAACTTATGATAGTCTCTTGTTTGCTTTATCTCCCAAGTGGGATTAATGCTTTTCTATCCCTCCAAGTTTGGTTTTGTATCTTTGAGTTAACATCCAAGTTATGATAGTTTCTTGTTCGCTTTATTTCCCAAGTGGGAAAAAGTTTTTTTGATTCCGCCAAGTTCGGTTGCGTACCTTTGAGGTATCATCCAAGCTATGGTTATCTCTTTTCAAACTCACTCAAAGTGTGTCTAATTCGCTTTATCTCCCAAGAGGGATAAATGATTTTTGATCCCGCCATGTTCGGTTTCGTATCATTGAGTTATCATCCAAGTTATGATAGTCTCTTGTTCGCTTAATTTCCCAAGTGGGATAAAGTATTTTTGATTCCGAAAAGTTTGGTTTCGTATCTTTGAGCTATCATCCAAGTTATGATTGTCTCTTGTTCACTTTATCTCCCAGGGGGGATAAAGTATTTTCGATTCCACCATGTCCGGTTTCATTTATTTGAGTTATTATCCAAGTTATGATAGTCTCTTTTCAAGCTCGCTCAAGGTGTGTCTTATTTTCTTTATATCCCTAGTGGGATAAATAATTTTCGATCCCGCCAAGTTCGGTTTCGTATATTTGAATTTTCATCCAAGTTATGATAGTCTCTTGTTTTTCAAGTGGTATAAATTCTTTTCAAACCCGCCAAGTTCGGTTTCGTATCTTTGAGTTATCATCCAAGTTATGATATTCTCTTGTTCGCTCTATTTCCCAAGTGGGATGAAGTTTTTTAGATTCCACAAAGTTCGGTTCCGTACCTTTGAGTTATCATCGACGCTATGGTATTTTCTTTTCAAGCTCACTCCAAGTGTGTCAAATTCGCTTTATCTCTCAAGAGGGATAAAGATTTTTGATCCCGCCAAGTTCGTTTTCGTATCTTTGAGTTATCATCCAAGTTATGATAGTCTCTTGTTCGCTTTATTTCCCAAGTGGGATAAAGTCTTTTTGATTCCGACATGTCCGGTTTCGTATCTTTGAGCTATAATCCAAGTTATGATAACCTCTTGTTCGCTTTATCTCCTAGGGGGATAAAGTCTTTTCTAATTCTGCCAAGTCCGGTTTCGTTTGTTTGAGTTATCATTCGTGTTACGATAGTCTCTTTTCAAGCTCATTCAAGGTGTGTCTTGTTTGATATATCTCCCAAGTGGGAAAAATGCTTTTCGATCCCGCCATTTTCGGTTTCGTATCTTTGAGTTATCCAACTTATGATAGTCTCTTGTTTGCTTTATCTCCCAAGTGGGATTAATGCTTTTCTATCCCTCCAAGTTTGGTTTCGTATCTTTGAGTTAACATCCAAGTTATGATAGTCTCTTGTTCGCTTTATTTCCCAAGTGGGATAAAGTTTTTTTGATTCCGCCAAGTTCGGTTGCGTACCTTTGAGGTATCATCCAAGCTATGGTTATCTCTTTTCAAGCTCACTCAAAGTGTGTCTAATTCGCTTTATCTCCCAAGAGGGATAAATGCTTTTTGATCCCTCCATATTCAGTTTCGTATCTTTGAGTTATCATCCAAGTTATGATAGTGTCTTGTTCGCTTTATTTCCCAAGTGGGATAAAGTATTTTTGATTCCGAAACGTTTGGTTTTGTATCTTTGAGCTATCATCCAATTTATGATAGTCTCTTGTTCACTTTATCTCCCAGGGGGGATAAAGTATTTTCGATTCCGCCATGTCCAGTTTTGTTTATTTGAGTTATCATCCATGTTATTATAGTCTCTTTTCAAGCTCGCTCAAGGCGTGTCTTGTTTTATTTATCTCCCATGTGGGATAAATAATTTTTGATCCCGCCAAGTTTGGTTTCGTATATTTGAGTTTTCATCCAAGTTATGATAGTCTCTTGTTTTCTTTATATCCCAATTGGGATAAATTTTTTTTTCATACCCGCCAAGTTCGGTTTCATATCTTTGAGTTATCATCCAAGTTATAATAGTCTCTTGTTCGCTTTATTTCCCAAGTGGGATGAAGTTTTTTAGATTCCACCAAGTTCGGTTACGTACCTTTGAGTTATCATCCACGCTATGATAGTCTCTTTTCAAGCTCACTCCAAGTGTGTCTAATTCTCTTTATCTCTCAAGAGGGATAAATGTTTTTCGATCCCGCCCAGTTCGGTTTCGTATCTTTGAGTTATCATCCAAGTTATGATAGTCTCTTGTTCGCTTTATTTCCCAAGTGGGATAAAGTCTTTTTGATTCCGACAAGTCTGGTTTCGTATCTTTGAGCTATCATCCAAGTTTTGATAATCTCTTGTTCGCTTTATCTCCTAGGGGGATAAAGTCTTTTCGATGCTGCCAAGTCTGGATTCGTTTGTTTGAGTTATCATTCGTGTTATGATAGTCTCTTTTCAAGCTCATTCAAGGTGTGTCTTGTTTGATTTATCTCCCAAGTGGGAAAAATGCTTTTTGACCCCGCCATTTTCGGTTTCGTATCTTTGAGTTATCCAACTTATAATAGTCTCTTGTTTGCTTTATTTCCCAAGTGGGATAAAGTCTCTTTGATTCCGACAAGTCCGGTTTCGTATCTTTGAGCTATCATCCAAGTTATGATAATCTCTTTTTCGCTTTATCTCCTAGGGGGATAAAGTCTTTTCGATTCTGCCAAGTCCGGTTTCGTTTGTTTGAGTTATCATTCGTGTTATGATAGTCTCTTTTCAAGCTCATTCAAGGTGTGTCTTGTTTGATTTATCTCCCAAGTGGGAAAAATGGTTTTCCATCCCGCCATTTTCGGTTTCGTATCTTTGAGTTATCCAACTTATGATAGTCTCTTGTTTGCTTTATCTCCCAAGTGGGATTAATGCTTTTCTATCCCTCCAAGTTTGGTTTCGTATCTTTGAGTTAACATCCAAGTTATGATAGTCTCTTGTTCGCTTTATTTCCCAAGTGGGAAAAAGTTTTTTTGATTCCGCCAAGTTCGGTTGCGTACCTTTGAGGTATCATCCAAGCTATGGTTATCTCTTTTCAAGCTCACTCAAAGTGTGTCTAATTCGCTTTATCTCCCAAGAGGGATAAATGATTTTTGATCCCGCCATGTTCGGTTTCGTATCATTGAGTTATCATCCAAGTTATGATAGTCTCTTGTTCGCTTAATTTCCCAAGTGGGATAAAGTATTTTTGATTCCGAAAAGTTTGGTTTCGTATCTTTGAACTATCATCCAAGTTATGATTGTCTCTTGTTCACTTTATCTCCCACGGGGGATAATGGTTTTTCGATTCCACCATGTCCGGTTTCATTTATTTGAGTTATCATCCAAGTTATGATAGTCTCTTTTCAAGCTCGCTCAAGGTGTGTCTTATTTTATTTATCTCCCAAGTGGGATAAATAATTATCGATCCCGCCAAGTTCGGTTTCGTATATTTGAATTTTCATCCAAGTTATGATAGTCTCTTGTTTTCTTTATCTCCCAAGTGGGATAAATTCTTTTCAAACCCGCCATGTTCGGTTTCGTATCTTTGAGTTATCATCCAAGTTATGATATTCTCTTGTTCGCTCTATTTCCCAAGTGGGATGAAGTTTTTTAGATTCCACAAAGTTCGGTTCCGTACCTTTGAGTTATCATCCACGCTATGGTAGTCTCTTTTCAAGCTCACTCCAAGTGTGTCAAATTCGCTTTATCTCTCAAGAGGGATAAAGATTTTTGATCCCGCCAAGTTCGTTTTCGTATCTTTGAGTTAACATCCAAGTTATGATAGTCTCTTGTTCGCTTTATTTCCCAAGTGGGATAAAGTTTTTTTGATTCCGCCAAGTTCGGTTGCGTACCTTTGAGGTATCATCCAAGCTATGGTTATCTCTTTTCAAGCTCACTCAAAGTGTGTCTAATTCGCTTTATCTCCCAAGAGGGATAAATGCTTTTTGATCCCTCCATATTCAGTTTCGTATCTTTGAGTTATCATCCAAGTTATGATAGTGTCTTGTTCGCTTTATTTCCCAAGTGGGATAAAGTATTTTTGATTCCGAAACGTTTGGTTTTGTATCTTTGAGCTATCATCCAATTTATGATAGTCTCTTGTTCACTTTATCTCCCAGGGGGGATAAAGTATTTTCGATTCCGCCATGTCCAGTTTTGTTTATTTGAGTTATCATCCATGTTATTATAGTCTCTTTTCAAGCTCGCTCAAGGCGTGTCTTGTTTTATTTATCTCCCATGTGGGATAAATAATTTTTGATCCCGCCAAGTTTGGTTTCGTATATTTGAGTTTTCATCCAAGTTATGATAGTCTCTTGTTTTCTTTATCTCCCAATTGGGATAAATTTTTTTTTCATACCCGCCAAGTTCGGTTTCATATCTTTGAGTTATCATCCAAGTTATAATAGTCTCTTGTTCGCTTTATTTCCCAAGTGGGATGAAGTTTTTTAGATTCCACCAAGTTCGGTTCCGTACCTTTGAGTTATCATCCACGCTATGATAGTCTCTTTTCAATCTCACTCCAAGTGTGTCTAATTCGCTTTATCTCTCAAGAGGGATAAATGTTTTTCGATCCCGCCCAGTTCGGTTTCGTATCTTTGAGTTATCATCCAAGTTATGATAGTCTCTTGTTCGCTTTATCTCCCAGGGGGGATAAAGTATTTTCGATTCCACCATGTCCGGTTTCATTTATTTGAGTTATTATCCAAGTTATGATAGTCTCTTTTCAAGCTCGCTCAAGGTGTGTCTTATTTTCTTTATATCCCTAGTGGGATAAATAATTTTCGATCCCGCCAAGTTCGGTTTCGTATATTTGAATTTTCATCCAAGTTATGATAGTCTCTTGTTTTTCAAGTGGGATAAATTCTTTTCAAACCCGCCAAGTTCGGTTTCGTATCTTTGAGTTATCATCCAAGTTATGATATTCTCTTGTTCGCTCTATTTCCCAAGTGGGATGAAGTTTTTTAGATTCCACAAAGTTCGGTTCCGTACCTTTGAGTTATCATCGACGCTATGGTATTTTCTTTTCAAGCTCACTCCAAGTGTGTCAAATTCGCTTTATCTCTCAAGAGGGATAAATATTTTTGATCCCGCCAAGTTCGTTTTCGTATCTTTGAGTTATCATCCAAGTTATGATAGTCTCTTGTTCGCTTTATTTCCCAAGTGGGATAAAGTCTTTTTGATTCCGACATGTCCGGTTTCGTATCTTTGAGCTATAATCCAAGTTATGATAACCTCTTGTTCGCTTTATCTCCTAGGGGGATAAAGTCTTTTCTAATTCTGCCAAGTCCGGTTTCGTTTGTTTGAGTTATCATTCGTGTTACGATAGTCTCTTTTCAAGCTCATTCAAGGTGTGTCTTGTTTGATATATCTCCCAAGTGGGAAAAATGCTTTTCGATCCCGCCATTTTCGGTTTCGTATCTTTGAGTTATCCAACTTATGATAGTCTCTTGTTTGCTTTATCTCCCAAGTGGGATTAATGCTTTTCTATCCCTCCAAGTTTGGTTTCGTATCTTTGAGTTAACATCCAAGTTATGATAGTCTCTTGTTCGCTTTATTTCCCAAGTGGGATAAAGTTTTTTTGATTCCGCCAAGTTCGGTTGCGTACCTTTGAGGTATCATCCAAGCTATGGTTATCTCTTTTCAAGCTCACTCAAAGTGTGTCTAATTCGCTTTATCTCCCAAGAGGGATAAATGCTTTTTGATCCCTCCATATTCAGTTTCGTATCTTTGAGTTATCATCCAAGTTATGATAGTGTCTTGTTCGCTTTATTTCCCAAGTGGGATAAAGTATTTTTGATTCCGAAACGTTTGGTTTTGTATCTTTGAGCTATCATCCAATTTATGATAGTCTCTTGTTCACTTTATCTCCCAGGGGGGATAAAGTATTTTCGATTCCGCCATGTCCAGTTTTGTTTATTTGAGTTATCATCCATGTTATTATAGTCTCTTTTCAAGCTCGCTCAAGGCGTGTCTTGTTTTATTTATCTCCCATGTGGGATAAATAATTTTTGATCCCGCCAAGTTTGGTTTCGTATATTTGAGTTTTCATCCAAGTTATGATAGTCTCTTGTTTTCTTTATCTCCCAATTGGGATAAATTTTTTTTTCATACCCGCCAAGTTCGGTTTCATATCTTTGAGTTATCATCCAAGTTATAATAGTCTCTTGTTCGCTTTATTTCCCAAGTGGGATGAAGTTTTTTAGATTCCACCAAGTTCGGTTACGTACCTTGGAGTTATCATCCACGCTATGATAGTCTCTTTTCAAGCTCACTCCAAGTGTGTCTAATTCTCTTTATCTCTCAAGAGGGATAAATGTTTTTCGATCCCGCCCAGTTCGGTTTCGTATCTTTGAGTTATCATCCAAGTTATGATAGTCTCTTGTTCGCTTTATTTCCCAAGTGGGATAAAGTCTTTTTGATTCCGACAAGTCTGGTTTCGTATCTTTGAGCTATCATCCAAGTTTTGATAATCTCTTGTTCGCTTTATCTCCTAGGGGGATAAAGTCTTTTCGATGCTGCCAAGTCTGGATTCGTTTGTTTGAGTTATCATTCGTGTTATGATAGTCTCTTTTCAAGCTCATTCAAGGTGTGTCTTGTTTGATTTATCTCCCAAGTGGGAAAAATGCTTTTTGACCCCGCCATTTTCGGTTTCGTATCTTTGAGTTATCCAACTTATAATAGTCTCTTGTTTGCTTTATTTCCCAAGTGGGATAAAGTCTCTTTGATTCCGACAAGTCCGGTTTCGTATCTTTGAGCTATCATCCAAGTTATGATAATCTCTTTTTCGCTTTATCTCCTAGGGGGATAAAGTCTTTTCGATTCTGCCAAGTCCGGTTTCGTTTGTTTGAGTTATCATTCGTGTTATGATAGTCTCTTTTCAAGCTCATTCAAGGTGTGTCTTGTTTGATTTATCTCCCAAGTGGGAAAAATGGTTTTCCATCCCGCCATTTTCGGTTTCGTATCTTTGAGTTATCCAACTTATGATAGTCTCTTGTTTGCTTTATCTCCCAAGTGGGATTAATGCTTTTCTATCCCTCCAAGTTTGGTTTCGTATCTTTGAGTTAACATCCAAGTTATGATAGTCTCTTGTTCGCTTTATTTCCCAAGTGGGAAAAAGTTTTTTTGATTCCGCCAAGTTCGGTTGCGTACCTTTGAGGTATCATCCAAGCTATGGTTATCTCTTTTCAAGCTCACTCAAAGTGTGTCTAATTCGCTTTATCTCCCAAGAGGGATAAATGATTTTTGATCCCGCCATGTTCGGTTTCGTATCATTGAGTTATCATCCAAGTTATGATAGTCTCTTGTTCGCTTAATTTCCCAAGTGGGATAAAGTATTTTTGATTCCGAAAAGTTTGGTTTCGTATCTTTGAACTATCATCCAAGTTATGATTGTCTCTTGTTCACTTTATCTCCCACGGGGGATAATGGTTTTTCGATTCCACCATGTCCGGTTTCATTTATTTGAGTTATCATCCAAGTTATGATAGTCTCTTTTCAAGCTCGCTCAAGGTGTGTCTTATTTTATTTATCTCCCAAGTGGGATAAATAATTATCGATCCCGCCAAGTTCGGTTTCGTATATTTGAATTTTCATCCAAGTTATGATAGTCTCTTGTTTTCTTTATCTCCCAAGTGGGATAAATTCTTTTCAAACCCGCCATGTTCGGTTTCGTATCTTTGAGTTATCATCCAAGTTATGATATTCTCTTGTTCGCTCTATTTCCCAAGTGGGATGAAGTTTTTTAGATTCCACAAAGTTCGGTTCCGTACCTTTGAGTTATCATCCACGCTATGGTAGTCTCTTTTCAAGCTCACTCCAAGTGTGTCAAATTCGCTTTATCTCTCAAGAGGGATAAAGATTTTTGATCCCGCCAAGTTCGTTTTCGTATCTTTGAGTTAACATCCAAGTTATGATAGTCTCTTGTTCGCTTTATTTCCCAAGTGGGATAAAGTTTTTTTGATTCCGCCAAGTTCGGTTGCGTACCTTTGAGGTATCATCCAAGCTATGGTTATCTCTTTTCAAGCTCACTCAAAGTGTGTCTAATTCGCTTTATCTCCCAAGAGGGATAAATGCTTTTTGATCCCTCCATATTCAGTTTCGTATCTTTGAGTTATCATCCAAGTTATGATAGTGTCTTGTTCGCTTTATTTCCCAAGTGGGATAAAGTATTTTTGATTCCGAAACGTTTGGTTTTGTATCTTTGAGCTATCATCCAATTTATGATAGTCTCTTGTTCACTTTATCTCCCAGGGGGGATAAAGTATTTTCGATTCCGCCATGTCCAGTTTTGTTTATTTGAGTTATCATCCATGTTATTATAGTCTCTTTTCAAGCTCGCTCAAGGCGTGTCTTGTTTTATTTATCTCCCATGTGGGATAAATAATTTTTGATCCCGCCAAGTTTGGTTTCGTATATTTGAGTTTTCATCCAAGTTATGATAGTCTCTTGTTTTCTTTATCTCCCAATTGGGATAAATTTTTTTTTCATACCCGCCAAGTTCGGTTTCATATCTTTGAGTTATCATCCAAGTTATAATAGTCTCTTGTTCGCTTTATTTCCCAAGTGGGATGAAGTTTTTTAGATTCCACCAAGTTCGGTTACGTACCTTTGAGTTATCATCCACGCTATGATAGTCTCTTTTCAAGCTCACTCCAAGTGTGTCTAATTCTCTTTATCTCTCAAGAGGGATAAATGTTTTTCGATCCCGCCCAGTTCGGTTTCGTATCTTTGAGTTATCATCCAAGTTATGATAGTCTCTTGTTCGCTTTATTTCCCAAGTGGGATAAAGTCTTTTTGATTCCGACAAGTCTGGTTTCGTATCTTTGAGCTATCATCCAAGTTTTGATAATCTCTTGTTCGCTTTATCTCCTAGGGGGATAAAGTCTTTTCGATGCTGCCAAGTCTGGATTCGTTTGTTTGAGTTATCATTCGTGTTATGATAGTCTCTTTTCAAGCTCATTCAAGGTGTGTCTTGTTTGATTTATCTCCCAAGTGGGAAAAATGCTTTTTGACCCCGCCATTTTCGGTTTCGTATCTTTGAGTTATCCAACTTATAATAGTCTCTTGTTTGCTTTATTTCCCAAGTGGGATAAAGTCTCTTTGATTCCGACAAGTCCGGTTTCGTATCATTGAGCTATCATCCAAGTTATGATAATCTCTTTTTCGCTTTATCTCCTAGGGGGATAAAGTCTTTTCGATTCTACCAAGTCCGGTTTCGTTTGTTTGAGTTATCATTCGTGTTATGATAGTCTCTTTTCAAGCTCATTCAAGGTGTGTCTTGTTTGATTTATCTCCCAAGTGGGAAAAATGGTTTTCCATCCCGCCATTTTCGGTTTCGTATCTTTGAGTTATCCAACTTATGATAGTCTCTTGTTTGCTTTATCTCCCAAGTGGGATTAATGCTTTTCTATCCCTCCAAGTTTGGTTTCGTATCTTTGAGTTAACATCCAAGTTATGATAGTCTCTTGTTCGCTTTATTTCCCAAGTGGGAAAAAGTTTTTTTGATTCCGCCAAGTTCGGTTGCGTACCTTTGAGGTATCATCCAAGCTATGGTTATCTCTTTTCAAGCTCACTCAAAGTGTGTCTAATTCGCTTTATCTCCCAAGAGGGATAAATGATTTTTGATCCCGCCATGTTCGGTTTCGTATCATTGAGTTATCATCCAAGTTATGATAGTCTCTTGTTCTCTTAATTTCCCAAGTGGGATAAAGTATTTTTGATTCCGAAAAGTTTGGTTTGGTATCTTTGAACTATCATCCAAGTTATGATTGTCTCTTGTTCACTTTATCTCCCACGGGGGATAATGGTTTTTCGATTCCACCATGTCCGGTTTCATTTATTTGAGTTATCATCCAAGTTATGATAGTCTCTTTTCAAGCTCGCTCAAGGTGTGTCTTATTTTATTTATCTCCCAAGTGGGATAAATAATTATCGATCCCGCCAAGTTCGGTTTCGTATATTTGAATTTTCATCCAAGTTATGATAGTCTCTTGTTTTCTTTATCTCCCAAGTGGGATAAATTCTTTTCAAACCCGCCATGTTCGGTTTCGTATCTTTGAGTTATCATCCAAGTTATGATATTCTCTTGTTCGCTCTATTTCCCAAGTGGGATGAAGTTTTTTAGATTCCACAAAGTTCGGTTCCGTACCTTTGAGTTATCATCCACGCTATGGTAGTCTCTTTTCAAGCTCACTCCAAGTGTGTCAAATTCGCTTTATCTCTCAAGAGGGATAAAGATTTTTGATCCCGCCAAGTTCGTTTTCGTATCTTTGAGTTAACATCCAAGTTATGATAGTCTCTTGTTCGCTTTATTTCCCAAGTGGGATAAAGTTTTTTTGATTCCGCCAAGTTCGGTTGCGTACCTTTGAGGTATCATCCAAGCTATGGTTATCTCTTTTCAAGCTCACTCAAAGTGTGTCTAATTCGCTTTATCTCCCAAGAGGGATAAATGCTTTTTGATCCCTCCATATTCAGTTTCGTATCTTTGAGTTATCATCCAAGTTATGATAGTGTCTTGTTCGCTTTATTTCCCAAGTGGGATAAAGTATTTTTGATTCCGAAACGTTTGGTTTTGTATCTTTGAGCTATCATCCAATTTATGATAGTCTCTTGTTCACTTTATCTCCCAGGGGGGATAAAGTATTTTCGATTCCGCCATGTCCAGTTTTGTTTATTTGAGTTATCATCCATGTTATTATAGTCTCTTTTCAAGCTCGCTCAAGGCGTGTCTTGTTTTATTTATCTCCCATGTGGGATAAATAATTTTTGATCCCGCCAAGTTTGGTTTCGTATATTTGAGTTTTCATCCAAGTTATGATAGTCTCTTGTTTTCTTTATCTCCCAATTGGGATAAATTTTTTTTTCATACCCGCCAAGTTCGGTTTCATATCTTTGAGTTATCATCCAAGTTATAATAGTCTCTTGTTCGCTTTATTTCCCAAGTGGGATGAAGTTTTTTAGATTCCACCAAGTTCGGTTACGTACCTTTGAGTTATCATCCACGCTATGATAGTCTCTTTTCAAGCTCACTCCAAGTGTGTCTAATTCTCTTTATCTCTCAAGAGGGATAAATGTTTTTCGATCCCGCCCAGTTCGGTTTCGTATCTTTGAGTTATCATCCAAGTTATGATAGTCTCTTGTTCGCTTTATTTCCCAAGTGGGATAAAGTCTTTTTGATTCCGACAAGTCTGGTTTCGTATCTTTGAGCTATCATCCAAGTTTTGATAATCTCTTGTTCGCTTTATCTCCTAGGGGGATAAAGTCTTTTCGATGCTGCCAAGTCTGGATTCGTTTGTTTGAGTTATCATTCGTGTTATGATAGTCTCTTTTCAAGCTCATTCAAGGTGTGTCTTGTTTGATTTATCTCCCAAGTGGGAAAAATGCTTTTTGACCCCGCCATTTTCGGTTTCGTATCTTTGAGTTATCCAACTTATAATAGTCTCTTGTTTGCTTTATTTCCCAAGTGGGATAAAGTCTCTTTGATTCCGACAAGTCCGGTTTCGTATCTTTGAGCTATCATCCAAGTTATGATAATCTCTTTTTCGCTTTATCTCCTAGGGGGATAAAGTCTTTTCGATTCTGCCAAGTCCGGTTTCGTTTGTTTGAGTTATCATTCGTGTTATGATAGTCTCTTTTCAAGCTCATTCAAGGTGTGTCTTGTTTGATTTATCTCCCAAGTGGGAAAAATGGTTTTCCATCCCGCCATTTTCGGTTTCGTATCTTTGAGTTATCCAACTTATGATAGTCTCTTGTTTGCTTTATCTCCCAAGTGGGATTAATGCTTTTCTATCCCTCCAAGTTTGGTTTCGTATCTTTGAGTTAACATCCAAGTTATGATAGTCTCTTGTTCGCTTTATTTCCCAAGTGGGAAAAAGTTTTTTTGATTCCGCCAAGTTCGGTTGCGTACCTTTGAGGTATCATCCAAGCTATGGTTATCTCTTTTCAAGCTCACTCAAAGTGTGTCTAATTCGCTTTATCTCCCAAGAGGGATAAATGATTTTTGATCCCGCCATGTTCGGTTTCGTATCATTGAGTTATCATCCAAGTTATGATAGTCTCTTGTTCTCTTAATTTCCCAAGTGGGATAAAGTATTTTTGATTCCGAAAAGTTTGGTTTCGTATCTTTGAACTATCATCCAAGTTATGATTGTCTCTTGTTCACTTTATCTCCCACGGGGGATAATGGTTTTTCGATTCCACCATGTCCGGTTTCATTTATTTGAGTTATCATCCAAGTTATGATAGTCTCTTTTCAAGCTCGCTCAAGGTGTGTCTTATTTTATTTATCTCCCAAGTGGGATAAATAATTATCGATCCCGCCAAGTTCGGTTTCGTATATTTGAATTTTCATCCAAGTTATGATAGTCTCTTGTTTTCTTTATCTCCCAAGTGGGATAAATTCTTTTCAAACCCGCCATGTTCGGTTTCGTATCTTTGAGTTATCATCCAAGTTATGATATTCTCTTGTTCGCTCTATTTCCCAAGTGGGATGAAGTTTTTTAGATTCCACAAAGTTCGGTTCCGTACCTTTGAGTTATCATCCACGCTATGGTAGTCTCTTTTCAAGCTCACTCCAAGTGTGTCAAATTCGCTTTATCTCTCAAGAGGGATAAAGATTTTTGATCCCGCCAAGTTCGTTTTCGTATCTTTGAGTTAACATCCAAGTTATGATAGTCTCTTGTTCGCTTTATTTCCCAAGTGGGATAAAGTTTTTTTGATTCCGCCAAGTTCGGTTGCGTACCTTTGAGGTATCATCCAAGCTATGGTTATCTCTTTTCAAGCTCACTCAAAGTGTGTCTAATTCGCTTTATCTCCCAAGAGGGATAAATGCTTTTTGATCCCTCCATATTCAGTTTCGTATCTTTGAGTTATCATCCAAGTTATGATAGTGTCTTGTTCGCTTTATTTCCCAAGTGGGATAAAGTATTTTTGATTCCGAAACGTTTGGTTTTGTATCTTTGAGCTATCATCCAATTTATGATAGTCTCTTGTTCACTTTATCTCCCAGGGGGGATAAAGTATTTTCGATTCCGCCATGTCCAGTTTTGTTTATTTGAGTTATCATCCATGTTATTATAGTCTCTTTTCAAGCTCGCTCAAGGCGTGTCTTGTTTTATTTATCTCCCATGTGGGATAAATAATTTTTGATCCCGCCAAGTTTGGTTTCGTATATTTGAGTTTTCATCCAAGTTATGATAGTCTCTTGTTTTCTTTATCTCCCAATTGGGATAAATTTTTTTTTCATACCCGCCAAGTTCGGTTTCATATCTTTGAGTTATCATCCAAGTTATAATAGTCTCTTGTTCGCTTTATTTCCCAAGTGGGATGAAGTTTTTTAGATTCCACCAAGTTCGGTTACGTACCTTTGAGTTATCATCCACGCTATGATAGTCTCTTTTCAAGCTCACTCCAAGTGTGTCTAATTCTCTTTATCTCTCAAGAGGGATAAATGTTTTTCGATCCCGCCCAGTTCGGTTTCGTATCTTTGAGTTATCATCCAAGTTATGATAGTCTCTTGTTCGCTTTATTTCCCAAGTGGGATAAAGTCTTTTTGATTCCGACAAGTCTGGTTTCGTATCTTTGAGCTATCATCCAAGTTATGATAATCTCTTGTTCGCTTTATCTCCTAGGGGGATAAAGTCTTTTCGATGCTGCCAAGTCTGGATTCGTTTGTTTGAGTTATCATTCGTGTTATGATAGTCTCTTTTCAAGCTCATTCAAGGTGTGTCTTGTTTGATTTATCTCCCAAGTGGGAAAAATGCTTTTTGACCCCGCCATTTTCGGTTTCGTATCTTTGAGTTATCCAACTTATAATAGTCTCTTGTTTGCTTTATTTCCCAAGTGGGATAAAGTCTCTTTGATTCCGACAAGTCCGGTTTCGTATCTTTGAGCTATCATCCAAGTTATGATAATCTCTTTTTCGCTTTATCTCCTAGGGGGATAAAGTCTTTTCGATTCTGCCAAGTCCGGTTTTGTTTGTTTGAGTTATCATTCGTGTTATGATAGTCTCTTTTCAAGCTCATTCAAGGTGTGTCTTGTTTGATTTATCTCCCAAGTGGGAAAAATGGTTTTCGATCCCGCCATTTTCGGTTTCGTATCTTTGAGTTATCCAACTTATGATAGTCTCTTGTTTGCTTTATCTCCCAAGTGGGATTAATGCTTTTCTATCCCTCCAAGTTTGGTTTCGTATCTTTGAGTTAACATCCAAGTTATGATAGTCTCTTGTTCGCTTTATTTCCCAAGTGGGAAAAAGTTTTTTTGATTCCGCCAAGTTCGGTTGCGTACCTTTGAGGTATCATCCAAGCTATGGTTATCTCTTTTCAAGCTCACTCAAAGTGTGTCTAATTCGCTTTATCTCCCAAGAGGGATAAATGATTTTTGATCCCGCCATGTTCGGTTTCGTATCATTGAGTTATCATCCAAGTTATGATAGTCTCTTGTTCGCTTAATTTCCCAAGTGGGATAAAGTATTTTTGATTCCGAAAAGTTTGGTTTCGTATCTTTGAACTATCATCCAAGTTATGATTGTCTCTTGTTCACTTTATCTCCCACGGGGGATAATGGTTTTTCGATTCCACCATGTCCGGTTTCATTTATTTGAGTTATCATCCAAGTTATGATAGTCTCTTTTCAAGCTCGCTCAAGGTGTGTCTTATTTTATTTATCTCCCAAGTGGGATAAATAATTATCGATCCCGCCAAGTTCGGTTTCGTATATTTGAATTTTCATCCAAGTTATGATAGTCTCTTGTTTTCTTTATCTCCCAAGTGGGATAAATTCTTTTCAAACCCGCCATGTTCGGTTTCGTATCTTTGAGTTATCATCCAAGTTATGATATTCTCTTGTTCGCTCTATTTCCCAAGTGGGATGAAGTTTTTTAGATTCCACAAAGTTCGGTTCCGTACCTTTGAGTTATCATCCACGCTATGGTAGTCTCTTTTCAAGCTCACTCCAAGTGTGTCAAATTCGCTTTATCTCTCAAGAGGGATAAAGATTTTTGATCCCGCCAAGTTCGTTTTCGTATCTTTGAGTTATCATCCAAGTTATGATAGTCTCTTGTTCGCTTTATTTCCCAAGTGGGATAAAGTCTCTTTGATTCCGACATGTCCGGTTTCGTATCTTTGAGCTATCATCCAAGTTATGATAATCTCTTGTTCGCTTTATCTCCTAGGGGGATAAAGTCTTTTCTAATTCTGCCAAGTCCGGTTTCGTTTGTTTGAGTTATCATTCGTGTTACGATAGTCTCTTTTCAAGCTCATTCAAGGTGTGTCTTGTTTGATATATCTCCCAAGTGGGAAAAATGCTTTTCGATCCCGCCATTTTCGGTTTCGTATCTTTGAGTTATCCAACTTATGATAGTCTCTTGTTTGCTTTCTCTCCCAAGTGGGATAAATGCTTTTCTATCCCTCCAAGTTTGGTTTCGTATCTTTGAGTTAACATCCAAGTTATGATAGTCTCTTGTTCGCTTTATTTCCCAATTGGGATAATGTTTTTTTGATTCCGCCAAGTTCGGTTGCGTACCTTTGAGGTATCATCCAAGCTATGGTTATCTCTTTTCAAGCTCACTCAAAGTGTGTCTAATTCACTTTATCTCCCAAGAGGGATAAATGCTTTTTGATCCCTCCATATTCAGTTTCGTATCTTTGAGTTATCATCCAAGTTATGATAGTGTCTTGTTCGCTTTATTTCCCAAGTGGGATAAAGTATTTTTGATTCCGAAACGTTTGGTTTTGTATCTTTGAGCTATCATCCAATTTATGATAGTCTCTTGTTCACTTTATCTCCCAGGGGGGATAAAGTATTTTCGATTCCGCCATGTCCAGTTTTGTTTATTTGAGTTATCATCCATGTTATTATAGTCTCTTTTCAAGCTCGCTCAAGGCGTGTCTTGTTTTATTTATCTCCAATGTGGGATAAATAATTTTTGATCCCGCCAAGTTTGGTTTCGTATATTTGAGTTTTCATCCAAGTTATGATAGTCTCTTGTTTTCTTTATCTCCCAATTGGGATAAATTTTTTTTTCATACCCGCCAAGTTCGGTTTCATATCTTTGAGTTATCATCCAAGTTATAATAGTCTCTTGTTCGCTTTATTTCCCAAGTGGGATGAAGTTTTTTAGATTCCACCAAGTTCGGTTACGTACCTTTGAGTTATCATCCACGCTATGATAGTCTCTTTTCAAGCTCACTCCAAGTGTGTCTAATTCTCTTTATCTCTCAAGAGGGATAAATGTTTTTCGATCCCGCCCAGTTCGGTTTCGTATCTTTGAGTTATCATCCAAGTTATGATAGTCTCTTGTTCGCTTTATTTCCCAAGTGGGATAAAGTCTTTTTGATTCCGACAAGTCTGGTTTCGTATCTTTGAGCTATCATCCAAGTTATGATAATCTCTTGTTCGCTTTATCTCCTAGGGGGATAAAGTATTTTCGATGCTGCCAAGTCTGGATTCGTTTGTTTGAGTTATCATTCGTGTTATGATAGTCTCTTTTCAAGCTCATTCAAGGTGTGTCTTGTTTGATTTATCTCCCAAGTGGGAAAAATGCTTTTTGACCCCGCCATTTTCGGTTTCGTATCTTTGAGTTATCCAACTTATAATAGTCTCTTGTTTGCTTTATTTCCCAAGTGGGATAAAGTCTCTTTGATTCCGACAAGTCCGGTTTCGTATCTTTGAGCTATCATCCAAGTTATGATAATCTCTTTTTCGCTTTATCTCCTAGGGGGATAAAGTCTTTTCGATTCTGCCAAGTCCGGTTTTGTTTGTTTGAGTTATCATTCGTGTTATGATAGTCTCTTTTCAAGCTCATTCAAGGTGTGTCTTGTTTGATTTATCTCCCAAGTGGGAAAAATGGTTTTCGATCCCGCCATTTTCGGTTTCGTATCTTTGAGTTATCCAACTTATGATAGTCTCTTGTTTGCTTTATCTCCCAAGTGGGATTAATGCTTTTCTATCCCTCCAAGTTTGGTTTCGTATCTTTGAGTTAACATCCAAGTTATGATAGTCTCTTGTTCGCTTTATTTCCCAAGTGGGAAAAAGTTTTTTTGATTCCGCCAAGTTCGGTTGCGTACCTTTGAGGTATCATCCAAGCTATGGTTATCTCTTTTCAAGCTCACTCAAAGTGTGTCTAATTCGCTTTATCTCCCAAGAGGGATAAATGATTTTTGATCCCGCCATGTTCGGTTTCGTATCATTGAGTTATCATCCAAGTTATGATAGTCTCTTGTTCGCTTAATTTCCCAAGTGGGATAAAGTATTTTTGATTCCGAAAAGTTTGGTTTCGTATCTTTGAACTATCATCCAAGTTATGATTGTCTCTTGTTCACTTTATCTCCCACGGGGGATAATGGTTTTTCGATTCCACCATGTCCGGTTTCATTTATTTGAGTTATCATCCAAGTTATGATAGTCTCTTTTCAAGCTCGCTCAAGGTGTGTCTTATTTTATTTATCTCCCAAGTGGGATAAATAATTATCGATCCCGCCAAGTTCGGTTTCGTATATTTGAATTTTCATCCAAGTTATGATAGTCTCTTGTTTTCTTTATCTCCCAAGTGGGATAAATTCTTTTCAAACCCGCCATGTTCGGTTTCGTATCTTTGAGTTATCATCCAAGTTATGATATTCTCTTGTTCGCTCTATTTCCCAAGTGGGATGAAGTTTTTTAGATTCCACAAAGTTCGGTTCCGTACCTTTGAGTTATCATCCACGCTATGGTAGTCTCTTTTCAAGCTCACTCCAAGTGTGTCAAATTCGCTTTATCTCTCAAGAGGGATAAAGATTTTTGATCCCGCCAAGTTCGTTTTCGTATCTTTGAGTTATCATCCAAGTTATGATAGTCTCTTGTTCGCTTTATTTCCCAAGTGGGATAAAGTCTTTTTGATTCCGACATGTCCGGTTTCGTATCTTTGAGCTATCATCCAAGTTATGATAATCTCTTGTTCGCTTTATCTCCTAGGGGGATAAAGTCTTTTCTAATTCTGCCAAGTCCGGTTTCGTTTGTTTGAGTTATCATTCGTGTTACGATAGTCTCTTTTCAAGCTCATTCAAGGTGTGTCTTGTTTGATATATCTCCCAAGTGGGAAAAATGCTTTTCGATCCCGCCATTTTCGGTTTCGTATCTTTGAGTTATCCAACTTATGATAGTCTCTTGTTTGCTTTCTCTCCCAAGTGGGATAAATGCTTTTCTATCCCTCCAAGTTTGGTTTCGTATCTTTGAGTTAACATCCAAGTTATGATAGTCTCTTGTTCGCTTTATTTCCCAATTGGGATAATGTTTTTTTGATTCCGCCAAGTTCGGTTGCGTACCTTTGAGGTATCATCCAAGCTATGGTTATCTCTTTTCAAGCTCACTCAAAGTGTGTCTAATTCACTTTATCTCCCAAGAGGGATAAATGCTTTTTGATCCCTCCATATTCAGTTTCGTATCTTTGAGTTATCATCCAAGTTATGATAGTGTCTTGTTCGCTTTATTTCCCAAGTGGGATAAAGTATTTTTGATTCCGAAACGTTTGGTTTTGTATCTTTGAGCTATCATCCAATTTATGATAGTCTCTTGTTCACTTTATCTCCCAGGGGGGATAAAGTATTTTCGATTCCGCCATGTCCAGTTTTGTTTATTTGAGTTATCATCCATGTTATTATAGTCTCTTTTCAAGCTCGCTCAAGGCGTGTCTTGTTTTATTTATCTCCAATGTGGGATAAATAATTTTTGATCCCGCCAAGTTTTGTTTCGTATATTTGAGTTTTCATCCAAGTTATGATAGTCTCTTGTTTTCTTTATCTCCCAATTGGGATAAATTTTTTTTTCATACCCGCCAAGTTCGGTTTCATATCTTTGAGTTATCATCCAAGTTATAATAGTCTCTTGTTCGCTTTATTTCCCAAGTGGGATGAAGTTTTTTAGATTCCACCAAGTTCGGTTACGTACCTTTGAGTTATCATCCACGCTATGATAGTCTCTTTTCAAGCTCACTCCAAGTGTGTCTAATTCTCTTTATCTCTCAAGAGGGATAAATGTTTTTCGATCCCGCCCAGTTCGGTTTCGTATCTTTGAGTTATCATCCAAGTTATGATAGTCTCTTGTTCGCTTTATTTCCCAAGTGGGATAAAGTCTTTTTGATTCCGACAAGTCTGGTTTCGTATCTTTGAGCTATCATCCAAGTTATGATAATCTCTTGTTCGCTTTATCTCCTAGGGGGATAAAGTCTTTTCGATGCTGCCAAGTCTGGATTCGTTTGTTTGAGTTATCATTCGTGTTATGATAGTCTCTTTTCAAGCTCATTCAAGGTGTGTCTTGTTTGATTTATCTCCCAAGTGGGAAAAATGCTTTTTGACCCCGCCATTTTCGGTTTCGTATCTTTGAGTTATCCAACTTATAATAGTCTCTTGTTTGCTTTATTTCCCAAGTGGGATAAAGTCTCTTTGATTCCGACAAGTCCGGTTTCGTATCTTTGAGCTATCATCCAAGTTATGATAATCTCTTTTTCGCTTTATCTCCTAGGGGGATAAAGTCTTTTCGATTCTGCCAAGTCCGGTTTTGTTTGTTTGAGTTATCATTCGTGTTATGATAGTCTCTTTTCAAGCTCATTCAAGGTGTGTCTTGTTTGATTTATCTCCCAAGTGGGAAAAATGGTTTTCGATCCCGCCATTTTCGGTTTCGTATCTTTGAGTTATCCAACTTATGATAGTCTCTTGTTTGCTTTATCTCCCAAGTGGGATTAATGCTTTTCTATCCCTCCAAGTTTGGTTTCGTATCTTTGAGTTAACATCCAAGTTATGATAGTCTCTTGTTCGCTTTATTTCCCAAGTGGGAAAAAGTTTTTTTGATTCCGCCAAGTTCGGTTGCGTACCTTTGAGGTATCATCCAAGCTATGGTTATCTCTTTTCAAGCTCACTCAAAGTGTGTCTAATTCGCTTTATCTCCCAAGAGGGATAAATGATTTTTGATCCCGCCATGTTCGGTTTCGTATCATTGAGTTATCATCCAAGTTATGATAGTCTCTTGTTCGCTTAATTTCCCAAGTGGGATAAAGTATTTTTGATTCCGAAAAGTTTGGTTTCGTATCTTTGAACTATCATCCAAGTTATGATTGTCTCTTGTTCACTTTATCTCCCACGGGGGATAATGGTTTTTCGATTCCACCATGTCCGGTTTCATTTATTTGAGTTATCATCCAAGTTATGATAGTCTCTTTTCAAGCTCGCTCAAGGTGTGTCTTATTTTATTTATCTCCCAAGTGGGATAAATAATTATCGATCCCGCCAAGTTCGGTTTCGTATATTTGAATTTTCATCCAAGTTATGATAGTCTCTTGTTTTCTTTATCTCCCAAGTGGGATAAATTCTTTTCAAACCCGCCATGTTCGGTTTCGTATCTTTGAGTTATCATCCAAGTTATGATATTCTCTTGTTCGCTCTATTTCCCAAGTGGGATGATGTTTTTTAGATTCCACAAAGTTCGGTTCCGTACCTTTGAGTTATCATCCACGCTATGGTAGTCTCTTTTCAAGCTCACTCCAAGTGTGTCAAATTCGCTTTATCTCTCAAGAGGGATAAAGATTTTTGATCCCGCCAAGTTCGTTTTCGTATCTTTGAGTTATCATCCAAGTTATGATAGTCTCTTGTTCGCTTTATTTCCCAAGTGGGATAAAGTCTTTTTGATTCCGACATGTCCGGTTTCGTATCTTTGAGCTATCATCCAAGTTATGATAATCTCTTGTTCGCTTTATCTCCTAGGGGGATAAAGTCTTTTCTAATTCTGCCAAGTCCGGTTTCGTTTGTTTGAGTTATCATTCGTGTTACGATAGTCTCTTTTCAAGCTCATTCAAGGTGTGTCTTGTTTGATATATCTCCCAAGTGGGAAAAATGCTTTTCGATCCCGCCATTTTCGGTTTCGTATCTTTGAGTTATCCAACTTATGATAGTCTCTTGTTTGCTTTCTCTCCCAAGTGGGATAAATGCTTTTCTATCCCTCCAAGTTTGGTTTCGTATCTTTGAGTTAACATCCAAGTTATGATAGTCTCTTGTTCGCTTTATTTCCCAATTGGGATAAAGTTTTTTTGATTCCGCCAAGTTCGGTTGCGTACCTTTGAGGTATCATCCAAGCTATGGTTATCTCTTTTCAAGCTCACTCAAAGTGTGTCTAATTCACTTTATCTCCCAAGAGGGATAAATGCTTTTTGATCCCTCCATATTCAGTTTCGTATCTTTGAGTTATCATCCAAGTTATGATAGTGTCTTGTTCGCTTTATTTCCCAAGTGGGATAAAGTATTTTTGATTCCGAAACGTTTGGTTTTGTATCTTTGAGCTATCATCCAATTTATGATAGTCTCTTGTTCACTTTATCTCCCAGGGGGGATAAAGTATTTTCGATTCCGCCATGTCCAGTTTTGTTTATTTGAGTTATCATCCATGTTATTATAGTCTCTTTTCAAGCTCGCTCAAGGCGTGTCTTGTTTTATTTATCTCCCATGTGGGATAAATAATTTTTGATCCCGCCAAGTTTGGTTTCGTATATTTGAGTTTTCATCCAAGTTATGATAGTCTCTTGTTTTCTTTATCTCCCAATTGGGATAAATTTTTTTTTCATACCCGCCAAGTTCGGTTTCATATCTTTGAGTTATCATCCAAGTTATAATAGTCTCTTGTTCGCTTTATTTCCCAAGTGGGATGAAGTTTTTTAGATTCCACCAAGTTCGGTTACGTACCTTTGAGTTATCATCCACGCTATGATAGTCTCTTTTCAAGCTCACTCCAAGTGTGTCTAATTCTCTTTATCTCTCAAGAGGGATAAATGTTTTTCGATCCCGCCCAGTTCGGTTTCGTATCTTTGAGTTATCATCCAAGTTATGATAGTCTCTTGTTCGCTTTATTTCCCAAGTGGGATAAAGTCTTTTTGATTCCGACAAGTCTGGTTTCGTATCTTTGAGCTATCATCCAAGTTATGATAATCTCTTGTTCGCTTTATCTCCTAGGGGGATAAAGTCTTTTCGATGCTGCCAAGTCTGGATTCGTTTGTTTGAGTTATCATTCGTGTTATGATAGTCTCTTTTCAAGCTCATTCAAGGTGTGTCTTGTTTGATTTATCTCCCAAGTGGGAAAAATGCTTTTTGACCCCGCCATTTTCGGTTTCGTATCTTTGAGTTATCCAACTTATAATAGTCTCTTGTTTGCTTTATTTCCCAAGTGGGATAAAGTCTCTTTGATTCCGACAAGTCCGGTTTCGTATCTTTGAGCTATC
Source organism: Lathyrus aphaca (assembly GCA_963966055.1). Lineage (NCBI taxonomy): Eukaryota > Viridiplantae > Streptophyta > Magnoliopsida > Fabales > Fabaceae > Lathyrus > Lathyrus aphaca. Next base: position 401,733,737 of record OZ014521.1, on the reverse strand, counting down.
ATCCAAGTTATGATAATCTCTTTTTCGCTTTATCTCCTAGGGGGATAAAGTCTTTTCGATTCTGCCAAGTCCGGTTTTGTTTGTTTGAGTTATCATTCGTGTTATGATAGTCTCTTTTCAAGCTCATTCAAGGTGTGTCTTGTTTGATTTATCTCCCAAGTGGGAAAAATGGTTTTCGATCCCGCCATTTTCGGTTTCGTATCTTTGAGTTATCCAACTTATGATAGTCTCTTGTTTGCTTTATCTCCCAAGTGGGATTAATGCTTTTCTATCCCTCCAAGTTTGGTTTCGTATCTTTGAGTTAACATCCAAGTTATGATAGTCTCTTGTTCGCTTTATTTCCCAAGTGGGAAAAAGTTTTTTTGATTCCGCCAAGTTCGGTTGCGTACCTTTGAGGTATCATCCAAGCTATGGTTATCTCTTTTCAAGCTCACTCAAAGTGTGTCTAATTCGCTTTATCTCCCAAGAGGGATAAATGATTTTTGATCCCGCCATGTTCGGTTTCGTATCATTGAGTTATCATCCAAGTTATGATAGTCTCTTGTTCGCTTAATTTCCCAAGTGGGATAAAGTATTTTTGATTCTGAAAAGTTTGGTTTCGTATCTTTGAACTATCATCCAAGTTATGATTGTCTCTTGTTCACTTTATCTCCCACGGGGGATAATGGTTTTTCGATTCCACCATGTCCGGTTTCATTTATTTGAGTTATCATCCAAGTTATGATAGTCTCTTTTCAAGCTCGCTCAAGGTGTGTCTTATTTTATTTATCTCCCAAGTGGGATAAATAATTATCGATCCCGCCAAGTTCGGTTTCGTATATTTGAATTTTCATCCAAGTTATGATAGTCTCTTGTTTTCTTTATCTCCCAAGTGGGATAAATTCTTTTCAAACCCGCCATGTTCGGTTTCGTATCTTTGAGTTATCATCCAAGTTATGATATTCTCTTGTTCGCTCTATTTCCCAAGTGGGATGAAGTTTTTTAGATTCCACAAAGTTCGGTTTCGTACCTTTGAGTTATCATCCACGCTATGGTAGTCTCTTTTCAAGCTCACTCCAAGTGTGTCAAATTCGCTTTATCTCTCAAGAGGGATAAAGATTTTTGATCCCGCCAAGTTCGTTTTCGTATCTTTGAGTTATCATCCAAGTTATGATAGTCTCTTGTTCGCTTTATTTCCCAAGTGGGATAAAGTCTTTTTGATTCCGACATGTCCGGTTTCGTATCTTTGAGCTATCATCCAAGTTATGATAATCTCTTGTTCGCTTTATCTCCTAGGGGGATAAAGTCTTTTCTAATTCTGCCAAGTCCGGTTTCGTTTGTTTGAGTTATCATTCGTGTTACGATAGTCTCTTTTCAAGCTCATTCAAGGTGTGTCTTGTTTGATATATCTCCCAAGTGGGAAAAATGCTTTTCGATCCCGCCATTTTCGGTTTCGTATCTTTGAGTTATCCAACTTATGATAGTCTCTTGTTTGCTTTATCTCCCAAGTGGGATAAATGCTTTTCTATCCCTCCAAGTTTGGTTTCGTATCTTTGAGTTAACATCCAAGTTATGATAGTCTCTTGTTCGCTTTATTTCCCAAGTGGGATAAAGTTTTTTTGATTCCGCCAAGTTCGGTTGCGTACCTTTGAGGTATCATCCAAGCTATGGTTATCTCTTTTCAAGCTCACTCAAAGTGTGTCTAATTCGCTTTATCTCCCAAGAGGGATAAATGCTTTTTGAGCCCGCCATGTTCGGTTTCGTATCTTTGAGTTATCATCCAAGTTATGATAGTCTCTTGTTTGCTTTATTTCCCAAGTGGGATAAAGTATTTTTGATTCTGAAAAGTTCGGTTTCGTATCTTTGAGCTATCATCCAAGTTATGATAGTCTCTTGTTCGCTTTATCTCCCAAGGGGGATAAAGTCTTTTCGATTCCGCCATGTCCGGTTTCGTTTATTTGAGTTATCATCCACGCTATGGTAGTCTCTTTTCAAGCTAGCTCAAGGTGTATCTTGTTTTCTTTATCTCCCAAGTGGGATAAATAATATTCGAACCCGCCAAGTTCGGTTTCGTATATTTGAGTTTTCATCCAAGTTATGATAGTCTCTTGTTTTCTTTATCTCCCAAGTGGGATAAATTCTTTTCTATCCCGCCAAGTTCGGTTTTGTATCTTTGAGTTATAATCCAAGTTATGATAGTATCTTGTTCGCTTTATTTCCTAAGTGGGATGAAGTTTTTTAGATTCCGCCAAGTTCGGTTCCATACATTTGAGTTATCATCCAAGCTATGGTAGTCTCTTTTCAAGCTCACCCCAAGTGTGTCTAATTCGCTTTATCTCTCAAGAGGGATAATTATTTTTTGATCCCGCAAAGTTCGGTTTCGTATCTTTGAGTTATCATCCAGGTTATGATAGTCTCTTGTTCGCTTTATTTCCCAAGTGGGATAAAGTCTTTTTGATTTCGACAAGTACGGTTTCGTATCTTTGAGCTATCATCCAAGTTTTGATAGTCTCTTGTTCGCTTTATCTCCTAGGGGGATAATGTCTTTTCGATTCTGCCAAGTCTGGTTTCATTTGTTTGAGTTATCATTCGTGTTATGATAGTCTCTTTTCAAGCTCATTCAAGGTGTGTCTTCTTTGATTTAACTCCCAAGTGGGAAAAATACTTTTCGATCCCGCAATTTTCGATTTCGTATCTTTGAGTTATCCAAGTTATAATAGTCTCTTGTTTACTTTATCTTCTAAATAGGATAAATGCTTTTCTATCCCTCCAAGTTCGGTTTCGTATCTTTGAATTAACATCCAAGTTATGATAGTCTCTTGTTCGCTTTATTTCCCAAGTGGGATAAAGTTTTTTTGATTCCGCATGTTCGGTTGCGTACCTTTGAGTTATCATCCAAGCTATGGTAGTCTCTTTTCAAGCTCACTCAAAGTGTGTCTAATTCGCTTTATCTCCCAAGAGGGATAAATGCTTTTTGATCCCGCCATGTTCGATTTCGTATCTTTGAGTTATCATCCAATTTATGATAGTCTCTTGTTCGCTTTATTTCCCTTGTCGGATAAAGTATTTTTTATTCCGAAAAGTTTGGTTTCGTATCTTTGAGCTATCATCCAAGTTATGATAGTCTCTTTTTCACTTTATCTCCTAGGGGGGATAAAGTCTTTACGATTCTGCCAAGTCCGGTTTCGTTTATTTGAGTTATCATCCAAGTTATGATAGTCTCTTTTCAAGCTCGCTCAAGGTGTGTCTTGTTTTCCTTTTCTCCCAAGTGGGATAAATAATTTTCGATCCCGCCAAGTTCGGTTTCATATATTTGAGTTTTCATCCAAGTTACGATAGTCTCTTGTTTTCTTTATCTCCCAAGTGGGATAAATTCTTTCCAAACCTGCCATGTTCGGTTTCGTATCTTTGAGTTATCATCCAAGTTATGATAGTCTCTTGTTCGCTTCATTTCCCAAGTGGGATGAAGTTTTTTAGATTCCCCCAAGTTCGGTTCCGTACCTTTGAGTTATCATCCACACTATGGTAGTCTCTTTTCAAGCTCACTCCAAGTGTGTCTAATTCGCTTTATCTCTCAAGAGGGATAAATATTTTTCGATCCCGCCAAATTCGTTTTCGTATATTTGAGTTATCATCCAAGTTATGATAGTCTCTTGTTCTCTTTATTTCTCAAGTGGGATAAAATCCTTTTGATTCCGGCAAGTCCGGTTTTGTATCTTTATGCTATCATCCAAGTTATGATAATCTCTTGTTCGCTTTATCTCCTAGGCGGATAAAGTCTTTTCTATTCTACCAAGTCCGGTTTTGTTTGTTTGAGTTATCATTCGTGTTATGATAGTCTCTTTTCAAGCTCATTCAAGGTGTGTCTTGTTTGATTTATCTCCCAAGTGGGAAAAATGCTTTTAGATCCCGCCATTTTCGGTTTCGTATCTTTGAGTTATCCAACTTATGATAGTCTCTTGTTTGCTTTATCTCCCAAGTGGGATAAATGCTTTTCTATCCCTCCATGTTCGGTTTCATATCTTTGAGTTAAAATCCAAGTTATGATAGTCTCTTGTTCGCTTTATTTCCCAAATGGGATAAAGTCTTTTTGATTCCGACAAGTCTGGTTTGAGCTATCATCCAAGTTATGATAATCTCATGTTCGCTTTATCTCCTAGGGGAATAAAGTCTTTTCTAATTCTGCCAAGTCCGTTTTCGTTTGTTCGAGTTATCATTCGTGTTATGATAGTCTCTTTTCAAGCTCATTCAAGGTGTGTCTTGTTTGATTTATGTCCCAAGTGGGAAAAATGCTTTTCGATCCCGCCATTTTCGGTTTCGTATCTTTGAGTTATCCCACTTATGATAGTCTCTTGTTTGCTTTATCTCCCAAGTGGGATAAATGCTTTTCTATCCCTCCAAGTTTGGTTTCATATCTTTGAGTTAACATCCAAGTTATGATAGTCTCTTGTTCGCTTTATTTCCCAAGTGGGAAAAAGTTTTTTTGATTCCGCCAAGTTTAGTTGCGTACCTTTGAGGTATCATCCAAGCTATGGTTATCTCTTTTCAAGCTCACTCAAAGTGTGTCTAATTCGCTTTATCTCCCAAGAGGGATAAATGATTTTTGATCCTGCCATGTTCGGTTTCATATCATTGAGTTATCATCCAAGTTATGATAGTCTCTTGTTCGCTTTATTTCCCAAGTGGGATAAAGTATTTTTTATTCCGAAAAGTTTGGTTTCGTATCTTTGAGCTATCATCCAAGTTATGATTGTCTCTTGTTCACTTTATCTCCCAGGGGGGATAAAGTCTTTTCGATTCCACCATGTCCGGTTTCATTTATTTGAGTTATAATCCAAGTTATGATAGTCTCTTTTCAAGCTCGCTCAAGGTGTGTCTTATTTTCTTTATCTCCCAAGTGGGATAAATAATTTACGATCCCGCCAAGTTCGGTTTCGTATATTTGAATTTTCATCCAAGTTATGATAGTCTCTTGTTTTCTTTATCTCCCAAGTGGGATAAATTCTTTTCAAACCCGCCAAGTTCGGTTTCGTATCTTTGAGTTATCATCCATGTTATGATATTCTCTTGTTCGCTCTATTTCCCAAGTGGGATGAAGTTTTTTAGATTCCACAAAGTTCGGTTCCGTACCATTGAGTTATCATCCACGCTGTGGTAGTCTCTTTTCAAGCTCACTCCAAGTGTGTCAAATTCGCTTTATCTCTCAAGAGGGATAAAGATTTTTGATCCCGCCAAGTTCGTTTTTGTATCTTTGAATTATCATCCAAATTATGATAGTCTCTTGTTCGCTTTATTTCCCAAGTGGGATAAAGTCTTTTTGATTCCGACAAGTCCGGTTTCGTATCTTTGAGCTATCATCCAAGTTATGATAATCTCTTGTTCGCTTTATCTCCTAGGGGGATAAAGTCTTTTCTAATTCTGCCAAGTCCGGTTTCGTTTGTTTGAGTTATCATTCGTGTTATGATAGTCTCTTTTCAAGCTCATTCAAGGTGTTTCTTGTTTGATATATCTCCCAAGTGGGAAAAATCCTTTTCAATCCCGCCATTTTCAGTTTCGTATCTTTGAGTTATCCAACTTATGATAGTCTCTTGTTTCCTTTATCTCCCAAGTGGGATAAATGCTTTTCTATCCCTCCAAGTTTGGTTTCGTATCTTTGAGTTAACATCCAAGTTATGATAGTCTCTTGTTCGCTTTATTTCCCAAGTGGGATAAAGTTTTTTTGATTCCGCCAAGTTCGGTTGCGAACCTTTGAGGTATCATCCAAGCTATGGTTATCTCTTTTCAAGCTCACTCAAAGTGTGTCTAATTCGCTTTATCTCCCAAGAGGGATAAATGCTTTTTGATCCTGCTATGTTCGGCTTCGTATCTTTGAGTTATCATCCAAGTTATGATAGTCTCTTGTTCTCTTTATTTCCCAAGTGGGATAAAGTATTTTTGTTTCCGAAACGTTTGGTTTTGTATCTTTGAGCTATCATCCAAGTTATGATAGTCTCTTGTTCACTTTATCTCCCAGGGGGGATAAAGTCTTTTCGATTCCGCCATGTCCGGTTTCATTTATTTGAGTTATCATCCACGCTATGGTAGTCTCTTTTCAAGCTCACTCCAAGTGTGTCAAATTCGCTTTACCTCTCAAGAGGGATAAAGATTTTTGATCCCGCAAAGTTCGTTTTCGTATATTTGAATTTTCATCCAAGTTATGATAGTCTCTTGTTTTCTTTATCTCCCAAGTGGGATAAATTCTTTTCAAACCCGCCAAGTTCGGTTTCGTATCTTTGAGTTATCATCCAAGTTATGATATTCTCTTGTTCGCTCTATTTACCAAGTGGGATGAAGTTTTTTAGATTCCACAAAGTTCGGTTCCGTACCTTTGAGTTATCATCCACGCCATGGTAGTCTCTTTTCAAGCTCACTCCAAGTGTGTCAAATTCGCTTTATCTCTCAAGAGGGATAAATATTTTTGATCCCGCCAAGTTCGTTTTCGTATCTTTGAGTTATCATCCAAGTTATGATAATCTCTTGTTCGCTTTATTTCCCAAGTGGGATAAAGTCTTTTTGATTCCGACAAGTCCGGTTTCGTATCTTTGAGCTATCATCCAAGTTATGATAATCTCTTGTTCGATTTATCTCCTAGGGGGATAAAGTCTTTTCTAATTCTGCCATGTCCGGTTTCGTTTGTTTGAGTTATCATTCATGTTATGATAGTCTCTTTTCAAGCTCATTCAAGGTGTGTCTTGTTTGATATATCTCCCAAGTGGGAAAAATGCTTTTCGATCCCGCCATTTTCGGTTTCGTATCTTTGAGTTATCCAACTTATGATAGTCTCTTGTTTGCTTTATCTCCCAAGTGGGATAAATGCTTTTTCATCCCGCCATGTTCGGTTTCGTATCTTTGAGTTATCATCCAAGTTATGATAGTCTCTTGTTCGCTTTATTTCCCAAGTGGGATAAATTATTTTTGATTCCGAAACGTTTGGTTTTGTATCTTTGAGCTATCATCCAAGTTATGATAGTCTCTTGTTCACTTTATTTCCCAAGTGGGATAAAGTTTTTTTGATTCCGCCAAGTTCGGTTGCGTACCTTTGAGGTATCATCCAAGCTATGGTTATCTCTTTTCAAGCTCACTCAAACTGTGTCTAATTCGCTTTATCTCCCAAGAGGGATAAATGCTTTTTGATCCCGCCAAGTTCGGTTTCATATCTTTGAATTATCATCCAAGTTATAATAGTCTCTTGTTCGCTTTATTTCCCAAGTGGGATGAAGTTTTTTAGATTCCACCAAGTTCGGTTCCGTACCTTTGAGTTATCATCCACGCTATGATAGTCTCTTTTCAAGCTCACTCCAAGTGTGTCTAATTCGCTTTATCTCTCAAGAGGGATAAATGTTTTTCGATCCCGCCCAGTTCGGTTTCGTATCTTTGAGTTATCATCCAAGTTATGATAGTCTCTTGTTCGCTTTATTTCCCATGTGGGATAAAGTCTTTTTGATTCCGACAAGTCTAGTTTCGTATCTTTGAGATATCATCCAAGTTATGATAATCTCTTGTTCGCTTTATCTCCTAGGGGGGATAAAGTCTTTTCGATGCTGCCAAGTCTGGATTCGTTTGTTTGAGTTATCATTCGTGTTATGATAGTCTCTTTTCAAGCTCATTCAAGGTGTGTCTTGTTTGATTTATCTCCCAAGTGGGAAAAATGCTTTTTGACCCCGCCATATTCGGTTTCGTATCTTTGAGTTATCCAACTTATAATAGTCTCTTGTTTGTTTTATTTCCCAAGTGGGATAAAGTCTTTTTGATTCCGACAAGTCCGGTTTCGTATCTTTGAGCTATCATCCAAGTTTTGATAATATCTTTTTCGCTTTATCTCCTAGGGGGATAAAGTCTTTTCGATTCTGCCAAGTCCGGTTTCGTTTGTTTGAGTTATCATTCGTGTTATGATAGTCTCTTTTCAAGCCCATTCAAGGTGTGTCTTGTTTGATTTATCTCCCATGTGGGAAAAATACTTTTAGATCCCGCCATTTTCGGTTTCGTATCTTTGAGTTATCCAACTTATGATAGTCTCTTATTTGCTTTGTCTCCCAAGTGGGATAAATGCTTTTCTATCCCTCCATGTTCGGTTTCGTATCTTTGAGTTAAAATCCAAGTTATGATAGTCTCTTGTTCGCTTTATTTCCCTAGTGGGATAAAGTTTTTTGATTCCATCAAGTTCGGTTGCGTACCTTTGAGGTATCTCCAAGCTATGGTTGTCTCTTTTAAAGCTCACTCAAAGTGTGTCTAATTCTCTTTATCTCCCAAGAGGGATAAATACTTTTTCATCCCGCCATGTTCGGTTTCGTATCTTTGAGTTATCATCCAAGTTATGATAGTCTCTTGTTCGCTTTATTTCCCAAGTGGGATAAATTATTTTTGATTCCGAAACGTTTGGTTTTGTATCTTTGAGCTATCATCCAAGTTATGATAGTCTCTTGTTCACTTTATTTCCCAAGTGGGATAAAGTTTTTTTGATTCCGCCAAGTTTGGTTGCGTACCTTTGAGGTATCATCCAAGCTATGGTTATCTCTTTTCAAGCTCACTCAAAGTGTGTCTAATTCGCTTTATCTCCCAAGAGGGATAAATGATTTTTGATCCTGCCATGTTCGGTATCATATCATTGAGTTATCATCCAAGTTATGATAGTCTCTTGTTCGCTTTATTTCCCAAGTGGGATAAAGTATTTTTTATTCCGAAAAGTTTGGTTTCGTATCTTTGAGCTATCATCCAAGTTATGATTGTCTCTTGTTCACTTTATCTCCCAGGGGGGATAAAGTCTTTTCGATTCCACCATGTCCAGTTTCATTTATTTGAGTTATAATCCAAGTTATGATAGTCTCTTTTCAAGCTCGCTCAAGGTGTGTCTTATTTTCTTTATCTCCCAAGTGGGATAAATAATTTACGATCCCGCCAAGTTCGGTTTCGTATATTTGAATTTTCATCCAAGTTATGATAGTCTCTTGTTTTCTTTATCTCCCAAGTGGGATAAATTCTTTTCAAACCCGCCAAGTTCGGTTTCGTATCTTTGAGTTATCATCCATGTTATGATATTCTCTTGTTCGCTCTATTTCCCAAGTGGGATGAAGTTTTTTAGATTCCACAAAGTTCGGTTCCGTACCATTGAGTTATCATCCACGCTGTGGTAGTCTCTTTTCAAGCTCACTCCAAGTGTGTCAAATTCGCTTTATCTCTCAAGAGGGATAAAGATTTTTGATCCCGCCAAGTTCGTTTTTGTATCTTTGAATTATCATCCAAGTTATGATAGTCTCTTGTTCGCTTTATTTCCCAAGTGGGATAAAGTCTTTTTGATTCCGACAAGTCCGGTTTCGTATCTTTGAGCTATCATCCAAGTTATGATAATCTCTTGTTCGCTTTATCTCCTAGGGGGATAAAGTCTTTTCTAATTCTGCCAAGTCCGGTTTCGTTTGTTTGAGTTATCATTCGTGTTATGATAGTCTCTTTTCAAGCTCATTCAAGGTGTTTCTTGTTTGATATATCTCCCAAGTGGGAAAAATCCTTTTCAATCCCGCCATTTTCAGTTTCGTATCTTTGAGTTATCCAACTTATGATAGTCTCTTGTTTCCTTTATCTCCCAAGTGGGATAAATGCTTTTCTATCCCTCCAAGTTTGGTTTCGTATCTTTGAGTTAACATCCAAGTTATGATAGTCTCTTGTTCGCTTTATTTCCCAAGTGGGATAAAGTTTTTTTGATTCCGCCAAGTTCGGTTGCGAACCTTTGAGGTATCATCCAAGCTATGGTTATCTCTTTTCAAGCTCACTCAAAGTGTGTCTAATTCGCTTTATCTCCCAAGAGGGATAAATGCTTTTTGATCCTGCTATGTTCGGCTTCGTATCTTTGAGTTATCATCCAAGTTATGATAGTCTCTTGTTCTCTTTATTTCCCAAGTGGGATAAAGTATTTTTGATTCCGAAACGTTTGGTTTTGTATCTTTGAGCTATCATCCAAGTTATGATAGTCTCTTGTTCACTTTATCTCCCAGGGGGGATAAAGTCTTTTCGATTCCGCCATGTCCGGTTTCATTTATTTGAGTTATCATCCACGCTATGGTAGTCTCTTTTCAAGCTCACTCCAAGTGTGTCAAATTCGCTTTACCTCTCAAGAGGGATAAAGATTTTTGATCCCGCAAAGTTCGTTTTCGTATATTTGAATTTTCATCCAAGTTATGATAGTCTCTTGTTTTCTTTATCTCCCAAGTGGGATAAATTCTTTTCAAACCCGCCAAGTTCGGTTTCGTATCTTTGAGTTATCATCCAAGTTATGATATTCTCTTGTTCGCTCTATTTACCAAGTGGGATGAAGTTTTTTAGATTCCACAAAGTTCGGTTCCGTACCTTTGAGTTATCATCCACGCCATGGTAGTCTCTTTTCAAGCTCACTCCAAGTGTGTCAAATTCGCTTTATCTCTCAAGAGGGATAAATATTTTTGATCCCGCCAAGTTCGTTTTCGTATCTTTGAGTTATCATCCAAGTTATGATAATCTCTTGTTCGCTTTATTTCCCAAGTGGGATAAAGTCTTTTTGATTCCGACAAGTCCGGTTTCGTATCTTTGAGCTATCATCCAAGTTATGATAATCTCTTGTTCGATTTATCTCCTAGGGGGATAAAGTCTTTTCTAATTCTGCCATGTCCGGTTTCGTTTGTTTGAGTTATCATTCATGTTATGATAGTCTCTTTTCAAGCTCATTCAAGGTGTGTCTTGTTTGATATATCTCCCAAGTGGGAAAAATGCTTTTCGATCCCGCCATTTTCGGTTTCGTATCTTTGAGTTATCCAACTTATGATAGTCTCTTGTTTGCTTTATCTCCCAAGTGGGATAAATGCTTTTTCATCCCGCCATGTTCGGTTTCGTATCTTTGAGTTATCATCCAAGTTATGATAGTCTCTTGTTCGCTTTATTTCCCAAGTGGGATAAATTATTTTTGATTCCGAAACGTTTGGTTTTGTATCTTTGAGCTATCATCCAAGTTATGATAGTCTCTTGTTCACTTTATTTCCCAAGTGGGATAAAGTTTTTTTGATTCCGCCAAGTTCGGTTGCGTACCTTTGAGGTATCATCCAAGCTATGGTTATCTCTTTTCAAGCTCACTCAAACTGTGTCTAATTCGCTTTATCTCCCAAGAGGGATAAATGCTTTTTGATCCCGCCAAGTTCGGTTTCATATCTTTGAATTATCATCCAAGTTATAATAGTCTCTTGTTCGCTTTATTTCCCAAGTGGGATGAAGTTTTTTAGATTCCACCAAGTTCGGTTCCGTACCTTTGAGTTATCATCCACGCTATGATAGTCTCTTTTCAAGCTCACTCCAAGTGTGTCTAATTCGCTTTATCTCTCAAGAGGGATAAATGTTTTTCGATCCCGCCCAGTTCGGTTTCGTATCTTTGAGTTATCATCCAAGTTATGATAGTCTCTTGTTCGCTTTATTTCCCATGTGGGATAAAGTCTTTTTGATTCCGACAAGTCTAGTTTCGTATCTTTGAGCTATCATCCAAGTTATGATAATCTCTTGTTCGCTTTATCTCCTAGGGGGGATAAAGTCTTTTCGATGCTGCCAAGTCTGGATTCGTTTGTTTGAGTTATCATTCGTGTTATGATAGTCTCTTTTCAAGCTCATTCAAGGTGTGTCTTGTTTGATTTATCTCCCAAGTGGGAAAAATGCTTTTTGACCCCGCCATATTCGGTTTCGTATCTTTGAGTTATCCAACTTATAATAGTCTCTTGTTTGTTTTATTTCCCAAGTGGGATAAAGTCTTTTTGATTCCGACAAGTCCGGTTTCGTATCTTTGAGCTATCATCCAAGTTTTGATAATATCTTTTTCGCTTTATCTCCTAGGGGGATAAAGTCTTTTCGATTCTGCCAAGTCCGGTTTCGTTTGTTTGAGTTATCATTCGTGTTATGATAGTCTCTTTTCAAGCCCATTCAAGGTGTGTCTTGTTTGATTTATCTCCCATGTGGGAAAAATGCTTTTAGATCCCGCCATTTTCGGTTTCGTATCTTTGAGTTATCCAACTTATGATAGTCTCTTATTTGCTTTGTCTCCCAAGTGGGATAAATGCTTTTCTATCCCTCCATGTTCGGTTTCGTATCTTTGAGTTAAAATCCAAGTTATGATAGTCTCTTGTTCGCTTTATTTCCCTAGTGGGATAAAGTTTTTTGATTCCATCAAGTTCGGTTGCGTACCTTTGAGGTATCTCCAAGCTATGGTTGTCTCTTTTAAAGCTCACTCAAAGTGTGTCTAATTCTCTTTATCTCCCAAGAGGGATAAATGCTTTTTCATCCCGCCATGTTCGGTTTCGTATCTTTGAGTTATCATCCAAGTTATGATAGTCTCTTGTTCGCTTTATTTCCCAAGTGGGATAAATTATTTTTGATTCCGAAACGTTTGGTTTTGTATCTTTGAGCTATCATCCAAGTTATGATTGTCTCTTGTTCACTTTATTTCCCAAGTGGGATAAAGTTTTTTTGATTCCGCCAAGTTTGGTTGCGTACCTTTGAGGTATCATCCAAGCTATGGTTATCTCTTTTCAAGCTCACTCAAAGTGTGTCTAATTCGCTTTATCTCCCAAGAGGGATAAATGCTTTTTGATCCCGCCAAGTTCGGTTTCATATCTTTGAATTATCATCCAAGTTATAATAGTCTCTTGTTCGCTTTATTTCCCAAGTGGGATGAAGTTTTTTAGATTCCACCAAGTTCGGTTCCGTACCTTTGAGTTATCATCCACGCTATGATAGTCTCTTTTCAAGCTCACTCCAAGTGTGTCTAATTCGCTTTATCTCTCAAGAGGGATAAATGTTTTTCGATCCCGCCCAGTTCGGTTTCGTATCTTTGAGTTATCATCCAAGTTATGATAGTCTCTTGTTCGCTTTATTTCCCATGTGGGATAAATTCTTTTTGATTCCGACAAGTCTAGTTTCGTATCTTTGAGCTATCATCCAAGTTATGATAATCTCTTGTTCGCTTTATCTCCTAGGGGGGATAAAGTCTTTTCGATGCTGCCAAGTCTGGATTCGTTTGTTTGAGTTATCATTCGTGTTATGATAGTCTCTTTTAAAGCTCATTCAAGGTGTGTCTTGTTTGATTTATCTCCCAAGTGGGAAAAATGCTTTTTGACCCCGCCATATTCGGTTTCGTATCTTTGAGTTATCCAACTTATAATAGTCTCTTGTTTGTTTTATTTCCCAAGTGGGATAAAGTCTTTTTGATTCCGACAAGTCCGGTTTCGTATCTTTGAGCTATCATCCAAGTTATGATAATCTCTTTTTCGCTTTATCTCCTAGGGGGATAAAGTCTTTTCGATTCTGCCAAGTCCGGTTTCGTTTGTTTGAGTTATCATTCGTGTTATGATAGTCTCTTTTCAAGCCCATTCAAGGTGTGTCTTGTTTGATTTATCTCCCAAGTGGGAAAAATGCTTTTTGATCCCGCCATTTTCGGTTTCGTATCTTCGAGTTATCCAACTTATGATAGTCTCTTGTTTGCTTCATCTCCCAAGTGGGATAAATGCTTTTCTATCCCTCCAAGTTTGGTTTCGTATCTTTGAGTTAACATCCAAGTTATGATAGTCTCTTGTTCGCTTTATTTCCCAAGTGGGATAAAGTTTTTTTGATTCCGCCAAGTTCGGTTGCGTACCTTTGAGGTATCCTCCAAGCTATGGTTATCTCTTTTCAAGCTCACTCAAAGTGTGTCTAATTCGCTTTATCTCCCAAGAGGGATAAATGATTTTTGATCCTGCCATGTTCGGTTTCGTATCATTGAGTTATCATCCAAGTTATGATAGTCTCTTGTTCGCTTTATTTCCCAAATGGGATAAAGTCTTTTTGATTCCGACAAGTCTGGTATGAGCTATCATCCAAGTTATGATAATCTCATGTTCGCTTTATCTCCTAGGGGAATAAAGTCTTTTCTAATTCTGCCAAGTCCGTTTTCGTTTGTTCGAGTTATCATTCGTGTTATGATAGTCTCTTTTCAAGCTCATTCAAGGTGTGTCTTGTTTGATTTATGTCCCAAGTGGGAAAAATGCTTTTCGATCCCGCCATTTTCGGTTTCGTATCTTTGAGTTATCCCACTTATGATAGTCTCTTGTTTGCTTTATCTCCCAAGTGGGATAAATGCTTTTCTATCCCTCCAAGTTTGGTTTCATATCTTTGAGTTAACATCCAAGTTATGATAGTCTCTTGTTCGCTTTATTTCCCAAGTGGGAAAAAGTTTTTTTGATTCCGCCAAGTTTAGTTGCGTACCTTTGAGGTATCATCCAAGCTATGGTTATCTCTTTTCAAGCTCACTCAAAGTGTGTCTAATTCGCTTTATCTCCCAAGAGGGATAAATGATTTTTGATCCTGCCATGTTCGGTTTCGTATCATTGAGTTATCATCCAAGTTATAATAGTCTCTTGTTCGCTTTATTTCCCAAGTGGGATAAAGTATTTTTTATTCCGAAAAGTTTGGTTTCGTATCTTTGAGCTATCATCCAAGTTATGATTGTCTCTTGTTCACTTTATCTCCCAGGGGGGATAAAGTCTTTTCGATTCCACCATGTCCGGTTTCATTTATTTGAGTTATAATCCAAGTTATGATAGTCTCTTTTTAAGCTCGCTCAAGGTGTGTCTTATTTTCTTTATCTCCCAAGTGGGATAAATAATTTTCGATCCCGCCTAGTTCGTTTTCGTATATTTGAATTTTCATCCAAGTTATGATAGTCTCTTGTTTTCTTTATCTCCCAAGTGGGATAAATTCTTTTCAAACCCGCCAAGTTCGGTTTCGTATCTTTGAGTTATCATCCATGTTATGATATTCTCTTGTTCGCTCTATTTCCCAAGTGGGATGAAGTTTTTTAGATTCCACAAAGTTCGGATCCGTACCATTGAGTTATCATCCACGCTGTGGTAGTCTCTTTTCAAGCTCACTCCAAGTGTGTCAAATTCGCTTTATCTCTCAAGAGGGATAAAGATTTTTGATCCCGCCAAGTTCGTTTTTGTATCTTTGAATTATCATCCAAGTTATGATAGTCTCTTGTTCGCTTTATTTCCCAAGTGGGATAAAGTCTTTTTGATTCCGACAAGTCCGGTTTCGTATCTTTGAGCTATCATCCAAGTTATGATAATCTCTTGTTCGCTTTATCTCCTAGGGGGATAAAGTCTTTTCTAATTCTGCCAAGTCCGGTTTCGTTTGTTTGAGTTATCATTCGTGTTATGATAGTCTCTTTTCAAGCTCATTCAAGGTGTTTCTTGTTTGATATATCTCCCAAGTGGGAAAAATCCTTTTCAATCCCGCCATTTTCAGTTTCGTATCTTTGAGTTATCCAACTTATGATAGTCTCTTGTTTCCTTTATCTCCCAAGTGGGATAAATGCTTTTCTATCCCTCCAAGTTTGGTTTCGTATCTTTGAGTTAACATCCAAGTTATGATAGTCTCTTGTTCGCTTTATTTCCCAAGTGGGATAATGTTTTTTTGATTCCGCCTAGTTCGGTTGCGAACCATTGAGGTATCATCCAAGCTATGGTTATCTCTTTTCAAGCTCACTCAAAGTGTGTCTAATTCGCTTTATCTCCCAAGAGGGATAAATGCTTTTTGATCCCGCTATGTTCGGCTTCGTATCTTTGAGTTATCATCCAAGTTATGATAGTCTCTTGTTCTCTTTATTTCCCAAGTGGGATAAAGTATTTTTGATTCCGAAACGTTTGGTTTTGTATCTTTGAGCTATCATCCAAGTTATGATAGTCTCTTGTTCACTTTATCTCCCAGGGGGGATAAAGTCTTTTCGATTCCGCCATGTCCGGTTTCATTTATTTGAGTTATCATCCACGCTATGGTAGTCTCTTTTCAAGCTCACTCCAAGTGTGTCAAATTCGCTTTACCTCTCAAGAGGGATAAAGATTTTTGATCCCGCAAAGTTCGTTTTCGTATATTTGAATTTTCATCCAAGTTATGATAGTCTCTTGTTTTCTTTATCTCCCAAGTGGGATAAATTCTTTTCAAACCCGCCAAGTTCGGTTTCGTATCTTTGAGTTATCATCCAAGTTATGATATTCTCTTGTTCGCTCTATTTACCAAGTGGGATGAAGTTTTTTAGATTCCACAAAGTTCGGTTCCGTACCTTTGAGTTATCATCCACGCCATGGTAGTCTCTTTTCAAGCTCACTCCAAGTGTGTCAAATTCGCTTTATCTCTCAAGAGGGATAAATATTTTTGATCCCGCCAAGTTCGTTTTCGTATCTTTGAGTTATCATCCAAGTTATGATAATCTCTTGTTCGCTTTATTTCCCAAGTGGGATAAAGTCTTTTTGATTCCGACAAGTCCGGTTTCGTATCTTTGAGCTATCATCCAAGTTATGATAATCTCTTGTTCGATTTATCTCCTAGGGGGATAAAGTCTTTTCTAATTCTGCCATGTCCGGTTTCGTTTGTTTGAGTTATCATTCGTGTTATGATAGTCTCTTTTCAAGCTCATTCAAGGTGTGTCTTGTTTGATATATCTCCCAAGTGGGAAAAATGCTTTTCGATCCCGCCATTTTCGGTTTCGTATCTTTGAGTTATCCAACTTATGATAGTCTCTTGTTTGCTTTATCTCCCAAGTGGGATAAATGCTTTTTCATCCCGCCATGTTCGGTTTCGTATCTTTGAGTTATCATCCAAGTTATGATAGTCTCTTGTTCGCTTTATTTCCCAAGTGGGATAAATTATTTTTGATTCCGAAACGTTTGGTTTTGTATCTTTGAGCTATCATCCAAGTTATGATAGTCTCTTGTTCACTTTATTTCCCAAGTGGGATAAAGTTTTTTTGATTCCGCCAAGTTCGGTTGCGTACCTTTGAGGTATCATCCAAGCTATGGTTATCTCTTTTCAAGCTCACTCAAACTGTGTCTAATTCGCTTTATCTCCCAAGAGGGATAAATGCTTTTTGATCCCGCCAAGTTCGGTTTCATATCTTTGAATTATCATCCAAGTTATAATAGTCTCTTGTTCGCTTTATTTCCCAAGTGGGATGAAGTTTTTTAGATTCCACCAAGTTCGGTTCCGTACCTTTGAGTTATCATCCACGCTATGATAGTCTCTTTTCAAGCTCACTCCAAGTGTGTCTAATTCGCTTTATCTCTCAAGAGGGATAAATGTTTTTCGATCCCGCCCAGTTCGGTTTCGTATCTTTGAGTTATCATCCAAGTTATGATAGTCTCTTGTTCGCTTTATTTCCCATGTGGGATAAAGTCTTTTTGATTCCGACAAGTCTAGTTTCGTATCTTTGAGATATCATCCAAGTTATGATAATCTCTTGTTCGCTTTATCTCCTAGGGGGGATAAAGTCTTTTCGATGCTGCCAAGTCTGGATTCGTTTGTTTGAGTTATCATTCGTGTTATGATAGTCTCTTTTCAAGCTCATTCAAGGTGTGTCTTGTTTGATTTATCTCCCAAGTGGGAAAAATGCTTTTTGACCCCGCCATATTCGGTTTCGTATCTTTGAGTTATCCAACTTATAATAGTCTCTTGTTTGTTTTATTTCCCAAGTGGGATAAAGTCTTTTTGATTCCGACAAGTCCGGTTTCGTATCTTTGAGCTATCATCCAAGTTTTGATAATATCTTTTTCGCTTTATCTCCTAGGGGGATAAAGTCTTTTCGATTCTGCCAAGTCCGGTTTCGTTTGTTTGAGTTATCATTCGTGTTATGATAGTCTCTTTTCAAGCCCATTCAAGGTGTGTCTTGTTTGATTTATCTCCCATGTGGGAAAAATGCTTTTAGATCCCGCCATTTTCGGTTTCGTATCTTTGAGTTATCCAACTTATGATAGTCTCTTATTTGCTTTGTCTCCCAAGTGGGATAAATGCTTTTCTATCCCTCCATGTTCGGTTTCGTATCTTTGAGTTAAAATCCAAGTTATGATAGTCTCTTGTTCGCTTTATTTCCCTAGTGGGATAATGTTTTTTGATTCCATCAAGTTCGGTTGCGTACCTTTGAGGTATCTCCAAGCTATGGTTGTCTCTTTTCAAGCTCACTCAAAGTGTGTCTAATTCGCTTTATCTCCCAAGAGGGATAAATGCTTTTTCATCCCGCCATGTTCGGTTTCGTATCTTTGAGTTATCATCCAAGTTATGATAGTCTCTTGTTCGCTTTATTTCCCAAGTGGGATAAATTATTTTTGATTCCGAAACGTTTGGTTTTGTATCTTTGAGCTATCATCCAAGTTATGATAGTCTCTTGTTCACTTTATTTCCCAAGTGGGATAAAGTTTTTTTGATTCCGCCAAGTTTGGTTGCGTACCTTTGAGGTATCATCCAAGCTATGGTTATCTCTTTTCAAGCTCACTCAAAGTGTGTCTAATTCGCTTTATCTCCCAAGAGGGATAAATGCTTTTTGATCCCGCCAAGTTCGGTTTCATATCTTTGAATTATCATCCAAGTTATAATAGTCTCTTGTTCGCTTTATTTCCCAAGTGGGATGAAGTTTTTTAGATTCCACCAAGTTCGGTTCCGTACCTTTGAGTTATCATCCACGCTATGATAGTCTCTTTTCAAGCTCACTCCAAGTGTGTCTAATTCGCTTTATCTCTCAAGAGGGATAAATGTTTTTCGATCCCGCCCAGTTCGGTTTCGTATCTTTGAGTTATCATCCACGTTATGATAGTCTCTTGTTCGCTTTATTTCCCATGTGGGATAAAGTCTTTTTGATTCCGACAAGTCTAGTTTCGTATCTTTGAGCTATCATCCAAGTTATGATAATCTCTTGTTCGCTTTATCTCCTAGGGGGGATAGAGTCTTTTCGATGCTGCCAAGTCTGGATTCGTTTGTTTGAGTTATCATTCGTGTTATGATAGTCTCTTTTAAAGCTCATTCAAGGTGTGTCTTGTTTGATTTATCTCCCAAGTGGGAAAAATGCTTTTTGACCCCGCCATATTCGGTTTCGTATCTTTGAGTTATCCAACTTATAATAGTCTCTTGTTTGTTTTATTTCCCAAGTGGGATAAAGTCTTTTTGATTCCGACAAGTCCGGTTTCGTATCTTTGAGCTATCATCCAAGTTATGATAATCTCTTTTTCGCTTTATCTCCTAGGGGGATAAAGTCTTTTCGATTCTGCCAAGTCCGGTTTCGTTTGTTTGAGTTATCATTCGTGTTATGATAGGCTCTTTTCAAGCCCATTAAGGGTGTGTCTTGTTTGATTTATCTCCCAAGTGGGAAAAATGCTTTTCGATCCCGCCATTTTCGGTTTCGTATCTTCGAGTTATCCAACTTATGATAGTCTCTTGTTTGCTTTATCTCCCAAGTGGGATAAATGCTTTTCTATCCCTCCAAGTTCAGTTTCGTATCTTTGAGTTAACATCCAAGTTATGATAGTCTCTTGTTCGCTTTATTTCCCAAGTGGGATAAAGTTTTTTTGATTCCGCCAAGTTCGGTTGCGTACCTTTGAGGTATCATCCAAGCTATGGTTGTCTCTTTTCAAGCTCACTCAAAGTGTGTCTAATTTGCTTTATCTCCAAAGAGGGATAAATGCTTTTTGATCCCGCCATGTTCGGTTTCGTATCTTTGAGTTATCATCCAAGTTATGATAGTCTCTTGTTCGCTTTATTTCCCAAGTGGGATAAAGTATTTTTGATTCCGAAACTTTTGGTTTTGTATCTTTGAGCTATCATCCAAGTTATGATAGTCTCTTGTTCACTTTATCTCCCAGAGGGGATAAAGTCTTTTCGATTTCGCCATGTCCGGTTTCGTTTATTTGAGTTATCATCCATGTTATGATAGTCTCTTTTCAAGCTCGCTCAAGGCGTGTCTTGTTTTATTTATCTCCCATGTGGGATTAATAATTTTTAATCCCGCCATGTTCGGTTTCGTATATTTGAGTTTTCATCCGAGTTATGATAGTCTCTTGTTTTCTTTATCTCCCAAGTGGGATAATTTTTTTTCATACCCGCCAAGTTCGGTTTCATATCTTTGAGTTATCATCCAAGTTATAATAGTCTCTTGTTCGCTTTATTTCCCAAGTGGGATGAAGTTTTTTAGATTCCACCAAGTTTGGTTCCGTACCTTTGAGTTATCATCCACGCTATGATAGTCTCTTTTCAAGCTCACTCCAAGTGTGTCTAATTCGCTTTATCTCTCAAGATGGATAAATGTTTTTCGATCTCGCCCAGTTCGATTTCGTATCTTTGAGTTATCATCCAAGTTATGATAGTCTCTTGTTCGCTTTATTTCCCAAGTGGGAATAAGTCTTTTTGATTCCGACAAGTTTGGTTTCGTATCTTTGAGCTATCATCCAAGTTATGATAATCTCTTGTTCGCTTTATCTCCTTGGGGGATAAAGTCTTTTCGATTATGCCAAGACTGGATTTGTTTGTTTGAGTTATCAATCGTGTTATGATAGTCTCTTTTACAGCTTATTCAAGGTGTGTCTTGTTTGATTTATCTCCCAAGTGGGAAAAATGCTTTTTCATCCCGCCATTTTCGGTTTCGTATCTTTGAGTTATCCAACTTATGATAGTCTCTTGTTTTCTCTATCTCCCATGTGGCATAAATGCTTTTCTAACCCTCCAAGTTCGGTTTCGTATCTTTGAGTTAACATCCAAGTTATGATAGTCTCTTGTTCGCTTTATTTCCCAAGTGGGATAAAGTTTTTTTGATTCCGCAAGGTTCGGTTGCGTACCTTTGAGTTATCATCCAAGCTATGGTTATCTCTTTTCAAGCTCACTCAAAGTTTGTCTAATTCGCTTTATCTCCCAAGAGGGATAAATGCTTTTTGATCCCGCCATGTTCGGTTTCGTATCTTTGAGTTATCATCCAAGTTATGATAGTCTCTTGCTCGTTTTATTTCCCAAGTGGGATAAAGTATTTTTGATTCCGAAACGTTTGGTTTCGTATCTTTGAGCTATCATCCAAGTTATGATAGTCTCTTGTTCTCTTTATCTCTCGGGGGGGATAAAGTCTTTTTGATTCCGCCATGTCCGGTTTCGTTTATTTGAGTTATCATCCAAGTTATGGTAGTCTCTTTTCAAGCTCGCTCAAGGTGTGTCTTGTTTTCCTTTTCTCCCAAGTGGGATAAATAATTTTCGATCCCGCCAAGTTCGGTTTCATATATTTGAGTTTTCATCCAAGTTACGATAGTCTCTTGTTTTCTTTATCTCCCAAGTGGGATAAATTCTTTCCAAACCTTCCAAGTTCGGTTTCGTATCTTTGAGTTATCATCCAAGTTATGATAGTCTCTTGTTCGCTTCATTTCCCAAGTGGGATGAAGTTTTTTAGATTCCACCAAGTTCGGTTCCGTACCTTTGAGTTATCATCCACACTATGGTAGTCTCTTTTCAAGCTCACTCCAAGTGTGTCTAATTCGCTTTATCTCTCAAGAGAGATAAATATTTTTCGATCCCGCCAAGTTCGTTTTCGTATATTTGAGTTATCATCCAAGTTATGATAGTCTCTTGTTCGCTTTATTTCTCAAGTGGGATAAAATTCTTTTGATTCCGGCAAGTCCGGTTTCGTATCTTTATGCTATCATCCAAGTTATGATAATCTCTTGTTCGCTTTATCTCCTAGGGGGATAAAGTCTTTTCTATTCTACCAAGTCCGGTTTTGTTTGTTTGAGTTATCATTCGTGTTATGATAGTCTCTTTTCAAGCTCATTCAAGGTGTGTCTTGTTTGATTTATCTCCCAAGTGGGAAAAATGCTTTTAGATCCCGCCATTTTCGGTTTCGTATCTTTGAGTTATCCAACTTATGATAGTCTCTTGTTTGCTTTATCTCCCAAGTGGGATAAATGCTTTTCTATCCCTCCATGTTCGGTTTCGTATCTTTGAGTTAAAATCCAAGTTATGATAGTCTCTTGTTCGCTTTATTTCCCAAATGGAATAAAGTCTTTTTGATTCTGACAAGTCTGGTTTCGTATCTTTGAGCTATCATCCAAGTTATGATAATTCTTGTTCGCTTTATCTCCTAGGGGGATAAAGTCTTTTCTAATTCTGCCAAGTTCGGTTTCGTTTGTTTGAGTTATCATTCGTGTTATGATAGTCTCTTTTCAAGCTCATTCAAGGTGTGTCTTGTTTGATTTATGTCCCAAGTGGGAAAAATGCTTTTCGATCCCGCCATTTTCGGTTTCGTATCTTTGAGTTATCCCACTTATGATAGTCTCTTGTTTGCTTTATCTCCCAAGTGGGATAAATACTTTTCTATCCCTCCAAGTTTTGTTTCGTATCTTTGAGTTAACATCCAAGTTATGATAGTCTCTTGTTCGCTTTATTTCCCAAGTGGGAAAAAGTTTTTTTGATTCCGCCAAGTTCGGTTGCGTACCTTTGAGGTATCATCCAAGCTATGGTTATCTCTTTTCAAGCTGACTCAAAGTGTGTCTAATTCGCTTTATCTCCCAAGAGGGATAAATGATATTTGATCCCGCCATGTTCGGTTTCGTATCATTGAGTTATCATCCAAGTTATGATAGTCTCTTGTTCGCTTAATTTCCCAAGTGGGATAAAGTATTTTTGATTCCGAAAAGTTTGGTTTCGTATCTTTGAGCTATCATCCAAGTTATGATTGTCTCTTGTTCACTTTATCTCCCAGGGGGATAAAGTCTTTTCGATTCCACCATGTCCGGTTTCATTTATTTGAGTTATCATCCAAGTTATGATAGTCTCTTTTCAATCTCGCTCAACGTGTGTCTTATTTTCTTTATCTCCCAAGTGGGATAAATAATTTTCGATCCCGCCAAGTTCAGTTTCGTATATTTGAGTTATCCAAGTTATGATAGTCTCTTGTTTGCTTTATCTCCCAAGTGGGATAAATGCTTTTCTATCCCTCCAAGTTTGGTTTCGGATCTTTGAGTTAACATCCAAGTTATGATATTCTCTTTTCAAGCTCATTCAAGGTGTGTCTTGTTTGATATATCTCCCAAGTGGGAAAAATCCTTTTCAATCCCGCCATTTTCGTTTTCCTATCTTTGAGTTATCCAACTTATGATAGTCTTTTGTTTGCTTTATCTCCCAAGTGGGATAAATGCTTTTCTATCCCTCCAAGTTTGGTTTCGTATCTTTGAGATAACATCCAAGTTATGATAGTCTCTTGTTCGCTTCATTTCCCAAGTGGGATGAAGTTTTTTAGATTCCACCAAGTTCGGTTCCGTACCTTTGAGTTATCATCCACACTATGGTAGTCTCTTTTCAAGCTCACTCCAAGTGTGTCTAATTCGCTTTATCTCTCAAGAGAGATAAATATTTTTCAATCCCGCCAAGTTCGCTTTCGTATATTTGAGTTATCATCCAAGTTATGATAGTCTCTTGTTCGCTCCCGCCATTTTCGTATCATTGAGTTATCATCCAAGTTATGATAGTCTCTTGTTCGCTTAATTTCCCAAGTGGGATAAAGTATTTTTGATTCCGAAAAGTTTGGTTTCGTATCTTTGAGCTATCATCCAAGTTATGATTGTCTCTTGTTCACTTTATCTCCCAGGGGGGATAAAGTCTTTTCGATTCCACCATGTCCGGTTTCATTTATTTTAGTTATCATCCAAGTTATGATAGTCTCTTTTCAAGCTCGCTCAAGGTGTGTCTTATTTTCTTTATCTCCCAAGTGGGATAAATAATTTTCGATCCCGCCAAGTTCGGTTTCGTATATTTGAATTTTCATTCAAGTTATGATAGTCTCTTGTTTTCTTTATCTCCCAAGTGGGATAAATTCTTTTCAAACCCTCCAAGTTCGATTTCGTATCTTTGAGTTATCATCCAAGTTATGATATTCTCTTGTTCGCTCTATTTCCCAAGTGGGATGAAGTTTTTTAGATTCCACAAAGTTCGGTTCCGTACCTTTGAGTTATCATCCAC
Organism: Lathyrus aphaca; assembly: GCA_963966055.1. Taxonomy (NCBI): domain Eukaryota; kingdom Viridiplantae; phylum Streptophyta; class Magnoliopsida; order Fabales; family Fabaceae; genus Lathyrus; species Lathyrus aphaca. The sequence continues at coordinate 401,709,932 of OZ014521.1, read as the reverse complement.
GCTATGGTAGTCTCTTTTCAAGCTCACTCCAAGTGTGTCAAATTCGCTTTATCTCTCAAGAGGGATAAAGATTTTTGATCCCGCCAAGTTCGTTTTCGTATCTTTGAGTTATCATCCAAGTTATGATAGTCTCTTGTTCGCTTTATTTCCCAAGTGGGATAAAGTCTTTTTGATTCCGACAAGTCCGGTTTCGTATCTTTGAGCTATCATCCAAGTTATGATAATCTCTTGTTCGCTTTATCTCCTAGGGGGATAAAGTCTTTTCTAATTCTGCCAAGTCCGGTTTCGTTTGTTTGAGTTATCATTCGTGTTATGATAGTCTCTTTTCAAGCTCATTCAAGGTGTGTCTTGTTTGATATATCTCCCAAGTGGGAAAAATGCTTTTCGATCCCGCCATTTTCGGTTTCGTATCTTTGAGTTATCCAACTTATGATAGTCTCTTGTTTGCTTTATCTCCCAAGTGGGATAAATGCTTTTCTATCCCTCCATGTTTGGTTTCGTATCTTTGAGTTAACATCCAAGTTATGATAGTCTCTTGTTCGCTTTATTTCCCAAGTGGGATAAAGTTTTTTTGATTCCGCCATGTTCGGTTGTGTACCTTTGAGGTATCATCCCAGCTATGGTTATCTCTATTCAAGCTCACTCAAAGTGTGTCTAATTCACTTTATCTCCCAAGAGGGATAAATGCTTTTTCATCCCGCCATGTTCGGTTTCGTATCTTTGAGTTATCATCCAAGTTATGATAGTCTCTTGTTCGCTTTATTTCCCAAGTGGGATAAAGTATTTTTGATTCCGAAACGTTTGGTTTTGTATCTTTGAGCTATCATCCAAGTTATGATAGTCTCTTGTTCACTTTATTTCCCAAGTGGGATAAAGTTTTTTTGATTCCGCCAAGTTCGGTTGCGTACCTTTGAGGTATCATCCAAGCTATGGTTATATCTTTTCAAGCTCACTCAAAGTGTGTCTAATTCGCTTTATCTCCCAAGAGGGATAAATGCTTTTTGATCCCGCCAAGTTTGGTTTCATATCTTTGAATAATCATCCAAGTTATAATAGTCTCTTGTTCGCTTTATTTCCCAAGTGGGATGAAGTTTTTTAGATTCCAACAAGTTCGGTTCCGTACCTTTGAGTTATCATCCATGCTATGATAGTCTCTTTTCAAGCTCACTCCAAGTGTGTCTAATTCGCTTTATCTCTCAAGAGGGATAAATGTTTTTCGATCCCGCCCAGTTCGGTTTCGTATCTTTGAGTTATCATCCAAGTTATGATAGTCTCTTGTTCGCTTTATTTCCCACGTGGGATAAAGTCTTTTTGATTCCGACAAGTCTAGTTTCGTATCTATGAGCTATCATCCAAGTTATGATAATCTCTTGTTCGCTTTATCTCCTAGGGGGATAAAGCCTTTTCGATGCTGCGAAGTCTGGATTCGTTTGTTTGAGTTATCATTCGTGTTATGATATTCTCTTTTCAAGCTCATTCAAGGTGTGTCTTGTTTGATTTATCTCCCAAGTGGGAAAAATGCTTTTTGACCCCGCCATTTTCGGTTTCGTATCTTTGAGCTATCCAACTTATAATAGTCTCTTGTTTTTTTTTATTTCCCAAGTGGGATAAAGTCTTTTTGATTCCGACAATTCCGGTTTCGTATCTTTGAGCTATCATCCAAGTTATGATAATCTCTTTTTCGCTTTATCTCCTAGGGGGATAAAGTCTTTTCGATTATGCCAAGTCCGATTTCGTTTGTTTGAGTTATCATTCGTGTTATGATAATCTCTTTTCAAGCTCATTCAAGGTGTGTCTTGTTTGATTTATCACCCATGTGGGAAAAATGCTTTTAGTTCCCACCATTTTCGGTTTCGTATCTTTGAGTTATCCAACTTATGATAGTCTCTTATTTGCTTTGTCTCCCAAGTGGGATAAATGCTTTTCTATCCCTCCATGTTCGTTTTCGTATCTTTGAGTTAAAATCCAAGTTATGATAGTCTCTTGTTCGCTTTATTTCCCTAGTGGGATAAAGTTTTTTTGATTCCACCAAGTTCAGTTGCGTACCTTTGAGGTATCTCCAAGCTATGGTTGTCTCTTTTCAAGCTCACTCAAAGTGTGTCTAATTCGCTTTATCTCCCAAGAGGGATAAATGATTTTTGATCCCGCCATGTTCGGTTTCGTATCATTGAGTTATCATCCAAGTTATGATAGTCTCTTATTCGCTGTATTTCCCAAGTGGGATAAAGTATTTTTGATTCCGAAAAGTTTGGTTTCGTATCTTTGAGCTATCATCAAGGTTATGATTGTCTCTTGTTCACTTTATCTCCCACGGGGGATAAAGGTTTTTCGATTCCACCATGTCCGGTTTCATTTATTTGAGTTATACTCCAAGTTATGATAGTCTCTTTTCAAGCTCGCTCAAGGTGTGTCTTATTTTCTTTATCTCCCAAGTGGGATAAATAATTTTCGATCCCACCAAGTTCGGTTTCGTATATTTGAATTTTCATCCAAGTTATGATAGTCTCTTATTTTCTTTATCTCCCAAGTGGGATAAATTCTTTTCAAACCCGCCAAGTTTGGTTTCGTATCTTTGAGTTATCATCCAAGTTATGATATTCTCTTGTTCGCTCTATTTCCCAAGTGGGATGAAGTTTTTTAGATTCCACAAAGTTCGGTTCTGTACCTTTGAGTTATCATCCACGCTATGGTAGTCTCTTTTAAAGCTCACTCCAAGTGTGTCAAATTCACTTTATCTCTCAAGAGGGATAAATGTTTTTGATCCCGCCAAGTTCGTTTTCGTATCTTTGAGTTATCATCCAAGTTATGATAGTCTCTTGTTCGCTTTATTTCCCAAGTGGGATAAAGTCTTTTTGATTCCATCAAGTCCGGTTTCGTATCTTTGAGCTATCATCCAACTTATGATAATCTCTTGTTCGCTTTATCTCCTAGGGGGATAAAGTCTTTTCGATTCTGCCAAGTCCGGTTTCGTTTGTTTGAGTTATCATTTGTGTTATGATAGTCTCTTTTCAAGCTCATTCAAGGTGTGTCTTGTTTGATTTATCTCCCATGTGGGAAAAATGCTTTTAGTTCCCACCATTTTCGGTTTCGTATCTTTGAGTTATCCAACTTATGATAGTCTCTTATTTGCTTTGTCTCCCAAGTGGGATAAATGCTTTTCTATCCCTCCATGTTCGTTTTCGTATCTTTGAGTTAAAATCCAAGTTATGATAGTCTCTTGTTCGCTTTATTTCCCTAGTGGGATAAAGTTTTTTTGATTCCACCAAGTTCAGTTGCGTACCTTTGAGGTATCTCCAAGCTATGGTTGTCTCTTTTCAAGCTCACTCAAAGTGTGTCTAATTCGCTTTATCTCCCAAGAGGGATAAATGATTTTTGATCCCGCCATGTTCGGTTTCGTATCATTGAGTTATCATCCAAGTTATGATAGTCTCTTGTTCGCTTTATTTCCCAAGTGGGATAAAGTATTTTTGATTCCGAAAAGTTTGGTTTCGTATCTTTGAGCTATCATCAAGGTTATGATTGTCTCTTGTTCACTTTATCTCCCACGGGGGATAAAGGTTTTTCGATTCCACCATGTCCGGTTTCATTTATTTGAGTTATACTCCAAGTTATGATAGTCTCTTTTCAAGCTCGCTCAAGGTGTGTCTTATTTTCTTTATCTCCCAAGTGGGATAAATAATTTTCGATCCCGCCAAGTTCGGTTTCGTATATTTGAATTTTCATCCAAGTTATGATAGTCTCTTATTTTCTTTATCTCCCAAGTGGGATAAATTCTTTTCAAACCCGCCAAGTTTGGTTTCGTATCTTTGAGTTATCATCCAAGTTATGATATTCTCTTGTTCGCTCTATTTCCCAAGTGGGATGAAGTTTTTTAGATTCCACAAAGTTCGGTTCCGTACCTTTGAGTTATCATCCACGCTATGGTAGTCTCTTTTCAAGCTCACTCCAAGTGTGTCAAATTCGCTTTATCTCTCAAGAGGGATAAATGTTTTTGATCCCGCCAAGTTCGTTTTCGTATCTTTGAGTTATCATCCAAGTTATGATAGTCTCTTGTTCGCTTTATTTCCCAAGTGGGATAAAGTCTTTTTGATTCCATCAAGTCCGGTTTCGTATCTTTGAGTTATCATCCAACTTATGATAATCTCTTGTTCGCTTTATCTCCTAGGGGGATAAAGTCTTTTCGATTCTGCCAAGTCCGGTTTCGTTTGTTTGAGTTATCATTTGTGTTATGATAGTCTCTTTTCAAGCTCATTCAAGATGTGTCTTATTTGATTTATCTCCCAAGTGGGAAAAATGCTTTTCGATCCCGCCATTTTCGGTTTCGTATTTTCGAGTTATCCAACTTATGATAGTCACTTGTTTGCTTCATCTCCCAAGTGGGATAAATGCTTTTCTATCCTTCCAAGTTCGGTTTCGTATCTTTGAGTTAACATCCAAGTTATGATAGTCTCTTGTTCGCTTTATTTCCCAAGTGGGATAAAGTTTTTTTTATTCCTCCAAGTTCGGTTGCGTACCTTTGAGGTATCATCCAAGCAATGGTTGTCTCTTTTCAAGCTCACTCAAAGTGTGTCTAATTCGCTTTATCTCCAAAGAGGGATAAATGCTTTTTGATCGCGCGATGTTCGGTTTCGTATCTTTGAGTTATCATCCAAGTTATGATAGTCTCTTGTTCGCTTTATTTCCCAAGTGGGATAAAGTATTTTTGATTCCGAAACTTTTGGTTTTGTATCTTAGAGCTATCATCCAAGTTATGATAGTCTCTTGTTCACTTTATCTCCCAGGGGGATAAATTTTTTTTCATACCCGCCAAGTTCGTTTTCATATCTTTGAGTTATCATCCAAGTTATAATAGTCTCTTGTTCGCTTTATTTCCCAAGTGGGATGAAGTTTTTTAGATTCCACCAAGTTTGGTTCCGTACCTTTGAGTTATCATCCACGCTATGATAGTCTCTTTTCAAGCTCACTCCAAGTGTGTCTAATTCGCTTTATCTCTCAAGAGGGATAAATGTTTTTCGATCCCGCCCAGTTCGATTTCGTATCTTTGAGTTATCATCCAAGTTATGATAGTCTCTTGTTCGCTTTATTTCCCAAGTGGGATAAAGTCTTTTTGATTCCGACAAGTCTGGTTTCGTATCTTTGAGCTATCATCCAAGTTATGATAATCTCTTGTTCGCTTTATCTCCTTGGGGGATAAAGTCTTTTCGATTATGCCAAGACTGGATTCGTTTGTTTGAGTTATCAATCGTGTTATGATAGTCTCTTTTCAAGCTCATTCAAGGTGTGTCTTGTTTGATTTATCTCCCAAGTGGGAAAAATGCTTTTTCATCCCGCCATTTTCGGTTTCGTATCTTTGAGTTATCCAACTTATGATAGTCTCTTGTTTTCTCTATCTCCCATGTGGCTTAAATGCTTTTCTACCCCTCCAAGCTCGGTTGCGTATCTTTGAGTTAACATCCAAGTTATGATAGTCTCTTGTTCGCTTTATTTCCCAAGTGGGATAAAGTTTTTTTGATTCCGCAAGGTTCGGTTGCGTACCTTTGAGGTATCATCCAAGCTATGGTTATCTCTTTTCAAGCTCACTCAATGTTTGTCTAATTCGCTTTATCTCCCAAGAGTGATAAATGCTTTTTGATCCCGCCATGTTCGGTTTCGTATCTTTGAGTTATCATCCAAGTTATGATAGTCTCTTGTTCGCTTTATTTCCCAAGTGGGATAAAGTATTTTTGATTCCGAAACGTTTGGTTTTGTATCTTTGAGCTATCATCCAAGTTATGATAGTCTCTTGTTCTCTTTATCTCCCAGGGGGGATAAAGTCTTTTCGATTCCGCCATGTCCGGTTTCGTTTATTTGAGTTATCATGCATGTTATGATAGTCTCTTTTCAAGCTCGCTCAAGGTGTGTCTTGTTTTATTTATCTCCCATGTGGGATAAATAATTTTTTATCCCGCCAGGTTCGGTTTCATATATTTGAGTTTTCATCCAAGTTATGATAGTCTCTTGTTTTCATTATCTCCCAAGTGGGATAAATTCTTTTTTATACCCGACAAGTTCAGTTTCATAACTTTGAGTTATCATCCAAGTTATAATTGTCTCTTGTTCGCTTTATTTCCCAAGTGGGATGAATTTTTTAGATTCCACCAAGTTCGGTTCCGTACCTTTGAGTTATCATCCACGATATGATAGTCTCTTTTCAAGCTCACTCCAATTTGTCTAATTCGCTTTATCTCTCAAGAGGGATAAATGTTTTTCAATCCCGCCAAGTTCGTTTTCGTATCTTTGAGTTATCATCCAAGTTATGATAGTCTCTTGTTCGCTTTATTTCCCAAGTGGGATAAAATCCTTTTGATTCCGACAAGTCCGGTTTCGTATCTTAAAGTTATCATCCAAGTTATGATAATATCTTGTTCGCTTTATCTCCTAGGGGGATAAAGTCTTTTCAATTCTACCAAGTCCGGTTTCGATTGTTTGAGTTATCATTCGTGTTATGATAGTCTCTTTTCAAGCTCATTCAAGGTGTGTATTGTTTGATTTATCTCCCAAGTGGGAAAAATGCTTTTAGATCCCGCCGTTTTCGGTTTCGTATCTTTGAGTTATCCAACTTATGATAGTCTCTTGTTTGCTTTATCTCCCAAGTGGGATAAATGCTTTTCTATCCCTTCATGTTCGGTTTCGTATCTTTGATTTAAAATCCAAGTTATGATAGTCTCTTGTTCGCTTTATTTCCCAAATGGGATAAAGTTTTTTTTATTCCACCATGTTCGGTTGCGTACCTTTGAGGTATCTCCAAGCTATGGTTGTCTCTTTTCAAGCTCACTCAAAGTATGTCTAATTCGCTTTATCTCCCAAGTGGGATAAATAATTTTCGCTCCCGCCAAGTTCGGTTTCGTATATTTGAGTTTTCATCCAAGTTATGATAGTCTCTTGTTTTCTTTATCTCCCAAGTGGGATAAATTCTTTTTCATACCCACCAAGTCTGGTTTCGTATCTTTAAGTTATCATCCAAGTTATAATAGTCTCTTGTTCGCTTCATTTCCCAAGTGGGATGAAGTTTTTTAGATTCAACCAAGTTCAGTTCCGTACCTTTGAGTTATCATCCACGCTATGATAGTCTCTTTTCAAGCTCACTCCAAGTGTGTCTAATTCGCTTTATCTTTCAAGAGGGATAAATGTTTTTCGATCCCGCCCAGTTCGGTTTCGTATCTTTGAGTTATCATCCAAGTTATGATAGTCTCTTGTTCGTTTTATTTCCCAAGTGGGATAAAGTCTTTTTGATTCCGACAAGTCTGGTTTCGTATCTTTGAGCTATCATCCAAGTTATGATAATCTCTTGTTCGCTTTATCTCCTAGCTGTAGCGGTAAAATCATGAGTGTAAGCTATTGATTAACTTAACTCAATATACACAGAGTCGCCACCGCGCTTTTATTTATTTCCAAATGGAAAAAGGCAAAAGAACGAAGAAAGTCTTAAAGAATCTTAAAAGCTAAAAAGCTAAAAGAATCAAACAGAGAATGGGTACGGGGATTGGTTACAAATCGGGAAGGTTTTAAGCACCCGACTTGTCCGTGGTACTCCATGGGAACCCTTTGAAATATTTACTGCATTTTTGGTTTGAAATGGTTTGCTTGAAAAAAAGATTGAAGAGATGAGAAGAAGAATGTTTTTTTTAAGATTTTGGTGTTTGAAGAGACGAACGTCTCATGCCTACGTACCCACAAAGTGCAATGCAAGATCAAAACCCCGTAGTTCGTGGTACAAATTGTGAAAAGGCAAATGAGTTGGATTGATTTTAAAATGTAAAGATAAGTCATCATTATTTAGCGAATAATTCCGCTAGAAAGAATGAATCATATCTAAACATAAAAAATGGTTAAAAGAAACGTGCACGAGGGCACAAAAGCAATTGAATGAGTTGTGAATGTTTTAAAGTTTTTTGAGAAAGAAAGTTTCGATATGCTTATGTGGTTTAGCATTTATCAAAGGAAATGAAATGAGAAAAAAAAAAGTAAAAGCACATGACCGAAGTCAAGGTTTAATTGAGAAAATATTTGAAGTTAGAAAACAAAGAAGATTTTGAAAATAGGAAGGAGATTTGAAAATTGAAGAAGATGGGAAGAGATGAAGGGATTATCCTAAGACTTGAAAATAAAAGTTAAAGGAAGAATGAGCAAACTTTATGGCAAGCATCTTTGAGACAATTGGATTTCCATCTTCAAAGGCCAATGAAATAATTTGAGGCCGAGGTTTCTAATCCATTCCAACTTGAGCAAGGGGGAAGATCTTAAAGTCTAAGTCCATTCTCCGAAGCAAGGGATAATAACCATAGTCCAAAATTAGAAGTCACAAGTCTTTTAAGTGTTTAATCCTTTATTAGTGTTTTGATATCCAAATGGACAAAGGAGAAATAACAAGTATCACAATATAAACAATAAGCAAAATGATGAATGATATAGTATAATAAAGCATAATAAAGAGATAGGGAACAAGAGATTGAAATAAAAGAGGATAAGGTGCGAGAGATTAAAATTAAATGTTAGTATATTCACATTATTATAATATTTACAATATAAAGTGGTATGATGAACTTAATCAAGCACAACCACGAAAAGATAAATAAAATCGAGGCAACCAGATCCAAGTGGATCGCATTCCGAATCGGGACAACTTTAGGTCTATGTTAAGCAATCGCCGAGTAATTTACGGAGTAATTACCCTACAAATGAGGTCGGCCACCACTAATTAAATTGGAAAATATTCGTGTTAATACATGTTAGAGAAACGATATTATGGATCGTTCTCCGAAAACATGCCACACTAAAAGAAAAGGAACAGTCTAATCTTAATCGGGATTTCACATTGTGTTTATCGAAGGAAACCTATCACGATTCCAAAGTATGGAGAATGATCCAAATGATCATTCGTCCATAGATTTGAAATAATGAAGATTAAACATCTTCGAAAAACAATAATCGCGAATCAGAGATCTCATCGACCAAAAAGAAAATAAGATGAAGAAAAGAAATGGGATCCAAAAATAGATCCAATAAAAGAATTAAACTAATTTTTAAACTTTTTTTCTAAAATCTTTTCTAAAATCTTTTCTAAAATATTTTCTAAAAAAAATCTAAACCTCTTTCTAAAATGTTTCTAAGTACCTTTTTTAAAAGTTTTCCTAAAAAATTTCTATAAAACTCTTATAAACAAAAATTGAAACAAACATTTGAACAAAAGAAAAAAAATTAAAGGATTTAAAAAAAGGAAATAGAAAGAGGGAGGGGGTGGCGCAGGTAGAGAAATGTGGTGGATATTAAAAAATCCAGCCATAAAGTGATTTCATAACCCAAAACCAAATCAGCCTTCAATATATTTTTATAAAATAAATCTAATAAAATAACCAAATAAGAAAACAAATGTTCTTCTTTTCCTCTCAAACGCAGCACGAAACTATCCACCATTCCTCACCTTCGAAGAACAACTTGCCGCCGTTAGACCTCTACTTCTCCTTTTCGCGAAACCACCGCCAGCAATGCATCAAAAGGCATCAGAATATTTCAATAAACATGTGTCTCCCTTCGAATGATTATCATTGCGAGATGTTTAAGATCCAGATGCGAGCGGCTTCTTCTCTTTCACATGCGAATCGCGCAAAACTTCTTCTCCCCTTTCTCAATTTTCGTTTGTATGTACGGATTTATGTTGTTGATTTTTTTTGGATGTGAGATGCAAAGAAGCTTGTGGAATAAATTGAAGAAGATTGATGAGGTTTGTTGATGAATTTATGAGATTGAATGGATTTGAAGGTTTTAATTAGTGATGAAATTGAAATTGAAGCTCTGATTTTATGGTTTGGCAGGGGTTTCAGAGGCTATCAAAGCTTAATGATTGAAGGAGTCAAGGGGCTTATTTATAGAAAGTTGAGATGAACTTAAAGAAGAAATCAGTTGTCGTTTTGTTGTGATTTGCAACGCGTTTTGGATCACGATTTTTTCTGCAGTGTGATGTTCATGTGCGTGTGACTTTGGTTTTCAAACACTGCGTTTTATTTCACTGATGCTTGCGTTTTGATCCATGGATAATGTGTTTTTGCTTTCGTTCAGCTGCGTGAGGCTTGTGTGTTGTTGAGCTGATATTTTGCTTCGGCTGTTAGTGATGGCTGGGCGTATGTTTTTTGCAAATGCGTACGGTATGTGTGTGTGTGTATGCTGTTTAATGATGTGAGAGGCCTTGTGGATCTGCGGCTGGCTTGAAGATGGTGGTTGTGTAAGTGAAGCTGTTTTGTTGTATGAAGCTGGGAATGTGCAGGCTTGGATGGCGTGCGACAATGTTTGGGTGATACGGCATAAGGTGATATTGACTTGTGAAGAGTTTGGCTTGTGGGAAGTTTGGCTAGGGAGTTTTGCTTGGGCGTACGGTAAAGTTTGTACGACTTGAATATTGGCTTCGGCATGCGGGAAAGTTGTTGTTGGGGCAAGGCTGGAGTGCATACGGGAGTTTAAGTTGTATACGGATGTTACGTGTGAAGCTGCTTGGGGTGATACGGCTGAATGAAGTCTTGCGCTGGATTGTGTGTGTTGGCTTGTGAAGTGCTTGCAAGATTTGTGAAAGGCTTGGCTTGAAGCAGATGGAGCTTGGGCGTAGGCTGGTGTATCACGCGTTTGGTGATGGTTGGTGGGGCCTAGTTGTGCAGGAGTATGAAAGGAGTTTAATAAGTGTCGTACGGATTGCTGGCTTGGAGTGATGGCTTAGGCTGATGTGGGAAATGGATAGGAAATGTGATGTCACGTGGGGAACTGGCTAAAAAGTGTATAGCTGAAATTGGAAAAGTCAACATTTTTTTCTAATTTTTTTCAAGCTTTGCAATGGTGGGCCAACAATGGGCTTAGTTGTATATAAAAAGAATTAAGAAAAGTCTAATAAAAAAAATTGGAAATGTTAATAAATGGATGAGATTATTTTTTATGTAATTTTTATATGATAATATTGGATATATAAAAAAATAAAAGAATTGGATTATGGAAATGAAATAAAAAAAATGGATAATGAAGTTGAAAAATTGGAAATGGTAAAAAAAGAAAAATAGAATGATTTAAATAAAAAGGAATAATGGATATTTGTGAAGTGGAGAAGAATCGAAAATGAATGATTATTGGATATTTTTGGTGAAATGGATATGGAATTGGATATTTTTGTGAAATGGATATAGAAATGATGGTTTTAAGCCCAGAACCAAATTTGAACTTTTCACGCACAAGCCACTGATAAAATGAACACAATCATCACAAATCCACTGAATAATTTGCCAATCAAACTGCAACCAACATCTGAACACTGTCCTGATAATTCAAATCCATACTGAGGAAAATAAATCCTCAGATGAACCATTGATGAACTGATGAACCCTCAATCAAGACAAACTGAACCAAACTTCTCACAATTCACTGTTCGATAAACCAGAGAATTTTCGCACACAACACAACTTGACATTGAATACACATCATCTGAGAAACAGATCACTAGCACACACAACTTGCAGTCGAAACAATCTTCTGATAGTTTGACCAAGATTAGGTCAAACGTCCATCTTAATCAAATTGTGACTGAACAAACGCATCTGAATTGAAATCACTGCCCTGTCTTTTAAATCCTGCAACACAGAGAAGAAGAAGAAACAGACTGCACCTCATTTTTTTGTATTTTGGTTAGCGATTAGTAAATATAAACAGATAACAGAAATTAAACATGGTGATCCTCTGCAAGGCAAAGACCTGCACCTGAAAAAGGATAAACGAACTAGTACGTGATCTTGTTTGTATGCAAAATGCAGATGAGATGCGAGAAATCTTAGGTCAAAAATTAGGGTCTGACAGATGCCCCTATTTAAGTTTCTTCAATCCAGAGATAATGAAGATCGAGATCTTCGTTTCGACAAGATAGAAGATACTTAAATATCCAAAAACCCAATTTTTGATCCTAAGATGCCAAAAACTGGAATGAAATGAAATGAAATGAAACAAAATGAACGATGTGAAATGATACGAAGATGATATGGAAATGATATGAAGCATACGAAACTGTTTATTAAAACATATGAAAATATATGAAGGCACGTGAGATGTTATGAGAAAAATATGAAATGCAGAGAAAATATGTGACAGCATATGAAATATTATGAGAAAATTTATGAGATGATATGAAATGCATCTGGAACCAAATGAAGTACAGAGAAACCCGTGAAGGACAAGACGACACATGAAAAAGAATAAACGCTGGGGATAAGGAGCATGAGACTCCGACAGGGAAAAGCAACATGCTAGAGACCAACACATGGCTCAGCTGAGGTGAAAATGTCTAAGAATGGCAATTGGACAGAAAACATCACAACATCCAGGAATGGCACTGAATGAAGTGAGAAAAGTCCCAAAGCAGTACACCAAAAGCATCCAAGGATGACAATTACTGACTTTAATAGGGATATTCGAGAATGGCGATCGGAAAAGGGTAATCACGACATCTGAGAATAGCAATCAGATAAAATGTGTTACAACATTCAGGAACAGCACTGAATGAAATGGGAAAAATTCGGGAAAGCATATCAACTCAATGATGATTCCAACATGAAAATCCGAGAATGGCAATCGGAAGTGAGGTGATCACAACATCTGAGAATGGCAATTAGATAAAATGCAAAACACAACATTCAGGAACAGAACTGAATGAAATAGGAAAAAATCCGGGACAGTGCATCAAATAAATGATGACTTCACTATGGACATCCGAGAATGGCAATCGGAAGGAAAGTGATCACAACATCCGAGAATAGCAATCAGATAAAAATGTGAATCACAACATTCAGGAACAGAACTGAATGAGATGGAAAAAAGTCTGGGACAGTACATCAAGTCAATGATGACTTCACTATGGACATCCGAGAATGGAAATCGGAAGGAAATGATCACAACATCCGAGAATAGCAATCAAATAAAATGTGAATCACAACATTCAGGAACAGAACTGAATGAGATGGAAAAAAGGTCCGGGACAGTACATCAAATCAATGATGACTTCACTATGGACATCCGAGAATGGCAATCGGATAAAAAGGGTGTAATATTTGAGAAGAAATAACAATTAGGTGAAGAAAAAGTTCTGGAGAGACAGACAAATACCAAGTAAATTGGCCTTTGAACAAAAAGTAAGAAGTTGAAAACCACAAGACTTCGAGAAAGGCATATGAGGACTAAAACACTCAGTATGCAGACATTTACGAAAATGGGGACTAAACCACCCAAGAGAATGCATAATGAGGACTAAAACACTCAAATATGTAAAGGTAAACAAGAAATGGGGAATAACACACCCGAGAAAATGCATAATGAGGACTAAAACACTCAAATATGCAAACACAAACAAAACTGGGGAATAAAACACCCAAGGAGATAATATGAAAGCAAATGTTGACAACCAGTTTAGACTCTTAGAGGAGTGGAAAAGAATAGAAGACTGATTCCTCAACACAGAAGATCAATGTCATTCTGCTCGAATATTAGAGATATTATTGCTGAACAAATCTATGCCACACCAGTAAACTGTACCAAGTTGAAAATATTTTGAGAGAATTCATGCAAAGCTGCTTGGGGATTCTTTGAAGAAAATTGCCCCAAGTTCAATGACTGATGAAGGTAAACTGATAATGGATTCAGTTCTTGCCTACTGCTGGAGAAAATAATCATATCTTGAAATGACTGTTGCGAGGAATAAACTGATCATGGCTTCAATTCTTGAAATGAATATTGAGAAGATAAATCTAGTATGACACTTGCAAAGAATCTTCTGACTAATCAAATCTGAGAACAACTTGCACAAAGCAACAACATCTTGAAACATAGGAACTGAGGAAAACTTGCCCCTGATAAGATCACTAACCAAGTTTCTTAATTTTTTGAAAATTCTTTGATGAAGAAAGTTTATTTGCAAAATAAAAAATGTTTGTTCAAACTTGGTAATTTTAATGCAAAGTTCAATGCAAAGTTTGAAATCAAGAATCATTTTTGAATGAAATTTATTGATGTAAAGCAAATGAAAACAATGTCAAAACACGGCGGTTGAGACAACATTAAAGATAAAGCAACAGCAAGAAAACAAATGATTGGTAAAGAACTTGGGAGTCAGTTTACGCAACCTTGTTGTAGTATGCTTTTCAAAAGAAACCTGGATTCAATTAGGACTTTTGAAGGTTGTAACTTGGTCTGGTTCATAGTTTATGAAACAAAGGATATAGGCTCAAAGTTATTTGTACCCAACCCAACTTCGTGATGAACTCCAGTCCTACATTCAATTAATTCAGCCTATGCATTCAAGTTCCAAGAAATTTAGGATTGCACAGATGAAAATGGTTCATAAGCCAAAGGATTTTAAGATAGCAGTCACATCTTTCCCTTTGTTATTTCTAGTGAGGACTTTGGTCAACTCATCTTATTTTTGCTGAGGATTTTGATGACCTCTGGGCAAATCTTTCCTTTTATTGTCCCTAATTTTTGCCTGAACTGTGTTATTTCAACTTACAGCCAGCGGGATGCCCTAGTTTTTTTTTTGCCTAAGTCTCCTTCATAGGTTTTGACTTAGCAGACTTTGATTTTTTTTCAATAATTTTTTTCAATATCATTTTTTTTTTATAATGACTGCATGGCTTAATGGTTACGATGAACCATCATTGGCTTTTGAATTAAGAAACATCTTCAACACTTCTTTGATGTGTATGAAGGAAAACTTGAGATTGCAACCTTTATTTGAAAGGTGTCTTGAATTATTCTCTTGTACTTGAATGTACATTTGAACTAATTGAGAACTACCCATCCCCGGGTTAAAATTGAGGTTTTTTTTTCCGAATAGAAAGGAACTCCAACTTCAAGGCTCAAAGGGGTTGACAAAGGATTAACTTCCTTATTTCTCCAGTGTTTGGGATTTGAAACAATGCCTGTATATCATCATCCAAGTCTCAATTGAAAGCATACCAACAACAATTATGGGTATCTCGTTTTCATCATCCTCCCTCCAATCACTGTAAAAACTTTGAGAAAAGATAAATGAACTTGAAATGTAAAGCATAAAGATGCACATAGTAAGTGAAATTGAATCAAAACAAAGCAATGCTCATTTCATTAAAACCAACATGAAAGTACAAACAAGCTTAAAAACAAACAACTTAATATGATTGAAGAAAATTGCAAACATAAAGAAACAATGGCCTAGTGATCAATCAACAACAAGGATGAGCTGTCCCGACTGATATTCTGGCCTTGAAGAAAATTGACAATCGAAGTCTTCTAGAAGACTCACTTCCCAAGCTTCGGCAAAGGATTGTTGATAACATTGGGATTAATGTCATTAAAGTAAAGGATGTTGTTCCTGATAAGTTCTTGCACTTTAGCCTTCAATGCAAAGCAATGCTCTAAGTCATGACCAGTTCCACCTTGATGAAATTCACAGCGAAGATCCGATCTATAACCAACTGGAAGAGGATTTGGAACAGGAGGCGGAGGCCTAGTAGTAATTAAACCTTTCTCAATCAAGGAAGGAAACAATTCAGTGTAAGACATCGGAATAGGATCAAAGTTTGGCCTATTGCGATACTGATTTTGTCCAGCAGCAAGATGAGGAGGAACCTGAGCTTGAGCTCAAATCTGAACTTGAGCTTGAGCCGGTCGAGCTTGACCTTGAAATTGAGTTTGAGCAGGTTGAGTTTTAACAACAGGAGCAACTGCAGCCACATATGGTTGAACATATCGTTGTTGCGGGCGATAAGGCCCTCTCTCAGTTGAAACAGCATAAGCATCACCATCTCTTCTCTTGTGAGGATTCCCAAAAGATTTTCTTGCAGCATTAGGAGCTTCAGAATTGGTAATCTTACCTTTCTTAATACCTTCTTCTAGTGTTTCTCCAATAGTGACTAGATCCGAAAAACCAGATGAAACACTTCCTACCATTTTCTCCCAAAAGAACGGTTGAAGAGTGTCCATGAACAAACCAGTTAATTCCTTTCCGGGCAAAGGTGGTTCCACTTGAGCAGCTAGCTCTCTCCAACGTTGAGCGTACTCTTTGAACGATTCTTTCTCTTTCTGTGACATGTTTTGAAGTTGACGACGATCAGGCGCCATGTCCAGATTGTACTTATACTGCCTTACAAAAGCATCAGATAAATCTTTCCAGCTTCGGATATGACTCTTCTCGAGTCCAACATACCATTTCATGGAAGCACTACTCAAACTATCTTGAAAACAATGAATAAGCAGCTTGTCATCCTTAGCATGCGCAACCATTTTGCGACAATACATCAACAGATGAATCTTTGGACAAGTATGCCCATTGTACTTCTCAAATACAGGAACCTTGAATTTATCAAGAAGAACCAAGTCGGAAACCAAACACATGTCTATTGCAGCAGAACCAAAGACATCTTTTCCTTCTAGACCTCTTACTCTCTTCTCAAGAGTCAAACATTGCTCTCTAACTTCATCCATATATCCAGGTTCACCCTGACTTTCAGCTTGTGGACCAGGAGCTTGGTACAAGAAAGGCGAATTCTGATAAGTAGTCTGAGCAGTAGCGTGCACAACAGGTTGAGGTTCAACAAAAGTCGGAGCTGAAAAGACTGGCACAACAGATGGACCACCAATCTGAGCAGTAGCAGAAACTGGCACATAATCCGGAGGTAACCCATATTATGGCCAAGTAGAAACTGGTTGCTGAACAACAGGAGGAACAACAACAGCAGTAAAAACTTCAGAGATAACAGTCCTTTGAGGTGGTTCACCTCGAGCAATCAGAACTTGCATCATTTCAGTGAGCCTGGTCATACCGGCCTTCAACTCATCAATCTCCATTCGGACTTCCATGTTATGATGTTCTTGGTGTTCCATTCTCAATCTGATAGCTCTTCGTCTGTTAGTAGCTCTAGTACTGTATCTGTGGTGAGGAGTCAGCTTGACGGATCAACAGACAACTGAGGAAAGAAACAACCGGGATGAGTTCCCACACAACTCGGACGAACGCAAGAATATGCGAGAATGCAGTGATATGCAATGTTCACTTCCATTTTCAGAAAAACAACTCGATTATTGCAAACATGATCAACATCGAGAATACGGTCATGAAAAATCTTGACAAAAAGGAATATTTACTTTTTTCCAATATTTGCAATAATCGGAATTGTCTTCTTTGAAAAATGGTTGTGAAGATGATTATGATGAATATGTAGATGCAACAAACACAAACAAGATCACGCAAAGCACACAGGTTCAAAGGTTCGAATCACGAGCATGGAGCCATGGTAACAGAACACCAACCCACACAGGTAAGTACTAAGGTTTGTCTTCATTGTACCTGCAAAAAACCAAAAGGGTGCTAACAGAGGTTCCCGGAGTTAACAGCCATCTTTAGAACATCATCGGTACGTTAGATTACTCCCCAACCGATGACATTCTTAAAATAGACCTCGTCCGAGTGTAGTATCGCGTGACAACCACCTTAAGTTTACACTCAGATAGTTTCCGCACTACGTTCCTAAATTGGCTTAGATTGGTTAAGGGTTCTACGGTCCTCGGTATGATCAGCTCAAGGTTGGAAAATAATGCCACGTACGATTACTCGTCATGACATTGATAGTCCAAGAGAGCCTAACCGAGTGGAGATTATCAAATTGATATCGCTTTGGACTACTCCATCGCATATCACTTCGAATATCGCCGTCCTATCATAAGTTCCACTCAGATCCGGGTTAGGATCTATCTCACAGAGGATCACAAAAACCAGAACAGAGCAACCAAGTATCAAGCAAATCAAACCAAAGCAGTAAGAAAATCAAAGTAGGCCGAATCCACTTAGAGATTGACTCCCCAGCAGAGTCGCCACTTTTCTGTAGCGGTAAAATCATGAGTGTAAGCTATTGATTAACTTAACTCAATATACACAGAGTCGCCACCGCGCTTTTATTTATTTCCAAATGGAAAAAGGCAAAAGAACGAAGAAAGCCTTAAAGAATCTTAAAAGCTAAAAAGCTAAAAGAATCAAACAGAGAATGGGTACGGGGATTGGTTACAAATCGGGAAGGTTTTAAGCACCCGACTTGTCCGTGGTACTCCACGGGAACCCTTTGAAATATTTACTGCATTTTTAGTTTGAAATGGTTTGCTTGAAAAAAAGATTGAATATATGAGAAGAAGAATGTTTTTTTAAGATTTTGGTGTTTGAAGAGACGAACGTCTCATGCCTACGTACCCACAAAGTGCAATGCAAGATCAAAACCCCGTAGTTCGTGGTACAAATTGTGAAAAGGCAAATGAGTTGGATTGATTTTAAAATGTAAAGATAAGTCGTCATTCTTTAGCGAATAATTCCACTAGAAAGAATGAATCATATCTAAACATAAAAAATGGTTAAAAGAAACGTGCACGAGGGCACAAAAGCAATTGAATGAGTTGTGAATGTTTTAAAGTTTTTTGAGAAAGAAAGTTTTGATATGCTTATGTGGTTTAGCATTTATCAAAGGAAATGAAATGAAAAAAAAAGTAAAAGCACATGACCGAAGTCAAGGTTTAATTGAGAAAATGTTTGAAGTTAGAAAACAAAGAAGATTTTGAAAATAGGAAGGAGATTTGAAAATTGAAGAAGATGGGAAGAGATGAAGGGATTATCCTAAGACTTGAAAATAAAAGTTAAAGGAAGAATGAGCAAACCGTATGGCAAGCATCTTTGAGACAATTGGATTTCCATCTTCAAAGGCCAATGAAATAATTTGAGGCCGAGGTTTCTAATCCATTCCAACTTGAGCAAGGGGGAAGATCTTAAAGTCTAAGCCCATTCTCCGAAGCAAGGGATAGTAACCATAGTCCAAAATTAGAAGTCACAAGTCTTTTAAGTGTTTAATCCTTTATTAGTGTTTTGATATCCAAATGGACAAAGGAGAAATAACAAGTATCACAATATAAATAATAAGCAAAATGATGAATGTTATAGTATAATAAAGCATAATAAAGAGATAGGAACAAGAGATTGAAATAAAAGAGGATAAGGTGCGAGAGATTAAAACTAAATGTTAGTATATTCACATTATTATAATATTTACAATATAAAGTGGTATGATGAACTTAATCAAGCACAACCACGAAAAGAAAAATAAAATCGAGGCAACCGGATCCAAGTGGATCGCATTCCGAATCGGGACAACTTTAGGTCTATGTTAAGCAACCGCCGAGTAATTTACGGAGTAATTACCCTACAAATGAGGCCGGCCACCACTAATTAAAGTGGAAAATATTCGTGTTAATACATGTTAGAGAAACGATATTATGGATCGTTCTCCGAAAACATGCCACACTAAAAGAAAAGGAACGGTCTAATCTTAATCGGGATTTCACATTGTGTTTATCGAAGGCAACCTATCACGATTCCAAATTTAGGAGAATGATCCAAATGATCATTCGTCCATAGATTTGAAATAATGAAGATTAAACATCTTCGAAAACCAATAATCGCGAATCGGAGATCTCATCGACCAAAAAGAAAATAAGATGAAGAAAAGAAATGGGATCCAAAAATAGATCCAATAAAAGAATTAAACTAATTTTTAAACTTTTTTTCTAAAATATTTTCTAAAAAAAATCTAAACCTCTTTCTAAAATGTTTCTAAGTACCTTTTTTAAAAGTTTTCCTAAAAAATTTCTATAAAACTCTTATAAACAAAAATTGAAACAAACATTTGAACAAAAGAAAAAAAATTAAAGGATTTAAAAAAAGGAAATAGAAAGAGGGAGGGGGTGGCGCAGGTAGAGAAATGTGGTGGATATTAAAAAATCCAGCCATAAAGTGATTTCATAACCCAAAACCAAATCAGCCTTCAATATATTTTTATAAAAAAAATCTAATAAAATAACCAAATAAGAAAACATATGTTCTTCTTTTCTTCTCAAATGCAGAACTAAACTATCCACCATTCCTCACCTTCGAAGAACAACTCGCCACCGTTAGACCTCTACTTCTCCTTTTCGCGAAACCACCGCCAGCAATGCTTCAAAAGTCATCAGAATACTTCAATAAACATGCGTCTCCCTTCGAATGATTATCATTGCGAGATGTTTAAGATCCAGATGCGAGCGGCTTCTTCTCTTTCACATGCGAATCGCGCAAAACTTCTTCTCCCCTTTCTCAATTTTCGTTTGTATGTACAGATTTATGTTGTTGATTTTTTTTGGATGTGACATGCAAAGAAGCTTGTGGAATAAATTGAAGAAGATTGATGAGGTTTGTTGATGAATTTATGAGATTGAATGGATTTGAAGGTTTTAATTAGTGATGAAATTGAAATTGAAGCTCTGATTTTATGGTTTGGCAGGGGTTTCAGAGGCTCTCAAAGCTTAATGATTGAAGGAGTCAAGGGGCTTATTTATAGAAAGTTGAGATGAACTTAAAGAAGAAATCAGTTGTCGTTTTGTTGTGATTTGCAACGCATTTTGGATCACGATTTTTTCTGCAGTGTGATGTTCATGTGCGTGTGACTTTGGTTTTCAAACGCTGCGTTTTATTTCACTGATGCTTGCGTTTTGATCCATGGATAATGTGTTTTTGCTTTCGTTCAGCTGCATGAGGCTTGTGTGTTGTTGAGCTAATATTTTGCTTCGGCTGTTAGTGATGGCTGGGCGTATGTTTTTTGCAAATGCCTACGGTATGTGTGTGTGTATGCTGTTTAATGATGTGAGAGGCCTTGTGGATCTGCGGCTGGCTTGAAGCAAGTGGTTGTTGGGGCACGGTAAAGTTTGTACGACTTGAATATTGGCTTCGGCATGCGGGAAAGTTGTTGTTGGGGCAAGGCTGGAGTGCATACGGGAGTTTAAGTTGTATACGGATGTTACGTGTGAAGCTGCTTGGGGTGATACGGCTGAATGAAGTCTTGCGCTGGATTGTGTGTGTTGGCTTGTGAAGTGCTTGCAAGATTTGTGAAAGGCTTGGCTTGAAGCAGATGGAGCTTGGGCGTAGGCTGGTGTATCACGCGTTTGGTGATGGCTGGTGGGGCCTAGTTGTGCAGGAGTATGAAAGGAGTTTAATAAGTGTCGTACGGATTGCTGGCTTGGAGTGATGGCTTAGGCTGATGTGGGAAATGGCTGGGAAATGTGATGTCACGTGGGGAACTGGCTAAAAAGTGTATAGCTGAAATTGGAAAAGTCAACATTTTTTTCTAATTTTTTTCAAGCTTTGCAATGGTGGGCCAACAATGGGCTTAGTTGTATATAAAAAGAATTAAGAAAAGTCTAATAAAAAAAATTGGAAATGTTAATAAATGGATGAGATTATTTTTTATGTAATTTTTATATGATAATATTGGATATATAAAAAAATAAAAGAATTGGATTATGGAAATGAAATAAAAAAAATGGATAATGAAGTTGAAAAATTGGAAATGGTAAAAAAAGAAAAATAGAATGATTTAAATAAAAAGGAATAATGGATATTTGTGAAGTGGAGAAGAATCGAAAATGAATGATTATTGGATATTTTTGGTGAAATGGATATGGAATTGGATATTTTTGTGAAATGGATATAGAAATGATGGTTTTAAGCCCAGAACCAAATTTGAACTTTTCACGCACAAGCCACTGATAAAATGAACACAATCATCACAAATCCACTGAATAATTTGCCAATCAAACTGCAACCAACATTTGAACACTGTCCTGATAATTCAAATCCATACTGAGGAAAATAAATCCTCAGATGAACCATTGATGAACTGATGACCCCTCAATCAAGACAAACTGAACCAAACTTCTCACAATCCACTGTTCGATAAACCAGAGAATTTTCGCACACAACACAACTTGACATTGAATACACATCATCTGAGAAACAGATCACTAGCACACACAACTTGCAGTCGAAACAATCTTCTGATAGTTTGACCAAGATTAGGTCAAACGTACATCTGAATCAAATTGTGACTGAACAAACGCATCTAAATTGAAATCACTGCCCTGTCTTTTAAATCCTGCAACACAGAGAAGAAGAAGAAACAGAATGCACCTCATTTTTTTGTATTTTGGTTAGCGATTAGTAAATATAAACAGATAACAGAAATTAAACATGGTGATCCTCTGCAAGGCAAAGAGTTGCACCTGAAAAAGGATAAACGAACCAGTGCGTGATCTTGTTTGTATGCGAAATGCAGATGAGATGCGAGAAATCTTAGGTCAAAAATTAGGGTCTGACACTAGCGGGATAAAGTCTTTTCGATTCTGCCAAGTCCGGATTTGTTTGTTTAAGTTATCATTCGAGTTATAATAGTCTCTTTTCAAGCTCATTCAAGGTGTGTCTTGTTTGATTTATCTCCCAAGTGGGAAAAATGCTTTTTGATCCCGCTAATTTCGGTTTCGTATCTTTGAGTTATCAACCTTATGATAGTCTCTTGTTTGCTCTATCTCCCAAGTGGGATAAATGCTTTTCTATCCCTCCAAGTTCGGTTTCTTATCTTCTAGTTAACATCCAAGTTATGATAGTCACTTGTTCGCTTTATTTCCCAAGTGGGATAGAGTGTTTTTGATTCCGCCAAGTTCGGTTGCGTACCTTTGAGGTATCATCCAAGCTATGGTTGTCTCTTTTCAAGCTCAATCAAAGTTTTTCTAATTCACTTTATCTCCCAAGAGGGATAAATGCTTTTTGATCACGCCATGTTCGGTTTCGTATCTTTGAGTTATCATCCAAGTTATGATAGTCTCTTGTTCGCTTTATTTCCCAAGTTGGATAAGGTATTTTTTATTACGATAAGTTTGGTTTCGTATCTTTGAGATATCATCCAAGTTATGATAGTCTCTTGTTCACTTTATCTCCCAAGGGAGATAAAGTCTTTTCGATTCCGCCATGTCCGGTTTCGTTTATTTGAGTTATCATCCAAGTTATGATAGTCTCTTTTCAAGCTCGCTCAAGGTGTGTCTTGTTTTCCTTATCTCCCAAGTGGGATAAATAATTTTCGATCCTGCCATGTTCGGTTTCGTATATTTGAATTTTCATCAAAGTTATTTGAATTTTCGATCCGCCCAGTTCGGTTTCGTACCTTTGAGTTATCATCCATGCTATGGTAGTCTCTTTTCAAGCTCACTCCAAGTGTGTCTAATTCGCTTTATCTCTCAAGAGGTATAAATGTTTTTCGATCCCGCCCAGTTCAGTTTCGTATCTTTGAGTTACCTCCCAAGTTATGATAGTTTCTTGTTCGCTTGATTTCCCAAGTGGGATAAAGACTTTTTGATTCCGACAAGTCTGGTTTCGTATCTTTGAGCTATCATCCAAGTTATGATAATATTTTGTCCGCTTTATCTCCTAGGGGGATAAAGTCTTTTCGATTCTTTCAAGTCCGGTTTCGTTTGTTTGAGTTATCATTCGTGTTATGATAGTCACTTTTCAAGCTCATTCCAGGTGTGTCTTGATTGATTTATCTCCCAAGTGGAAAAAATCCTTTTCAATCCTGCCATTTTCGGTTTCGTATCTTTGAGTTATCCAACTTATGATATTCTCTTGTTTGCTTTATCTCCCAAGTGGGATAAATGCTTTTATATCACTCCAAGTTCGGTTTCATATCTTTGAGTTAACATCCAAGTTATGATAGTCTCTTGTTCGCTTTATTTCCCAAGTGGGATAAAGTTTTTTTGATTCCGCCAAGTTCGGTTGCGTAACTTTGAGGTATCATCTAAGCTATGGTTGTCTCTTTTCAAGCTCACTCAAAGTGTTTCTAATTCACTTTATCTCCCAAGAGGGATAAATGCTCTTTGATCCAGCCATGTTCGGTTTCGTATCTCTGAGTTATCATCCAAGTTATGATAGTCTCTTGTTCGCTTTATTTCCCAAGTGGGATAAGGTATTTTTGATTCCGAAAAGTTTGGTTTCGTATCTTTGAGCTATCATCCAAGTTATGATAGTTTCTTGGTCACTTTATCTCCCAGGGGGGATAAAGTGTTTTCGATTCCGCCATGTCCGGTTTTGTTTATTTGAGTTATCATCCAAGTTATGATAGTCTCTTTTCAAGCTCGCTCAAGGTGTGTCTTGTTTTCCTTATCTCCCAAGTGGGATAAATAATTTTTGATCCCGCCAAGTTCGTTTTCGTGTATTTGAATTTTCATCAAAGTTATGATAGTCTCTTGTTTTCTTTATCTCCCAAGTGGGATAAATTCATTTCAAACCCGCCAGGTTCGGTTTCGTATCTTTGAGTTATCATCCAAGTTATGATAGTCTATTGTTCGCTTTATTTCCCAAGTGGGATGTAGTTTTTTAGATTCCACCATGTTCGGTTCCGTACCTTTGAGTTATCATCCACGCTATGGTAGTCTCTTTTCAAGCTCACTCCAAGTGTGTCTAATTCTCTTTATCTCTCAAGAGGGATAAATGTTTTTCGATCCCGCCCAGTTCAGTTTCGTATCTTTGAGTTATCATCCAAGTTATGATAGTCTTTTGTTCGCTTTATCTCCAAGGGGATAAAGTCTTTTTGATTCTTCCAAGTCCGGTTTAGTTTGTTTGAGTTATCATTCGTGTTATGATAGTCTCTTTTCATGCTCATTCAAGGTGTGTCTTGATTGATTTATCTCCCAAGTGGAAAAAATGCTTTTCGATCCCGCCATTTTCGGTTTCGTATCTTTGAGTTATCCAACTTATGATAGTCTCTTGTTTGCTTTATCTCCCAAGTGGGATAAATGCTTTTTTATCCCTCCAAGTTCGGTTTCGTATCTTTTAGTTAACATCCAAGTTATGATAGTCTCTTGTTCGCTTTATTTCCCAAGTGGGTTAAAGTTTTTTTGATTCCGCCAAGTTCAGTTGCTTACCTTTGAGGTATCATCCCAGCTATGGTTGTCTCTTATCAAGCTCACTCAAAGTGTGTCTAATTCGCTTTATCTCCCAAGAGGGATAAATGCTTTTTGATCCCGCCGTGTTCGGTTTCGTATCTTTGAGTTATCATCCAAGTTATGATAGTCTCTTGTTCGATTTATTTCCCAAGTGGGATAATGTATTTTTGATTCCTAAAAGTTTGGTTTTGTATCTTTGAGCTATCATCCAAGTTATGATAGTCTCTTGTTCACTTTATCTCCCAGGGGGTATAAAGTCTTTTCGATTCTGCCATGTCCGGTTTCGTTTATTTGAGTTATCATCCACGTTATGATAGTCTCTTTTTAAGCTCTCTCAAGGTGTGTCTTGTTTTCTTTATCTTCCAAGTGGGATAAATAATTTTCGATCCCGCCATGTTCGGTTTCGTATATTTGAATTTTCATCCAAGTTATGATAGTCTCTTGTTTTCTTTATCTCCCATGTGGGATAAATTCTTTTCAAACCCGCCAAGTTCGGTTTCGTATCTTTGAGTTATCATCCAAGTTATGATAGTATATTGTTCGCTTTATTTCCTAAGTGGGATGAAGGTTTTTAGATTCCACCAAGTTCGGTTCCGTACCTTTGAGTTATCATCCACGCTATGGTAGTATCTTTTCAAGCTCACTCCAAGTGTGTCTAATTCGCTTTATCTCTCAAGAGGGATAAATGTTTTTCGATCCCGCCCAGTTCGGTTTCGTATCTTTGAGTTATCATCCAAGTTATGATAGTCTCTTGTTCGCATTATTTCCCAAGTGGGATAAGGTATTATTGATTCCGAAAAGTTTGGTTTTGTATCTTTCAGCTATCTGTAAACAGCCCAAATTTGCCCTCACTTATTTCACCATGGCTTGTGATCCTTTCCATTTGCATAAGTTCAATCATATCATCTTATATTGCATTTTCGCTTCACTGCATTCGTTCTAAGCAATTTGCATCTAGGGTTTGTGATCTGAGCAGTCCCTAAGCTATCTAAGCCACTCCAAAGGTCTTCAATCATCTCAAGAGGGTCTATGTATGTTCAAGCATCATATTATATCCTCCCAAGGTCAAGGAAGTCAATGAATCACAAGAACTGAGAAAAGCATGGAAGCAGAGCCAGGCTTAACTGCACAGATGACCTAGAATCATGGTTTTGGTTTCAAAGGCCATAACTCTAAATTTTATGGTCATTCTTGTTTCTATTGGTCTCTGTATGTTATGAGGATCATGCATATCAATTTTCATGAAGAAATTCAATGGAGAAGGCATTTGATCACAAGATAACTTCTTGAGCAAGTCAGTGCAAAATCAGGGCATCTGAGGCCCCCAATCACCCAACCAAAGGGGTTTCTCCATCATTTTGAATGTGTATGATCTTTTATTTGATCATAGAAGATGTTAGAAGTTCACAAAATTGAAGAATCTCAAGCCATTTGCAAAGTTGCCTTTTTTGGGAAAGTGACTTATAATGTAAACTTGCGATTTTGGGAAAGTTTTTCAACCTCCTCTTTTTGATTCAAAAATGCTTCAAATGAAAAATCTTTGGTCATGAAAGTTGTAGATTGGATCCTACCATTTTCAAAAAGTACAAGAACTCATTCTAATTCATTTTGGATCAAAAGTTATGGCCTTGCAAAGTTGGACAAAATCACTAAATTTTCACTTTTGTGCCAAAGAGGGAAACTTGCAAATTCATATGACAAGCCTTTCTATGACTTCAAAATGACTTCTAAGCATCACATAAACACAACACATGACCTAAAATTCAGAATGGCCCAAGGAATCACTCATTTTCATGCCTTGATCATTAAGAAATTCAAAAGGGGCCAAAACTCCATGAATTTGCAAAATAACCCAAAGCCTCTCATCCACTTGCCTCAGTTCACAAAATCTGATTTCCTGACACTCCTTGAATCCAGCTGCAGCACACATGCCTTTGTCCTAGGCCTGAAACAGCCCATACCTCAAAGGACACATATCCATGACTTTTTGCAAAACAAGCCATACCAATCAGTATAGCCCACAACAACTCTCTGACCTATCACAACTTGATATGTGGACCAAATGGAACTCAAAACACACAAGAGGCAGGCCTGAAACCACACCATCACCATAGTTCACAAAAAGCTCCCCTTTTGCATTTTCTATCGAATCCCATAACTCAGCCATTCATTCTCCAAACTTCTTCCACCATTCATCTCAAAATGCTTCACTGATCATCCCTCACCCATCAAAACAGCCTAAAACCACCCCAAACAGAAATACGATTTTCACCACCCCTGAACTGAAAGCTTCAAAACCCTCCACATAAATTCATTTCAAGCTTACCAGAAGCATCAGGGAACTCAGTGGAGTGGAATAGCACAAAGAAGAAGGTCAAAAAGTGCAGGATTTGAAAGCTCAACCTCAGGTAGCATGATGAACATTTTTTCCAGAATCTTCTTTTTTGGTTACAAAGTTGTTCTATGTGTTGCCCTGATCATGGGGATGTAATTATTTTCGAAAATGGGCCAGAAACAAGCATTTTATGTTGCTCTGAAACTTTTTCCCTAAATTTATTTTTCTTCGATTCTCTCTGTGTAGCTAAAGTAAATTGTTTTTGTCCATGGATTCTTGTTATTTAATGTTAGGAGATGAGTTCTGGAGGTTTTGGAGAGATTTCATGACCTAGGGAGTGAGATAGAGTTTTTCAGGGAAGGGTGTGGCCGGAGAAGATGACCGAAGGTCATTTCCGGCCACCTGAAAGTCATTAGGGCTTTTAATTGTGATTAGGGTTTCGTTTAAATGTGAGCCGTCAGATGGGCCTTCCCGCGCGTGTTTGTGTGGATCAGATCTTCCCATTAGCAATTAATCAGGATTAATTAAATATATAATTAAGTTTAGGGAAATTTGAACCTGGGCCGTCCAGATGCGCGCCAGGTCAAACTTCCCAAGCCCATAATCAATCTGAACCCTCCAACCAGCATACTTTCATTATTTTTAATTTTATTTCATTTTATTTGTATTTAATTTCCACGAATTTTTAAAAATAGTAAAATGCATTAAAAAATTCTGAAAATTTTTATCAAATCTTTTATTAATTTTCAGAACCCAAAAGTATTTTTATTTTTATTTTTTGCATCAAAAATTATTTTTAAATTATTTAAATGTTTATTTTTAATTAGTTAATGGAAATTAATTAATTAAAAATGCATTTAGGTATTTAAAAATCACAAAAAAATTCACATTGCATTTTAAAACATTTAGAAACATTATCAAACTCTTCAAACAAATTTCTTTTTGGTTCTTGACCTATTTTGACATTTTTCATTGGAATTAAAGTTATTTAAAGGCAATATTTTGGTCCTAACTTAGAAAAATTCATTCTGCCTAACCATGAAGAGTTTGGTGATGGTTGTTCTTGCATTGCATCCTTCATATCATGTAGTTTCTAGGGTAAAATTGGTTTGAATTTATCTTTCATTTTCAATTTAATGTGCATTTTTCCTTTTGAAGTGCCTTGAAACCCTAGTTGACTTGGGAAAATCATAACTTCCATTAGGTTAAGACTTAGGTCCCCTACTTTGGGCAGTAAACTTGTGTAGGGTTAGGGTACCTTTGATCCCATTTTCAATTTTTTATCATGTCATTTGCTTCAGATTTTGAATTTTGTGTTGCATCTTGTGCATAAACCCTATTTCTTGCCTTCATTTGCATCCATCTCTCATATGCTTGCATTCAAGAACTTACCATGACATTTTATGCACTCTTTCTTCCAAACATGTCCAAAATCTCGAGAAGTTTTGTAATGATTTGGTTTATAAGTCGAAAGTGGCTTGTCGAAAGAGACGCTAGATTGCTGACTGGAAGTTCTTCACATCACTACGGACAAGTTTTTGTTATTACTTCGACAATGAGGAATTCGACAAAGGAAAATATGATAGAGGGACTTTGGATTTGAATTTTAAATCAACTTGATATAACAAAGAGACACACCATTTCGTCAGTTGAAGAGCAGTTTTGTATGAATAACTGTTTCGTTTGATAAAAGGGACGTAGAAGGTTTTTAGAAGACATTAGCATGCATAATGCCAAGTGGCATTTGTCTAGGTTTTGACCGTTGTTCGACGGTTATGGTATTTGTATGTAAATAGGATAGGTTTCTTTGTAAAAAAAGTGTGTGAAAACAATTGTACAAATTCCTGTAAAATTACTCAAGTACTCGTGTGTAAAGAGAAAAGAGAGATTATTTTGAAAATGTACGTATCAACACCAATTTTATTTCAAGTTATAAAAGCTTTATGTTTTTTCTTTAAATCTTTGTTCCTTGTTTCTCTTTTACATTCCATTCACGTTTCCAGCAACTTTATATTTCAGTCAATTTATATTCAAGCAATTCTTTCCCTTCATGTCAAACTTTAGTTTTCTTTTATTAAGCCTTCAAACGCTTTAGTTGATTCAAATTTACAAACACCTTCAACTCCAATATAAATAACAATAATTGTTTTACTCTAGAACATTTCGACAGAAACATATAAACACTAAGTTTAGATTATTCTTCATTTGATTCTTAGCACGCGACGTCCTAGGACTTGTTTGGTTGGTCCTATAAGTCACCCTTTTCTAAGAGATTTGGTTAACCAGAGGTTGTTCGCCAGAAACACCAGCGAACAAATTTGCACACCTGGTGGGACCTGTGCTTTGAGAACAGATTACGTGTGTTTATAACATTGTATGTTTCTGCGTAGCAGAAAAGTAACTGTAATTAACATAGAAAGACCTAGGCGAACTAGAGTAAGGAAAATGGTTATCCCAACACCAGTAAATAATGAAGAAATTCCAGTTTCCACTGCCATTCCTTCGACAGGAGGGAATGTGGAGACACTCCACGTTTCAGAAGGAGGAAATCCCTCAATATCTGGATCGATAGCAGGCATGTCGTTGTCTCAAAGCGGACCCAGTTCCTCCAACATAGGGCATTCGATACCTATGAGTACTCCTCCCCCTGGGGGAAATAACTTCAGGCCTTATCAAACGAATTTTTCCACACCTATGTTTGGAAGGGAACAACCTTATGGAATGCCAACTTCAATGATGGCTAGTTTACATAAAGCAACACCATTATATTCTGATACCGTGGCCCACATGTCTTCGTCACTACAAGGATCAGGTTATGGTGGGAACTTTAGTAGACCAAACCAACCCCTACCAGGATTCCACATGCCAGCAATTACGACTAATTCTGCGCAGGCAATCCGTCAACAAATGAACGAAAGTAACCATGAAATGGTCCATAGGTTGACTCAACAAATGGGGGAAGTGTTTAACCCTTTAATACAAAGCACCACTCAAACAAACCAAATATTGGCAACACAAATGGTGCGTATTGCTGAATTCTTTGGAGTACCCCAAATTCGACAGAGAGCCGGTGGTCCATAATCTAGTAATCAATGTCGAAGTGGAACCAACAATAAATCAAAGACTTGTGGAAAACCCTCAAGCAAATCGTATGATCCAAGAATAGGTTGTCGAACAGCCTCGCGTCGAAGTTCCCGTGCCACAAGAGCCTTGGAGAGTGGTTGTCTAGTGAGGTCAAGATGCTAATGACATCTTGCAACAAAGAATGCACTATAATAATCCACCTGTCGAAAATAATCTACCGGCCATGGTCGAAAGGATAATGGCACAAAATGGGGTAAATGTGGGGTTACAAAGGCCTAATTATATTTCCCCACTATCTGAATATATCCTACAACAGGAATTGCCCCCAAGGTGGAAAATCCCCAAGTTTACTAAATTTTTAGGGGATACCAGTGAGTCCACCATATAGCACATAGCGCGTTATTTGATAAAGGCAGGCAAAATAGCGCAAAATGAGAATTTGAGGATAAAATATTTCCCAAGTTCCTTAACAAAAAATGCTTTTACTTGGTTTACACTCCTACCAGCAAATTCCATTCATACATGGACTCAATATGAGAGGTTGTTCCATGAAAAGTTCTACATGGGACAAACTAAAATAAGTCTAAAGGAATTAGTAGTGTAAAAAGAAAATTCTCAGAGCCCATTGATGATTATCTCAATAGATTCAGATTGCTAAAGGCAAGATGTTTCACACAGGTGCCAGAACAAGAACTTGTCGAAATGGCTGCAGGAGGTTTAGATTATTCCATAAGGAAGAAACTAGACACCCAGTACTTAAGAGATATGGCACAACTAGTAGATAGGGTAAGGCAAATTGAAAGGCTGAAAGCTGAGAAATATAGGGCTAACAAAAGTAAAAAAGAAAGCGTAACCTATGTAGGAATGTGTCAAGATGATGACTATGACGAAGACGAATCAATCGTTTTCGAAGAACAAGAAATTGACCTGGAAGAATTAAAACAAGGTCCCCCATGTTATTAAAAGGTGTTAGCTCCATCAAATGGGAAGAATCCTGTTGAAGCAGATAAGAACAATAAATTCCCTAAAAGAACGTACACGTTCGACGTCACCAAGTGTGACGAAATATTTGATCTGTTGGTAAAAGATGGTCAACTAATAAGACCACCAGGTATAAAAGAACCCCCTATTGACCAACATAAAAAGAGTGGTTTTTGTAAGTACCATAATTTTCTAGGTCATTAAACTTCTCAATGTTTCCTTTTCAGGGACCTAGTTCAAAATGCAATCCAAGACGGAAGGCTGAAGTTTGGAGAGAAACCATAGCAGCAGTAGAAGCTAATTATGTTGAGCCATGTGCAAGTAGTAGAAGCTAATTATGTTGAGCCTTTCGACATGAATATTGTCGAGATGGAGAAAATTTCAGATGACAGTTTCAAATTGATTGAAGCCACTGAAGGCTTCGAAAACGTTGTCAACATGGTGGAAATTACTGAAGATTCCCCTATTCACCACAACATTGAGGAAGTATCAGGAGATGAATTGACTATTCCTGTTATGATCAAGGTCACTGAGGATCTTGGAGAGAAAAGAAATGTCAAGGTTGTTGAGGATTCCAACAACCAAAATAAGGTTGAGACCACTGAGGGTTTCGACCACCAAGATGAACCCAGGATCACTGAAGATGCTAAGCATCTGAGGAAGGAAGTTACTGAAAGCTTCCACAAAAGAGTCAACAAATTGGCTGGAGATGGGGTAGTTTGGGATACCGTGGGAGAGCCCAGTGGGAAATTCGACTACTTGGTAAAATACAGTTCGCCTGCTAGTGCCAAGATCAACATTAACGAAATCCAGCCAACAGGCTGGGGTGATACTTTTGACAACAATGAGGAGAAAGTTGAGGCTTTCCCCAACACTGATGAGAAGGCCACTGAAAGCCTCAATAATGAAAATGAAGTCACTGGGGGAAATGTTCCTAGCCATTCGAAGGAGGTTACTGAAGGCCTTAACAATGATACTAGCAGCCTCACAAATGCCAGTGAGATTTCAAATGAAGACAATATGGAAATCAAAGTTGAGACTGTTGAAGGCCTTCCACCAAAACTCACTTATGGGATACTTCGTAGAACCATGGAAGATCCTAAAGAGAAAGCAATCCAAACCAAGAGTGTCCCAGCATCGAAGGAGTTCTGCAAAGTCGAAGAGGCTCTCATGAAGAAAATGGACAAAATGAGTCTTGCTGATAGGAAAGGGATGGATATCAACATGGTCGAAGCTTCACAAAAGAACAAAGGAAAGAATGAGGTGGAATGTCGTCTAGAGGAGCATCAAAAGACAGCCTATCCAAAGGAAGATGACAATTTGGAACAATTCATCCAAAGGTTCCAAAATAAGAATACTGAAGTGATGAAATGTCCGCGCTGCAACGCCATTTTCGACAAAAAGGCGACAACACACTTGGAGGAAGTGGAGAAGTCAATGGCAATGAGTAATTGGTTTCAAAGGCCAACAGTCAAAGCCAGCAGATATGATCCGAGGAGAAGCAGATATCACTTCCAGAACCCTATGGGCAGGTACTACAATACCTACAAGCCATCAGGCAAAGTACCTGATGACAGATGGGTACAGCCCATTAGAGATGCCCAAAGGCCTAGAGAATGGAAAAGCTTTGAAGTTCAAAGGGGATCCTCAGTCAAAATAATGAAGGAAGCTGAGAAGCAGAGGCACAAGACATATCCTTCAGGGAACTATAAAGGGAAGAACCCCATGTCGAAATCTCAATGGAGGAGATTCCTGAGGAAAAAAAGGACTGAGAAAGAAGCAACGAACGGACTAAATGCAAAGGAGAAAAATGCTGGCGAAAACAAAGCAAAATCCAGCAGAAACACTCGAGTGACAGAAAATGACAAGCTTCACAAAGGAAAAGACACCATCAACCGGCTACCATTGTCAAAGCTTACCAACACAGTGGCAGAAGATGACGAAGCTATTGATAGCTTCGAGTCTGACGAAGAGGGCTCATTCGACGTGATTTGTAATGTAGTCTCAGTACTTCCTAGGGACTACGACAGAGTAATGGAAGTAGAGGATGAAGAGGATACCATGATAGCTAGTACAGTGGGGCCAAGACCCGTATGCTACTTTATCATGAATAACGGTTGTGTCGAAGAACAAAATGCTTTCTTCGAAAAACTAGATGAGTCAAGGAGGGGACATCTGAAACCCTTGTTCATTAAAGGAAAGGTCGAAGACACAGGCTTCAACAAAATCCTAGTAGATGGAGGGGCTGCTATAAACCTAATACCCCACTATATGCTGAAGAAAATTGGAAAAAATGACTCTGATGCAAAACCACACAACATGGTTATGTCGAACTATGAAGGAAAAGTAGGCACAACCATGGGTGTCATTCAAGTAGATCTAACAGTTGGCACTATCACTAGACCAACAATGTTCATAGTCATTGCGTCAAGGGTGAACTACAACTTGCTGCTAGGTAGGGAGTGGATCCATGGAGTAGGAGCAATACCCTCATCGATACATCAAAGGATAGTCATATGGCGTCCTGATGGGATCGTCGAAAATATTGAGGCAGATCAAAGTTATTTCATGGTTGAAGTAAACAGCGTAACTAGTCGAAGCTTCGACAGAAACTTGGCCCATATAGCTCCTTGCAACCCAGTTGACTTCGACATGACAACGTCGGACAACGCCTATTGCTCTATGTACTTACATCCGACACATGGATTTCAATGGGACAAAGAGGTAATTGGAAAACCAAGCCATGTTTGGGGAACTACTGATATAGAACCAAATGGTTGGGATAGTGAATTCGACGACAACTATGAGTGAAGCTATAGCACTAACAAAACTGACGGCCTATATGGCCGAAAATAAACTAAAAGCGGCTCTTGAAGCCAAAGCAAAGTATATGGCTGTCGAAGCCAAAGAAGAAAGTTCAGATCCACCATGCCCTCACCAGGGCTTTGATGAAGAAAATAAAAATAAGCAGATAGGTGAATGGCAGAATCAGAAGTTGGACGCCATCTACGACGAAGAACCATTGGGGTTCGAAAAAGACCCAACATCAACTGGCTTGAAGATGGTGGCACAAGATCCTTTGGAAGAAATCAATTTGTGACTGGGGGAAGAAAGAAGGCCAACTTATATAAGTGCAACTATGGACCCCCATTTCAGAGTCGAATTAGTTCAGTTGATGAAAGAGTTCAAGGACTGTTTCGCATGGGACTATGACAAAATGCTAGGCCTCGACAGGCGCTTGGTCGAACTGAAACTTCCTATAATTGAATGGAAGAAGCCTGTGAAGCAAGCTCCAAGGAATTTTGCACCAGAGGTTTTGTCAAAGATAAAAGAGGAGGTCGAAAGGCTTCTCAAATGTAAATTCATTCGTCCAACCAGGTATGTCGAATGGATTGCAAATATTGTACCTGTAATAAAGAAAAATGGCTCATTGAGGGTGTGCATTGATTTTCGAGACTTAAATTCTGCCACCCCAAAGGATGAATATTCTATGCTAGTAGCAGAAATACTAGTAGACTCTGCAGCAGGGCACGAGTACCTAAGTATGCTAGATGGATATTCTGGCTACAATCAAATCTTCATTTTAGAGAAAGATGTTGCAAAAACAGCCTTTCGTTGTCCCAGAGCAATAGGGACGTACGAATGGGTAGTTATGCCCTTTGGTTTGAAATACGCTGGGGCTACATACCAAAGAGCCATGAATTCCATATTTCATGATTTCATTGAAACATTCATGCAAGTATACATTGATGATATTGTAATAAAGTCTGTTTCAGAAAACCATCATTTAAACCATCTTCGACAATCCTTTGAGAGGATGAGAAAACATGGTTTAAAGATGAACCTCCTTAAATGTGCGTTTGGTTTGCAGGCTGGAGATTTCCTAGGTTTTGTGGTCCACAAAAAGGGAATCAAAATAAACGCCAACAAAGCTAAAGCAATAATGGAGGCGAAAGCACCTTTGACAAAGAAAGAGTTGCAATCACTGCTAGGGAAGATTAATTTCCTTAGAAGAATTATTTCAAACCTCAGTGGGAAAACAAAAGCTTTCCCCCCCTGCTTCGACTCAAGAAAGAAGATTTCACATGGGGGAAAGAACAACAAGAAGCCTTTGACAAGATCAAAGGATATCTAGCAAGTCCTCCAGTCTTGACGTCACTGTAATAGACGAAGAAGCATGAGGTTATACATCTCAGCATCCTACAAGACCCTTACAAGCATGCTTTGTCAGGAGGATGAAAATGGCGTCGAAAGATCCATCTATTATCTTAGCAGAGTCTTAAACGATGTTGAAACTAGATATAGTGTTGTAGAAAAGTTATGTCTTTGTATATATTTCTCTTGTACAAAATTGAAACACTATATAAAACCAGTTGATGTATTTGTATCATCTCATTTCGACGTGATAAAATATATGCTTTCTAAATCTATTTTGCATAGTCGAATTGGGAAATGGGCTTTAGCATTAACTAAATACTCCTTAAAATACCTGCCTTTAAAAGCTGTAAAAGGTCAAGTAGTGGTTGATTTCATAGCTGACCATTCCATAGATGATAGTGAAATAAAGTATGTCGAATTAGAGCCTTGGAAATTATATTTCGACGGTTCCAACTATAAACACCCCAAATTTTACCTCAATTTTTTCACACCTTGGCTTGTAATCTTTTCATATAGCATTGCATAAGCATATCATCTCACTGCATATTTCATTTCATATGCATAAGCTGCATAGCTAGGGTTTGTGATCTCAGCAATCGAAGAATTAATCTGAGCCATCTCAATGGTCTTGAAGCATGCCAAGAGGGTCCATGAGTTTTCTATGATCATATTATACCACCAAGTTTTCTTTAAAGTCACAAAATCTCAAAGGATTGCACAGAGGTTTAGGCAGACTAAAGATTTCTTGCACAAATGACCTAAAATTAGGGTTTTGGCTTCAGAGGCCTTAATCTCAATTTTTTTGACATTCTTGTTTCTAATGGTCTCAATATGTTATAAGGATCATGTGTACCAAATTTGATAAAGAAATTCATTATGGAAGTCATCTGATCAACTGGTAAATTGTTGTGCAAGAAAAGTCAGAATCAGGGCATCTGAGGCCCCCAACAATGGAATCAAAGGGTCATTTTCATCAATTTGAGGTTCTATGATCTTTATTTGATCTTATAAGTGGTGAGAAGTTCACAAGATTGAAGAATTTCAAGCCATTTGCAAACTTTTCTTTTTTGGACATGACTTGTAATGGAAACTTTCCATTTTTGGAAAGATTTTCAACCTCCTCTTTCTTGATCAAAAATGCTTCAAATGAAAAATCCTTAAACATGAAAGTTGTAGATTGGATGTTCCCATTTTCAAAAAGTACAAGAACTCCTCTTGATTCATCCTAGAACTCAAGATTTGATCTTTCAAAGTTGGGAAAATCCTATAATTTTCAAGTTCATGCCAAAGAGGGATTTTTGCAAATTCAAGTTTCAAGACTTTTAATGACCTCTAATTGACCTATAAGCTTCATTACATGATAATGCAAAACATTTGGATCAGATTTGAGCCTTGCATCACAAGTTTTAATGGCCAATTTCTCAAGAATGTACAACGTTGTAAATGTTCAAAACCATTGCAATCTCACAACGCATTCACTTCTGATCACTCTAAACCATCTCTGGCCAATCAACATTGTTTATGTGGACATCAAGGAGTTCATTACACAACACAAACACAAGCCTGAATCAAGCCCTAAGCTCAGTTTCACAAAAAAACTCCATAAGCTTCATCTCTTCGAATCTCATCACACAAGCATCAAACCTCAAATCTTCTTCCACCAATCAACTCAAAAACACTCAAAGATCATTTCCCACCCTTCACCATGGGCTGAAAGCACCTCAATAAAAAACACGATTTCTGCCTTAACAGAACTAAAACTCTCAAACCAGCTCATTTAAACTCCATTCAAGCCTTCGAGAAGCATCAAGGTGATCATTAGAGTGGATTAGCATCAAGGAGAGGTCTAGAAAGCTCAGATTGAGAAAGCTTCATCTCAGGTATCATCAAGAACAAATTTTCCAGAACTTGTTTTTTAAGTTACAATATCAATCTACATGTTTCACTGGTCATTGTGATGTGTTTGGTTTTGAAAATGAGTGGAAAATAAGCATGTATTTAGCTTCTCAAAGTTTTGCACGTTTTTCCGTTTTGCTTCGATTCATAAGTTTGATAAAATATAAATGGAATTTGTTGTTGGATTTGTGTTTAGTGATGTTTAATGATGCATTCTGGAGAGTTTGATGCATTTTCATGGGGTTTTGACGGATTCAGGGGAGGAAGATGACCGGAGAAGATGACTGGAGCTTGATCCGGTCACCTGAGAGTGATTAGGGTTTGTAATTAGAGTTAGCGTGCAAGTTTGAATTGTGGCTCTTGGATTTGTTTTGCTCGCGTGTACAAATGGCTAGGATTGGGTCATTAAAACTTAAACCTAATTAATTAACTTAATTAATTTTAATTTTCCAGATTTGATCTGGACCTTAGGATCACCTGCACAATCTTCCCCCATTTGAATCTCAACCATCAGATTGGTCGACTTTCATTTTATTTGATTTTTATTTCCTTTTTATTTCATTTCTTTCCACATTTATTTTAAAATAGCAAAAACAATTCAAAAAATCTCATTTTCTGAATTTTTATTTCAAATATTTTTCTTAACTCAAAAATTTTTTTTATTTTAATTTTTGCATTAAAAAAGTATTTTTAAAACATTTAAATGTTTTATTTAATTAATTAATTAATTAAATTAATTAAAAATACATTTAGGTTTCTAAAAATCACCAAAAAATTTATGAAGCATTCTTAGACATTTAAAACATTTTCAAACTCACCATACGAATTTCTTTTTAGGTTTGATCACATTTTCATAATTATCTTTGAATTAGGGTTCTTAAAAATCACAATTTTTAACCTTAACTTGAAAAAATCATTTCTGCCTAACCATCATGAGTTTGAACTTGATTCTTTTTGCATTGTTTAACATATTGCATCTAGTATCTAGGATATTTATCTCATAATTTTGCATTGCATTTTCAATTTTATTTGCATTTTTCCCTTAGAAGTATCCAAAAACCCTAATTAACTTAGGAAATCCATAACTTTCAATAGGTTTAGCTTCTGAATTTAATCTTTGGGTAGTGATCTTGTGTATGTTTAGGGTTTGTTTGAGTTCACTTTCAAATTTTTATCATGATGTATGCTTCTATTTTGGTCGTATGCATCTCATACATTCATAAAACCTTAATTTCTCATGTTCATTTGCATTCATCTTTGTATCTCATCATCACATGAATTTTCCATGACATTACAAGCATTTGTATGACATCTTATACATCTTAAGACATTCTAGAACATTGCTTGATCATATTCTCATTCATTTGTTATGCTTTGCATTCATTGCATTCCATGTTTATCCATGTGTTTTCATACTTCCTTTGCATCTCATCCTTGTATGATTATTCATATGGATCTTGTATGACTTTGCATCATCTCATAACACATTTGCATCATGTATACACTTATGGTTTTGGTCTTTGCATCTTTATTCATCTCATTTCCTTTTGCTTTGCATCTTATGCATTCACACTAACATTTCAGGGGCTTATGGTAAGTGGTTTGGGATGTGGATTTGCCTTCACATCCCACCTCTTCTTTTCTCCTCATTTGCATATTTACTTATCTTTGAAGTGAACTTGCTTCACTTAATCTCCCTCATTCTTACTCTCTTTCTCTTAGGTTACTTTTCTTCTTCCTCCTTCTCTTTTCATCTGCTTCTTCTTCCATGGTGGCTTCCTGAAGATCTCCTATTTAAGCCTCATAAACCATAGGATATCCAAGCATGATAATTTTTAGGGTTGTATATAGTATCCCTTAGTATTTTACCTTTGAGTCTCTCTTCTCATCTCATAATCAGAGGCTAAACACATAAAGCTTTAGGACTTTGAATTAGGGTTATGCCTACATCCTTATCTTAGGATGGAGTGTATAACTTTAATCCTTAGTGTTAAACCTTTAATTTGTTTACACCTCTTAATAAAAACACTTAATAATGATCAAGACTTAAGCTTGTAACTTGGGCCTTACATTAGGGTTCCATCTCTTCCTTATGTTTAAGAGAGACTAACCCTAGTGTTTGATGGACAAGTCCCCCTTAAGTTGTCTTACAAACATAAAACTCACTTCTCAATCTCACTTTTAATTAAAACCCATCTTTAATAAAGGCTTATTATCTAATGAATTTAGTCCATAACCATGAATTAACTTGAGGTATCTTCCTCAGCTTAAGTGTTCTCATCTATCATCCTTCTCTTAGGATGGTGTAATGAGTTCACTAATCCCTGATTAGAGATTAAACTCATTACTTAACACTAAACAAAAACCCAAAAACATCTTAATAATCACAAGTAGGTTAATGATCTTAATCCTACATCATCATGGTAGTTAAGTTGAGATGCTTATCTCATACTTAAGTAGACTCATTATCCCTAATCAGGGAGGATATAATGAGTTTACAAACCCTTGATTTAGGCTTAAGCTCATTATCCTATGCAAAACACCAAAAACAATAAAAACTGAAAACACAAAAACAAACAATAATCGTCTCCTCCAGGATTCTTTTCTCATCACACTCATTCACAAACGAGAACTCGCTTCTTCCGTCTAATGCAAGACAGTTAGCACTCGAGCCAGACGAGTCATACACTTAAGCATAGATGAGCAAGCAGTTCATAGTTAAAATCTTGCAGTCTTTTTGAGTCGAACTACGGTGTTCTGACTTCCTCATTGCACGAGAGGATACGTAGGCATAACTTAACAATTATCGAACAAAAGTCTCTTTGTCTTCCCCCTCTTTCAGCATTCTTTCTAAGCCTTAGTCTTTGAGCACTCACCCTCTCTTTTTGCACTGACACATTGTACATTCTCCCATAGCTTCTATACATAGTCAGCACATACACTACCCTTTTAAACACACTCAAGTAAGCGTGGATCCCATCGAGTACAATGGATGATCTAGGTGATAATACCTTCCCAGGTTGTAACCAACCCCTTTCTCAGCTTCTTTGGTTCGCAACCGTCTTATCCATACCCTTCCAGGTTTATGCAACATTACGTTTCCTTCAAGATAAAAATGCCTAGCTAGCGACTCTATTTCAACCTCAACCTCCAACATCGCCGCGCGTTCGCGTTTGCACCGGGGACGTAAAGTCTTTTCGGGAGAGAAAGCTTGGCGACTCTGCTGGGGATCTTTGCAAGCAGGGCTTCTGGTTATGTTGTGGGTTTCTCCTAGCGCTTGTTTGATTGTGTTTATTGGGGGTTCTATGTGTTGTGTGTGCTTTTTGTTTTTGCCTTATTGCTTTCTGTACAACTTTATTTACCGCATTTACTTTATCGCTTTCATTTACTGTTTTATGCATTTCATATTATTATCATATCATATTTGTGTTGGATTTGTTGGTTTGCCTGGGTGGGAGGGGTATTCTAGTGAGAAAGGTCCAACACAAAGGCCTGAGTGACAGACATAGGATTAGAGTGGCTTCATATTCTTTCCTAATCCATTTCGGTTTGGTGCGGGAATATGAAACACGATTCAGACATGGGTATCTTCTTGAGAACTCTGTGCTACGGATTTCCTGTAGTGCTAGGGCTATCTGGGAAGCCTGCTAAGTCAGGATGACCTTTTTAGATGACCTTCAGCATCTGAGGTGAATTAGAGGAGGATTCTTTATGATTAGGGTAAAGTACCTCTGGGTTAGAAGTGTTTACACTTCTCATAATAGATCTGAACTTAAGGATCCTTGTTCTACAACAATACTTGTGAGTGGGTGGGGTTATTCACAGGTTTGTAGGAACCCTTGGCCTCAACATACCCTGTTACTGATACTGTTTTAAGGTTACACTATTTTGTACTGATCTTATGAAACCCTGGACTTGTGACTCTTTATTTGAGTCCCCCACCTGGTTACTGGTTCTCAGACCTTCATTCGGACTTCTGAACACTCATGGACCCTATCAAAAGCAACTGACAATCCAGCACCTGATCACAAACCTTTGCATATCATTCAGCATACATCATTCTGCATCATTTACCATCTTGTTTTATTTGTTTTACAAGGTATCCACATCTTCTTTGGTTTGGTTTTGACCGTTCTTCTGCTCAGACATCTTCTCTAACACTTCATCAACTATTCTTCAGATACCTTCTTCAGTTGTCTTCATCAGCACCCATTGTTAGTATGGATTCAACCAAGAAGAGCAACATTACATACCATTTCTTTGAGTATCCCCTGGAAGGCATCAGGAAGATTCAGGCCCTTATCACTCCTGATCATGTTCCTTTATTCAGAGAGAATTATGGTGGTATTATGGACATGATCATGGACT
This sequence comes from Lathyrus aphaca, assembly GCA_963966055.1. Taxonomy (NCBI): domain Eukaryota; kingdom Viridiplantae; phylum Streptophyta; class Magnoliopsida; order Fabales; family Fabaceae; genus Lathyrus; species Lathyrus aphaca. The sequence goes on along the minus strand of OZ014521.1, from coordinate 401,668,240 downwards.
TGGATGCATCACAGAGGAGCATGATTCACACCTGTCTCCAGTTCTATGACCCTCCTCTCCGATGTTTCACTTTCCCAGATTTTCAAATAGATCCTCTGCTGGAAGAGTTTTCCATATGATTGAGTGTCCCTATCAGAAGAGGAATTCCGTTCAACCCTGAGATGACTGCTCCTAAGAATGAAGACATAGATAAGGCTCTACATTTGGAAGTTACTATCATTGATCAGCATATGACCACCAAGGCTGGAATCCCATGCCTTCACTTGGACTTCTTAATCACTCTGGCTACCAGTTATGTTGCAAATGGGAAGTGGAAAACTCTTTGTGCTCTCCTGGATCTTAGTATATATGGTATCATCTTGTTTGCGGACGAGCCTAAGTTTATAAGTAAGAATGTTATCCACATCTTCCTGCTGAAGAATCCAGTTCCTACCTTGCTAGGGGATTTTTACTACTCAGTGCATCAGAGGAATGAGAAGCAGAGGGGAAGACTAGTGATATGTTGTGCACCTCTTTTCTACATTTAGTTGATGAGACACATGCCGAAGACGGAAGCTTGTCTGAATCCACATCAGTCAAGGACCTGGGCTAAGAGGATGATTTCCCTTACTTCAGAAGACATCAGGTGGTGTACTCAGAACACCAAGGACAGGGACATAATAACAAGTTGTGGACAATATCCTAATGTACCTCTTATTGGAGTGAAGGGTTGCATCAACTACAATTCTTTTCTTTTCAAAAGACAGTTGGGATATGCATTGGTACATCCACCTAGGGAGCAGGACTTAGCAGAGTCCCTTTATTGTGCCTTTCTGAACAATCATGCCATCATCCGACAAGCATCCTGGGCTTGGGATAACATACAGACTAAAGGGACTGCCATTTTGGGGAATAGCAACAACATAGCTTCAGCTCAGTACATTGAATGGTTTCGCATCAGAGGACAGATCACTTGCATGCCATTCACCCTGGAAGATGTGCCAGAGCCATCAGAAGTTGAGCCTGTAGCTACAGTCAGTTTGGAAGAGTTTGAGAAGCTGAAAGAGAGGAATACACAACTTTCTGAAGCCCTGAAGAAGATCCTTTGGGAAAGGAATGATGGTCGTCTGGACATTGAGAGGTTAGAGAAGCTCTGGATCGAGCATATAACCAAGATAGAAAAGACAGAGGACTTCATCAAAAAAGCACGAGTAGGGGAGTTGGTATTGAAGAATTCTTGCAAGGAAGCCAAGATTCAGAAGGCTAGGGCTGAGCACTACCTGGAGGAGAGTCAGGCTAGGTGGATCAGGATCACTGAAGCTCGTTTGCAAGAAGATCATATGACATAGGGTAAGATAGAGCAGCTGGAAGCTAATTGTAAACACCCCAAATTTGCCCTCACCCATTCACACCATGGCTTGTGATCATTTTATATGCATAAACACAATCATATCATCCCATACCACAATTTTGAGTCATTGCATTGGTTCAAAGTCATCTGCTTCTAGGGTTTGTGATCTGAGCAATCCAAGAGCTTCTTGAGTCACTCCAAGGGCCACCAATCACTTCAAATAGGTCCATGTGTGTTCAAGTATCATTTTACAACCTCTCAAAGTCAAGAATACCAAAGAATCACAAGAACTGGGATTGGTATGGAAGCAGAGCCAGGATTGACTGCACAGATGACCTAAAATTAGGGTTTTGGTTTCAGAGGCTATAACTCCAAATTTTTTGGTCATTATTGTTTCCATTGGTCTCTATATGGTATAGGGAGTATGCATATCAATTTTCATGAAGAAATTCCTTGGGGAAGTCATCTGATCAAGAGTTGACTTTCTGGACAAGTCAGTGCAAAATCAGGGCATCTGAGGCCCCCAATGACCCAACCAAAGGTTGATCTTCATCATTTTGAGTATATATGGTCTTTGTTTGATCATGGAAGAGGTTGGAAGTTCACAAAATTCAAGAATTTCAAGTCTTTTGCAAAGTTGACTTTTTGGGCAAGTTTGACTTTTAAGGAATTTGTCATTTTAGGCAACTTTTCAATCCTTACTTTTTGATCCAAAAATGCTTCAAATGGAAAAACTTTGCTCATGGAAGTTGTAGAATGGATCTTTCCCTTTTCAAAAAGTACAAGAACATGACCTAATTCATTTTGGATCAAAAGTTATGGTTTGTCAAAGTATGCAAAAATCACTAAATTTCAAATTATGCACCAAATGGAAAACTTGCAAATTTTTGTACCAAGCATTCTTTTGACTTCAAAATGACTTCAAAACTTCATCACATGATCATACAAGTCTTAAAGTTCAGAATGGACCAAGGAATTACACATTTGTATGGCTTTTGGAACAAGATCTTTTCATGAGAACCAAAGGGAACCAAGTTGCAAAACTCATGATCACATCTCATCCACTTGTTGCCTAGGTTGCTGAACCATTCTAGCCTTTCCCTCTCACCATGCTGCGCAGCCCACACCCCTTGTACTTGGCTAGAACATGACCCATGCTTTCTCTTACACAAAGTTGACAAAATTGCAAAAGCTACCATACCTATCACAAAAGGGCATGTCACATCTTCTGACCAATAGGATTAGTTTATACAAATCAAATGCAAGCTAAAGATCACAAGAAGCAAGCCTGAAACACACAAGAACTCAGCATTCTCATTTTCACTCCATAGAGCAAAACTCTTCGAAACTCCTCATACAAGCCACAAACACTTAAACAAACTTCACAGACCTTCTCAACTCATCATCCTGGTCATAAAGCACCCCTCATCCATGCCTTAAACTGCCTGAATCATAAACACGATTCTCACCTGAGCTTGAACAGAACTTGTTCAATCTCCCAAACCAAGCAACACAAACTCCTTCTAAGCATCCAGACATCATCAAGGGACCAAAAGGAGTGGATTGCACAAAGAGGAGGGGTCAAAAAGCTGCGGAACTGAAAGCTTCAAAACTCAGGTAGCTCAAGAACTTTTTTTCCAGAAATGATTTTTAAAGTTCCTAAGTTGTTCTTTGTAGTTCACTGATCACTCTGATGTCTTTGGTTTTGAAAATGGTGAAGGAATGAGAGTTTAATCGTGTTCTGAAACTTTTTGCCCTAGAACTAGATTGTTTCGATTCTCTTTGTTTAGGGATGATAAATGTTGTTTGAATGGGGGTTTTGATTCGCTTTTAAGTGGGGATCATTTATGTTTAATTAGAATTTGTTTTAGATGCGTGTAGAAGGAGTTGGTGATTTTGGGTGATCGGAGAAGATGACCGGAACACTGTTCCGGTCACCTGAGAGTCATTAAGGGCTGATTAGGGCTAATTAATTAGGGTTAGTGAGTTTGAATGCTGGCCCTTGGATATGGCGCCAGGTCAATTCGCGCGCAGGCTTGTTTGAATCTGGACCATCAGATTGGATTACTTTTCTTTATTACAGTTTAAATTAATTTTATTTTTCACTTAATTGCATTATTTTGTACATTTATTTTAAAATAGCAAAACTTATTCAAAAATTCTGAAATTTTTTGTGTGAACTTTCATTTAATTTCAGAAACCAAAAATATTTTTATTTTTATTTTTAGCATTAAAAAAGTATTTTTAAATATTTAAAAGTTTATTTTTAATTGATTAATGAGAATTAATTAATTAAAAATACTTTTAGGTATTTAAAAATCACCAAAAAATTCATGAAATGTTTAAAGACATTTAGAAACATTGTCCAACCTTCAAACCAAATTTCTTTTTTGATCTTGATGCATTTTGAGAATTTTTCATGGAATTAAAATCATTTTAATGCATTATTTTGATCCAAACTTCCAAAAATCATTTCTGCCTAATCATAAAGAGTTGGACTTTAATTCTTTTTGCATTGTGTTTAGCATATCATGTAGTTTGTAAGATTAAATGGTCATGAATTGACCTTGCATTTTCCATTTGATTGGCATTTTTCTTGCTAAGGAACCCTAAAACCCTAGAAAACTTAGGAAATTCATAACTTGAATTAGGTTAAGAGTTGGAACTTCTCCTTTGGGCAGTGAGTTAGTATAGGATTAGGGATCCTTTGAGTGCATTTTCAATTTTTTATCTTGATGTTTGCTTCTGATTTTGGTTTGTGTTTGATGCATTGATCATAAACCCTAATTTGGGCTTCCATATGTATCCATCTTGCATTTGCATTCATACCTTGACTTTCCATGACATTTTATGCATCCATTTGATTCATTTGACATCTTAAGACATATTGAAAGCATGTTTGATCATTGCATCTTGCATTTGCCATGTTGTATGCCATTTGCATTTCATTACTTCTCATGTATGTTCATGGTCCTTAACTTGTTTCACTTGCACCCATGAGCTTGTATGATCATCCCCATGTGTTGTTTCATGTTTGCAGCATCATATAGCATCATTATCATCTCATATGTGCTTCTGGTTTTGGTTTGCACCATGTCACTTCATCTCATTTTGCATTGCTTTGCATTGCTTTCATAACTTTTCAGGTGGTAAGTGATTCTGAGAAGTGGATTTGCCTTCACTTCTCACATTTTCTTTTCATCTTTCTCTTGCATTCATGCTGAATTTTGTTATGTGTTTGAGTTTGAGCTTGCTCATTCTTCTCCTTCTTACTTTCTCTCTTCAAGTGACTTGACTTCTTGAATGAAGCAAGTTACTTTGCTTCTCTTTGATCCTTTCATCTGCTTCCTGGTGGTTCCATTGAAGACTTCTCTTGTAAACCTCACAAACCTTAGGAACAACCATGCATGACAATGATTAGGGTTTTGATTAGTCCCCCACTTAGTTTTACCTTTGTGTCTCTTTTGAGTCTTCTCCTCTCATCTCATAATCAAGGACTAAACCATAAAGGCTTTAAGGCTTTGTGATTAAGCTTATGCCTGCATCCTTCTATTAGGATGGAGTGTATAACTTTAATCCTAAGTGTTAAACCCTTAATGTGTTTAACTCCTTTAATCAATCCACTTAATAATCATCAAGACATCACACTTGTAACTTGGGCCTTGCATTAGGGTTCTAATTCTTCCTTAAATGGTTAAGAAGGACTAACCCTAATGTTAATGGACAAGTCCCCCTCAAGTTGTCTTACAAACCCTAAAACTCACTTCATCATCATATCATTAACTAAAATCCACTTAATAAAGGCCTTGTTTTGTCATGAGTTTAATCCCTAATCATGGATTAAGTTGAGGAGCTTTCCTCAGCTTAAACATTCTCATCTATTATCCTTCTATTAGGATGGTGTAATGAGCCTGTTTAATCCCTGATTATGGCTTAACCTCATTACTCAACACTAAACAAAAACACCAAAAAACATCTAAATAATCACAAGTAGGTTAATGATCTTAATCCTTCACCATGGTGATTAAGTGTGAGAAGCTGACTTCACACTTAAGGTATTCTCATTACCCCTAATCAGAGGGAAGATGTGATGAGTTTACTAATCCATTGGTTTAGGCTTAAGCTCATTAACTTATGACAAACTTTCAAAGGCAATAAAAGACTGAAAACTCAAAAACAAACAATAAACGTCTCCTCCGAGATTCTTTTCTCATCACCTTCATTCATAAACGAGAACTTGCTTCTTCCGTCTAATGCAAGACAGTTTGCACCTGAGCCAGACAGGTCATACACTTGAGCATTGACAAGCAAGCAGTTCACAAGTCAATTCATCTTTCAGTCTCTTTGGGTCAAACTACGGTGTTCTGACTTCCTTATTGCACGAGAGGATACGTAGGCATGACTTAACAGTTATCGAACAAAAGTCTCTGTATATTCCCCCTCTTTCCAGCTTTATTCTTTTAGCCTCATGATCTTGAGCATTTCACTCTGTTCTTACACTGACACTTCACTTATACACTTCACTTCTTTTACACTGACACTTGCATCCTTTTCCAGCTCTTTTATACACAGATTGCACTTACACGACCCATTTAAAACACAAATCTTTTAAGCGTGGATCCCGTCGAGTACGGCGGACAATCTGGGTGCTAATACCTTCCCAGGTTGTAACCAACCCCCTTTCTCAGTCTCTCTGGTTCGCAACCGTCTTATCCATATCTTTCTAGGTCTATGCAGCATTGCCTTTCCTCCGGGATAAAAATGCCTAGCTGGCGACTCTTTTCTTTTCCAGTGAGTTCACTGCCGTGTGTTCTCATTGTCCCTTTCGCCGACCGTTCGCGTCTGTACCTCTATTTGGGCCTTTCCCATTTATCGGGAGCGACAGCTTGGCGACTCTGTTGGGGACCCTTATGCTGTAACCAGGGCTTCTGGTTCTTTTTGTGGGTTCCTCCTAGCGCTTGATTGATTTGTGTTTACTGGGGTGATATGTGCTATTTGTGCTTGTGTATGTTTTATTTATTGCTTTATGTACAGTTTTGTTTATTGCTTTCCTTATAGCTTTGTGCATATATCATACTGTCATACTGTCTGGCTGGATTTGGTTTTGCTTTGGTGGGTGGGGTTCTACTGAGAGTTAAGGTCCTATACCTGGGACCTGAGTGACACCTAGGCTAGAGTGGTTCATGTTCTTTCCCATTCCATCTCGGTCTGGTGCGGGAATATGAAACACGGTTCAGATATGGGTTTCTTCTTGAGAACTCTGTGTTGCAGATTTCCTGCAATGCTAGGGCTATCTGGGAAGCCTGCTAAGTCTGGATGACCTTTAGTATTGACCTTCAGAAACTGAGGTGAATTAGAGGAGGAACTTTTATGGTTATTGTAAACACTGTACCTCCGGGTTAGAAGTGTTTACACTTCTCATAACTGATCCAAGTCTGAGGATCCTTGTTTTAGAACATCACCTGTGAGGGGGTTGGGCTGTTTACAGGTTTGCAGGCACACTTGACCTCAGAATACCCTGTTACCTTGTTTGATAAAAGTACTCCATGTTGGAACAGTTCTTGTGATTCTGAAGCCTGGACATGTGACTCTTTATTTGAGTCCCCCACCTGGGTTACTGGACTTATGAACCTCCATCTGGATTTCTTGACACATATAGACTCATATCAGAGCACTTGATCAGATCCAGCCCAGTCACAAACCCTTGCATACCATTTGCATACATCATCATTGCATCATTTTAACATTTGCTTATTTGTTTTTCAGGGTATCCATACTCTATTTTGGCTTGGTTTTGACCCCATCATCAGCATAGACCTGTCTTCATCAGTATCTACTTCAGCTATCTGCTACCTGATGCAGTCACCTGTATCATCAGTCTCAGCCTGTCAGTGGCCCATCCCCAGTTTTATTTTCCATCATCAGCATCTGTCTCAGCAACATGGCACCTAAGAAGAGTAACATCTCATATCATTTCTTTCAGCCTGAGCTAGCTGACATCAGGAGGATTCAGACCCTGATTACTCCAGACCATATACCACTGTTCAGAGAACACTATGGAGGCATACTTGATGTGGTTATGGATTTGGACCCTTCACAGAGGAGTTTAATTCATACTTGCCTGCAGTTCTATGATCCCCCTCTGAGGTGTTTCACTTTTCAGGATTTTCAGTTGGGGCCTTTGTTAGAGGAGTATTCATCATTGGTTGGTGTACCTATCAGGGGTGGAGTCCCCTTCAACCCTGAGATGACTTTTCCAAGTAATGAAGAAGTGGCAAGGGCCTTGTATCTGGAACCAGTTCTGATTGGGCAAAATATGACTACCAAGGCTGGAATCCCTGGTTTGCATCTAGATTTCTTAATCTCTCAAACTACCCTGAAGGCCTCCTCAGGAGAATGGCAGGCAGTCTGTGCTTTATTGTCCCTTAGCATATATGGGGTCATTCTTTTTGCAGATGAGCCTAGATTCATTAGCAAGAATGCAATCCACCTTTTCATCCTGAAGAACCCAGTACCCACTTTATTGGGAGATTTTTACTACTCTGTCCACCAGAGGAATGAAAAGCAAAGGGGAAGATTAGTGAGGTGCTGTGCTCCTTTGTTCCATACTTGGCTGCTCAAACATTTGCCCAAGACAGATGCATTTTTGAATCCCCATCAGCAAAAGAACTGGGCTAGAAGACTTGCTGCTTTGACCTCAGCTGACATTAGGTGGTGCACTCAAAGCACCAAGGGCAAAGATATCATTACCAGTTGTGGGCAGTTTCCCAATGTACCCCTGATAGGAGTCAAGGGCTGCATCAATTACAACCCTCTGCTATTCAAAAGACAACTGGGCTATGCATTGGTCCACACTCCTAAGGCACAAGATTTGGCTGAGACTCTTTACTGTGAGATTAAGCCTAATCTGGCTATTGTCAGACAAGCAGCCTGGGCCTGGGATAATGTTCAGACTAAAGGAGTAACCATTCTTGGGAAGTGCAACAATGTGGCCTCAGCACATTACTATGAGTGGTCCCATGCCAGGGCTCAATTTTCTGGGATGCCCTTTACCATGGAAGATATGCCTGGACCATCCTCAGCACCACCCCCTGTCACTGTCAGTTTAGAGGAGTTTGAGAAATTAAAGGAGAGAAATGAGAAGCTGACTCAGGCTCTACGGAAGACCCTCTATGAGAGAAGTAATGGCAGGCTGGATATTGAAAGGTTGGAAAAGTTGAAGGTAGAGCATTTGGCCAGAATTGAGAAGTCTGAAGATTACATCAAGAAGTCTAGGGCTGGAGAGAAGATCTTAAAGAATGCCTGCAAGGAAGCTCAGTTCCAGAAAGCCAGGACTGATTTGTATCTGAAGGAGAGCCAAGCTAGGTGGGTCAGAATCACCGAAGCTCGTACTCTGGAAGATAAAAGGACTCAGGATAAGATTGAACAGTTGGAGGCTAGTGCAAAGGAGCAACAGGAAGCCCTGGCAGCAGCCCAGAGGGAGATCTCAGAGTTGAAGATCAGAGCTGGAGTGAAGAGGTCAAAAGACCAGAGTCAACACAAGAAGCTAACTGCAGCTGTTACTACCAGGAATCTCCTTATCAGGAATCTTACAGAGCGTCCAGCTGACCCTGTGACTGAAGCACTTCTCAAGGAAGTTCAAGAGGATGAGTTTGGTCTCGGTGTTTGACTTTTGCTTGTTGTTGTTTTCATTTCATGTACTTTTCTTTTCTTATGTTGTATTTTGACCCCCCAGGGGCATGTTTTGTAAAGAACAAGCTATGTATCATTTACTTTTTGTAATATATGTATCAGTTTGTTCTATCTGAGTTTCTTTCAAGCAACATCAACAACATCTTCAAGGGTCTGGAAAGGTCAAAACTTAGTGCCAAGCCGGATACCTTGGAAACAAATAGGCATACTGCATTGCATACTAACCTTTTGTTTGTTTTGTAGGTTTGATTTGTCTGTTGCTAACTCTGTTGTGATTTCGGGAACTATTGCTCGACGTAGGGTGTTTCCACTCAACCGTCCACACAGATATCCGACCCGCAACAATCTTCCAGGGATACAGATGGATCAGGTACAGCAGGACCTTGCAGAGGTCAGGAACCAAATGGCCAACGAAAGGCTAGAAATGAGGACTCAGATGACACAGTTCATGGAAGTGATGAACAATATGGCTCAAAGTCAGGAAAGATTGAGAGCCTTAGTGGAAAGGCAGAATCCAGAAGACCCCCATCCAGGGACTGCTGGGACAAGCAACAATGAGAGGGTCCAACCTCATGTCAACCCCCATGTATTTGGACCTCACCTTCATCCCGAGATCAACATTCCTGTTAATGTACAAGGGAATGCCACTGCTGGCAGAGTGCTGCAAGAAGACCCCTAGGAAGATCAGTTCACAGTGATGGGAGCTGGGGATGAGGCCTATGACAGAAGGCTGGATGATATAGCTGAAAAATTAAGATCCTTGGAGTCTCAAAACTCTTTGGGTTTTGATGTCATGGATATGGGCTTGGTAGACGGGGTCAGGATTCCCCATAAGTTTAAGCCACCTTGTTTTGAAAAGTACAACGGGACTTCCTGCCCACGGACCCACTTACAATCTTTTCTGGGGAGGTTGAAAGCATATACCATGGACGAGAAGTTATGGATGTTTTATTTTGAGGATAGCTTAACCGGAGCTTCAAGAGAATGGTACTCTCATCTGACTAGAGCGACCATCAGGTGTTGGAAGGATTTGGCAGAGGCCTTCATTAGACAATACCAGTATAATTTGGATATGGCACCCAACAGGACCCTCCTAATGGGAATGTCACAATCATCTAGAGAAAGCTTCCGGGAGTACGCCCAGAGATGGAGACAGCTTGTTGCTGCTGTCCAACCACCTATGTCAGAGAGGGAGATGGCAGATATGTTTATGAATACCCTCCAAGGGACATACATTGATAGGCTAGCTGCCTTTTCTTCTACCATCTTTGCGGATGTTGTTATAGCTGGAGAAAGAATTGAGAGCCTATTGAAGATGGGCAAAATTTCTGACAATGGTGCCAGCTCATCCAGCAATACAAGGAAGCCTTTTGTGGGCCCAAGAAGAACTGGTGAGACCAATGCTATCCATACCAGCAGGGGCAGGCCCCAATATGTTCAAAGGTCAGTGGCAACAGTCACCATTCCTTCTCCACTTCCTCAGCAATCAGTGTATCAACCTCAGCAACAACCTCAGTACCAGCAACAAACTCAGTATCCTCCAAGAAACTACAACAACACCAACAACAACAATCAGCAAAGACCATTTCAGCAGAGGCCATCCCAGGCCAATAGGGTGATTGATACAATCCCTATGCCATATGCCGCTTTACTGCCACAGCTCTTGAAGCTCAACTTGGTTGAGTTAAGGACGTTGGCACCTCCAGATCCTACCAGTCTACCCAGAAATTACGACTCCAACACCAGATGTGCTTTCCATTCAAATGCACCTGGCCATAGTACAGAGAAGTGCAGAGCTTTGCACATGAAGGTACAAGACCTGGTAGACTCTAAGGCTCTAAACTTCGCACCACCACCAAATGTTAACAAGAACCCTATGCCAAACCACGGAGGTCCCAGAATCAATGCTATTGAAGAAGACAAGCCGTCTTATTTGATAACCGGCGTGGGTCAGATTCGGACACCGTTGGTAGAGATCAAAGCCCAACTCCTCGAATGTCAAATATTCCCGGGATGCGAGCTAGGGTGTGCTTATTGCAACATTTCAGTGAATGGTTGTGATAACTTGAGAGATGGCATAGATGGCCTCATTCGGAGTGGCCTGCTTCAGATTACAACATCATTTCCTACAAATCCAGCAATCTCATCAGCAACAGTTCCCATGTCTTCTACAACCGCAACAACCATTGTTCCGAACAACTCTTCAATCTTATCAACAAATGCTTCATCTGTCACTTCAGCTGACCAGATATCAACAAACATCCCTTCTACAACTTCAGCACCACTTCATTCAGAGTCTCCTACAATAACAACACCCATCCATCCAACAATGTCTCCTACAACTTCAGCAGCAAATGTCTCCACAGTTACTATTTATTATGATCCTGAAAACAATTCTGCCTACAACTCACAAACTGCCACTCCTATCAGAGCACCGGTCACAATATATTACGATCCACAGACTATCATGGTTCCTTCTGCAGCGGCCATCAGTCCAGTCACTATCACAGTGCCTGGGCCAGTACCTTATGAAAGCAGTAATGCCATCCCTTGGCATTACGGCTCTGATCTATACTGCGGAGGACAGAAAATCACTCTTGAATCATCAACCCCTGCACCATAGATAGACAATGTGGGAGGAGGCGGAGGCTTCACTCGAAGCGGACGTCTCTTTGCTCTACAAATTCAAAGACCCACTGCCGAAGCAGAAGCTGCTGCCAAGGCAAAAGGGAAGAGCTTGGTGCAGGAAGATCAAGCTGTTAAGGAAGCTCTGAAAATACCCTTTGATCAAGAAGTTGATGAGTTCATGAGAATCATCAAGAAGAGTGATTACAAGATAGTGGACCAGCTTCACCAGACGCCTTCCAAGATCTCTATTCTATCATTGCTAATGTGCTCCGAGGCTCATCGGAATGCACTACTAAAAGTCTTGCACGCAGCTTATGTGCCAGAAGAGATCACCGTCAATCAGTTGGAAGCTGTGGTTGGAAATGTTACTGCTAGCAATGGGCTAGGGTTCACCAACACTGATTTGACTACAGAAGGCCGCAATCATAACAAGGCTTTGCACATTACCATGGAATGTAAAGGTGCAGTCCTTTCCCATGTGCTGGTAGAAACAAGATCATCCCTCAATGTCTTACCTAAAAAGGCTCTTGTGAAGTTAGAATATGAAGGATTGGCATTGCATCCCAGTAACTTAGTAGTGAGAGCCTTCGACGGTTCTAAGAGATCAGTTCTGGGAGAAATTGAGTTGCCTATAACGATTGGCCCACAAACTTTCAAAACGACCTTCTACGTGATAGATATACAGCCTGCCTACAGCTGTCTATTGGGTAGGCCATGGATTCACGCCGCTGGCGCCGTGACCTCGACCCTTCACCAGAAGTTAAAATTCGAATGGGAGGGCCAAGTCGTTACTATCTGTGGAGAGGAGGATATTTTTGTTAGCCACCTGGCTACCTACAAATATATTGAGATGGACGGGGAGATCCACGAAACGATGAGTCAAGGGTTTGAGGCCCTGAATGTGAATGAAGCATCCGCTGTACCTGGATTATCCATGGCATCTTATCAACAAGCCCGGAAGGTTGTTGAGGAAGGAACTGCCCAAGGCTGGGGCAAGGTTTTATCTGTGGAGAAGAAGAAAGACAAATCTGGGTTGGGTTACAGACCAACTCAGCAAAATCAAGCAGAGGCTGCAGAGAAGCCCGGTTTTGTCAGTGGGGGGATGCTCACCCCTGATGCTATCAACAATTTGGAAGACGAGTTGGAAGAGGAGCACAATCTGGAGAATTGGATACGTCCAAAGATCCCGGTGAGCAGTATCTCAAACTGGTCTTCCCAGGAAATTATAAGAGTTACTCATGCAGAGTAATTATTATTTCCTGTATTTTTATAGCATGCATCAAGTCTTACATCTTGCCCAAGATGACAAGACTCATTTTGTAATCGGGCCATCTGTAATTTTTGTGCAAACAAGATTAATCAATGAAATATCAGACATCTTTTGCAAATGAGTCTTTTTCTTTTCCGCTCACTGTTTTTCCCATTTTTCTTTTTGTACAAAAATAAATGGCAATGTTTTCAAAATGACAACTTTATTTCACTTTTCTAAAACAAGATTAAAATCAAATCACTAAAATGAACAACTGAACCCTTGCAGAGAGTGCCTGCCAGACAACACCGACAACAGCACGGCTATGACTTCGTATGACTTTGACAATCCAATCAATCAAGCCGATGAAGGGGTTGAAGAAGAGTATGAGCTTCCTGAAGAGCTAGCCAGATTGTTGAGACAAGAGGAAAGGGTTATCACTCCTCATCAGGAGGAGGTCGAAACAATTAATCTTGGTACAGATGAAGACGTGAAAGAAGTTAGAATCGGGGCCTGTTTGCAAGACTCAGTGAAGAGACAACTGATTGATCTGCTTCAAGAATATGTGGACGTGTTTGCTTGGTCTTATCAAGATATGCCAGGGTTGGACACCGACATTGTTGTGCACAAGCTGCCTTTAAGAGAAGAATGCCCACCAGTTAAACAGAAGCTACGCCGTACTCGCCCAGACATGGCCATGAAAATCAAAGAAGAGGTACAAAAGCAATGGGACGCCGGGTTCCTTGCTGTAACTAGCTATCTGCCGTGGGTCGCTAACATAGTACCTGTGCCTAAGAAGGACGGCAAAGTAAGAATGTGTGTTGACTACCGGGACCTGAACAGAGCTAGCCCAAAAGATGACTTCCCATTACCTCACATTGACGTATTGGTGGATAACACAGCTCAGTTCTCGGTATTCTCCTTCATGGACGGATTTTCAGGATATAATCAGATCAAGATGTCACCTGAAGACATGGAGAATACAACCTTCATTACACCATGGGGCACTTTCTGTTACAAGGTGATGCCATTCGGACTGAAGAATGCTGGTGCAACGTATCAACGGGCTATGGTGACATTATTCCACGATATGATCCATAAAGAAATCGAATGTTATGTGGATGACATGATTGCCAAGTCCCTTACTGAAGAAGATCACCTGGTGAATCTGCTGAAGTTGTTCAAGCGTCTAAGGAAGTACCAACTGAAGTTGAACCCCAACAAATGCACATTCGGGGTGCGATCTGGTAAGCTGCTGGGATTTATTGTAAGCGAGAAAGGGATTGAAGTTGACCCTGATAAAGTCAAAGCTATTCAAGAAATGCCTGCACCAAAGACAGAAAAGGAAGTTCGAGGGTTCTTAGGTCGATTGAACTACATTTCAAGGTTCATATCTCACCTTACAGCAACCTGTGAACCCTTGTTCAAGCTGCTAAGAAAAGAACAAACGGTCAGGTGGAATGAAGACTGTCAGAAGGCTTTTGACAAGATCAAGGAGTACTTACAAGAGCCTCCAATCCTTATGCCTCCAGTTGAAGGAAGACCTCTAATCATGTACCTGACAGTATTAGAAGAGTCAATGGGGTGTGTGCTGGGCCAGCATGACGAGTCTGGTCGAAAAGAGTATGCAATATACTACCTAAGCAAAAAGTTTACCGACTGTGAACAACGTTATTCACTGCTCGAGAAAACTTGCTGTGCTTTAGCGTGGGCTGCTCGCCGACTGAGACAGTATATGTTGACCCACACTACCTTGTTGATCTCAAAGATGGACCCAGTCAAGTACATATTTGAGAAGCCAGCACTTACCGGACGGGTTGCAAGATGGCAAATGATCCTCACAGAGTATGACATTCAGTACACATCTCAGAAAGCCATCAAGGGCAGTGTATTATCTGAATATCTTGCTGAGCAACCTATTGATGATTACCAGCCTATGAGGTTTGACTTCCCTGATGAAGACATCATGTTCATAAAAGAAAAAGATCATGAAGAGCCTATTCACACTGAAGGACCTGACCCGGAAGAAGAATGGACTATGATGTTTGATGGGGCTGTTAATATGAATGGTCGTGGTGTTGGTGCAGTACTCATTACACCTAAAGGAGTTCACATGCCTTTCTCGGCAAAGCTCACCTTTAACTGCACTAACAACGAAGCTGAATATGAAGCTTGCATTATGGGTCTTGAGGAAGCCATTGACCTCAGGATCAAGACATTGACTGTATTTGGAGATTCAGCTCTGGTAGTTAATCAGACCAACGGCAAATGGTACACACACCAAGATCATCTGTTACCTTACAAGGATTATACAAGGAGGTTATTGACCTTCTTTACAACGGTCAAGCTTGAGTATATCCCTCGGGACGAGAATCAGTTTGCAGATGCTCTGGCTACCATTTCATCCATGATCAAAGTTCAGGCTGCCAACTTTGTACCTCAGATTTCAGTGTCCAGACTTGACAGACCGGCATATGTGTTCGCAGCAGATGTTGTCAAAGATGATAAGCCTTGGTTCCATGACATCAAGTGCTTCTTGGAGGATCAAACATACCCACCTGGGGCACCTTCCAATGATAAGAAGACATTAAGAAGGCTTGCTGGAAGTTTCTTTCTGAATACTGATGGTTCCCTGTACAAGCGGAACTTTGACATGGTACTCCTCAGATGTGTTGATAGAACAAAAGCAGACTTGTTAATGCATGAAGTGCACGAAGGATCCTTTGGTACCCATGCAGGAGGGCATGCCATGGCTAAGAAGTTGCTAAGATCAGGCTATTACTAGATCACGATGGATGCAGACTGTTGTGCCTACGCCAGAAAATGCCATAAATGCCAGATTTATGCGGATAAGGTGCATGTGCCTCCCAATCCTTTGAATGTGATGTCTTCACCCTGGCCCTTTGCTATGTGGGGCATTGACATGATTTGCAAGATTGAACCAACTGCTTCAAATGGCCACAGATTCATCCTGGTTGCCATTGACTATTTCACCAAGTGGGTCGAAGCAGCTTCATATGCAAACGTTACAAGGCAGGTGGTAGCCAAATTTCTGAAAAGAGATATCATCTGTCGGTATGGAGTACCTGAGCGAATCATTACTGACAATAGTTCCAACTTAAACAACAAAATGATGGCAGAGCTGTGCCGGGACTTCAAGATTCAACACCACAATTCTTCTACTTACAGGCCAAAGATGAACGGCGCTGTTGAGGCAGCTAATAAGAATATCAAGAAGATTGTGCAGAAGATGGTAGTCACCTACAAAGACTGGCATGAAATGCTACCGTTTGCCTTACATGGGTACCGAACGTCAACTAGAACATCCACTGGGGCAACACCGTATCAGCTTGTGTATGGTATGGAGGCAGTCCTACCAGTTGAAGTTGAATTACCCTCCCTACGGGTATTGATGGATGTTAAGCTGAACGAAGCAGAGTGGGTCCGGTCCCGATACGAACAACTGAGTCTGATCGAAGAAAAAATATTGGCTGCAATCTGTCATGGGCAGTTGTATCAGAAAAGAATGAAGAGAGCCTTCGATCAGAAAGTCAGGCACCGAGAGTACCAAGTAGGAGATCTTGTGCTGAAAAGAATCTTCCCTCCTCATACAGACCACAGGGGCAAGTGGACTCCGAATTATGAAGGGCCATTTGTAATAAAGAAAGTTTTCTCTGGCGGAGCACTGATGCTCAGCACTATGGATGGCGAAGATTTCCCGTCCCCTGTGAATTCAGACGCAGTTAAAAAATACTTCGCATAAAAATGACCCGCTGGACATAAAAACAGAATGTAAGTCCAGGCAAAAATAGGGCATCCCGACGAGTCAAAAACAGAATAAAAGACTCGGGCAAAAATAAGGGAAAATAAAAAAAATGTGTACACCCGCTGAGTTGAAAAGCCGCATTGGACAACTCAGGCAAAAATGGGTATCCCGATGGATTGAAAACCCGAAAGGGCGATCCATGCAAAATAAGGGAATAAGCGAACAACTGCATTCTGAGTTCGTGTGTATCACTTACAACTTGGTAAGCTTCGAAAGGATCAAGCTTCTATCAGAATCAGCCTTCTTCAGAAAGCAAGACGAGAAGAACGTCGAATGTCATACGAGTCATAGCAAGAGGAAGCTCCTTAAAGCGTCATCAACATTGCCAGCGTTTTGTTTCTCAATTTGTAACAATCTCCTCATTTCAGGAGATATGTTTCTTTGACTGTATATTGCCAATTCAGGGCACATGAATTAATAAAATCAGATCTTCAGTCATGTCTCGTCCTGTACATTTTTATTTGCAAAAATGTCTGATGTCTCTAAAAAACATGATTGCATAAATACAGATGCTTATCTTCAAAAATAAAAACACGTGCTTGCAGGAAATATGCTTACTCTCAGAAGTATCTAACTCCTATGACGGAATCCAGCAAAGGATACCTCGGGATTACTTGTGCGTTTCTCTATCCTTGCAGGATTGCAGGTATCCAAAACATAACTTGGGGCATGTAAGCTTCACCCCAGCAGGTTGGCAAATCAACACTCAATCTTAGCACCCGAAGTGCTCTCTCCCCAGCTGAGTTGCCTCTTAGTACTCTCCCCAGCTGAGTTACCACTTGTTGCTTCTCCCAACCGAGTTTGCCAATCATTCTTCCTCAGCAAAATACAAAAGCCAGGGAACCATCTCCCCACAGAGCTTCAACCTCTATCCAGAAGAGTGACGCATGAAGGAATCCCAACAGAGTGAAGAAAATTTCTACAAACCCCAGCTGGGTCCCTCATCACAAGGATATGTCTATCAGTGACCTATGTCCCCAAGCAAATACATCTCATCAGATCTGTCAATGGTCTCATTCCCAGCTGGGATGTCCACCTCAAGCAGATCGACCAGAGATCGTCGCGGTAACGGGATCCGAATCCCGGTTTGGTATCCTTTGCATAACCATGGCATTCGCATCATATTCACCCACAAAGCGTAGTATTCCGTCTAATACGGAGCATTACGGCAAAAATCAAACATATGGCATAATCATAAGCCATGATTTGAATCAAACACTCATAGATATTGACAATCCACCAACAATATACAAAATTCCCCCAGCAGATTCACCAGCAAAAGCAGTTGCCTCACATTCACAAACACCAATATATACTCCCTTTGGCACCCATCCGTGTCATATCCCCAGCAGGAAGCCAAAGGCATCCTCTTTGCACTCACATATATATACAATTCCTTGACACCCGTCCGTGTCATATCCCCAGCGTGGTCGCCTAAACTTTTGCAACCCGTATACTTTGTTTATACTATACTTTTCTCCTTTTTGACACTCGTCTGTGTCACTATCCCCAGCAGATAGACACTCATACTTACTACTCATGTTACTCTTATACAAATACTCGTCCGTATCTTGTGTATACCTTTTATATCCCCACAGATTCGACACTTGTCCGTGTTCTCTGTTAACCAGTTGGTGCTCGTCCGTACCATCATCTTAGAACATGCGTCAAGCGTTTGTTTCTACCTGATACTCGTCCGTATCATAATCTTAAGGATGCACGTCCGCATCTTTAATCCATACACTGTGTCAAACACTCTTGTCTTCTCGGATATAGACACTCGTCTGTGTCTACTATTCCCCAGAAGAGTCCCTTCAGATTTAACACTCGTCCGTGTTCCTTGTTAACCAGTTGATACTCGTCCGTATCATCATCTCTGAACACGTGTAAGTATTTGTTTCTACCCGATACTCATCCGTATCGTGGTCTTAAGGATGCTCGACCGCTTCTTTAATCTATACACAACATCTAAACACTTATACCTTTTGTTTCTTGGATATAAACACTCGTCCGTGTTTACTATTCCCCAGTAGATCACCAACAAAGCAAATATTTTCTTTTTATCTGACATTCGTCCTGTGTAATGATAAACCCTGAGAGCAGTCGTCCCCTGCTAGGTGGTCGTCCTCCACCTCTTGATGGTCGTCCTCCATCATGCTCATCCGATGGCCGTCCCCATCGTTGATTTTAGCAGCCGTCCCCTGCTAGGTGTTCGTCCTCCACCTCATGATGATCGTCCTTCATCATTTTATCCAATGGCCGTCCCCATTGTTGATCTTTGGTTATCTGACATTCGTCCTATGTCATGATAAACCCCGAGAGCAGCCGTCCCCTGCTAGGTGGTCGTCCTCCACCTCTTGATGGTCGTCCTCCATCATGCTCGTCCGATGGCCGTCCCCATCGTTGACCTTTTATCCGGCATTCGTCCTGTGTCGCGATATTTTTGGCAGCCGTACCCTGCCAGGTGGTCGTCCTCCACCTTAGATGACCGTCCCTCATCTTAACCCAACAGAGCAGCCGTCCCCTGCTAGGTGATCGTCCTTCACCTTTGATGACCGTCCCTCATCACCTGTTTATTTCATTCATTCTTTAACCCGATGGCCGTCCCCGTCGTGGTCCCTTTTTCTTTTTAGCCCGATGGCCGTCCCCATCATTGGTTACTTTACTTTATGAACTTGATGGCCGTCCCCATCATTTTTTTCAGAGAACCTTATAGCCTTACTTGATGGCCATCCCCATCATAATGCCTTTTATCCCCAGCATGTCGGCCGTCCCCGTCATTGCTTTATTTCCGCATTTTTCCAGCATGTCGGCCGTCCCCGTCATTGCTCTTTACCTAGCAGTCGTCCTCTGCTCGACGGTCGTCCTCCGTCGCCCACACTTTACAATATACTTTATTTCCCTTTACAATCTATATCCCTTTTCTTCTTCATTCTGTGAGTGCAAATTTTGGACTGTCTTTGGTATTCAACCACAAGTTATCTTGTTTGCCTGTTAAGCCTTCGCTTACATCCTGCACAGCTAACTCATGTTTGAATAGGGGCAGCTGTAAACACCCCAAATTTGCCCTCACCCATTCACACCATGGATTCTGATCATTTTATATGCATAAACACAATCATATCATCCCATACCACAATTTTGAGTCATTGCATTGGTTCAAAGTCATCTGCTTCTAGGGTTTGTGATCTGAGCAATCCAAGAGCTTCTTGAGTCACTCCAAGGGCCACCAATCACTTCAAAGAGGTCCATGTGTGTTCAAGTATCATTTTACAACCTCTCAAAGTCAAGAATGCCAAAGAATCACAAGAACTGGGATTGGTATGGAAGCAGAGCCAGGATTGACTGCACAGATGACCTAAAATTAGGGTTTTGGTTTCAGAGGCCATAACTCCAAATTTTTTGGTCATTCTTGTTTCCATTGGTCTCTATATGGTATAGGGAGTATGCATATCAATTTTCATGAATAAATTCCTTGGGGAAGTCATCTGATCAAGAGTTGACTTTCTAGACAAGTCAGTGCAAAATCAGGGCATCTGAGGCCCCCAATGACCCAACCAAAGGTTGATCTTCATCATTTTGAGTATATATGGTCTTTATTTGATCATGGAAGAGGTTGGAAGTTCACAAAATTCAAGAATTTCAAGTCTTTTGCAAAGTTGACTTTTTGGGCAAGTTTGACTTTTAAGGAATTTGTCATTTTAGGCAACTTTTCAATCCTTACTTTTTGATCCAAAAATGCTTCAAATGGAAAAACTTTGTTCATGGAAGTTGTAGAATGGATCTTTCCCTTTTCAAAAAGTACAAGAACATGACCTAATTCATTTTGGATCAAAAGTTATGGTTTGTCAAAGTTGGCAAAAATCACTAAATTTCAAATTATGCACCAAATGGAAAACTTGCAAATTCTTGTACCAAGCATTCTTTTGACTTCAAAATGACTTCAAAACTTCATCACATGATCATACAAGTCTTAAAGTTCAGAATGGACCAAGGAATTACACATTTGTATGGCTTTTGGAACAAGATCTTTTCATGAGAACCAAAGGGAACCAAGTTGCAAAACTCATGATCACATCTCATCCACTTGTTGCCTAGGTTGCTGAACCATTCTAGCCTTTCCCTCTCACCATGCTGCGCAGCCCACACCCCTTGTACTTGGCTAGAACATGACCCATGCTTTCTCTTACACAAAGTTGACAAAATTTCAAAAGCTACCATACCTATCACAAAAGGGCATGTCACATCTTCTGACCAATAGGATTAGTTTATACAAATCAAATGCAAGCTAAAGATCACAAGAAGCAAGCCTGAAACACACAAGAACTCAGCATTCTCATTTTCACTCCATAGAGCAAAACTCTTCGAAACTCCTCATACAAGCCACAAACACTTAAACAAACTTCACAGACCTTCTCAACTCATCATCCTGGTCATAAAGCACCCCTCATCCATGCCTTAAACTGCCTGAATCATAAACACGATTCTCACCTGATCTTGAACAGAACTTGTTCAATCTCCCAAACTAGCCAACACAAACTCCTTCTAAGCATCCAGACATCATCAAGGGACCAAAAGGAGTGGATTGCACAAAGAGGAGGGGTCAAAAAGCTGCGGAACTGAAAGCTTCAAAACTCAGGTAGCTCAAGAACTTTTTTTCCAGAAATGATTTTTAAAGTTCCTAAGTTGTTCTTTGTAGTTCACTGATCACTCTGATGTCTTTGGTTTTGAAAATGGTGAAGGAATGAGAGTTTAATCGTGTTCTGAAACTTTTTGCCCTAGAACTAGATTGTTTCGATTCTCTTTGTTTAGGGATGATAAATGTTGTTTGAATGGGGGTTTTGATTCGTTTTTAAGTGGGGATCATTTCTGTTTAATTAGAATTTGTTTTAGATGCGTGTAGAAGGAGTTGGTGATTTTGGGTGATCGGAGAAGATGACCGGAACACTGTTCCGGTCACCTGAGAGTCATTAAGGGCTGATTAGGGCTAATTAATTAGGGTTAGTGAGTTTGAATGCTGGCCCTTGGATATGGCGCCAGGTCAATTCGCGCGCAGGCTTGTTTGAATCTGGACCATCAGATTGGATTACTTTTCTTTATTTCAGTTTAAATTCATTTTATTTTTCACTTAATTGCATTATTTTGTACATTTATTTTAAAATAGCAAAACTTATTCAAAAATTCTGAAATTTTTTGTGTGAACTTTCATTTAATTTTAGAAACCAAAAATATTTTTATTTTTATTTTTAGCATTAAAAAATTATTTTTAAATATTTAAAAGTTTATTTTTAATTGATTAATGAGAATTAATTAATTAAAAATACTTTTAGGTATTTAAAAATCACCAAAAAATTCATGAAATGTTTAAAGACATTTAGAAACATTGTCCAACCTTCAAACCAAATTTCTTTTTTAATCTTGATGCATTTTGAGAATTTTCATGGAATTAAAATCATTTTAATGCATTATTTTGATCCAAACTTCCAAAAATCATTTCTGCCTAATCATAAAGAGTTATACTTTGATTCTTTTTGCATTGTGTTTAGCATATCATGTAGTTTGTAAGATTAAATGGTCATGAATTGACCTTGCATTTTCCATTTGATTGGCATTTTTCTTGCTAAGGAACCCTAAAACCCTAGAAAACTTAGGAAATTCATAACTTGAATTAGGTTAAGAGTTGGAACTTCTCCTTTGGGCAGTGAGTTAGTATAGGATTAGGGATCCTTTGAGTGCATTTTCAATTTTTTATCTTGATGTTTGCTTCTGATTTTGGTTTGTGTTTGATGCATTGATCATAAACCCTAATTTGGGCTTCCATATGTATCCATCTTGCATTTGCATTCATACCTTGACTTTCCATGACATTTTATGCATCCATTTGATTCATTTGACATCTTAAGACATATTGAAAGCATGTTTGATCATTGCATCTTGCATTTGCCATGTTGTATGCCATTTGCATTTCATTACTTCTCATGTATGTTCATGGTCCTTAACTTGTTTCACTTGCACCCATGAGGTTGTATGATCATCCCCATGTGTTGTTTCATGTTTGCAGCATCATATAGCATCATTATCATCTCATATGTGCTTCTGGTTTTGGTTTGCACCATGTCACTTCATCTCATTTTGCATTGTTTTGCATTGCTTTCATAACTTTTCAGGTGGTAAGTGATTCTGAGAAGTGGATTTGCCTTCACTTCTCACATTTTCTTTTCATCTCTCTCTTGTATTCATGCTGAATTTTGTTATGTGTTTGAGTTTGAGCTTGCTCATTCTTCTCCTTCTTACTTTCTCTCTTCAAGTGACTTGACTTCTTGAATGAAGCAAGTTACTTTGCTTCTCTTTGATCCTTTCATCTGCTTCCTGGTGGTTCCATTGAAGACTTCTCCTGTAAACCTCACAAACCTTAGGAACAACCATGCATGACAATGATTAGGGTTTTGATTAGTCCCCCACTTAGTTTTACCTTTGTGTCTCTTATGAGTCTTCTCCTCTCATCTCATAATCAAGGACTAAACCATAAAGGCTTTAAGGCTTTGTGATTAAGCTTATGCCTGCATCCTTCTATTAGGATGGAGTGTATAACTTTAATCCTAAGTGTTAAACCCTTAATGTGTTTAACTCCTTTAATCAATCCACTTAATAATCATCAAGACATCACACTTGTAACTTGGGCCTTGCATTAGGGTTCTAATTCTTCCTTAAATGGTTAAGAAGGACTAACCCTAATGTTAATGGACAAGTCCCCTTCAAGTTGTCTTACAAACCCTAAAACTCACTTCATCATCATATCATTAACTAAAATCCACTTAATAAAGGCCTTGTTTTGTCATGAGTTTAATCCCTAATCATGGATTAAGTTGAGGAGCTTTCCTCAGCTTAAACATTCTCATCTATTATCCTTCTATTAGGATGGTGTAATGAGCCTGTTTAATCCCTGATTATGGCTTAACCTCATTACTCAACACTAAACAAAAACACCAAAAAACATCTAAATAATCATAAGTAGGTTAATGATCTTAATCCTTCACCATGGTGATTAAGTGTGAGAAGCTGACTTCACACTTAAGGTATTCTCATTACCCCTAATCAGAGGGAAGATGTGATGAGTTTACTAATCCATTGGTTTAGGCTTAAGCTCATTAACTTATGACAAACTTTCAAAGGCAATAAAAGACTGAAAACTCAAAAACAAACAATAAACGTCTCCTCCGGGATTCTTTTCTCATCACCTTCATTCATAAACGAGAACTTGCTTCTTCCGTCTAATGCAAGACAGTTTGCACCTGAGCCAGACAGGTCATACACTTGAGCATTGACAAGCAAGCAGTTCACAAGTCAATTCATCTTTCAGTCTCTTTGGATCGAACTACGGTGTTCTGACTTCCTCATAGCACGAGAGGATACGTAGGCATGACTTAACAGTTATCGAACAAAAGTCTCTGTATATTCCCCCTCTTTCCAGCTTTATTCTTTTAGCCTCATGATCTTGAGCATTTCACTCTGTTCTTACACTGACACTTCACTTATACACTTCACTTCTTTTACACTGACACTTGCATCCTTTTCCAGCTCTTTTATACACAGATTGCACTGACACTACCCCTTTAAAACACAAATCTTTTAAGCGTGGATCCCGTCGAGTACGGCGGATAATCTGGGTGCTAATACCTTCCCAGGTTGTAACCAACCCCCTTTCTCAGTCTCTCTGGTTCGCAACCGTCTTATCCATATCTTTCTAGGTCTATGCAGCATTGCCTTTCCTCCGGGATAAAAATGCCTAGCTGGCGACTCTTTTATTTTCCAGTGAGTTCACTGCCGTGTGTTCTCATTGTCCCTTTCGCCGACCGTTCGCGTCTGTACCTCTATTTGAGCCTTTCCCATTTATCGGGAGCGACACTAATGAGAAGAAGAGTCAAGAAGCACTCCTAGCAGCACATAAGGAGATCTCAGAGTTGAAACTCCGGGCGGGGTTGAAGAGATCAAAAGAACAAAACAAGTACCAGAAGATGACAAGTGTCATTGCAACCAGAAACCTTCTTATCAAGACCATCACAGAGCATCTAGTAGGACCAGTGACTGATGCTCTCCTGAAGGAAGTCAAGGAGGATGAATTCGGGTTGGATGTTTGATTTCCTTTACTTGTATTTTATTTTGGTTGTACTTTAATTGTCATGGTGATTTTGTTGTATTTCTTGACTTGATTGTTTTCTGACCCACCATGGGAACTTGTTGTAATCATAAACTATGTATTTTTGCATTTGTAATGTTACGGTTTATGTGTTACCTAGATCTTCTTTTGAGCTTATTTTCTCTTCAACATCTTCATTCCCAGAGGCCTGGAAGGTCAAAACCAAAGAGCCAAACCGGATACCCTTGGAAGACAAATGGACATACTGCATTGCATGCTAACCTCATTCTCTGTGTTTTGCAGGTTTTTTTGTTATTGTTTTCTCACTTTGCTGTTGTTTCAGGAAACATTGCTCGTAGAAGGGTTTTCCCCATCAATAGAGTCCATGGGTATCCTACAAGGCACAACCTTCCAAGAGTTCAGATGAACCAAGTTCAACAAGATTTGACTGATGTTAGAACTCAGATGGTTAATGAGAGAACTGAGATGAGGGCTTAGATGAACCAGTTCATGGCACTAATGACTGGGTTGGCTCAGAGCCAAGAAAGATTGAGAGAGTTAGTCGAGCGGCAAACTCCAGAAGAGAATCATCCAGACACTAGAGGTACTAGTAACAACGATCACGGGCAGCCGCGAACAAATCCGCCAGAGTTTGGGCCCCACCTCAATCCTGAAGTCAATGTTATCGGAAATACCCAAGGAAATGCGGGAGGTCGTGTTCTACAAGAAGATCCTCAAGATGAACAGTTCACAATAATTGGTGCTGAGGATGAAGCCTATGATCGTCGTATGGACAAAATATCTGAAAATCTAAGATCCTTGGAATCCCAGAACTCTTTGGGATTTTATGTGGTGGACATAGGTCTAGTTGAAGGAGTCAGGATCCCCCACAAGTTTAAACCTCCTTGCTTTGAGAAGTACAATGGTACCTCCTATCCATGTACCCACCTTCAATCTTTTTTGGGAAGATTAAAAGCTTATACCATGGATGAGAAGTTGTGGATGTTTTATTTTGAAGATAGTTTGACCGGGGCATCCCGTGCATGGTATTCTCACCTATCCAGAGCTACTGTCAGAAACTGGAAGGACTTGGCCGAAGCTTTCATATGCCAATATCAGTACAACCTAGATATGGCGCCCAATAGGACCCTCCTGATGGGTATGTCTCAGTCTTCAAGAGAGAGTTTCCGGGAATATGACCAAAGATGGAGACAGCTTGTCGCTGCTGTCCAGCCACCTATGTCGGAAAGGGAGATGGCCGACATGTTTATGAACACATTGCAAGGAATCTACATTGACCGACTTGCTGCTTTCTCTTCCACCATTTTTGCTGATGTAGTTATAGCCGGTGAGAGAATTGAAAGTCTTTTGAATATGGGTAAGATCTCTGACAATGGTGCTAGCTCCAGTAATGCAAGGAAACCTTTCTCAGGACCTCGTAGGACAGGTGAAACTAACTCGGTGCATATGGGCAGAGGAAGGCCCCAATAAATGCCAAGATCAGTAGTTGTTGTCACCATTCCCGCTCCAGCACCTCAGCAACAGTATCCTCAGCTACAACACTTCCCACAACAACAATAGTTTCCACAACAACAGATATCTTATAACAACAACAATAATCAGCAACAACGTCCGTTCCAACAAAGGACTTCACAAATCAACAGGATGATCGATCCCATCCCGATGCCCTATGCAGCTCTACTTCCATAATTATTGAAGCTCAACCTGATTGAATTGAGAACTCTGGCTCCACCAGATCCCCAAAACCTTCCAAGGAACTATGATGTCAACGCCAGATGTGCCTTCCACTCCAATGCACCTGGCCACACAACAAAGAAATATAGAGCCTTGCACATGAAAGTTCAGGACTTAGTGGATTCCAAAGCTTTGAATTTTGCACCTCCTCCTAATGTCACAAAGAATCCAATACCGAATCACGGTGGACCGAGGATTAATGCCATTGAGGAAGACCAACCAACAGCTTTAATTTATGACATTGCAAGTACCCAAACACCATTGGCCGAAGTGAAAGCTCAGCTATTGAAGTGCCAATTGTTTCTAGGTTGTGAGGCCTGTTGTGAAGCTTGCAAAGTTTCAACCAATGGTTGTGCAAATTTGAAGAACGGTATCAATAGTCTTATCAGAGAAGGCATCCTGCAAATCACTTCAATGGTTCTAACTCCTACAACTTCAACAAACATCACTCCTACAACTTCAACAACAATCATTCCAACAGATTCTTCTACAACATCAACAACCATCCCTTCTTCAACTTCAACAGACATCAGTTCAACACGTCCTTCTACAACAACAACAACCATCAATGAAGACATTTCCACAATCACCGTCTATTATGACCCAGCAACAATCCATGTTCCAGATTCTTTCAACAACTCACATCAACACCCCCATCAACATCAACAACTCCTTGCACCTGCACAGTCTCCAAACAGATTTCATGTCACCATCTACTACGATCTTCAAAATGTCAAAACTCCTTCTTCCGCAACAATCAGTCTGATTACCATCACGGTGCCTGGACCAGTTCCATATGACAACATTAGTGTCGTGCCTTGGCACTATGGCTCAGATCTTTATTGCAATGGAAAGAAAGCCACTCTTGATTCTTCAACTGCACCACAAATTGATAATGTCGGGGGAGGCGGAGGCTTCACTCGAAGCGGACCTCTCTTTGCGTCACAGTTCCCAAGAGCTAATGCTGAAGCAAAAGCTGCTGCCAAAGCAAAAGGTAAGAGTGTGGTGCCTGAAGAACCAATTTCCAAGGAAACTCAGAAGACATCCTTTGATCAGGATGCGAACGAGTTCATCAGAATTATCAAGAAGAGTGACTATAAGGTTGTGGACCAGCTCCATCAAACACCCTCCAAAATCTCCATTCTATCACATCTCATGTGTTTTGAAGCTCACCGGAATGCACTACTCAAAGTCTTGCACTCAGCTTACGTGCCTGAAGAGATTACAATTAATCAACTTGAGACGGTGGTTTCAAATGTCAATACTAGCCATGGACTAGGTGTAAAGGTGTTGTACTTTCTCATGTTTTGGTCGACACTGGGTCCTCTCTCAATGTTCTTCCAAAGAAAGCCTTAGTCAAGATGGAATATGATGGTCTTGCACTCCGTCCAAGTAACCTGGTTGTGAGAGCCTTCGATGGTTCTAAAAGATTAGTTATTGGAGAAATTGAGCTGCCAGTGGTAATTGGCCCACATATCTTCAAAACTATCTTCTATGTGATGGACATTCAGCCTGCCTATAGCTGTTTGTTGGGTCGACCATGGATTCATACCGCTGGCGCCGTGACATCGACCCTTCACCAGAAGTTAAAATACGAGTGGAAAGGCCAAGTTATCACAATCTGTGGGGAGGAAGACACCTTTGTCAGTCATCTAGCTACCTACAAATACACTGAGATGGATGGGGAGATCCATGAAACAATGAGTCGGGGTTTTGAGGCCCTCAATGTCAATGAAGCAACAGCTGAAGTGTCTGGCACTTCAATCTCTTCTTACAAACAAGCTCGGAAGGTTTTTGAAGACGGGAATGCCCAAGGTTGGGGCAAGCTGCTGCAAGTTCAGATAAAGGAAGACAAATTCGGTTTGGGTTACAAATCATCCCGACAGGTACAAAAGGAGGCTGTTGAAGCTCCTAAGTTTGTGAGTGGGGGAATTCTGACCCTGGATGCAATTAACAATGTGGAAGACGAGGCTGATAGTGACTACAACCTGGAAAGCAGGATTCTTCCAAGAGTCCCAGGACAACAAGTTATCAACTGGTCTTCCCAGGAAATTATAAGGGTTACTTCTGCAGAGTAATTATTATTTCCTGTCTAAGCATGCATCAAGTCCTGCATCTTGCCCAAGGTGTCAGGACTCATTTTGTAATAGGTCCATATATGTATTTTGTGCAAATGAATGATTAATGAATAATGGACATCTTTTTCAAATAATCTTTTCGCTCACTGTCTTTCATTTTTGTTATTTTCGCACAAAACAATAAATGGCAATATTTTTCTCAAACAATAACTTCCTTCACTTTTTTCTAAATAAGATAAATTCAATCACTAAAATGAACAAATCTCAACCCTTGCAGAAATAATCCTCCAGATTGCACCGACAACGACACCGTTATGACCTCATATGACTTCGACAATCCGATTAATCAAGAAGATGAAAGGGTTGATGAAGATTATGATTTACCTGAAGAGTTGGCCAAGTTGTTGAGACAAGAGGAAAAGGTGATTGCTCCTCATCAGGAGGAGATTGAAACTGCCAATCTTGGTACCGAGGAAGATGTGAAAGAGGGGAAGATCGGGGCCAGTCTGCAAGCTCTAGTGAAAGAACAACTCATCAGTATGCTTCGAGAGTATGTCGACGTCTTTGCTTGGTCCTATCAAGATATGCCAGGTCTGGATGCAGATATTGTCATGCACAGGCTGCAATTGAAAGAAGATTGTCCGCCAGTTAAATAGAAGTTGCACCGTACTCGCCCAGACATGGCCATGAAAATCAAGGAAGAAGTACAAAATCAGTGGGACGCCAGTTTTCTTGTTGTGACTAGTCACCCACCGTGGGTTGCTAACATTGTACCCGTACCTAAGAAGGATGGCAAGGTGCGTATGTGTGTGGATTACCGGGATTTGAACAGAGCTAGCCCGAAGGATGACTTCCCATTACCTCACATTGATGTATTGGTGGATAACACAACTCAGTTCTTGGTATTTTCTTATATGGATGGATTTTCTGGATACAATCAGATTAAGATGTCACCTGAAGACATGGAGAAGACAACCTTCATCACATCCTGGGGCACGTTCTGCTACAAGGTAATGTCGTTTGGTCTGAAGAACGCCGGTGCAACATATCAACAGGCTATGGTAACATTATTCCATGATATGATCCATAAGGAAATCGAGTGCTATGTGGATGATATGATTGCCAAGTCCCAAACAGAGGAAGAACATTTGGTGAATCTATTAAAGTTTTTCAAGCGTCTGAGGAAGTATCAGTTAAGATTGAACCCCAACAAATGCACATTCGGAGTATGTTCCGGTAAGCTGCTGGGTTTTATTGTAAGTGAAAAAGGAATTGAGGTTGATCCCGATAAAGTCAAAGCTATTCAGGAAATTCCTGCACCTAGGACTGAGAAAGAAGTTCGAGGGCTCTTAGGTAGATTGAACTACATCTCAAGGTTCATATCTCATCTCACTGCAACCTGCGAGCCCTTGTTCAAGCTGTTAAGAAAAGAGCAAACAATCAAGTGGAACAATGACTGTCAGAGAGCTTTTGACAAGATCAGTGAATATCTGCTAGAACCTCCAATTCTCATGCCTCCAGTTGAAGGAAGACCTCTAATCATGTACCTGACAGTATTGGAATAGTCGATGGGGTGTGTGTTGGGCCAACATGACGAGTCTGGTCGAAAAGAGTATGCAATATACTACCTAAGCAAAAGGTTTACCGACTGTGAACAACGTTATTCACTGCTCGAGAAAACTTGTTGTGCTTTAGTGTGGGTTGCTCGCCGACTAAGACAATATATGTTGACTCATACTACCTTATTGATCTCAAAGACGGATCCAGTCAAGTACATATTTGAGAAGCCAACACTTACCAAAAGGGTTGCGAGATGGAAAATGATTCTAACAAAATATGATATTCAGTACACCTCTTAGAAATCCATCAAGGGCAATGTATTGTCTGACTATCTGACTGGGAAACCCATTGATGATTACCAGCCTATAAGATTTGACTTCCCTGATGAAAACATCATGTTCTTGAAAGAAAAATATTGTGAAGATCCTATTCATACTGAAGGGCTTGATCCATAAGAAGCATGGACTATGATGTTTGACGGGGCAGTTAATTATAACGGTCGTGGGGTTGGTGTAGTGCTTATTACACCTAAAGGGGTTCATATGCCTTTCTCAGCAAGGCTCACCTATGCATGCACTAACAACGAAGTAGAATACGAAGCTTGTATCATGGGTCTTAAGGAAGCCATTGACCTCAGGATCAAAACCTTGAATGTATTCGGAGATTCAACTTTGGTAATCAACCAGACCAATGGCAAGTGGTACATTCATCAGGAGCATCTGATTCCCTACCGTGACTTTACGAGGAGATTATTGACCTTCTTCATGACGGTTAAGCTTGAATACATCCCTCGAGATGAAAATCAGTTTGCATACGCTTTGGCTACCATTTTGTCCATGATCAAAGTACAAACTGCCAATTATGTACCCCGGATTTTGGTATCCAGACTGGACATACCGGCATATGTATTCTCTGTGGACATTGTTACTGACAACAAGCATTGGTACCATGACATTAAATGCTTCTTGGAGACTCAAACATACCCACCTGGGGCATCGTCAAATGATAAGAAGATATTGAGAAGGCTAGCCGGCAGTTTCTTCCTCAATACTGACGGGTCTTTGTACAAGCAAAACTTCGACATGGTCTTGCTCAGATGTGTTGACAAGAAGGAAGCAGACCTACTGATGCACAAAGTACATGAAGGTTCTTTAGGTACCCATGTCGGAGGACATTAAATGGTAAAGAAGTTATTAAGATCGGGTTACTATTGGATCACAATGGATGCAGACTGTTGTGCTTATGCCAGAAAATGCCACAAATGCACGATCTACGCAGATAAAGTGCATGTGCCTCCGAGTCCTTTGAATGTAATGTCTTCACCTTGGCCCTTCACCATGTGGGGAATTGATATGATTGGAAAGATCGAATCGACTGCTTCAAATGGTTACAAATTCATCCTGGTAGCCATTGATTACTTCACCAAATGGGTTGAAGCAGCTTCGTATGCAAATATCACCAGGCAAGTGGTAGCTTGATTTCTGAATAGGGATATCATTTGTCGATATGGAGTTCTTGAGCGAATCATTACTGATAATGGTTCCAATTTGAACAACAAGATGACGGAAGAACTTTGTCGGGACTTTAAAATTCAACATCACAACTCTTCTCCTAATAGGTCAAAGATGAATGGTGTTGTTGAGGCAGCTAACAAGAATATTAAGAATATTGTGCAAAAGATGGTAGTCACCTACAAAGACTGGCACAAAATACTACCATTTGCCTTGCATGGGTACCGAACCTCTATCAGAACATCTACTGGGGCAACACCTTATCAGCTTGTGTATGGTATGGAAGCTGTCCTACCTGTTGAAGTTGAACTACCCTCCTTACGGGTAATGATGGATGTGAAACTGGATGAAGCAGAATGGGTCCGATCTCGATATCATCAACTGAGTCTGATTGAAGAAAAGAGATTAACAGCCATCTATTATGGGCAGTTATATCAAAAGCGAATGAAGAAAGCCTTCGATCAGAAAGTCATACCTCGGGAATACCAAGTGGGAGAGCTTGTTCTGAAAAGACTTCTTCCTCCTCATACAGACCATAGGGGCAAATGGATGTCGAACTACGAAGGTCCGTTCATAGTAAAGGAAGTTTTCTCCAGTGGGGCACTGATGCTCACTACTATGGATTACGAGGATTTCTTATCTCTTGTGAATTCAGATGCAGTTAAATAATACTTCGCATAAAAGACCCGCTGGACATAAAAATAGAATGTAAGTCCAGGAAAAAATAGGGCATCCCGATGAGTCAAAAACAAAATAAAAGACTCAGGCAAAAATAAGGGAATAATTGAAAAAATGTGTACACCCGCTGAGTTGAAAAGCCACATCGGACAGCTCAGGCAAAAATGGGTACCCCGATGGATTGAAAACCCGAAAGAGAGATCCACACAATATCAGGGAATAAGCAAACAACTGCGTTCTGAATTCGTTTGTATCACTCACAACATGGCAAGCTTTGAAAGAATAAAGCGTCAGTCAGAATCAACCTTCTTCAGAAAGCAAGATGAGAAGAACGTCAGGGTCATACAGGTCATAGCAAAGGAAGCTCACTGGAGCATCAACTTCAAACATTGCCAACACTTTTATTTTCTCAATTTTATAGCAATCTCCTCATTTCAGGAATTCGCTTCTTCACTGTACTTGCCCATTCATGGAACACAAATCAATAAAATCAGAATATTCAGTCACACTTTGTTTTTGTACATTTTTGTTTCATTTGCAAAATGTCCAAAGTTCATAATACAACACTTGCATGAAAACATATAAGCCATTTTTAATATATGCTTGCAGGAAATATGCACTCTTGAGCAAATCTAACTCCTATGACAGAATCCGGTTAAGGATACCTCGGGACACTTGTGCGTTTCCTTTTTTAACAGGTTGCAGGTACTCAAGTCAGACAATCTCACAGCATGGGGCATATCAACCGTTATATCCCCAGCCAAGTCAGCAATCACCTCATCAGCAGGGTTATTTGACAGAAGTTTCCCCCCACGAAGTTGTTATCCCCTTAGAGGATCCTTCAAGAAACTCACTTAATCCCCAACGTGTCGCTTGGACGAAGGAGCTACAACGAATTACTTCCCAGAAGTGCTCTTATCCCCAAGCAGAATCTCCCGAGAAGTGCTTAAATTGTTGTTCCCTGTCAGAGTTGCTAGGATTTTCCCATCCTCGGCAGAGTCGGCAGAATCGCTTTCCCGCAAAATTGTCGGTTTCTCCCCATTAGAGTTACCAGGGTTTTCGTTTCCCTAGCGGAGTTGCCGAAGCCTCCTCATCCCCAGCATGAGTCTCTTCAAACGGAAGCTTCCCCATCCAGGATCCCCCCAAATTTCTTCCCCCAGAGCGCCACAGACATCATAGGAAGATCGTTCAGTGATCCTCGCTCCCCACAGATCGACTAATGATCTCTTTCCCCAGCGGAGTTCTCCCTCCAGACAAGATCACCCAGAGATCTTTCTCCCCACAAGATCCGGATCTTGGATCAGTTCTCTCATTTTGCATAATCATGGCATTCGCATCATATTCACCAAACAAAGCGTAGCATTTCGTCTAATACGAAGCATTACGGCAAAAATCAAACATTTGCATAATCATAAGCCAGGTTCAAGACAATCACTTGCAAACATCAAAAATCACTTCACCCGCAATATACAAAACTTATCCCCACAGACAAAGCCAGAATACCTTTTGCACTCTCAATACAGATTTTTGTTCATACTTATATACTCTTTTTGGCACTCGTTCGTGTCATACTCCCCTAGCAAGTCAAAACACTCGTCCGTGTCCCTTGCTCAATCTTTTTGACACTCGTCCGTGTCTTGCACATGTTTTCCCAGCAGGTCAAACACTAGTACATACTTATACATAATCCTCTGATACTTGTCTGTATCTTGTATATATCACTTCCCCGGCAGATCAAACACTCTTCTGTGTTTCTTTCTCAACCGATTGATACTCGTCTGTATTATCATTCTTAAACACGTGTCAGCATTTGCTTCTATCGATACTCGTCTGTATCATGGTCCTAAGGATGCTCGTCCGCATCTTTTGTCTATACACTCTGTTAAACACTTACCCTTTTATTTCAAAGCGTAAGCACTCATCCGTGTTTACCATTCCCCAACAAAATAATCTCTTTCTATTTGACATTCATCCTATGTCATGATATTTTCGGCAACCGTCCCCTGCTAGGTGATCGTCCTTCACCTCTTGATGATCGTCCTTCATCATGCTTATCCGATGACCGTCCCTCATCCTTTCCCCAGTGGAACCCCCATTGTTAGAACTTTCTATCCGGCATTCTTCCTATGTCGCGATATCTTTTTAGCAGCCGTCCCCTGATAGGTGATCGTCCTTCACCTCTTTTGATGACCGTCCCTCATCATTTATCTGATGACCGTCCCCATCGTCGATTTTTGTTATCCAGCATTCGTCCTATGTCGAGATAATCCCTGAGAGCAGCCGTCCCCTGCTAGGTGATCATCCTTCACTTCTTGATGATCGTCCTTCATTATGCTTATCTGATGGTCGTCCCCATCGTTGATCTTTTCTATCCGGCATTTGTCTTATGTCGCAATATTTTCAGCAGTCGTCCCCTGCTAGGTGATCGTCCTTCACCTTTTGATAACCTTCCCTCGTCATTATTTCATTTATTCTTTTACCTGATGGTCGTCCCCATTGCGGTTCATTTACACTTTAACCTGATGGCCGTCCCTGTCAGTGTTTTCCTCATTTTCTTTAAATCCCCAGAGAGTTTTATTTCTTTACCCGATAGTTGTCCCCGTCGTGGTCTTTTTTATTTCCCAGCATGATGGACGTCCCCGTCATTGCTTTACTTACCGTTTTTCATCTCCCCTGCAGTTGTCCTATGCTCGATGGTCGTCCTCCATCGCTTTCATTTGATACTCATACTATACTACCTGTTACAATTTATATCCCTTTTCTTCTTCTCCCCAGCGAGTGCAAATTTCGGACCGTCTTTGGTATTCAACCACAAGTTATCTTGTTTGTCTGTTAAGCCAGGCGCTTAAACGCTGCAGAGCTAACTCATGCTTGAATAGGGGCAGTTATAAACTCCCCAAATTTTTTCTCACTTTTTCTCACACCTTGGCTTGTGATCTTTTCATATAGCATTGCATAAGCATATCATCTCACTGCATAGTTCATTTCATCTGCATAAGCTGCATAGCTAGGGTTTGTGATCTGAGCAATCCAAGAATTGATCTGAGCCATCTCAATGGTCTTGAAGCATTCAAATAGGGTCCATGAGTGTTCTATGATCATATTATACCTCCAAGTTTTCTTTAAAGTCACAAAATCTCAAAGGATTGCACAGAGGTCCAGGCAGACTAAAGATTTCCTACACAGATGACCTAAAATTAGGGTTTTGGCTTCAGAGGCCTTAATCTCAAATTTTTTGGTCATTCTTGTTTCTAATGGTCTCAATATGTTATAAGGATCATGTGTACCAAATTTGATGAAGAAATTCATTATGGAAGTCATCTGATCAACTAGTAACTTGTTGTGCATGAAAAGTCAGAATCAGGGCATCTGAGGCCCCCAACAATGGAATCTAAGGGTCATTTTCATCAATTTGAGGTTCTATGATCTTTATTTGATCTTATAAGTGGTTATAAGTTCACAAGATTGAATAATTTCAAGCCATTTTCAAACTTTCCATTTTTGAACATGACTTGTAATGGAAACTTTCCATTTGGGAAAGATTTTCAACCTCCTCTTTCTTGATCAAAAATGCTTCAAATGAAAAAGCCTTAAACATGAAAGTTGTTGATTGGATCTTCCCATTTTCAAAAAGTACAAGAACTCCTCTTGATTCATCCTTGAACTCATGATATGATCTTTCAAAGTTGGGAAAAATCCTATAATTTGCAAGTTCATGCCAAAGAGGGATTTTTGCAAAATCAAGTTTCAAGACTTCTAATGACCTCTAATTGACCTCTAAGCTTCATTACATGATAATGCAACACATTTGGATCATATTTGAGCCTTGCATCACAAATTTTCATGGCCAATTTCTCAAGAATGTACAAAGTTGTAAATGTGCAAAACCATTGCAATCTCACCAGTCATTCACTTCTAATCACTCTAAACCATCCCATGGCCATCCTTGATGCAAGCTGAGGTAGGACAAGCCCCCAAGCCAGCTCTAACCCGAGCCCATACCTCATAGTACATAATCTTGACTTTTTGCAAAACCTCCCATACCAATCAGCTTGTGCCACAACAAATCTCTGGCCAATCAACATTGTTTATTTGGACATCAAGGAGTTCATTACACAACTCACACAAGCCTGAATCAAGCCCTAAGCTCAGTTTCACAAAAAAAAACCATAGGCTTCATCTCTTCGAATCTCATCACACAAGCATCAAACCTCAAATATTCTTCCACCAATCAACTCAAAAACACTCAAAGATCATTTCCTACCCTTCACCAAGGCCTGAAAGCACCTCAATCAAAAACACGATTTCTGCCTTAGTAGAACTGAAACTCTCAAACCAGCTCATTTAAACTCCATTCAAGCCTTCCAGAAGCATCAAGGTGATCATTGGAGTGGATTAGCATCTAGGAGAGGTCCAGAAAGCTCAGATTGAGAAAGCTTCATCTCAGGTATCATTAAGAACAAATTTTCCAGAACTTGTTTTTTAAGTTACAATATCAATCTACATGTTCACTGGTCATTGTGATGTGTTTGGTTTTGAAAATGAGTGGAAAATAAACATGTATTTAGCTTCTGAAAGTCTTGCACGTTTTTTTGTTTTGCTTCGATTCATGAATTTTAATGAAATATAAATGGAATTTGTTGCTGGATTTGTGTTTAATGATGTTTAATAATGCATTCTGGAGAGTTTGATGCATTTTCATGGGGTTTTGAGGGATTCAGGGTTGGAAGATGACCGAAGAAGATGACCGAAGCTTGCTCCGGTGACCTGAGAGTGATTAGGGGTTGTAATTAGGGTTAGTGTGTTAGTTTGAATTGTGGCCCTTGGATTTGTTTTGCCCGCGTGCACGAATGGCTAGGATTGGGTCATTAAAACTTAAACCTAATTAATTAACTTAATTAATTTTAATTTTCCAGGTTTAATCTGGACCTTAAGATCACGCGCGCAGTCTTCCCCCATTTGAATCTCAACCATCAGATTGGTTGACTTTCATTTTATTTGATTTTTATTTCCTTTTTATTTCATTTCTTTCCATATTTATTTTAAAATAGCAAAAACAATTCAAATAATCTCATTTTCTGCATTTTTATTTCAAATATATTTTTTAACTCAAAAACATTTTTTATTTTAATTTTTGCATTAAAAAATTATTTTAAAACATTTAAATGTTTTATTTAATTAATTAATTGATTTTAATTAATCAAAAATACATTTATGTTTCTAAAGAGCACCAAAAAATTCATGAAGAATTCTTAGAAATTTAGAAACATTTTCAAACTATCCATACAAATTTCTTTT
The DNA here is from genome assembly GCA_963966055.1 of Lathyrus aphaca. Taxonomy (NCBI): domain Eukaryota; kingdom Viridiplantae; phylum Streptophyta; class Magnoliopsida; order Fabales; family Fabaceae; genus Lathyrus; species Lathyrus aphaca. The sequence goes on along the minus strand of OZ014521.1, from coordinate 401,630,498 downwards.
TAGGTTTGATCACATTTTCACATTTATCTTTGAATTAGGGTTCTTAAGAATCACATTTTTTAACCCTAACTTGAAAAAATCATTTCTGCCTAACCATGATGAGTTTGAACTTGATTCTTTTTGCATGGTTTCACATATTGAATCTAGTATCTAGGATATTTATCTCATAATTTTGCATTGCATTTTCAATTTGATTTGCATTTTTCCATTAGAAGTATCCAAAAACCCTAGTTAACTTAGGAAATCCATAACTTTCAATAGGTTTAGCTTCTGATATTCATCTTTGGGTAGTGATCTTGTGTATGTATAGGGTTTATTTGAGTTCAATTTCAAATTCTTATCATGATGTATGCTTCTGTTTTGGTCATATGCATCTCATACATTCATAAAACCCTAATTTCTCATGTTCATTTACATTCATCTTTGTATCTCATCATCACATGAACTTGCCATGACATTACAAGCATTTGTATGACATCTTAGACATCGTAAGACATGCTAGAACATTGCTTGATCATTTCCTCATTCATTTGCAATGCTTTGCATTCATTGCATTCCATGTTTATCCATGTGTTTTCATGTTTCCTTTGCATCACATCCTTGTATGATCATTCATATGGATCTTGTATGACTTTGAATCATCTCATAACACATTTGCATTATGTATACACTTCTGGTTTTGGTCTTTGCATCTTTATTTATCTCATTTCCTTTTGCTTTGCATCTGATGCATTCAAACTAACATTTCAGGGGCTTATGGTAAGTGGTTTGGGATGTGGATTTGCTTTCACATCCCACCTCTTCTTTTCTCCTCATTTGCATATTTACTTGTCTTTGAAGTGAACTTTCTTCACATATGCTCCCTCATTCTTACTCTCTTTCTCTTAGGTTACTTATCTTCTTCAGGAAGTAAGTAACCTATTCTTCTTCCTCCTTCTCTTTTCATCTGCTTCTTCTTCCATGGTGGCTTCCTGAAGATCTCCTCTTTGAGCCTCACAAACCATAGGATATCAAAGCATGATAATTTTTAGGGTTTTATATAGTCTCCCTTAGTATTTTACCTTTGAGCCTCCTTGAGTCTCTCTTCTCATCTCATAATCAGAGGCTAAACACTTAAAGCTTTAGGACTTTGAATTAGGGTTATGCCTACATCCTTATCTTAAGATGGAGTGTATAACTTTAATCCTTAGTGTTAAACCTTTAATTTGTTTACACCTCTTAATCAAAGCACTTAATAATGATCAAGATTGAAGCTTGTAACTTGGGCCTTACATTAGGGTTCCATCTCTTCCTTATGGTTAAGAGGGACTAACCCTAGTGTTTAATGGTTAAGTCCCCCTCAAGTTGTCTTACAAACATAAAAATCACTTCTCAATCTCACTTTTAATTAAAATCCATCTTTAATAAAGGCTTGTTATCTAATGAATTTAGTCCCTAACCAAGGATTAAGTTGAGGTATCTTCCTCAGCTTAAGTGTTCTCATCTATCATCCTTCACTTAGGATGGTGTAATGAGTTCACTAATCTCTGATTAGAGATTAAACTCATTACTTAACACTAAATAAAAACCCAAAAACATCTTAATAATCACAAGTAGGTTAATGATCTTAATCCTACATCATCATAGTAGTTAAGTTGAGATGCTTATCTCATATATAAGTAGACTCATTATCCCTAATCAGGGAGGATATAATGAGTTTACAAACCCTTGATTTAGGCTTAAGATCATTATCCTATGCAAAACACCAAAAACAATAAAGTTTGAAAACACAAAAATAAACAATAATCGTCTCCTCCGGGATTATTTTCTCATCACATTCATTCACAAACGAGAACTCGCTTCTTCCGTCTAATGCAAGACAGTTAGCACTCGAGCCAGACGAGTCATACACTTGAGCATAGACGAGCAAGCAGTTCATAGTTAAAATCTTGCAGTCTCTTTGAGTCGAACTATGGTGTTCTGACTTCCTCATTGCACGAGAGGATACGTAGGCATAACTTAACAATTATCGAACAAAAGTCTCTTTGTCTTCCCCCTCTTTCAGCATTCTTTCTAAGCCTCAGTCTCTGAGCACTCACCCTCTCTTTTTGCACTGACACACTGTACATTCTCCCATAGCTTCTATACACAGTTAGCACATACACTACCCTTTTAAACACACACAAGTAAGCATGGATCCCATCGAGTACGATGGACGATCTGGGTGCTAATACCTTCCCAGGTCGTAACCAACCCCCTTTCTCAGCTTCTTTGGTTCACAACCGTCTTATCCATACACTTCCAGGTTTATGCATCATTACCTTTCCTTCGGGATAAAAATGCCTTGCTGGCGACTCTATTTCAACCTCAACCTCCTACATCGCCGCCCATTCGCCTTTACACTGGGGATATAAAGTCTTTTCAGGAGCGACACCAGCCACAAGAATGGTGCAGGTATAGGAATATTGATTATTTCTCCTGATAAAATTCCAACAAAATTCAAGTATAGGGTCGAAGACCCTTGTTCAAATAATGAAGCTGAGTATGAAGCTTTAATTGCTGGACTTGAAATCTTGTTGGAATTGGGGGAAACTCGAGTCGAAATAATGGGCGACTTAGAACTAGTAATTAAACAACTAACCAAAGAGTACATATGTGTTAAAGAAAATTTGATTATGTACTTCGTCATAGCAACAGGCTCCTGAAAGAATTCGACACTATGACCCTTAAACATATTCCTAGAATAAAAAATCAAGAGGCCAATGATTTGGCTCATATTGCATCGGGTTACAGAGTATCGAAAGAAAATCTGGAGAACGCTATTGAAGTAAGGGGAAGGGTTATATCAACCAAATTATCCCCATCATATTTAGAATCAATGAAACTTGGTTATGGGGATGACGAAAATTTCGAAATTTTCAATATAGATAATTCAGACGTGGATGACTGGAGAAAACCTATAAGAGGTTATGTATAAGACCCAAACCAAAGCGTAGAAAGAAAAATAAAATATAGAGCATTAAACTACGTACTTTTTGGGAACGAATTGTTTAAAAAGACTGTAGAAGGAGTCTTACTAAAGTGCTTGGGCGAAGAAGAGGCGTATATCGCATTGTCGAATGTACATAATGGCACATGTGGTGCACACCAAGTAGGGCATAAGATGAAATGGCTAGAATTTAGGCAGGGTTTATATTGGCCAACTATGCTCAAGGACTTTGTCGAATTCGCAATGGGTTGCCAAGAGTGCCAAGACCATGCAGGAATACCACATGTCCCTGCAAGCGAATTACATTCGATCATAAAACCTTGTCCATTCAGAGGATGGACTTTAGATCTAATTGGAGAAATTCGACCTGCTTCATCAAAAGGACAGAGATACATCTTAGTGGGACTGGATTACTTTACTAAATGGATCGAAGCCATACCACTAACCAATGTGGATCAAGAAGAAGTTATAGAATTTATCCAAAAGAACATAATCTATAGGTTTGGGATACAGAAACAATAACCACTGACCAGGGGTCTGTGTTTACTGGTAAAAATATGCAAGCCTTTGCAAATGAAATGGGTTTTAAGTTATTAACGTCTACGCCCTATTATGCCCAGCTAATGGACAAGTCGAAGCAGCGAATAAGGTAATAATAAATTTGATCAAAAAACATGTAGGTAAGAAGCCTAGAAATTGGCACAAAACCTTAGATCAAATTTTATGAGCATGTCGAACGTCACCTAAAGAAGCTACTAACTCTACCCCATTCAAATTAACATACGGACATGAGGCAATGCTTTTAGTCGAAATCTATTTACAATCCATACGCATCCAAAGACATCATGAAATTCCTTCAGATGTATATCGGAGTATGATGATGGATGAGTTAGTAGATTTAGACGAAGAAAGGTTACATACGTTGGATTTGATTAAAAGATAGAAGGAAAGAGTTGAGAAATCTTATAATAAGAAAGTGAAGTCGAAAATCCTTTTTGAGGGTGATTTAGTTTGGAAGGTAATACTTCCCATGGATCGAAAAGATAGAGTAATGGGAAAGTGGTCCCCCAAGTGGGAAGGACCTTTCAAAATTTTAAGTGTTTTCTCAAATGGCGCTTACGAAGTCGAAGAAATAGGCAAAGATGAGAGAATAATTAAATTAAATGACAAGTACTTAAAGAAATATAAACCAATTTTGCAAGAAGTAAAGATAAAGGTAGAATGATTAAATTAATTACTTCACCAAATAGTGGGCGGTAAAGTCATTACAAAGTTTGCCTTCTAAGGCTAATAAAGGAACTAAGGAAAACAATACATATACCATCCCCACCCTATTACAAATTCTTAGAGAAAAGATTCCTTAAGTTTTATGAATTTCTTCCTCTGAACAACAATTCGACATTCACATAGACTTTTGTTGAGAGATATTTCTTCAATCTCTTTGCCTAAATGTTGGGCCCTGTCTGCATGATGAATTCCCACCTTTATTTCCTCTTCGATTTCTGCAGCATTGGGTTGTTCAAGTTCTTCCATACGTTTCTGCTCCTGAGCAACTTTGGCTTGAAGTTCAGCTATATGTCTCTCAATGTCCTGAATATTCTTTTTACATTCAGACACTTGTTGAGAGTAAATGTCGGAGAGTTTTGATAGCTCCAAAACCTTGTTCGTCGAAGCTGCTACAGCATCCCACTCAACAATTTGAGTGTTTGTTTTGTTGGAAATCATTTTGATGTACTCTCTTAGACGGTTGAGATATGCACTGGTTACATTAATGATTTGAACAAGATCCAGCACCAGACGAGTTTCATTAGTGTTGGCTTCCAAAACATTCACTTGCTTGAGGAGTTTCTTCAGTTTGCATTGCTGAGTAGAGCCCTCCTCCAGAATTCTGAACAGATCGATACCTAGTACTTTTCTCTTGATTTTACCCATAAGAGCACTGAGGGTCTTCACTTCAGAAGTGGCTCCAGAGGTTGTCGAACTGCTGGAAGAATCTTAGAAATTGTAACGTTGGCTAAGCATATCCTTAAGATAGTCCAAAGGTTTCCTTACCTTCAAGCTCTCAAGTTCCTCACGAGTAAAGGCAGTCGAACCTGAAGATGGAGGTTTGTTCTGAGTTGAATCAGGAAGGGTTTGAACGCTAGGCCCAGTGCCTTGTTTCGAATGATCTTGTTTTGCTGCAGCCTTAGCTTAATGTTTTTCTCCTTAGCGTCAGAAGCTTTGGATGACTTTCCTTTTTCCTGAGTTATAGATCCAACATCAGTTTTTTCGCCCATAACATCTTCGGCAGGTTTTCTTCATTGACTTTGGATTTTGGGTTATCAGGAGAATTATCTGCAGAATGCTCATCCATTGTGGTGTCGAATGCAGAACTGGTCTGGGGTTCCAATATATCGTCCTTTGAAATTTCTTTCTCTTGGACTTGTTTCTCCACATTCGTCTCACCAGCATCATGGGGAGGCTCACCAAGGTTGATTTCAACCTGGAAAAAAATTAAGGATGAGAAGCAATATACAATATGCATACAAAGGTCAATTTAAAAGTCAGTCGAAAATAATTACCTGAGGAATCTCAGTATGAAAACTAGAGTTCCCACTTTCCGAGTTTTCGCTCCCCCGAAAAGACACCAGGGTCCCAGGGTACAGACACGAACTGTCGGTGAAAGAGAAAATGAGGTTGAATTGAATATAGTCGCCATCTAGGCATTTTTATCCCGAAGGAAAGGTAATGCTGCATAAACCTAGAAAGATATGGATAAGACGGTTGCGAACCAGAGAAATTGAGAAAGGGGGTTGGTTATAACCTGGGAAGGTATTAGCACCCAGATTGTCCGTCGTACTCGACGAGATCCACGCTTACAAGATTGTGTTTGAAAAGGGGTAGGTGTATGTGCTATCTGTGTGCAAAATCTAGGAATGAATATACAGGTGTCAGTGCAAAAGGTGTGAATTGCTCAGGAGCTGAGGCTTAGAAAAGAATGCTGAAAGAGGGGGATGACAAAGAGACTTTTGTTCGATAACTGTTAAGTTATGCCTACGTATCCTCTCGTGCAATGAGGAAGTCAGAACACCGTAGTTCGACTCAAAGAGACTGAAAAATGAAATTGACTGTGAACTGCTTGCTAGTCTATGCTCAAGTGTATGACTCGTCTGGCTCGAGTGCTTATTGTCTTGCATTAGACGAAAGAAGCGGGTTCTCGTTTGTGAATGAGTCTGATGAGAAAAGAATCCCGGATGAGACGATTATTGTTTGTGTTTGTATTTTCAGTGCTAACTATCTTGCATTAGATGTTTTTTTGGTTTTTTTTAGTGTAAAGTAATGATTTTAATCTCTAATCACAGATTAGTGAACTCATTACACCATCCTAATAGAAGGATAATAGATGAGAACACTTAAGCTGAGGAAGATACCTCAACTTAATCTATGGTTAGGGATTAAATTCATTATATAACAAACCTTTATTAAGTGGATTTTAATTAAGGGATGAGATTAAGAAGTGTATTTTATGGTTTATAAGACAACTTGAGGGGGACTTGTCCATTAAACACTAGGGTTAGTCCCTCTTAACCATAAGGAAGAGATAGAACCCTAATGTAAGGCCCAAGTTACAAGATAAATGCTTGGTGATTAGTAATGTTATTTGATTAAGAGGTGTAAACAAATTAAAGGTTTAACACTTATGATTAAAGTTATACACTCCATACTAAGAGAAGGATGCAGGCATAACCCTAATTCAAATTCCTAAAGCTTTATGAGTTTAGTCTCTGATTATTGAGATGAGAAGAGAGACTCAAGGAGACTCAAAGGTAAAAGACGAAGGGGGGCTATATACAACCCTAAAAGTTATCGTGCTTGGGTATCCTATGGTTTGTTAGGCTTAAGAGAAAGGATCTTCAAGGCCACCAATGGAAGAAGCAGATGAAAAGGAAAGGAATAAGAAGAATAAGTTACTTACTTCCTGAAGAAGATAAGTAACTTAAAAGAAAGAAAGTAAGAAGAATGGAGCACAAGTGAAACAAATTCACTTCAAATACAAGTAAATGTGCATATGAATAATGAGAAGATATGGTAAGTGAAGGCAAATCCACCTCCCAGATATCTTACCAAAGGTTCATTAAAATGTTAGTATGAATGCATAAGACATAAAGTAAAAGGAAATGAAGTGAAATGAGATGTGAAGACCAAAGTCAGAAGTGAAAATGCAATGTAAAAGGCATATGAGATGATGCAAAGTCATGCAAGATGCATATGAATGATCATACAAGTATGAGATGCAAAGGAAGCATGTTTAGAAGCATGAAAACACATGAATGTTCATGAAATGTAATGGATGCAAAGCATAGAAAATGAATGAAGAAATGATCAAGAAATGTTCAAGCATGTCTTAAGATGTCTAAGATATCATAAAAATTCTTGAAATGTCATGGCAAGTTCATATGATGATGATATGCAAAGATGAATGCAAATGAAGATGCAAAATTAGGGTTTTAAGACAACATGAGATGCATATGATCAAAACAGAAGCATTCAACATGATAAAAAATTGAAATCGAGCTCAATCAAACCATTATCCCATATAAGATCACACCCCAAAGGAGAAGGTCAGAAACTTAACCTAATGAAAGTTATGAATTTTCTATGTTTGCTAGGGTTTTTGGGTGATTCTTAAGGGAAAATGCAAATCAAATTGAAAATTCAAGATAAATTCATGAGAAAAATAACCTAGAAGCTACATGTAATATGGGAAACAATGCAAAAATAATCAAGATCAAACACATCATGGTTAGGCAGAAATAAAATTTTCATGTTAGGTTTAGAAAATGTGATTTTTAAGAACCCTAATTCGAAGAAAATTGTGAAATTATGATCAAACCTAAAAATAAATTTGTATGATGAGTTTGAAAATGTTCCTAAATGTATTGGAATGGTTCATGAATTTTTTGGTAATTTTTAGAAACCTAAATGCATTTTTAATTAATTAAAATCCATTAATTACTTAAAAATAACATTTAAATATTTTAAAAATATTTTTCAAATGCAAAAAATAAAATAAAATTTATTTTTGGGTTAAGAAAAATATTTGGATCATAAATGCAAAAGATCATATTTTTTTTATATTTTTAACTATTTTAAATAAAATATGCAAAAGAAATGAATAAAAATGAAATAAAAATAAATTAAATGAAAGATATGCATATCTGAGGGCCAGGATTCAAACTGGGAAGAAGAGCATTGACTCCGCGCGTGTTTCAAAGGTCCAGTTCAAATCTAGCTAATTAAATTAATTAACTTAATTAATTATGAATTAAAGTTAAGTGGATGCATCTGATCCGTCCAAACGCGCGCTAAACACAATCAGACGGCTCACATTCAAACTGGGGAGATTAGCTCTAATTACAAACCCTAAGTATTTTCAGGTGACCGGAGCAAGCTCCGGTCATCTTCTCCTGCAACACGAAATCCCTATCTCCCTCCCCAGGCCATGAAAACTTCCCAAACTTTCCAGAATCACTCATTAATCATCAAGCAACAAGAATCCACACACAAAAACAATTTATTTTGCATCAAAAGAGAGAATCGAAGCCAAACGGAAAACTGGCAAAAATTTCAGAAGTTGAATACATCCTATATACTTAACCATTTTCAGTGATTCAAAGTGCATAATGATCAGAGAAACATGCTTTATCACATTGTAACTTAAAATCAAAGCTTTGAGAAAAAAGTTCTTGAGCTATACCTGAGCTGAAGTTGAGCAAATGTGGACCCCCAAAGCATGCTTCTTGTGCTAGACACCTCCTTTGATCACCCTGATGCTATTGAGAAGATTTGCAAGTGTTTAAAAGGCTTCCTTTTGAAGGTTCAGTTCTGAGAGGTGGAAAATCGTGTTTGAGTTTAAGTGACTTTCAGAGCAAGGTGAAGGGTGGTTTGTGTTCCCTATGATGTGTGTAGATGATTGGTGGAAAAAGATCCGAGGTTTGATGATTGTGCTGAGAGTTTCAAGGAGATGATGTTTTTGGCAAATTTTGTGAATGCTGAGTTCTTGGAGGTTCTGAGCTTGTGTGTTGTGTGATTTGGAGTGCTTGATGTTTGTATAAACAAATGTGATTGGTTCAGAGAGTTGGTGTGGCCTATTGTGATTGGTATGAGCAAGTTGCAAAAAATTCAACAACTTTGTACTTCAAGCATGGGCCATGGCAGGAGATGCTTCAAGGGGTGTCTGGCCTCAGCCTGATTCATGGAGGGCCATAGGATTGATTTTATGCAGCTGGCACAAGTGGAGGGAAGGTTCCAAGAGGTTTTGCAATTTTCCCTCTTTGAGAATATTTTGAAAATGTCTTGATGAATCTTGCAATCCAAGGAACAATTTTGGTTCAAATGAATTGCACTATGTTTGTAGGATGCCTAGCAATCAATTAGAGGTCATGAAATGGCTTGAAACTTGAAATTGCAAAAAATCCTCTTTGGCATGAACTTGAAAATTATAGGATTTTTGCCAACTTTGAAAGGCCATATCTTGAGTTCTAGGATGAATCAAGACATGTTCTAGTACTTTTTGAAAAGGGGAAGACCTAATATACAACTTTCATGCCCGATAATTTTTCATTTGAAGAAGTTTTGGTCATGAAAGAATAGGTTGAAAATCTTTCCCAAAATGGAAAGTTTCCATTACAAGTCATTTCCAAAGATAACAAGTTTGCATTTGGCTCAAAATTATTCAACTTTATGAACTTCCAATCACTTCTAAGATCAAATAAAGATCATAGAGACTCAAAATGATGATGATCACCCTTTGGTACCCTTGTTGGGGGCCTCAGATGCCTTGATTTTGACTTTACTTGCTCAAGAAGTTACCCAATGATTAGATGACTTCCATAGTGAATTTCTTCATAAAATTTGATACACAAGATCCTTATAACATATTAAGACCATTAGAAACAAGAATGACCAAAAATTTGATACACAAGATGCCTTTGCCATTCTTTGTGATCTCTTGACTTTCATGAACTTTGGGGAGAATATTATGATCATGGAACACATATGGACCCTCTTGGCAAGCTTCAAGACCTTTGGGATGGCTCAGATCACTTCTTGGATTATACAGATTACAAACCCTAGATGTAGATGAAATGGAACTATACAGTGAAACAAATATTCAATATGAGATGGTATGCTTAGGCTAATGCAAAAATGAAAGATCACAAGCCATGGTATGAGAAAAATTGAGGGCAAATTTGGGGTGTTTACACGCGTCCCGTGCAGGTTTAATTATTGGACTGGTGGGAGGATTTTTCTTCGATTTGACAAGTGACCTTTCCGAAGCAATTATCCTTATGTTGCTGGATTTCTTCCTTTTCAGGGGTTGTTGATATGCGGATTCATCACCAGAATCTTCAGAAACCTCCTTCATTATCTCTTTCTTTCTTTTTTGAGGGGTAGGTGGTTTTCGACTCACCTGAGAAACAACATGATTCCAATAAGCCAAAGGCCAAAACAATTTCATAATTGAGACAAGTCTCTTAAATATGAGGAAAGAATGAAACCTTTTTCGCCGTCGAAGAAGTTTTCTTAGCAGGCTTGGCAGGTTGGTCTTCGACAGATGCCTTCTTGCTTGAAATCTTAACAGCTGAAAAGAGAAAGTTGTCCAGATTATATTTGGTCAGAACCAGACGTTCGGCTAGCTTTTTTCGTGACTCTTTAAGTAGTTTTAAATCTTCTTCACATACGAACCAATCTAGAAAAGGTGGGATAAGAGCCATACCAAAATTAGCAGATGGTAGAGGGGGGAACTTTGGTGGATAACTGGAATACGCAAAGTTGTAATGCACCTCTGGTGGAATATACGAGGGTATTACCAGTATCCCCATCCTTTCAGTGAATTTATGCTATAGAGTCACAGCTGCTTCACCTATGGTTCGCCTAAGATCATGTGGCCTGTATGCTGTTTCAAAATATTTTTGGAATTTTTTAATTTCCTTAACATGTTGGTCAGTACCTTTTTTTGTTTTGTCCTGCACAAAAGCAAAAGCGTTCGTCAAAAGTTGGTTTAAGGAAGCTACATCATAAAATCTTGTAAGATAGTACTCCTTCCACCAGACGTCGAATTCTTGAGTGCAGAAGAAGATGGGTCAGAAGACCACCGGTCGAACCTCCAGAGCAGCATCGTTCAATTTCTCCATAATCTCCATACTTTTCGCCTCAGTAAGGAACGAATTTTAAAAGAGAATGGACCCCTTTTGGGGTAAATCGACCTAGGTTTCAGCTGTATCAACCCAAACTGTCGAGCAACTAAATTTGGTTGATATACTAGGAAGGCTACCTTAGAATTACTCATGGTTGGGTAAGAAGGTAGGAGTCTTTGCGTCAACAGCATTTCCCAAATAGCCAAGAAGTTGTCTTCCTCCTTTTTGTGTTTGACAGGGAGTTGTCTGGTAAACCACTTGGGCCCTACAGTCCTATTGGCAAAGAGGGCCATGTTCGCAGTAAAATTGTAGCTCTCGGAGAACATATTTATATAATTGTTGAAAGAACGTTAAAGGCTTTGCCCTTCTTCAGAAGGAGTTAATTGAGCCAGCCTTGCCCATTCGACGTGCCTGTCCTTGAAGTACTCTTCATCCACCATGCCTTTGTCGAAGATTCTGGACTCAAAGGTGGCGTTGAGCCACAGTTGAAGGAACAAAAAGGGACCTGCCAGGCTGAGTTTGCCCTTATCCTTGATTTGTTTTAGGTTTTCGACTCCCTCCCTCATGGATTCATAGAGGCTAGCCAAGATCATTTTGCTCAGTCGAAGGTTTTTACCAGCATGAAGCTGATTGGCTATTGTGATGTATTTTTTGGCTACCTGGAGGTATCTTGTGCAAAACACAAATTTTTATAACCAAAGAGTCAAAAAGGCTATGTGTTCTATGTCCGACACATCAGGGGAGTATTTGTTGTGGTAGTGAGCAATGAAGGGGGAGTATGAGGAAAAGCTAGTATCGAAAGCTATGGTGCTTTTATTTAATACAGTTGGGTCAAAATCTATGACTAGTGGGCTAAGACCTACTATAGCAGCTAAGTCGAAGAGAGTGGGTGTCACCATTCCACAAGGAAGGTGGAAGGTATTATAGGTGCTATCCCAAAAGTAAAAGGAAGCGAGAATCATGTTAGGGTAATAGTTTAGGCCTTCTTTCGACAGTTGAATTAGGTCATAAATGTCTATTTGCTTCCAAGTCTTACCCTTGACTGCTTCAACCTTTTCCACCCAATTTATGTATTCAGATGGGTCTTTCGACCAAGGGCAGCTTCTAAAAATCCTAGGCTGATTTAAATAAGTTAAGTCTAGGGCATCAATTTCAGTTTGTGTTTCTGGGGATTTGTCACTAGATGGGTTTATTTTCCCTGCTCCTATGGGTTTTGAACGTGCATAAGTGGGAAAGAACTCTTTAAGACGAGTTTGATCAGTGTTTGGGTTAGGGAGATGACCTAACATGGCATGGCATTTACCAGAAACAAGAGTGGGAATGAGTACCTGAGAATAGTAAACGCTCTCTTTTTCTCTTTGATTCGGAGGTTCTAGGGTGTATTGTTGGTTATCCACCATCTTTGGGCCAAGGATTCTGTGTGCAGGTGGAAAAGCTTTTGTTTTCTTCTTGTCTTTTTGAGAGCTTGAGGTCGCCATTGTTGACTTTGAAGGAGCTTGAAGAAATATGAAGATATGGGTTTGAGAGAAGAAGAACTTTGGAAATTTTGAAGTCTGGAGCATAAAAGTTCTTTCAAGAGAGAAAATGGATTATTTATACTGAAGAAATGAAGGAAAATGTTTGGGTCTTTAAGTTGTTTAGGGTACGTGTCTACGCACCAGTGGATATAAAAAAAGTGTGGAAGTTGAAAAGGGTACAGTAGACCTAGTCTCATAGAGTTATGGAGATCGTGTCTGGGAACGTGGGTTGAAGTTGATAGGTTGAGGAAATCTAATGATTACTTAGATATGATTTGACAAAGTGATATTTTGGGAATCAGCGCATTTAATGCAAAAAACATGGAGTCGAAATATAATTTGGCAGCAAAGATGCTTTCTCCCGGGAGTTAGTCAAAAAACCTTTGTTGGGGGGCAATTTGTATGCATTGGAATTTCGACAGCATGAGTTTTAGTGCACAAAAGATTTAATAGCTTTTATAAAGATCTTTTGACAAGTTGATAACTCTTTCTTCCAAACATGTCCAAAATCTCGATAAGTTTTGTAATGATTTGGTTTATAAGTCGAAAGTGGCTTGTCGAACGAGACGCTAGATTGTTGACTGGAAGTTCTTCACATCACTACGGACAAGTTTTTGTTGTTACTTTGACAATGAGGAATTCGACAAAGGAAAATCTGATAGAGGGACTTTGGATTTGAATTTCAAATTAACTTGATATAACAAAGAGACACACCGTTTCGTCAGTTGAAGAGCAGTTTTGTATGAATAATTGTTTCGTTTGATAACGGGGACGTGGAAGGTTTTTAGAAGACATTAGCATGCATAATGCCAAGTGGCATTTGTCTAGGTTTTGACCGTTGTTCGACAGTTATGGTATTTGTATATAAATAAGATAGTTTGCTTTGTAAAAAAGTGTGTGAAAAATATTGTACAAATTCCTGTAAAATTACTCAAGTACTCGTGTGTAAAGAGAAAAGAGAGATTATTTTGGAAATGTACGTATCAACACCAATTTTATTTCAAGTTATAAAAGCTTTAAGTTTTTGTTCTTTGTTTCTCTTTTACATTCCATTCACGTTTCCATCAACTTTATATTTCAGTCAATTTATATTCAAGCAATTCTTTACCTTCATGTCAAACTTTAGTTTTCTTTTATTAAGCCTTCAAACGCGTTAGTTGATTCAAATTTACAAACACCTTCAACTCCAATATAAATAACAATAATTGTTTTACTCTAGAAAATTTCGATAGAAACATATAAACACTAAGTTTAGATTATTCTTCATTTGATTCTTAGCACGCGGCGTCCTAGGACATGTTTGGTTGGTCCTGTAAGTCACCCTTTTCTAAGAGATTTGGTTAACCAGAGGTTGTTCGCCAGAAACACCAGTGAACACCCCCTGTGAGATAAAGCGAATAAGAGACTATAATAAATTGGATGATTGCACAAAGATATGAAACCGAACTTGGCAGAATCGAAAAGAATTTGTCCCACTTGGGAAATAAAGCGAACAAGAGACATTCATAACTTGGATGATAACTCAAAGATACGAAACGGAACTTTGCGGGATCGAAAAACATTTATCCCTCTGGGGAGATAAAGAGAACAAGAGACACCTTGAGTGAGCTTGAAAAGAGACAACCATAACTTGGATGATAACTCAAAGATACGAAACTGAACTTGGAAAAAATCAAAAAAACTTTATCCCATTTGGGAAATAAAGCGAACAAGAGACTATCATAACTTGGATGATAACTCAAAGATAGGAAACCGAACTTGGCGGGATCGAGAAGCATTTATCCCACTTGGGAGATAAAGCAAACAAGAGACTATCATAACCCTGATGATAACTCAAAGATACGAAACCGAACATGGCGGGATCGAAAAGCATTTATCCCACTTGGGAGATAAAGCAAACAAGACACACATTGAGTGAGCTTGAAAAGAGGCTAACATAACTTGGATGATAACTTAAACAAACGACACCGGACATGGAAGAATCGAAAAGACTTTATCCCCTAGGAGATAAAGAGAACAAGAGACTATCATAACTTGGATGATAACTCAAAGATATGAAACCGGACTTGGCGGTATCAAAAAGACTTTATCCCACGTAGGAAATAAAGCGAACAAGAGACTATCATAACATGGATGATAACTCAAAGATACGAAACCAAACTTGGCAGGATCGAAAAACATTTATCCCTCTTGGGAGATAAAGCTAACAAGAGATCTCATAACTTGGATGATAACTCAAAGATACGAAACCGAACTTGGCGGGATCGAAAAGCATTTATCCCTCTTAGGAGATAAAGCGAACAAGACACACCTTGAGTGAGCTTGAAAAAAGACTACCGTAACTTGGATGATAACTCAAAGGCACGCAACCGAACTTGCGGAATCAAAAAAACTTTATCCCACTTGGGAAATAAAGCGAACAACAGACTATTATAACTTGGATGATAACTCAAAGATACAAACCGAACTTGGCAGGATAGAAAAGCATTTATCCCACTTGGGAGATAAAGCAAACAAGAGAGTATCATAACTTGGACGATAACTCAAAGATACGAAACCGAACTTGGCATGATTGAAAAGCATTTATCCCACTCGGGAGATAAAGCAAACATGACACACTTTGATTGAGCTTGAAAAGAGACTATCATAACTTGGATGATAACTCATTTGAGCGAAATCGGACTTGGTGGAATCGAAAAGACTTTATCCCTAATGTGAGATAAAGAGAACAAGAGATTATCATAACTCTGCTGATAGCTCAAAGATATGAAACCGAACTTGGAAGAATCGAAAAGAATTTATCCCACTTGGGAAATAAAGTGATCAAGAGACTATCATAACTTGGATGATAACTCAAAGATACGAAACCGAACTTAGCGGGATCGAAAAGCATTTATCCCTTTGAGGAGATAGAGCAAACTAGACACAAGTTGAGTGAGATTGAAAAGAGACTACCATAACTTGTATGATAAATCAAAGATACGAAACCGAACTTGGCAGAATCAAAAAAACTTTATCTTACTTGGGAAATAAAGCGAACAAGAGACTATCATTACTTGGATGATAACACAAAGATACGAAACCGAACTTGGCAGGATCGAAAAGCATTTACCACTCTTGGGAGATAAAGAAAATTAGAGACACCTTGTGTGAGCTTGAAAAGAGACTACCATAGCTTGGATGATAACTCAAAGGTATGCAACCGAACTTGGCGGAATCAAAATAAATTTATCCAACTTGGGAAATAAAGTGAACAAGAGACTATCATAACTTAAATGATAACACAAAGATATGAAACCGATCTTGGCGGGATCGAAAAACATTTATCACTCTTGGGAGATAAAGCAAACATGAGACTATCATAACTTGGATGTTAACTCAAAGATATGAAACCGAACTTGGCGGGATTGAAAATAATTTATCCCTCTTAGTTGATAAAGTGAACAAGACACACCTTAAGTAAGCTTGAAAAGAGACTATCATAACTTGGATGATAACTCAATGATACGAAACTGAACTTGGCAGGATTGAAAACAATTTATCCCACTTGTGAGATAAAAAAAACATGATACACTTTGATTGAGTTTGAAAAGAGACTATCATAACTTGGATGATAATTCAAATGAGCGAAACCAAACATAGAGGAATCGAAAAGACTTTATCCCCCCTGTGAGATAAAGCGAACAAGAGACTATCATAACTCTGATGATAACTAAAAGATACGAAACCGAACATGGCAGAATCAAAAAGAATTTATCCCACTTGGGAAATAAAGCGAGCAAGAGACTATCATAACTTGAATGATAACTCAACGATACGAAATCGAACTTAGCATGATCGAAAAGCATTTATCCCTTTGGGGAGATAAAGCGAACAAGACACGCCTTGAGTGAGCTTGAAAAGAGACTACCATAAATTGGATGATAACTCAAAGATACGAAACCAAACTTGGCAGAATCGAAAAATCTTTATCCCACTTTGGAAATAAAGCGAACAAGAGACTATCATAACTTGGATGATAACTGAAAGATACGAAACCGAACTTGGAGGGATCGAAAAGAATTTATCCCTCTTGGGAGATAAAGCGAATTAGACCCACCTTGAGTGAGCTTGAAAAGAGGCTATAATAATTTAGATGGTAACTCAAACAAACGAAACCGGACATGGCAGAATCGAAAAGACTTTATCCCTCTGGGAGATAAAGCGAACAAGAGACTATCATAACTTGGATGATAACTCAAAGATATGAAACCGGACTTGGAGGTATCCAAAAGACTTTATCCCACTTGGAAAATAAAGCAAACAAGAGACTATCATAACTTGGATGATAACTTAAAGATACGAAACCGAACTTGGCAGGTTCAAAAAGTAGTTACCCCTCTTGGGAGATAAAGCGAACAAGACACACCTTCTGTGAGCTTTAAAAGAGACTACCATAACTTAAATGATAACTCAAAGCTACGAAACCGAACTTGGCAGAATCGAAACATTTTTATCCAACTTGGGAAATAAAGCGAACAAGAGACTATCATAACTTAAATGATAACACAAAGATATGAAACCGATCTTGGCGGGATCGAAAAACATTTATCACTCTTTGGAGATAAAGCAAACATGAGACTATCATAACTTGGATGTTAACTCAAAGATACGAAACCGAACTTGGCGGGATCGAAAATAATTTATCCCTCTTAGTTGATAAAGTGAACAAGACACACCTTAAGTAAGCTTGAAAAGAGACTATCATAACTTGGATGATTACTCAATGATACGAAACTGAACTTGGCAGGATTGAAAACAATTTATCCCACTTGTGAGATAAAGAAAACATGAAACACTTTGATTGAGTTTGAAAAGAGACTATTAAACTTGGATGATAATTCAAATGAGCGAAACCAAACATAGAGGAATCGAAAAGACTTTATCCCCCCTGTGAGATAAAGCGAACAAGAGACTATCATAACTCTGATGATAACTAAAAGATACGAAACCGAACATGGCAGAATCAAAACGAATTTATCCCACTTGGGAAATAAAGTGAGCAAGAGACTATCATAACTTGAATGATAACTCAACGATACGAAATCGAACTTAGCATGATCGAAAAGCATTTATCCCTTTGGGGAGATAAAGCGAACAAGACACGCCTTGAGTGAGATTGAAAAGAGACTACCATAAATTGGATGATAACTCAAAGATACGAAACCGAACTTGGCAGAATCGAAAAATCTTTATCCCACTTTGGAAATAAAGCGAACAAGAGACTATCATAACTTGGATGATAACTCAAAGATACGAAACCGAACTTGGAGGGATCGAAAAGCATTTATCCCTCTTGGGAGATAAAGCAAATTAGACCCACCTTGAGTGAGCTTGAAAAGAGGCTATAATAACTTAGATGGTAACTCAAACAAACGAAACCGGACATGGCAGAATCGAAAACACTTTATCCCCCTGGGAGATAAAGCGAACAAGAGACTATCATAACTTGGATGATAACTCAAAGATATGAAACCGGACTTGGCGGTATCCAAAAGACTTTATCCCACTTGGAAAATAAAGCAAACAAGAGAATATCATAACTTGGATGATAACTTAAAGATACGAAACCGAACTTGGCAGGTTCAAAAAGTAGTTACCCCTCTTGGGAGATAAAGCGAACAAGACACACCTTCTGTGAGCTTTAAAAGAGACTACCATAACTTAAATGATAACTCAAAGCTACGAAACCGAACTTGGCAGAATCGAAACATTTTTATCCAACTTGGGAAATAAAGCGAACAAGAGACTATCATAACTTAGATGATAACACAGAGATACGAAACCTAACTAGGCGGGATCAAAAAGTATTTACCCCACTTGGGAGATAAAGAAAACATGAGACTATCATAACATGAATGATAACTCAAAGATACGAAACCGAACTTGACGGGATCGAAAAACATTTATCCCTCTTTGGAGATAAAGCGAACAAGACACACCTCGAGTGAGCTTGAAAAGAGACTACCATAACTTGGATGATAACTCAAACAAACGACACCGGACATGGCAGAATCGAAAAGACTTTATCCCACCTAGGAGATAAAGAGAACAAAAGACTATCATAACTTGGATGATAACTCAAAGATACAAAACAGGACTTGGCGGTATCAAAAAAACTTTATCCCACTTGTGAAATAAAGCGAATAAGAGACTATCATAACTTGGATGATAACACAAAGATACGAAACTGAACTTGGCGGGATAGAAAAGCATTTATCCCACTTGGGAGATAAAGAAAACAAGAGACTATCATAACTTGGATGAAAACTCAAATATACGAAACCGAACTTGGCTTGATCAGAAATTATTTATCCCACTTGGGAGATAAAGAAAACAAGACACACCTTGAGCGAGCTTGAAAAGAGACTACCATAATTTGGATGATAACTCAAATAAACGAAACCGGACTTGGCGGAATCAAAAAGACTTTATCCCGCCTGGGAGATAAAGCGAACAAGAGACTATAATAACTTGGATGATAGCTCAAAGATACGAAACCGAACTTTTCGGAATCAAAAAGAATTTATCCCACTTGGGAAATAAAGCGAACAAGAGACTATCATAACTTGGATGATAGCTCAAAGATATGAAACCGAACATGGCAAGTTTAAAATGCATTTATCCCACTTGGGAGATAAAGCAAACAAGAAACACATTGAGTGAGCTTGAAAAGAGACTATCATAATTTGGATGATAACTCAAATAAACGAAACCGGACATGGCGGAATCGAAAAGACTTTATCCCCCTGGGAGATAAAGCGAACAAGAGACTATCATAACTTGGATGATAGCTCAAAGATACGAAAACGGACTGGTCGGACTCAAAAAGACTTTATCCCACTAGGGAAATAAAGCGAACAAGAGTCTATCATAATTTGGATAATAACTCAAAGATACGTAACCGAACATGACAGGATCGAAAAGCATTTATCCCTCTTGAGAGATAAAGCGAATTAGAAACACTTGGAGTGAGCTTGAAAAGAGACTACCATAGCTTGGATGATAACTCAAAGGTATGGAACCGAACATGGCGGAATCTTAAAAACTTCATCTTACTTGGGAAATAAAGCAAACAAGAGACTATCATAACATGAATGATAACTCAAAGAAACGAAACCGAACTTGGCGGGATATAAAAGCATTTACCCCACATGGGAGATAAAGAAAACAAGAGACTATCATAACTTAGATGAAAACTCAAATATATGAAACTGAACTTGGCGGGATCGAAAATTATTTATCCCACTTGGGAGATAAATAAAACAAGACACACCTTGAGCGAGCTTAAAAAGAGACTATCATAACTTGGATGATAACTCAAAGATACGAAACCGAACTTGGCGGGATAGAAAAGCATTTATCCTACTTGGGACATAAAGAAAACAAGAGACTATCATAAAATGGATGAAAACTCAAATATAAGAAACCGAACTTGGCGGGATCGAAAATTATTTATCCCACTTGGGAGATTAAGAAAACAAGACACACTTTGAGCGAGCTTGAAAAGAGACTATCATAACTTGGATGATAACTCAAATAAACGAAACCGGACTTGGCGGAATCGAAAAGACTTTACCCCGCTTGGGAGATAAAGCGAACAAGAGACTATCATAACTTGGATGATAGCTCAAAGATACGAAATCGGACTTGGCAGGATCGAAAAGCATTTATCACTCTTGGGTGATAAAGAGAACAGGACACACCTTGAGTGAGCTTGAAAAGAAACTATCATAACTTGGATGATAACTCAAATAAACGAAACCGGAATTGGAGGAATCGAAAAGACTTTATCCCCCTTGGGAGATAAAGCGAACAAGAGACTATCATAACATGGATGATAGCTCAAAGATACGAAATCGGACTTGGCAGGATCGATAAGAATTTATCCCTCCTGGGAGATAAAGAGAAAAGGACACACCTTGAGTGAGCTTGAAAAGAAACTATCATAACTTGGATGATAACTCAAATAAACGAAACCGGACGTGGCAGAATCCAAAAGACTTTATCCCCCTGGGAGATAAAGCAAACAAGAGACTATCATAACTTGGATGATAGCTCAAGGATACGAAACCGGACTGGTCGGACTCAAAAAGACTTTATCCCACTAGGGAAATAAAGCGAACAAGAGACTATCATAATTTGGATAATAACTCAAAGATACATAACCGAACTTGGCAGGATCGAAAAGCATTTATCCCTCTTGAGAGATAAAGCGAATTAGACACACTTGGAGTGAGCTTGAAAAGAGACTACCATAGCTTGGATGATAGCTCAAAGGTACGGAACCGAACTTCGAGGAATATAAAAAACTTCATCTTACTTGGGAAATAAAGCAAACAAGAGACTATCATAACATTAATGATAACTCAAAGAAACGAAACCGAACTTGGCAGGATATAAAAGCATTTACCCTACTTGGGAGATAAAGAAAACAAGAGACTATCATAACTTGGATGAAAACTCAAATATATGAAACTGAACTTGGCGGGATCGAATATTATTTATCCCACTTGGGAGATAAAGAAAACAAGACACACCTTGAGCGAGCTTAAAAAGAGACTATCATAACTTGGATGATAACTCAAAGATACGAAACCGAACCTTGCGAGATAGAAAAGCATTTATCCTACTTGGGACATAAAGAAAACAAGAGACTATCATAAAATGGATGAAAAATCAAATATAAGATACCGAACTTGGCGGGATCAAAAATTATTTATCCCACTTGGGACATAAAGAAAACAAGACACACCTTGAGCGAGCTTGAAAAGAGACTATCATAACTTGGATGATAACTCAAATAAACGAAACCGGACTTGGCGGAATAGAAAAGACTTTATAACCCTTGGGAGATAAAGCGAACAAGAGACTATCATAACTTGGATGATAGCTCAAAGATACGAAATCGGACTTGGCAGGATCGAAAAGCATTTATCCCTCTTGGGAGATAAAGAGAACAGGACACACCTTGAGTGAGCTTGAAAAGAAACTATCATAACTTGGATGATAACTCAAATAAACGAAACCGGACTTGGCGGAATCGAAAAGACTTTATCCCCCTTGGGAGATAAAGCGAACAAGAGACTATCATAACTTGGATGACAGCTCAAAGATATGAAATCGGACTTGGCAGGATCGAAAAGCATTTATCCCTCCTGGAAGATAAAGAGAACAGGACACGCCTTGAGTGAGCTTGAAAAGAAACTATCATAACTTGGATGATAACTCAAATAAACGAAACCGGACTTGGCAGAATCCAAAAGACTTTATCCCCCTGGGAGATAAAGAAAACAAGAGACTATCATAACTTGAATGATAGCTCAAAGATACGAAACCGGACTGGTCGGACTCAAAAAGACTTTATCCCACTAGGGAAATAAAGCGAACAAGAGATTATCATAATTTGGATAATAACTAAAAGATACATAACCGAACTTGGCAGGATCGAAAAGCATTTATCCCTCTTGAGAGATAAAGCGAACTAGACACACTTGGAGTGTGCTTGAAAAGAGACTACCATAGCTTGGATGATAACTCAAAGGTACGGAACCGAACTTGGAGGAATCTAAAAAACTTCATCTTACTTGGGAAATAAAGCAAACAAGAGACTATCATAACATGAATGATAACTCAAAGAAACGAAACCGAACTTGGCGGGATATAAAAGCATTTACCCCACATGGGAGATAAAGAAAACAAGAGACTATCATAACTTTTGATGAAAACTCAAATATATAAAACTGAACTTGGCGGGATCGAAAATTATTTATCCCACTTGGGAGATAAAGAAAACAAGACACACCTTGAGCGAGCTTAAAAAGAGACTATCATAACTTGGATGATAACTCAAAGATACGAAACTGAACTTGGCGGGATAGAAAAGCATTTATCCTACTTGGGACATAAAGAAAACAAGAAACTATCATAAAATGGATGAAAACTCAAATATAAGAAACCGAACTTGGCGGGATCAAAAATTATTTATCCCACTTGGGAGATAAAGAAAACAAGACACACCTTGAGCGAGCTTGAAAAGAGACTATCGTAACTTAGATGATAACTCAAATAAACGAAACCAGACTTGGCGGAATCGAAAAGACTTTATCCCCCTTGGGAGATAAAGAGAACAAGAGACTATCATAACTTGGATGATAGCTCAAAGATACGAAATCGGACTTGGCAGGATCGAAAAGCATTTATCCCTCTAGGGAGATTAAGAGAACAGGACACACCTTGAGTGAGCTTGAAAAGAAACTATCATAACTTGGATGATAACTCAAATAAACGAAACCGGACTTGGCGGAATCGAAAAGACTTTATCCCCATTGGGAGATAAAGCGAACAAGAGACTATCATAACTTGGATGATAGCTCAAAGATACGAAATCGGACTTGGCAGGATCGAAAAGCATTTATCCCTCCTGGGAGATAAAGAGAACAGGACACAGCTTGAGTGAGCTTGAAAAGAAACTATCATAACTTGGATGATAACTCAAATAAACGAAACCGGACTTGGCAGAATCGAAAAGACTTTATCCCCCTGAGAGATAAAGCAAACAAGAGACAATCATAACTTGGATGATAGCTCAAAGATACGAAACCGGACTGGTCGGACTCAAAAAGACTTTATATCACTAGGGAAATAAAGCGAACAAGAGACTATCATAATTTGGATAATAACTCAAAGATACGTAACCGAACTTGGCAGGATCGAAAAGCATTTATCCCTCTTGAGAGATAAAGCGAATTAGACACACTTGGAGTGAGCTTGAAAAGAGACTACCATAGCTTGGATGATAACTCAAAGGTACGAAACCGAACTTGGAGGAATCTAAAAAACTTCATCTTACTTGGGAAATAAAGCAAACAAGAGAATATCATAACATGAATAATAACTCAAAGAAACGAAACCAAACTTGGCAGGATATAAAAGCATTTACCCCACTTGGGAGATAAAGAAAACAAGAGACTATCATAATTTGGATGAAAACTCAAATATATGAAACTGAACTTGGCGGGATCGAAAATTATTTATCCCACTTGGGAGATAAAGAAAACAAGACACACCTTGAGCGAGCTTAAAAAGAGACTAACATAACTTGGATGATAACTCAAAGATACGAAACCGAACCTTGCGAGATAGAAAAGCATTTATCCTACTTGGGACATAAAGAAAACAAGAGACTATCATAAAATGGATGAAAAATCAAATATAAGATACCGAACTTGGCGGGATCAAAAATTATTTATCCCACTTGGGACATAAAGAAAACAAGACACACCTTGAGCGAGCTTGAAAAGAGACTATCATAACTTGGATGATAACTCAAATAAACGAAACCGGACTTGGCGGAATAGAAAAGACTTTATAACCCTTGGGAGATAAAGCGAACAAGAGACTATCATAACTTGGATGATAGCTCAAAGATACGAAATCGGACTTGGCAGGATCGAAAAGCATTTATCCCTCTTGGGAGATAAAGAGAACAGGACACACCTTGAGTGAGCTTGAAAAGAAACTATCATAACTTGGATGATAACTCAAATAAACGAAACCGGACTTGGCGGAATCGAAAAGACTTTATCCCCCTTGGGAGATAAAGCGAACAAGAGACTATCATAACTTGGATGACAGCTCAAAGATACGAAATCGGACTTGGCAGGATCGAAAAGCATTTATCCCTCCTGGAAGATAAAGAGAACAGGACACGCCTTGAGTGAGCTTGAAAAGAAACTATCATAACTTGGATGATAACTCAAATAAACGAAATCGGACTTGGCAGAATCCAAAAGACTTTATCCCCCTGGGAGATAAAGAAAACAAGAGACTATCATAACTTGAATGATAGCTCAAAGATACGAAACCGGACTGGTCGGACTCAAAAAGACTTTATCCCACTAGGGAAATAAAGCGAACAAGAGATTATCATAATTTGGATAATAACTAAAAGATACATAACCGAACTTGGCAGGATCGAAAAGCATTTATCCCTCTTGAGAGATAAAGCGAACTAGACACACTTGGAGTGTGCTTGAAAAGAGACTACCATAGCTTGGATGATAACTCAAAGGTACGGAACCGAACTTGGAGGAATCTAAAAAACTTCATCTTACTTGGGAAATAAAGCAAACAAGAGACTATCATAACATGAATGATAACTCAAAGAAACGAAACCGAACTTGGCGGGATATAAAAGCATTTACCCCACATGGGAGATAAAGAAAACAAGAGACTATCATAACTTTTGATGAAAACTCAAATATATAAAACTGAACTTGGCGGGATCGAAAATTATTTATCCCACTTGGGAGATAAAGAAAACAAGACACACCTTGAGCGAGCTTAAAAAGAGACTATCATAACTTGGATGATAACTCAAAGATACGAAACTGAACTTGGCGGGATAGAAAAGCATTTATCCTACTTGGGACATAAAGAAAACAAGAAACTATCATAAAATGGATGAAAACTCAAATATAAGAAACCGAACTTGGCGGGATCAAAAATTATTTATCCCACTTGGGAGATAAAGAAAACAAGACACACCTTGAGCGAGCTTGAAAAGAGACTATCGTAACTTAGATGATAACTCAAATAAACGAAACCAGACTTGGCGGAATCGAAAAGACTTTATCCCCCTTGGGAGATAAAGAGAACAAGAGACTATCATAACTTGGATGATAGCTCAAAGATACGAAATCGGACTTGGCAGGATCGAAAAGCATTTATCCCTCTAGGGAGATTAAGAGAACAGGACACACCTTGAGTGAGCTTGAAAAGAAACTATCATAACTTGGATGATAACTCAAATAAACGAAACCGGACTTGGCGGAATCGAAAAGACTTTATCCCCATTGGGAGATAAAGCGAACAAGAGACTATCATAACTTGGATGATAGCTCAAAGATACGAAATCGGACTTGGCAGGATCGAAAAGCATTTATCCCTCCTGGGAGATAAAGAGAACAGGACACAGCTTGAGTGAGCTTGAAAAGAAACTATCATAACTTGGATGATAACTCAAATAAACGAAACCGGACTTGGCAGAATCGAAAAGACTTTATCCCCCTGGGAGATAAAGCAAACAAGAGACAATCATAACTTGGATGATAGCTCAAAGATACGAAACCGGACTGGTCGGACTCAAAAAGACTTTATATCACTAGGGAAATAAAGCGAACAAGAGACTATCATAATTTGGATAATAACTCAAAGATACGTAACCGAACTTGGCAGGATCGAAAAGCATTTATCCCTCTTGAGAGATAAAGCGAATTAGACACACTTGGAGTGAGCTTGAAAAGAGACTACCATAGCTTGGATGATAACTCAAAGGTACGAAACCGAACTTGGAGGAATCTAAAAAACTTCATCTTACTTGGGAAATAAAGCAAACAAGAGAATATCATAACATGAATGATAACTCAAAGAAACGAAACCAAACTTGGCAGGATATAAAAGCATTTACCCCACTTGGGAGATAAAGAAAACAAGAGACTATCATAATTTGGATGAAAACTCAAATATATGAAACTGAACTTGGCGGGATCGAAAATTATTTATCCCACTTGGGAGATAAAGAAAACAAGACACACCTTGAGCGAGCTTAAAAAGAGACTAACATAACTTGGATGATAACTCAAAGATACGAAACCGAACCTTGCGAGATAGAAAAGCATTTATCCTACTTGGGACATAAAGAAAACAAGAGACTATCATAAAATGGATGAAAAATCAAATATAAGATACCGAACTTGGCGGGATCAAAAATTATTTATCCCACTTGGGACATAAAGAAAACAAGACACACCTTGAGCGAGCTTGAAAAGAGACTATCATAACTTGGATGAT
The DNA here is from genome assembly GCA_963966055.1 of Lathyrus aphaca. Lineage (NCBI taxonomy): Eukaryota > Viridiplantae > Streptophyta > Magnoliopsida > Fabales > Fabaceae > Lathyrus > Lathyrus aphaca. Next base: position 401,603,940 of record OZ014521.1, on the reverse strand, counting down.
AACTCAAATAAACGAAACCGGACTTGGCGGAATAGAAAAGACTTTATAACCCTTGGGAGATAAAGCGAACAAGAGACTATCATAACTTGGATGATAGCTCAAAGATACGAAATCGGACTTGGCAGGATCGAAAAGCATTTATCCCTCTTGGGAGATAAAGAGAACAGGACACACCTTGAGTGAGCTTGAAAAGAAACTATCATAACTTGGATGATAACTCAAATAAACGAAACCGGACTTGGCGGAATCGAAAAGACTTTATCCCCCTTGGGAGATAAAGCGAACAAGAGACTATCATAACTTGGATGACAGCTCAAAGATACGAAATCGGACTTGGCAGGATCGAAAAGCATTTATCCCTCCTGGGAGATAAAGAGAACAGGACACGCCTTGAGTGAGCTTGAAAAGAAACTATCATAACTTGGATGATAACTCAAATAAACGAAATCGGACTTGGCAGAATCCAAAAGACTTTATCCCCCTGGGAGATAAAGAAAACAAGAGACTATCATAACTTGAATGATAGCTCAAAGATACGAAACCGGACTGGTCGGACTCAAAAAGACTTTATCCCACTAGGGAAATAAAGCGAACAAGAGATTATCATAATTTGGATAATAACTAAAAGATACATAACCGAACTTGGCAGGATCGAAAAGCATTTATCCCTCTTGAGAGATAAAGCGAACTAGACACACTTGGAGTGTGCTTGAAAAGAGACTACCATAGCTTGGATGATAACTCAAAGGTACGGAACCGAACTTGGAGGAATCTAAAAAACTTCATCTTACTTGGGAAATAAAGCAAACAAGAGACTATCATAACATGAATGATAACTCAAAGAAACGAAACCGAACTTGGCGGGATATAAAAGCATTTACCCCACATGGGAGATAAAGAAAACAAGAGACTATCATAACTTTTGATGAAAACTCAAATATATAAAACTGAACTTGGCGGGATCGAAAATTATTTATCCCACTTGGGAGATAAAGAAAACAAGACACACCTTGAGCGAGCTTAAAAAGAGACTATCATAACTTGGATGATAACTCAAAGATACGAAACTGAACTTGGCGGGATAGAAAAGCATTTATCCTACTTGGGACATAAAGAAAACAAGAAACTATCATAAAATGGATGAAAACTCAAATATAAGAAACCGAACTTGGCGGGATCAAAAATTATTTATCCCACTTGGGAGATAAAGAAAACAAGACACACCTTGAGCGAGCTTGAAAAGAGACTATCGTAACTTAGATGATAACTCAAATAAACGAAACCAGACTTGGCGGAATCGAAAAGACTTTATCCCCCTTGGGAGATAAAGAGAACAAGAGACTATCATAACTTGGATGATAGCTCAAAGATACGAAATCGGACTTGGCAGGATCGAAAAGCATTTATCCCTCTAGGGAGATTAAGAGAACAGGACACACCTTGAGTGAGCTTGAAAAGAAACTATCATAACTTGGATGATAACTCAAATAAACGAAACCGGACTTGGCGGAATCGAAAAGACTTTATCCCCATTGGGAGATAAAGCGAACAAGAGACTATCATAACTTGGATGATAGCTCAAAGATACGAAATCGGACTTGGCAGGATCGAAAAGCATTTATCCCTCCTGGGAGATAAAGAGAACAGGACACAGCTTGAGTGAGCTTGAAAAGAAACTATCATAACTTGGATGATAACTCAAATAAACGAAACCGGACTTGGCAGAATCGAAAAGACTTTATCCCCCTGGGAGATAAAGCAAACAAGAGACAATCATAACTTGGATGATAGCTCAAAGATACGAAACCGGACTGGTCGGACTCAAAAAGACTTTATATCACTAGGGAAATAAAGCGAACAAGAGACTATCATAATTTGGATAATAACTCAAAGATACGTAACCGAACTTGGCAGGATCGAAAAGCATTTATCCCTCTTGAGAGATAAAGCGAATTAGACACACTTGGAGTGAGCTTGAAAAGAGACTACCATAGCTTGGATGATAACTCAAAGGTACGAAACCGAACTTGGAGGAATCTAAAAAACTTCATCTTACTTGGGAAATAAAGCAAACAAGAGAATATCATAACATGAATGATAACTCAAAGAAACGAAACCGAACTTGGCAGGATATAAAAGCATTTACCCCACTTGGGAGATAAAGAAAACAAGAGACTATCATAATTTGGATGAAAACTCAAATATATGAAACTGAACTTGGCGGAATCAAAAATTATTTATCCCACTTGGGAGATAAAGAAAACAAGACACACCTTGAGCGAGCTTAAAAAGAGACTAACATAACTTGGATGATAACTCAAAGATATGAAACCGAACCTTGCGAAATAGAAAAGCATTTATCCTACTTAGGACATAAAGAAAACAAGAGACTATCATAAAATGGATGAAAAATCAAATATAAGATACCGAACTTGGCGGGATCAAAAATTATTTATCCCACTTGGGACATAAAGAAAACAAGACACACCTTGAGCGAGCTTGAAAAGAGACAATCATAACTTGGATGATAACTCAAATAAACGAAACCGGACTTGGCGGAATAGAAAAGACTTTATACCCCTTGGGAGATAAAGCGAACAAGAGACTATCATAACTTGGATGATAGCTCAAAGATACGAAATCGGACTTGGCAGGATCGAAAAGCATTTATCCCTCTTGGGAGATAAAGAGAACAGGACACACCTTGAGTGAGCTTGAAAAGAAACTATCATAACTTGGATGATAAATCAAATAAACGAAACCGGACTTGGCGGAATCGAAAAGACTTTATCCCCCTTGGTAGATAAAGCGAACAAGAGACTATCATAACTTGGATGACAGCTCAAAGATACGAAATCGGACTTGGCAGGATCGAAAAGCATTTATCCCTCCTGGAAGATAAAGAGAACAGGACACGCCTTGAGTGAGCTTGAAAAGAAACTATCATAACTTGGATGATAACTCAAATAAACGAAACCGGACTTGGCAGAATCCAAAAGACTTTATCCCCCTGGGAGATAAAGAAAACAAGAGACTATCATAACTTGAATGATAGCTCAAAGATACGAAACCGGACTGGTCGGACTCAAAAAGACTTTATCCCACTAGGGAAATAAAGCGAACAAGAGATTATCATAATTTGGATAATAACTCAAAGATACATAACAGAACTTGGCAGGATCGAAAAGCATTTATCCCTCTTGAGAGATAAAGCGAACTAGACACACTTGTAGTGTGCTTGAAAAGAGACTACCATAGCTTGGATGATAACTCAAAGGTACGGAACCGAACTTGGAGGAATCTAAAAAACTTCATCTTACTAGGGAAATAAAGCAAACAAGAGACTATCATAACATGAATGATAACTCAAAGAAACGAAACCGAACTTGGCGGGATATAAAAGCATTTACCCCACATGGGAGATAAAGAAAACAAGAGACTATCATAACTTTTGATGAAAACTCAAATATATAAAACTGAACTTGGCGGGATCGAAAATTATTTATCCCACTTGGGAGATATAGAAAACAAGACACACCTTGAGCGAGCTTAAAAAGAGACTATCATAACTTGGATGATAACTCAAAGATACGAAACTGAACTTGGCGGGATAGAAAAGCATTTATCCTACTTGGGACATAAAGAAAACAAGAAACTATCATAAAATGGATGAAAACTCAAATATAAGAAACCGAACTTGGCGGGATCAAAAATTATTTATCCCACTTGGGAGATAAAGAAAACAAGACACACCTTGAGCGAGCTTGAAAAGAGACTATCGTAACTTAGATGATAACTCAAATAAACGAAACCAGACTTGGCGGAATCGAAAAGACTTTTTCCCCCTTGGGAGATAAAGAGAACAAGAGACTATCATAACTTGGATGATAGCTCAAAGATACGAAATCGGACTTGGCAGGATCGAAAAGCATTTATCCCTCTAGGGAGATTAAGAGAACAGGACACACCTTGAGTGAGCTTGAAAAGAAACTATCATAACTTGGATGATAACTCAAATAAACGAAACCGGACTTGGCGGAATCGAAAAGACTTTATCCCCATTGGGAGATAAAGCGAACAAGAGACTATCATAACTTGGATGATAGCTCAAAGATACGAAATCGGACTTGGCAGGATCGAAAAGCATTTATCCCTCCTGGGAGATAAAGAGAACAGGACACAGCTTGAGTGAGCTTGAAAAGAAACTATCATAACTTGGATGATAACTCAAATAAACGAAACCGGACTTGGCAGAATCGAAAAGACTTTATCCCCCTGGGAGATAAAGCAAACAAGAGACAATCATAACTTGGATGATAGCTCAAAGATACGAAACCGGACTGGTCGGACTCAAAAAGACTTTATATCACTAGGGAAATAAAGCGAACAAGAGACTATCATAATTTGGATAATAACTCAAAGATACGTAACCGAACTTGGCAGGATCGAAAAGCATTTATCCCTCTTGAGAGATAAAGCGAATTAGACACACTTGGAGTGAGCTTGAAAAGAGACTACCATAGCTTGGATGATAACTCAAAGGTACGAACCGAACTTGGAGGAATCTAAAAAACTTCATCTTACTTGGGAAATAAAGCAAACAAGAGAATATCATAACATGAATGATAACTCAAAGAAACGAAACCGAACTTGGCAGGATATAAAATCATTTACCCCACTTGGGAGATAAAGAAAACAAGAGACTATCATAATTTGGATGAAAACTCAAATATATGAAACTGAACTTGGCGGAATCAAAAATTATTTATCCCACTTGGGAGATAAAGAAAACAAGACACACCTTGAGCGAGCTTAAAAAGAGACTAACATAACTTGGATGATAACTCAAAGATACGAAACCGAACCTTGCGAAATAGAAAATCATTTATCCTACTTAGGACATAAAGAAAACAAGAGACTATCATAAAATGGATGAAAAATCAAATATAAGATACCGAACTTGGCGGGATCAAAAATTATTTATCCCACTTGGGACATAAAGAAAACAAGACACACCTTGAGCGAGCTTGAAAAGAGACTATCATAACTTGGATGATAACTCAAATAAACGAAACCGGACTTGGAGGAATAGAAAAGACTTTATACCCCTTGGGAGATAAAGCGAACAAGAGACTATCATAACTTGGATGATAGCTCAAAGATACGAAATCGGACTTGGCAGGATCGAAAAGCATTTATCCCTCTTGGGAGATAAAGAGAACAGGACACACCTTGAGTGAGCTTGAAAAGAAACTATCATAACTTGGATGATAAATCAAATAAACGAAACCGGACTTGGCGGAATCGAAAAGACTTTATCCCCCTTGGGAGATAAAGCGAACAAGAGACTATCATAACTTGGATGACAGCTCAAAGATACGAAATCGGACTTGGCAGGATCGAAAAGCATTTATCCCTCCTGGAAGATAAAGAGAACAGGACACGCCTTGAGTGAGCTTGAAAAGAAACTATCATAACTTGGATGATAACTCAAATAAACGAAACCGGACTTGGCAGAATCCAAAAGACTTTATCCCCCTGGGAGATAAAGAAAACAAGAGACTATCATAACTTGAATGATAGCTCAAAGATACGAAACCGGACTGGTCGGACTCAAAAAGACTTTATCCCACTAGGGAAATAAAGCGAACAAGAGATTATCATAATTTGGATAATAACTCAAAGATACATAACAGAACTTGGCAGGATCGAAAAGCATTTATCCCTCTTGAGAGATAAAGCGAACTAGACACACTTGGAGTGTGCTTGAAAAGAGACTACCATAGCTTGGATGATAACTCAAAGGTACGGAACCGAACTTGGAGGAATCTAAAAAACTTCATCTTACTTGGGAAATAAAGCAAACAAGAGACTATCATAACATGAATGATAACTCAAAGAAACGAAACCGAACTTGGCGGGATATAAAAGCATTTACCCCACATGGGAGATAAAGAAAACAAGAGACTATCATAACTTTTGATGAAAACTCAAATATATAAAACTGAACTTGGCGGGATCGAAAATTATTTATCCCACTTGGGAGATATAGAAAACAAGACACACCTTGAGCGAGCTTAAAAAGAGACTATCATAACTTGGATGATAACTCAAAGATACGAAACTGAACTTGGCGGGATAGAAAAGCATTTATCCTACTTGGGACATAAAGAAAACAAGAAACTATCATAAAATGGATGAAAACTCAAATATAAGAAACCGAACTTGGCGGGATCAAAAATTATTTATCCCACTTGGGAGATAAAGAAAACAAGACACACCTTGAGCGAGCTTGAAAAGAGACTATCGTAACTTAGATGATAACTCAAATAAACGAAACCAGACTTGGCGGAATCGAAAAGACTTTATCCCCCTTGGGAGATAAAGAGAACAAGAGACTATCATAACTTGGATGATAGCTCAAAGATACGAAATCGGACTTGGCAGGATCGAAAAGCATTTATCCCTCTAGGGAGATTAAGAGAACAGGACACACCTTGAGTGAGCTTGAAAAGAAACTATCATAACTTGGATGATAACTCAAATAAACGAAACCGGACTTGGCGGAATCGAAAAGAATTTATCCCCATTGGGAGATAAAGCGAACAAGAGACTATCATAACTTGGATGATAGCTCAAAGATACGAAATCGGACTTGGCAGGATCGAAAAGCATTTATCCCTCTAGGGAGATTAAGAGAACAGGACACACCTTGAGTGAGCTTGAAAAGAAACTATCATAACTTGGATGATAACTCAAATAAACGAAACCGGACTTGGCGGAATCGAAAAGACTTTATCCCCATTGGGAGATAAAGCGAACAAGAGACTATCATAACTTGGATGATAGCTCAAAGATACGAAATCGGACTTGGCAGGATCGAAAAGCATTTATCCCTCCTGGGAGATAAAGAGAACAGGACACAGCTTGAGTGAGCTTGAAAAGAAACTATCATAACTTGGATGATAACTCAAATAAACGAAACCGGACTTGGCAGAATCGAAAAGACTTTATCCCCCTGGGAGATAAAGCAAACAAGAGACAATCATAACTTGGATGATAGCTCAAAGATACGAAACCGGACTGGTCGGACTCAAAAAGACTTTATATCACTAGGGAAATAAAGCGAACAAGAGACTATCATAATTTGGATAATAACTCAAAGATACGTAACCGAACTTGGCAGGATCGAAAAGCATTTATCCCTCTTGAGAGATAAAGCGAATTAGACACACTTGGAGTGAGCTTGAAAAGAGACTACCATAGCTTGGATGATAACTCAAAGGTACGAACCGAACTTGGAGGAATCTAAAAAACTTCATCTTACTTGGGAAATAAAGCAAACAAGAGAATATCATAACATGAATGATAACTCAAAGAAACGAAACCGAACTTGGCAGGATATAAAATCATTTACCCCACTTGGGAGATAAAGAAAACAAGAGACTATCATAATTTGGATGAAAACTCAAATATATGAAACTGAACTTGGCGGAATCAAAAATTATTTATCCCACTTGGGAGATAAAGAAAACAAGACACACCTTGAGCGAGCTTAAAAAGAGACTAACATAACTTGGATGATAACTCAAAGATACGAAACCGAACCTTGCGAAATAGAAAATCATTTATCCTACTTAGGACATAAAGAAAACAAGAGACTATCATAAAATGGATGAAAAATCAAATATAAGATACCGAACTTGGCGGGATCAAAAATTATTTATCCCACTTGGGACATAAAGAAAACAAGACACACCTTGAGCGAGCTTGAAAAGAGACTATCATAACTTGGATGATAACTCAAATAAACGAAACCGGACTTGGAGGAATAGAAAAGACTTTATACCCCTTGGGAGATAAAGCGAACAAGAGACTATCATAACTTGGATGATAGCTCAAAGATACGAAATCGGACTTGGCAGGATCGAAAAGCATTTATCCCTCTTGGGAGATAAAGAGAACAGGACACACCTTGAGTGAGCTTGAAAAGAAACTATCATAACTTGGATGATAAATCAAATAAACGAAACCGGACTTGGCGGAATCGAAAAGACTTTATCCCCCTTGGGAGATAAAGCGAACAAGAGACTATCATAACTTGGATGACAGCTCAAAGATACGAAATCGGACTTGGCAGGATCGAAAAGCATTTATCCCTCCTGGAAGATAAAGAGAACAGGACACGCCTTGAGTGAGCTTGAAAAGAAACTATCATAACTTGGATGATAACTCAAATAAACGAAACCGGACTTGGCAGAATCCAAAAGACTTTATCCCCCTGGGAGATAAAGAAAACAAGAGACTATCATAACTTGAATGATAGCTCAAAGATACGAAACCGGACTGGTCGGACTCAAAAAGACTTTATCCCACTAGGGAAATAAAGCGAACAAGAGATTATCATAATTTGGATAATAACTCAAAGATACATAACAGAACTTGGCAGGATCGAAAAGCATTTATCCCTCTTGAGAGATAAAGCGAACTAGACACACTTGGAGTGTGCTTGAAAAGAGACTACCATAGCTTGGATGATAACTCAAAGGTACGGAACCGAACTTGGAGGAATCTAAAAAACTTCATCTTACTTGGGAAATAAAGCAAACAAGAGACTATCATAACATGAATGATAACTCAAAGAAACGAAACCGAACTTGGCGGGATATAAAAGCATTTACCCCACATGGGAGATAAAGAAAACAAGAGACTATCATAACTTTTGATGAAAACTCAAATATATAAAACTGAACTTGGCGGGATCGAAAATTATTTATCCCACTTGGGAGATATAGAAAACAAGACACACCTTGAGCGAGCTTAAAAAGAGACTATCATAACTTGGATGATAACTCAAAGATACGAAACTGAACTTGGCGGGATAGAAAAGCATTTATCCTACTTGGGACATAAAGAAAACAAGAAACTATCATAAAATGGATGAAAACTCAAATATAAGAAACCGAACTTGGCGGGATCAAAAATTATTTATCCCACTTGGGAGATAAAGAAAACAAGACACACCTTGAGCGAGCTTGAAAAGAGACTATCGTAACTTAGATGATAACTCAAATAAACGAAACCAGACTTGGCGGAATCGAAAAGACTTTATCCCCCTTGGGAGATAAAGAGAACAAGAGACTATCATAACTTGGATGATAGCTCAAAGATACGAAATCGGACTTGGCAGGATCGAAAAGCATTTATCCCTCTAGGGAGATTAAGAGAACAGGACACACCTTGAGTGAGCTTGAAAAGAAACTATCATAACTTGGATGATAACTCAAATAAACGAAACCGGACTTGGCGGAATCGAAAAGAATTTATCCCCATTGGGAGATAAAGCGAACAAGAGACTATCATAACTTGGATGATAGCTCAAAGATACGAAATCGGACTTGGCAGGATCGAAAAGCATTTATCCCTCCTGGGAGATAAAGAGAACAGGACACAGCTTGAGTGAGCTTGAAAAGAAACTATCATAACTTGGATGATAACTCAAATAAACGAAACCGGACTTGGCAGAATCGAAAAGACTTTATCCCCCTGGGAGATAAAGCAAACAAGAGACAATCATAACTTGGTTGATAGCTCAAAGATACGAAACCGGACTGGTCGGACTCAAAAAGACTTTATATCACTAGGGAAATAAAGCGAACAAGAGACTATCATAATTTGGATAAAACTCAAAGATACGTAACCGAACTTGGCAGGATCGAAAAGCATTTATCCCTCTTGAGAGATAAAGCGAATTAGACACACTTGGAGTCAGCTTGAAAAGAGACTACCATAGCTTGGATGATAACTCAAAGGTACGAAACCGAACTTGGAGGAATCTAAAAAACTTCATCTTACTTGGGAAATAAAGCAAACAAGAGAATATCATAACATGAATGATAACTCAAAGAAACGAAACCGAACTTGGCAGGATATAAAAGCATTTACCCCACTTGGGAGATAAAGAAAACAAGAGACTATCATAATTTGGATGAAAACTCAAATATATGAAACTGAACTTGGCGGAATCAAAAATTATTTATCCCACTTGGGAGATAAAGAAAACAAGACACACCTTGAGCGAGCTTAAAAAGAGACTAACATAACTTGGATGATAACTCAAAGATATGAAACCGAACCTTGCGAAATAGAAAAGCATTTATCCTACTTAGGACATAAAGAAAACAAGAGACTATCATAAAATGGATGAAAAATCAAATATAAGATACCGAACTTGGCGGGATCAAAAATTATTTATCCCACTTGGGACATAAAGAAAACAAGACACACCTTGAGCAAGCTTGAAAAGAGACTATCATAACTTGGATGATAACTCAAATAAACGAAACCGGACTTGGAGGAATAGAAAAGACTTTATACCCCTTGGGAGATAAAGCGAACAAGAGACTATCATAACTTGGATGATAGCTCAAAGATACGAAATCGGACTTGGCAGGATCGAAAAGCATTTATCCCTCTTGGGAGATAAAGAGAACAGGACACACCTTGAGTGAGCTTGAAAAGAAACTATCATAACTTGGATGATAACTCAAATAAACGAAACCGGACTTGGCGGAATCGAAAAGACTTTATCCCCCTTGGGAGATAAAGCGAACAAGAGACTATCATAACTTGGATGACAGCTCAAAGATACGAAATCGGACTTGGCAGGATCGAAAAGCATTTATCCCTCCTGGAAGATAAAGAGAACAGGACACGCCTTGAGTGAGCTTGAAAAGAAACTATCATAACTTGGATGATAACTCAAATAAACGAAACCGGACTTGGCAGAATCCAAAAGACTTTATCCCCCTGGGAGATAAAGAAAACAAGAGACTATCATAACTTGAATGATAGCTCAAAGATACGAAACCGGACTGGTCGGACTCAAAAAGACTTTATCCCACTAGGGAAATAAAGCGAACAAGAGATTATCATAATTTGGATAATAACTCAAAGATACATAACCGAACTTGGCAGGATCGAAAAGCATTTATCCCTCTTGAGAGATAAAGCGAACTAGACACACTTGGAGTGTGCTTGAAAAGAGACTACCATAGCTTGGAAGATAACTCAAAGGTACGGAACCGAACTTGGAGGAATCTAAAAAACTTCATCTTACTTGGGAAATAAAGCAAACAAGAGACTATCATAACATGAATGATAACTCAAAGAAACGAAACCGAACTTGGCGGGATATAAAAGCATTTACCCCACATGGGAGATAAAGAAAACAAGAGACTATCATAACTTTTGATGAAAACTCAAATATATAAAACTGAACTTGGCGGGATCGAAAATTATTTATCCCACTTGGGAGATAAAGAAAACAAGACACACCTTGAGCGAGCTTAAAAAGAGACTATCATAACTTGGATGATAACTCAAAGATACGAAACTGAACTTGGCGGGATAGAAAAGCATTTATCCTACTTGGGACATAAAGAAAACAAGAAACTATCATAAAATGGATGAAAACTCAAATATAAGAAACCGAACTTGGCGGGATCAAAAATTATTTATCCCACTTGGGAGATAAAGAAAACAAGACACACCTTGAGCGAGCTTGAAAAGAGACTATCGTAACTTAGATGATAACTCAAATAAACGAAACCAGACTTTGCGGAATCGAAAAGACTTTATCCCCCTTGGGAGATAAAGAGAACAAGAGACTATCATAACTTGGATGATAGCTCAAAGATACGAAATCAGACTTGGCAGGATCGAAAAGCATTTATCCCTCTAGGGAGATTAAGAGAACAGGACACACCTTGAGTGAGCTTGAAAAGAAACTATCATAACTTGGATGATAACTCAAATAAACGAAACCGGACTTGGCGGAATCGAAAAGAATTTATCCCCATTGGGAGATAAAGCGAACAAGAGACTATCATAACTTGGATGATAGCTCAAAGATACGAAATCGGACTTGGCAGGATCGAAAAGCATTTATCCCTCCTGGGAGATAAAGAGAACAGGACACAGCTTGAGTGAGCTTGAAAAGAAACTATCATAACTTGGATGATAACTCAAATAAACGAAACCGGACTTGGCAGAATCGAAAAGACTTTATCCCCCTGGGAGATAAAGCAAACAAGAGACAATCATAACTTGGATGATAGCTCAAAGATACGAAACCGGACTGGTCGGACTCAAAAAGACTTTATATCACTAGGGAAATAAAGCGAACAAGAGACTATCATAATTTGGATAATAACTCAAAGATACGTAACCGAACTTGGCAGGATCGAAAAGCATTTATCCCTCTTGAGAGATAAAGCGAATTAGACACACTTGGAGTGAGCTTGAAAAGAGACTACCATAGCTTGGATGATAACTCAAAGGTACGAAACCGAACTTGGAGGAATCTAAAAAACTTCATCTTACTTGGGAAATAAAGCAAACAAGAGAATATCATAACATGAATGATAACTCAAAGAAACGAAACCGAACTTGGCAGGATATAAAAGCATTTACCCCACTTGGGAGATAAAGAAAACAAGAGACTATCATAATTTGGATGAAAACTCAAATATATGAAACTGAACATGGCGGAATCAAAAATTATTTATCCCACTTGGGAGATAAAGAAAACAAGACACACCTTGAGCGAGCTTAAAAAGAGACTAACATAACTTGGATGATAACTCAAAGATATGAAACCGAACCTTGCGAAATAGAAAAGCATTTATCCTACTTAGGACATAAAGAAAACAAGAGACTATCATAAAATGGATGAAAAATCAAATATAAGATACCGAACTTGGCGGGATCAAAAATTATTTATCCCACTTGGGACATAAAGAAAACAAGACACACCTTGAGCGAGCTTGAAAAGAGACTATCATAACTTGGATGATAACTCAAATAAACGAAACCGGACTTGGCGGAATAGAAAAGACTTTATACCCCTTGGGAGATAAAGCGAACAAGAGACTATCATAACTTGGATGATAGCTCAAAGATACGAAATCGGACTTGGCAGGATCGAAAAGCATTTATCCCTCTTGGGAGATAAAGAGAACAGGACACACCTTGAGTGAGCTTGAAAAGAAACTATCATAACTTGGATGATAACTCAAATAAAGGAAACCGAACTTGGCGGAATCGAAAAGACTTTATCCCCCTTGGGAGATAAAGCGAACAAGAGACTATCATAACTTGGATGACAACTCAAAGATACGAAATCGGACTTGGCAGGATCGAAAAGCATTTATCCCTCCTGGGAGATAAAGAGAACAGGACACACCTTGAGTGAGCTTTAAAAGAAACTATCATAACTTGGATGATAACTCAAATAAACGAAACCGGACTTGGCAGAATCCAAAAGACTTTATCCCCCTGGGAGATAAAGCAAACAAGAGACTATCATAACTTGAATGATAGCTCAAAGATACGAAACCGGACTGGTCGGACTCAAAAAGACTTTATCCCACTAGGGAAATAAAGCGAACAAGAGATTATCATAATTTGGATAATAACTCAAAGATACGTAACCGAACTTGGCAGGATCGAAAAGCATTTATCCCTCTTGAGAGATAAAGCGAATTAGACACACTTGTAGTGTGCTTGAAAAGAGACTACCATAGCTTGGATGATAACTCAAAGGTACGGAACCGAACTTGGAGGAATCTAAAAAACTTCATCTTACTTGGGAAATAAAGCAAACAAGAGACTATCATAACATGAATGATAACTCAAAGAAACGAAACCGAACTTGGCGGGATATAAAAGCATTTACCCCACATGGGAGATAAAGAAAACAAGAGACTATCATAACTTTTGATGAAAACTCAAATATATAAAACTGAACTTGGCGGGATCGAAAATTATTTATCCCACTTGGGAGATAAAGAAAACAAGAGACTATCATAACTTTTGATGAAAACTCAAATATATAAAACTGAACTTGGCGGGATCGAAAATTATTTATCCCACTTGGGAGATAAAGAAAACAAGACACACCTTGAGCGAGCTTAAAAAGAGACTATCATAACTTGCATGATAACTCAAAGATACGAAACTGAACTTGGCGGGATAGAAAAGCATTTATCCTACTTGGGACATAAAGAAAACAAGAAACTATCATAAAATGGATGAAAACTCAAATATAAGAAACCGAACTTGGCGGGATCAAAAATTATTTATCCCACTTGGGAGATAAAGAAAACAAGACACACCTTGAGCGAGCTTGAAAAGAGACTATCGTAACTTAGATGATAACTCAAATAAACGAAACCAGACTTGGCGGAATCGAAAAGACTTTTTCCCCCTTGGGAGATAAAGAGAACAAGAGACTATCATAACTTGGATGATAGCTCAAAGATACGAAATCGGACTTGGCAGGATCGAAAAGCATTTATCCCTCTAGGGAGATTAAGAGAACAGGACACACCTTGAGTGAGCTTGAAAAGAAACTATCATAACTTGGATGATAACTCAAATAAACGAAACCGGACTTGGCGGAATCGAAAAGATTTTATCCCCATTGGGAGATAAAGCGAACAAGAGACTATCATAACTTGGATGATAGCTCAAAGATACGAAATCGGACTTGGCAGGATCGAAAAGCATTTATCCCTCCTGGGAGATAAAGAGAACAGGACACAGCTTGAGTGAGCTTGAAAAGAAACTATCATAACTTGGATGATAACTCAAATAAACGAAACCGGACTTGGCAGAATCGAAAAGACTTTATCCCCCTGGGAGATAAAGCAAACAAGAGACAATCATAACTTGGATGATAGCTCAAAGATACGAAACCGGACTGGTCGGACTCAAAAAGACTTTATATCACTAGGGAAATAAAGCGAACAAGAGACTATCATAATTTGGATAATAACTCAAAGATACGTAACCGAACTTGGCAGGATCGAAAAGCATTTATCCCTCTTGAGAGATAAAGCGAATTAGACACACTTGGAGTGAGCTTGAAAAGAGACTACCATAGCTTGGATGATAACTCAAAGGTACGAAACCGAACTTGGAGGAATCTAAAAAACTTCATCTTACTTGGGAAATAAAGCAAACAAGAGAATATCATAACATGAATGATAACTCAAAGAAACGAAAGCGAACTTGGCAGGATATAAAAGCATTTACCCCACTTGGGAGATAAAGAAAACAAGAGACTATCATAATTTGGATGAAAACTCAAATATATGAAACTGAACTTGGCGGAATCAAAAATTATTTATCCCACTTGGGAGATAAAGAAAACAAGACACACCTTGAGCGAGCTTAAAAAGAGACTAACATAACTTGGATGATAACTCAAAGATATGAAACCGAACCTTGCGAAATAGAAAAGCATTTATCCTACTTAGGACATAAAGAAAACAAGAGACTATCATAAAATGGATGAAAAATCAAATATAAGATACCGAACTTGGCGGGATCAAAAATTATTTATCCCACTTGGGACATAAAGAAAACAAGACACACCTTGAGCGAGCTTGAAAAGAGACTATCATAACTTGGATGATAACTCAAATAAACGAAACCGGACTTGGCGGAATAGAAAAGACTTTATACCCCTTGGGAGATAAAGCGAACAAGAGACTATCATAACTTGGATGATAGCTCAAAGATACGAAATCGGACTTGGCAGGATCGAAAAGCATTTATCCCTCTTGGGAGATAAAGAGAACAGGACACACCTTGAGTGAGCTTGAAAAGAAACTATCATAACTTGGATGATAACTCAAATAAACGAAACCGAACTTGGCGGAATCGAAAAGACTTTATCCCCCTTGGGAGATAAAGCGAACAAGAGACTATCATAACTTGGATGACAACTCAAAGATACGAAATCGGACTTGGCAGGATCGAAAAACATTTATCCCTCCTGGGAGATAAAGAGAACAGGACACACCTTGAGTGAGCTTTAAAAGAAACTATCATAACTTGGATGATAACTCAAATAAACGAAACCGGACTTGGCAGAATCCAAAAGACTTTATCCCCCTGGGAGATAAAGAAAACAAGAGACTATCATAACTTGAATGATAGCTCAAAGATACGAAACCGGACTGGTCGGACTCAAAAAGACTTTATCCCACTAGGGAAATAAAGCGAACAAGAGATTATCATAATTTGGATAATAACTCAAAGATACGTAACCGAACTTGGCAGGATCGAAAAGCATTTATCCCTCTTGAGAGATAAAGCGAATTAGACACACTTGTAGTGTGCTTGAAAAGAGACTACCATAGCTTGGATGATAACTCAAAGGTACGGAACCGAACTTGGAGGAATCTAAAAAACTTCATCTTACTTGGGAAATAAAGCAAACAAGAGACTATCATAACATGAATGATAACTCAAAGAAACGAAACCGAACTTGGCGGGATATAAAAGCATTTACCCCACATGGGAGATAAAGAAAACAAGAGACTATCATAACTTTTGATGAAAACTCAAATATATAAAACTGAACTTGGCGGGATCGAAAATTATTTATCCCACTTGGGAGATAAAGAAAACAAGACACACCTTGAGCGAGCTTAAAAAGAGACTATCATAACTTGCATGATAACTCAAAGATACGAAACTGAACTTGGCGGGATAGAAAAGCATTTATCCTACTTGGGACATAAAGAAAACAAGAAACTATCATAAAATGGATGAAAACTCAAATATAAGAAACCGAACTTGGCGGGATCAAAAATTATTTATCCCACTTGGGAGATAAAGAAAACAAGACACACCTTGAGCGAGCTTGAAAAGAGACTATCGTAACTTAGATGATAACTCAAATAAACGAAACCAGACTTGGCGGAATCGAAAAGACTTTTTCCCCCTTGGGAGATAAAGAGAACAAGAGACTATCATAACTTGGATGATAGCTCAAAGATACGAAATCGGACTTGGCAGGATCGAAAAGCATTTATCCCTCTAGGGAGATTAAGAGAACAGGACACACCTTGAGTGAGCTTGAAAAGAAACTATCATAACTTGGATGATAACTCAAATAAACAAAACCGGACTTGGTGGAATCGAAAAGACTTTATCCCCATTGGGAGATAAAGCGAACAAGAGACTATCATAACTTGGATGATAGCTCAAAGATACGAAATCGGACTTGGCAGGATCGAAAAGCATTTATCCCTCCTGGGAGATAAAGAGAACAGGACACAGCTTGAGTGAGCTTGAAAAGAAACTATCATAACTTGGATGATAACTCAAATAAACGAAACCGGACTTGGCAGAATCGAAAAGACTTTATCCCCCTGGGAGATAAAGCAAACAAGAGACAATCATAACTTGGATGATAGCTCAAAGATACGAAACCGGACTGGTCGGACTCAAAAAGACTTTATATCACTAGGGAAATAAAGCGAACAAGAGACTATCATAATTTGGATAATAACTCAAAGATACGTAACCGAACTTGGCAGGATCGAAAAGCATTTATCCCTCTTGAGAGATAAAGCGAATTAGACACACTTGGAGTGAGCTTGAAAAGAGACTACCATAGCTTGGATGATAACTCAAAGGTACGAAACCGAACTTGGAGGAATCTAAAAAACTTCATCTTACTTGGGAAATAAAGCAAACAAGAGAATATCATAACATGAATGATAACTCAAAGAAACGAAACCGAACTTGGCAGGATATAAAAGCATTTACCCCACTTGGGAGATAAAGAAAACAAGAGACTATCATAATTTGGATGAAAACTCAAATATATGAAACTGAACTTGGCGGAATCAAAAATTATTTATCCCACTTGGGAGATAATGAAAACAAGACACACCTTGAGCGAGCTTAAAAAGAGACTAACATAACTTGGATGATAACTCAAAGATATGAAACCGAACCTTGCGAAATAGAAAAGCATTTATCCTACTTAGGACATAAAGAAAACAAGAGACTATCATAAAATGGATGAAAAATCAAATATAAGATACCGAACTTGGCGGGATTAAAAATTATTTATCCCACTTGGGACATAAAGAAAACAAGACACACCTTGAGCGAGCTTGAAAAGAGACTATCATAACTTGGATTATAACTCAAATAAACGAAACCGGACTTGGCGGAATAGAAAAGACTTTATACCCCTTGGGAGATAAAGCGAACAAGAGACTATCATAACTTGGATGATAGCTTAAAGATACGAAATCGGACTTGGCAGGATCGAAAAGCATTTATCCCTATTGGGAGATAAAGAGAACAGGACACACGTTGAGTGAGCTTGAAAAGAAACTATCATAACTTGGATGATAACTCAAATAAACGAAACCGAACTTGGCGGAATCGAAAAGACTTTATCCCCCTTGGAAGATAAAGCGAACAAGAGACTATCATAACTTGGATGACAACTCAAAGATACTAAATCAGACTTGGCAGGATCGAAAAGCATTTATCCCTCCTGGGAGATAAAGAGAACAGGACACACCTTGAGTGAGCTTTAAAAGAAACTATCATAACTTGGATGATAACTCAAATAAACGAAACCGGACTTGGCAGAATCCAAAAGACTTTATCCCCCTGGGAGATAAAGCAAACAAGAGACTATCATAACTTGAATGATAGCTCAAAGATACGAAACCGGACTGGTCGGACTCAAAAAGACTTTATCCCACTAGGGAAATAAAGCGAACAAGAGATTATCATAATTTGGATAATAACTCAAAGATACGTAACCGAAATTGGCAGGATCGAAAAGCATTTATACCTCTTGAGAGATAAAGCGAATTAGACACACTTGTAGTGTGCTTGAAAAGAGACTACCATAGCTTGGATGATAACTCAAAGGTACGGAACCGAACTTGGAGGAATCTAAAAAACTTCATCTTACTTGGGAAATAAAGCAAACAAGAGACTATCATAACATGAATGATAACTCAAAGAAACGAAACCGAACTTGGCGGGATATAAAAGCATTTACCCCACATGGGAGATAAAGAAAACAAGAGACTATCATAACTTTTGATGAAAACTCAAATATATAAAACTGAACTTGGCGGGATCGAAAATTATTTATCCCACTTGGGAGATAAAGAAAACAAGACACACCTTGAGCGAGCTTAAAAAGAGACTATCATAACTTGCATGATAACTCAAAGATACGAAACTGAACTTGGCGGGATAGAAAAGCATTTATCCTACTTGGGACATAAAGAAAACAAGAAACTATCATAAAATGGATGAAAACTCAAATATAAGAAACCGAACTTGGCGGGATCAAAAATTATTTATCCCACTTGGGAGATAAAGAAAACAAGACACACCTTGAGCGAGCTTGAAAAGAGACTATCGTAACTTAGATGATAACTCAAATAAACGAAACCAGACTTGGCGGAATCGAAAAGACTTTTTCCCCCTTGGGAGATAAAGAGAACAAGAGACTATCATAACTTGGATGATAGCTCAAAGATACGAAATCGGAGTTGGCAGGATCGAAAAGCATTTATCCCTCTAGGGAGATTAAGAGAACAGGACACACCTTGAGTGAGCTTGAAAAGAAACTATCATAACTTGGATGATAACTCAAATAAACGAAACCGGACTTGGCGGAATCGAAAAGACTTTATCCCCCTTGGGAGATAAAGCGAACAAGAGACTATCATAACTTGGATGATAGCTCAAAGATACGAAATCGGACTTGGCAGGATCGAAAAGCATTTATCCCTCCTAGGAGATAAAGAGAACAGGACACACCTTGAGTGAGCTTGAAAAGAAACTATCATAACTAGGATGATAACTCAAATAAACGAAACCGGACTTGGCAGAATCGAAAAGACTTTATCCCCCTGGGAGATAAAGCAAACAAGAGACAATCATAACTTGGATGATAGATCAAAGATACGAAACCGGACTGGTCGGACTCAAAAAGACTTTATATCACTAGGGAAATAAAGCGAACAAGAGACTATCATAATTTGGATAATAACTCAAAGATACGTAACCGAACTTGGCAGGATCGAAAAGCATTTATCCCTCTTGAGAGATAAAGCGAATTAGACACACTTGGAGTGAGCTTGAAAAGAGACTACCATAGGTTGGATGATAACTCAAAGGTACGAAACCGAACTTGGAGGAATCTAAAAAACTTCATCTTACTTGGGAAATAAAGCAAACAAGAGAATATCATAACATGAATGATAACTCAAAGAAACGAAACCGAACTTGGCAGGATATAAAAGCATTTACCCCACTTGGGAGATAAAGAAAACAAGAGACTATCATAATTTGGATGAAAACTCAAATATATGAAACTGAACTTGGCGGAATTGAAAATTATTTATCCCACTTGGGAGATAAAGAAAACAAGACACGCCTTGAGCGAGCTGAAAAAGAGACTAACATAACTTGGATGATAACTCAAAGATACAAAACCGAACCTTGCGAAATAGAAAAGCATTTATCCTACTTAGGACATAAAGAAAACAAGAGATTATCATAAAATGGATGAAAAATCAAATATAAGATACCGAACTTGGCGGGATCAAAAATTATTTATCCCACTTGGGACATAAAGAAAACAAGACACACCTTGAGCGAGCTTGAAAAGAGACTATCATAACTTGAATGATAACTCAAATAAACGAAACCGGACTTGGCGGAATAGAAAAGACTTTATACCCCTTGGGAGATAAAGCGAACAAGAGACTATCATAACTTGGATGATAGCTCAAAGATACGAAATCGGACTTGGCAGGATCGAAAAGCATTTATCCCTCTTGGGAGATAAAGAGAACAGGACACACCTTGAGTGAGCTTGAAAAGAAACTATCATAACTTGGATGATAACTCAAATAAACGAAACCGGACTTGGCGGAATCGAAAAGACTTTATCCCCCTTGGGAGATAAAGCGAACAAGAGACTATCATAACTTGGATGACAACTCAAAGATACGAAATCGGACTTGGCAAGATCGAAAAGCATTTATCCCTCCTGGGAGATAAAGAGAACAGGACACACCTTGAGTGAGCTTGAAAAGAAACTATCATAACTTGGATGATAACTCAAATAAACGAAACCGGACTTGGCAGAATCCAAAAGACTTTATCCCCCTGGGAGATAAAGCAAAGAAGAGACTATCATAACTTGGATGATAGCTCAAAGATACGAAACCGGACTGGTCGGACTCAAAAAGACTTTATCCCACTAGGGAAATAAAGCGAACAAGAGATTATCATAATTTGGATAATAACTCAAGGATACGTAACCGAACTTGGCAGGATCGAAAAGCATTTATCCCTCTTGAAAGATAAAGCGAATTAGACACACTTGGAGTGTGCTTGAAAAGAGACTACCATAGCTTGGATGATAACTCAAAGGTACGGAACCGAACTAGGAAGAATCTAAAAAACTTCATCTTACTTGGGAAATAAAGCAAACAAGAGACTATCATAACATGAATGATAACTCAAAGAAACGAAACCGAACTTGGCGGGATATAAAAGCATTTACCCCACATGGGAGATAAAGAAAACAAGAGACTATCATAACTTTTGATGAAAACTCAAATATATAAAACTGAACTTGGCGGGATCGAAAATTATTTATCCCACTTGGGAGATAAAGAAAACAAGACACACCTTGAGCGAGCTTAAAAAGAGACTATCATAACTTGCATGATAACTCAAAGATACGAAACTGAACTTGGCGGGATAGAAAAGCATTTATCCTACTTGGGACATAAAGAAAACAAGAAACTATCATAAAATGGATGAAAACTCAAATATAAGAAACCGAACTTGGCGGGATCAAAAATTATTTATCCCACTTGGGAGATAAAGAAAACAAGACACACCTTGAGCGAGCTTGAAAAGAGACTATCGTAACTTAGATGATAACTCAAATAAACGAAACCAGACTTGGCGGAATCGAAAAGACTTTTTCCCCCTTGGGAGATAAAGAGAACAAGAGACTATCATAACTTGGATGATAGCTCAAAGATACGAAATCGGAGTTGGCAGGATCGAAAAGCATTTATCCCTCTAGGGAGATTAAGAGAACAGGACACACCTTGAGTGAGCTTGAAAAGAAACTATCATAACTTGGATGATAACTCAAATAAACGAAACCGGACTTGGCGGAATCGAAAAGACTTTATCCCCCTTGGGAGATAAAGCGAACAAGAGACTATCATAACTTGGATGATAGCTCAAAGATACGAAATCGGACTTGGCAGGATCGAAAAGCATTTATCCCTCCTAGGAGATAAAGAGAACAGGACACACCTTGAGTGAGCTTGAAAAGAAACTATCATAACTAGGATGATAACTCAAATAAACGAAACCGGACTTGGCAGAATCGAAAAGACTTTATCCCCCTGGGAGATAAAGCAAACAAGAGACAATCATAACTTGGATGATAGATCAAAGATACGAAACCGGACTGGTCGGACTCAAAAAGACTTTATATCACTAGGGAAATAAAGCGAACAAGAGACTATCATAATTTGGATAATAACTCAAAGATACGTAACCGAACTTGGCAGGATCGAAAAGCATTTATCCCTCTTGAGAGATAAAGCGAATTAGACACACTTGGAGTGAGCTTGAAAAGAGACTACCATAGGTTGGATGATAACTCAAAGGTACGAAACCGAACTTGGAGGAATCTAAAAAACTTCATCTTACTTGGGAAATAAAGCAAACAAGAGAATATCATAACATGAATGATAACTCAAAGAAACGAAACCGAACTTGGCAGGATATAAAAGCATTTACCCCACTTGGGAGATAAAGAAAACAAGAGACTATCATAATTTGGATGAAAACTCAAATATATGAAACTGAACTTGGCGGAATTGAAAATTATTTATCCCACTTGGGAGATAAAGAAAACAAGACACACCTTGAGCGAGCTGAAAAAGAGACTAACATAACTTGGATGATAACTCAAAGATACGAAACCGAACCTTGCGAAATAGAAAAGCATTTATCCTACTTAGGACATAAAGAAAACAAGAGATTATCATAAAATGGATGAAAAATCAAATATAAGATACCGAACTTGGCGGGATCAAAAATTATTTATCCCACTTGGGACATAAAGAAAACAAGACACACCTTGAGCGAGCTTGAAAAGAGACTATCATAACTTGAATGATAACTCAAATAAACGAAACCGGACTTGGCGGAATAGAAAAGACTTTATACCCCTTGGGAGATAAAGCGAACAAGAGACTATCATAACTTGGATGATAGCTCAAAGATACGAAATCGGACTTGGCAGGATCGAAAAGCATTTATCCCTCTTGGGAGATAAAGAGAACAGGACACACCTTGAGTGAGCTTGAAAAGAAACTATCATAACTTGGATGATAACTCAAATAAACGAAACCGGACTTGGCGGAATCGAAAAGACTTTATCCCCCTTGGGAGATAAAGCGAACAAGAGACTATCATAACTTGGATGACAACTCAAAGATACGAAATCGGACTTGGCAAGATCGAAAAGCATTTATCCCTCCTGGGAGATAAAGAGAACAGGACACACCTTGAGTGAGCTTGAAAAGAAACTATCATAACTTGGATGATAACTCAAATAAACGAAACCGGACTTGGCAGAATCCAAAAGACTTTATCCCCCTGGGAGATAAAGCAAAGAAGAGACTATCATAACTTGGATGATAGCTCAAAGATACGAAACCGGACTGGTCGGACTCAAAAAGACTTTATCCCACTAGGGAAATAAAGCGAACAAGAGATTATCATAATTTGGATAATAACTCAAGGATACGTAACCGAACTTGGCAGGATCGAAAAGCATTTATCCCTCTTGAAAGATAAAGCGAATTAGACACACTTGGAGTGTGCTTGAAAAGAGACTACCATAGCTTGGATGATAACTCAAAGGTACGGAACCGAACTAGGAAGAATCTAAAAAACTTCATCTTACTTGGGAAATAAAGCAAACAAGAGACTATCATAACATGAATGATAACTCAAAGAAACGAAACCGAACTTGGCGGGATATAAAAGCATTTACCCCACATGGGAGATAAAGAAAACAAGAGACTATCATAACTTTGGATGAAAACTCAAATATATAAAACTGAACTTGGCGGGATCGAAAATTATTTATCCCACTTGGGAGATAAAGAAAACAAGACACACCTTGAGCGAGCTTAAAAAGAGACTATCATAACTTGGATGATAACTCTAAGATACGAAACTGAACTTGGCAGGATAGAAAAGCATTTATCCTACTTGGGACATAAAGAAAACAAGAAACTATCATAAAATGGATGAAAACTCAAATATAAGAAACCGAACTTGGCGGGATCGAAAATTATTTATCCCACATGGGAGATAAAGAAAACAAGACACACCTTGAGCGAGCTTGAAAAGAGACTATCGTAACTTAGATGATAACTCAAATAAACGAAACCAGACTTGGCGGAATCGAAAAGACTTTATCCCCCTTGGGAGATAAAGAGAACAAGAGACTATAATAACTTGGATGATAGCTCAAAGATACGAAATCGAACTTGGCAGGATCGAAAAGCATTTATCCCTCTTGGGAGATTAAGAGAACAGGACACACCTTGAGTGAGCTTGAAAAGAAACTATCATAACTTGGATGATAACTCAAATAAACGAAACCGGACTTGGTGGAATCGAAAAGACTTTATCCCCATTGGGAGATAAAGCGAACAAGAGACTATCATAACTTGGATGATAGCTCAAAGATACGAAATCGGACTTGGCAGGATCGAAAAGCATTTATTCCTCCTGGGAGATAAAGAGAACAGGACACGCCTTGAGTGAGCTTGAAAAGAAACTATCATAACTTGGATGATAACTCAAATAAACGAAACCGGACTTGGCAGAATCCAAAAGACTTTATCCCCCTGGGAGATAAAGCAAACAAGAGACTATCATAACTTGGATGATAGCTCAAAGATACGAAACCGGACTGGTCGGACTCAAAAAGACTTTATCCCACTAGGGAAATAAAGCGAACAAGAGATTATCATAATTTGGATAATAACTCAAAGATACGTAACCGAACTTGGCAGGATCGAAAAGCATTTATCCCTCTTGAGAGATAAAGCGAATTAGACACACTTGGAGTGTGCTTGAAAAGAGACTACCATAGCTTGGATGATAACTCAAAGGTACGGAACCGAACTAGGAAGAATCTAAAAAACTTCATCTTACTTGGGAAATAAAGCAAACAACAGACTATCATAACATGAATGATAACTCAAAGAAACGAAACCGAACTTGGCGGGATATAAAAGCATTTACCCCACATGGGAGATAAAGAAAACAAGAGACTATCATAACTTTGGATGAAAACTCAAATATATAAAACTGAACTTGGCGGGATCGAAAATTATTTATCCCACTTGGGAGATAAAGAAAACAAGACACACCTTGAGCGAGCTTAAAAAGAGACTATCATAACTTGGATGATAACTCTAAGATACGAAACTGAACTTGGCAGGATAGAAAAGCATTTATCCTACTTGGGACATAAAGAAAACAAGAAACTATCATAAAATGGATGAAAACTCAAATATAAGAAACCGAACTTGGAGGGATCGAAAATTATTTATCCCACATGGGAGATAAAGAAAACAAGACACACCTTGAGCGAGCATGAAAAGAGACTATCGTAACTTAGATGATAACTCAAATAAACGAAACCAGACTTGGCGGAATCGAAAAGACTTTATCCCCCTTGGGAGATAAAGAGAACAAGATACTATCATAACTTGGATGATAGCTCAAAGATACGAAATCGGACTTGGCAGGATCGAAAAGCATTTATTCCTCTTGGGAGATTAAGAGAACAGGACACACCTTGAGTGAGCTTGAAAAGAAACTATCATAACTTGGATGATAACTCAAATAAACGAAACCGGACTTGGCGGAATCGAAAAGACTTTATCCCCCTTGGGAGATAAAGCGAACAAGAGACTATCATAACTTGGATGATAGATCAAAGATACGAAATCGGACTTGGCAGGATCGAAAAGCATTTATCCCTCTTGGGAGATAAAGAGAACAGGACACAGCTTGAGTGAGCTTGAAAAGAAACTATCATAACTTGGATGATAACTCAAATTAACGAAACCGGACTTGGCGGAATCGAAAAGACTTTATCCCCCTTGGGAGATAAAGCGAACAAGAGACTATCATAACTTGGATGACAACTCAAAGATACGAAATCGGACTTGGCAGGATCGAAAAGCATTTATTCCTCATGGGAGATAAAGAGAACAGGACACGCCTTGAGTGAGCTTGAAAAGAAACTATCATAACTTGGATGATAACTCAAATAAACGAAACCGGACTTGGCAGAATCCAAAAGACTTTATCCCCCTGGGAGATAAAGAAAACAAGAGACTATCATAACTTGAATGATAGCTCAAAGATACGAAACCGGACTGGTCGGACTCAAAAAGACTTTATCCCACTAGGGAAATAAAGCGAACAAGAGATTATCATAATTTGGATAATAACTCAAAGATACGTAACCGAACTTGGCAGGATCGAAAAGCATTTATCCCTCTTGAGAGATAAAGCGAACTAGACACACTTGGAGTGTGCTTGAAAAGAGACTACCATAGCTTGGATGATAACTCAAAGGTACGGAACCGAACTAGGAAGAATCTAAAAAACTTCATCTTACTTGGGAAATAAAGCAAACAAGAGACTATCATAACATGAATGATAACTCAAAGAAACGAAACCGAACTTGGCGGGATATAAAAGCATTTACCCCACATGGGAGATAAAGAAAACAAGAGACTATCATAACTTTGGATGAAAACTCAAATATATAAAACTGAACTTGGCGGGATCGAAAATTATTTATCCCACTTGGGAGATAAAGAAAACAAGACACACCTTGAGCGAGCTTAAAAAGAGACTATCATAACTTGGATGATAACTCTAAGATACGAAACTGAACTTGGCAGGATAGAAAAGCATTTATCCTACTTGGGACATAAAGAAAACAAGAAACTATCATAAAATGGATGAAAACTCAAAAATAAGAAACCGAACTTGGCGGGATCGAAAATTATTTATCCCACATGGGAGATAAAGAAAACAAGACACACCTTGAGCGAGCTTGAAAAGAGACTATCGTAACTTAGATGATAACTCAAATAAACGAAACCAGACTTGGCGGAATCGAAAAGACTTTATCCCCCTTGGGAGATAAAGAGAACAAGAGACTATCATAACTTGGATGATAGCTCAAAGATACGAAATCGGACTTGGCAGGATCGAAAAGCATTTATCCCTCTTGGGAGATTAAGAGAACAGGACACACCTTGAGTGAGCTTGAAAAGAAACTATCATAACTTGGATGATAACTCAAATAAACGAAACCGGACTTGGCGAAATCGAAAAGACTTTATCCCACTTGGGAGATAAAGCGAACAAGAGACTATCATAACTTGGATGATAGCTCAAAGATACGAAATCGGACTTGGCAGGATCGAAAAGCATTTATCCCTCTTGGGAGATAAAGAGAACAGGACACACCTTGAGTGAGCTTGAAAAGAAACTATCATAACTTGGATGATAACTCAAATTAACGAAACCGGACTTGGCGGAATCGAAAAGACTTTATCCCCCTTGGGAGATAAAGCGAACAAGAGACTATCATAACTTGGATGACAACTCAAAGATACGAAATCGGACTTGGCAGGATCGAAAAGCATTTATTCCTCCTGGGAGATAAAGAGAACAGGACACGCCTTGAGTGAGATTGAAAAGAAACTATCATAACTTGGATGATAACTCAAATAAACGAAACCGGACTTGGCAGAATCCAAAAGACTTTATCCCCCTGGGAGATAAAGAAAACAAGAGACTATCATAACTTGAATGATAGCTCAAAGATACGAAACCGGACTGGTCGGACTCAAAAAGACTTTATCCCACTAGGGAAATAAAGCGAACAAGAGATTATCATAATTTGGATAATAACTCAAAGATACGTAACCGAACTTGGCAGGATCGAAAAGCATTTATCCCTCTTGAGAGATAAAGCGAACTAGACACACTTGGAGTGTGCTTGAAAAGAGACTACCATAGCTTGGATGATAACTCAAAGGTACGGAACCGAACTTGGAGGAATCTAAAAAACTTCATCTTACTTGGGAAATAAAGCAAACAAGAGACTATCATAACATGAATGATAACTCAAAGAAACGCAACCGAACTTGGCGGGATATAAAAGCATTTACCCCACATGGGAGATAAAGAAAACAAGAGACTATCATAACTTTTGAAGAAAACTCAAATATATAAAACTGAACTTGGCGGGATCGAAAATTATTTATCCCACTTGGGAGATAAAGAAAACAAGACACACCTTGAGCGAGCTTAAAAAGAGACTATCATAACTTGGATGATAACTCAAAGATACGAAACTGAACTTGGCGGGATAGAAAAGCATTTATCCTACTTGGGACATAAAGAAAACAAGAAACTATCATAAAATGGATGAAAACTCAAATATAAGAAACCGAACTTGGCGGGATCAAAAATTATTTATCCCACTTGGGAGATAAAGAAAACAAGACACACCTTGAGCGAGCTTGAAAAGAGACTATCGTAACTTAGATGATAACTCAAATAAACGAAACCAGACTTGGCGGAATCGAAAAGACTTTATCCCCCTTGGGAGATAAAGAGAACAAGAGACTATCATAACTTGGATGATAGCTCAAAGATACGAAATCGGACTTGGCAGGATCGAAAAGCATTTATCCCTCTTGGGAGATTAAGAGAACAGGACACACCTTGAGTGAGCTTGAAAAGAAACTATCATAACTTGGATGATAACTCAAATAAACGAAACCGGACTTGGCGGAATCGAAAAGACTTTATCCCCCTTGGGAGATAAAGCGAACAAGAGACTATCATAACTTGGATGATAGCTCAAAGATACGAAATCGGACTTGGCAGGATCGAAAAGCATTTATCCCTCTTGGGAGATAAAGAGAACAGGACACACCTTGAGTGAGCTTGAAAAGAAACTATCATAACTTGGATGATAACTCAAATTAACGAAACCGGACTTGGCGGAATCGAAAAGACTTTATCCCCCTTGGGAGATAAAGCGAACAAGAGACTATCATAACTTGGATGACAACTCAAAGATACGAAATCGGACTTGGCAGGATCGAAAAGCATTTATTCCTCCTGGGAGATAAAGAGAACAGGACACGCCTTGAGTGAGATTGAAAAGAAACTATCATAACTTTGGATAATAACTCAAAGATACGTAACCGAACTTGGCAGGATCGAAAAGCATTTATCCCTCTTGAGAGATAAAGCGAACTAGACACACTTGGAGTGTGCTTGAAAAGAGACTACCATAGCTTGGATGATAACTCAAAGGTACGGAACCGAACTTGGAGGAATCTAAAAAACTTCATCTTACTTGGGAAATAAAGCAAACAAGAGACTATCATAACATGAATGATAACTCAAAGAAACGCAACCGAACTTGGCGGGATATAAAAGCATTTACCCCACATGGGAGATAAAGAAAACAAGAGACTATCATAACTTTTGAAGAAAACTCAAATATATAAAACTGAACTTGGCGGGATCGAAAATTATTTATCCCACTTGGGAGATAAAGAAAACAAGACACACCTTGAGCGAGCTTAAAAAGAGACTATCATAACTTGGATGATAACTCAAAGATACGAAACTGAACTTGGCGGGATAGAAACGCATTTATCCTACTTGGGACATAAAGAAAACAAGAAACTATCATAAAATGGATGAAAACTCAAATATAAGAAACCGAACTTGGCGGGATCAAAAATTATTTATCCCACTTGGGAGATAAAGAAAACAAGACACACCTTGAGCGAGCTTGAAAAGAGACTATCGTAACTTAGATGATAACTCAAATAAACGAAACCAGACTTGGCGGAATCGAAAAGACTTTATCCCCCTTGGGAGATAAAGAGAACAAGAGACTATCATAACTTGGATGATAGCTCAAAGATACGAAATCGGACTTGGCAGAATCGAAAAGCATTTATTCCTCATGGGAGATAAAGAGAACAGGACACGCCTTGAGTGAGCTTGAAAAGAAACTATCATAACTTGGATGATAACTCAAATAAACGAAACCGGACTTGGCAGAATCCAAAAGACTTTATCCCCCTGGGAGATAAAGAAAACAAGAGACTATCATAACTTGAATGATAGCTCAAAGATACGAAACCGGACTGGTCGGACTCAAAAAGACTTTATCCCACTAGGGAAATAAAGCGAACAAGAGATTATCATAATTTGGATAATAACTCTAAGATACGTAACCGAACTTGGCAGGATCGAAAAGCATTTATCCCTCTTGAGAGATAAAGCGAACTAGACACACTTGGAGTGTGCTTGAAAAGAGACTACCATAGCTTGGATGATAACTCAAAGGTACGGAACCGAACTAGGAAGAATCTAAAAAACTTCATCTTACTTGGGAAATAAAGCAAACAAGAGACTATCATAACATGAATGATAACTCAAAGAAACGAAACCGAACTTGGCGGGATATAAAAGCATTTACCCCACATGGGAGATAAAGAAAACAAGAGACTATCATAACTTTGGATGAAAACTCAAATATATAAAACTGAACTTGGCGGGATCGAAAATTATTTATCCCACTTGGGAGATAAAGAAAACAAGACACACCTTGAGCGAGCTTAAAAAGAGACTATCATAACTTGGATGATAACTCTAAGATACGAAACTGAACTTGGCAGGATAGAAAAGCATTTATCCTACTTGGGACATAAAGAAAACAAGAAACTATCATAAAATGGATGAAAACTCAAATATAAGAAACCGAACTTGGCGGGATCGAAAATTATTTATCCCACATGGGAGATAAAGAAAACAAGACACACCTTGAGCGAGCTTGAAAAGAGACTATCGTAACTTAGATGATAACTCAAATAAACGAAACCAGACTTGGCGGAATCGAAAAGACTTTATCCCCCTTGGGAGATAAAGAGAACAAGAGACTATCATAACTTGGATGATAGCTCAAAGATACGAAATCGGACTTGGCAGGATCGAAAAGCATTTATCCCTCTTGGGAGATTAAGAGAACAGGACACACCTTGAGTGAGCTTGAAAAGAAACTATCATAACTTGGATGATAACTCAAATAAACGAAATCGGACTTGGCGGAATCGAAAAGACTTTATCCCCCTTGGGAGATAAAGCGAACAAGAGACTATCATAACTTGGATGATAGCTCAAAGATACGAAATCGGACTTGGCAGGATCGAAAAGCATTTATCCCTCTTGGGAGATAAAGAGAACAGGACACACCTTGAGTGAGCTTGAAAAGAAACTATCATAACTTGGATGATAACTCAAATTAACGAAACCGGACTTGGCGGAATCGAAAAGACTTTATCCCCCTTGGGAGATAAAGCGAACAAGAGACTATCATAACTTGGATGACAACTCAAAGATACGAAATCGGACTTGGCAGGATCGAAAAGCATTTATTCCTCCTGGGAGATAAAGAAAACATGACACGCCTTGAGTGAGATTGAAAAGAAACTATCATAACTTGGATGATAACTCAAATAAACGAAACCGGACTTGGCAGAATCCAAAAGACTTTATCCCCCTGGGAGATAAAGAAAACAAGAGACTATCATAACTTGAATGATAGCTCAAAGATACGAAACCGGACTGGTCGGACTCAAAAAGACTTTATCCCACTAGGGAAATAAAGCGAACAAGAGATTATCATAATTTGGATAATAACTCAAAGATACGTAACCGAACTTGGCAGGATCGAAAAGCATTTATCCCTCTTGAGAGATAAAGCGAACTAGACACACTTGGAGTGTGCTTGAAAAGAGACTACCATAGCTTGGATGATAACTCAAAGGTACGGAACCGAACTTGGAGGAATCTAAAAAACTTCATCTTACTTGGGAAATAAAGCAAACAAGAGACTATCATAACATGAATGATAACTCAAAGAAACGCAACCGAACTTGGCGGGATATAAAAGCATTTACCCCACATGGGAGATAAAGAAAACAAGAGACTATCATAACTTTTGAAGAAAACTCAAATATATAAAACTGAACTTGGCGGGATCGAAAATTATTTATCCCACTTGGGAGATAAAGAAAACAAGACACACCTTGAGCGAGCTTAAAAAGAGACTATCATAACTTGGATGATAACTCAAAGATACGAAACTGAACTTGGCGGGATAGAAAAGCATTTATCCTACTTGGGACATAAAGAAAACAAGAAACTATCATAAAATGGATGAAAACTCAAATATAAGAAACCGAACTTGGCGGGATCAAAAATTATTTATCCCACTTGGGAGATAAAGAAAACAAGACACACCTTGAGCGAGCTTGAAAAGAGACTATCGTAACTTAGATGATAACTCAAATAAACGAAACCAGACTTGGCGGAATCGAAAAGACTTTATCCCCCTTGGGAGATAAAGAGAACAAGATACTATCATAACTTGGATGATAGCTCAAAGATACGAAATCGGACTTGGCAGGATCGAAAAGCATTTATCCCTCTTGGGAGATTAAGAGAACAGGACACACCTTGAGTGAGCTTGAAAAGAAACTATCATAACTTGGATGATAACTCAAATAAACGAAACCGGACTTGGCGGAATCGAAAAGACTTTATCCCCCTTGGGAGATAAAGCGAACAAGAGACTATCATAACTTGGATGATAGCTCAAAGATACGAAATCGGACTTGGCAGGATCGAAAAGCATTTATCCCTCTTGGGAGATAAAGAGAACAGGACACACCTTGAGTGAGCTTGAAAAGAAACTATCATAACTTGGATGATAACTCAAATTAACGAAACCGGACTTGGCGGAATCGAAAAGACTTTATCCCCCTTGGGAGATAAAGCGAACAAGAGACTATCATAACTTGGATGACAACTCAAAGATACGAAATCGGACTTGGCAGGATCGAAAAGCATTTATTCCTCCTGGGAGATAAAGAGAACAGGACACGCCTTGAGTGAGATTGAAAAGAAACTATCATAACTTGGATGATAACTCAAATAAACGAAACCGGACTTGGCAGAATCCAAAAGACTTTATCCCCCTGGGAGATAAAGAAAACAAGAGACTATCATAACTTGAATGATAGCTCAAAGATACGAAACCGGACTGGTCGGACTCAAAAAGACTTTATCCCACTAGGGAAATAAAGCGAACAAGAGATTATCATAATTTGGATAATAACTCAAAGATACGTAACCGAACTTGGCAGGATCGAAAAGCATTTATCCCTCTTGAGAGATAAAGCGAACTAGACACACTTGGAGTGTGCTTGAAAAGAGACTACCATAGCTTGGATGATAACTCAAAGGTACGGAACCGAACTAGGAAGAATCTAAAAAACTTCATCTTACTTGGGAAATAAAGCAAACAAGAGACTATCATAACATGAATGATAACTCAAAGAAACGAAACCGAACTTGGCGGGATATAAAAGCATTTACCCCACATGGGAGATAAAGAAAACAAGAGACTATCATAACTTTGGATGAAAACTCAAATATATAAAACTGAACTTGGCGGGATCGAAAATTATTTATCCCACTTGGGAGATAAAGAAAACAAGACACACCTTGAGCGAGCTTAAAAAGAGACTATCATAACTTGGATGATAACTCAAAGATACGAAACTGAACTTGGCGGGATAGAAACGCATTTATCCTACTTGGGACATAAAGAAAACAAGAAACTATCATAAAATGGATGAAAACTCAAATATAAGAAACCGAACTTGGCGGGATCAAAAATTATTTATCCCAATTGGGAGATAAAGAAAACAAGACACACCTTGAGCGAGCTTGAAAAGAGACTATCGTAACTTAGATGATAACTCAAATAAACGAAACCAGACTTGGCGGAATCGAAAAGACTTTATCCCCCTTGGGAGATAAAGAGAACAAGAGACTATCATAACTTGGATGATAGCTCAAAGATACGAAATCGGACTTGGCAGAATCGAAAAGCATTTATCCCTCTAGGGAGATTAAGAGAACAGGACACACCTTGAGTGAGCTTGAAAAGAAAGTATCATAACTTGGATGATAACTCAAATAAACGAAACCGGACTTGGCGGAATCAAAAAGACTTTATCCCCCTTGGGAGATAAAGCGAACAAGAGACTATCATAACTTGGATGATAGCTCAAAGATACGAAATCGGACTTGGCAGGATCGAAAAGCATTTATCCCTCCTGGGAGATAAAGAGAACATGACACAGCTTGAGTGAGCTTGAAAAGAAACTATCATAACTTGGATGATAACTCAAATAAACGAAACCGGACTTGGCAGAATCGAAAAGACTTTATCCCCCTGGGAGATAAAGCAAACAAGAGACAATCATAACTTGGATGATAGCTCAAAGATACGAAACCGGACTGGTCGGACTCAAAAAGACTTTATATCACTAGGGAAATAAAGCGAACAAGAGACTATCATAATTTGGATAATAACTCAAAGATACGTAACCGAACTTGGCACGATCGAAAAGCATTTATCCCTCTTGAGAGATAAAGCGAATTAGACACACTTGGAGTGAGCTTGAAAAGAGACTACCATAGCTTGGATGATAACTCAAAGGTACGAAACCGAACTTGGAGGAATCTAAAAAACTTCATCTTACTTGGGAAATAAAGCAAACAAGAGAATATCATAACATGAATGATAACTCAAAGAAACGAAACCGAACTTGGCAGGATATAAAAGCAATTACCCCACTTGGGAGATAAAGAAAACAAGAGACTATCATAATTTGGATGAAAACTCAAATATATGAAACTGAACTTGGCGGAATCAAAAATTATTTATCCCACTTGGGAGATAAAGAAAACAAGACACACCTTGAGCGAGCTTAAAAAGAGACTAACTTAACTTGGATGATAACTCAAAGATATGAAACCGAACCTTGCGAAATAGAAAAGCATTTATCCTACTTAGGACATAAAGAAAACAAGAGACTATCATAAAATGGATGAAAAATCAAATATAAGATACCGAACTTGGCGGGATCAAAAATTATTTATCCCACTTGGGACATAAAGAAAACAAGACACACCTTGAGCGAGCTTTAAAAGAGACTATCATAACTTGGATGATAACTCAAATAAACGACACTGGACTTGGCGGAATAGAAAAGACTTTATACCCCTTGGGAGATAAAGCGAACAAGAGACTATCATAACTTGGATGATAGCTCAAAGATACGAAATCGGACTTGGCAGGATCGAAAAGCATTTATCCCTCTTGGGAGATAAAGATAACATGACACACCTTGAGTGAGCTTGAAAAGAAACTATCATAACTTGGATGATAACTCAAATAAACGAAACCGGACTTGGCGGAATCGAAAAGACTTTATCCACCTTGGGAGATAAAGCGAACAAGAGACTATCATAACTTGGATGACAACTCAAAGATATGAAATCGGACTTGGCAGGATCGAAAAGCATTTATCCCTCCTGGGAGATAAAGAGAACAGGACACACCTTGAGTGAGCTTGAAAAGAAACTATCATAACTTGGATGATAACTCAAATAAACGAAACCGGACTTGGCAGAATCCAAAAGACTTTATCCCCCTGGGAGATAAAGCAAACAAGAGACTATCATAACTTGGATGATAGCTCAAAGATACGAAACCGGACTGGTCGGACTCAAAAAGACTTTATCCCACTAGGGAAATAAAGCGAACAAGAGATTATCATAATTTGGATAATAACTCAAAGATACGTAACCGAACTTGGCAGGATCGAAAAGCATTTATCCCTCTTGAGAGATAAAGCGAATTAGACACACTTGGAGTGTGCTTGAAAAGAGACTACCATAGCTTGGATGATAACTCAAAGGTACGGAACCGAACTTGGAGGAATCTAAAAAACTTCATCTTACTTGGGAAATAAAGCAAACAAGAGACTATCATAACATGAATGATAACTCAAAGAAACGAAACCGAACTTGGCGGGATATAAAAGCATTTACCCCACATGGGAGATAAAGAAAACAAGAGACTATCATAACTTTTGATGAAAACTCAAATATATAAAACTGAACTTGGCGGGATCGAAAATTATTTATCCCACTTGGGAGATAAAGAAAACAAGACACACCTTGAGCGAGCTTAAAAAGAGACTATCATAACTTGGATGATAACTCAAAGATA
Source organism: Lathyrus aphaca (assembly GCA_963966055.1). NCBI lineage: Eukaryota > Viridiplantae > Streptophyta > Magnoliopsida > Fabales > Fabaceae > Lathyrus > Lathyrus aphaca. The sequence goes on along the minus strand of OZ014521.1, from coordinate 401,567,753 downwards.
CGAAACTGAACTTGGCGGGATAGAAAAGCATTTATCCTACTTGGGACATAAAGAAAACAAGAAACTATCATAAAATGGATGAAAACTCAAATATAAGAAACCGAACTTGGCGGGATCAAAAATTATTTATCCCACTTGGGAGATAAAGAAAACAAGACACACCTTGAGCGAGCTTGAAAAGAGACTATCGTAACTTAGATGATAACTCAAATAAACGAAACCAGACTTGGCGGAATCGAAAAGACTTTGTCCCCCTTGGGAGATAAAGAGAACAAGAGACTATCATAACTTGGATGATAGCTCAAAGATACGAAATCGGACTTGGCAGAATCGAAAAGCATTTATCCCTCTAGGGAGATTAAGAGAACAGGACACACCTTGAGTGAGCTTGAAAAGAAAGTATCATAACTTGGATGATAACTCAAATAAACGAAACCGGACTTGGCGGAATCAAAAAGACTTTATCCCCCTTGGGAGATAAAGCGAACAAGAGACTATCATAACTTGGATGATAGCTCAAAGATACGAAATCGGACTTGGCAGGATCGAAAAGCATTTATCCCTCCTGGGAGATAAAGAGAACATGACACAGCTTGAGTGAGCTTGAAAAGAAACTATCATAACTTGGATGATAACTCAAATAAACGAAACCGGACTTGGCAGAATCGAAAAGACTTTATCCCCCTGGGAGATAAAGAAAACAAGAGACAATCATAACTTGGATGATAGCTCAAAGATACGAAACCGGACTGGTCGGACTCAAAAAGACTTTATATCACTAGGGAAATAAAGCGAACAAGAGACTATCATAATTTGGATAATAACTCAAAGATACGTAACCGAACATGGCACGATCGAAAAGCATTTATCCCTCTTGAGAGATAAAGCGAATTAGACACACTTGGAGTGAGCTTGAAAAGAGACTACCATAGCTTGGATGATAACTCAAAGGTACGAAACCGAACTTGGAGGAATCTAAAAAACTTCATCTTACTTGGGAAATAAAGCAAACAAGAGAATATCATAACATGAATGATAACTCAAAGAAACGAAACCGAACTTGGCAGGATATAAAAGCAATTACCCCACTTGGGAGATAAAGAAAACAAGAGACTATCATAATTTGGATGAAAACTCAAATATATGAAACTGAACTTGGCGGAATCAAAAATTATTTATCCCACTTGGGAGATAAAGAAAACAAGACACACCTTGAGCGAGCTTAAAAAGAGACTAACTTAACTTGGATGATAACTCAAAGATATGAAACCGAACCTTGCGAAATAGAAAAGCATTTATCCTACTTAGGACATAAAGAAAACAAGAGACTATCATAAAATGGATGAAAAATCAAATATAAGATACCGAACTTGGCGGGATCAAAAATTATTTATCCCACTTGGGACATAAAGAAAACAAGACACACCTTGAGCGAGCTTGAAAAGAGACTATCATAACTTGGATGATAACTCAAATAAACGACACCGGACTTGGCGGAATAGAAAAGACTTTATACCCCTTGGGAGATAAAGCGAACAAGAGACTATCATAACTTGGATGATAGCTCAAAGATACGAAATCGGACTTGGCAGGATCGAAAAGCATTTATCCCTCTTGGGAGATAAAGAGAACAGGACACACCTTGAGTGAGCTTGAAAAGAAACTATCATAACTTGGATGATAACTCAAATAAACGAAACCGGACTTGGAGGAATCGAAAAGACTTTATCCCCCTTGGGAGATAAAGCGAACAAGAGACTATCATAACTTGGATGACAACTCAAAGATATGAAATCGGACTTGGCAGGATCGAAAAGCATTTATCCCTCCTGGGAGATAAAGAGAACAGGACACACCTTGAGTGAGCTTGAAAAGAAACTATCATAACTTGGATGATAACTCAAATAAACGAAACCGGACTTGGCAGAATCCAAAAGACTTTATCCCCCTGGGAGATAAAGCAAACAAGAGACTATCATAACTTGGATGATAGCTCAAAGATACGAAACCGGACTGGTCGGACTCAAAAAGACTTTATCCCACTAGGGAAATAAAGCGAACAAGAGATTATCATAATTTGGATAATAACTCAAAGATACGTAACCGAACTTGGCAGGATCGAAAAGCATTTATCCCTCTTGAGAGATAAAGCGAATTAGACACACTTGGAGTGTGCTTGAAAAGAGACTACCATAGCTTGGATGATAACTCAAAGGTACGGAACCGAACTTGGAGGAATCTAAAAAACTTCATCTTACTTGGGAAATAAAGCAAACAAGAGACTATCATAACATGAATGATAACTCAAAGAAACGAAACCGAACTTGGCGGGATATAAAAGCATTTACCCCACATGGGAGATAAAGAAAACAAGAGACTATCATAACTTTTGATGAAAACTCAAATATATAAAACTGAACTTGGCGGGATCGAAAATTATTTATCCCACTTGGGAGATAAAGAAAACAAGACACACCTTGAGCGAGCTTAAAAAGAGACTATCATAACTTGGATGATAACTCAAAGATACGAAACTGAACTTGGCGGGATAGAAAAGCATTTATCCTACTTGGGACATAAAGAAAACAAGAAACTATCATAAAATGGATGAAAACTCAAATATAAGAAACCGAACTTGGCGGGATCAAAAATTATTTATCCCACTTGGGAGATAAAGAAAACAAGACACACCTTGAGCGAGCTTGAAAAGAGACTATCGTAACTTAGATGATAACTCAAATAAACGAAACCAGACTTGGCGGAATCGAAAAGACTTTGTCCCCCTTGGGAGATAAAGAGAACAAGAGACTATCATAACTTGGATGATAGCTCAAAGATACGAAATCGGACTTGGCAGGATTGAAAAGCATTTATCCCTCTAGGGAGATTAAGAGAACAGGACACACCTTGAGTGAGCTTGAAAAGAAACTATCATAACTTGGATGATAACTCAAATAAACGAAACCGGACTTGGCGGAATCGAAAAGACTTTATCCCCCTTGGGAGATAAAGCGAACAAGAGACTATCATAACTTGGATGATAGCTCAAAGATACGAAATCGGACTTGGCAGGATCGAAAAGCATTTATCCCTCCTGGGAGATAAAGAGAACAGGACACACCTTGAGTGAGCTTGAAAAGAAACTATCATAACTAGGATGATAACTCAAATAAACGAAACCGGACTTGGCAGAATCGAAAAGACTTTATCCCCCTGGGAGATAAAGCAAACAAGAGACAATCATAACTTGGATGATAGATCAAAGATACGAAACCGGACTGGTCGGACTCAAAAAGACTTTATATCACTAGGGAAATAAAGCGAACAAGAGACTATCATAATTTGGATAATAACTCAAAGATACGTAACCGAACTTGGCAGGATCGAAAAGCATTTATCCCTCTTGAGAGATAAAGCGAATTAGACACACTTGGAGTGAGCTTGAAAAGAGACTACCATAGCTTGGATGATAACTCAAAGGTACGAAACCGAACTTGGAGGAATCTAAAAAACTTCATCTTACTTGGGAAATAAAGCAAACAAGAGAATATCATAACATGAATGATAACTCAAAGAAACGAAACCGAACTTGGCAGGATATAAAAGCATTTACCCCACTTGGGAGATAAAGAAAACAAGAGACTATCATAATTTGGATGAAAACTCAAATATATGAAACTGAACTTGGCGGAATTGAAAATTATTTATCCCACTTGGGAGATAAAGAAAACAAGACACACCTTGAGCGAGCTTAAAAAGAGACTAACATAACTTGGATGATAACTCAAAGATACGAAACCGAACCTTGCGAAATAGAAAAGCATTTATCCTACTTAGGACATAAAGAAAACAAGAGACTATCATAAAATGGATGAAAAATCAAATATAAGATACCGAACTTGGAGGGATCAAAAATTATTTATCCCACTTGGGACATAAAGAAAACAAGACACACCTTGAGCGAGCTTAAAAAGAGACTATCATAACTTGGATGATAACTCAAATAAACGAAACCGGACTTGGCGGAATAGAAAAGACTTTATACCCCTTGGGAGATAAAGCGAATAAGAGACTATCATAACTTGGATGATAGCTCAAAGATACGAAATCGGACTTGGCAGGATCGAAAAGCATTTATCCCTCTTGGGAGATAAAGAGAACAGGACACGCCTTGAGTGAGCTTGAAAAGAAACTATCATAACTTGGATGATAACTCAAATAAACGAAACCGGACTTGGTGGAATCGAAAAGACTTTATCCCCCTTGGGAGATAAAGCGAACAAGAGACTATCATAACTTGGATGACAACTCAAAGATACGAAATCGGACTTGGCAGGATCGAAAAGCATTTATCCCTCCTGGGAGATAAAGAGAACAGGACACACCTTGAGTGAGCTTGAAAAGAAACTATCATAACTTGGATGATAACTCAAATAAACGAAACCGGACTTGGCAGAATCCAAAAGACTTTATCCCCCTGGGAGATAAAGCAAACAAGAGACTATCATAACTTGGATGATAGCTCAAAGATACGAAACCGGACTGGTCGGACTCAAAAAGACTTTATATCACTAGGGAAATAAAGCGAACAAGAGACTATCATAATTTGGATAATAACTCAAAGATACGTAACCGAACTAGGCAGGATCGAAAAGCATTTATCCCTCTTGAGAGATAAAGCGAATTAGACACACTTGGAGTGAGCTTGAAAAGAGACTACCATAGCTTGGATGATAACTCAAAGGTACGAAACCGAACTTGGAGGAATCTAAAAAACTTCATCTTACTTGGGAAATAAAGCAAACAAGAGACTATCATAACATGAATGATAACTCAAAGAAACGAAACCGAACTTGGCAGGATATAAAAGCATTTACCCCACTTGGGAGATAAAGAAAACAAGAGACTATCATAATTTGGATGAAAACTCAAATATACGAAACTGAACTTGGCGGGATCAAAAATTATTTATCCCACTTGGGAGATAAAGAAAACAAGACACACCTTGAGCGAGCTTAAAAAGAGACTAACATAACTTGGATGATAACTCAAAGATACGAAACTGAACCTTGCGAGATAGAAAAGCATTTATCCTACTTGGGACATAAAGAAAACAAGAGACTATCATAAAATGGATGAAAAATCAAATATAAGATACCGAACTTGGCGGGATCAAAAATTATTTATCCCACTTGGGACATAAAGAAAACAAGACACACCTTGAGCGAGCTTGAAAAGAGACTATCATAACTTGGATGATAACTCAAATAAACGAAACCGGACATGGCGGAATAGAAAAGACTTTATACCCCTTGGGAGATAAAGCGAACAAAAGACTATCATCACTTGGATGATAGCTCAAATATACGAAATCGTACTTGGCAGGATCGAAAAACATTTATCCCTCTTGGGAGATAAAGAGAACAAGACACACCTTGCGTTAGCTTGAAAAGAAACTATCATAACTTGGATGATAACTCAAATAAACGAAACCGGACTTGGTGGAATCGAAAAGACTTTATCCCCCTTGGGAGATAAAGCGAACAAGAGACTATCATAACTTGGATGACAGCACAAAGATACGAAATCGGACTTGGCAGGATCGAAAAGCATTTATCCCTCCTGGGAGATAAAGAGAACAGGACACACCTTGAGTGAGCTTGAAAAGAAACTATCATAACTTGGATGATAACTCAAATAAACGAAACCGGACTTGGCAGAATCCAAAAGACTTTATCCCCCTGGGAGATAAAGCAAACAAGAGACAATCATAACTTGGATGATAGCTCAAAGATACGAAACCGAACTGGTCGGACTCAAAAAGACTTTATCCCACTAGGGAAATAAAGCGAACAAGAGATTATCATAATTTGGATAATAACTCAAAGATACGTAACCGAACTTGGCAGGATCGAAAAGCATTTATCCCTCTTGAGAGATAAAGTGAATTAGACACACTTGGAGTGAGCTTGAAAAGAGACTACCATAGCTTGGATGATAACTCAAAGGTACGAACCGAACTTGGAGGAATCTAAAAAACTTCATCTTACTTGGGAAATAAAGCAAACAAGAGACTATCATAACATGAATGATAACTCAAAGAAACGAAACCGAACTTGGCAGGATATAAAAGCATTTACCCCACTTGGGAGATAAAGAAAACAAGAGACTATCATAATATAGATGAAAACTCAAATATATGAAACTGAACTTGGCGGGATCGAAAATTATTTATCCCACTTGGGAGATAAAGAAAACAAGACACACCTTGAGCGAGCTTAAAAAGAGACTCACATAACTTGGATGATAACTCAAAGATACGAAACCGAACCTTGCGAGATAGAAAAGCATTTATCCTACTTGGGACATAAAGAAAACAAGAGACTATCATAAAATGGATGAAAAATCAAATATAAGATACCGAACTTGGCGGGATCAAAAATTATTTATCCCACTTGGGACATAAAGAAAACAAGACACACCTTGAGCGAGCTTGAAAAGAGACTATCATAACTTGGATGATAACTCAAATAAACGAAATCGGACTTGGCGGAATAGAAAAGACTTTATACCCCTTGGGAGATAAAGCGAACAAGAGACTATCATAACTTGGATGATAGCTCAAATATACGAAATCGGACTTGGCAGGATCGAAAAGCATTTATTCCTCTTGGGAGATAAAGAGAACAGGACACACCTTGAGTGAGCTTGAAAAGAAACTATCATAACTCTGATGATAACTCAAATAAACGAAACCAGACTTGGCGAAATCGAAAAGACTTTATCCCCCTTGGGAGATAAAGCGAACAAGAGACTATCATAACTTGGATGACAACTCAAAGATACGAAATCGGACTTGGCAGGATCGAAAAGCATTTATCCCTCCTGGGAGATAAAGAGAACAGGACACACCTTGAGTGAGCTTGAAAAGAAACTATCATAACTTGGATGATAACTCAAATAAACGAAACCGGACTTGGCAGAATCCAAAAGAATTTATCCCCCTGGGAGATAAAGCAAACAAGAGACTATCATAACTTGGAAGATAGCTCAAAGATACGAATCCGGACTGGTCGGACTCAAAAAGACTTTATCCCACTAGGGAAATAAAGCGAACAAGAGATTATCATAATTTGGATAATAACTCAAAGATACGTAACCGAACTTGGCAGGATCGAAAAGCATTTATCCCTCTTGAGAGATAAAGCGAATTAGACACACTTGGAGTGAGCTTGAAAAGAGACTACCATAGCTTAGATGATAACTCAAAGGTACGGAACCGAACTTGGAGGAATCTAAAAAACTTCATCTTACTTGGGAAATAAAGCAAACAAGAGACTATCATAATATGAATGATAACTCAAAGAAACGAAACCGAACTTGGCGGGATATAAAAGCATTTACCCCACATGGGAGATAAAGAAAACAAGAGACTATCATAACTTTGGATGAAAACTCAAATATATAAAACTGAACTTGGCGGGATCGAAAATTATTTATCCCACTTGGGAGATAAAGAAAACAAGACACACCTTGAGCGAGCTTAAAAAGAGACTATCATAAATTGGATGATAACTCAAAGATACGAAACCGAACCTTGCGAGATAGAAAAGCATTTATCCTACTTGGGACATAAAGAAAACAAGAGACTATCATAAAATGGATGAAAAATCAAATATAAGATACCGAACTTGGCGGGATCAAAAATTATTTATCCCACTTGGGACATAAAGAAAACAAGACACACCTTGAGCGAGCTTGAAAAGAGACTATCATAACTTGGATGATAACTCAAATAAACGAAATCGGACTTGGCGGAATAGAAAAGACTTTATACCCCTTGGGAGATAAAGCGAACAAGAGACTATCATAACTTGGATGATAGCTCAAATATACGAAATCGGACTTGGCAGGATCGAAAAGCATTTATTCCTCTTGGGAGATAAAGAGAACAGGACACACCTTGAGTGAGCTTGAAAAGAAACTATCATAACTCTGATGATAACTCAAATAAACGAAACCAGACTTGGCGAAATCGAAAAGACTTTATCCCCCTTGGGAGATAAAGCGAACAAGAGACTATCATAACTTGGATGACAACTCAAAGATACGAAATCGGACTTGGCAGGATCGAAAAGCATTTATCCCTCCTGGGAGATAAAGAGAACAGGACACACCTTGAGTGAGCTTGAAAAGAAACTATCATAACTTGGATGATAACTCAAATAAACGAAACCGGACTTGGCAGAATCCAAAAGAATTTATCCCCCTGGGAGATAAAGCAAACAAGAGACTATCATAACTTGGATGATAGCTCAAAGATACGAATCCGGACTGGTCGGACTCAAAAAGACTTTATCCCACTAGGGAAATAAAGCGAACAAGAGATTATCATAATTTGGATAATAACTCAAAGATACGTAACCGAACTTGGCAGGATCGAAAAGCATTTATCCCTCTTGAGAGATAAAGCGAATTAGACACACTTGGAGTGAGCTTGAAAAGAGACTACCATAGCTTAGATGATAACTCAAAGGTACGGAACCGAACTTGGAGGAATCTAAAAAACTTCATCTTACTTGGGAAATAAAGCAAACAAGAGACTATCATAATATGAATGATAACTCAAAGAAACGAAACCGAACTTGGCGGGATATAAAAGCATTTACCCCACATGGGAGATAAAGAAAACAAGAGACTATCATAACTTTGGATGAAAACTCAAATATATAAAACTGAACTTGGCGGGATCGAAAATTATTTATCCCACTTGGGAGATAAAGAAAACAAGACACACCTTGAGCGAGCTTAAAAAGAGACTATCATAAATTGGATGATAACTCAAAGATACGAAACCGAACTTGGCGGGATAGAAAAGCATTTATCCTACTTGGGACATAAAGAAAACAAGGAACTATCATAAAATGGATGAAAACTCAAATATAAGATATCGAACTTGGCGGGATCAAAAATTATTTATCCCACTTGGGACATAAAGAAAACAAGACACACCTTGAGCGAGCTTGAAAAGAGACTATCATAGCTTGGATGATAACTCAAATAAACGAAACCGGACTTGGCGGAATAGAAAAGACTTTATACCCCTTGGGAGATAAAGCGAACAAGAGACTATCATAACTTGGATGATAGCTCAAATATACGAAATCGGACTTGGCAGGATCGAAAAGCATTTATCCCTCTTGGGAGATAAAGAGAACATGACACACCTTGAGTGAGCTTGAAAAGAAACTATCATAACTTGGATGATAACTCAAATAAACGAAACCGGACTTGGCGGAATCGAAAAGACTTTATCCCCCTTGGGAGATAAAGCGAACAAGAGACTATCATAACTTGGATGACAGCTCAAAGATACGAAATCGGACTTGGCAGGATCGAAAAGCATTTATCCCTCCTGGGAGATAAAGAGAACAGGACACACCTTGAGTGAGCTTGAAAAGAAACTATCATAACTTGGATGATAACTCAAATAAACGAAACCGGACTTGGCAGAATCCAAAAGACTTTATCCCCCTGGGAGATAAAGCAAACAAGAGACTATCATAACTTGGATGATAGCTCAAAGATACGAAACCGGACTGGTCGGACTCAAAAAGACTTTATCCCACTAGGGAAATATAGCGAATAAGAGACTATCATAATTTCGATAATAACTCAAAGATACGTAACCGAACTTGGCAGGATCGAAAAGCATTTATCCCTCTTGAGAGATAAAGCGAATTAGACACACTTGGAGTGAGCTTGAAAAGAGACTACCATAGCTTGGATGATAACTCAAAGGTACGGAACCGAACTTGGAGGAATCTAAAAAACTTCATCTTACTTGGGAAATAAAGCAAACAAGAGACTATCATAACATGAATGATAACTCAAAGAAACGAAACCGAACTTGGCGGGATATAAATGCATTTACCCCACATGGGAGATAAAGAAAACAAGAGACTATCATAACTTTGGATGAAAACTCAAATATATAAAACTGAACTTGGCGGGATCGAAAATTATTTATCCTACTTGAGAGATAAAGAAAACAAGACACACCTTGAGCGAGCTTAAAAAGAGACTATCATAACTTGGATGATAACTCAAAGAAACGAAACCGAACTTGGCGGGATAGAAAAGCATTTATCCTACTTGGGACATAAAGAAAACAAGGAACTATCATAAATTGGATGAAAACTCAAATATAAGAAACCGAACTTGGCGGGATCGAAAATTATTTATCCCACTTGGGAGATAAAGAAAACAAGACACACCTTGAGCGAGCTTGAAAAGAGACTATCGTAACTTAGATGATAACTCAAATAAACGAAACCAGACTTGGCGGAATCGAAAAGACTTTATCCCCCTTGGGAGACAAAGCGAATAAGAGACTATCATAACTTGGATGATAGCTCAAAGATACGAAATCGGACTTGGCAGGATCGAAAAGCATTTATCACTCTTGGGAGATAAAGAGAACAGGACACACCTTGAGTGAGCTTGAAAAGAAACTATCATAACTTGGATGATAACTCAAATAAACGAAACCGGACTTGGCGGAATCGAAAAGACTTTATCCCCCTTGGGAGATAAAGCGAACAAGAGACTATCATAACTTGGATGATAGCTCAAAGATACGAAATCGGACTTGGCAGGATCGAAAAGCATTTATCCCTCCTGGGAGATAAAGAGAACAGGACACACCTTGAGTGAGCTTGAAAAGAAACTATCATAACTTGGATGATAACTCAAATAAATGAAACCGAACTTGGCAGAATCCAAAAGACTTTATCCCCCTGGGAGATAAAGCAAACAAGAGACTATCATAACTTGGATGATAGCTCAAAGATACGAAACCGGACTGGTCGGACTCAAAAAGACTTTATCCCACTAGGGAAATAAAGGGAACAAGAGACTATCATAATTTGGATAATAACTCAAAGATACGTAACCGAACTTGGCAGGATCGAAAAGCATTTATCCCTCTTGAGAGATAAAGCGAATTAGACACACTTGGAGTGAGCTTGAAAAGAGACTACCATAGCTTGGATGATAACTCAAAGGTACGAAACCGAACTTGGAGGAATCTATAAAACTTCATCTTACTTGGGAAATAAAGCAAACAAGAGACTATCATAACATGAATGATAACTCAAAGAAACGAAACCGAACTTGGCAGGATATAAAAGCATTTACCCCACTTGGGATATAAAGAAAACAAGAGACTATCATAACTTGGATGAAAACTCAAATATATGAAACTGAACTTGGCGGGATCGAAAATTATTTATCCCACTTGGGAGATAAAGAAAACAAGACACACCTTGAGCGAGCTTAAAAAGAGACTATCATAACTTGGATGATAAGTCAAAGATACGAAACCGAACTTGGCGGGATAGAAAAGCATTTATGCTACTTGGGACATAAAGAAAACAAGAAACTATTATAAAATGGATGAAAACTCAAATATAAGAAACCGAACTTGGAGGGATCGAAAATTATTTATCCCACTTGGGAGATAAAGAAAACAAGACATACCTTGAGCGAGCTTGAAAAGAGACTATCATAACTTGGATGATAACTCAAATAAACGAAACCGGACTTGGCGGAATCAAAAAGACTTTATACCCCTTGGGAGATAAAGCGAACAAGAGACTATCATAACTTGGATGATAGCTCAAATATACGAAATCGGACTTGGCAGGATCGAAAAGCATTTATCCCTCTTGGGAGATAAAGAGAATAGGACACACCTTGAGTGAGCTTGATAAGAAACTATCATAACTTGGATGATAACTCAAATAAACGAAACCGGACTTGGCGGAATCGAAAAGACTTTATCCTCCTTGGGAGATAAAGCGAACACGAGACTATCATAACTTGGATGATAGCTCAAAGATACGAAATCGGACTTGGCAGGATCAAAAAGCATTTATCCCTCCTGGGTGATAAAGAGAACAGGACACACCTTGAGTGAGCTTGAAAAGAAACTATCATAACTTGGTGTCGCTCCCACCAAATGAGGCCCATCAAATGGGGTACAGACGCGAACGATCGGCGAAAGAGGAGAGAACACACAGGGGTGAACTCAGAAAGACAAGAGTCGCCAGCTAGGCATTTTTATCCCGGAGGAAAGGTAATGCTGCATAAACCTAGAAAGATACGGATAAGACGGTTGTGAACCAGAGAGACTGAGAAATGGGGTTGGTTACAACCTGGGAAGGTATTAGCACCCAGATTGACCGACGTACTCGACGGGATCCACGCTTAAAAGATTTGTGTTTTAAAGGGGTAGTGTCAGTGCTAAAATGTGTATCAAAGCTGGAAAAGAATGCAAGTGTCAGTGTAAAAGAAAAGTGAAGTGTATAAGAGAAGTGTCAGTGTAAGAACAAGAGTAAGCTCAAGATTTTGAGGCTAAGAGAATAAAGCTGGAGGAGGGGGAATATACAGAGACTTTTGTTCGATAACTGTTAAGTTATGCCTACGTATCCTCTCGTGCAATGAGGAAGTCAGAACACCGTAGTTCGACCCAAAGAGACTGAAAGATGAATTGACTTGTGAACTGCTTACTTGTCAATGCTCAAGTGTATGACCTGTCTGGCTCAGGTGCTAACTGTCTTGTATTAGACGGAAGAAGCAAGTTCTCGTTTATGAGTGAATGAGATGAGGAAAGAATCCCGGAGGAGACGATTATTGTTTGTTTTTGAGTTTTCAGTCTTTATTTGCTTTTGAAAGTTTGTCATAAGAAAATGAGCTTAAGCCTAAACCAAGGGTTAGTAAACTCATCACATCTTCCCTCTGATTAGGGGTAATGAGAATACCTTAAGTGTGAAGTCAGCATCTCACACTTAATCACCATGGTGTAGGATTAGGATCATTAACCTACTTTTGATTATTTAGATGTTTTTGTTGTTTTTGTTTAGTGTTGAGTAATGAGATTAAGCCATAATCAGGGATTAAACAGACTCCTCAACTTAATCCATGATTAGGGATTAACCTCATGACAAAAAAAGCCTTTATTAAATGGATGAGAATATTTAAGCAGAGGAAGACTCCTCAACTTAATCCATGATTAGGGATTAACCTCATGACAAAAAAAACCTTTATTAAATGGATTTTAATTAATGATAAGATGAAGAAGTGATTTTTATGGTTTGTAAGACAACTTGAGGGGGACTTGTCCATTAACACTAGGGTTAGTCCTTCTTAACCAATTAAGGAAGAATTAGAACCCTAGTGCAAGGCCCAAGTTATAAGCTTGATGTCTTGATGGTTATTAAGTGAATTGATTAAAGGATTTAAACACATTAAGGGTTTAACACTTAGGATTAAAGTTATACACTCCATCCTAATAGAAGGATGCAGGCATAAGCTTAATCACAAAGCCTTAAAGCCTTTAGGGTTTAGTCCTTGATTATGAGGTGAGAAGAGAGACACAAAAGAAGACACAAAGGTAAAACTAATGGGGGACTAAACAATCCTAAAATGTTATCATGCTTGGAAGTCCTAGGGTTTGTGAGGCTTAAGAGGAGAAATCTTCAAGGAAGCCACCAAGGAGAAGCAAGATAGAAAAGAGATGAGATGAGAAGAGAAAAGAGGGAAGAGAGGCACAAGTGAGCAAGCTCACTCAAAGACAAGTAAAAATGCATCAAGGATTTAAAATGATGAGATGAGAAGAGGTAGGAGGTGAAGGCAAATTCACCTCCCAAACAAACTTACCATTAACCTGAAAAGTTAGTACAAGATGCATAAAGGAAGAAATGAGATGAAACAATGCATATGGATGGGAAAAGGCCAAAGTCAGAAACATACACATGATGCAAATGATGTCAAGAGATGATGCAAACACATGACAAGGGATGAGAATGATCATACAAGCATAAGGATGCAAATGAGGCATGCTTTGAACCATGAATGTACATGAAAAGCTATGAAATGCAATGGACATATAACATCGAAAATGAAAGATGCAATGACTAAACATGATTCTAATATGTCCTAAGATGTGTTATGAATCAAATGGATGCACAAAATGTCATGGAAAGTCATGGTATGCAAACAAATGGAAGATGGATGAAAAGGAAGGCATAAATTAGGGTTATATGCAACATACAAAGCAAAAATCCAAAACCAGAAGCAAATGACATGATAAAAATTTGAAAATGCAATCAAAGGAACCCTAAACCTACACAAACTCATTGCCCAAAGGAGGGGATCCAACTCTTAACCTAATGGGGGTTATGAATTTTCTAAGATTGCTAGGGTTTTAAGGTACCTTGACAAGACAAATGCAAAACAAATTGAAAATGCAAGATCAATTCATGCCAATTTAATCCTATAAACTACATGTTATGCAAGATGCAATGCAAAAAGAATCATTGTCCAACTCTCAATGGTTAGGCAGAAATGAATTTTTGAAGTTTGAATCAAAATAATGCCTTGAAATGAAATTAATTCCATTGAAAATGATCAAAAGGCATCAAGAACCAAAAATAAATTTGGTTTGAGAGTTGGACAATGTTTCTAAATGTTTTTAAAGGTAACATGAATTTTTTTGTGATTTTTAAATACCTAAAACTATTTTTAATTAATTAATTTTCATTAACTAATTAAAAATAAACTTTTAAATGATTTAAAAATAATTTTAGATGCAAAAAATAAAAATAAAAATATTTTTGGTTTTTGAAAATTAATGAAATGCTTGAAAAAAAATTTCAGAATTTTTCAAAGTGTTTTGCTATTTTTTAAAATTCATGCAAATAAAATACAAACAAAATGAATTAATTTTGGTTAACAGAAGAATGAATCGATTCATGCTTGGATGAATCGATTCATAATGATCAATTTTGAGAAAACAGAATTAGTTAAATATCATGAATCGATTCATAATGGGATGAATCGATTCATTTTGCGAAATCCAGGAATCACTCAACAGAATGAATCGATTCAAGCCAGAATGAATCGATTCATTATGATGTTTTTTCCAAAAAATCATAATCAAACTCATTCCCTAGGCTGTTTTAAGTGCTCTAACTCTCCAGATTTCATCCTCTACCCACCCCAAACATGAATCAATCACAAGATCACATTTACAATGCATCAACAACAAGATTTGAGCAAAATCAAGAGAACTGCAAAAACATCAGAACATGCATACACACTCATTTCTCAACCATTTTCAGTGTTTCAAAGCTTAACATGATCAGTGAAACAAACTCTATCATCCTATAACAAGAGATTGCATTTCTAAAAAAAATGTTCTTGATGATACCTGAACTGGAGCTTTGAACTTTGGAGCTTTCTGGCCAGTCCTTTGCTTCAAACAAGCTCCAATGATCCTCCTGATGATGGAATGAAGCTTAGAAAACTTTTGAGAATGGCTGGTTATGGCTGTTTTTCTCTGGTGTAGCAGAAATGGAGGTCTTGGTGTGTGATGTTTCAAGCTGTTTCAGGGGGTGATTCTTTTTCTAAGGGTGATTTGTGACTTGTTGGTGAAAGAAAAAAGTGAAGTTTGATGGCTGTGTGAAGAAAAATTCAGAGAAGAAGTTTGGGACAGATCTTGTGCAAGTTGGATTGTGTGTTGTTTCTATGCCAAATGAGCTGCTATATCACTCCCATAAAGTTTGAGTAGGCTGTGGAGCAGGTTAGTAGAGGCTGCTGGTCACTATTCCAAAAGCATGGGAGAAAATGCAAAAAGTCAAGGTTTGGTGTACTTGAGGTATGGGCCATGGAAGAGAAGATTTCTGTGTTTGTATTGCATCAGCTGAGTTCAAGGATGGCGCTTGGATCAGTTGTGGTGAGCTGTAATGGATGAAGGGTGAGATCTCACATGTTTTGCAATTTTGCAACTTGTTACACTTTGTGACTTTTGGTCATGGAAAGGTAACACTCTTTGCTGAATTTTGGTTGTGATAGGTTACATGATGTTATGGTGGTGTCTTGAAATCAGTTAGAGACCATACAAAACCTTGGGGATCAATTTTGCAAGAGTTCCTTTTTTGGACTTCATGGAAAATGGCTTATGATAGCTTGGAATTAAAAGCATGAAAGTGAGAAACTTCTTGGGCAAATCTGAATTTTGGGCCATACATGATGTTTGTGTATTGGTTAGAGGCTGATTTGAAGTCACATAGATGCTTGGCATAAGAATTTGCATGTTTTCCCTTTTGTGCAAAAGTGAAAATTTAGTGATTTTCCTCAACTTTGGCAAGCCATAACTTTTGATCCAAAATGAATTAGAATGAGTTCTTGTACTTTTTGAAAATGGGAAGATCCATTCTACAACTTTCATGACCAAAGTTTTCTCATTTGGAGCATTTTTGAATCAAAAAGAGGAGGTTGAAAAACTTTTCCAAAATGGCAAGTTTTCATTATAAGTCACTTTCCCAAAAGGCAATTTTGCAAATGGCTTGAAGTTCTTCAATTTTGTGAACTTCTAACATCTTCTATGATCAAATAAAGATCATACACATTCAAAATGATGGAGAACACCCTTTGGTTGGGTCACTGGGGGCCTCAGATGCCCTAGTTTTACACTGACTTGCTCAAGAAGTCAACTCCTGATCAGATGCCTTCCCCATTGAATTTCTTCATGAAAATTGATATGAATGATACTTATACCATATAGAGACCAATAGAAACAAGAATGACCAAAAAATTTGGAGTTATGGTCTCTGAAACCAAAACCCTAATTTTTGGTTATCTGTGCATTTAAACCTGGCTCTGCTTCCATGCCTTTCTCAGTTCTTGTGATTCTTTGACATCTTTGATCTTGAGAGGATATAATATGATGCTAGAACATACATGGACCTCTTTGAAGTGATTGATGACCTTTGGAGTGACTCAAATGGCTCAGGGATTGCTTAGATCACAAACCCTAGATGCAAATGACTTTGAATCAGTGCAGTGAAGCAAAAATGCAAATGAGATGATATGTTTGAACTTATGCATATGAAAAGATCACTAGCCATGGTGAAATGAGTGAGGGAAAATTTGGGGTGTTTACAGCTGCCCCTATTCAAGCATGAGTTAGCTGTGCAGGATGTAAGCAACGGCTTAACAGGCAAACAAGAACTTGTGGTTGAATACCAAAGACAGTCCAAAATTTGCACTCACTGAATGAAGAAGAAAAGGGATATAGATTGTAAAAGAAAATAAAGTGTAATTATAAAGTGCGGGTGACGGAGGACGACCGTCGAGCAGAGGATGACTGCTGGGGATAAAGCAATGGCGGGGACGACCGACATGCTGGGGAAGATGCGGGAAATAAAGCAATGACGGGGACGACCGACAAGCTGGGGATGTAGGAGATTATGATGGGGACGACCATCAAGACTCTCTGGGGATTATAGGTAAAAATAAATGATGAGGTACGGTCATCAGGTTCATAAAGTAATGCAAACAACGATGGGGACGACCATCGGGCTAAACTGATGAAGGACGATCATCAGGAAAAGGAAAAGGGACCACGACGGGGACGGCCATCGGGTTAAAGAATAAATGAAATAATGATGAGGGACGGTCATCAAAGGTGAAGGACGATCACCTAGCAGGGGACGGCTGCTCTGTTGGGGATAAGATGAGGGACGGTCATCTAAGGTGAAGGACGATCACCTGGCAGGGTACGGCTGCCGAAAGTATCGCGACATAGGACGAATGCCGGATAAAAGGTCGACGATGGGGACGGCCATCGGACGAGCATGATGAAGGAAGATCATCAAGAGGTGAAGGACGATCACCTAGCAGGGGATGGCTGCTCTCAAGGTTTATCATGACATAGGACGAATGTCAGATAACAAGATCAACGATGGGGACGGCCATCGGATAAAATGATGAAGGACGATCATCAAAAGGTGAAGGACGATTACCTGGCAGGGTACGGCTGCCGAAAATCACGACATAGGACGAATGCCGGATAAAAGGGTCGACGATGGGGACGGCCATCGGATGAGCATGATGAAGGACGATCATCAAGAAGTGAAGGACGATCACCTAGCAGAGGATGGATGCTCTCAAGGTTTATCATGACATAGGACGAATGTCAGATAGAAAAGAAGTTTTGCTTTGCTGGCGACCCACTGGGGGATAGTAAACACGGACGAGTGTTTTCATCCAAGAAATAAAAGGTATAAGTGTTCTGACGTTGTGTATAGATTGAAGATGCAGACGAGCATCCCTAAGACCATGATACGGACGAGTATCGGGTAGAAACAAATATTGACATGTGTTCAGAGATGATGATACGTACGAGTATCAACTGGTTAACAGGGAACACGGACGAGTGTTGATTTTGAGGGGACTCTTCTGGGGAATAGTAGACACAGACGAGTGTCTAATATTCAAGGAGACATGAGTGGTATATACAAGATACGGACGAGTATCTGTATGAGTGAAATAAGTGTGAGTGGCGTACAGGAGAGTGTTTAAACTGCTGGGGAGAGTGACACGGACGAGTGTCAAGAAAGAGAAAAGGGTATTATAGACAGGTATATGATATACAAAGTGTTTATGTTACTGTGCTGGGGAAGGTGACACGGACGGGTGCCAAGGAAGTTGTATATATGTGTGTATCTGTGAGTGCAAAGGGGACGCTTTGGCTTTCTGCTGGGGGTATGACACGGACGGGTGTCAAGAAGTATCTGTAATACGGGTGGTCTGTTTGTAAAGAGTGCTTGGGCGACTTTACTGGGGAATGATGACACGGACGGGTGTCAAAAGGAGTGTGTAAATGCTTTTGGCTCTCTGGTGGGGAATTTTGGGGGGCATTTTGTATGTTGTTGATGGATTGTCAGTTTTCATAAGTGTTCGATTCAGAACATGGCTTATGATTATGCAATATGTTTGATTTTTTTCCGTAATGCTCCGTATTAGATGGAATGCTAAGCTCTGTGGGGAGAATATGATGCGAATGCTATGTTTATGCAAAGGTAATGATCCGGGATTCGGATCCCGTCGCTACGAAGATCTCCGGTTGATCTGCTTGAAGTGGATCTCCCAGCTGGGGATAAGATCATTGGTGGACTTGATAAGATGTATCTGCTTGGGGGAATAGGTCACTGATAAACCCATCTTTGGTAATGAGGGACCCAGCTGGGGTTTGAAGAAGCTTTCTTCACTCTGTTGTGATTTCTTCGGACGTTGCTTTTCTGAATAGAGGATGAAGCTCTGTGGGGAGATGGTTCCCCGGCTTTTGTACTTGGATGCGGAGGAATAGTAGATGGCAACTCGGCTGGGGAAGAAGAAAGATCACTGAAAGATCTTCCTAGAAATTTCTGTCGAGGAGGATACTTGGAAACTCAGCTGGGGATATGGGCACCTTCTGGTACTGCCCTGTTGGAGAAGTGATGCCTGGCAACTCAGCTGGGGAGTCAGAGAGGTCACTAAAACACCTTTCCTGGAGATTTCTATGGAGGATCCTGCTGAGAATGATACTGGACGACTCAGCTGGGGAATATGAACACCTTCTGGTGCTGCCCTGTTGGAGAAGTGATGCCTGGCAACTCTGATGGGGAGAAGGCATCCATGGTGCTTTTTGGAAGGTGTGTTGAGGAAATAATGATTTGGCAGCTTGCTGGGGAAAAGCTTTCATGCCCCATATTGTGCTTTGAATACCTGCAACCCTGAAAAGGCAAGAAAACGCACAAGTAATCCCGAGGTATCCCTTACCGGATTCCATCATAGGAGTTTAGACACTCCTGGGAGTAAGCATATTTCCTGCAAGCACGTAGTTTAGGAAAGACGCATCTGTATTTATGAAATCAATATCATAAGGACATCGGACATTTTGCAACTGAAAATAAAAACGTTCGAGACGAAGCATGACTGAAAATCTGATTTTATTAATTTGTGTGCCATGAATTGGCAAGATACAGTCAAAGGAACAGATCCCCTGAAATGAGGAGATTGTTACAAAATTGAGAAACAAAAGGTGCTGGCAATGTTGATGACGCTTCAGGGAGCTTCCCTTTTTCTATGACTCGTATGACTTTTGACGTTCTTCTCATCTTGCTTTCTGAAGAAGGTTGATTCTGAAAGAAGCTTGATCCTTTCGAAGCTTACCAGGTTGTAAGTGATACAGACGAATTCAGAATGCAGTTGTTCGCTTATTCCCTCATTTTGCATGAATCGCCCTTTCGGGTTTTCAATCCATCGGGATACCCCTTTTTGCCTGAGCTGTCCAATGTGGCTTTTCAACTCAGCGGGTGTACATTTTTTTTATTTATTTTCCCTTATTTTTGCCCGAGTCTTTTATTCTGTTTTTGACTCGCCGGGATGCCCTATATTTGCCTGGACTTACATTCTGTTTTTATGTCCAGCGGGTCATTTTATGCGAAGTATTTTTTAACTGCATCTGAATTCACGGGGGACGGGAAGTCTTCACCATCCATAGTGCTGAGCATGAGTGCTCCACCGGAGAAAACTTTCTTTACTACGAATGGTCCTTCATAGTTCGGAGTCCACTTGCCCCTGTGGTCTGTATGAGGAGGGAGGAGCCTTTTCAGCACAAGATCTCCCACTTGGTACTCTCGGAGCCTGACTTTCTGATCGAAGGCTTTCTTCATTCTTTTCTGATACAGCTGCCCATGACAAATAGCAGCCAATCTATTTTCTTCAATCAGACTCAGTTGTTCATATCGGGATCGGACCCATTCTGCTTCATTCAACTTGACATCCATTAATACCCGTAGGGAGGGTAACTCAACTTCAACAGGTAGGACTGCTTCAATACCATACACAAGTTGATACGGTGTTGCCCCAGTAGATGTCCTGATTGACGTACGGTACCCATGCAAGGTAAACGGTAGCATTTCGTGCCAGTCTTTGTAGGTGACTACCATCTTCTGCACAATCTTCTTGATATTCTTATTTGCTGCCTTAACAACGTCATTCATCTTTGGCCTGTAAGGAGAAGAATTGTGGTGTTGGATCTTGAAGTCCCGGCACAGTTCTGCCATCATTTTGTTGTTTAAGTTGGAACCATTGTCAGTAATGATTCGCTCGGGAACTCCATACCGACAGATGATATCTCTCTTCAGAAATCGGGCTACCACTTGCCTGGTAACATTTGCATAGGAAGCTGCATCAACCCACTTGGTAAAATAGTCAATAGCAACCAGGATGAATCTGTGGCCGTTTGAAGCAGTCGGTTCAATCTTGCCAATCATATCAATGCCCCACATGGCAAAGGGCCAGGGTGAAGACATCACATTCAAAGGATTTGGAGGCACATGCACTTTATCCGCATAAATCTGGCATTTATGGCATTTCCTGGCATAGGCACAACAGTCTGCATCCATCGTGATCCAGTAATAACCTGATCTTAGCAACTTTTTGGCCATGGCATGCCCTCCTGCATGGGTACCAAAGGATCCTTCGTGCACCTCGTGCATCAACAAGCCTGCTTCTGTTCTATCAACGCATCTGAGAAGTACCATATCAAAGTTCCTCTTGTACAGGGAACCATCAGTATTTAGGAAGAAACTACCAGCTAGGCTTCTTAACGTCTTCTTATCATTGGAAGATGCCCCAGGTGGGTATGTCTGATCCTCCAAGAAGCATTTGATATCATGGAACCAAGGCTTATCATCTTTAACAACATCTGCTGAGAACACATATGCTGGTCTGTCCAGTCTGGACACTGAAATCCGAGGTACAAAGTTGGCAGCTTGAACTTTGATCATGGATGAAATGGTGGCAAGAGCATCTGCAAATTGATTCTCGTCCCGAGGGATATACTCAAGCTTGACCGTTGTAAAGAAAGTCAATAACCTCCTTGTATAATCCCTGTAAGGTATCAGATGATCCTGGTGTGTATACCATTTGCCGTTGTTAGTGCAGTTGAAGGTGAGTTTTGCCGAGAAAGGCATGTGAACTCCTTTAGGCGTAATGAGTACTGCACCAACACCACGACCGTTCATGTTAACAGCCCCGTCAAACATCATAGTCCATTCTTCTTCTGGGTCAGGCCCTTCAGTGTGAACAGGCTCTTCATGATCTTTTGCTTTGATGAACATGATGTCTTCATCAGGGAAGTCAAATCTCATAGGCTGGTAATCATCAATGGGTTGCTCAGCGAGATAATCAGATAATACACTGCCCTTGATGGCTTTCTGAGATGTGTACTGGATGTCATATTCTGTGAGGAACATTTGCCATCTTGCAACCCGTCCGGTAAGTGCTGGCTTCTCAAAAATGTACTTAACTGGATCCATCTTTGAGATCAACAAGGTAGTGTGGGTCAACATGTACTGCCTTAGTCGGCGAGCAGCCCACGGTAAAGCACAACAAGTTTTCTCGAGCAGTGAATAACGTTGTTCACAGTCGGTAAACTTTTTGCTTAGGTAGTATATTGCATACTCTTTTCGACCAGACTCGTCATGCTGGCCCAACACACACCCCATTGACCCTTCTAATACTGTCAAGTACATGATTAGAGGTCTTCCTTCAACTGGAGGCATAAGGATTGGAGGCTCTTGTAAGTATTCCTTGATTTTGTCAAAAGCCCTCCGGCAGTCTTCGTTCCACCTGACCGTTTGTTCTCTTCTTAACAATTTGAACAAGGGTTCACAAGTTGCTGTAAGGTGAGATATGAACCGTGAAATGTAGTTCAATCTACCTAGAAACCCGCGAACTTCTTTTTCAGTTTTCGGCGCAGGCATCTCTTGAATGGCTTTAACTTTATCAGGGTCAACTTCAATCCCTTTTTCACTTACTATGAATCCCAACAGCTTACCGGATCGCACCCCGAATGTACACTTGTTGGGGTTTAACTTCAGTTGGTACTTCCTCAGACGCTTGAATAACTTCAACAGATTTACCAGGTGGTCTTCTTCTGTAAGGGACTTGGCAATCATGTCATCCACATAACATTCAATTTCTTTATGGATCATGTCGTGGAATAATGTTACCATAGCTCGTTGATAAGTTGCACCAGCATTCTTCAGTCCGAATGGCATCACCTTGTAACAGAACGTGCCCCAGGGTGTGATAAAAGTTGTCTTCTCCATGTCTTCAGGTGACATCTTGATCTGATTGTACCCTGAAAATCCATCCATGAAGGAGAACACCGAGAACTGAGCCGTATTATCAACCAATACATCAATGTGAGGTAAAGGGAAGTCATCTTTCGGGCTGGCTCTGTTCAGATCCCGGTAGTCCACACACATCCTCACCTTGCCGTCTTTCTTAGGCACAGGTACAATATTAGCGACCCATGGTGGATAGCTAGTCACAACAAGGAACCCGGCGTCCCACTGCTTTTGTACCTCTTCTTTGATTTTCATTGCCATGTCTGGGCAAGTACGGCGCAGTTTCTGTTTAACCAGTGGGCAATCTTCTTTTAAAGGCAGCTTGTGCATGACGATATCGGTGTCCAACCCTGGCATATCCTGATAAGACCAAGCAAACACATCCACATACTCCCGAAGCATATCAATCAGCTGTTCTTTCACTGAGTCTTGTAGGCAGGCCCCGATCTTAACCTCTTTCACATTTTCTTCTGTACCAAGATTAACCGTTTCGATCTCCTCCTGATGAGGAGTGATAACCTTCTCCTCTTGCCTTAACAACCTGGCTAGCTCTTCAGGAAGCTCATAATCTTCTTCAACCCCTTCATCAGCTTGATTGATTGGATTGTCAAAGTCATACGAAGTCATAGCTGTGCTGTTGTCGGTGCAGTCTGAAAGGCACTCTCTACAAGGGGTTAGATTGTTCATTTTAGTGATTGATTTTAATCTTTGTTTAGAAAAAGGTGAAATAAAGTTATCATTTTGAAAACATTGCCATTTTATTTTTGTACAAAAAGAAAAATGAAAAACAGTGAGCGGGAAAAGAAAAAAGACTCATTTGCAAAAGATGTCCGATATTTATTGATTGATCTGTTTGCACAAAACTACAAGATGGCCCGATTACAAAATGAGTCTTGACATCTTGGGCAAGATGCAGGACTTGATGCATGCTTAAAAAATACAGGAAATAATAATTACTCTGCAGGAGTAACCCTTATAATTTCCTGGGAAGACCAGTTTGAGATATGGCTCCCCAGGGTCCTTGGACGTATCCAGCTCTCCAGGTTGCGCTCATCTTCCGACTCATCTTCCAAGTTGTTCACAGCATCCGGGGTGAGCATTCCCCCGCTGACAAAACTGGGCTTCTTAGCAGCCTCTGATTGATCTTGTTGAGTTGGTTTGTAACCCAACCCAACTTTGTCCTCCTTCTTCTCCAAGGGTAGCAGCTTTCCCCAGCCTTGGGCAGTACCCTCTTCAACAACCTTCCTGGCTTGCTGATAAGACGTCATGGAGGTTCCTAGTACAGCAGATGCTTCATTAATGTTCAGGGCCTCAAACCCCTGGCTCATAGTTTCATGGATCTCCCCGTCCATTTCTATGTATTTGTACGTAGCCAGATGGCTAACAAAGATGTCTTCTTCACCACAGATGGTGATGATCTGGCCTTCCCACTCGAATTTCAGCTTCTGGTGAAGGGTAGACGTAACTGCACCAGCGGCATGGATCCAAGGTCTACCCAACAAACAGCTGTAGGCCGGCTGAATGTCCATCACATAGAAGGTAATCTTAAAATTCTGCGGGCCAATCATCACAGGAAGATCAATCTCCCCTAGCACTGATCTTTTAGAGCCATCAAATGCTCTCACTACCAAATTACTTGGACGCAGTGCCAAGCCATCATATTCTAGCTTTACTAAGGCTTTCTTTGGTAGGACATTAAGTGAAGACCCAGTGTCCACCAGTACATGGGATAGAACAACACCCTTGCATTCTAGAGTGATGTGTAAAGCCTTGTTGTGGTTACGTCCCTCAGTTGTTAAGTCAACATTGGTAAAGCCCAGTCCATGACTGGTGTTGACATTTCCCACCACAGTTTCTAGCTGATTAACAGTGATCTCTTCTGGCACGTATGCTGCGTGCAAGACTTTCAGTAATGCGTTCCGGTGAGCTTCAGAACACATTAGCAGGGATAATATGGAGATCTTTGAGGGAGTTTGGTGAAGCTGATCCACCACCTTGTAGTCACTTCTCTTTATGATTCTCATAAACTCGTCAACATCCTGCTCAAAAGATGTCTTCTGAGTTTCTTTGACAGCCGGCTCTTCAAATACCACACTTTTTCCTTTTGCCTTGGCAACAGCTTCTGCTTCGGCATTAGGTCTTTGCACTTGTGAGGCAAAAAGGCGTCCGCTTCGAGTGAAGCCTCCGCCTCCCCCAACATTATCAATCTGTGGAGAAGAGGTTGAAGAATCCAAAGTGACTTTCTCCCCGTTGCAATAGAGATCAGAGCCATAATGCCAGGGTATGGCATTACTGCTTTCATATGGAACTGGTCCAGGCACCGTGATGGTAACTGGACTAACTGCAACAGAGGAGGGTACTGAAATGGTGTGCGGATCGTAGTAAATGGTGACTGGTGACCTGGCAGGAGATGCCACTGTTTGTTGGTGAAGGTTGTTGTTTGGAGGAACATATGTTGGATCATAATAAATGGTGACTGCTGAGATATCTGTTGGCGTTGTAGAAGATTCTGTTGGATAAATGGGTGTTGATGTTGTAGATGATTCTGCAGAATGAAGGGATGCTGATGTTGTAGAAGGAATGGTTGTTGACATTTGATTTGTCGATATGATGGACGGAGCCATTGTTGATAGTACTGATGAATTGGTCGGAATGATTGTTGTTGCAGTTGTAGGAGACTCAGGAATTGTTGTCAAAGGGATTGCTGGATTTGTAGGCGCCGTTGTTGTGATCTGAAGGATTCCACTTCTGATAAGACCATCTATGCCGCTTCTTAAGTTATCACACCCGTTGACCGAAATGTTGCAATAATCACAACCGAGCTCACACCCGGGGAACATCTGGCATTCTAGAAGCTGAGCTTTAATTTCTATCAGAGGTGTCCGAATCTGTCCAACACTGGTGATTAAGAAAGATGGCTTGTCTTCCTCAATGGCATTAATTCTTGGTCCTCCATGATTGGGCATGGGATTCTTGTTGACATTAGGCGGGGGTGCAAAGTTGAGGGCTTTAGAATCCACCAGATCTAGTACTTTCATTTGTAAAGCCCTGCATTTCTCCGTACTATGGCCAGGTGCATTGGAGTGAAAAGCACATCTGGCGTTGGCGTAATAATTTCTTGGAAGACTGGAGGGATCTGGGGGTGACAATGTCCTTAGTTCAACCAAGTTGAGCTTCAGGAGTTGTGGCAATAAAGCGGCATAAGGCATCGGGATAGGGTCAATCACCCTATTTGCCTGTGATGGTCTTTGCTGAAAGGGTCTCTGTTGTGGACTGTTGTTGTTGTTGTTGTTGTAGTTTCTTTGTGGAGGATACTAAACTTGATGTTGATAATGTGGTTGTTGTGGTGGTTGATATGCTGGTTGTTGAGGAATCGGAGCTGGAATTGTGACAGCTGCTACTGTTCTGTGGACATGATGAGGTCTGCCCCTGTTGGCATAAATGGCATTTGTCTCACCAGTTCTTCTAGATCCCACAAAAGGCTTCCTGGGATTACTCGACGAACTTGCACCATTATCAGTAATTTTGCCCATCTTCAGAAGGCTCTCAATTCTTTCTCCAGCTATAACTACGTCAGCGAAGCTGGTGGAAGAAAAGGCAGCTAGCCTATCAATGTATGTTCCTTGTAGAGTGTTCATAAACATGTCGGCCATTTCCCTTTCCGACATGGGTGGCTGGACAGCAGCAGCAAGCTGTCTCCACCTTTGGGCATATTCCCTGAAGCTTTCCCTAGAGGATTGAGACATTCCCATCAGAAGGGTTCTGTTAGGAGCCATGTCTAGATTGTACTGGTACTGTCTGATGAAAGCTTCAGCTAAGTCCTTCCAGCACCTGATAGTAGCTCTGGTCAAGTGAGAGTACCACTCCTTTGAAGCCCCAGTCAAACTATCTTCAAAATAGAACATCCACAGTTTCTCATCCATGGTATATGCCTTAAGTCTTCCAAGAAAAGACTGCAAGTGGGTTCGTGGACAGGAAGTTCCGTTGTACTTCTCGAAGCACGGGGGTTTAAACTTGTGAGGAATCCTTACCCCATCCACTAACCCCATATCCATTACATCAAAGCCCAAGGAGTTTTGAGACTCCAGAGATCTCAATTTCTCAGCAATTTCATCAAGCCTTCTATCATAGGCTTCATCCCCAGCTCCCATTACAGTGAATTGATCCTCTTGGGGGTCTTCCTGTAAGACTCTGCCTGCAGTAGTATTCCCTTGCACATTAGTAGGGATGTTGACCTCTGGATGAAGATGAGGCCCATATACTGGAGGGTTAACATGAGGCTGAACCCTCTCATTGTTACTTGTTCCTCCAGTCCCCAGATGGGGTTCTTCCTGGGTCTGCCTTTCTACCAATGCCCTCAATCTTTCTTGACTTTGGGCCAAGCCATTCATAACTTCCATGAACTAGGTCATTTGGTTCCTCATCTCCAGCCTCTCGTTAACCATCTGGGTCCTGACCTCTGTCAGATCTTGTTGTACTTGATCCATCTGGATACCAGGAAGGTTGTTGCGAGTAGGATATCTGTGCGGACGGTTGAGAGGGAACACCCGACGGCGATCAATAATTCCTGAATCACAACAGAGTTAGTAACAAACAAAACAAAAACCTACAAAACAAAAACCTACAAAACAAAACAAAAGTTAGTATGCAATGCAGTATGCTTATTTGTTTCCAAGGTATCCGGCTTGGCTTTTGGTTTTGACCTTCCCAGACCCTAAGGAAGATGCTTTGATGTTGCTTGAGAGAAAGAGAACTTAATAAAACAAACTAACAGATATATTACAAACGGTGAATAATACATAGTTTGTTTTTACAACGTATGCCCCTGAAGGGTCAAAATA
Source organism: Lathyrus aphaca (assembly GCA_963966055.1). Taxonomy (NCBI): domain Eukaryota; kingdom Viridiplantae; phylum Streptophyta; class Magnoliopsida; order Fabales; family Fabaceae; genus Lathyrus; species Lathyrus aphaca. The sequence continues at coordinate 401,539,882 of OZ014521.1, read as the reverse complement.
CAACACAAAAGAAAAGTACATGAAATGGAAATAACAACAAGCAAATAAGTCAAACATCTAGGCCAAATTCATCCTCCTTCACCTCCTTCAGAAGTGCTTCAGTCATAGGACCAGCCGAATGCTCTGTGATGTTTCTGATAAGAAGGTTCCTGGTGGTAATAGCAACAGTCAGCTTCTTGTGCCTGTCTTGGTCCTTTGACCTCTTCACACCAGCCCTAAGCTTCAATTCTGAAATTTCCTTTTGGGCTGCCAACAAAGCCTCCTGTTGCTTCTTCTCATTAGCCTCCAACTGCTCAATCCTAGCTTGAGTCCTCTTATCCTCCTGAGTGCGGTCTTTAGTGATCCTGACCCACCTATCCTGACTCTCTTTTAGATAGAGATCAGTCCTAGCCTTCTGAAACTGGGCCTCTTTACAGGCATTCTTCAAAATCTGCTCTCCTGCTCTTGATTTCTTGATGTAGTCCTCTGCTTTCTCAATCTTGGCTAGATGTTCCACTTTAAGCTTTTCTAACCTCTCAATGTCTAGACGACCATCACTCCTCTCCCAGAGGGTCTTCTTCAAAGCTTGAGACAGATTCTCATTCGTCTCCTTCAGCTTCTTAAATTCTTCCAGGCTGACAGTGGCTGGAGGTGGTGCTGTGGATGGTCCAGGTGCATCCTCAATGGCAAAGGGCATCCCAGAAATTTGAGCTCTAGCATGAGACCATTCGTAATACTGAGCTGAAGCCACATTGTTGCATCTCCCAAGAATGGCCATCCCCTTGGTCTGGATGTGTCCCAAGCCCAGGATGCTTGTCTGACAACAGCTAGATTAGGCTTTATCTCACAATACAGGGTTTCAGCTAGATCTTGCACTCTAGGAGGGTGGACCAAAGCATAGCCCAATTGTCTCTTGAATAGCAAAGGATTGTAGTTGATGCAACCCTTCACTCCTACTAAAGGTACATTGGGATACTGCCCACAGCTAGTGATTATGTCCCTTCCTTTGGTGCTTTGGGTGCACCATCTGATGTCATCTGAGGTCAAAGCAACAAGTCTTTTAGCCCAAGTCTTCTGTTGGTGAGGGTTCAGGAAGGCATCAGTTTTGGGTAAGTGTTTGAGCAGCCAGGTATGGAATAGAGGAGCACAGCATCTCACCAATCTCCCTCTCTGCTTCTCATTCCTTTGGTGAATGGAATAATAGAAATCTCCCAGCAAGGTGGGTACTGGGTTCCCCAGAAGGAAGAGATGAATAACATTATTGCTGATAAACTTGGGCTCATCTGCAAACAATACAACCCCATATATGCTGAGGGCTAGTAATGCACAAACTGCCCTCCATTCTCCCAAGGAGGCCTTCAGGATGGCCTGAGAAATCAGAAAGTCTAAGTGTAGACCAGGGATCCCAGCCTTTGTGGTCATGTTCTGCTCAATCAAAATGGGCTCCAAATGCAGTGCCTTTGCCACTTCTCCATTGCTGGGAGAAGCCATCTCTGGGTTGAAGGGGATGCCACCCCTGACAGGCACTCCAATCGATGATGAGAATTCCTCCGGCAAAGGTCCCAACTGAAAGTTCTGGAAAGTGAAGCATCTCAAAGGAGGGTCATAAAACTGTAGGCAAGTGTGGATCAAACTCCTCTGAGAAGGGTCTAGGTCCATAACCATATCAAGAATGCCTCCATAATGTTCTCTGAATAATGGGATATGGTCTGGAGTGATAAGTGCCTGGACCTGCCTGATGCCAGCCAGCACAGGCTCAAAGAAATGGTATGAAATGTTGCTCTTCTTGGGTGCCATGACTGCTGATGAAGAGCTGAAAACAGATGATGATGAAGACTGATACTGAAGATGAGCCACTGATAGGCTGAGGATGATGATGGAGGTATCTGAAGCAGGAAGAGGTCTATGCAGATAAAAGGGTCAAAACCAAGCCAAATGTAATGTGGATACCCTGAAAAACAAATAAACAAATGTTAAATGATGCAATGATGATGTATGCGAATGATATGCAAGGGTTTGTGATCAAGCTGGATCTGATTATCTGTCTTGATATAAGAAGGCCCATGTATGTCTAAGAAGTCCATATGGAGGTTCAAAAGTCCAGTAACCAAGGTGGGGTGCTCAAATAAAGAGTCACAAGTCCAGGGTTAAATCACAAGAACTGTCCAAAGTGAAGCATTCTTAATCAAACAAAGTAACAGGGTATGTTGTGGTCAAGGGTACCTGCAAACCTGTAAACAGCCCAACCCCCTCACAGGTGGTGTTATAGAACAAGGATCCTCAGACTTGGATCAGTTATGAGAAGTGTAAACACTTCTATCCCGGAGGTACAGTGTTTACAATAACCATAAAAAATCCTCCTCTAATTCACCTCAGTTTTTGAAGGTCATAATAAAGGTCATCCAGACTTAGCAGGCTTCCCAGATAGCCCTAGCACTACAGGAGATCTTTAGCACAAAGTTCTCAAGAAGAAACCCATATCTGAACCGTGTTTCATATTCCCGCACCAGACCGAAATGGAATGGGAAAGAACATGAACCACTCTAACCTAGGTGTCACTCAGGTCCCAGGTATAGGACCTTAAACTCTCAATAGAACCCCACCCACCAAAGCAACAAAACCAGATCCAGCCAGATGACAATATGATAGTATGATGTATATAAAGCTGTAAAGAAAGCAATAAAAAATTGTACATAAAGCAGTAAAGAAAGCAAATATATAAACACAATTAGCACATAACACCCCAGTAAACACAAATCAAACAAGCGCTAGGAGGAACCCACAAAAAGAACCAGAAGCCATGGTTACAGTATAAGGGTCCCCAGCAGAGTCGCCAAGCTGTCGCTCCCACCAAATGAGGCCCATCAAATGGGGTACAGACGCGAACGGTCGGTGAAAGAGGAGAGAACACACAGGGGTGAACTCAGAAAGACAAGAGTCGCCAGCTAGGCATTTTTATCCCGGAGGAAAGGTAATGCTGCATAAACCTAGAAAGATACGGATAAGACGGTTGCGAACCAGAGAGACTGAGAAAGGGGTTTGGTTACAACCTGGGAAGGTATTAGCACCCAGATTGTCCGCCGTACTCGACGGGATCCACGCTTAAAAGATTTGTGTTTTAAAGGGGTAGTGTCAGTGCTAAAATGTGTATCAAAGCTGGAAAAGAATGCAAGTGTCAGTGTAAAAGAAAAGTGAAGTGTATAAGAGAAGTGTCAGTGTAAGAACAAGAGTAAGCTCAAGATTTTGAGGCTAAGAGAATAAAGCTGGAGGAGGGGGAATATACAGAGACTTTTGTTCGATAACTGTTAAGTTATGCCTACGTATCCTCTCGTGCAATGAGGAAGTCAGAACACCGTAGTTCGACCCAAAGAGACTGAAAGATGAATTGACTTGTGAACTGCTTACTTGTCAATGCTCAAGTGTATGACCTGTCTGGCTCAGGTGCTAACTGTCTTGCATTAGACGGAAGAAGCAAGTTCTCGTTTATGAGTGAATGAGACGAGGAAAGAATCCCGGAGGAGACGATTATTGTTTGTTTTTGAGTTTTCAGTCTTTTATTGCTTTTGAAAGTTTGTCATAAGAAAATGAGCTTAAGCCTAAACCAAGGGTTAGTAAACTCATCACATCTTCCCTCTGATTAGGGGTAATGAGAATACCTTAAGTGTGAAGTCAGCATCTCACACTTTATCACCATGGTGTAGGATTAGGATCATTAACCTACTTGTGATTATTTAGATGTTTTTGTTGTTTTTGTTTAGTGTTGAGTAATGAGATTAAGCCATAATCAGGGATTAAACAGACTCCTCAACTTAATCCATGATTAGGGATTAACCTCATGACAAAAAAAGCCTTTATTAAATGGATGAGAATATTTAAGCAGAGGAAGACTCCTCAACTTAATCCATGATTAGGGATTAACCTCATGACAAAAAAAGCCTTTATTAAATGGATTTTAATTAATGATAAGATGAAGAAGTGATTTTTATGGTTTGTAAGACAACTTGAGGGGGACTTGTCCATTAACACTAGGGTTAGTCCTTCTTAACCAATTAAGGAAGAATTAGAACCCTAGTGCAAGGCCCAAGTTACAAGCTTGATGTCTTGATGGTTATTAAGTGAATTGATTAAAGGATTTAAACACATTAAGGGTTTAACACTTAGGATTAAAGTTATACACTCCATCCTAATAGAAGGATACAGGCATAAGCTTAATCACAAAGCTTTAAAGCCTTTAGGGTTTAGTCCTTGATTATGAGGTGAGAAGAGAGACACAAAAGAAGACACAAAGGTAAAACTAATGGGGGACTAAACAATCCTAAAATATTATCATGCTTGGAAGTCCTAGGGTTTGTGAGGCTTAAGAGGAGAAATCTTCAAGGAAGCCACCAAGGAGAAGCAAGATAGAAAAGAGATGAGATAAGAAGAGAAAAGAGGGAAGAGAGGCACAAGTGAGCAAGCTCACTCAAAGACAAGTAAAAATGCAGCAAGGATGTAAAATGATGAGATGAGAAGAGGTAGGAGGTGAAGGCAAATTCACCTCCCAAACAAACTTACCATTAACCTGAAAAGTTAGTACAAGATGCATAAAGGAAGAAATGAGATGAAACAATGCATATGGATGGGAAAAGGCCAAAGTCAGAAACATACACATGATGCAAATGATGTCAAGAGATGATGCAAACACATGACAAGGGATGAGAATGATCATACAAGCATAAGGATGCAAATGAGGCATGCTTTGAACCATGAATGTACATGAAAAGCTATGAAATGCAATGGACATATAACATGGCAAATGAAAGATGCAATGATTAAACATGATTCTAATATGTCCTAAGATGTGTTATGAATCAAATGGATGCACAAAATTTCATGGCAAGTCATGGTATGCAAACAAATGGAAGATGGATGCAAAGGAAGGCATAAATTAGGGTTATATGCAACATACAAAGCAAAAATCCAAAACCAGAAGCAAATGACATGATAAAAATTTTAAAATGCAATTAAAGGAACCCTAAACCTACACAAACTCACTGCCCAAAGGAGGGGATCCAACTCTTAACCTAATGGGGGTTATGAATTTTCTAAGATTGCTAGGGTTTTAAGGTACCTTGACAAGAAAAATGCAAAACAAATTGAAAATGCAAGATCAATTCATGCCAATTTAATCCTATATACGACATGTTATGCAAGATGCAATGCAAAAAGAATCATTGTCCAACTCTCAATGGTTAGGCAGAAATGAATTTTTGAAGTTTGAATCAAAATAATGCCTTGAAATGAAATTAATTCCATTGAAAATGATCAAAAGGCATCAAGAACCAAAAATAAATTTGTTTTGAGAGTTGGACAATGTTTCTAAATGTTTTTAAAGGTTACATGAATTTTTTTGTGATTTTTAAATACCTAAAAGTATTTTTAATTAATTAATTTTCATTAACTAATTAAAAATAAACTTTTAAATGATTTAAAAATAATTTTAAATGCAAAAAATAAAAATAAAAATATTTTTGGTTTCTGAAAATTAATGAAATGCTTGACAAAAAATTTCAGAATTTTTCAAAGTGTTTTGCTATTTTTTAAAATTCATGCAAATAAAATACAAACAAAATGAATTAATTTTGGTTAACAGAAGAATGAATCGATTCATGCTTGGATGAATCGATTCATAATGATCAATTTTGAGAAAACAGAATTAGTTAAACAGCATGAATCGATTCATAATGGGATGAATCGATTCATTTTGCGAAATCCAGGAATCACTCAACAAAATGAATCGATTCAAGCCAGAATGAATCGATTCATTATGCTGTTTTTTCCAAAAAATCATAATCAAACTCATTCCCTAGGCTGTTTTAAGTGCTCTAACTCTCCAGATTTCATCCTCTACCCACCCCCAAACATGAATCAATCACAAGATCACATTAACAATGCATCAACAACAAGATTTGAGCAAAATCTAGAGAACTACAAAAACTTCAGAACATGCATACACACTCATTTCTCAACCATTTTCAGTGTTTCAAAGCTTAACATGATCAGTGAAACAAACTCTATCATCCTATAACAAGAGATTGCATTTCTAAAAAAAATGTTCTTGATGATACCTGAACTGGAGCTTTGAACTTTGGAGCTTTCTGGCCAGTCCTTTGCTTCAAACAAGCTCCAATGATCCTCCTGATGATGGAATGAAGCTTAGAAAACTTTTGAGAATGGCTGGTTATGGCTGTTTTGCTCTGGTGTAGCAGAAATGGAGGTCTTGGTGTGTGATGTTTCAAGCTGTTTCAGGGGGTGATTCTTGTTCTAAGGGTGATTTGTGACTTGTTGGTGAAAGAAAAAAGTGAAGTTTGATGGCTGTGTGAAGAAAAATTCAGAGAAGAAGTTTGGGACAGATCTTGTGCAAGTTGGATAGTGTGTTGTTTCTATGCCAAATGAGCTGCTATATCACTCCCATAAAGTTTGAGTAGGCTGTGGAGCAGGTTAGTAGAGGCTGCTGGTCACTATTCCAAAAGCATGGGAGAAAATGCAAAAAGTCAAGGTTTGGTGTACTTGAGGTATGGGCCATTGCAGAGAAGATTTCTGTGTTTGGATTGCATCAGCTGAGTTCAAGGATGGCTCTTGGATCAGTTGTGGTGAGCTGTAATGGATGAAGGGTGAGATCTCACATGTTTTGCAATTTTGCAACTTGTTACACTTTGTAACTTTTGGTCATGGAAAGGTAACACTCTTTGCTGAATTTTGGTTGTGATAGGTTACATGATGTTATGGTGGTGTCTTGAAATCAGTTAGAGACCATACAAAACCTTGGGGATCAATTTTGCAAGAGTTCCTTTTTTGGACTTCATGGAAAATGGCTTATGATAGCTTGGAATTCAAAGCATGAAAGTGAGAAACTTCTTGGGCAAATCTGAATTTTGGGCCATACATGATGTTTGTGTATTGGTTAGAGGCTGATTTGAAGTAACATAGATGCTTGGCATAAGAATTTGCAAGTTTTCCCTTTTGTCCAAAAGTGAAAATTTAGTGATTTTCCTCAACTTTGGCAAGCCATAACTTTTGATCCAAAATGAATTAGAATGAGTTCTTGTACTTTTTGAAAATGGGAAGATCCATTCTACAACTTTCATGACCAAAGTTTTCTCATTTGGAGCATTTTTGAATCAAAAAGAGGAGGTTGAAAAACTTTCCCAAAATGGCAAGTTTTCATTATAAGTCAATTTCCCAAAAGGCAACTTTGCAAATGGCTTGAAGTTCTTCAATTTTGTGAACTTCTAACATCTTATATGATCAAATAAAGATCATACACATTCAAAATGATGGAGAACACCCTTTGGTTGGGTCACTGGGGGCCTCAGATGCCCTGGTTTTGCACTGACTTGCTCAAGAAGTCAACTCCTGATTAGATGCATTCCCCATTGAATTTCTTCATGTAAATTGATATGAATGATCCTTATACCATATAGAGACCAATAGAAACAAGAATGACCAAAAAATTTGGAGTTATGGTCTCTGAAACCAAAACCCTAATTTTTGGTTATCTGTGCAGTTAAACCTGGCTCTACTTCCATGCCTTTCTCAGTTCTTGTGATTCTTTGACGTCTTTGATCTTGAGAGGATATAATATGATGCTAGAACATACATGGACCTCTTTGAAGTGATTGATGACCTTTGGAGTGACTCAAATGGCTCAGGGATTGCTTAGATCACAAACCCTAGATGCAGATGACTTTGAATCAGTGCAGTGAAGCAAAAATGCAATATGAGATGATATGTTTGAACTTATGCATATGAAAAGATCACTAGCCATGGTGAAATGAGTGAGGGAAAATTTGGGGTGTTTACACTTGGATGATAACTCAAATAAACGAAACCGGACTTGGCGGAATCAAAAAGACTTTATACCCCTTGGGAGATAAAGCGAACAAGAGACTATCATAACTTGGATGATAGCTCAAATATACGAAATCGGACTTGGCAGGATCGAAAAACATTTATCCCTCTTTGGAGATAAAGAGAACAGGACACACCTTGAGTGAGCTTGAAAAGAAACTATCATAACTTGGATGATAACTCAAATAAACGAAACCGGACTTGGCAGAATCCAAAAGACTTTATCCCCCTTGGGAGATAAAGCGAACAAGAGACTATCATAACTTGGATGATAGCTCAAAGATACGAAACCGGACCGGTCGGACTCAAAAAGACTTTATCCCACTAGGGAAATAAAGCGAACAAGAGACTATCATAATTTGGATAATAACTCAAAGATACGTAACCGAACTTGGCAGGATCGAAAATCATTTATCCCTCTTGAGAGATAAAGCGAATTAGACACACTTGGAGTGAGCTTGAAAAGAGACTACCATAGCTTGGATGATAACTCAAAGGTACGGAACCGAACTTGGCGGAATCTAAAAAACTTCATCTTACTTGGGAAATAAAGCAAACAAGAGACTATCATAACATGAATGATAACTCAAAGAAACGAAACCGAACTTGGCGGGATATAAAAGCATTTACCCCACATGGGAGATAAAGAAAACAAGAGACTATCATAACTTTCGATGAAAACTCAAATATATAAAACTGAACTTGGCGGGATCGAAAATTATTTATCCCACTTGGGTGATAAAGAAAACAAGAGACCCCTTGAGCGAGCTTAAAAAGAGACTATCATAACTTGGATGATAACTCAAAGATACCAAACCGAACTTGGCGGGATAGAAAAGCATTTATCCTACTTGGGACATAAAGAAAACAAGAAACTATCATAAAATTGATGAAAACTCAAATATAAGAAACCGAACTTGGCGGGATCGAAAATTATTTATCCCACTTGGGAGATAAAGAAAACAAGAAACACCTTGAGCGAGCTTGAAAAGAGACTATCGTAACTTAGATGATAACTAAAATAAACGAAACCGGACTTGGTGGAATCAAAAAGGCTTTATACCCCTTGGGAGATAAAGTGAACAAGAGACTATCATAACTTGGATGATAGCTCAAATAAACGAAATCTGACTTGGCAGGATCGAAAAGCATTTATCCCTCTTGGGAGATAAAGAGAACATGACACACCTTGAGTGAGCTTGAAAAGAAACTATCATAACTTGGATGATAACTCAAATAAACGAAACCGGACTTGGCGGAATCGAAAAGACTTTATCCCCCTTGGGAGATAAAGCGAACAAGAGACTATCATAACTTGGATGATAGCTCAAAGATACGAAATCAGACATGGCAGGATCGAAAAGCATTTATCCCTCCTGGGAGATAAAGAGAACAGGACACACCGTGAGTGAGCTTGAAAAGAAACTATCATAACTTGGATGATAACTCAAATAAACGAAACCGGACTTGGCAGAATCCAAAAGACTTTATCCCCCTTGGGAGATAAAGCGAACAAGAGACTATCATAACTTGGATGATAGCTCAAAGATACGAAACCGGACCGGTCGGACTCAAAAAGACTTTATCCCAATAGGGAGATAAAGCGAACAAGAGACTATCATAATTTGGATAATAACTCAAAGATACGTAACCGAACTTGGCAGGATCGAAAAGCATTTATCCCTCTTGAGAGATAAAGCAAATTAGACACACTTGGAGTGAGCTTGAAAAGAGACTACCATAGCTTGGATGATAACTCAAAGGTACGGAACCTGAACTTGGCGGAATCTAAAAAACTTCATCTTACTTGGGAAATAAAGCAAACAAGAGACTATCATAACATGAATGATAACTCAAAGAAACGAAACCGAACTTGGCGGGATATAAAAGCATTTACCCCACATGGGAGATAAAGAAAACAAGAGACTATCATAACTTGGATGAAAACTCAAATATATGAAACTGAAGTTGGCGGGATCGAAAATTATTTATCCCACTTGGGAGATAAAAAAACAAGACACACCTTGAGCGAGCTTAAAAAGAGACTATCATAACTTGGATGATAACTCAAAGATACGAAACCGAACTTGGCGGGATAGAAAAGCATTTATCCTACTTGGGACATAAAGAAAACAAGAAACTATCATAAAATGGATGAAAACTCAAATATAAGAAACCGAAGTTGGCGGGATCGAAAGTTATTTATCCCACTTGGGAGATAAAGAAAGCAAGACACACCTTGAGCGAGCTTGAAAAGAGACTATCATAACTTGGATGATAACTCAAATAAACGAAACCGGACTTGGCGGAATCGAGAAGACTTTATACCGCTTGGGAGATAAAGCGAACAAGAGACTATCATAACTTGGATGATAGCTCAAATAAACGAAATCGGACTTGGCAGGATCGAAAAGCATTTATCCCTCTTGGGAGATAAAGAGAACAGGTCACACCTTGAGTAAGCTTGAAAAGAAACTATCATAACTTGGATGATAACTCAAATAAACGAAACCGGACTTGGCGGAATCGAAAAGACTTTATCCCCCTTGGGAGATAAAGCGAACAAGAGACTATCATAACTTGGATGATAGCTCAAAGATACGAAATCCGACATGGCAGGATCGAAAAGCATTTATCCCTCCTGGGAGATAAAGAGAACAGGACACACCTTGAGTGAGCTTGAAAAGAAACTATCCTAACTTGGATGATAACTCAAATAAACGAAACCGGACTTGGCAAAATCCAAAAGACTTTATCCCCCTTGGGAGATAAAGCGAACAAGAGACTATCATAACTTGGATGATACCTCAAAGATACGAAACCGGACTGGTCGGACTCAAAAAGACTTTATCCCACTAGGGAAATAAAGCGAACAAGAGACTATCATAATTTGGATAATAACTCAAAGATACGTAACCGAACTTGGCAGGATCGAAAAGAATTTATCCCTCTTGAGAGATAAAGCGAATTAGACACACTTGGAGTGAGCTTGAAAAGAGACTACCATAGCTTGGATGATAACTCAAAGGTACGGAACCGAACTTGGCGGAATCTAAAAAACTTCATCTTACTTGGGAAATAAAGCAAACAAGAGACTATCATAACATGAATGATAACTCAAAGAAACGAAACCGAACTTGGCGAGATATAAAAGCATTTACCCCACATGGGAGATAAAGAAAACAAGAGACTATCATAACTTTCGATGAAAACTCAAATATATGAAACTGAAGTTGGCGGGATCGAAAATAATTTATCCCACTTGGGAGATAAAAAAACAAGACACACCTTGAGCGAGCTTAAAAAGATACTATCATAACTTGGATGATAACTCAAAGATACGAAACCGAACTTGGCGGGATAGAAAAGCATTTATCCTACTTGGGACATAAAGAAAACAAGAAACTATCATAAAATGGATGAAAACTCAAATATAAGAAACCGAACATGGCGGGATCGAAAATTATTTATCCCACTTGGGAGATAAAGAAAACAAGACACACCTTGAGCGAGCTTGAAAAGAGACTATCATAACTTGGATGATAACTCAAATAAACGAAACCGGACTTGGCGGAATAGAAAAGACTTTATACCCCTTGGGAGATAAAGCGAACAAGAGACTATCATAACTTGGATGATAGCTCAAAGATACAAAATCGGACTTGGCAGGATCGAAAAGCATTTATCCCTCTTGGGAGATAAAGAGAACAGGTCACACCTTGAGTAAGCTTGAATAGAAACTATCATAACTTGGATGATAACTCAAATAAACGAAACCGAACTTGGCAAAATCGAAAAGACTTTATCCTCCTTGGGAGATAAAGCAAACAAGAGACTATCATAACTTGGATGATAGCTCAAAGATACGAAACCGGACTGGTCGGACTCAAAAAGACTTTATCCCACTAGGGAAATAAATCGAACAAGAGACTATCATAATTTGGATAATAACTCAAAGATACGTTACCGAACTTGGCAGGATCGAAAAGCATTTATTTCTCTTGAGAGATAAAGCGAATTAGACACACTTGGAGTGAGCTTGAAAAGAGACTACCATAGCTTGGATGATAACTCAAACGTACGGAACTGAACTTGGCGGAATCTAAAAAATTTCATATTACTTGGGAAATAAAGCAAACAAGATACTATCATAACATGAATGATAACTCAAAGAAACGAAACCGAACTTGGCGGGATATAAAAGCATTTACCCCACTTTGGAGATAAAGAAAACAAGAGACTATCATAACTTGGATGAAAACTCAAATATATGAAACTAAACTTGGCGGGATCGAAAATTATTTATCCCACTTGGGAGATAAAGAAAACAAGACACACCTTGAGCGAGCTTAAAAAGAGACTATCGTAACTTGGATGATAACTCAAAGATTCGAAACCGAACTTGGCGGGATAGAAAAGCATTTATCCTACTTGGGACATAAATAAAACACGAGACTATCATAAAATGGATGAAAACTCAAATTTAAAAAACCGAACTTGGCGGGATCAAAAATTATTTATCCCACTTGGGAGATAAAGAAAACAAGAAACACCTTGAGCGAGCTTGAAAAGAGACTATCATAACTTGGATGATAACTCAAATAAACGAAACTGGACTTGGCGGAATCGAAAAGACTTTATCCCCCCTGGGAGATAAAGTGAACAAGAGACTATCATAACTTGGATGCTAGCTCAAAGATACGAAACCGAACTTGACAGAATCGAAAAGACATTATCCACCTAGAAGATAAAGCGAACAGGAGAATGTCGTAACTTGGATGATAGCTCAAAGATACGAAACCAGACTTGTTTGAATCAAAAAGACTGTATCCCACTTGGGAAATAAATTGAACAAGAGACTATCATAACTTGGATGATAAGTCAAAGATACGAAACAAAACTTGGCGGGATTAAAAAACATTTATCCCTCTTGAGAGATAAAGCAAATTAGACACACTTGGAGTGATCTTGAAAAGAGACTACCATAGCTTGGATGATAACTCAAAGGTACGCAACCGAACTTGGCGGAATCTAAAAAACTTCATCCCATTTGGGAAATATAGCGAACAAGAGACTATCATAACCTGGATGATAACTCAAAGATACGAAATCGAACTTGACGGGATATAAAAGCATTTATCCCACTTGGGAGATAAAGAAAACAAGAGACTATCACAACTTGGATGAAAACTCAAATATACGAAACCGAACTTGGGGGGATCGAAAATTATTTATCCCACTTGGGAGATAAAGAAAACAAGACACACCTTGAGCGAGCTTGAATAGAGACTAACATAACTTGGATGATAACTCAAATAAACGAAACCGGAATTGGCGGAAACGAAAACACTTTATTCCCCCTGGGAGATAAAGCGAACAAGAGACTATCATAACTTGGATGATAGCTCAAAGATACGAAACCCAACTTTTCGGAATCAAAAATACTTTATCCCACTTGGAAAATAAAGCGAACAAGAGACTATCATAACTTGGATGATAACTCAAAGATACGAAACTGAACATGGCAGGATCAAAAAGCATTTATCCTTCTTGGGAGATAAAGCGAATTAGACACATTTTGAGTGAGCTTGAAAAGAGACTACCATAGCTTGGATAATAACTCAAAGGTACGCAACCGAACTTGGCGGAATCAAAAAAGTTTATCCCACTTGGGAAATAAAGCGAACAAGAGACTATCATAACTTGGATGTTAACTCAAAGATACGAAACCGAACTTGGAGGGATAGAAAAGCATTTATCCCACTTGGGAGATAAAGCAAACAAGAGACTATCATAACTTGGATAACTCAAAGATACGAAACCGAAAATGACGGGATCGAAAAGCATTTTACCCACTTGGGAGTTAAATCAAACAAGACATACCTTGAATGAGCTTGAAAAGAGACTATCATAACACGAATGATAACTTAAACAAACGAAACTGGACTTGGAAGCATCGAAAAGACTTTATCCCCCTAGGAGATAAAGCAAACAAGAGACTATCATAACTTGGATAATAACTCAAAGATACGAAACTGAACTTGGCTTGATCGAAAAACATTTATCCCTCTTGAGAGATAAAGCGAATTAGACACACTTGAAGTGAGCTTTAAAAGAGACTACCATAGCTTGGATGATAATTCAAAGGAATGGAACCGAACATGGCGGAATCTAAAAGACTTCATCCCACTTGGGAAATAAAGCGAACAAGAGACTATCATAACTTGGATGATAACTCAAAGATACGAAACCGAACATGGCGGGATAGAAAAGCATTTATCCCACTTGGGAGATAAAGAAAACAAGAGGCTATCATAACTTGGATGAAAACTCAAATATACGAAACCGAACTTGGCGGGATCGAAAATTATTTATCCCACTTGGGAGATAAAGAAAACAAGACATACCCTGAGCGAGCTTGAAAAGAGACTATCATAACTTGGATGATAACTCAAATAAACGAAACCGGACTTGGCGGAAACGAAAACACTTTATCCCCCCTTGGAGATAAAGCGAACAAGAGAATATCATAAATTGGATGATAGCTCAAAGATACGAAACCGAACATTTCGGAATCAAAAATACTTTATCCCACTTGGCAAATAAAGCGAACAAGAGACTAACATAACTTGGATGTTAACTCATAGATACGAAACCGAACTTGGAGGGATAGAAAAGCATTTATCCCTCTTGGGAGATAAAGCAAACAAGAGACTATCATAACTTAGATAACTCAAAGATACGAAACCGAAAATGGCGGGATCGAAAACCATTTTACCCATTTGGGAGTTAAATCAAACAAGACACACCTTGAATGAGCTTGAAAAGAGACTATCATAACAGGAATGATAACTCAAACAAACGAAGCTGGACTTGGCAGCATCGAAAAGACTTTATCCCCCTAGGAGATAAAGCAAACTAGAGACTATCATAACATGGATGATAACTCAAAGATAAGAAACCGGACTTGTCGGATTCAAAAAGACTTTATCCCATTTGGGAAATAAAGTGAACAAGAGATTATCCTAACTTGGATGAGAACCCAAAGATACGAAACCGAACTTGGCGGGATCGAAAAGCATTTAACCCTCTTGAGAGATAAAGTGAATTAGACACACTTGGAGTGAGCTTTAAAAGAGACTACCATAGCTTGGATGATAATTCAAAGGAACGGAACTGAAATTGGCGGAATCTAAAAAACATCATCCCACTTGGGAAATAAAGCGAACAAGAGACTATCATAACTTGGATGATAACTCAAAGATACGAAACTGAATATGGCGTATTTATCCCACTTGGGAGATAAAGAAAACAAGACACACCTTGAGCGAGCTTGAAAAGAGACTATCATAACTTGGATGATAGCTCAAAGATACGAAACCGAACTTTTCGGAATCAAAAAGACATTATCCCACTTGGGAAATAAAGCAAACAAGAGACTATCATAACTTGGATGATAACTTAAAGATACGAAACCGAACATGGCTGGTTCAAAAAGCATTTATCCCACTTGGGAAATAAAGCAAATAAGACACAACTTGAGCGAGCTTGAAAAGAGACTATCATAACTTGGATGATAACTCAAATAAACGAAACTGGACTTGGCGGAATCGAAAAGACATTATCCCCCTTGGGAGATAAAGCGAACAAGATACTATCATAACTTGGATGATAGCTCAAAGATACTAAACCGAACTTTTCGGAATCAAAAATACTTTATCCTACATGGGAAAAAAAGGTAACAAGAGACTATCATAACTTGGATGATAACTCAAAGATACGAATCCGAACATGGAGGGATCAAAAAGCATTTATCACTCTTGGGAGATTAAGCGAATTAGACACACTTTGATTGAGCTTGAAAAGAGACTACCATAGGTTGGATGATAATTCAAAGGTACGCAACCGAACATGGCGGAATCAAAAAATATTTTTCCCACTTAGGAAATAAAGCTAACAAGAGACTATCATAACTTGGATGTTAACTCAAAGATACGAAACCGAACTTGGCGGGATAGAAAAGCATTTATCCCACATGGGAGATAAAGCAAACAAGAGACTACCATAACTTGGATAACTCAAAGATACGAAACCAAAAATGGCGGGATCGAAAAGCATTTTTCCCACTTGGGAGATAAATCAAACAAGACACACCTTGAATGAGCATGAAAAGAGACTATCATGACACGATTGATAACTCAAACAAACGAAACCGGACTTGGAAGAATCGAAAAGACTTTATCCCCCTAGGAGATAAAGCGAACAGGAGACTATCATAACTGGGATGAGAACTCAAAGATACGAAACCAGACTTGTTTGAATCAAAAAGACTTTATCCCACTTGGGAAATAAAGCGAACAAGAGACTATCATAACTTGGATCATAAGTCAAAGATACGAAACAAAACTTGGCGGGATCAAAAAACATTTATCCCTCTTGAGAGATAAATCGAATTAGACACACTTGGAGTGAGCTTGAAAAGAGACTACCATAGCTTGGATGATAATTCAAAGGAACGGAACCGAACATGGCGAAATCTAAGAAACTTCATCCCACTTGGGAAATAAAGCGAACAAAAGACTATCATAACTTGGATGATAACTCAAAGATACGAAACCGAACTTAGCGGGATAGAAAAGCATTTATCCCACTTGGGAGATAAAGAAAACAAGAGGCTATCATAACTTGGATGAAAACTCAAATATACGAAACCAAACTTGGCGGGATCGAAAACACTTTATCCCCCCTGGGAGATAAAGCGAACAAGAGAATATCATAAATTGGATGATAGCTCAAAGATACGAAACCGAACATTTCGGAATCAAAAATACTTTATCCCACTTGGCAAATAAAGCGAACAAGAGACTATCATAACTTGGATGATAACTCAAAGATACGAAACTGAACATGGAGGGATCAAAAAGCATTTATCCCTCTTGGGAGATAAAGTGAATTAGACACATTTTGAGTGAGCTTGACAAGATACTACCATAGCTTGGATGATAACTCAAAGGTACGCAACCGAACTTGGCGGAATCTAAAAAACTTTATCCCACTTGGGAAATAAAGCGAACAGGAGACTATCATAACTTGGATGTTAACTCATAGATACGAAACCGAACTTGGAGGGAAAGAAAAGCATTTATCCCACTTGGGAGATAAAGCAAACAAGAGACTATCATAACTTGGATAACTCAAAGATACGAAACCGAAAATGGAGGGATCGAAAAGCATTTTACCTACTTGGGAGTTAAATCAAACAAGACACACCTTGAATGAGCTTGAAAATAGACTATCATAACACGAATGATAACTCAAACAAACGAAACTGGACTTGGCAGCATCGAAAATTCTTTATCCCCCTAGGAGATAAAGCAAACAAGAGACTATCATAACTTGGATGATAGCTCAAAGATACGAAACCGGACTAGTCGGATTCAAAAAGACTTTATCCCATTTGGGAAATAAAGCGAACAAGAGACTATCCTAACTTGGATGATAACTCAAAGATACGAAACCGAACTTGGCGGGATCGAAAAGCATTTATCCCTCTTTAGAGATAAAGCGAATTAGACACACTTGGAGTGAGCTTTAAAAGAGACTACCATAGCTTGGATGATAATTCAAAGGAACGGAACCGAATTTGGCGGAATCTAAAAAAATTCATCCCACTTGGGAAATAAAGCGAACAAGAGACTATCATAACTTGGATGATAACTCAAAGATAAGAAACTGAACTTGGCGGGATAGAAAAGCATTTATCCCACTTGGGAGATAAAGAAAACAAGAGGCTATCATAACTTGGATGAAAACTCAAATATACGAAACCGAACTTGGCGGGATCAAAAATTATTTATCTCACTTGGGAGATAAAGAAAACAAGACACACCTTGAGCAAGCTTGAAAAGAGACTATCATAACTTGGATGATAACTCAAATAAACGAAACCGGACTTGGCGGAAACGAAAAAACTTTATCCCCCCTGGGAGATAAAGCGAACAAGAGACTATCATAAATTGGATGATAGCTCAAAGATACGAAAACGAACTTTTTGGAATCAATAATACTTTATCCCACTTGGCAAATAAAGCGAACAAGAGACTATCAGAACTTGGATGATAACTCAAAGATACGAAACTGAACATGGCGGGATCAAAAAGCATTTATCCCTCTTGGGAGATAAAGCGAATTAGACACATTTTGAGTGAGCTTGAAAAGGTACTACCATAGCTTGGATGATAACTCAAAGGTACGCAACCGAACTTGGCGGAATCTAAAAAACTTTATCCCACTTGGGAAATATGGCGAACAAGAGACTATCATAACTTGGATGTTAACTCATAGATAGGAAACCGAACATGGAGGGATTGAAAAGCATTTATCCCACTTGGGAGATAAAGCAAACAAGAGACTATCATAACTTGGATAACTCAAAGATACGAAACCGAAAATGGCGGGATCAAAAAGCATTTTACCCACTTGAGAGGTAAATCAAACAAGACACACCTTGAATGAGCTTGAAAAGAGACTATCATAACACAAATGATAACTCAAACAAACGAAACTGGACTTGGCAGCATCGAAAAGACTTTATCTCCCTAGGAGATAAAGCAAACAAGAGACTATCATAACTTGGATGATAGCTCAAAGATATGAAACCGGACTTGTCGGATTAAAAAAGACTTTATCCCATTTGGGAAATAAAGCGAACAAGAGACTATCCAAACTTGGATGATAACTCAAAGATACGAAACCAAACTTGGAGTGAGCTTTAAAAGAGACTACCAAAGCTTGATTGATAATTCAAAGGAACGGAACCGAACTTGGCGGAATTTAAAAAACTTCATCCCACTTGGGAAATAAAGCGAACAAGAGACTATCGTAACTTGGATGAAAACTCAAATATAAGAAACTGAACTTGGCGGGATCGAAAATTATTTATCCCACTTGGGAGATAAAGAAAACAAGACACACCTTGAGCGAACTTGAAAAGAGACTATCATAACTTGGATGATAACTCAAATAAACGAAACCGGACTTGGCAGAATCGAAAAGACTTTTCCCCCTAGGAAATAAAGCGAACAAGAGACTATAATAACTTGGATGATAGCTTAAAGATACGAAACCGAACTTTTCAGAATCAAAAATACTTTATCCCACTTGGGAAATAAAGCGAACAAGAGACTATCATAACTTGGATGATAATTCAAAGATACGAATCCGAACATGGTGGGATCAAAAAGCATTTATCCCTCTTTGGAGATAAAGAGAATTAGACACACTTTGAGTGAGCTTGAAAAGAGACTACCATAGCTTGGATGATAACCCAAAGGTACGCAACCAAACATGGCGGAATTAAAAAATATTATTCCCACTTGGGAAATAAAGCGAACAAGAGACTATCATTACTTGGATGTTAACTCAAAGATACGAAACCGAACTTGGCGGGATAGAAAAGCATTTATCCCACTTGAGAGATAAAGCAAACAAGAGACTATCATAACTTGGATAACTCAAAGATACGAAATCAAAAATGGCGGGATAAAAAAGCATTTTTCCCACTTAGGATATAACTCAAACAAGACACAACTTGAATGAGCTTGAAAAGAGACTATCATAACACGATTGATAACTCAATTAAACGAAACCGGACTTGGTAGAATCGAAAGACTTTATCCCCCATAGGAGATAAAGCGAACAAGAGACTATCATAACTTGGATGATAGCTCAAAGATACAAAACTGAACTTTTCAGAATCAAAAATACTTTATCCCACTTGGGAAATAAAGCGAACAAGAGACTATCATAACTTGGATGATAACTCAAAGATACGAATCCGAACATGGCGGGATCAAAAAGAATTTATCCCTCTTGGGATATAAAGCGAATTAGACACACTTTGTGTGTGCTTGAAAAGAGACTAGCATAGCTTGGATGATAACTCAAAGGTACGCAACCGAACTTGGCGGAATCAAAAAATATTTTTCCCACTTAGGAAATAAAGAGAACAAGAGACTATCATAACTTGGATGTTAACTCAAAGATACGAAACTGAACTTGGCGGGATAGAAAAGCATTTATCCCACTTGGGAGATAAAGAAAACAAGAGACTATCATAACTTGGATAACTCAAAGATACGAAACCGAAAATGGCGCGATCGAAAAGCATTTTTCCCACTTGGGTGATAAAGAAAACAAGAGGCTATCATAACTTGGATGAAAACTCAAATATACGAAACTGAACTTGGCGCGATCAAAAATTATTTATCCCACTTGGCAGATAAAGAAAACAAGACACACCTTGAATGAGCTTGAAAATAGACTATCCTAACAAGATTGATAACACAAACAAACGAACCTGGACTTGGCAGAATCGAAAAGACTTTATCCCCCTAGGAGATAAAGCGAATAAGAGACTATAATAACTTGGATGATAGCTCAAAGATACGAAACCGGACTTGTTTAAATAAAAAAGACTTTATCCTAATTGGGAAATAAAGCGAACAAGAGACGATCATAACCTGGATAATAACTCAAAGATACGAAACCGAACTTGGCGGGATCAAAAAACATTTATCCCTCTTGAGGGATAAAGCGAATTAAACACACTTGGAGTGAGCTTGAAAAGAGACTACTCTAGCTTGGATGATAACTCAAAGGTACAGAATCGAACTTGGCGGAATCTAAAAAACTTCATTCCACTTAGGAAATAAAGCGAACAAGAGACTATCATAACTTGGATGATAACTCAAAGATACAAATCCGAACATGGCGGGATGAAAAAGCATTTATCCCTCTTGGGAGATAAAGCGAATTAGACACACTTTGTGTGAGCTTGAAAAGAGACAACCATAGCTTGGATGATAACTCAAAGGTACGCAACCGAACTTGGCGGAATAAAATTTTTTTCCCACTTGGGAAATAAAGCGAACAAGAGACAATCATAACTTGGATGTTAACTCAAAGATACGAAACCGAACTTGGCGGGATAGAAAAGCATTTATCCCACTTGGGAGATTAAGATAACAAGAGACTATCATAACTTGGATAACTCAAAGATACAAAACCGAAAATGGCGGGATCGAAAAGCATTTTTCCCACTCTAGAGATAAATCAAACAAGACACACCTTGAATGAGCTTGACAAGAGACTTTCATAACACGATTGATAACTCAAACAAACGTAACCGGACTTGGCATAATCGAAAAGACTTTATCCCCTAGGAGATAAAGCGAACAAGAGACTATAATAACTTGGATGATAGCTCAAAGATACAATACCGGACTTGTTTGAATCAAAAAGACTTTATCCCACTTGGGAAATAAAGCAAACAATAGACTATCATAACTTGGATGATAACTCAAAGATACGAAACCGAACTTGGGGGGATCGAAAAACATTTATCCCTCTTGATAGATAAAGCGAATTAGATACACTTGGAGTGAGCTTGAAAAGAGACTACCATAGCTTGGATGATAACTCAAAGGTATGGAAACGAACTTGGCGGAATCTAAAAAACTTCATCCCACTTGGGAAATAAAGCGAACTAGAGACATAGCTGGGATGATAAATCAAAGGTACGCAACCGAACTTGGCGGAATCAAATTTTTTTATCCCACTTGGGAAATAAAGCGAACAAGAGACTATCATAACTTGGATGTTAACTCAAAGATACGAAACCGAACTTGGAGGGATGAAGTTTTTTATATTCCACCAAGTTCGGTTCCGTAAGTGGGATGAAGTTTTTTATACTCCACCAAGTGGGATGAAGTTTTGTTTGCTTTATTTCCCAAGTGGGATGAAGTTTTTTATATTCCACCAAGTTCGGTTCCGTACCTTTGAGTTATCATCCACGATATGGTAGTCTCTTTACAAGCTCACTCCAAGTGTGTCTAATTCGCTTTATCTCTCAAGAGGGATAAATGTTTTTCGATCCCGCCAAGTTCGGTTTCGTATCTTTGAGTTATCATCCAAGTTATGATAGTCTCTTTTTCGCTTTATTACCCAAGTAGGATAAAGTCTTTTTGATTCCGACAAGTCTGGTTTCGTATCTTTGAGCTATCATCTAAGATATGATAATCTCTTGTTCGCTTTATCTCCTAGGGGGATAAAGTCTTTTCGATTCTGCCAAGTCCGATTTCGTTTGTTTTAGTTATCATTCGTTTTATGATAGTCTCTTTTCAAGCTCATTCAAGGTGTGTCCTGTCTGATTTATCTCCTAAGTGGGAAATATGCTTTTAGATCCCACCATTTTCGGTTTCTTATCTTTGAGTTATCCAACTTATGATAGTCTCTTGTTCGCTTTATCTCCCAAGTGGGATAAATGCTTTTCTATCCCTCCAAGTTCGGTTTCGTATCTTTGAGTTAACATCCAAGTTACAATAGTCTCTTGTTCGCTTTATTTCCCAAGTGGGATAAAGTTTTTTTGATTCCGCCAAGTTCGGTAGCTTACCTTTGAGGTATCATCCAAGCTATGGTTGTCTCTTTTCAAGCTCACTCAAAGTGTGTCTAATTCGCTTTATCTCCCAAGAGGGATAAATGCTTTTTGATCCCGCCATGTTCGGTTTCGTATCTTTGAGTTATCATCCAAGTTATGACAGTCTCTTGTTCGCTTTATTTCCCAAGTGGGATAAAGTATTTTTGATTTCGAAAAATTTGGTTTCGTATCTTTGAGCTATCATCCAAGTTATGATAGTCTCTTGTTGACTTTATCTCCCAGGGGGGATAAAGTCTTTTCGATTCCTCCATGTCCGGTTTCGTTTATTTGAGTTATCATCTAAGTTGTGATAGTCTCTTTTCAAGCTCGCTCAAGGTGTGTCTTGTGTTCTTCAATTCCCAAGTGGGATAAATAATTTTCGATCCCGCCAATTTCGGTTTCGTATATTTGAATTTTTATCCAAGTTATGATAGTCTCTTGTTTTCTTTA
Source organism: Lathyrus aphaca (assembly GCA_963966055.1). NCBI lineage: Eukaryota > Viridiplantae > Streptophyta > Magnoliopsida > Fabales > Fabaceae > Lathyrus > Lathyrus aphaca. The sequence continues at coordinate 401,517,087 of OZ014521.1, read as the reverse complement.
TCTCCCAAGTGGGATAAATTCTTTTCAAACCCGCCAAGTTCGGTTTCGTATCTTTGAGTTATCATCCAAGTTATGATAGTCAATTGTTCGTTTTATTTCCAAAGTGGGATAAATTTTTTTAGATTCCACCAAGTTCGGTTCCGTACCATTGAGTTATCATCCATGCTATGGTAGTCTCTTTTCAAGCTCACTCCAAGTGTGTCTAATTCTCTTTATCTCTCAAGAGGGATAAATGTTTTTCGATCCTGCCAAGTTCGGTTCCGTATCTTTGAGTTATCATCCAAGTTATGATAGTCTCTTGTTGTCTTTATTTCCCAAGTGGGATAAAGTCTTTTTTATCCCAACAAGTCCGGTTCCGTATCTTTGAGCTATCATCCAAGTTATGATAATCTCTTGTTCGCTTTATCTCCTAGGGGGATAAAGTCTTTTCGATCCTGCCAAGTCCGGTTTCGTTTGTTTGAGTTATCATTCGTGTTATGATTGTCTCTTTTCAAGCTCATTCAAGGTGTGTCTTGTTTGATTTTTCTCCCAAGTGGGAAAAATGATATTCAATCCCGCCATTTTCGGTTTCGTATCTTTGAGTTATCAAACTTATGATAGTCTCTTGTTTGCTTTATCTCCCAAGTGGGGTAAATACTTTTCTATCCCTCCAAGTTCGGTTTCGTATCTTTGAGTTAACATCCAAGTTATGATAGTCTCTTGTTCGCTTTATTTCCCAAGTGGGATAAAGTTTTTTTGATTCCGAAAAGTTTGTTTCGTATCTTTGAGCTATCATCCGAGTTATGATAGTCTCTTGTTCACTTTATCTCCCAGGGAGGATAAAGTCTTTTCGTTTCCGCCATGTCCGGTTTCGTTTATTTGTGTTATCATCCAAGTTATGATAGTCTCTTTTCAAGCTCGCTCAAGGTGTGTCTTGTTTTCTTTATCTCCCAAGTGGGATAAATAATTTTCGATCCCGCCATGTTCGGAATTGTATATTTGAGTTTTCATCCAAGTTATGATAGTCTCTTGTTTTCTTTATCTCCCAAGTGGGATAAATTCTTTTCAAACCCGCCAAGTTCGGTTTCGTATCTTTGAGTTATCATCCAAGTTATGATAGTCTATTGTTTGCTTTATTTCCCAAGTGGGATGAAGTTTTTTATATTCCACCAAGTTCGGTTCTGTACCTTTGAGTTATCATCCACTCTATGGTAGTCTCTTTACAAGCTCACTCCAAGTGTGTCTAATTCGCTTTATCTCTCAAGAGGGATAAATTTTTTTCGATCCCGCCAAGTTCAGTTTCGTATATTTGAGTTATCATCCATGTTATGATAGTCTCTTGTTCGCTCTATTTCCCAAGTGGGATAAAATCTTTTTGATTCCACAAGTCTGGTTTCGTATCTTTGAGCTATCATCCAAGTTATGATAATCTCTTGTTCGCTTTATCTCCTAGGGGGATAAAGTCTTTTCGATTCTGCCAAGTCCGATTTCGTTTGTTTGAGTTATCATTCGTGTTATGATAGTCTCTTTTCAAGCTCATTCAAGGTGTGTCTTTTTTTATTTATCTCCTAAGTGGGAAATATGTTTTTTGATCCCGCCATTTTCGGTTTCGTATCTTTGAGTTATCCAACTTATGATAGTCTCTTTTTTGATTTATCTCCCAAGTGGGATAAATGCTTTTCTATCCCTCCAAGTTGGGTTTCGTATCTTTGAGTTAACATCCAAGTTATGATAGTCTCTTGTTCGCTTTAATTCCCAAGTATGATAAAGTTTTTTTGATTTCGCCAAGTTCGGTTGCTTACCTTTGAGGTATCATCCAAGCTATGGTTGTCTCTTTTCAAGCTCACTCAAAGTGTGTCTAATTCGCTTTATCTCCCAAGAGGGATAAATGCTTTTTGATCCCGCCATGTTCGGTTTCGTATCTTTGAGTTATCATCCAAGTTATGATAGTATCTTGTTCGCTTTATTTCCCAAGTAGGATAAAGTATTTTTTATTCTGAAAAGTTTGTTTCGTATCTTTGAGCTATCATCCGAGTTATGATAGTCTCTTGTTCACTTTATCTCCCAGGGAGGATAAAGTCTTTTCGATTCCGCCATGTCCAGTTTCGTTTATTTGAGTTATCATCCAAGTTATGATAGTCTCTTTTCAAGCTCGCTCAAGGTGTGTCTTATTTTCTTTATCTCCCAAGTGGGATAAATAATTTTCGATCCCGCCAAGTTCGGAATTGTATATTTGTGTTTTCATCCAAGTTATGATAGTCTCTTGTTTTCTTTATCTCCCAAGTGGGATAAATTCTTTTCAAACCCGCCAAGTTCGGTTTCGTATCTTTGAGTTATCATCCAAGTTATGATAGTCTATTGTTTGCTTTATTTCCCAAGTGGGATGAAGTTTTTTATATTCCACCAAGTTCGGTTCCGTACCTTTGAGTTATCATCCACTCTATAGTAGTCTCTTTACAAGCTCACTCCAAGTGTGTCTAATTCGCTTTATCTCTCAAGAGGGATAAATTTTTTTCGATCCCGCCAAGTTCAGTTTCGTATCTTTGAGTTATCATCCAAGTTATGATAGTCTCTTGTTCACTCTATTTCCCAAGTGGGATAAAGTCTTTTTGATTCCGACAAGTCTGGTTTCGTATCTTTGAGCTATCATCCAAGTTATGATAATCTCTTGTTCGCTTTATCTCCTAGGGGGATAAAGTCTTTTCGATTCTGCCAAGTCCGATTTCGTTTGTTTGAGTTATCATTCGTGTTATGATAGTCTCTTTTCAAGCTCATTCAAGGTGTGTCTTTTTTGATTTATCTCCTAAGTGGGAAATATGCTTTTCGATCCCGCCATTTTCGGTTTCGTATCTTTGAGTTATCCAACTTATGATAGTCTCTTGTTTGATTTATCTCCCAAGTGGGATAAATGCTTTTCTATCCCTCCAAGTTGGGTTTCGTATCTTTGAGTTAACATCCAAGTTATGATAGTCTCTTGTTCGCTTTATTTCTCAAGTATGATAAAGTTTTTTTGATTTCGCCAAGTTCGGTTGCTTACCTTTGAGGTATCATCCAAGCTATGGTTGTCTCTTTTCAAGCTCACTCAAAGTGTGTCTAATTCGCTTTATCTCCCAAGAGGGATAAATGCTTTTTGATCCCGCCATGTTCGGTTTCGTATCTTTGAGTTATCATCCAAGTTATGATAGTATCTTGTTCGCTTTATTTCCCAAGTGGGATAAAGTATTTTTTATTCCGAAAAGTTTGTTTCGTATATTTGAGCTATCATCCGAGTTATGATAGTCTCTTGTTCACTTTATCTCCCAGGGAGGATAAAGTCTTTTCGATTCTGCCATGTCCAGTTTCGTTTATTTGAGTTATCATCCAAGTTATGATAGTCTCTTTTCAAGCTCGCTCAAGGTGTGTCTTATTTTCTTTATCTCCCAAGTGGGATAAATAATTTTCGATCCCGCCAAGTTCGGAATTGTATATTTGAGTTTTCATCCAAGTTATGATAGTCTTTGTTTTCTTTATCTCCCAAGTGGGATAAATTCTTTTCAAACCCGCCAAGTTCGGTTTCGTATCTTTGAGTTATCATCCAAGTTATGATAGTCTATTGTTTGCTTTATTTCCCAAGTGGGATGAAGTTTTTTATATTCCACCAAGTTCAGTTCCGTACCTTTGAGTTATCATCCACTCTATGGTAGTCTCTTTACAAGTCACTCCAAGTGTGTCTAATTCGCTTTATCTCTCAAGAGGGATAAATTTTTTTCGATCCCGCCAAGTTCAGTTTCGTATCTTTGAGTTATCATCCAAGTTACGATAGTCTCTTGTTCACTCTATTTCCCAAGTGGGATAAAGTCTTTTTGATTCCGACAAGTCTGGTTTCGTATCTTTGAGCTATCATCCAAGTTATGATAATCTCTTGTTCGCTTTATCTCCTAGGGGGATAAAGTCTTTTCGATTCTGCCAAGTCCGATTTCGTTTGTTTGAGTTATCATTCGTGTTATGATAGTCTCTTTTCAAGCTCATTCAAGGTGTGTCTTTTTTGATTTATCTCCTAAGTGGGAAATATGCTTTTCGATCCCGCCATTTTCGGTTTCGTATCTTTGAGTTATCCAACTTATGATAGTCTCTTGTTTGATTTATCTCCCAAGTGGGATAAATGCTTTTCTATCCCTCCAAGTTGGGTTTCGTATCTTTGAGTTAACATCCAAGTTATGATAGTCTCTTGTTCGCTTTATTTCTCAAGTATGATAAAGTTTTTTTGATTTCGCCAAGTTCGGTTGCTTACCTTTGAGGTATCATCCATGCTATGGTTGTCTCTTTTCAAGCTCACTCAAAGTGTGTCTAATTCGCTTTATCTCCCAAGAGGGATAAATGCTTTTTGATCCCGCCATGTTCGGTTTCGTATCTTTGAGTTATCATCCAAGTTATGATAGTATCTTGTTCGCTTTATTTCCCAAGTGGGATAAAGTATTTTTTATTCCGAAAAGTTTGTTTCGTATATTTGAGCTATCATCCGAGTTATGATAGTCTCTTGTTCACTTTATCTCCCAGGGAGGATAAAGTCTTTTCGATTCTGCCATGTCCAGTTTCGTTTATTTGAGTTATCATCCAAGTTATGATAGTCTCTTTTCAAGCTCGCTCAAGGTGTGTCTTATTTTCTTTATCTCCCAAGTGGGATAAATAATTTTCGATCCCGCCAAGTTCGGAATTGTATATTTGAGTTTTCATCCAAGTTATGATAGTCTTTGTTTTCTTTATCTCCCAAGTGGGATAAATTCTTTTCAAACCCTCCAAGTTCGGTTTCGTATCTTTGAGTTATCATCCAAGTTATGATAGTCTATTGTTTGCTTTATTTCCCAAGTGGGATGAAGTTTTTTATATTCCACCAAGTTCGGTTCCGTACCTTTGAGTTATCATCCACTCTATGGTAGTCTCTTTACAAGTCACTCCAAGTGTGTCTAATTCGCTTTATCTCTCAAGAGGGATAAATTTTTTTCGATCCCGCCAAGTTCAGTTTCGTATCTTTGAGTTATCATCCAAGTTACGATAGTCTCTTGTTCACTCTATTTCCCAAGTGGGATAAAGTCTTTTTGATTCCGACAAGTCTGGTTTCGTATCTTTGAGCTATCATCCAAGTTATGATAATCTCTTGTTCGCTTTATCTCCTAGGGGGATAAAGTCTTTTCGATTCTGCCAAGTCTGATTTCGTTTGTTTGAGTTATCATTCGTGTTATGATAGTCTCTTTTCAAGCTCATTCAAGGTGTGTCTTTTTTGATTTATCTCCTAAGTGGGAAATATGCTTTTCGATCCCGCCATTTTCGGTTTCGTATCTTTGAGTTATCCAACTTATGATAGTCTCTTGTTTGCTTTATCTCCCAAGTGGGATAAATGCTTTTCTATCCCTCCAAGTTGGGTTTCGTATCTTTGAGTTAACATCCAAGTTATGATAGTCTCTTGTTCGCTTTATTTCCCAAGTATGATAAAGTTTTTTTGATTCCGCCAAGTTCGGTTGCTTACCTTTGAGGTATCATCCATGCTATGGTTGTCTCTTTTCAAGCTCACTCAAAGTGTGTCTAATTCGCTTTATCTCCCAAGGGGGATAAATGCTTTTTGATCCCGCCATGTTCGGTTTCGTATCTTTGAGTTATCATCCAAGCTATGATAGTTTCTTGTTCTCTGTATTTCCCAAGTGGGATAAAGTATTTTTTATTCCGAAAAGTTTGTTTCGTATATTTGAGCTATCATCCGAGTTATGATAGTCTCTTGTTCACTTTATCTCCCAGGGAGGATAAAGTCTTTTCGATTCGGCCATGTCCGGTTTCGTTTATTTGAGTTATCATCCAAGTTATGATAGTCTCTTTTCAAGCTCGCTCAAGGTGTGTCTTGTTTTCTTTATCTCCCAAGTGGGATAAATAATTTTCGATCCCGCCAAGTTCGGAATTGTATATTTGAGTTTTCATCCAAGTTATGATAGTCTCTTGTTTTCTTTATCTCCCAAGTGGGATAAATTCTTTTCAAACCCGCCAAGTTCGGTTTCGTATCTTTGAGTTATCATCCAAGTTATGATAGTCTATTGTTTGCTTTATTTCCCAAGTGGGATGAAGTTTTTTATATTCCACCAAGTTCGGTTCCGTACCTTTGAGTTATCATCCACTCTATGGTAGTCTCTTTACAAGCTCACTCCAAGTGTGTCTAATTCGCTTTATCTCTCAAGAGGGATAAATTTTTTTCGATCCCGCCAAGTTCGTTTTCGTATCTTTGAGTTATCATCCAAGTTATGATAGTCTCTTGTTCGCTCTATTTCCCAAGTGGGATAAAGTCTTTTTGATTCCGACAAGTCTGGTTTCGTATCTTTGAGCTATCTTCCAAGTTATGATAATCTCTTGTTCGCTTTATCTCCTAGGGGGATAAAGTCTTTTCGATTCTGCCAAGTCCGATTTCGTTTGTTTGAGTTATCATTCGTGTTATGATAGTCTCTTTTCAAGCTCATTCAAGGTGTGTCTTTTTTGATTTATCTCCTAAGTGGGAAATATGGTTTTCGATCCCGCCATTTTCGGTTTCGTATCTTTGAGTTATCCAACTTATGATAGTCTCTTGTTTGCTTTATCTCCCAAGTGGGATAAATGCTTTTCTATCCCTCCAAGTTGGGTTTCGTATCTTTGAGTTAAAATCCAAGTTATGATAGTCTCTTGTTCGCTTTATTTCCCAAGTATGATAAAGTTTTTTTGATTTCGCCAAGTTCGGTTGCTTACCTTTGAGGTATCATCCAAGCTATGGTTGTCTCTTTTCAAGCTCACTCAAAGTGTGTCTAATTCGCTTTATCTCCCAAGAGGGATAAATGCTTTTTGATCCCGTCATGTTCGGTTTCGTATCTTTGAGTTATCATCCAAGTTATGATAGTATCTTGTTCGCTTTATTTCCCAAGTGGGATAAAGTATTTTTTATTCCGAAAAGTTTGTTTCGTATCTTTGAGCTATCATCCGAGTTATGATAGTCTCTTGTTCACTTTATCTCCCAGGGAGGATAAAGTATTTTCGATTCCGCCATGTCCGGTTTCGTTTATTTGAGTTATCATCCAAGTTATGATAGTCTCTTTTCAAGCTCGCTCAAGGTGTGTCTTATTTTCTTTATCTCCCAAGTGGGATAAATAATTTTCGATCCCGCCAAGTTCAGAATTGTATATTTGAGTTTTCATCCAAGTTATGATAGTCTCTTGTTTTCTTTATCTCCCAAGTGGGATAAATTCTTTTCAAACCCGCCAAGTTCGGTTTCGTATCTTTGAGTTATCATCCAAGTTATGATAGTCTATTGTTTGCTTTATTTCCCAAGTGGGATGAAGTTTTTTATATTCCACCATGTTCGGTTCCGTACCTTTGAGTTATCATCCACTCTATGGTAGTCTCTTTACAAGCTCACTCCAAGTGTGTCTAATTCGCTTTATCTCTCAAGAGGGATAAATTTTTTTCGATCCCGCCAAGTTCAGTTTCGTATCTTTGAGTTATCATCCAAGTTATAATAGTCTCTTGTTCACTCTATTTCCCAAGTGGGATAAAGTCTTTTTGATTCCGACAAGTCTGGTTTCGTATCTTTGAGCTATCATCCAAGTTATGATAATCTGTTGTTCGCTTTATCTCCTAGGGGGATAAAGTCTTTTCGATTCTGCCAAGTCCGATTTCTTTTGTTTGAGTTATCATTCGTGTTATGATAGTCTCTTTTCAAGTTCATTCAAGGTGTGTCCTGTTTGATTTATCTCCTAAGTGGGAAATATGCTTTTCGATCCCGCCATTTTCGGTTTCTTATCTTTGAGTTATCCAACTTATGATAGTCTCTTGTTTGCTTTATCTCCAAGGTGGGATAAATGCTTTTCAATCCCTCCAAGTTGGGTTTCGTATCTTTGAGTTAACATCCAAGTTATGATAGTCTCTTGTTCGCTTTATTTCCCAAGTATGATAAAGTTTTTTTGATTCCGCCAAGTTCGGTTACTTACCTTTGAGGTATCATCCAAGCTATGGTTGTCTCATTTCAAGCTCACTCAAAGTGTGTCTAATTCGCTTTATCTCCCAAGAGGGATAAATGCTTTTTGATCCCGCCATGCTCAGTTTCGTATCTTTGAGTTATCATCCAAGTTATGATAGTATCTTGTTCGCTTTATTTCCCAAGTGGGATAAAGTATTTTTTATTCCGAAAAGTTTGTTTCGTATCTTGGAGCTATCATCCGAGTTATGATAGTCTCTTGTTCACTTTATCTCCCAGGGTGGATAAAGTCTTTTCGATGCCGCCATGTCCGGTTTCGTTTATTTGAGTTATCATCCAAGTTATGATAGTCTCTTTTCAAGCTCGCTCAAGGTGTGTCTTGTTTTCTTCAATTCCCAAGTGGGATAAATAATTTTCGATCCCGCCAAGTTCAGAATTGTATATTTGAGTTTTCATCCAAGTTATGATAGTCTCTTGTTTTCTTTATTTCCCAAGTGGGATAAATTCTTTTCAAACTCGCCATGTTCGGTTTCGTATCTTTGAGTTATCATCCAAGTTATGATAGTCAATTGTTCGTTTTATTTCCAAAGTGGGATAAAATTTTTTAGATTCCACCAAGTCCGGTTTCGTACCTTTGAGTTATCATCCACGCTATGGTAGTCTCTTTTCAAGCTCACTCCAAGTGTGTCTAATTCGCTTTATCTCTCAAGAGGGATAAATGTTTTTCTATCCCCCCAAGTTCGGTTTCGTATCTTTGAGTTATCATCCAAGTTATGATAGTCTCTTGTTCGCTTTATTTACCAAGTGGGAAAAGTCTTTTTTATTCTGACAAGTCCGGTTCCGTATCTTTGAGCTATCATCCAAGTTATGATAATCTCTTGTTCGCTTTATCTCCTAGGGGGATAAAGTCTTTTCGATTCTGCCAAGTCCGGTTTCGTTTGTTTGAGTTATCATTCGGGTTATGATTGTCTCTTTTCAAGCTCATTCAAGGTGTGTCTTGTTTGATTTTTCTCCCAAGTGGGAAAAATGCTTTTCAATCCCGCCATTTTCGGTTTCGTATCTTTGAGTTATCCAACTTAAGATAGTCTCTTGTTTGCTTTATCTCCCAAGTGGGGTAAATACATTTCTATCCCTCCAAGTTCGGTTTCGTATCTTTGGGTTAACATCCAAGTTATGATAGTCTCTTGTTCGCTTTATTTCCCAAGTGGGATAAAGTTTTTTTGATTTTGCCAAGTTAGGTTGCGTACCTTGAGGTATAATCCAAGCTATGGTTGTCTCTTTTCAAGCTCACTCAAAGTGTGTCTAATTCGCTTTATCTACCAAGAGGGATAAAGGCTTTTTGATCCCGCCATGTTCGGTTTCGTATCTTTGAGTTATCATCCAAATTATGATAGTCTCTTGTTCGCTTTATTTCCCAAGTGGGATAAAGTATTTTTGATTACGAAAAGTTTGGTTTCTTATCTTTGAGCTATCATCCAAGTTATGATAGTCTCTTGTTCACTTTATCTCCAAGGGGGGATAAATTCTTTTCGATTCCGCCATGTCCGATTTCGTTTATTTGAGTTATCATCCAGATTATGATAGTCTCTTTTCAATCTCGCTCAATGTGTGTCTTGTTTTTTTTATCTCCCAAGTGGGATAAATAATTTTCGATCCCGCCATGTTCGGTTTCGTATATTTGAGTTTTCATCCAAGTTATGATAGTCTCTTGTTTTCTTTATCTCCCAAGTGGGATAAATTCTTTTCAAACCCGCCAAGTTCGGTTTCGTATCTTTGAGTTATCATCCAAGTTATGATAGTCTCTTGTTCGCTTTATTTCCCAAGTAGGATGAGGTTTTTTAGATTCCACAAATTTCGGTTCCGTACCTTTGAGTTATCATCCATGCTATGGTAGTCTCATTTCAAGCTCACTCCAAGTGTGTCTAATTCGCTTTATCTCTCAAAAGGGATAAATGTTTTTCGATCCCCCCAAGTTCGGTTTCGTATCTTTGAGTTATCATCCAAGTTATGATAATCTATTGTTCGCTTTATTTCCCAAGTGGGATAAAGTCTTTTTGATTCCGACAAGTCAGGTTTCGTATCTTTGAGCTATCATCCAAGTTATGATAATCTCTTGTTCGCTTTATCTCCAAGGGGGATAAAGTCTTTTCGATTCTGCCATGTCCGGTTTCGTTCGTTTGAGTTATCATTCGTGTTATAATAGTCTCTTTTCAAGCTCATTCAAGGTGTGTCTTGTTTGATTTATCTCCCAAGTGGGAAATATGCTTTTCGATCCCGCCATTTTCGATTTCGTATCTTTGAGTTATCCAACTTATGATAGTCTCTTGTTTGCTTTATCTCCCAAGTGGGGTAAATGCTTTTCTATCCCTCCAAGTTCGGTTTCTTATCTTTGAGTTAACATCCAAGTGATGATAGTCTCTTGTTCGCTTTATTTCCCAAGTGGGATAAAGTTTTTTTGATTCCGCCATGTTCGGTTGCGTACCTTGAGGTATCATCCAAGCTATGGTTGTCTCTTTTCAAGCTCACTCAAAGTGTGTCTAATTTTCATTATGTCCCAAGAGGGATAAATGCTTTTTGACCCCGCCATGTTCGGTTTCGTATCTTTGAGTTATCATCCAAGTTATGATAGTCTCTTGTTCGCTTTATTTCCCAAGTGGGATAAAGTATTTTTGATTCCGAAAAAGTTTGGTTTCGTATCTTTGAGCTATCATCCAAGTTATGATCGTCTCTTGTTCAATTTATCTCCTAGGGGGGATAAAGTCTTTTCGATTCCGCCATGTCCGGTTTCGTTTATTTGAGTTATCATCCAGATTATGATAGTCTCTTTTCAAGCTCGCTCAAGGTGTGTCTTGTTTTCTTTATCTCCCAAGTAGGATAAATAATTTTCGATCCAGCCAAGTTCGGAATCATATATTTGAGTTTTCATCCAAGTTATGATAGTCTCTTGTTTTCTTTATCTCCCAAGTGGGATAAATTCTTTTCAAACCCGCCATCTTCGGTTTCGTATCTTTGAGTTATCATCCAAGTTATGATAGTCTCTTGTTCGCTTTATTTCCCAAGTGGGATGAAGTTTTTTAGATTCCACAAAGTTCGGTTCCGTACCTTTGAGTTATCATCCACGCTATGGTAGTCTCATTTCAAGCTCACTCCAAGTGTGTCTAATTCGCTTTATCTCTCAAGAGGGATAAATGTTTTTCTATCCCCCCAAGTTCGGTTTCGTATCTTTGAGTTATCATCCAAGTTATGATAGTCTCTTGTTCGCTTTATTTACCAAGTGGGAAAAGTCTTTTTGATTCCGACAAGTCCGGTTTCGTATCTTTGAGCTATCATCCAAGTTATGATAATCTCTTGTTCGCTTTATCTCCTGGGGGGATAAAGTCTTTTCGATTCTGCCAAGTCCGGTTTCGTTTGTTTTAGTTATCATTCGTGTTATGATAGTCTCTTTTCAAGCTCATTAAAGGTGTGTCTTGTTTTATTTATCTCCCAAGTGGGAAATATTCTTTTCGATCCCGCCATTTTCGATTTCGTATCTTTGACTTATCCAACTTATGATAGTTTCTTGTTTGCTTTATCTCCCAAGTGGGGTAAATGCTTTTCTATCCCTCCATGTTCGGTTTCGTATCTTTGAGTTAACATCCAAGTTATGATAGTCTCTTCTTCGCTTTATTTCCCAAGTGGGATAAAGTTTTTTTGATTCCGCCAAGTTCGGTTGCGTACCATTGAGGTATCATCCAAGCTATGGTTGTCTCTTTTCAAGCTCACTCAAAGTGTGTCTAATTCTCTTTATCTCCCAAGAGGGATAAATGCTTTTTGATCCCGCCATGTTCGGTTTCGTATCTTTGAGTTATCATCCAAGTTATGATAGTTTCTTGTTCGCTTTATTTCCCAAGTGGGATAAAGTATTTTTGATTCCGAAAAAGTTTGGTTTCGTATCTTTGAGCTATCATCCAAGTTATGATAGTCTCTTGTTCAATTTATCTCCTAGGGGGGATAAAGTCTTTTCGATTCCGCCATGTCCGGTTTCGTTTATTTGAGTTATCATCCAAATTATGATAGTCTCTTTTCAAGCTCGCTCAAGGTGTGTCTTGTTTTCTTTATCTCCCGAGTGGGATAAATAATTTTCGATCCCGCCAAGTTCGGAATCATATATTTGAGTTTTCATCCAAGTTATGATAGTCTCTTGTTTTCTTTATCTCCCAAGTGGGATAAATTCTTTTCAAACCCGCCAAGTTCGGTTTCGTATCTTTGAGTTATCATCCAAGTTATGATAGTCTCTTGTTCGCTTAATTTCCCAAGTGGGATGAAGTTTTTTAGATTCCACAAAGTTCGGTTCCGTACCTTTGAGTTATCATCCACGCTATGGTAGTCTCATTTCAAGCTCACTCCAAGTGTGTCTAATTCGCTTTATCTCTCAAGAGGGATAAATGTTTTTCTATCCCCCCAAGTTCGGTTTCGTATCTTTGAGTTATCATCCAAGTTATGATAGTCTCTTGTTCGCTTTATTTACCAAGTGGGAAAAGTCTTTTTGATTCCGACAAGTCCGGTTTCGTATCTTTGAGCTATCATCCAAGTTATGATAATCTCTTGTTCGCTTTATCTCCTGGGGGGATAAAGTCTTTTCGATTCTGCCACGTCCAGTTTCGTTTGTTTTAGTTATCATTCGTGTTATGATAGTCTCTTTTCAAGCTCATTAAAGGTGTGTCTTGTTTTATTTATCTCCCAAGTGGGAAATATTCTTTTCGATCCCGCCACTTTCGATTTCGTATCTTTGACTTATCCAACTTATGATAGTTTCTTGTTTGCTTTATCTCCCAAGTGGGGTAAATGCTTTTCTATCCCTCCATGTTCGGTTTCGTATCTTTGAGTTAACATCCAAGTTATGATAGTCTCTTCTTCGCTTTATTTCCCAAGTGGGATAAAGTTTTTTTGATTCCGCCAAGTTCGGTTGCGTACCTTTGAGGTATCATCCAAGCTATGGTTGTCTCTTTTCAAGCTCACTCAAAGTGTGTCTAATTCTCTTTATCTCCCAAGAGGGATAAATGCTTTTTGATCCCGCCATGTTCGGTTTCGTATCTTTGAGTTATCATCCAAGTTATGATAGTCTCTTGTTCGCTTTATTTCCCAAGTGGGATAAAGTATTTTTGATTCCGAAAAAGTTTGGTTTCGTATCTTTGAGCTATCATCCAAGTTATGATAGTCTCTTGTTCAATTTATCTCCTAGGGGGGATAAAGTCTTTTCGATTCCGCCATGTCCGGTTTCGTTTATTTGAGTTATCATCCAAATTATGATAGTCTCTTTTCAAGCTCGCTCAAGGGGTGTCTTGTTTTCTTTATCTCCCGAGTGGGATAAATAATTTTCGATCCCGCCAAGTTCGGAATCATATATTTGAGTTTTCATCCAAGTTATGATAGTCTCTTGTTTTCTTTATCTCCCAAGTGGGATAAATTCTTTTCAAACCCGCCAAGTTCGGTTTCGTATCTTTGAGTTATCATCCAAGTTATGATAGTCTCTTGTTCGCTTAATTTCCCAAGTGGGATGAAGTTTTTTAGATTCCACAAAGTTCGGTTCCGTACCTTTGAGTTATCATCCACGCTATGGTAGTCTCATTTCAAGCTCACTCCAAGTGTGTCTAATTCGCTTTATCTCTCAAGAGGGATAAATGTTTTTCTATCCCCCCAAGTTCGGTTTCGTATCTTTGAGTTATCATCCAAGTTATGATAGTCTCTTGTTCGCTTTATTTACCAAGTGGGAAAAGTCTTTTTGATTCCGACAAGTCCGGTTTCGTATCTTTGAGCTATCATCCAAGTTATGATAATCTCTTGTTCGCTTTATCTCCTGGGGGATAAAGTCTTTTCGATTCTGCCAAGTCCGGTTTCGTTTGTTTTAGTTATCATTCGTGTTATGATAGTCTCTTTTCAAGCTCATTAAAGGTGTGTCTTGTTTTATTTATCTCCCAAGTGGGAAATATTCTTTTCGATCCCGCCACTTTCGATTTCGTATCTTTGACTTATCCAACTTATGATAGTTTCTTGTTTGCTTTATCTCCCAAGTGGGGTAAATGCTTTTCTATCCCTCCATGTTCGGTTTCGTATCTTTGAGTTAACATCCAAGTTATGATAGTCTCTTCTTCGCTTTATTTCCCAAGTGGGATAAAGTTTTTTTGATTCCGCCAAGTTCGGTTGCGTACCTTTGAGGTATCATCCAAGCTATGGTTGTCTCTTTTCAAGCTCACTCAAAGTGTGTCTAATTCTCTTTATCTCCCAAGAGGGATAAATGCTTTTTGATCCCGCCATGTTCGGTTTCGTATCTTTGAGTTATCATCCAAGTTATGATAGTCTCTTGTTCGCTTTATTTCCCAAGTGGGATAAAGTATTTTTGATTCCGAAAAAGTTTGGTTTCGTATCTTTGAGCTATCATCCAAGTTATGATAGTCTCTTGTTCAATTTATCTCCTAGGGGGGATAAAGTCTTTTCGATTCCGCCATGTCCGGTTTCGTTTATTTGAGTTATCATCCAAATTATGATAGTCTCTTTTCAAGCTCGCTCAAGGGGTGTCTTGTTTTCTTTATCTCCCGAGTGGGATAAATAATTTTCGATCCCGCCAAGTTCGGAATCATATATTTGAGTTTTCATCCAAGTTATGATAGTCTCTTGTTTTCTTTATCTCCCAAGTGGGATAAATTCTTTTCAAACCCGCCAAGTTCGGTTTCGTATCTTTGAGTTATCATCCAAGTTATGATAGTCTCTTGTTCGCTTAATTTCCCAAGTGGGATGAAGTTTTTTAGATTCCACAAAGTTCGGTTCCGTACCTTTGAGTTATCATCCACGCTATGGTAGTCTCATTTCAAGCTCACTCCAAGTGTGTCTAATTCGCTTTATCTCTCAAGAGGGATAAATGTTTTTCTATCCCCCTAAGTTCGGTTTCGTATCTTTGAGTTATCATCCAAGTTATGATAGTCTCTTGTTCGCTTTATTTACCAAGTGGGAAAAGTCTTTTTGATTCCGACAAGTCCGGTTTCGTATCTTTGAGCTATCATCCAAGTTATGATAATCTCTTGTTCGCTTTATCTCCTGGGGGGATAAAGTCTTTTCGATTCTGCCAAGTCCGGTTTCGTTTGTTTTAGTTATCATTCGTGTTATGATAGTCTCTTTTCAAGCTCATTAAAGGTGTGTCTTGTTTTATTTATCTCCCAAGTGGGAAATATTCTTTTCGATCCCGCCACTTTCGATTTCGTATCTTTGACTTATCCAACTTATGATAGTTTCTTGTTTGCTTTATCTCCCAAGTGGGGTAAATGCTTTTCTATCCCTCCATGTTCGGTTTCGTATCTTTGAGTTAACATCCAAGTTATGATAGTCTCTTCTTCGCTTTATTTCCCAAGTGGGATAAAGTTTTTTTGATTCCGCCAAGTTCGGTTGCGTACCTTTGAGGTATCATCCAAGCTATGGTTGTCTCTTTTCAAGCTCACTCAAAGTGTGTCTAATTCTCTTTATCTCCCAAGAGGGATAAATGCTTTTTGATCCCGCCATGTTCGGTTTCTTATCTTTGAGTTATCATCCAAGTTATGATAGTCTCTTGTTCGCTTTATTTCCCAAGTGGGATAAAGTATTTTTGATTCCGAAAAAGTTTGGTTTCGTATCTTTGAGCTATCATCCAAGTTATGATAGTCTCTTGTTCAATTTATCTCCTAGGGGGGATAAAGTCTTTTCGATTCCGCCATGTCCGGTTTCGTTTATTTGAGTTATCATCCAAATTATGATAGTCTCTTTTCAAGCTCGCTCAAGGTGTGTCTTGTTTTCTTTATCTCCCAAGTGGGATAAATAATTTTCGATCCCGCCAAGTTCGGAATCATATATTTGAGTTTTCATCCAAGTTATGATAGTCTCTTGTTTTCTTTATCTCCCAAGTGGGATAAATTCTTTTCAAACCCGCCAAGTTCGGTTTCGTATCTTTGAGTTATCATCCAAGTTATGATAGTCTCTTGTTCGCTTAATTTCCCAAGTGGGATGAAGTTTTTTAGATTCCACAAAGTTCGGTTCCGTACCTTTGAGTTATCATCCACGCTATGGTAGTCTCATTTCAAGCTCACTCCAAGTGTGTCTAATTCGCTTTATCTCTCAAGAGGGATAAATGTTTTTCTATCCCCCCAAGTTCGGTTTCGTATCTTTGAGTTATCATCCAAGTTATGATAGTCTCTTGTTCGCTTTATTTACCAAGTGGGAAAAGTCTTTTTGATTCCGACAAGTCCGGTTTCGTATCTTTGAGCTATCATCCAAGTTATGATAATCTCTTGTTCGCTTTATCTCCTGGGGGATAAAGTCTTTTCGATTCTGCCAAGTCCGGTTTCGTTTGTTTTAGTTATCATTCGTGTTATGATAGTCTCTTTTCAAGCTCATTAAAGGTGTGTCTTGTTTTATTTATCTCCCAAGTGGGAAATATTCTTTTCGATCCCGCCACTTTCGATTTCGTATCTTTGACTTATCCAACTTATGATAGTTTCTTGTTTGCTTTATCTCCCAAGTGGGGTAAATGCTTTTCTATCCCTCCATGTTCGGTTTCGTATCTTTGAGTTAACATCCAAGTTATGATAGTCTCTTCTTCGCTTTATTTCCCAAGTGGGATAAAGTTTTTTTGATTCCGCCAAGTTCGGTTGCGTACCTTTGAGGTATCATCCAAGCTATGGTTGTCTCTTTTCAAGCTCACTCAAAGTGTGTCTAATTCTCTTTATCTCCCAAGAGGGATAAATGCTTTTTGATCCCGCCATGTTCGGTTTCGTATCTTTGAGTTATCATCCAAGTTATGATAGTCTCTTGTTCGCTTTATTTCCCAAGTGGGATAAAGTATTTTTGATTCCGAAAAAGTTTGGTTTCGTATCTTTGAGCTATCATCCAAGTTATGATAGTCTCTTGTTCAATTTATCTCCTAGGGGGGATAAAGTCTTTTCGATTCCGCCATGTCCGGTTTCGTTTATTTGAGTTATCATCCAAATTATGATAGTCTCTTTTCAAGCTCGCTCAAGGGGTGTCTTGTTTTCTTTATCTCCCGAGTGGGATAAATAATTTTCGATCCCGCCAAGTTCGGAATCATATATTTGAGTTTTCATCCAAGTTATGATAGTCTCTTGTTTTCTTTATCTCCCAAGTGGGATAAATTCTTTTCAAACCCGCCAAGTTCGGTTTCGTATCTTTGAGTTATCATCCAAGTTATGATAGTCTCTTGTTCGCTTAATTTCCCAAGTGGGATGAAGTTTTTTAGATTCCACAAAGTTCGGTTCCGTACCTTTGAGTTATCATCCACGCTATGGTAGTCTCATTTCAAGCTCACTCCAAGTGTGTCTAATTCGCTTTATCTCTCAAGAGGGATAAATGTTTTTCTATCCCCCCAAGTTCGGTTTCGTATCTTTGAGTTATCATCCAAGTTATGATAGTCTCTTGTTCGCTTTATTTACCAAGTGGGAAAAGTCTTTTTGATTCCGACAAGTCCGGTTTCGTATCTTTGAGCTATCATCCAAGTTATGATAATCTCTTGTTCGCTTTATCTCCTGGGGGGATAAAGTCTTTTCGATTCTGCCAAGTCCGGTTTCGTTTGTTTTAGTTATCATTCGTGTTATGATAGTCTCTTTTCAAGCTCATTAAAGGTGTGTCTTGTTTTATTTATCTCCCAAGTGGGAAATATTCTTTTCGATCCCGCCACTTTCGATTTCGTATCTTTGACTTATCCAACTTATGATAGTTTCTTGTTTGCTTTATCTCCCAAGTGGGGTAAATGCTTTTCTATCCCTCCATGTTCGGTTTCGTATCTTTGAGTTAACATCCAAGTTATGATAGTCTCTTCTTCGCTTTATTTCCCAAGTGGGATAAAGTTTTTTTGATTCCGCCAAGTTCGGTTGCGTACCTTTGAGGTATCATCCAAGCTATGGTTGTCTCTTTTCAAGCTCACTCAAAGTGTGTCTAATTCTCTTTATCTCCCAAGAGGGATAAATGCTTTTTGATCCCGCCATGTTCGGTTTCGTATCTTTGAGTTATCATCCAAGTTATGATAGTCTCTTGTTCGCTTTATTTCCCAAGTGGGATAAAGTATTTTTGATTCCGAAAAAGTTTGGTTTCGTATCTTTGAGCTATCATCCAAGTTATGATAGTCTCTTGTTCAATTTATCTCCTAGGGGGGATAAAGTCTTTTCGATTCCGCCATGTCCGGTTTCGTTTATTTGAGTTATCATCCAAATTATGATAGTCTCTTTTCAAGCTCGCTCAAGGTGTGTCTTGTTTTCTTTATCTCCCAAGTGGGATAAATAATTTTCGATCCCGCCAAGTTCGGAATCATATATTTGAGTTTTCATCCAAGTTATGATAGTCTCTTGTTTTCTTTATCTCCCAAGTGGGATAAATTCTTTTCAAACCCGCCAAGTTCGGTTTCGTATCTTTGAGTTATCATCCAAGTTATGATAGTCTCTTGTTCGCTTAATTTCCCAAGTGGGATGAAGTTTTTTAGATTCCACAAAGTTCGGTTCCGTACCTTTGAGTTATCATCCACGCTATGGTAGTCTCATTTCAAGCTCACTCCAAGTGTGTCTAATTCGCTTTATCTCTCAAGAGGGATAAATGTTTTTCTATCCCCCCAAGTTCGGTTTCGTATCTTTGAGTTATCATCCAAGTTATGATAGTCTCTTGTTCGCTTTATTTACCAAGTGGGAAAAGTCTTTTTGATTCCGACAAGTCCGGTTTCGTATCTTTGAGCTATCATCCAAGTTATGATAATCTCTTGTTCGCTTTATCTCCTGGGGGGATAAAGTCTTTTCGATTCTGCCAAGTCCGGTTTCGTTTGTTTTAGTTATCATTCGTGTTATGATAGTCTCTTTTCAAGCTCATTAAAGGTGTGTCTTGTTTTATTTATCTCCCAAGTGGGAAATATTCTTTTCGATCCCGCCACTTTCGATTTCGTATCTTTGACTTATCAAACTTATGATAGTTTCTTGTTTGCTTTATCTCCCAAGTGGGGTAAATGCTTTTCTATCCCTCCATGTTCGGTTTCGTATCTTTGAGTTAACATCCAAGTTATGATAGTCTCTTCTTCGCTTTATTTCCCAAGTGGGATAAAGTTTTTTTGATTCCGCCAAGTTCGGTTGCGTACCTTTGAGGTATCATCCAAGCTATGGTTGTCTCTTTTCAAGCTCACTCAAAGTGTGTCTAATTCTCTTTATCTCCCAAGAGGGATAAATGCTTTTTGATCCCGCCATGTTCGGTTTCGTATCTTTGAGTTATCATCCAAGTTATGATAGTCTCTTGTTCGCTTTATTTCCCAAGTGGGATAAAGTATTTTTGATTCCGAAAAAGTTTGGTTTCGTATCTTTGAGCTATCATCCAAGTTATGATAGTCTCTTGTTCAATTTATCTCCTAGGGGGGATAAAGTCTTTTCGATTCCGCCATGTCCGGTTTCGTTTATTTGAGTTATCATCCAAATTATGATAGTCTCTTTTCAAGCTCCCTCAAGGTGTGTCTTGTTTTCTTTATCTCCCAAGTGGGATAAATAATTTTCGATCCCGCCAAGTTCGGAATCATATATTTGAGTTTTCATCCAAGTTATGATAGTCTCTTGTTTTCTTTATCTCCCAAGTGGGATAAATTCTTTTCAAACCCGCCAAGTTCGGTTTCGTATCTTTGAGTTATCATCCAAGTTATGATAGTCTCTTGTTCGCTTAATTTCCCAAGTGGGATGAAGTTTTTTAGATTCCACAAAGTTCGGTTCCGTACCTTTGAGTTATCATCCACGCTATGGTAGTCTCATTTCAAGCTCACTCCAAGTGTGTCTAATTCGCTTTATCTCTCAAGAGGGATAAATGTTTTTCTATCCCCCCAAGTTCGGTTTCGTATCTTTGAGTTATCATCCAAGTTATGATAGTCTCTTGTTCGCTTTATTTACCAAGTGGGAAAAGTCTTTTTGATTCCGACAAGTCCGGTTTCGTATCTTTGAGCTATCATCCAAGTTATGATAATCTCTTGTTCGCTTTATCTCCTGGGGGGATAAAGTCTTTTCGATTCTGCCAAGTCCGGTTTCGTTTGTTTTAGTTATCATTCGTGTTATGATAGTCTCTTTTCAAGCTCATTAAAGGTGTGTCTTGTTTTATTTATCTCCCAAGTGGGAAATATTCTTTTCGATCCCGCCATTTTAGATTTCGTATCTTTGACTTATCCAACTTATGATAGTTTCTTGTTTGCTTTATTTCCCAAGTGGGGTAAATGCTTTTCTATCCCTCCAAGTTCGGTTTCGTATCTTTGAGTCAACATCCAAGTTATGATAGTCTCTTCTTCGCTTTATTTCCCAAGTGGGATAAAGTTTTTTTGATTCCGCCAAGTTCGGTTGCGTACCTTTGAGGTATCATCCAAGCTATGGTTGTCTCTTTTCAAGCTCACTCAAAGTGTGTCTAATTCTCTTTATCTCCCAAGAGGGATAAATGCTTTTTGATCCCGCCATGTTCGGTTTCGTATCTTTGAGTTATCATCCAAGTTATGATAGTCTCTTGTTCGCTTTATTTCCCAAGTGGGATAAAGTATTTTTGATTCCGAAAAAGTTTGGTTTCGTATCTTTGAGCTATCATCCAAGTTATGATAGTCTCTTGTTCAATTTATCTCCTAGGGGGGATAAAGTCTTTTCGATTCCGCCATGTCCGGTTTCGTTTATTTGAGTTATCATCCAAATTATGATAGTCTCTTTTCAAGCTCGCTCAAGGTGTGTCTTGTTTTCTTTATCTCCCGAGTGGGATAAATAATTTTCGATCCCGCCAAGTTCGGAATCATATATTTGAGTTTTCATCCAAGTTATGATAGTCTCTTGTTTTCTTTATCTCCCAAGTGGGATAAATTCTTTTCAAACCCGCCAAGTTCGGTTTCGTATCTTTGAGTTATCATCCAAGTTATGATAGTCTCTTGTTCGCTTAATTTCCCAAGTGGGATGAAGTTTTTTAGATTCCACAAAGTTCGGTTCCGTACCTTTGAGTTATCATCCACGCTATGGTAGTCTCATTTCAAGCTCACTCCAAGTGTGTCTAATTCGCTTTATCTCTCAAGAGGGATAAATGTTTTTCTATCCCCCCAAGTTCGGTTTCGTATCTTTGAGTTATCATCCAAGTTATGATAGTCTCTTGTTCGCTTTATTTACCAAGTGGGAAAAGTCTTTTTGATTCCGACAAGTCCGGTTTCGTATCTTTGAGCTATCATCCAAGTTATGATAATCTCTTGTTCGCTTTATCTCCTGGGGGGATAAAGTCTTTTCGATTCTGCCAAGTCCGGTTTCGTTTGTTTTAGTTATCATTCGTGTTATGATAGTCTCTTTTCAAGCTCATTAAAGGTGTGTCTTGTTTTATTTATCTCCCAAGTGGGAAATATTCTTTTCGATCCCGCCACTTTCGATTTCGTATCTTTGACTTATCCAACTTATGATAGTTTCTTGTTTGCTTTATCTCCCAAGTGGGGTAAATGCTTTTCTATCCCTCCATGTTCGGTTTCGTATCTTTGAGTTAACATCCAAGTTATGATAGTCTCTTCTTCGCTTTATTTCCCAAGTGGGATAAAGTTTTTTTGATTCCGCCAAGTTCGGTTGCGTACCTTTGAGGTATCATCCAAGCTATGGTTGTCTCTTTTCAAGCTCACTCAAAGTGTGTCTAATTCTCTTTATCTCCCAAGAGGGATAAATGCTTTTTGATCCCGCCATGTTCGGTTTCGTATCTTTGAGTTATCATCCAAGTTATGATAGTCTCTTGTTCGCTTTATTTCCCAAGTGGGATAAAGTATTTTTGATTCCGAAAAAGTTTGGTTTCGTATCTTTGAGCTATCATCCAAGTTATGATAGTCTCTTGTTCAATTTATCTCCTAGGGGGGATAAAGTCTTTTCGATTCCGCCATGTCCGGTTTCGTTTATTTGAGTTATCATCCAAATTATGATAGTCTCTTTTCAAGCTCGCTCAAGGGGTGTCTTGTTTTCTTTATCTCCCGAGTGGGATAAATAATTTTCGATCCCGCCAAGTTCGGAATCATATATTTGAGTTTTCATCCAAGTTATGATAGTCTCTTGTTTTCTTTATCTCCCAAGTGGGATAAATTCTTTTCAAACCCGCCAAGTTCGGTTTCGTATCTTTGAGTTATCATCCAAGTTATGATAGTCTCTTGTTCGCTTAATTTCCCAAGTGGGATGAAGTTTTTTAGATTCCACAAAGTTCGGTTCCGTACCTTTGAGTTATCATCCACGCTATGGTAGTCTCATTTCAAGCTCACTCCAAGTGTGTCTAATTCGCTTTATCTCTCAAGAGGGATAAATGTTTTTCTATCCCCCCAAGTTCGGTTTCGTATCTTTGAGTTATCATCCAAGTTATGATAGTCTCTTGTTCGCTTTATTTACCAAGTGGGAAAAGTCTTTTTGATTCCGACAAGTCCGGTTTCGTATCTTTGAGCTATCATCCAAGTTATGATAATCTCTTGTTCGCTTTATCTCCTGGGGGATAAAGTCTTTTCGATTCTGCCAAGTCCGGTTTCGTTTGTTTTAGTTATCATTCGTGTTATGATAGTCTCTTTTCAAGCTCATTAAAGGTGTGTCTTGTTTTATTTATCTCCCAAGTGGGAAATATTCTTTTCGATCCCGCCACTTTCGATTTCGTATCTTTGACTTATCCAACTTATGATAGTTTCTTGTTTGCTTTATCTCCCAAGTGGGGTAAATGCTTTTCTATCCCTCCATGTTCGGTTTCGTATCTTTGAGTTAACATCCAAGTTATGATAGTCTCTTCTTCGCTTTATTTCCCAAGTGGGATAAAGTTTTTTTGATTCCGCCAAGTTCGGTTGCGTACCTTTGAGGTATCATCCAAGCTATGGTTGTCTCTTTTCAAGCTCACTCAAAGTGTGTCTAATTCTCTTTATCTCCCAAGAGGGATAAATGCTTTTTGATCCCGCCATGTTCGGTTTCGTATCTTTGAGTTATCATCCAAGTTATGATAGTCTCTTGTTCGCTTTATTTCCCAAGTGGGATAAAGTATTTTTGATTCCGAAAAAGTTTGGTTTCGTATCTTTGAGCTATCATCCAAGTTATGATAGTCTCTTGTTCAATTTATCTCCTAGGGGGGATAAAGTCTTTTCGATTCCGCCATGTCCGGTTTCGTTTATTTGAGTTATCATCCAAATTATGATAGTCTCTTTTCAAGCTCGCTCAAGGGGTGTCTTGTTTTCTTTATCTCCCGAGTGGGATAAATAATTTTCGATCCCGCCAAGTTCGGAATCATATATTTGAGTTTTCATCCAAGTTATGATAGTCTCTTGTTTTCTTTATCTCCCAAGTGGGATAAATTCTTTTCAAACCCGCCAAGTTCGGTTTCGTATCTTTGAGTTATCATCCAAGTTATGATAGTCTCTTGTTCGCTTAATTTCCCAAGTGGGATGAAGTTTTTTAGATTCCACAAAGTTCGGTTCCGTACCTTTGAGTTATCATCCACACTATGGTAGTCTCATTTCAAGCTCACTCCAAGTGTGTCTAATTCGCTTTATCTCTCAAGAGGGATAAATGTTTTTCTATCCCCCCAAGTTCGGTTTCGTATCTTTGAGTTATCATCCAAGTTATGATAGTCTCTTGTTCGCTTTATTTACCAAGTGGGAAAAGTCTTTTTGATTCCGACAAGTCCGGTTTCGTATCTTTGAGCTATCATCCAAGTTATGATAATCTCTTGTTCGCTTTATCTCCTGGGGGGATAAAGTCTTTTCGATTCTGCCAAGTCCGGTTTCGTTTGTTTTAGTTATCATTCGTGTTATGATAGTCTCTTTTCAAGCTCATTAAAGGTGTGTCTTGTTTTATTTATCTCCCAAGTGGGAAATATTCTTTTCGATCCCGCCACTTTCGATTTCGTATCTTTGACTTATCCAACTTATGATAGTTTCTTGTTTGCTTTATCTCCCAAGTGGGGTAAATGCTTTTCTATCCCTCCATGTTCGGTTTCGTATCTTTGAGTTAACATCCAAGTTATGATAGTCTCTTCTTCGCTTTATTTCCCAAGTGGGATAAAGTTTTTTTGATTCCGCCAAGTTCGGTTGCGTACCTTTGAGGTATCATCCAAGCTATGGTTGTCTCTTTTCAAGCTCACTCAAAGTGTGTCTAATTCTCTTTATCTCCCAAGAGGGATAAATGCTTTTTGATCCCGCCATGTTCGGTTTCGTATCTTTGAGTTATCATCCAAGTTATGATAGTCTCTTGTTCGCTTTATTTCCCAAGTGGGATAAAGTATTTTTGATTCCGAAAAAGTTTGGTTTCGTATCTTTGAGCTATCATCCAAGTTATGATAGTCTCTTGTTCAATTTATCTCCTAGGGGGGATAAAGTCTTTTCGATTCCGCCATGTCCGGTTTCGTTTATTTGAGTTATCATCCAAATTATGATAGTCTCTTTTCAAGCTCGCTCAAGGTGTGTCTTGTTTTCTTTATCTCCCAAGTGGGATAAATAATTTTCGATCCCGCCAAGTTCGGAATCATATATTTGAGTTTTCATCCAAGTTATGATAGTCTCTTGTTTTCTTTATCTCCCAAGTGGGATAAATTCTTTTCAAACCCGCCAAGTTCGGTTTCGTATCTTTGAGTTATCATCCAAGTTATGATAGTCTCTTGTTCGCTTAATTTCCCAAGTGGGATGAAGTTTTTTAGATTCCACAAAGTTCGGTTCCGTACCTTTGAGTTATCATCCACGCTATGGTAGTCTCATTTCAAGCTCACTCCAAGTGTGTCTAATTCGCTTTATCTCTCAAGAGGGATAAATGTTTTTCTATCCCCCCAAGTTCGGTTTCGTATCTTTGAGTTATCATCCAAGTTATGATAGTCTCTTGTTCGCTTTATTTACCAAGTGGGAAAAGTCTTTTTGATTCCGACAAGTCCGGTTTCGTATCTTTGAGCTATCATCCAAGTTATGATAATCTCTTGTTCGCTTTATCTCCTGGGGGGATAAAGTCTTTTCGATTCTGCCAAGTCCGGTTTCGTTTGTTTTAGTTATCATTCGTGTTATGATAGTCTCTTTTCAAGCTCATTAAAGGTGTGTCTTGTTTTATTTATCTCCCAAGTGGGAAATATTCTTTTCGATCCCGCCACTTTCGATTTCGTATCTTTGACTTATCCAACTTATGATAGTTTCTTGTTTGCTTTATCTCCCAAGTGGGGTAAATGCTTTTCTATCCCTCCATGTTCGGTTTCGTATCTTTGAGTTAACATCCAAGTTATGATAGTCTCTTCTTCGCTTTATTTCCCAAGTGGGATAAAGTTTTTTTGATTCCGCCAAGTTCGGTTGCGTACCTTTGAGGTATCATCCAAGCTATGGTTGTCTCTTTTCAAGCTCACTCAAAGTGTGTCTAATTCTCTTTATCTCCCAAGAGGGATAAATGCTTTTTGATCCCGCCATGTTCGGTTTCGTATCTTTGAGTTATCATCCAAGTTATGATAGTCTCTTGTTCGCTTTATTTCCCAAGTGGGATAAAGTATTTTTGATTCCGAAAAAGTTTGGTTTCGTATCTTTGAGCTATCATCCAAGTTATGATAGTCTCTTGTTCAATTTATCTCCTAGGGGGGATAAAGTCTTTTCGATTCCGCCATGTCCGGTTTCGTTTATTTGAGTTATCATCCAAATTATGATAGTCTCTTTTCAAGCTCGCTCAAGGTGTGTCTTGTTTTCTTTATCTCCCAAGTGGGATAAATAATTTTCGATCCCGCCAAGTTCGGAATCATATATTTGAGTTTTCATCCAAGTTATGATAGTCTCTTGTTTTCTTTATCTCCCAAGTGGGATAAATTCTTTTCAAACCCGCCAAGTTCGGTTTCGTATCTTTGAGTTATCATCCAAGTTATGATAGTCTCTTGTTCGCTTAATTTCCCAAGTGGGATGAAGTTTTTTAGATTCCACAAAGTTCGGTTCCGTACCTTTGAGTTATCATCCACGCTATGGTAGTCTCATTTCAAGCTCACTCCAAGTGTGTCTAATTCGCTTTATCTCTCAAGAGGGATAAATGTTTTTCTATCCCCCCAAGTTCGGTTTCGTATCTTTGAGTTATCATCCAAGTTATGATAGTCTCTTGTTCGCTTTATTTACCAAGTGGGAAAAGTCTTTTTGATTCCGACAAGTCCGGTTTCGTATCTTTGAGCTATCATCCAAGTTATGATAATCTCTTGTTCGCTTTATCTCCTGGGGGGATAAAGTCTTTTCGATTCTGCCAAGTCCGGTTTCGTTTGTTTTAGTTATCATTCGTGTTATGATAGTCTCTTTTCAAGCTCATTAAAGGTGTGTCTTGTTTTATTTATCTCCCAAGTGGGAAATATTCTTTTCGATCCCGCCATTTTAGATTTCGTATCTTTGACTTATCCAACTTATGATAGTTTCTTGTTTGCTTTATTTCCCAAGTGGGGTAAATGCTTTTCTATCCCTCCAAGTTCGGTTTCGTATCTTTGAGTTAACATCCAAGTTATGATAGTCTCTTCTTCGCTTTATTTCCCAAGTGGGATAAAGTTTTTTTGATTCCGCCAAGTTCGGTTGCGTACCTTTGAGGTATCATCCAAGCTATGGTTGTCTCTTTTCAAGCTCACTCAAAGTGTGTCTAATTCTCTTTATCTCCCAAGAGGGATAAATGCTTTTTGATCCCGCCATGTTCGGTTTCGTATCTTTGAGTTATCATCCAAGTTATGATAGTTTCTTGTTAGCTTTAATTCCCAAGTGGGATAAAGTATTTTTGATTCCGAAAAAGTTTGGTTTCGTATCTTTGAGCTATCATCCAAGTTATGATAGTCTCTTGTTCACTTTATCTCCTATGGGGGATAAAGTCTTTTCGATTCCGCCATGTCCGATTTCGTTTATTTGAGTTATCATCCAAATTATGATAGTCTCTTTTCAAGCTCGCTCAAGGTGTGTCTTGTTTTCTTTATCTCCCAAGTGGGATAAATAATTTTCGATCCCGCCATGTTCGGAATCATATATTTGAGTTTTCATCAAAGTTATGATAGTCTCTTGTTTTCTTTATCTCCCAAGTGGGATAAATTCTTTTCAAACCCGCCAAGTTCGGTTTCGTATCTTTGAGTTATCATCCAAGTTATGATAGTCTCTTGTTCGCTTAATTTCCCAAGTGGGATGAAGTTTTTTAGATTCCACAAAGTTCGGTTCCGTACCTTTGAGTTATCATCCACGCTATGGTAGTCTCATTTCAAGCTCACTCCAAGTGTGTCTAATTCGCTTTATCTCTCAAGAGGGATAAATTTTTTCGATCCCCCCAAGTTCGGTTTCGTATCTTTGAGTTATCATCCAAGTTATGATAGTCTCTTGTTCGCTTTATTTACCAAGTGGGATAAAGTCTTTTTGATTCCGACAAGTCCGGTTTCGTATCTTTGAGCTATCATCCAAGTTATGATAATCTCTTGTTCGCTTTATCTCCTAGGGGGATAAAGTCTTTTCGATTCTGCCAAGTCCGGTTTCGTTTGTTTTAGTTATTATTCGTGTTATGATAGTCTCTTTTCAAGCTCATTAAAGGTGTGTCTTGTTTTATTTATCTCCCAATTGGGAAATATGCTTTTCGATCCCGCCATTTTCGATTTCGTATCTTTGACTTATCCAACTTATGATAGTTTCTTTTTTGCTTTATCTCCCAAGTGGGGTAAATGCTTTTCTATCCCTCCAAGTTCGGTTTCGTATCTTTGAGTTAACATCCAAGTTATGATAGTCTCTTCTCCGCTTTATTTCCGAGGTGGGATAAAGTTTTTTTGATTCCGCCATGTTCGGTTGCGTACCTTTGAGGTATCATCTAAGCTATGGTTGTCTCTTTTCAAGCTCACTCAAAGTGTGTCTAATTCTCTTTATCTCCCAAGAGGGATAAATGCTTTTTGATCCCGCCATGTTCGGTTTCGTATCTTTGAGTTATCATCCAAGTTATGATAGTTTCTTGTTAGCTTTAATTCCCAAGTGGGATAAAGTATTTTTGATTCCGAAAAAGTTTGGTTTCGTATCTTTGAGCTATCATCCAAGTTATGATAGTCTCTTGTTCACTTTATCTCCTAGGGGGGATAAAGTCTTTTCGATTCCGCCATGTCCGGTTTCGTTTATTTGAGTTATCATCCAAATTATGATAGTCTCTTTTCAAGCTCGCTCAAGGTGTGTCTTGTTTTCTTTATCTCCCAAGTGGGATAAATAATTTTCGATCCCGCCATGTTCGGAATCATATATTTGAGTTTTCATCAAAGTTATGATAGTCTCTTGTTTTCTTTATCTCCCAAGTGGGATAAATTCTTTTCAAACCCGCCAAGTTCGGTTTCGTATCTTTGAGTTATCATCCAAGTTATGATAGTCTCTTGTTCGCTTAATTTCCCAAGTGGGATGAAGTTTTTTAGATTCCACAAAGTTCGGTTCCGTACCTTTGAGTTATCATCCACGCTATGGTAGTCTCATTTCAAGCTCACTCCAAGTGTGTCTAATTCGCTTTATCTCTCAAGAGGGATAAATTTTTTCGATCCCCCCAAGTTCGGTTTCGTATCTTTGAGTTATCATCCAAGTTATGATAGTCTCTTGTTCGCTTTATTTACCAAGTGGGATAAAGTCTTTTTGATTCCGACAAGTCCGGTTTCGTATCTTTGAGCTATCATCCAAGTTATGATAATCTCTTGTTCGCTTTATCTCCTAGGGGGATAAAGTCTTTTCGATTCTGCCAAGTCCGGTTTCGTTTGTTTTAGTTATTATTCGTGTTATGATAGTCTCTTTTCAAGCTCATTAAAGGTGTGTCTTGTTTTATTTATCTCCCAATTGGGAAATATGCTTTTCGATCCCGCCATTTTCGATTTCGTATCTTTGACTTATCCAACTTATGATAGTTTCTTGTTTGCTTTATCTCCCAAGTGGGGTAAATGCTTTTCTATCTCTCCATGCTCGGTTTCGTATCTTTGAGTTAACATCCAAGTTATGATAGTCTCTTCTCCGCTTTATTTCCGAGGTGGGATAAAGTTTTTTTGATTCCGCCATGTTCGGTTGCGTACCTTTGAGGTATCATCCAAGCTATGGTTGTCTCTTTTCAAGCTCACTCAAAGTGTGTCTAATTCTCTTTATCTCCCAAGAGGGATAAATGCTTTTTGATCCCGCCATGTTCGGTTTCGTATCTTTGAGTTATCATCCAAGTTATGATAGTTTCTTGTTCACTTTATCTCCTAGGGGGGATAAAGTCTTTTCGATTCCGCCATGTCCGGTTTCGTTTATTTGAGTTATCATCCAAATTATGATAGTCTCTTTTCAAGCTCGCTCAAGGTGTGTCTTGTTTTCTTTATCTCCCAAGTGGGATAAATAATTTTCGATCCCGCCATGTTCGGAATCATATATTTGAGTTTTCATCAAAGTTATGATAGTCTCTTGTTTTCTTTATCTCCCAAGTGGGATAAATTCTTTTCAAACCCGCCAAGTTCGGTTTCGTATCTTTGAGTTATCATCCAAGTTATGATAGTCTCTTGTTCGCTTAATTTCCCAAGTGGGATGAAGTTTTTTAGATTCCACAAAGTTCGGTTCCGTACCTTTGAGTTATCATCCACGCTATGGTAGTCTCATTTCAAGCTCACTCCAAGTGTGTCTAATTCGCTTTATCTCTCAAGAGGGATAAATTTTTTCGATCCCCCCAAGTTCGGTTTCGTATCTTTGAGTTATCATCCAAGTTATGATAGTCTCTTGTTCGCTTTATTTACCAAGTGGGATAAAGTCTTTTTGATTCCGACAAGTCCGGTTTCGTATCTTTGAGCTATCATCCAAGTTATGATAATCTCTTGTTCGCTTTATCTCCTAGGGGGATAAAGTCTTTTCGATTCTGCCAAGTCCGGTTTCGTTTGTTTTAGTTATTATTCGTGTTATGATAGTCTCTTTTCAAGCTCATTAAAGGTGTGTCTTGTTTTATTTATCTCCCAATTGGGAAATATGCTTTTCGATCCCGCCATTTTCGATTTCGTATCTTTGACTTATCCAACTTATGATAGTTTCTTGTTTGCTTTATCTCCCAAGTGGGGTAAATGCTTTTCTATCTCTCCATGCTCGGTTTCGTATCTTTGAGTTAACATCCAAGTTATGATAGTCTCTTCTCCGCTTTATTTCCGAGGTGGGATAAAGTTTTTTTGATTCCGCCATGTTCGGTTGCGTACCTTTGAGGTATCATCCAAGCTATGGTTGTCTCTTTTCAAGCTCACTCAAAGTGTGTCTAATTCTCTTTATCTCCCAAGAGGGATAAATGCTTTTTGATCCCGCCATGTTCGGTTTCGTATCTTTGAGTTATCATCCAAGTTATGATAGTTTCTTGTTAGCTTTAATTCCCAAGTGGGATAAAGTATTTTTGATTCCGAAAAAGTTTGGTTTCGTATCTTTGAGCTATCATCCAAGTTATGATAGTCTCTTGTTCACTTTATCTCCTAGGCGGGATAAAGTCTTTTCGATTCCGCCATGTCCGGTTTCGTTTATTTGAGTTATCATCCAAATTATGATAGTCTCTTTTCAAGCTCGCTCAAGGTGTGTCTTGTTTTCTTTATCTCCCAAGTGGGATAAATAATTATCGATCCCGCCATGTTCGGAATCATATATTTGAGTTTTCATCAAAGTTATGATAGTCTCTTGTTTTCTTTATCTCCCAAGTGGGATAAATTCTTTTCAAACCCGCCAAGTTCGGTTTCGTATCTTTGAGTTATCATCCAAGTTATGATAGTCTCTTGTTCGCTTAATTTCCCAAGTGGGATGAAGTTTTTTAGATTCCACAAAGTTCGGTTCCGTACCTTTGAGTTATCATCCACTCTATGGTAGTCTCATTTCAAGCTCACTCCAAGTGTGTCTAATTCGCTTTATCTCTCAAGAGGGATAAATTTTTTTGATCCCCCCAAGTTCGGTTTCGTATCTTTGAGTTATCATCCAAGTTATGATAGTCTTTTGTTCGCTTTATTTACCAAGTGGGATAAAGTCTTTTTGATTCCGACATGTCCGGTTTCGTATCTTTGAGCTATCATCCAAGTTATGATAATCTCTTGTTCGCTTTATCTCCTAGGGGGATAAAGTCTTTTCGATTCTGCCAAGTCCGGTTTCGTTTGTTTTAGTTATTATTCGTGTTATGATAGTCTCTTTTCAAGCTCATTAAAGGTGTGTCTTGTTTTATTTATCTCCCAATTGGGAAATATGCTTTTCGATCCCGCCATTTTCGATTTCGTATCTTTGACTTATCCAACTTATGATAGTTTCTTGTTTGCTTTATCTCCCAAGTGGGGTAAATGCTTTTCTATCTCTCCATGCTCGGTTTCGTATCTTTGAGTTAACATCCAAGTTATGATAGTCTCTTCTCCGCTTTATTTCCGAGGTGGGATAAAGTTTTTTTGATTCCGCCATGTTCGGTTGCGTACCTTTGAGGTATCATCCAAGCTATGGTTGTCTCTTTTCAAGCTCACTCAAAGTGTGTCTAATTCTCTTTATCTCCCAAGAGGGATAAATGCTTTTTGATCCCGCCATGTTCGGTTTCGTATCTTTGAGTTATCATCCAAGTTATGATAGTTTCTTGTTCACTTTATCTCCTAGGGGGGATAAAGTCTTTTCGATTCCGCCATGTCCGGTTTCGTTTATTTGAGTTATCATCCAAATTATGATAGTCTCTTTTCAAGCTCGCTCAAGGTGTGTCTTGTTTTCTTTATCTCCCAAGTGGGATAAATAATTTTCGATCCCGCCATGTTCGGAATCATATATTTGAGTTTTCATCAAAGTTATGATAGTCTCTTGTTTTCTTTATCTCCCAAGTGGGATAAATTCTTTTCAAACCCGCCAAGTTCGGTTTCGTATCTTTGAGTTATCATCCAAGTTATGATAGTCTCTTGTTCGCTTAATTTCCCAAGTGGGATGAAGTTTTTTAGATTCCACAAAGTTCGGTTCCGTACCTTTGAGTTATCATCCACGCTATGGTAGTCTCATTTCAAGCTCACTCCAAGTGTGTCTAATTCGCTTTATCTCTCAAGAGGGATAAATTTTTTCGATCCCCCCAAGTTCGGTTTCGTATCTTTGAGTTATCATCCAAGTTATGATAGTCTCTTGTTCGCTTTATTTACCAAGTGGGATAAAGTCTTTTTGATTCCGACAAGTCCGGTTTCGTATCTTTGAGCTATCATCCAAGTTATGATAATCTCTTGTTCGCTTTATCTCCTAGGGGGATAAAGTCTTTTCGATTCTGCCAAGTCCGGTTTCGTTTGTTTTAGTTATTATTCGTGTTATGATAGTCTCTTTTCAAGCTCATTAAAGGTGTGTCTTGTTTTATTTATCTCCCAATTGGGAAATATGCTTTTCGATCCCGCCATTTTCGATTTCGTATCTTTGACTTATCCAACTTATGATAGTTTCTTGTTTGCTTTATCTCCCAAGTGGGGTAAATGCTTTTCTATCTCTCCATGCTCGGTTTCGTATCTTTGAGTTAACATCCAAGTTATGATAGTCTCTTCTCCGCTTTATTTCCGAGGTGGGATAAAGTTTTTTTGATTCCGCCATGTTCGGTTGCGTACCTTTGAGGTATCATCCAAGCTATGGTTGTCTCTTTTCAAGCTCACTCAAAGTGTGTCTAATTCTCTTTATCTCCCAAGAGGGATAAATGCTTTTTGATCCCGCCATGTTCGGTTTCGTATCTTTGAGTTATCATCCAAGTTATGATAGTTTCTTGTTAGCTTTAATTCCCAAGTGGGATAAAGTATTTTTGATTCCGAAAAAGTTTGGTTTCGTATCTTTGAGCTATCATCCAAGTTATGATAGTCTCTTGTTCACTTTATCTCCTAGGCGGGATAAAGTCTTTTCGATTCCGCCATGTCCGGTTTCGTTTATTTGAGTTATCATCCAAATTATGATAGTCTCTTTTCAAGCTCGCTCAAGGTGTGTCTTGTTTTCTTTATCTCCCAAGTGGGATAAATAATTATCGATCCCGCCATGTTCGGAATCATATATTTGAGTTTTCATCAAAGTTATGATAGTCTCTTGTTTTCTTTATCTCCCAAGTGGGATAAATTCTTTTCAAACCCGCCAAGTTCGGTTTCGTATCTTTGAGTTATCATCCAAGTTATGATAGTCTCTTGTTCGCTTAATTTCCCAAGTGGGATGAAGTTTTTTAGATTCCACAAAGTTCGGTTCCGTACCTTTGAGTTATCATCCACTCTATGGTAGTCTCATTTCAAGCTCACTCCAAGTGTGTCTAATTCGCTTTATCTCTCAAGAGGGATAAATTTTTTTGATCCCCCCAAGTTCGGTTTCGTATCTTTGAGTTATCATCCAAGTTATGATAGTCTTTTGTTCGCTTTATTTACCAAGTGGGATAAAGTCTTTTTGATTCCGACATGTCCGGTTTCGTATCTTTGAGCTATCATCCAAGTTATGATAATCTCTTGTTCGCTTTATCTCCTAGGGGGATAAAGTCTTTTCGATTCTGCCAAGTCCGGTTTCGTTTGTTTTAGTTATTATTCGTGTTATGATAGTCTCTTTTCAAGCTCATTAAAGGTGTGTCTTGTTTTATTTATCTCCCAATTGGGAAATATGCTTTTCGATCCCGCCATTTTCGATTTCGTATCTTTTACTTATCCAACTTATGATAGTTTCTTGTTTGCTTTATCTCCCAAGTGGGGTAAATGCTTTTCTATCCCTCCAAGTTCGGTTTCGTATCTTTGAGTTAACATCCAAGTTATGATAGTCTCTTCTCCGCTTTATTTCCGAGGTGGGATAAAGTTTTTTTGATTCCGCCATGTTCGGTTGCGTACCTTTGAGGTATCATCCAAGCTATGGTTGTCTCTTTTCAAGCTCACTCAAAGTGTGTCTAATTCTCTTTATCTCCCAAGAGGGATAAATGCTTTTTGATCCCGCCATGTTCGGTTTCGTATCTTTGAGTTATCATCCAAGTTATGATAGTTTCTTGTTAGCTTTAATTCCCAAGTGGGATAAAGTAATTTTGATTCCGAAAAAGTTTGGTTTCGTATCTTTGAGCTATCATCCAAGTTATGATAGTCTCTTGTTCACTTTATCTCCTAGGGGGGATAAAGTCTTTTCGATTCCGCCATGTCCGGTTTCGTTTATTTGAGTTATCATCCAAATTATGATAGTCTCTTTTCAAGCTCGCTCAAGGTGTGTCTTGTTTTCTTTATCTCCCAAGTGGGATAAATAATTTTCGATCCCGCCAAGTTCGGAATCATATATTTGAGTTTTCATCAAAGTTATGATAGTCTCTTGTTTTCTTTATCTCCCAAGTGGGATAAATTCTTTTCAAACCCGCCAAGTTCGGTTTCGTATCTTTGAGTTATCATCCAAGTTTTGATAGTCTCTTGTTCGATTTATTTCCCAAGTGGGATGAAGTTTTTTAGATTCCACAAAGTTCGGTTCCGTACCTTTGAGTTATCATCCACGCTATGGTAGTCTCATTTAAAGCTCACTCCAAGTGTGTCTAATTCGCTTTATCTCTCAAGAGGGATAAATTTTTTCGATCCCCCCAAGTTCGGTTTCGTATCTTTGAGTTATCATCCAAGTTATGATAGTCTCTTGTTCGCTTTATTTACCAAGTGGGATAAAGTCTTTTTGATTCCGACAAGTCCGGTTTCGTATCTTTGAGCTATCATCCAAGTTATGATAATCTCTTGTTCGCTTTATCTCCTAGGGGGATAAAGTCTTTTCGATTCTTCCAAGTCCGGTTTCGTTTGTTTTAGTTATCATTCGTGTTATGATAGTCTCTTTTCAAGCTCATTAAAGGTGTGTCTTGTTTTATTTATCTCCCAAGTGGGAAATATGCTTTTCGATCCCGCCATTTTCGATTTCGTATCTTTGACTTATCCAACTTATGATAGTTTCTTGTTTGCTTTATCTCCCAAGTGGGGTAAATGCTTTTCTATCCCTCCATGCTCGGTTTCGTATCTTTGAGTTAACATCCAAGTTATGATAGTCTCTTCTTCGCTTTATTTCCGAGGTGGGATAAAGTTTTTTTGATTCCGCCATGTTCGGTTACGTACCTTTGAGGTATCATCCAAGCTATGGTTGTCTCTTTTCAAGCTCACTCAAAGTGTGTCTAATTCGCTTTATCTCCCAAGAGGGATAAATGCTTTTTGATCCCGCCATGTTCGGTTTCGTATCTTTGAGTTATCATCCAAGTTATGATAGTTTCTTGTTAGCTTTAATTCCCAAGTGGGATAAAGTATTTTTGATTCCGAAAAAGTTTGGTTTCGTATCTTTGAGCTATCATCCAAGTTATGATAGTCTCTTGTTCACTTTATCTCCTAGGCGGGATAAAGTCTTTTCGATTCCGCCATGTCCGGTTTCGTTTATTTGAGTTATCATCCAAATTATGATAGTCTCTTTTCAAGCTCGCTCAAGGTGTGTCTTGTTTTCTTTATCTCCCAAGTGGGATAAATAATTTTCGATCCCTCCAAGTTCGGAATCATATATTTGACTTTTCATCCAAGTTATGATAGTCTCTTATTTTCTTTATCTCCCAAGTGGGATAAATTCATTTCAAACCCGCCAAGTTCGGTTTCGTATCTTTGAGTTATCATCCAAGTTATGATAGTCTCTTGTTCGCTTTATTTCCCAAGTGGGATGAAGTTTTTTAGATTCCACAAAGTTCGGTTCCGTACCTTTGAGTTATCATCCACGCTATGGTAGTCTCATTTCAAGCTCACTCCAAGTGTGTCTAATTCTCTTTATCTCTCAACAGGGATAAATGTTTTTCGATCCCCCCAAGTTCGGTTTCGTATCTTTGAGTTATCATCCAAGTTATGATAGTCTCTTGTTCGCTTTATTTACCAAGTGGGATAAAGTCTTTTTGATTCCGACAAGTCCGGTTTCGTATCTTTGAGCTATCATCCATGTTATGATAATCTCTTGTTCGCTTTATCTCCTAGGGGGATAAAGTCTTTTCGATTCTTCCAAGTCCGGTTTCGTTTGTTTTAGTTATCATTCGTGTTATGATAGTCTCTTTTCAAGCTCATTAAAGGTGTGTCTTGTTTTATTTATCTCCCAAGTGGGAAATATGCTTTTGGATCCCGCCATTTTCGATTTCGTATCTTTGACTTATCCAACTTATGATAGTTTCTTGTTTGCTTTATCTCCCAAGTGGGGTAAATGCATTTCTATCCCTCCATGCTCGGTTTCGTATCTTTGAGTTAACATCCAAGTTATGATAGTCTCTTCTTCGCTTTATTTCCCAAGTGGGATAAAGTTTTTTTGATTCCGCCATGTTCGGTTACGTACCTTTGAGGTATCATCCAAGCTATGGTTGTCTCTTTTCAAGCTCACTCAAAGTGTGTCTAATTCGCTTTATCTCCCAAGAGGGATAAATGCTTTTTGATCCCGCCATGTTCGGTTTCGTATCTTTGAGTTATCATCCAAGTTATGATAGTTTCTTGTTCGCTTTAATTCCCAAGTGGGATAAAGTATTTTTGATTCCGAAAAAGTTTGGTTTCGTATCTTTGAGCTATCATCCAAGTTATGATAGTCTGTTGTTCACTTTATCTCCTAGGGGGGATAAAGTCTTTTCGATTCCGCCATGTCCGGTTTCGTTTATTTGAGTTATCATCCAAATTATGATAGTCTCTTTTCAAGCTCGCTCAAGGTGTGTCTTGTTTTCTTTATCTCCCAAGTGGGATAAATAATTTTCGATCCCGCCAAGTTCGGAATCATATATTTGACTTTTCATCCAAGTTATGATAGTCTCTTGTTTTCTTTATCTCCCAAGTGGGATAAATTCATTTCAAACCCGCCAAGTTCGGTTTCGTATCTTTGAGTTATCATCCAAGTTATGATAGTCTCTTGTTCGCTTTATTTCCCAAGTGGGATGAAGTTTTTTAGATTCCACAAAGTTCGGTTCCGTACCTTTGAGTTATCATCCACGCTATGGTAGTCTCATTTCAAGCTCACTCCAAGTGTGTCTAATTCTCTTTATCTCTCAACAGGGATAAATGTTTTTCGATCCCCCCAAGTTCGGTTTCGTATCTTTGAGTTATCATCCAAGTTATGATAGTCTCTTGTTCGCTTTATTTACCAAGTGGGATAAAGTCTTTTTGATTCCGACAAGTCCGGTTTCGTATCTTTGAGCTATCATCCATGTTATGATAATCTCTTGTTCGCTTTATCTCCTAGGGGGATAAAGTCTTTTCGATTCTTCCAAGTCCGGTTTCGTTTGTTTTAGTTATCATTCGTGTTATGATAGTCTCTTTTCAAGCTCATTAAAGGTGTGTCTTGTTTTATTTATCTCCCAAGTGGGAAATATGCTTTTGGATCCCGCCATTTTCGATTTCGTATCTTTGACTTATCCAACTTATGATAGTTTCTTGTTTGCTTTATCTCCCAAGTGGGGTAAATGCATTTCTATCCCTCCATGCTCGGTTTCGTATCTTTGAGTTAACATCCAAGTTATGATAGTCTCTTCTTCGCTTTATTTCCCAAGTGGGATAAAGTTTTTTTGATTCCGCCATGTTCGGTTACGTACCTTTGAGGTATCATCCAAGCTATGGTTGTCTCTTTTCAAGCTCACTCAAAGTGTGTCTAATTCGCTTTATCTCCCGAGAGGGATAAATGCTTTTTGATCCCGCCATGTTCGGTTTCGTATCTTTGAGTTATCATCCAAGTTATGATAGTTTCTTGTTCGCTTTAATTCCCAAGTGGGATAAAGTATTTTTGATTCCGAAAAAGTTTGGTTTCGTATCTTTGAGCTATCATCCAAGTTATGATAGTCTCTTGTTCACTTTATCTCCTAGGGGGGATAAAGTCTTTTCGATTCCGCCATGTCCGGTTTCGTTTATTTGAGTTATCATCCAAATTATGATAGTCTCTTTTCAAGCTCGCTCAAGGTGTGTCTTGTTTTCTTTATCTCCCAAGTGGGATAAATAATTTTCGATCCCGCCAAGTTCGGAATCATATATTTGAGTTTTCATCAAAGTTATGATAGTCTCTTGTTTTCTTTATCTCCCAAGTGGGATAAATTCTTTTCAAACCCGCCAAGTTCGGTTTCGTATCTTTGAGTTATCATCCAAGTTATGATAGTCTCTTGTTCGCTTTATTTCCCAAGTGGGATGAAGTTTTTTAGATTCCATAAAGTTTGGTTCCGTACCTTTGAGTTATCATCCACGCTATGGTAGTCTCATTTCAAGCTCACTCCAAGTGTGTCTAATTCGCTTTATCTCTCAAGAGGGATAAATGTTTTCGATCCCCCCAAGTTCGGTTTCGTATCTTTGAGTTATCATCCAAGTTATGATAGTCTCTTGTTCGCTTTATTTACCAAGTGGGATAAAGTCTTTTTGATTCCGACAAGTCCGGTTTCGTATCTTTGAGCTATCATCCAAGTAATGATAATCTCTTGTTCGCTTTATCTCCTAGGGGGATAAAGTCTTTTCGATTCTTCCAAGTCCGGTTTCGTTTGTTTTAGTTATCATTCGTGTTATGATAGTCTCTTTTCAAGCTCATTAAAGGTGTGTCTTGTTTTATTTATCTCCCAAG
Source organism: Lathyrus aphaca (assembly GCA_963966055.1). Taxonomy (NCBI): domain Eukaryota; kingdom Viridiplantae; phylum Streptophyta; class Magnoliopsida; order Fabales; family Fabaceae; genus Lathyrus; species Lathyrus aphaca. The sequence goes on along the minus strand of OZ014521.1, from coordinate 401,478,661 downwards.
TGGGAAATATGCTTATCGATCCCGCCATTTTCGATTTCGTATCTTTGACTTATCCAACTTATGATAGTTTCTTGTTTGCTTTATCTCCCAAGTGGGGTAAATGCTTTTCTATCCCTCCATGCTCGGTTTCATATCTTTGAGTTAACATCCAAGTTATGATAGTCTCTTCTTCGCTTTATTTCCCAAGTGGGATAAAGTTTTTTTGATTCCGCCATGTTTGGTTACGTACCTTTGAGGTATCATCCAAGCTATGGTTGTCTCTTTTCAAGCTCACTCAAAGTGTGTCTAATTCGCTTTATCTTCCAAGTGGGATAAATGCTTTTTGATCCTGCCATGTTCGGTTTCGTATCTTTGAGTTATCATCCAAGTTATGATAGTCTCTTGTTCGCTTTAATTCCCAAGTGGGATAAAGTATTTTTGATTCCGAAAAAGTTTGGTTTCGTATCTTTGAGCTATCATCCAAGTTATGATAGTCTCTTGTTCACTTTATCTCCTAGGGGGGATAAAGTCTTTTCGATTCCGCCATGTCCGGTTTCGTTTATTTGAGTTATCATCCAAATTATGATAGTCTCTTTTCAAGCTCGCTCAAGGTGTGTCTTGTTTTCTTTATCTCCCAAGTGGGATAAATAATTTTCGATCCCGCCAAGTTCGGAATCATATATTTGACTTTTCATCCAAGTAATGATAGTCTCTTGTTTTCTTTATCTCCCAAGTGGCATAAATTCATTTCAAACCCGCCAAGTTCGGTTTCGTATCTTTGAGTTATCATCCAAGTTATGATAGTCTCTTGTTCGCTTTATTTCCCAAGTGGGATGAAGTTTTTTAGATTCCACAAAGTTCGGTTCCGTACCTTTGAGTTATCATCCACGCTATGGTAGTCTCATTTCAAGCTCACTCCAAGTGTGTCTAATTCTCTTCATCTCTCAACAGGGATAAATGTTTTTCGATCCCCCCAAGTTCGGTTTCGTATCTTTGAGTTATCATCCAAGTTATGATAGTCTCTTGTTCGCTTTATTTACCAAGTGGGATAAAGTCTTTTTGATTCCGACAAGTCCGGTTTCGTATCTTTGAGCTATCATCCAAGTTATGATAATCTCTTGTTCGCTTTATCTCCTAGGGGGATAAAGTCTTTTCGATTCTTCCAAGTCCGGTTTCGTTTGTTTTAGTTATCATTCGTGTTATGATAGTCTCTTTTCAAGCTCATTAAAGGTGTGTCTTGTTTTATTTATCTCCCAAGTGGGAAATATGCTTTTCGATCCCGCCATTTTTGATTTCGTATCTTTGACTTATCCAACTTATGATAGTTTCTTGTTTGCTTTATCTCCCAAGTGGGGTAAATGCTTTTCTATCCCTCCATGCTCGGTTTAGTATCTTTGAGTTAACATCCAAGTTATGATAGTCTCTTCTTCGCTTTATTTCCCAAGTGGGATAACGTTTTTTTGATTCCGCCATGTTCGGTTACGTACCTTTGAGGTATCATCCAAGCTATGGTTGTCTCTTTTCAAGCTCACTCAAAGTGTGTCTAATTCGCTTTATCTCCCAAGAGGGATAAATGCTTTTTGATCCCGCCATGTTCGGTTTCGTATCTTTGAGTTATCATCCAAGTTATGATAGTTTCTTGTTCGCTTTAATTCCCAAGTGGGATAAAGTATTTTTGATTCCGAAAAAGTTTGGTTTCGTATCTTTGAGCTATCATCCAAGTTATGATAGTCTCTTGTTCACTTTATCTCCTAGGGGGGATAAAGTCTTTTCGATTCCGCCATGTACGGTTTCGTTTATTTGAGTTATCATCCAAATTATGATAGTCTCTTTTCAAGCTCGCTCAAGGTGTGTCTTGTTTTCTTTATCTCCCAAGTGGGATAAATAATTTTCGATCCCGCCAAGTTCGGAATCATATATTTGAGTTTTCATCAAAGTTATGATAGTCTCTTGTTTTCTTTATCTCCCAAGTGGGATAAATTCTTTTCAAACCCGCCAAGTTCGGTTTCGTATCTTTGAGTTATCATCCAAGTTATGATAGTCTCTTGTTCGCTTTATTTCCCAAGTGGGATGAAGTTTTTTAGATTCCATAAAGTTTGGTTCCGTACCTTTGAGTTATCATCCACGCTATGGTAGTCTCATTTCAAGCTCACTCCAAGTGTGTCTAATTCTCTTTATCTCTCAACAGGGATAAATGTTTTTCGATCCCCCCAAGTTCGGTTTCGTATCTTTGAGTTATCATCCAAGTTATGATAGTCTCTTGTTCGCTTTATTTACCAAGTGGGATAAAGTCTTTTTGATTCCGACAAGTCCGGTTTCGTATCTTTGAGCTATCATCAGTGTTATGATAATCTCTTGTTCGCTTTATCTCCTAGGGGGATAAAGTCTTTTCGATTCTTCCAAGTCCGGTTTCGTTTGTTTTAGTTATCATTCGTGTTATGATAGTCTCTTTTCAAGCTCATTAAAGGTGTGTCTTGTTTTATTTATCTCCCAAGTGGAAAATATGCTTTTGGATCCCGCCATTTTCGATTTCGTATCTTTGACTTATCCAACTTATGATAGTTTCTTGTTTGCTTTATCTCCCAAGTGGGGTAAATGCATTTCTATCCCTCCATGCTCGGTTTCGTATCTTTGAGTTAACATCCAAGTTATGATAGTCTCTTCTTCGCTTTATTTCCCAAGTGGGATAAAGTTTTTTTGATTCCGCCATGTTCGGTTACGTACCTTTGAGGTATCATCCAAGCTATGGTTGTCTCTTTTCAAGCTCACTCAAAGTGTGTCTAATTCGCTTTATCTCCCGAGAGGGATAAATGCTTTTTGATCCCGCCATGTTCGGTTTCGTATCTTTGAGTTATCATCCAAGTTATGATAGTTTCTTGTTCGCTTTAATTCCCAAGTGGGATAAAGTATTTTTGATTCCGAAAAAGTTTGGTTTCGTATCTTTGAGCTATCATCCAAGTTATGATAGTCTCTTGTTCACTTTATCTCCTAGGGGGGATAAAGTCTTTTCGATTCCGCCATGTCCGGTTTCGTTTATTTGAGTTATCATCCAAATTATGATAGTCTCTTTTCAAGCTCGCTCAAGGTGTGTCTTGTTTTCTTTATCTCCCAAGTGGGATAAATAATTTTCGATCCCGCCAAGTTCGGAATCATATATTTGAGTTTTCATCAAAGTTATGATAGTCTCTTGTTTTCTTTATCTCCCAAGTGGGATAAATTCTTTTCAAACCCGCCAAGTTCGGTTTCGTATCTTTGAGTTATCATCCAAGTTATGATAGTCTCTTGTTCGCTTTATTTCCCAAGTGGGATGAAGTTTTTTAGATTCCATAAAGTTTGGTTCCGTACCTTTGAGTTATCATCCACGCTATGGTAGTCTCATTTCAAGCTCACTCCAAGTGTGTCTAATTCGCTTTATCTCTCAAGAGGGATAAATGTTTTCGATCCCCCCAAGTTCGGTTTCGTATCTTTGAGTTATCATCCAAGTTATGATAGTCTCTTGTTCGCTTTATTTACCAAGTGGGATAAAGTCTTTTTGATTCCGACAAGTCCGGTTTCGTATCTTTGAGCTATCATCCAAGTAATGATAATCTCTTGTTCGCTTTATCTCCTAGGGGGATAAAGTCTTTTCGATTCTTCCAAGTCCGGTTTCGTTTGTTTTAGTTATCATTCGTGTTATGATAGTCTCTTTTCAAGCTCATTAAAGGTGTGTCTTGTTTTATTTATCTCCCAAGTGGGAAATATGCTTATCGATCCCGCCATTTTCGATTTCGTATCTTTGACTTATCCAACTTATGATAGTTTCTTGTTTGCTTTATCTCCCAAGTGGGGTAAATGCTTTTCTATCCCTCCATGCTCGGTTTCATATCTTTGAGTTAACATCCAAGTTATGATAGTCTCTTCTTCGCTTTATTTCCCAAGTGGGATAAAGTTTTTTTGATTCCGCCATGTTTGGTTACGTACCTTTGAGGTATCATCCAAGCTATGGTTGTCTCTTTTCAAGCTCACTCAAAGTGTGTCTAATTCGCTTTATCTTCCAAGTGGGATAAATGCTTTTTGATCCTGCCATGTTCGGTTTCGTATCTTTGAGTTATCATCCAAGTTATGATAGTCTCTTGTTCGCTTTAATTCCCAAGTGGGATAAAGTATTTTTGATTCCGAAAAAGCTTGGTTTCGTATCTTTGAGCTATCATCCAAGTTATGATAGTCTCTTGTTCACTTTATCTCCTAGGGGGGATAAAGTCTTTTCGATTCCGCCATGTCCGGTTTCGTTTATTTGAGTTATCATCCAAATTATGATAGTCTCTTTTCAAGCTCGCTCAAGGTGTGTCTTGTTTTCTTTATCTCCCAAGTGGGATAAATAATTTTCGATCCCGCCAAGTTCGGAATCATATATTTGACTTTTCATCCAAGTAATGATAGTCTCTTGTTTTCTTTATCTCCCAAGTGGGATAAATTCATTTCAAACCCGCCAAGTTCGGTTTCGTATCTTTGAGTTATCATCCAAGTTATGATAGTCTCTTGTTCGCTTTATTTCCCAAGTGGGATGAAGTTTTTTAGATTCCACAAAGTTCGGTTCCGTACCTTTGAGTTATCATCCACGCTATGGTAGTCTCATTTCAAGCTCACTCCAAGTGTGTCTAATTCTCTTCATCTCTCAACAGGGATAAATGTTTTTCGATCCCCCCAAGTTCGGTTTCGTATCTTTGAGTTATCATCCAAGTTATGATAGTCTCTTGTTCGCTTTATTTACCAAGTGGGATAAAGTCTTTTTGATTCCGACAAGTCCGGTTTCGTATCTTTGAGCTATCATCCAAGTTATGATAATCTCTTGTTCGCTTTATCTCCTAGGGGGATAAAGTCTTTTCGATTCTTCCAAGTCCGGTTTCGTTTGTTTTAGTTATCATTCGTGTTATGATAGTCTCTTTTCAAGCTCATTAAAGGTGTGTCTTGTTTTATTTATCTCCCAAGTGGGAAATATGCTTTTCGATCCCGCCATTTTTGATTTCGTATCTTTGACTTATCCAACTTATGATAGTTTCTTGTTTGCTTTATCTCCCAAGTGGGGTAAATGCTTTTCTATCCCTCCATGCTCGGTTTAGTATATTTGAGTTAACATCCAAGTTATGATAGTCTCTTCTTCGCTTTATTTCCCAAGTGGGATAAAGTTTTTTTGATTCCGCCATGTTCGGTTACGTACCTTTGAGGTATCATCCAAGCTATGGTTGTCTCTTTTCAAGCTCACTCAAAGTGTGTCTAATTCGCTTTATCTCCCAAGAGGGATAAATGCTTTTTGATCCCGCCATGTTCGGTTTCGTATCTTTGAGTTATCATCCAAGTTATGATAGTTTCTTGTTCGCTTTAATTCCCAAGTGGGATAAAGTATTTTTGATTCCGAAAAAGTTTGGTTTCGTATCTTTGAGCTATCATCCAAGTTATGATAGTCTCTTGTTCACTTTATCTCCTAGGGGGGATAAAGTCTTTTCGATTCCGCCATGTCCGGTTTCGTTTATTTGAGTTATCATCCAAATTATGATAGTCTCTTTTCAAGCTCGCTCAAGGTGTGTCTTGTTTTCTTTATCTCCCAAGTGGGATAAATAATTTCCGATCCCGCCAAGTTCGGAATCATATATTTGACTTTTCATCCAAGTTATGATAGTCTCTTGTTTTCTTTATCTCCCAAGTGGGATAAATTCATTTCAAACCCGCCAAGTTCGGTTTCGTATCTTTGAGTTATCATCCAAGTTATGATAGTCTCTTGTTCGCTTTATTTCCCAAGTGGGATGAAGTTTTTTAGATTCCACAAAGTTCGGTTCCGTACCTTTGAGTTATCATCCACGCTATGGTAGTCTCATTTCAAGCTCACTCCAAGTGTGTATAATTCTCTTCATCTCTCAACAGGGATAAATGTTTTTCGATCCCCCCAAGTTCGGTTTCGTATCTTTGAGTTATCATCCAAGTTATGATAGTCTCTTGTTCGCTTTATTTACCAAGTGGGATAAAGTATTTTTGATTCCGACAAGTCCGGTTTCGTATCTTTGAGCTATCATCCAAGTTATGATAATCTCTTGTTCGCTTTATCTCCTAGGGGGATAAAGTCTTTTCGATTCTTCCAAGTCCGGTTTCGTTTGTTTTAGTTATCATTCGTGTTATAATAGTCTCTTTTCAAGCTCATTAAAGGTGTGTCTTGTTTTATTTATCTCCCAAGTGGGAAATATGCTTTTCGATCCCGCCATTTTCGATTTCGTATCTTTGACTTATCCAACTTATGATAGTTTCTTGTTTGCTTTATCTCCCAAGTGGGGTAAATGCTTTTCTATCCCTCCATGCTCGGTTTCGTATCTTTGAGTTAACATCCAAGTTATGATAGTCTCTTCTTCGCTTTATTTCCCAAGTGGGATAAAGTTTTTTTGATTCCGCCATGTTCGGTTATGTACCTTTGAGGTATCATCCAAGCTATGGTTGTCTCTTTTCAAGCTCACTCAAAGTGTGTCTAATTCGCTTTATCTCCCAAGAGGGATAAATGCTTTTTGATCCTGCCATGTTCGGTTTCGTATCTTTGAGTTATCATCCAAGTTATGATAGTTTCTTGTTCGCTTTAATTCCCAAGTGGGATAAAGTATTTTTGATTCCGAAAAAGTTTGGTTTCGTATCTTTGAGCTATCATCCAAGTTATGATAGTCTCTTGTTCACTTTATCTCCTAGGGGGGATAAAGTCTTTTCGATTCCGCCATGTCCGGTTTCGTTTATTTGAGTTATCATCCAAATTATGATAGTCTCTTTTCAAGCTCGCTCAAGGTGTGTCTTGTTTTCTTTATCTCCCAAGTGGGATAAATAATTTTCGATCCCGCCAAGTTCGGAATCATATATTTGAGTTTTCATCAAAGTTATGATAGTCTCTTGTTTTCTTTATCTCCCAAGTGGGATAAATTCTTTTCAAACCCGCCAAGTTCGGTTTCGTATCTTTGAGTTATCATCCAAGTTATGATAGTCTCTTGTTCGCTTTATTTCCCAAGTGGGATGAAGTTTTTTCGATTCCACAAAGTTTGGTTCCGTATCTTTGAGTTATCATCCACGCTATGGTAGTCTCATTTCAAGCTCACTCCAAGTGTGTCTAATTCGCTTTATCTCTCAAGAGGGATAAATGTTTTTCGATCCCCCCAAGTTCGGTTTCGTATCTTTGAGTTATCATCCAAGTTATGATAGTCTCTTGTTCGCTTTATTTACCAAGTGGGATAAAGTCTTTTTGATTCCGACAAGTCCGGTTTCGTATCTTTGAGCTATCATCCATGTTATGATAATCTCTTGTTCGCTTTATCTCCTAGGGGGATAAAGTCTTTTCGATTCTGCCAAGTCCGGTTTCGTTTGTTTTAGTTATCATTCGTGTTATGATAGTCTCTTTTCAACCTCATTAAAGGTGTGTCTTGTTTTATTTATCTCCCAAGTGGGAAATATGCTTTTCGATCCCGCCATTTTAGATTTCGTATCTTTGACTTATCCAACTTATGATAGTTTCTTGTTTGCTTTATCTCCCAAGTGGGGTAAATGCTTTTCTATCCCTCCATGTTCGGTTTCGTATCTTTGAGTTAACATCCAAGTTATGATAGTCTCTTCTTCGCTTTATTTCCCAAGTGGGATAAAGTTTTTTTGATTCCGCCAAGTTCGGTTGCGTACCTTTGAGGTATCATCCAAGCTATGGTTGTCTCTTTTCAAGCTCACTTAAAGTGTGTCTAATTCGCTTTATCTCCCAAGAGGGATAAATTCTTTTTGATCCCGCCATGTTCGGTTTCGTATCTTTGAGTTATCATCCAAGTTATGATAGTCTCTTGTTCGCTTTATTTCCCAAGTGGGATAAAGTATTTTTGATTCCGAATAAGTTTGGTTTCGTATCTTTGAGCTATCATCCAAGTTATGATAGTCTCTTGTTCACTTTATCTCCTAGGGGGGATAAAGTCTTTTCGATTCCGCCATGTCCGGTTTCGTTTATTTGAGTTATCATCCAAATTATGATAGTCTCTTTTCAAGCTCGCTCAAGGTGTGTCTTGTTTTCTTTATCTCCCAAGTGGGATAAATAATTTCCGATCCCGCCAAGTTCGGAATCATATATTTGAGTTTTCATCAAAGTTATGATAGTCTCTTGTTTTCTTTATCTCCCAAGTGGGATAAATTCTTTTCAAACCCGCCAAGTTCGGTTTCGTATCTTTGAGTTATCATCCAAGTTATGATAGTCTCTTGTTCGCTTTATTTCCCAAGTGGGATGAAGTTTTTTCGATTCCACAAAGTTTGGTTCCGTATCTTTGAGTTATCATCCACGCTATGGTAGTCTCATTTCAAGCTCACTCCAAGTGTGTCTAATTCGCTTTATCTCTCAAGAGGGATAAATGTTTTTCGATCCCCCCAAGTTCGGTTTCGTATCTTTGAGTTATCATCCAAGTTATGATAGTCTCTTGTTCGCTTTATTTACCAAGTGGGATAAAGTCTTTTTGATTCCGACAAGTCCGGTTTCGTATCTTTGAGCTATCATCCAAGTTATGATAATCTCTTGTTCGCTTTATCTCCTAGGGGGATAAAGTCTTTTCGATTCTGCCAAGTCCGGTTTCGTTTGTTTTAGTTATCATTCGTGTTATGATAGTCTCTTTTCAACCTCATTAAAGGTGTGTCTTGTTTTATTTATCTCCCAAGTGGGAAATATGCTTTTCGATCCCGCCATTATAGATTTCGTATCTTTGACTTATCCAACTTATGATAGTTTCTTGTTTGCTTTATCTCCCAAGTGGGGTAAATGCTTTTCTATCCCTCCATGTTCGGTTTCGTATCTTTGAGTTAACATCCAAGTTATGATAGTCTCTTCTTCGCTTTATTTCCCAAGTGGGATAAAGTTTCTTTGATTCCGCCAAGTTCGGTTGCGTACCTTTGAGGTATCATCCAAGCTATGGTTGTCTCTTTTCAAGCCTACTTAAAGTGTGTCTAATTCGCTTTATCTCCCAAGAGGGATAAATTCTTTTTGATCCCTCCATGTTCGGTTTCGTATCTTTGAGTTATCATCCAAGTTATGATAGTCTCTTGTTCGCTTTATTTCCCAAGTGGGATAAAGTATTTTTGATTTTGAAAAAGTTTGGTTTCGTATCTTTGAGCTATCATCCAAGTTATGATAGTCTCTTGTTCACTTTATCTCCTAGGGGGGATAAAGTCTTTTCGATTCTGCCATGTCCGGTTTCGTTTATTTGAGTTATCATCCAAATTATGATAGTCTCTTTTCAAGCTCGCTCAAGGTGTGACTTGTTTTCTTTATCTCCCAAGTGGGATAAATAATTTCCGATCCCGCCAAGTTCGGAATCATATATTTGACTTTTCATCCAAGTTATGATAGTCTCTTGTTTTCTTTATCTCCCAAGTGGGATAAATTCATTTCAAACCCGCCAAGTTCGGTTTCGTATCTTTGAGTTATCATCCAAGTTATGATAGTCTCTTGTTCGCTTTATTTCCCAAGTGGGATGAAGTTTTTTAGATTCCACAAAGTTCGGTTCCGTACCTTTGAGTTATCATCCACGCTATGGTAGTCTCATTTCAAGCTCACTGAAAGTGTGTCTAATTCGCTTTATCTCTCAACAGGGATAAATGTTTTTCGATCCCCCCAAGATCGGTTTCGTATCTTTGAGTTATCATCCAAGTTATGATAGTCTCTTGTTCGCTTTATTTACCAAGTGGGATAAAGTCTTTTTGATTCCGACAAGTCCGGTTTCGTATCTTTGAGCTATCATCCAAGTTATGATAATCTCTTGTTCGCTTTATCTCCTAGGGGGATAAAGTCTTTTCGATTCTTCCAAGTCCGGTTTCGTTTGTTTTAGTTATCATTCGTGTTATGATAGTCTCTTTTCAAGCTCATTAAAGGTGTGTCTTGTTTTATTTATCTCCCAAGTGGGAAATATGCTTTTCGATCCCGCCATTTTTGATTTCGTATCTTTGACTTATCCAACTTATGATAGTTTCTTGTTTGCTTTATCTCCCAAGTGGGGTAAATGCTTTTCTATCCCTCCATGCTCGGTTTCGTATCTTTGAGTTAACATCCAAGTTATGATAGTCTCTTCTTCGCTTTATTTCCCAAGTGGGATAAAGTTTTTTTGATTCCGCCATGTTCGGTTACGTACCTTTGAGGTATCATCCAAGCTATGGTTGTCTCTTTTCAAGCTCACTCAAAGTGTGTCTAATTCGCTTTATCTCCCAAGAGGGATAAATACTTTTTGATCCCGCCATGTTCGGTTTCGTATCTTTGAGTTATCATCCAAGTTATGATAGTTTCTTGTTCGCTTTAATTCCCAAGTGGGATAAAGTATTTTTGATTCCGAAAAAGTTTGGTTTCGTATCTTTGAGCTATCATCCAAGTTATGATAGTCTCTTGTTCACTTTATCTCCTAGGGGGGATAAAGTCTTTTCGATTCCGCCATGTCCGGTTTCGTTTATTTGAGTTATCATCCAAATTATGATAGTCTCTTTTCAAGCTCGCTCAAGGTGTGTCTTGTTTTCTTTATCTCCCAAGTGGGATAAATAATTTTCGATCCCGCCAAGTTCGGAATCATATATTTGAGTTTTCATCAAAGTTATGATAGTCTCTTGTTTTCTTTATCTCCCAAGTGGGATAAATTCTTTTCAAACCCGCCAAGTTCGGTTTCGTATCTTTGAGTTATCATCCATGTTATGATAGTCTCTTGTTCGCTTTATTTCCCAAGTGGGATGAAGTTTTTTAGATTCCACAAAGTTCGGTTCCGTACCTTTGAGTTATCATCCAAGCTATGGTAGTCTCATTTCAAGCTCACTTCAAGTGTGTCTAATTCGCTTTATCTCTCAAGAAGGATAAATGTTTTTCGATCCCCCCAAGTTCGGTTTCGTATCTTTGAGTTATCATCCAAGTTATGATAATCTATTGTTTGCTTTATTTCCCAAGTGGGATAAAGTATTTTTGATTCCGACAAGTCAGGTTTCGTATCTTTGAGCTATCATCCAAGTTATGATAATCTCTTGTTCCCTTTATCTCCTAGGGGGATAAAGTCTTTTCGATTCTGCCATGTCCGGTTTCGTTTGTTTGAGTTATCATTCGTGTTATAATAGTCTCTTTTCAAGCTCATTCAAGGTGTGTCTTGTTTGATTTATCTCCCAAGTGGGAAATATGCTTTTCGATCCCGCCATTTTCGATTTCGTATCTTTGAGTTATCCAACTTATGATAGTCTCTTGTTTGCTTTATCTCCCAAGTGGGGTAAATGCTTTTCTATCCCTCCAAGTTAGGTTTCTTATCTTTGAGTTAACATCCAAGTGATGATAGTCTCTTGTTCGCTTTATTTCCCAAGTGGGATATAGTATTTTTGATTGCGAAAAAGTTTGGTTTCTTATCTTTGAGCTACATCCAAGTTATGATAGTCTCTTGTTCACTTTATCTCCTAGGGGGGATAAAGTCTTTTCGATTCCGCCATGTCCCGTTTCGTTTATTTGAGTTATCATCCAAATTATGATAGTCTCTTTTCAAGCTCGCTCAAGGTGTGTCTTGGTTTCTTTATCTCCCAAGTGGGATAAATAATTTTCGATCCCGCCACGTTCGGAATCATATATTTGAGTTTTCATCCAAGTTATGATAGTCTCTTGTTTTCTTTATCTCCCAAGTGGGATAAATTCTTTTCAAACCCGCCAAGTTCGGTTTCGTATCTTTGAGTTATCATTCAAGTTATGATAGTCTCTTGTTCGCTTTATTTCCCAAGTGGGATGAAGTTTTTTAGATTCCACAAAGTTCGGTTCCGTACCTTTGAGTTATCATCCACGCTATGGTAGTCTCATTTCAAGCTCACTCCATGTGTGTCTAATTCGCTTTATCTCTCAAGAGGGATAAATGTTTTTCGATCCCCCCAAGTTCGGTTTCGTATCTTTGAGTTATCATCCAAGTTATGATAGTCTCTTGTTCTCTTTATTTACCAAGTGGGATAAAGTTTTTTGATTCCGACAAGTCCGGTTTCGTATCTTTGAGCTATCATCCAAGTTATGATAATCTCTTGTTCGCTTTATCTCCTAGGGGGATAAAGTCTTTTCGATTCTGCCAAGTCCGGTTTCGTTTGTTTTAGTTATCATTCGTGTTATGATAGTCTCTTTTCAAGCTCATTAAAGGTGTGTCTTGTTTTATTTATCTCACAAGTGGGAAATATGCCTTTCGATCCCGCCATTTTCGATTTCGTATCTTTGACTTATCCAACTTATGATAGTTTCTTGTTTGCTTTATCTCCCAAGTGGGGTAAATGCTTTTCTATCCCTCCATGTTCGGTTTCATATCTTTGAGTTAACATCCAAGTTATGATAGTCTTTTCTTCGCTTTATTTCCCAAGTGGGATAAAGTTTTTTTGATTCCGCCAAGTTCGGTTGCGTACCTTTGAGGTATCATCCAAGCTATGCTTGTCTCTTTTCAAGCTCACTCAAAGTGTGTCTAATTCGCTTTATCTCCCAAGAGGGATAAATGCTTTTTGATCCCGCCATGTTCGGTTTCGTATCTTTGAGTTATCATCCAAGTTATGATAGTCTCTTGTTCGCTTTATTTCCCAAGTGGGATAAATTATTTTTGATTCCGAAAATTTGGTTTCGTATCTTTGAGATATCATCCAAGTTATGATAGTCTCTTGTTCACTTTATCTCCCAGGGGGGATAAAGTCTTTTCGATTCCGCCATGTCCAATTTCGTTTATTTAAGTTATCATCCAAATTATGATAGTCTCTTTTCAAGCTCGCTCAAGGTGTGTCTTGTTTTCTTTATCTCCCAAGTGGGATAAATAATTTTGATCCCGCCAAGTTCGGTTGCGTATATTTGAGTTTTTATCCAAGTTATGATAGTCTCTTGTTTTCTTTATCTCCTAAGTAGGATAAACTCTTTTCAAACCCACCATGTTCGGTTTCATATCTTTGAGTTATCATCCAAGTTATGATAGTCTCTTGTTCGCTTTATTTCCTAAGTGGGATGAAGTTTTTTAGATTCCACAAAGTTCGGTTCCGTACCTTTGAGTTATCATCCACGCTATGGTAGTCTCATTTCAAGCTCACTCCAAGTGTGTCTAATTCGCTTTATCTCTCAAGAGGAATAAATGTTTTTCGATCCCCCCAAGTTCGGTTTCGTATCTTTGAGTTATCATCCAAGTTATGATAGTCTCTTGTTCGCTTTATTTACCAAGTGGGATAAAGTCTTTTTGATTCCGAAAAGTCCGGTTTCGTATCTTTGAGCTATCATCCAAGTTATGATAATCTCTTGTTTGCTTTATCTCCTAGGGGGATAAAGTCTTTTCGATTCTGCCAAGTCCGGTTTCGTTTGTTTTAGTTATCATTCGTGTTATGATAGTCTCTTTTCAAGCTCATTAAAGGTGTGTCTTATTTATCTCCCAAGTGGGAAATATGCTTTTCGATCCCGCCATTTTCGATTTCGTATCTTTGACTTATCCAACTTATGATAGTTTCTTGTTTGCTTTATCTCCCAAGTGGGGTAAATGCTTTTCTATCCCTCCATGTTCGGTTTCATATCTTTGAGTTAACATCCAAGTTATGATAGTCTCTTCTTCGCTTTATTTCCCAAGTCGGATAAAGTTTTTTTGATTCCGCCATCTTCGGTTGCGTACCTTTGAGGTATCATCCAAGCTATGGTTGTCTCTTTTCAAGCTCACTCAAAGTGTGTCTAATTCATTTTATCTCACAAGAGGGATAAATGCTTTTTGATCCCGCCATGTTCGGTTTCGTATCTTTGAGTTATCATCCAAGTTATGATAGTCTCTTGTTCGCTTTATTTCCCAAGTGGGATAAATTATTTTTGATTCCGAAAAGTTTGGTTTCGTATCTTTGAGCTATCATCCAAGTTATGATAGTCTCTTGTTCACTTTATCTCCCAGGGGGGATAAAGTCTTTTCGATTCCGCCATGTCCGATTTCGTTTATTTGAGTTATCATCCAAATTATGATAGTCTCTTTTCAAGCTCGCTCAAGGTGTGTCTTGTTTTCTTTATCTCCCAAGTGGGATAAATAATTTTCAATCCTGCCAAGTTCGGTTACGTATATTTTTGTTTTTATCCAAGTTATGATAGTCTCTTGTTTTCTTTATCTCCTAAGTAGGATAAACTCTTTTCAAACCCGCCATGTTCGGTTTCATATCTTTGAGTTATCATCCAAGTTATGATAGTCTCTTGTTCGCTTTATTTCCTAAGTGGGATGAAGTTTTTTAGATTCCACAAAGTTCGGTTCCGTACCTTTGAGTTATCATCCACGCTATGGTAGTCTCATTTCAAGCTCACTCCAAGTGTGTCTAATTCGCTTTATCTCTCAAGAGGAATAAATGTTTTTCGATCCCCCCAAGTTCGGTTTCGTATCTTTGAGTTATCATCCAAGTTATGATAGTCTCTTGTTCGCTTTATTTACCAAGTGGGATAAAGTCTTTTTGATTCCGACAAGTCCGGTTTCGTATCTTTGACCTATCATCCAAGTTATGATAATCTCTTGTTTGCTTTATCTCCTAGGGGGATAAAGTCTTTTCGATTCTGCCAAGTCCGGTTTCGTTTGTTTTAGTTATCATTCGTGTTATGATAGTCTCTTTTCAATCTCATTAAAGGTGTGTCTTATTTATCTCCCAAGTGGGAAATATGCTTTTCGATCCCGCCATTTTCGATTTCGTATCTTTGACTTATCCAACTTATGATAGTTTCTTGTTTGCTTTATCTCCCAAGTGGGGTAAATGCTTTTCTATCCCTCCATGTTCGGTTTCATATCTTTGAGTTAACATCCAAGTTATGATAGTCTCTTTTTCGCTTTATTTCCCAAGTCGGATAAAGTTTTTTTGATTCCGCCATCTTCGGTTGCGTACCTTTGAGGTATCATCCAAGCTATGGTTGTCTCTTTTCAAGCTCACTCAAAGTGTGTCTAATTCGTTTTATCTCACAAGAGGGATAAATGCTTTTTGATCCCGCCATGTTCGGTTTCGTATCTTTGAGTTATCATCCAAGTTATGATAGTCTCTTGTTCGCTTTATTTCCCAAGTGGGATAAATTATTTTTGATTCCGAAAAGTTTGGTTTCGTATCTTTGAGCTATCATCCAAGTTATGATAGTCTCTTGTTCACTTTATCTCCCAGGGGGGATAAAGTCTTTTCGATTCCGCCATGTCCGATTTCGTTTATTTGAGTTATCATCCAAATTATGATAGTCTCTTTTCAAGCTCGCTCAAGGTGTGTCTTGTTTTCTTTATCTCCCAAGTGGGATAAATAATTTTCAATCCTGCCAAGTTCGGTTACGTATATTTGAGTTTTTATCCAAGTTATGATAGTCTCTTGTTTTCTTTATCTCCTAAGTAGGATAAATTCTTTTCAAACCCGCCAAGTTCGGTTTCGTATCTTTGAGTTATCATCCAAGTTATGATAGTCTCTATTCGCTTTATTTCCCAAGTGGGATGAAGCTTTTAGATTCCACAAAGTTCGGTTCCGTACCTTTGAGTTATCATCCACGCTATGGTAGTCGCATTTCAAGCTCACTCCAAGTGTGTCTAATTCGCTTTATCTCTCAACAGGGATAAATGTTTTTCGATCCCCCAAAGTTCGGTTTCGTATCTTTGAGTTATCATCCAAGTTATGATAGTCTCTTGTTCGCTTTATTTACCAAGTGGGATAAAGTCTTTTTGATTCCGACAAGTCCGGTTTCGTATCTTTGAGCTATCATCCAATTTATGATAATCTCTTGTTCGCTTTATCTCCTAGGGGGATAAATTCTTTTCGATTCTTCCAAGTCCGGTTTCGTTTGTTTTAGTTATCATTCGTGATATGATAGTCTCTTTTCAAGCTCATTCAAGGTGTGTCTTGTTTTATTTATCTCCCAAGTGGGAAATATGCTTTTCGATCCCGCCATTTTCGATTTCTTATCTTTGAGTTATCCAACTTATGATTGTCTCTTGTTTGCTTTATCTCTCAAGTGGGTTAAATGCTTTTCTATCCCTCCAAGTTCGGTTACGTATCTTTGAGTTAACATCCAAGTTATGATAGTCTCTTCGTTGCTTTATTTCCCAAGTGGGATAAAGTTTTTTTGATTCCGCCAAGTTCGGTTGCGTACCTTTGAGGTATCATCCAAGCTATGGTTGTCTCTTTTCAAGCTCACTCAAAGTGTGTCTAATTCGCTTTATCTCCCAAGAGGGATAAATGCTTTTTGATCCCGCCATGTTCGGTTTCGTATCTTTGAGTTATCATCCAAGTTATGATAGTCTCTTGTTCGCTTTATTTCCCAAGTGGGATAAAGTATTTTTGATTACGAAAAGTTTGGTTTCGTATCTTTGAGCTATCATCCAAGTTATGATAGTCTCTTGTTAAATTTATCTCCCAGGGTGGATAAAGTCTTTTCGATTCTGACATGTCCGGTTTCGTTTATTTGAGTTATCATCCAAATTATGATAGTCTCTTTTGAAGCTCGCTCATGGTGTGTCTTGTTTTCTTTATCTCCCAAGTGGGATAGATAATTTTCGATCCCGCCAAGTTCGGTTTCGTATATTTGAGTTTTCATCCAAGTTATGATAGTCTCTTGTTTTCTTTATCTCACAAGTTGGATAAATTCTTTTCAAACCCGCCAAGTTCGGTTTCGTATCTTTGAGTTATCATCCAAGTTATGATAGTCTCTTTTTCGCTTAATTTCCCAAGTGGGATGAAGTTTTTTAAATTCCACAAAGTTCGGTTCCGTACCTTTGAGTTATCATCCACGCCATGGTAGTCTCATTTCAAGCTCACTCCAAGTGTGTCTAATTCTCTTTATCTCTCAAGAGTGATAAATGTTTTTCGATCCCGCCAAGTTCGGTTTCGTTACTTTGAGTTATCATCCAAGTTAAGATAGTCTCTTGTTCGCTTTATTTGCCAAGTGGTATAAAGTCTTTTTGATTCCGACAAGTCCGGTTTCGTATCTTTGAGCTATCATCCAAGTTATGATAATCTCTTGTTCGCTTTATCTCCTAGGGGGATAAAGTCTTTTCGATTCTGCCAAGTTCGGTTTCGTCTGTTTGAGTTATCATTTGTGTTATGATAGTCTCTTTTCAAGCTCATTCAAGGTGTGTCTTGTTTGATTTATCTCCCAAGTTGGAAAAATGCTTTTCGATCCCGCCATTTTCGGTTTCGTATCTTTTAGTTATCCAACTTATGATAGTCTCTTGTTCGCTTTATTTCCCAAGAGGGATAAAGTTTTTTTGATTTCGCCAAGTTCGGTTGCGTACCTTTGAGGTATCATCCAAGCTATGGTTGTCTCTTTTCAAGCTCACTCAAAGTGTGTCTAGTTTGCTTTATCTCCCAAGAGGGATAAATGCTTTTTGATCCCGCCATGTTCGGTTTCGTGTCTTTGAGTTATCCTCCAAGTTATGATAGTCTCTTGTTCGCTTTATTTCCCAAGTGGGATAAAGTATTTTTGATTCCAAAAAGTTTGGTTTCGTATCTTTGAGCTATCATCCAAGTTATGATAGTCTCTTGTTCACTTTATCTCCCTGGGGGGATAAAGTCTTTTCGATTCTGCCATGTCCGGATTCGTTTATTTGAGTTATCATCCATGTTATGATAGTCTCTTTTAGAGCTCGCTCAAGGTGTGTCTTGTTTTCTTTATCTCCCAAGTGGGATAAATAATTTCGATCCCAACAAGTTCGGTTTCGTATATTTGAGTTTTCATCGAAGTTATGATAGTCTCTTGTTTTCTTTATCTCCCAAGTGGGATAAATTGTTTTCAAACCCGCCAAGTTCGGCTTCGTATCTTTGAGTTATAATCCAAGTTATGATAGTCTCTTGTTCGCTTTATTTCCCAAGTGGGATGAAGTTTTTTAGATTCCACCAAGTTCGGTTTCGTACCTTTGAGTTATCATCCATGCTATGTTAGTCTCTTTTCAAGCTCACTCCAAGTGTGTCTAATTCGATTTATCTCTCAAGAGGGATAAATTTTTTTCGATCCCGCCAAGTTCGGTTTCGTATCTTTAAGTTATCATCCAAGTTATGATAGTCTCTTGTTCGCTTTATTTCACAAGTGGGATAAAGTCTTTTTGATTCCGACAAGTCCGGTTTCGTATCGTTGAGCTATCATCCAAGTTAAGATAGTCTCTTGTTCTCTTTATCTCCTAGGGGGATAAAGTCTTTTCGATTCTTCCATGTTTGGTTTCGTTTGTTTGAGTTATCAATCGTGTTATGAAAGTCTCTTTTCATGCTCATTCAAGGTGTGTCTTGTTTGATTTATCTCCAAAATTGGGAAAAATGCTTTTCGATCCCGCCATTTTTGGTTTCGTATCTTTGATTTATCCAACTTATGATAGTCTCTTTTTTGCTTTATCTACCAAGTGGGATAAATGCTTTTCTATCCCTCCAAGTTCGGTTTCGTATCTTTGAGTTAACATCCAAGTTATGATAGTCTCTGGTTCGCTTTATTTCCCAAGTGGGATAAAGTTTTTTTGATTCCGCCAAGTTCGGTTGCGTACCTTTGAGGTATCATCCAAGCTATGGTTGTCTCTTTTCAAGCTCACTCAAAGTGTGTCTAATTCGCTTTATCTCCCAAGAGGGATACATGCTTTTTGGTCCCGCCATGTTCGATTTCGTATCTTTGAGTTATCATCCAAGTTATGATAGTCTCTTGTTCGCTTTATTTCCCAAGTGGCATAAAGTATTTTTGATTCTGAAAAGTTCGGTTTCGTATCTTTGAGCTATCATTCAAGTTATAATAGTCTCTTGTTCGCTTTATTTCCCAGGGGGATAAAGTGTTTTGAATTTTGCCAAGTTCGGTTTCGTTTATTTGAGTTATCATCCAAGTTATGATAGTCTCTTTTCAAGCTTGCTCAAGGTGTGTATTGTTTTCTTTATCTCCCAAGTGGGATAAATAATTTTTGATCCCTCCAAGTTCGGTTTCTTATATTTGAGTTTTCATCCAAGTTATGATAGTCTCTTGTTTTCTTTATCTCCCAAGTAGGATAAATGCTTTTCTATCCCGCCAAGTTCGGTTTCGTATCTTTGAGTTATCATCCAAGTTATGATAGTCTCTTGTTCGCTTTATTTCCCAAGTGGGATGAAGTTTTTTAGATTCCGCCATTTTGGTTCCGTACCTTTGAGTTATCATCCAACCTATGGTAGTCTCTTTTCAAGCTCAATCCTAGTGTGTCTAATTCGCTTTATCTCTCAAGAGGTATAAATGTTTTTTGATCCCGCTAAGTTTGGTTTCGTATCTTTGAGCTATCATCCAAGTTATGATAGTCTCTTGTTCGCTTTATCTCCCAGGGGGGATAAAGTCTTTTCGATTCCGCCTTGTCCGGTTTCGTTTATTTGAGTTATCATCCAAATTATGATAGTCTCTTTTCAAGCTCGCTCAAGGTGTGTCTTGTTTTCTTTATCTCCCAAGTGGGATAAATAATATTCGATCCCTCCAAGTTCGGTTTCGTATATTTGAGTTTTTATCCATGTTATGATAGTCTTTTGTTTTCTTTATCTCCCAAGTGGGATAAATTCTTTTCAAACCCGCCAAGTTCGGTTTCGTATCTTTGAGTTATCATCCAAGATATGATAGTCTCTTGTTCGCTTAATTTCCCAAGTGGGATGAAGTTTTTTAGATTCCACAAAGTTCGGTTCCGTACCTTTGAGTTATCATCCACGCCATGGTAGTCTCATTTCAAGCTCACTCCAAGTGTGTCTAATTCTCTTTATCTCTCAAGAGTGATAACTGTTTTTCGATCCCGCCAAGTTCGGTTTCGTTACTTTGAGTTATCATCCAAGTTAAGATAGTCTCTTGTTCGCTTTATTTCCCAAGTGGTATAAAGTCTTTTTGATTCTGACAAGTCCGGTTTCGTATCTTTGAGCTATCATTCAAGTTATGATAATCTCTTGTTCGCTTTATCTCCTAGGGGGATAAAGTCTTTTCGATTCTGCCAAGTTCAGTTTCGTTTGTTTGAGTTATCATTTGTGTTATGATAGTCTCTTTTCAAGCTCATTCAAGGTGTGTCTTGTTTAATTTATCTCCCAAGTTGGAAAAATGCTTTTCGATCCCGCCATTTTCGGTTTCGTATCTTTGAGTTATCCAACTTATGATAGTCTCTTGTTTGTTTTATCTCCCAAGTGGGATAAATGCTTTTCTATCCCTCCAAGTTTGGTTTCGTATGTTTGATTTAACATCCAAGTTATGATAGTCTCTTGTTCGCTTTATTTCCTAAGTGGAATGAAGTTTTTAGATTCCGCCATGTTCGGATTCGTACCTTTGAGTTATCATCCAAGTTATGATAGTCTCTTGTTCGCTTTATTTCCCAAGTGGGATAAAGTATTTGTGAATCCGAATAGTTTGGTTTCGTTTCTTTTAGCAATCATCCAAGTTATGATAGTCTCTTGTTCGCTTTATCTCCCAGGGAGGACGAAGTCTTTTCGATTCCGCCATGTCCGGTTTCGTTTATTTGAGTTATCATCCAAGATATATTAGTCTCTTTTCAAGCTTGCTCGAGGTGTGTCTTGTTTTCTTTATCTCCCAAGTGGGATAAATAATTTTCGATCCCGCCATGTTCGGTTTCGTATATTTAAGTTTTAACCCAAGTTATGATAGTCTCTTGTTTCCTATATCTCCCAAGTTGGATAAATGCTTTTCTATCCCGCCAAGTTCGTTTTCGTATCTTTGAGTTGTCATCCAAGTTATGATAGTCTCTTGTTCACTTTATTTCCTAAGTGGAATGAAGTTTATAGATTCCGCCAAGTTTGGTTTGGTACCTTTGAGTTATCATCCAAGCTATGGTAACTTTTCAAGCTCACTCCAAGTGTGTTTAATTCGCATTATCTCTCAAGAGGGATAAATGTTTTTCGTTCCCGCCAAGTTCGGTTTCGTATCTTTGAGTTAATATCCAAGTTAATATAGTCTCTTGTTCCCTTTACTTCCCAAGTGGGATAAAGTATCTTTGATTCCGACAAGTCCAGTTTCTTATCTATGAGCTATCATCCAAGTTATGATAGCCTCTTATTCGCTTTATCTCCTAGGGGGATAAAGTCTTTTCGATTCTGCCAAGTCTGGTTTCGTTTGTCATTCGTGTTATGATAGTCTCTTTTCAAGCTCATTCAAGGTGTGTCTTGTTTGATTTATCTCCCAAATTTGGAAAAATGCTTTTTGATCCCGCCATTTTTGGTTTCGTATCTTTGGGTTATCCAACTTATGATAGTCTCTTTTTTGCTTTCTCTACCAAGTGGGATAAATGCTTTTCTATCCCTCCAAGTTCGGTTTCGTATCTTTGAGTTAATATCCAAGTTATGATAGTCTCTAGTTCTCTTTATTTCCCAAGTGGGATAAAGTTTTTTTGATTCCGCCAAGTTCGGTTGCGTACCATTGAGGTATCATCCAAGCTATGGTTGTCTCTTTCCAAGCTCACTCAAAGTGTGTCTAATTCGCTTTATCTCCCAAGAGGGATAAATGCTTTTTGATCCCGCCATGTTCGGTTTCGTATCTTTGAGTTATCATCCAAGTTATGATAGTCTCTTGTTCGCTTTATTTCCCAAGTGGGATAAATTATTTTTAATTACGAAAAGCTTGGTTTCGTATCTTTGAGCTATCATCCAAGTTATGATAGTCTCTTGTTCACTTTATCTCCCAGGGGGGATAAAGTCTTTTCGATTCCGCCATGTCCGGTTTCGTTTATTTGAGTTATCATCCAAATTATGATAGTCTCTTTTCAAGCTCGCTCAAGGTGTGTCTTGTTTTCTTTATCTCCCAAGTGGGATAGATAATTTTCGATCCCGCCAAGTTCGGTTTCGTATATTTGAGTTTTCATCCAAGTTATGATAGTCTCTTGTTTTCTTTATCTCACAAGTTGGATAAATTCTTTTCAAACCCGCCAAGTTCGGTTTCGTATCTTTGAGTTATCATCCAAGTTATGATAGTCTCTTGTTCGCTTAATTTCCCAAGTGGGATGAAGTTTTTTAGATTCCACAAAGTTCGGTTCCGTACCTTTGAGTTATCATCCACGCCATGGTAGTCTCATTTCAAGCTCACTCCAAGTGTGTCTAATTCTCTTTATCTCTCAAGAGTGATAAATGTTTTTCGATCCCGCCAAGTTCGGTTTCGTTACTTTGAGTTATCATCCAAGTTAAGATAGTCTCTTGTTCGCTTTATTTCCCAAGTGGTATAAAGTCTTTTTGATTCTGACAAGTCCGGTTTCGTATCTTTGAGCTATCATTCAAGTTATGATAATCTCTTGTTCGCTTTATCTCCTAGGGGGATAAAGTCTTTTCGATTCTGCCAAGTTCAGTTTCGTTTGTTTGAGTTATCATTTGTGTTATGATAGTCTCTTTTCAAGCTCATTCAAGGTGTGTCTTGTTTGATTTATCTCCCAAGTTGGAAAAATGCTTTTCGATCCCGCCATTTTCGGTTTCGTATCTTTGAGTTATCCAACTTATGATAGTCTCTTGTTTGCTTTATCTCCCAAGTGGGATAAATGCTTTTCTATCCCTCCAAGTTTTGTTTCGTATGTTTGATTTAACATCCAAGTTATGATAGTCTCTTGTTCGCTTTATTTCCTAAGTGGAATGAAGTTTTTAGATTCCACCAAGTTTGGTTTTGTACCTTTGAGTTATCATCCAAGCTATGGTTGTCTCTTTTCAAGCTCACTCCAAGTGTGTTTAATTCGCATTATCTCCCAAGAGGGAAAAATGTTTTTTGATCCCGCCATGTTCAGATTCGTATCTTTGAGTTATCATCCAAGTTATGATAGTCTCTTGTTCGCTTTATTTCCCAAGTGGGATAAAGTATTTGTGAATCCGAAAAGTTTGGTTTCGTTTCTTTGAGCAATCATCCAAGTTATGATAGTCTCTTGTTCGCTTTATCTCCCAGGGAGGACGAAGTCTTTTCGATTCCGCCATGTCCGGTTTCGTTTATTTGAGTTATCATCCAAGATATATTAGTCTCTTTTCAAGCTTGCTCGAGGTGTGTCTTGTTTTCTTTATCTCCCAAGTGGGATAAATAATTTTCGATCCCGCCATGTTCGGTTTCGTATATTTGAGTTTTAACCCAAGTTATGATAGTCTCTTGTTTCCTATATCTCCCAAGTTGGATAAATGCTTTTCTATCTCGCCAAGTTCGTTTTCTTATCTTTGAGTTGTCATCCAAGTTATGATAGTCTCTTGTTCACTTTATTTCCTAAGTGGAATGAAGTTTATAGATTCCGCCAAGTTTGGTTTGGTACCTTTGAGTTATCATCCAAGCTATGGTAACTTTTCAAGCTCACTCCAAGTGTGTTTAATTCGCATTATCTCTCAAGAGGGATAAATGTTTTTCGTTCCCGCCAAGTTCGGTTTCGTATCTTTGAGTTAATATCCAAGTTAATATAGTCTCTTGTTCCCTTTACTTCCTAAGTGGGATAAAGTATCTTTGATTCCGACAAGTCCAGTTTCTTATCTATGAGCTATCATCCAAGTTATGATAGCCTCTTATTCGCTTTATCTCCTAGGGGGATAAAGTCTTTTCGATTCTGCCAAGTCTGGTTTCGTTTGTCATTCGTGTTATGATAGTCTCTTTTCAAGCTCATTCAAGGTGTGTCTTGTTTGATTTATCTCCCAAATTTGGAAAAATGCTTTTTGATCCCGCCATTTTTGGTTTCGTATCTTTGAGTTATCCAACTTATGATAGTCTCTTTTTTGCTTTCTCTACCAAGTGGGATAAATGCTTTTCTATCCCTCCAAGTTCGGTTTCGTATCTTTGAGTTAACATCCAAGTTATGATAGTCTCTAGTTCTCTTTATTTCCCAAGTGGGATAAAGTTTTTTTGATTCCGCCAAGTTCGGTTGCGTACCATTGAGGTATCATCCAAGCTATGGTTGTCTCTTTTCAAGCTCACTCAAAGTGTGTCTAATTCTCTTTATCTCCCAAGAGGGATAAATGCTTTTTGATCCCGCCATGTTCGGTTTCGTATCTTTGAGTTATCATCCAAGTTATGATAGTCTCTTGTTCGCTTTATTTCCCAAGTGGGATAAAGTATTTTTAATTACGAAAAGCTTGGTTTCGTATCTTTGAGCTATCATCCAAGTTATGATAGTCTCTTGTTCACTTTATCTCCCAGTGGGGATAAAGTCTTTTCGATTCCGCCATGTCCGGTTTCGTTTATTTGAGTTATCATCCAAATTATGATAGTCTCTTTTCAAGCTCGCTCAAGGTGTGTCTTGTTTTCTTTATCTCCCAAGTGGGATAGATAATTTTCGATCCCGCCAAGTTCGGTTTCGTATATTTGTGTTTTCATCCAAGTTATGATAGTCTCTTGTTTTCTTTATCTCACAAGTTGGATAAATTCTTTTCAAACCCGCCAAGTTCGGTTTCGTGTCTTTGAGTTATCATCCAAGTTATGATAGTCTCTTGTTCGCTTTATTTCCCAAGTGGGATGAAGTTTTTTAGATTCTACAAAGTTCGGTTCCGTACCTTTGAGTTATCATCCACGCTATGGTAGTCTCATTTCAAGCTCACTCCAAGTGTGTCTAATTCGCTTTATCTCTCAAGAGGGATAAATGTTTTTCGATCCCCCAAAGTTCGGTTTCGTATCTTTGAGTTATCATCCAAGTTATGATAGTCTCTTGTTCGCTTTATTTACCAAGTGGGATGAAGTCTTTTTGATTCCGACAAGTCCGGTTTCGTATCTTTGAGCTATCATCCAATTTATGATAATCTCTTGTTCGTTTTATCTCCTAGGGGGATAAATTCTTTTCGATTCTTCCAAGTCCGGTTTCGTTTGTTTTAGTTATCATTCGTGATATGATAGTCACTTTTCAAGCTCATTCAAGGTGTGTTTTGTTTTATTTATCTCCCAAGTGGGAAATATGCTTTTCGATCCCGCCATTTTCTATTTCTTATCTTTGAGTTATCCAACTTATGATTGTCTCTTGTTTGCTTTATCTCTCAAGTGGGGTAAATGCTTTTCTATCCCTCCAAGTTCGGTTACGTATCTTTGAGTTAACATCCAAGTTATGATAGTATCTTCGTTGCTTTATTTCCCAAGTGGGATAAAGTTTTTTTGATTCCGCCAAGTTCGGTTGCGTACCTTTGAGGTATCATCCAAGCTATGGTTGTCTCTTTTCAATCTCACTCAAAGTGTGTCTAATTCGCTTTATCTCCCAAGAGGGATAAATTCTTTTTGATCCCGCCATGTTCGGTTTCGTATCTTTGAGTTATCATCCAAGTTATAATAGTCTCTTGTTCGCTTTATTTCCCAAGTGGGATAAAGTGTTTTTGATTACGAAAAGTTTGGTTTCGTATCTTTGAGCTATCATCCAAGTTATGATAGTCTCTTGTTAAATTTATCTCCCAGGGGGGATAAAGTCTTTTCGATTCCGCCTTGTCCGGTTTCGTTTATTTGAGTTATCATCCAAATTATGATAGTCTCTTTTCAAGCTCGCTCAAGGTGTGTCTTGTTTTCTTTATCTCCCAAGTGGGATAGATAATTTTCGATCCCGCCAAGTTCGGTTTCGTATATTTGAGTTTTCATCCAAGTTATGATAGTCTCTTGTTTTCTTTATCTCACAAGTTGGATAAATTCTTTTCAAACCCGCCAAGTTCGGTTTCGTATCTTTGAGTTATCATCCAAGTTATGATAGTCTCTTGTTCGCTTAATTTCCCAAGTGGGATGAAGTTTTTTAGATTCCACAAAGTTCGGTTCCGTACCTTTGAGTTATCATCCACGCCATGGTAGTCTCATTTCAAGCTCACTCCAAGTGTGTCTAATTCTCTTTATCTCTCAAGAGTGATAAATGTTTTTCGATCCCGCCAAGTTCGGTTTCGTTACTTTGAGTTATCATCCAAGTTAAGATAGTCTCTTGTTCGCTTTATTTCCCAAGTGGTATAAAGTCTTTTTGATTCTGACAAGTCCGGTTTCGTATCTTTGAGCTATCATTCAAGTTATGATAATCTCTTGTTCGCTTTATCTCCTAGGGGGATAAAGTCTTTTCGATTCTGCCAAGTTCAGTTTCGTTTGTTTGAGTTATCATTTGTGTTATGATAGTCTCTTTTCAAGCTCATTCAAGGTGTGTCTTGTTTGATTTATCTCCCAAGTTGGAAAAATGCTTTTCGATCCCGCCATTTTCGGTTTCGTATCTTTGAGTTATCATCCAAGTTATGATAGTCTCTTGTTCGCTTAATTTCCCAAGTGGGATGAAGTTTTTTAGATTCCACAAAGTTCGGTTCCGTACCTTTGAGTTATCATCCACGCCATGGTAGTCTCATTTCAAGCTCACTCCAAGTGTGTCTAATTCTCTTTATCTCTCAAGAGTGATAAATGTTTTTCGATCCCGCCAAGTTCGGTTTCGTTACTTTGAGTTATCATCCAAGTTAAGATAGTCTCTTGTTCGCTTTATTTCCCAAGTGGTATAAAGTCTTTTTGATTCTGACAAGTCCGGTTTCGTATCTTTGAGCTATCATTCAAGTTATGATAATCTCTTGTTCGCTTTATCTCCTAGGGGGATAAAGTCTTTTCGATTCTGCCAAGTTCAGTTTCGTTTGTTTGAGTTATCATTTGTGTTATGATAGTCTCTTTTCAAGCTCATTCAAGGTGTGTCTTGTTTGATTTATCTCCCAAGTTGGAAAAATGCTTTTCGATCCCGCCATTTTCGGTTTCGTATCTTTGAGTTATCCAACTTATGATAGTCTCTTGTTTGCTTTATCTCCCAAGTGGGATAAATGCTTTTCTATCCCTCCAAGTTTTGTTTCGTATGTTTGATTTAACATCCAAGTTATGATAGTCTCTTGTTCGCTTTATTTCCTAAGTGGAATGAAGTTTTTAGATTCCACCAAGTTTGGTTTTGTACCTTTGAGTTATCATCCAAGCTATGGTTGTCTCTTTTCAAGCTCACTCCAAGTGTGTTTAATTCGCATTATCTCCCAAGAGGGAAAAATGTTTTTTGATCCCGCCATGTTCAGATTCGTATCTTTGAGTTATCATCCAAGTTATGATAGTCTCTTGTTCGCTTTATTTCCCAAGTGGGATAAAGTATTTGTGAATCCGAAAAGTTTGGTTTCGTTTCTTTGAGCAATCATCCAAGTTATGATAGTCTCTTGTTCGCTTTATCTCCCAGGGAGGACGAAGTCTTTTCGATTCCGCCATGTCCGGTTTCGTTTATTTGAGTTATCATCCAAGATATATTAGTCTCTTTTCAAGCTTGCTCGAGGTGTGTCTTGTTTTCTTTATCTCCCAAGTGGGATAAATAATTTTCGATCCCGCCATGTTCGGTTTCGTATATTTGAGTTTTAACCCAAGTTATGATAGTCTCTTGTTTCCTATATCTCCCAAGTTGGATAAATGCTTTTCTATCTCGCCAAGTTCGTTTTCTTATCTTTGAGTTGTCATCCAAGTTATGATAGTCTCTTGTTCACTTTATTTCCTAAGTGGAATGAAGTTTATAGATTCCGCCAAGTTTGGTTTGGTACCTTTGAGTTATCATCCAAGCTATGGTAACTTTTCAAGCTCACTCCAAGTGTGTTTAATTCGCATTATCTCTCAAGAGGGATAAATGTTTTTCGTTCCCGCCAAGTTCGGTTTCGTATCTTTGAGTTAATATCCAAGTTAATATAGTCTCTTGTTCCCTTTACTTCCCAAGTGGGATAAAGTATCTTTGATTCCGACAAGTCCAGTTTCTTATCTATGAGCTATCATCCAAGTTATGATAGCCTCTTATTCGCTTTATCTCCTAGGGGGATAAAGTCTTTTCGATTCTGCCAAGTCTGGTTTCGTTTGTCATTCGTGTTATGATAGTCTCTTTTCAAGCTCATTCAAGGTGTGTCTTGTTTGATTTATCTCCCAAATTTGGAAAAATGCTTTTTGATCCCGCCATTTTTGGTTTCGTATCTTTGAGTTATCCAACTTATGATAGTCTCTTTTTTGCTTTCTCTACCAAGTGGGATAAATGCTTTTCTATCCCTCCAAGTTCGGTTTCGTATCTTTGAGTTAACATCCAAGTTATGATAGTCTCTAGTTCTCTTTATTTCCCAAGTGGGATAAAGTTTTTTTGATTCCGCCAAGTTCGGTTGCGTACCATTGAGGTATCATCCAAGCTATGGTTGTCTCTTTTCAAGCTCACTCAAAGTGTGTCTAATTCTCTTTATCTCCCAAGAGGGATAAATGCTTTTTGATCCCGCCATGTTCGGTTTCGTATCTTTGAGTTATCATCCAAGTTATGATAGTCTCTTGTTCGCTTTATTTCCCAAGTGGGATAAAGTATTTTTAATTACGAAAAGCTTGGTTTCGTATCTTTGAGCTATCATCCAAGTTATGATAGTCTCTTGTTCACTTTATCTCCCAGTGGGGATAAAGTCTTTTCGATTCCGCCATGTCCGGTTTCGTTTATTTGAGTTATCATCCAAATTATGATAGTCTCTTTTCAAGCTCGCTCAAGGTGTGTCTTGTTTTCTTTATCTCCCAAGTGGGATAGATAATTTTCGATCCCGCCAAGTTCGGTTTCGTATATTTGTGTTTTCATCCAAGTTATGATAGTCTCTTGTTTTCTTTATCTCACAAGTTGGATAAATTCTTTTCAAACCCGCCAAGTTCGGTTTCGTGTCTTTGAGTTATCATCCAAGTTATGATAGTCTCTTGTTCGCTTTATTTCCCAAGTGGGATGAAGTTTTTTAGATTCTACAAAGTTCGGTTCCGTACCTTTGAGTTATCATCCACGCTATGGTAGTCTCATTTCAAGCTCACTCCAAGTGTGTCTAATTCGCTTTATCTCTCAAGAGGGATAAATGTTTTTCGATCCCCCAAAGTTCGGTTTCGTATCTTTGAGTTATCATCCAAGTTATGATAGTCTCTTGTTCGCTTTATTTACCAAGTGGGATGAAGTCTTTTTGATTCCGACAAGTCCGGTTTCGTATCTTTGAGCTATCATCCAATTTATGATAATCTCTTGTTCGTTTTATCTCCTAGGGGGATAAATTCTTTTCGATTCTTCCAAGTCCGGTTTCGTTTGTTTTAGTTATCATTCGTGATATGATAGTCACTTTTCAAGCTCATTCAAGGTGTGTTTTGTTTTATTTATCTCCCAAGTGGGAAATATGCTTTTCGATCCCGCCATTTTCTATTTCTTATCTTTGAGTTATCCAACTTATGATTGTCTCTTGTTTGCTTTATCTCTCAAGTGGGGTAAATGCTTTTCTATCCCTCCAAGTTCGGTTACGTATCTTTGAGTTAACATCCAAGTTATGATAGTATCTTCGTTGCTTTATTTCCCAAGTGGGATAAAGTTTTTTTGATTCCGCCAAGTTCGGTTGCGTACCTTTGAGGTATCATCCAAGCTATGGTTGTCTCTTTTCAATCTCACTCAAAGTGTGTCTAATTCGCTTTATCTCCCAAGAGGGATAAATTCTTTTTGATCCCGCCATGTTCGGTTTCGTATCTTTGAGTTATCATCCAAGTTATAATAGTCTCTTGTTTGCTTTATTTCCCAAGTGGGATAAAGTGTTTTTGATTACGAAAAGTTTGGTTTCGTATCTTTGAGCTATCATCCAAGTTATGATAGTCTCTTGTTAAATTTATCTCCCAGGGGGGATAAAGTCTTTTCGATTCCGCCTTGTCCGGTTTCGTTTATTTGAGTTATCATCCAAATTATGATAGTCTCTTTTCAAGCTCGCTCAAGGTGTGTCTTGTTTTCTTTATCTCCCAAGTGGGATAAATAATATTCGATCCCGCCAAGTTCGGTTTCGTATATTTGAGTTTTTATCCATGTTATGATAGTCTTTTGTTTTCTTTATCTCCCAAGTGGGATAAATTCTTTTCAAACCCGCCAAGTTCGGTTTCGTATCTTTGAGTTATCATCCAAGTTATGATAGTCTCTTGTTCGCTTAATTTCCCAAGTGGGATGAAGTTTTTTAGATTCCACAAAGTTCGGTTCCGTACCTTTGAGTTATCATCCACGCCATGGTAGTCTCATTTCAACCTCACTCCAAGTGTGTCTAATTCTCTTTATCTCTCAAGAGTGATAAATGTTTTTCGATCCCGCCAAGTTCGGTTTCGTTACTTTGAGTTATCATTCAAGTTAAGATAGTCTCTTGTTCGCTTTATTTCCCAAGTGGTATAAAGTCTTTTTGATTCTGACAAGTCCGGTTTCGTATCTTTGAGCTATTATTCAAGTTATGATAATCTCTTGTTCGCTTTATCTCCTAGGGGGATAAAGTCTTTTCGATTCTGCCAAGTTCAGTTTCGTTTGTTTGAGTTATCATTTGTGTTATGATAGTCTCTTTTCAAGCTCATTCAAGGTGTGTCTTGTTTGATTTATCTCCCAAGTTGGAAAAATGCTTTTCGATCCCGCCATTTTCGGTTTCGTATCTTTGAGTTATCCAACTTATGATAGTCTCTTGTTTGCTTTATCTCCCAAGTGGGATAAATGCTTTTCTATCCCTCCATGTTTGGTTTCGTATGTTTGATTTAACATCCAAGTTATGATAGTCTCTTGTTCGCTTTATTTCCTAAGTGGAATGAAGTTTTTAGATTCCACCAAGTTTGGTTTTGTACCTTTGAGTTATCATCCAAGCTATGGTTGTCTCTTTTCAAGCTCACTCCAAGTGTGTTTAATTCGCATTATCTCCCAAGAGGGAAAAATGTTTTTTGATCCCGCCATGTTCAGATTCGTATCTTTGAGTTATCATCCAAGTTATGATAGTCTCTTGTTCGCTTTATTTCCCAAGTGGGATAAAGTATTTGTGAATCCGAAAAGTTTGGTTTCGTTTCTTTGAGCAATCATCCAAGTTATGATAGTCTCTTGTTCGCTTTATCTCCCAGGGAGGACGAAGTCTTTTCGATTCCGCCATGTCCGGTTTCGTTTATTTGAGTTATCATCCAAGATATATTAGTCTCTTTTCAAGCTTGCTCGAGGTGTGTCTTGTTTTCTTTATCTCCCAAGTGGGATAAATAATTTTCGATCCCGCCATGTTCGGTTTCGTATATTTGAGTTTTAACCCAAGTTATGATAGTCTCTTGTTTCCTATATCTCCCAAGTTGGATAAATGCTTTTCTATCTCGCCAAGTTCGTTTTCTTATCTTTGAGTTGTCATCCAAGTTATGATAGTCTCTTGTTCACTTTATTTCCTAAGTGGAATGAAGTTTATAGATTCCGCCAAGTTTGGTTTGGTACCTTTGAGTTATCATCCAAGCTATGGTAACTTTTCAAGCTCACTCCAAGTGTGTTTAATTCGCATTATCTCTCAAGAGGGATAAATGTTTTTCGTTCCCGCCAAGTTCGGTTTCGTATCTTTGAGTTAATATCCAAGTTAATATAGTCTCTTGTTCCCTTTACTTCCCAAGTGGGATAAAGTATCTTTGATTCCGACAAGTCCAGTTTCTTATCTATGAGCTATCATCCAAGTTATGATAGCCTCTTATTCGCTTTATCTCCTAGGGGGATAAAGTCTTTTCGATTCTGCCAAGTCTGGTTTCGTTTGTCATTCGTGTTATGATAGTCTCTTTTCAAGCTCATTCAAGGTGTGTCTTGTTTGATTTATCTCCCAAATTTGGAAAAATGCTTTTTGATCCCGCCATTTTTGGTTTCGTATCTTTGAGTTATCCAACTTATGATAGTCTCTTTTTTGCTTTCTCTACCAAGTGGGATAAATGCTTTTCTATCCCTCCAAGTTCGGTTTCGTATCTTTGAGTTAACATCCAAGTTATGATAGTCTCTAGTTCTCTTTATTTCCCAAGTGGGATAAAGTTTTTTTGATTCCGCCAAGTTCGGTTGCGTACCATTGAGGTATCATCCAAGCTATGGTTGTCTCTTTTCAAGCTCACTCAAAGTGTGTCTAATTCTCTTTATCTCCCAAGAGGGATAAATGCTTTTTGATCCCGCCATGTTCGGTTTCGTATCTTTGAGTTATCATCCAAGTTATGATAGTCTCTTGTTCGCTTTATTTCCCAAGTGGGATAAAGTATTTTTAATTACGAAAAGCTTGGTTTCGTATCTTTGAGCTATCATCCAAGTTATGATAGTCTCTTGTTCACTTTATCTCCCAGTGGGGATAAAGTCTTTTCGATTCCGCCATGTCCGGTTTCGTTTATTTGAGTTATCATCCAAATTATGATAGTCTCTTTTCAAGCTCGCTCAAGGTGTGTCTTGTTTTCTTTATCTCCCAAGTGGGATAGATAATTTTCGATCCCGCCAAGTTCGGTTTCGTATATTTGTGTTTTCATCCAAGTTATGATAGTCTCTTGTTTTCTTTATCTCACAAGTTGGATAAATTCTTTTCAAACCCGCCAAGTTCGGTTTCGTGTCTTTGAGTTATCATCCAAGTTATGATAGTCTCTTGTTCGCTTTATTTCCCAAGTGGGATGAAGTTTTTTAGATTCTACAAAGTTCGGTTCCGTACCTTTGAGTTATCATCCACGCTATGGTAGTCTCATTTCAAGCTCACTCCAAGTGTGTCTAATTCGCTTTATCTCTCAAGAGGGATAAATGTTTTTCGATCCCCCAAAGTTCGGTTTCGTATCTTTGAGTTATCATCCAAGTTATGATAGTCTCTTGTTCGCTTTATTTACCAAGTGGGATGAAGTCTTTTTGATTCCGACAAGTCCGGTTTCGTATCTTTGAGCTATCATCCAATTTATGATAATCTCTTGTTCGTTTTATCTCCTAGGGGGATAAATTCTTTTCGATTCTTCCAAGTCCGGTTTCGTTTGTTTTAGTTATCATTCGTGATATGATAGTCACTTTTCAAGCTCATTCAAGGTGTGTTTTGTTTTATTTATCTCCCAAGTGGGAAATATGCTTTTCGATCCCGCCATTTTCTATTTCTTATCTTTGAGTTATCCAACTTATGATTGTCTCTTGTTTGCTTTATCTCTCAAGTGGGGTAAATGCTTTTCTATCCCTCCAAGTTCGGTTACGTATCTTTGAGTTAACATCCAAGTTATGATAGTATCTTCGTTGCTTTATTTCCCAAGTGGGATAAAGTTTTTTTGATTCCGCCAAGTTCGGTTGCGTACCTTTGAGGTATCATCCAAGCTATGGTTGTCTCTTTTCAATCTCACTCAAAGTGTGTCTAATTCGCTTTATCTCCCAAGAGGGATAAATTCTTTTTGATCCCGCCATGTTCGGTTTCGTATCTTTGAGTTATCATCCAAGTTATAATAGTCTCTTGTTCGCTTTATTTCCCAAGTGGGATAAAGTGTTTTTGATTACGAAAAGTTTGGTTTCGTATCTTTGAGCTATCATCCAAGTTATGATAGTCTCTTGTTAAATTTATCTCCCAGGGGGGATAAAGTCTTTTCGATTCCGCCTTGTCCGGTTTCGTTTATTTGAGTTATCATCCAAATTATGATAGTCTCTTTTCAAGCTCGCTCAAGGTGTGTCTTGTTTTCTTTATCTCCCAAGTGGGATAAATAATATTCGATCCCGCCAAGTTCGGTTTCGTATATTTGAGTTTTTATCCATGTTATGATAGTCTTTTGTTTTCTTTATCTCCCAAGTGGGATAAATTCTTTTCAAACCCGCCAAGTTCGGTTTCGTATCTTTGAGTTATCATCCAAGTTATGATAGTCTCTTGTTCGCTTAATTTCCCAAGTGGGATGAAGTTTTTTAGATTCCACAAAGTTCGGTTCCGTACCTTTGAGTTATCATCCACGCCATGGTAGTCTCATTTCAACCTCACTCCAAGTGTGTCTAATTCTCTTTATCTCTCAAGAGTGATAAATGTTTTTCGATCCCGCCAAGTTCGGTTTCGTTACTTTGAGTTATCATTCAAGTTAAGATAGTCTCTTGTTCGCTTTATTTCCCAAGTGGTATAAAGTCTTTTTGATTCTGACAAGTCCGGTTTCGTATCTTTGAGCTATTATTCAAGTTATGATAATCTCTTGTTCGCTTTATCTCCTAGGGGGATAAAGTCTTTTCGATTCTGCCAAGTTCAGTTTCGTTTGTTTGAGTTATCATTTGTGTTATGATAGTCTCTTTTCAAGCTCATTCCAGGTGTGTCTTGTTTGATTTATCTCCCAAGTTGGAAAAATGCTTTTCGATCCCGCCATTTTCGGTTTCGTATCTTTGAGTTATCCAACTTATGATAGTCTCTTGTTTGCTTTATCTCCCAAGTGGGATAAATGCTTTTCTATCCCTCCAAGTTTGGTTTCGTATGTTTGATTTAACATCCAAGTTATGATAGTCTCTTGTTCGCTTTATTTCCTAAGTGGAATGAAGTTTTTAGATTCCACCAAGTTTGGTTTTGTACCTTTGAGTTATCATCCAAGCTATGGTTGTCTCTTTTCAAGCTCACTCCAAGTGTGTTTAATTCGCATTATCTCCCAAGAGGGAAAAATGTTTTTTGATCCCGCCATGTTCAGATTCGTATCTTTGAGTTATCATCCAAGTTATGATAGTCTCTTGTTCGCTTTATTTCCCAAGTGGGATAAAGTATTTGTGAATCCGAAAAGTTTGGTTTCGTTTCTTTGAGCAATCATCCAAGTTATGATAGTCTCTTGTTCGCTTTATCTCCCAGGGAGGACGAAGTCTTTTCGATTCCGCCATGTCCGGTTTCGTTTATTTGAGTTATCATCCAAGATATATTAGTCTCTTTTCAAGCTTGCTCGAGGTGTGTCTTGTTTTCTTTATCTCCCAAGTGGGATAAATAATTTTCGATCCCGCCATGTTCGGTTTCGTATATTTGAGTTTTAACCCAAGTTATGATAGTCTCTTGTTTCCTATATCTCCCAAGTTGGATAAATGCTTTTCTATCTCGCCAAGTTCGTTTTCTTATCTTTGAGTTGTCATCCAAGTTATGATAGTCTCTTGTTCACTTTATTTCCTAAGTGGAATGAAGTTTATAGATTCCGCCAAGTTTGGTTTGGTACCTTTGAGTTATCATCCAAGCTATGGTAACTTTTCAAGCTCACTCCAAGTGTGTTTAATTCGCATTATCTCTCAAGAGGGATAAATGTTTTTCGTTCCCGCCAAGTTCGGTTTCGTATCTTTGAGTTAATATCCAAGTTAATATAGTCTCTTGTTCCCTTTACTTCCCAAGTGGGATAAAGTATCTTTGATTCCGACAAGTCCAGTTTCTTATCTATGAGCTATCATCCAAGTTATGATAGCCTCTTATTCGCTTTATCTCCTAGGGGGATAAAGTCTTTTCGATTCTGCCAAGTCTGGTTTCGTTTGTCATTCGTGTTATGATAGTCTCTTTTCAAGCTCATTCAAGGTGTGTCTTGTTTGATTTATCTCCCAAATTTGGAAAAATGCTTTTTGATCCCGCCATTTTTGGTTTCGTATCTTTGAGTTATCCAACTTATGATAGTCTCTTTTTTGCTTTCTCTACCAAGTGGGATAAATGCTTTTCTATCCCTCCAAGTTCGGTTTCGTATCTTTGAGTTAACATCCAAGTTATGATAGTCTCTAGTTCTCTTTATTTCCCAAGTGGGATAAAGTTTTTTTGATTCCGCCAAGTTCGGTTGCGTACCATTGAGGTATCATCCAAGCTATGGTTGTCTCTTTTCAAGCTCACTCAAAGTGTGTCTAATTCTCTTTATCTCCCAAGAGGGATAAATGCTTTTTGATCCCGCCATGTTCGGTTTCGTATCTTTGAGTTATCATCCAAGTTATGATAGTCTCTTGTTCGCTTTATTTCCCAAGTGGGATAAAGTATTTTTAATTACGAAAAGCTTGGTTTCGTATCTTTGAGCTATCATCCAAGTTATGATAGTCTCTTGTTCACTTTATCTCCCAGTGGGGATAAAGTCTTTTCGATTCCGCCATGTCCGGTTTCGTTTATTTGAGTTATCATCCAAATTATGATAGTCTCTTTTCAAGCTCGCTCAAGGTGTGTCTTGTTTTCTTTATCTCCCAAGTGGGATAGATAATTTTCGATCCCGCCAAGTTCGGTTTCGTATATTTGTGTTTTCATCCAAGTTATGATAGTCTCTTGTTTTCTTTATCTCACAAGTTGGATAAATTCTTTTCAAACCCGCCAAGTTCGGTTTCGTGTCTTTGAGTTATCATCCAAGTTATGATAGTCTCTTGTTCGCTTTATTTCCCAAGTGGGATGAAGTTTTTTAGATTCTACAAAGTTCGGTTCCGTACCTTTGAGTTATCATCCACGCTATGGTAGTCTCATTTCAAGCTCACTCCAAGTGTGTCTAATTCGCTTTATCTCTCAAGAGGGATAAATGTTTTTCGATCCCCCAAAGTTCGGTTTCGTATCTTTGAGTTATCATCCAAGTTATGATAGTCTCTTGTTCGCTTTATTTACCAAGTGGGATGAAGTCTTTTTGATTCCGACAAGTCCGGTTTCGTATCTTTGAGCTA
Source organism: Lathyrus aphaca (assembly GCA_963966055.1). Taxonomy (NCBI): domain Eukaryota; kingdom Viridiplantae; phylum Streptophyta; class Magnoliopsida; order Fabales; family Fabaceae; genus Lathyrus; species Lathyrus aphaca. The sequence continues at coordinate 401,442,434 of OZ014521.1, read as the reverse complement.
TCATCCAATTTATGATAATCTCTTGTTCGTTTTATCTCCTAGGGGGATAAATTCTTTTCGATTCTTCCAAGTCCGGTTTCGTTTGTTTTAGTTATCATTCGTGATATGATAGTCACTTTTCAAGCTCATTCAAGGTGTGTTTTGTTTTATTTATCTCCCAAGTGGGAAATATGCTTTTCGATCCCGCCATTTTCTATTTCTTATCTTTGAGTTATCCAACTTATGATTGTCTCTTGTTTGCTTTATCTCTCAAGTGGGGTAAATGCTTTTCTATCCCTCCAAGTTCGGTTACGTATCTTTGAGTTAACATCCAAGTTATGATAGTATCTTCGTTGCTTTATTTCCCAAGTGGGATAAAGTTTTTTTGATTCCGCCATGTTCGGTTGCGTACCTTTGAGGTATCATCCAAGCTATGGTTGTCTCTTTTCAATCTCACTCAAAGTGTGTCTAATTCGCTTTATCTCCCAAGAGGGATAAATTCTTTTTGATCCCGCCATGTTCGGTTTCGTATCTTTGAGTTATCATCCAAGTTATAATAGTCTCTTGTTCGCTTTATTTCCCAAGTGGGATAAAGTGTTTTTGATTACGAAAAGTTTGGTTTCGTATCTTTGAGCTATCATCCAAGTTATGATAGTCTCTTGTTAAATTTATCTCCCAGGGGGGATAAAGTCTTTTCGATTCCGCCTTGTCCGGTTTCGTTTATTTGAGTTATCATCCAAATTATGATAGTCTCTTTTCAAGCTCTCTCAAGGTGTGTCTTGTTTTCTTTATCTCCCAAGTGGGATAAATAATATTCGATCCCGCCAAGTTCGGTTTCGTATATTTGAGTTTTTATCCATGTTATGATAGTCTTTTGTTTTCTTTATCTCCCAAGTGGGATAAATTCTTTTCAAACCCGCCAAGTTCGGTTTCGTATCTTTGAGTTATCATCCAAGTTATGATAGTCTCTTGTTCGCTTAATTTCCCAAGTGGGATGAAGTTTTTTAGATTCCACAAAGTTCGGTTCCGTACCTTTGAGTTATCATCCACGCCATGGTAGTCTCATTTCAACCTCACTTCAAGTGTGTCTAATTCTCTTTATCTCTCAAGAGTGATAAATGTTTTTCGATCCCGCCAAGTTCGGTTTCGTTACTTTGAGTTATCATTCAAGTTAAGATAGTCTCTTGTTCGCTTTATTTCCCAAGTGGTATAAAGTCTTTTTGATTCTGACAAGTCCGGTTTCGTATCTTTGAGCTATCATTCAAGTTATGATAATCTCTTGTTCGCTTTATCTCCTAGGGGGATAAAGTCTTTTCGATTCTGCCAAGTTCAGTTTCGTTTGTTTGAGTTATCATTTGTGTTATGATAGTCTCTTTTCAAGCTCATTCAAGGTGTGTCTTGTTTGATTTATCTCCCAAGTTGGAAAAATGCTTTTCGATCCCGCCATTTTCGGTTTCGTATCTTTGAGTTATCCAACTTATGATAGTCTCTTGTTTGCTTTATCTCCCAAGTGGGATAAATGCTTTTCTATCCCTCCAAGTTTGCTTTCGTATGTTTGATTTAACATCCAAGTTATGATAGTCTCTTGTTCGCTTTATTTCCTAAGTGGAATGAAGTTTTTAGATTCCGCCAAGTTTGGTTTTGTAACTTTGAGTTATCATCCAAGCTATGGTTGTCTCTTTTCAAGCTCACTCCAAGTGTGTTTAATTCGCATTATCTCCCAAGAGGGAAAAATGTTTTTTGATCCCGCCATGTTCGGATTCGTATCTTTGAGTTATCATCCAAGTTATGATAGTCTCTTGTTCGCTTTATTTCCCAAGTGGGATAAAGTATTTGTGAATCCGAAAAGTTTGGTTTCGTTTCTTTGAGCAATCATCCAAGTTATGATAGTCTCTTGTTCGCTTTATCTCCCAGGGAGGACGAAGTCTTTTCGATTCCGCCATGTCCGGTTTCGTTTATTTGAGTTATCATCCAAGATATATTAGTCTCTTTTCAAGCTTGCTCGAGGTGTGTCTTGTTTTCTTTATCTCCCAAGTGGGATAAATAATTTTCGATCCCGCCATGTTCGGTTTCGTATATTTGAGTTTTAACCCAAGTTATGATAGTCTCTTGTTTCCTATATCTCCCAAGTTGGATAAATGCTCTTCTATCCCGCCAAGTTCGTTTTCGTATCTTTGAGTTGTCATCCAAGTTATGATAGTCTCTTGTTCACTTTATTTCCTAAGTGGAATGAAGTTTATAGATTCCGCCAAGTTTGGTTTTGTACCTTTGAGTTATCATCCAAGCTATGGTTGTCTCTTTTCAAGCTCACTCCAAGTGTGTTTAATTCGCATTATCTCTCAAGAGGGATAAATGTTTTTCGTTCCCGCCAAGTTCGGTTTCGTATCTTTGAGTTAATATCCAAGTTAATATAGTCTCTTGTTCCCTTTACTTCCCAAGTGGGATAAAGTCTCTTTGATTCCGACAAGTCCAGTTTCGTATCTATGAGCTATCATCCAAGTTATGATAGCCTCTTATTCGCTTTATCTCCTAGGGGGATAAAGTCTTTTCGATTCTGCCAAGTCCGGTTTCGTTTGTCATTCGAGTTATGATAGTCTCTTTTCAAGCTCATTCAAGGTGTGTCTTGTTTGATTTATCTCCCAAATTTGGAAAAATGCTTTTCGATCCCACCATTTTTGGTTTCGTATCTTTGAGTTATCCAACTTATGATAGTCTCTTTTTTGCTTTATCTACCAAGTGGGATAAATGCTTTTCTATCCCTCCATGTTCGGTTTCGTATCTTTAAGTTAACATCCAAGTTATGATAGTCTCTGGTTCGCTTTATTTCCCAAGTGGGATAAAGGTTTTTTGATTCCGCCAAGTTCGGTTGCGTACCTTTGAGGTATCATCCAAGCTATGGTTGTCTCTTTTCAAGCTCACTCAAAGTGTGTCTAATTCGCTTTATCTCCCAAGAGGGATAAATGCTTTTTGATCCCGCCATGTTCGATTTCGTATCTTTGAGTTATCATCCAAGTTATGATAGTCTCTTGTTCGCTTTATTTCCCAAGTGGCATAAAGTATTTTTGATTCCGAAAAGTTCGGTTTCGTATCTTTGAGCTATAATTCAAGTTATAATAGTCTCTTGTTCGCTTTATTTCCCAGGCGGATAAAGTGTTTGGAATTTTGCCAAGTCCGGTTTCGTTTATTTGAGTTATCATCCAAGTTATGATAGTCTCTTTTCAAGCTTGCTCAAGGTGTGTATTATTTTCTTTATCTCCCAAGTTGGATAAATAATTTTTGATCCCGCCAAGTTCGATTTCTTATATTTGAGTTTTCATCCAAGTTATGATAGTCTCTTGTTTTCTTTATCTCCTAAGTAGGATAAATGCTTTTCTATCCCGCCATGTTCGGTTTCGTATCTTTGAGTTATCATCCAAGTTATGATAGTCTCTTGTTCGCTTTATTTCCCAAGTGGGATGAAGTTTTTTAGATTCCGCCATTTCGGTTCCGTACCTTTGAGTTATCATCAAACCTGTGGTAGTCTCTTTTCAAGCTCACTCCTAGTGTATCTAATTCGCTTTATCTCTCAAGAGGTATAAATGTTTTTCGATCCCGCTAAGTTTGGTTTCGTATCTTTGAGTTATCATCCAAGTTATGATAGTCTCTTGTTCGGTTTATTTCCCAAGTGGGATAAAGTCTTTTTGATTCCGACAATTCCGGTTTCGTATCTTTGAGCTATCATCCAAGTTATGATAGTCTCTTGTTCGCTTTATCTCCTAGGGGGATAAAGTCTTTTCGATTCTGCCATGTCCGGTTTCGTTTGTTTGAGTTATCAATCTTGTTATGAAAGTCTCTTTTCAAGCTCATTCAAGGTGTGTCTTGTTTGATTTATCTCCCAAGTGGGAAAAATGCTTTTCGATCCCGCCATTTTCGGTTTCGTATCTTTGAGTTATCCAAGTTATGATAGTCTCTTGTTTGCTTTATCTCCCAAGTGGGATAAATTCTTTTCTATACCGCCAAGTTTGGTTACGTATCTTTGAGTTAACATCAAAGTTATGATAGCCTCTTGTTCTCTTTATTTCCCAAGTGGGAAAAAAATTTATTCCGCCAAGTTCGGTTGCGTACCTTTGAGTTATCATCCAAGCTATGGTAGTCTCTTTTAAAGCTCACTCAAAGTGTGTCTAATTCGCTTTATCTCCCAAGAGGGAAAAATGTTTTTTGATCCCGCCATGTTCGGATTCGTATCTTTGAGTTATCATCCAAGTTATGATAGTCTCTTGTTCGCTTTATTTCCCAAGTGGGATAAAGTATTTGTGAATCCGAAAAGTTTGGTTTCGTTTCTTTGAGCAATCATCCAAGTTATGATAGTCTCTTGTTCGCTTTATCTCCCAGGGAGGACGAAGTCTTTTCGATTCCGCCATGTCCGGTTTCGTTTATTTGAGTTATCATCCAAGATATATTAGTCTCTTTTCAAGCTTGCTCGAGGTGTGTCTTGTTTTCTTTATCTCCCAAGTGGGATAAATAATTTTCGATCCCGCCATGTTCGGTTTCGTATATTTGAGTTTTAACCCAAGTTATGATAGTCTCTTGTTTCCTATATCTCCCAAGTTGGATAAATGCTTTTCTATCCCGCCAAGTTCGTTTTCGTATCTTTGAGTTGTCATCCAAGTTATGATAGTCTCTTGTTCACTTTATTTCCTAAGTGGAATGAAGTTTATAGATTCCGCCAAGTTTGGTTTTGTACCTTTGAGTTATCATCCAAGCTATGGTTGTCTCTTTTCAAGCTCACTCCAAGTGTGTTTAATTCGCATTATCTCTCAAGAGGGATAAATGTTTTTCGTTCCCGCCAAGTTCGGTTTCGTATCTTTGAGTTAATATCCAAGTTAATATAGTCTCTTGTTCCCTTTACTTCCCAAGTGGGATAAAGTCTCTTTGATTCCGACAAGTCCAGTTTCGTATCTATGAGCTATCATCCAAGTTATGATAGCCTCTTATTCGCTTTATCTCCTAGGGGGATAAAGTCTTTTCGATTCTGCCAAGTCCGGTTTCGTTTGTCATTCGAGTTATGATAGTCTCTTTTCAAGCTCATTCAAGGTGTGTCTTGTTTGATTTATCTCCCAAATTTGGAAAAATGCTTTTCGATCCCACCATTTTTGGTTTCGTATCTTTGAGTTATCCAACTTATGATAGTCTCTTTTTTGCTTTATCTACCAAGTGGGATAAATGCTTTTCTATCCCTCCATGTTCGGTTTCGTATCTTTAAGTTAACATCCAAGTTATGATAGTCTCTGGTTCGCTTTATTTCCCAAGTGGGATAAAGGTTTTTTGATTCCGCCAAGTTCGGTTGCGTACCTTTGAGGTATCATCCAAGCTATGGTTGTCTCTTTTCAAGCTCACTCAAAGTGTGTCTAATTCGCTTTATCTCCCAAGAGGGATAAATGCTTTTTGATCCCGCCATGTTCGATTTCGTATCTTTGAGTTATCATCCAAGTTATGATAGTCTCTTGTTCGCTTTATTTCCCAAGTGGCATAAAGTATTTTTGATTCCGAAAAGTTCGGTTTCGTATCTTTGAGCTATAATTCAAGTTATAATAGTCTCTTGTTCGCTTTATTTCCCAGGCGGATAAAGTGTTTGGAATTTTGCCAAGTCCGGTTTCGTTTATTTGAGTTATCATCCAAGTTATGATAGTCTCTTTTCAAGCTTGCTCAAGGTGTGTATTATTTTCTTTATCTCCCAAGTTGGATAAATAATTTTTGATCCCGCCAAGTTCGATTTCTTATATTTGAGTTTTCATCCAAGTTATGATAGTCTCTTGTTTTCTTTATCTCCTAAGTAGGATAAATGCTTTTCTATCCCGCCATGTTCGGTTTCGTATCTTTGAGTTATCATCCAAGTTATGATAGTCTCTTGTTCGCTTTATTTCCCAAGTGGGATGAAGTTTTTTAGATTCCGCCATTTCGGTTCCGTACCTTTGAGTTATCATCCAACCTGTGGTAGTCTCTTTTCAAGCTCACTCCTAGTGTATCTAATTCGCTTTATCTCTCAAGAGGTATAAATGTTTTTCGATCCCGCTAAGTTTGGTTTCGTATCTTTGAGTTATCATCCAAGTTATGATAGTCTCTTGTTCGGTTTATTTCCCAAGTGGGATAAAGTCTTTTTGATTCCGACAATTCCGGTTTCGTATCTTTGAGCTATCATCCAAGTTATGATAGTCTCTTGTTCGCTTTATCTCCTAGGGGGATAAAGTCTTTTCGATTCTGCCATGTCCGGTTTCGTTTGTTTGAGTTATCAATCTTGTTATGAAAGTCTCTTTTCAAGCTCATTCAAGGTGTGTCTTGTTTGATTTATCTCCCAAGTGGGAAAAATGCTTTTCGATCCCGCCATTTTCGGTTTCGTATCTTTGAGTTATCCAAGTTATGATAGTCTCTTGTTTGCTTTATCTCCCAAGTGGGATAAATTCTTTTCTATACCGCCAAGTTTGGTTACGTATCTTTGAGTTAACATCAAAGTTATGATAGCCTCTTGTTCTCTTTATTTCCCAAGTGGGAAAAAAATTTATTCCGCCAAGTTCGGTTGCGTACCTTTGAGTTATCATCCAAGCTATGGTAGTCTCTTTTAAAGCTCACTCAAAGTGTGTCTAATTCGCTTTATCTCCCAAGAGGGAAAAATGTTTTTTGATCCCGCCATGTTCGGATTCGTATCTTTGAGTTATCATCCAAGTTATGATAGTCTCGTGTTCGCTTTATTTCCCAAGTGGGATAAAGTATTTGTGAATCCGAAAAGTTTGGTTTCGTTTCTTTGAGCAATCATCCAAGTTATGATAGTCTCTTGTTCGCTTTATCTCCCAGGGAGGACGAAGTCTTTTCGATTCCGCCATGTCCGGTTTCGTTTATTTGAGTTATCATCCAAGATATATTAGTCTTTTTTCAAGCTTGCTCGAGGTGTGTCTTGTTTTCTTTATCTCCCAAGTGGGATAAATAATTTTCGATCCCGCCATGTTCGGTTTCGTATATTTGAGTTTTAACCCAAGTTATGATAGTCTCTTGTTTCCTATATCTCCCAAGTTGGATAAATGCTTTTCTATCCCGCCAAGTTCGTTTTCGTATCTTTGAGTTGTCATCCAAGTTATGATAGTCTCTTGTTCACTTTATTTCCTAAGTGGAATGAAGTTTATAGATTCCGCCAAGTTTGGTTTTGTACCTTTGAGTTATCATCCAAGCTATGGTTGTCTCTTTTCAAGCTCACTCCAAGTGTATTTAATTCGCATTATCTCTCAAGAGGGATAAATGTTTTTCGTTCCCGCCAAGTTCGGTTTCGTATCTTTGAGTTAATATCCAAGTTAATATAGTCTCTTGTTCCCTTTACTTCCCAAGTGGTATAAAGTCTCTTTGATTCCGACAAGTCCAGTTTCGTATCTATGAGCTATCATCCAAGTTATGATAGCCTCTTATTCGCTTTATCTCCTAGGGGGATAAAGTCTTTTCGATTCTGCCAAGTCCGGTTTCGTTTGTCATTCGAGTTATGATAGTCTCTTTTCAAGCTCATTCAAGGTGTGTCTTGTTTGATTTATCTCCCAAATTTGGAAAAATGCTTTTCGATCCCACCATTTTTGGTTTCGTATCTTTGAGTTATCCAACTTATGATAGTCTCTTTTTTGCTTTATCTACCAAGTGGGATAAATGCTTTTCTATCCCTCCATGTTCGGTTTCGTATCTTTAAGTTAACATCCAAGTTATGATAGTCTCTGGTTCGCTTTATTTCCCAAGTGGGATAAAGGTTTTTTGATTCCGCCAAGTTCGGTTGCGTACCTTTGAGGTATCATCCAAGCTATGGTTGTCTCTTTTCAAGCTCACTCAAAGTGTGTCTAATTCGCTTTATCTCCCAAGAGGGATAAATGCTTTTTGATCCCGCCATGTTCGATTTCGTATCTTTGAGTTATCATCCAAGTTATGATAGTCTCTTGTTCGCTTTATTTCCCAAGTGGCATAAAGTATTTTTGATTCCGAAAAGTTCTTTGAGCTATAATTCAAGTTATAATAGTCTCTTGTTCGCTTTATTTCCCAGGCGGATAAAGTGTTTGGAATTTTGCCAAGTCCGGTTTCGTTTATTTGAGTTATCATCCAAGTTATGATAGTCTCTTTTCAAGCTTGCTCAAGGTGTGTATTATTTTCTTTATCTCCCAAGTTGGATAAATAATTTTTGATCCCGCCAAGTTCGATTTCTTATATTTGAGTTTTCATCCAAGTTATGATAGTCTCTTGTTTTCTTTATCTCCTAAGTAGGATAAATGCTTTTCTATCCCGCCATGTTCGGTTTCGTATCTTTGAGTTATCATCCAAGTTATGATAGTCTCTTGTTCGCTTTATTTCCCAAGTGGGATGAAGTTTTTTAGATTCCGCCATTTCGGTTCCGTACCTTTGAGTTATCATCCAACCTGTGGTAGTCTCTTTTCAAGCTCACTCCTAGTGTATCTAATTCGCTTTATCTCTCAAGAGGTATAAATGTTTTTCGATCCCGCTAAGTTTGGTTTCGTATCTTTGAGTTATCATCCAAGTTATGATAGTCTCTTGTTCGGTTTATTTCCCAAGTGGGATAAAGTCTTTTTGATTCCGACAATTCCGGTTTCGTATCTTTGAGCTATCATCCAAGTTATGATAGTCTCTTGTTCGCTTTATCTCCTAGGGGGATAAAGTCTTTTCGATTCTGCCATGTCCGGTTTCGTTTGTTTGAGTTATCAATCTTGTTATGAAAGTCTCTTTTCAAGCTCATTCAAGGTGTGTCTTGTTTGATTTATCTCCCAAGTGGGAAAAATGCTTTTCGATCCCGCCATTTTCGGTTTCGTATCTTTGAGTTATCCAAGTTATGATAGTCTCTTGTTTGCTTTATCTCCCAAGTGGGATAAATTCTTTTCTATACCGCCAAGTTTGGTTACGTATCTTTGAGTTAACATCAAAGTTATGATAGCCTCTTGTTCTCTTTATTTCCCAAGTGGGAAAAAAATTTATTCCGCCAAGTTCGGTTACGTACCTTTGAGTTATCATCCAAGCTATGGTAGTCTCTTTTAAAGCTCACTCAAAGTGTGTCTAATTCGCTTTATCTCCCAAGAGGGAAAAATGTTTTTTGATCCCGCCATGTTCGGATTCGTATCTTTGAGTTATCATCCAAGTTATGATAGTCTCGTGTTCGCTTTATTTCCCAAGTGGGATAAAGTATTTGTGAATCCGAAAAGTTTGGTTTCGTTTCTTTGAGCAATCATCCAAGTTATGATAGTCTCTTGTTCGCTTTATCTCCCAGGGAGGACGAAGTCTTTTCGATTCCGCCATGTCCGGTTTCGTTTATTTGAGTTATCATCCAAGATATATTAGTCTCTTTTCAAGCTTGCTCGAGGTGTGTCTTGTTTTCTTTATCTCCCAAGTGGGATAAATAATTTTCGATCCCGCCATGTTCGGTTTCGTATATTTGAGTTTTAACCCAAGTTATGATAGTCTCTTGTTTCCTATATCTCCCAAGTTGGATAAATGCTTTTCTATCCCGCCAAGTTCGTTTTCGTATCTTTGAGTTGTCATCCAAGTTATGATAGTCTCTTGTTCACTTTATTTCCTAAGTGGAATGAAGTTTATAGATTCCGCCAAGTTTGGTTTTGTACCTTTGAGTTAACATCCAAGCTATGGTTGTCTCTTTTCAAGCTCACTCCAAGTGTATTTAATTCGCATTATCTCTCAAGAGGGATAAATGTTTTTCGTTCCCGCCAAGTTCGGTTTCGTATCTTTGAGTTAATATCCAAGTTAATATAGTCTCTTGTTCCCTTTACTTCCCAAGTGGGATAAAGTCTCTTTGATTCCGACAAGTCCAGTTTCGTATCTATGAGCTATCATCCAAGTTATGATAGCCTCTTATTCGCTTTATCTCCTAGGGGGATAAAGTCTTTTCGATTCTGCCAAGTCCGGTTTCGTTTGTCATTCGAGTTATGATAGTCTCTTTTCAAGCTCATTCAAGGTGTGTCTTGTTTGATTTATCTCCCAAATTTGGAAAAATGCTTTTCGATCCCACCATTTTTGGTTTCGTATCTTTGAGTTATCCAACTTATGATAGTCTCTTTTTTGCTTTATCTACCAAGTGGGATAAATGCTTTTCTATCCCTCCATGTTCGGTTTCGTATCTTTAAGTTAACATCCAAGTTATGATAGTCTCTGGTTCGCTTTATTTCCCAAGTGGGATAAAGGTTTTTTGATTCTGCCAAGTTCGGTTGCGTACCTTTGAGGTATCATCCAAGCTATGGTTGTCTCTTTTCAAGCTCACTCAAAGTGTGTCTAATTCGCTTTATCTCCCAAGAGGGATAAATGCTTTTTGATCCCGCCATGTTCGATTTCGTATCTTTGAGTTATCATCCAAGTTATGATAGTCTCTTGTTCGCTTTATTTCCCAAGTGGCATAAAGTATTTTTGATTCCGAAAAGTTCTTTGAGCTATAATTCAAGTTATAATAGTCTCTTGTTCGCTTTATTTCCCAGGCGGATAAAGTGTTTGGAATTTTGCCAAGTCCAGTTTCGTTTATTTGAGTTATCATCCAAGTTATGATAGTCTCTTTTCAAGCTTGCTCAAGGTGTGTATTATTTTCTTTATCTCCCAAGTTGGATAAATAATTTTTGATCCCGCCAAGTTCGATTTCTTATATTTGAGTTTTCATCCAAGTTATGATAGTCTCTTGTTTTCTTTATCTCCTAAGTAGGATAAATGCTTTTCTATCCCGCCATGTTCGGTTTCGTATCTTTGAGTTATCATCCAAGTTATGATAGTCTCTTGTTCGCTTTATTTCCCAAGTGGGATGAAGTTTTTTAGATTCCGCCATTTCGGTTCCGTACCTTTGAGTTATCATCCAACCTGTGGTAGTCTCTTTTCAAGCTCACTCCTAGTGTATCTAATTCGCTTTATCTCTCAAGAGGTATAAATGTTTTTCGATCCCGCTAAGTTTGGTTTCGTATCTTTGAGTTATCATCCAAGTTATGATAGTCTCTTGTTCGGTTTATTTCCCAAGTGGGATAAAGTCTTGTTGATTCCGACAATTCCGGTTTCGTATCTTTGAGCTATCATCCAAGTTATGATAGTCTCTTGTTCGCTTTATCTCCTAGGGGGATAAAGTCTTTTCGATTCTGCCATGTCCGGTTTCGTTTGTTTGAGTTATCAATCTTGTTATGAAAGTCTCTTTTCAAGCTCATTCAAGGTGTGTCTTGTTTGATTTATCTCCCAAGTGGGTAAAATGCTTTTCGATCCCGCCATTTTCGGTTTCGTATCTTTGAGTTATCCAAGTTATGATAGTCTCTTGTTTGCTTTATCTCCCAAGTGGGATAAATTCTTTTCTATACCGCCAAGTTTGGTTACGTATCTTTGAGTTAACATCAAAGTTATGATAGCCTCTTGTTCTCTTTATTTCCCAAGTGGGAAAAAAATTTATTCCGCCAAGTTCGGTTGCGTACCTTTGAGTTATCATCCAAGCTATGGTAGTCTCTTTTAAAGCTCACTCAAAGTGTGTCTAATTCGCTTTATCTCCCAAGAGGGAAAAATGTTTTTTGATCCCGCCATGTTCGGATTCGTATCTTTGAGTTATCATCCAAGTTATGATAGTCTCGTGTTCGCTTTATTTCCCAAGTGGGATAAAGTATTTGTGAATCCGAAAAGTTTGGTTTCGTTTCTTTGAGCAATCATCCAAGTTATGATAGTCTCTTGTTCGCTTTATCTCCCAGGGAGGACGAAGTCTTTTCGATTCCGCCATGTCCGGTTTCGTTTATTTGAGTTATCATCCAAGATATATTAGTCTCTTTTCAAGCTTGCTCGAGGTGTGTCTTGTTTTCTTTATCTCCCAAGTGGGATAAATAATTTTCGATCCCGCCATGTTCGGTTTCGTATATTTGAGTTTTAACCCAAGTTATGATAGTCTCTTGTTTCCTATATCTCCCAAGTTGGATAAATGCTTTTCTATCCCGCCAAGTTCGTTTTCGTATCTTTGAGTTGTCATCCAAGTTATGATAGTCTCTTGTTCACTTTATTTCCTAAGTGGAATGAAGTTTATAGATTCCTCCAAGTTTGGTTTTGTACCTTTGAGTTATCATCCAAGCTATGGTTGTCTCTTTTCAAGCTCACTCCAAGTGTGTTTAATTCGCATTATCTCTCAAGAGGGATAAATGTTTTTCGTTCCCGCCAAGTTCGGTTTCGTATCTTTGAGTTAATATCCAAGTTAATATAGTCTCTTGTTCCCTTTACTTCCCAAGTGGGATAAAGTCTCTTTGATTCCGACAAGTCCAGTTTCGTATCTATGAGCTATCATCCAAGTTATGATAGCCTCTTATTCGCTTTATCTCCTAGGGGGATAAAGTCTTTTCGATTCTGCCAAGTCCGGTTTCGTTTGTCATTCGAGTTATGATAGTCTCTTTTCAAGCTCATTCAAGGTGTGTCTTGTTTGATTTATCTCCCAAATTTGGAAAAATGCTTTTCGATCCCACCATTTTTGGTTTCGTATCTTTGAGTTATCCAACTTATGATAGTCTCTTTTTTGCTTTATCTACCAAGTGGGATAAATGCTTTTCTATCCCTCCATGTTCGGTTTCGTATCTTTAAGTTAACATCCAAGTTATGATAGTCTCTGGTTCGCTTTATTTCCCAAGTGGGATAAAGGTTTTTTGATTCCGCCAAGTTCGGTTGCGTACCTTTGAGGTATCATCCAAGCTATGGTTGTCTCTTTTCAAGCTCACTCAAAGTGTGTCTAATTCGCTTTATCTCCCAAGAGGGATAAATGCTTTTTGATCCCGCCATGTTCGATTTCGTATCTTTGAGTTATCATCCAAGTTATGATAGTCTCTTGTTCGCTTTATTTCCCAAGTGGCATAAAGTATTTTTGATTCCGAAAAGTTCGGTTTCGTATCTTTGAGCTATAATTCAAGTTATAATAGTCTCTTGTTCGCTTTATTTCCCAGGCGGATAAAGTGTTTGGAATTTTGCCAAGTCCGGTTTCGTTTATTTGAGTTATCATCCAAGTTATGATAGTCTCTTTTCAAGCTTGCTCAAGGTGTGTATTATTTTCTTTATCTCCCAAGTTGGATAAATAATTTTTGATCCCGCCAAGTTCGATTTCTTATATTTGAGTTTTCATCCAAGTTATGATAGTCTCTTGTTTTCTTTATCTCCTAAGTAGGATAAATGCTTTTCTATCCCGCCATGTTCGGTTTCGTATCTTTGAGTTATCATCCAAGTTATGATAGTCTCTTGTTCGCTTTATTTCCCAAGTGGGATGAAGTTTTTTAGATTCCGCCATTTCGGTTCCGTACCTTTGAGTTATCATCCAACCTGTGGTAGTCTCTTTTCCAGCTCACTCCTAGTGTATCTAATTCGCTTTATCTCTCAAGAGGTATAAATGTTTTTCGATCCCGCTAAGTTTGGTTTCGTATCTTTAAGTTATCATCCAAGTTATGATAGTCTCTTGTTCGGTTTATTTCCCAAGTGGGATAAAGTCTTTTTGATTCCGACAATTCCGGTTTCGTATCTTTGAGCTATCATCCAAGTTATGATAGTCTCTTGTTCGCTTTATCTCCTAGGGGGATAAAGTCTTTTCGATTCTGCCATGTCCGGTTTCGTTTGTTTGAGTTATCAATCTTGTTATGAAAGTCTCTTTTCAAGCTCATTCAAGGTGTGTCTTGTTTGATTTATCTCCCAAGTGGGAAAAATGCTTTTCGATCCCGCCATTTTCGGTTTCGTATCTTTGAGTTATCCAAGTTATGATAGTCTCTTGTTTGCTTTATCTCCCAAGTGGGATAAATTCTTTTCTATACCGCCAAGTTTGGTTACGTATCTTTGAGTTAACATCAAAGTTATGATAGCCTCTTGTTCTCTTTATTTCCCAAGTGGGAAAAAAATTTATTCCGCCAAGTTCGGTTGCGTACCTTTGAGTTATCATCCAAGCTATGGTAGTCTCTTTTAAAGCTCACTCAAAGTGTGTCTAATTCGCTTTATCTCCCAAGAGGGAAAAATGTTTTTTGATCCCGCCATGTTCGGATTCGTATCTTTGAGTTATCATCCAAGTTATGATAGTCTCGTGTTCGCTTTATTTCCCAAGTGGGATAAAGTATTTGTGAATCCGAAAAGTTTGGTTTCGTTTCTTTGAGCAATCATCCAAGTTATGATAGTCTCTTGTTCGCTTTATCTCCCAGGGAGGACGAAGTCTTTTCGATTCCGCCATGTCCGGTTTCGTTTATTTGAGTTATCATCCAAGATATATTAGTCTCTTTTCAAGCTTGCTCGAGGTGTGTCTTGTTTTCTTTATCTCCCAAGTGGGATAAATAATTTTCGATCCCGCCATGTTCGGTTTCGTATATTTGAGTTTTAACCCAAGTTATGATAGTCTCTTGTTTCCTATATCTCCCAAGTTGGATAAATGCTTTTCTATCCCGCCATGTTCGTTTTCGTATCTTTGAGTTGTCATCCAAGTTATGATAGTCTCTTGTTCACTTTATTTCCTAAGTGGAATGAAGTTTATAGATTCCGCCAAGTTTGGTTTTGTACCTTTGAGTTATCATCCAAGCTATGGTTGTCTCTTTTCAAGCTCACTCCAAGTGTGTTTAATTCGCATTATCTCTCAAGAGGGATAAATGTTTTTCGTTCCCGCCAAGTTCGGTTTCGTATCTTTGAGTTAATATCCAAGTTAATATAGTCTCTTGTTCCCTTTACTTCCCAAGTGGGATAAAGTCTCTTTGATTCCGACAAGTCCAGTTTCGTATCTATGAGCTATCATCCAAGTTATGATAGCCTCTTATTCGCTTTATCTCCTAGGGGGATAAAGTCTTTTCGATTCTGCCAAGTCCGGTTTCGTTTGTCATTCGAGTTATGATAGTCTCTTTTCAAGCTCATTCAAGGTGTGTCTTGTTTGATTTATCTCCCAAATTTGGAAAAATGCTTTTCGATCCCACCATTTTTGGTTTCGTATCTTTGAGTTATCCAACTTATGATAGTCTCTTTTTTGCTTTATCTACCAAGTGGGATAAATGCTTTTCTATCCCTCCATGTTCGGTTTCGTATCTTTGAGTTAACATCCAAGTTATGATAGTCTCTGGTTCGCTTTATTTCCCAAGTGGGATAAAGGTTTTTTGATTCCGCCAAGTTCGGTTGCGTACCTTTGAGGTATCATCCAAGCTATGGTTGTCTCTTTTCAAGCTCACTCAAAGTGTGTCTAATTCGCTTTATCTCCCAAGAGGGATAAATGCTTTTTGATCCCGCCATGTTCGATTTCGTATCTTTGAGTTATCATCCAAGTTATGATAGTCTCTTGTTCGCTTTATTTCCCAAGTGGCATAAAGTATTTTTTATTCCGAAAAGTTCGGTTTCGTATCTTTGAGCTATAATTCAAGTTATAATAGTCTCTTGTTCGCTTTATTTCCCAGGGGGATAAAGTGTTTTGAATTTTGCCAAGTCCGGTTTCGTTTATTTGAGTTATCATCCAAGTTATGATAGTCTCTTTTCAAGCTTGCTCAAGGTGTGTATTGTTTTCTTTATCTCCCAAGTTGGATAAATAATTTTTGATCCAGCCAAGTTCGATTTCTTATATTTGAGTTTTCATCCAAGTTATGATAGTCTCTTGTTTTCTTTATCTCCTAAGTAGGATAAATTCTTTTCTATCCCGCCATGTTCGGTTTCGTATCTTTGAGTTATCATCCAAGTTATGATAGTCTCTTGTTCGCTTTATTTCCCAAGTGGGATGAAGTTTTTTAGATTCCGCCATTTCGGTTCCGTACCTTTGAGTTATCATCCAACCTGTGGTAGTCTCTTTTCAAGCTCACTCCTAGTGTATCTAATTCGCTTTATCTCTCAAGAGGTATAAATGTTTTTCGATCCCGCTAAGTTTGGTTTCGTATCTTTGAGTTATCATCCAAGTTATGATAGTCTCTTGTTCGGTTTATTTCCCAAGTGGGATAAAGTCTTTTTGATTCCGACAATTCCGGTTTCGTATCTTTGAGCTATCATCCAAGTTATGATAGTCTCTTGTTCGCTTTATCTCCTAGGGGGATAAAGTCTTTTCGATTCTGCCATGTCCGGTTTCGTTTGTTTGAGTTATCAATCTTGTTATGAAAGTCTCTTTTCAAGCTCATTCAAGGTGTGTCTTGTTTGATTTATCTCCCAAGTGGGAAAAATGCTTTTCGATCCCGCCATTTTCGGTTTCGTATCTTTGAGTTATCCAAGTTATGATAGTCTCTTGTTTGCTTTATCTCCCAAGTGGGATAAATTCTTTTCTATACCGCCAAGTTTGGTTACGTATCTTTGAGTTAACATCAAAGTTATGATAGCCTCTTGTTCTCTTTATTTCCCAAGTGGGAAAAAAATTTATTCCGCCAAGTTCGGTTGCGTACCTTTGAGTTATCATCCAAGCTATGGTAGTCTCTTTTAAAGCTCACTCAAAGTGTGTCTAATTCGCTTTATCTCCCAAGAGGGAAAAATGTTTTTTGATCCCGCCATGTTCGGATTCGTATCTTTGAGTTATCATCCAAGTTATGATAGTCTCGTGTTCGCTTTATTTCCCAAGTGGGATAAAGTATTTGTGAATCCGAAAAGTTTGGTTTCGTTTCTTTGAGCAATCATCCAAGTTATGATAGTCTCTTGTTCGCTTTATCTCCCAGGGAGGACGAAGTCTTTTCGATTCCGCCATGTCCGGTTTCGTTTATTTGAGTTATCATCCAAGATATATTAGTCTCTTTTCAAGCTTGCTCGAGGTGTGTCTTGTTTTCTGTATCTCCCAAGTGGGATAAATAATTTTCGATCCCGCCATGTTCGGTTTCGTATATTTGAGTTTTAACCCAAGTTATGATAGTCTCTTGTTTCCTATATCTCCCAAGTTGGATAAATGCTTTTCTATCCCGCCAAGTTCGTTTTCGTATCTTTGAGTTGTCATCCAAGTTATGATAGTCTCTTGTTCACTTTATTTCCTAAGTGGAATGAAGTTTATAGATTCCGCCAAGTTTGGTTTTGTACCTTTGAGTTATCATCCAAGCTATGGTTGTCTCTTTTCAAGCTCACTCCAAGTGTGTTTAATTCGCATTATCTCTCAAGAGGGATAAATGTTTTTCGTTCCCGCCAAGTTCGGTTTCGTATCTTTGAGTTAATATCCAAGTTAATATAGTCTCTTGTTCCCTTTACTTCCCAAGTGGGATAAAGTCTCTTTGATTCCGACAAGTCCAGTTTCGTATCTATGAGCTATCATCCAAGTTATGATAGCCTCTTATTCGCTTTATCTCCTAGGGGGATAAAGTCTTTTCGATTATGCCAAGTCCGGTTTCGTTTGTCATTCGAGTTATGATAGTCTCTTTTCAAGCTCATTCAAGGTGTGTCTTGTTTGATTTATCACCCAAATTTGGAAAAATGCTTTTCGATCCCACCATTTTTGGTTTCGTATCTTTGAGTTATCCAACTTATGATAGTCTCTTTTTTGCTTTATCTACCAAGTGGGATAAATGCTTTTCTATCCCTCCATGTTCGGTTTCGTATCTTTGAGTTAACATCCAAGGTATGATAGTCTCTTGTTCGCTTTATTTCCCAAGTGGGATAAAGGTTTTTTGATTCCGCCAAGTTCGGTTGCGTACCTTTGAGGTATCATCCAAGCTATTGTTGTCTCTTTTCAAGCTCACTCAAAGTGTGTCTAATTCGCTTTATCTCCCAAGAGGGATAAATGCTTTTTGATCCCGCCATGTTCGATTTCGTATCTTTGAGTTATCATCCAAGTTATGATAGTCTCTTGTTCGCTTTATTTCCCAAGTGGCATAAAGTATTTTTGATTCCGAAAAGTTCGGTTTCGTATCTTTGAGCTATAATTCAAGTTATAAGTCTCTTGTTCGCTTTATTTCCCAGGGGGATAAAGTGTTTTGAATTTTGCCAAGTCCAGTTTCGTTTATTTGAGTTATCATCCAAGTTATGATAGTCTCTTTTCAAGCTTGCTCAAGGTGTGTATTGTTTTCTTTATCTCCCAAGTTGGATAAATAATTTTTGATCCCGCCAAGTTCGATTTCTTATATTTGAGTTTTCATCCAAGTTATGATAGTCTCTTGTTTTCTTTATCTCCTAAGTAGGATAAATGCTTTTCTATCCCGCCATGTTCGGTTTCGTATCTTTGAGTTATCATCCAAGTTATGATAGTCTCTTGTTCGCTTTATTTCCCAAGTGGGATGAAGTTTTTTAGATTCCGCCATTTCGGTTCCGTACCTTTGAGTTATCATCCAACCTGTGGTAGTCTCTTTTCAAGCTCACTCCTAGTGTATCTAATTCGCTTTATCTCTCAAGAGGTATAAATGTTTTTCGATCCCGCTAAGTTTGGTTTCGTATCTTTGAGTTATCATCCAAGTTATGATAGTCTCTTGTTCGGTTTATTTCCCAAGTGGGATAAAGTCTTTTTGATTCCGACAATTCCGGTTTCGTATCTTTGAGCTATCATCCAAGTTATGATAGTCTCTTGTTCGCTTTATCTCCTAGGGGGATAAAGTCTTTTCGATTCTGCCATGTCCGGTTTCGTTTGTTTGAGTTATCAATCTTGTTATGAAAGTCTCTTTTCAAGCTCATTCAAGGTGTGTCTTGTTTGATTTATCTCCCAAGTGGGAAAAATGCTTTTCGATCCCGCCATTTTCGGTTTCGTATCTTTGAGTTATCCAAGTTATGATAGTCTCTTGTTTGCTTTATCTCCCAAGTGGGATAAATTCTTTTCTATACCGCCAAGTTTGGTTACGTATCTTTGAGTTAACATCAAAGTTATGATAGCCTCTTGTTCTCTTTATTTCCCAAGTGGGAAAAAAATTTATTTCGCCAAGTTCGGTTGCGTACCTTTGAGTTATCATCCAAGCTATGGTAGTCTCTTTTAAAGCTCACTCAAAGTGTGTCTAATTCGCTTTATCTCCCAAGAGGGAAAAATGTTTTTTGATCCCGCCATGTTCGGATTCGTATCTTTGAGTTATCATCCAAGTTATGATAGTCTCGTGTTCGCTTTATTTCCCAAGTGGGATAAAGTATTTGTGAATCCGAAAAGTTTGGTTTCGTTTCTTTGAGCAATCATCCAAGTTATGATAGTCTCTTGTTCGCTTTATCTCCCAGGGAGGACGAAGTCTTTTCGATTCCGCCATGTCCGGTTTCGTTTATTTGAGTTATCATCCAAGATATATTAGTCTCTTTTCAAGCTTGCTCGAGGTGTGTCTTGTTTTCTTTATCTCCCAAGTGGGATAAATAATTTTCGATCCCGCCATGTTCGGTTTCGTATATTTGAGTTTTAACCCAAGTTATGATAGTCTCTTGTTTCCTATATCTCCCAAGTTGGATAAATGCTTTTCTATCCCGCCAAGTTCGTTTTCGTATCTTTGAGTTGTCATCCAAGTTATGATAGTCTCTTGTTCACTTTATTTCCTAAGTGGAATGAAGTTTATAGATTCCGCCAAGTTTGGTTTTGTACCTTTGAGTTATCATCCAAGCTATGGTTGTCTCTTTTCAAGCTCACTCCAAGTGTGTTTAATTCGCATTATCTCTCAAGAGGGATAAATGTTTTTCGTTCCCGCCAAGTTCGGTTTCGTATCTTTGAGTTAATATCCAAGTTAATATAGTCTCTTGTTCCCTTTACTTCCCAAGTGGGATAAAGTCTCTTTGATTCCGACAAGTCCAGTTTCGTATCTATGAGCTATCATCCAAGTTATGATAGCCTCTTATTCGCTTTATCTCCTAGGGGGATAAAGTCTTTTCGATTCTGCCAAGTCCGGTTTCGTTTGTCATTCGAGTTATGATAGTCTCTTTTCAAGCTCATTCAAGGTGTGTCTTGTTTGATTTATCTCCCAAATTTGGAAAAATGCTTTTCGATCCCACCATTTTTGGTTTCGTATCTTTGAGTTATCCAACTTATGATAGTCTCTTTTTTGCTTTATCTACCAAGTGGGATAAATGCTTTTCTATCCCTCCATGTTCGGTTTCGTATCTTTGAGTTAACATCCAAGTTATGATAGTCTCTGGTTCGCTTTATTTCCCAAGTGGGATAAAGGTTTTTTGATTCCGCCAAGTTCGGTTGCGTACCTTTGAGGTATCATCCAAGCTATGGTTGTCTCTTTTCAAGCTCACTCAAAGTGTGTCTAATTCGCTTTATCTCCCAAGAGGGATAAATGCTTTTTGATCCCGCCATGTTCGATTTCGTATCTTTGAGTTATCATCCAAGTTATGATAGTCTCTTGTTCGCTTTATTTCCCAAGTGGCATAAAGTATTTTTGATTCCGAAAAGTTCGGTTTCGTATCTTTGAGCTATAATTCAAGTTATAATAGTCTCTTGTTCGCTTTATTTCCCAGGGGGATAAAGTGTTTTGAATTTTGCCAAGTCCGGTTTCGTTTATTTGAGTTATCATCCAAGTTATGATAGTCTCTTTTCAAGCTTGCTCAAGGTGTGTATTGTTTTCTTTATCTCCCAAGTTGGATAAATAATTTTTGATCCAGCCAAGTTCGATTTCTTATATTTGAGTTTTCATCCAAGTTATGATAGTCTCTTGTTTTCTTTATCTCCCAAGTAGGATAAATGCTTTTCTATCCCGCCATGTTCGGTTTCGTATCTTTGAGTTATCATCCAAGTTATGATAGTCTCTTGTTCGCTTTATTTCCCAAGTGGGATGAAGTTTTTTAGATTCCGCCATTTCGGTTCCGTACCTTTGAGTTATCATCCAACCTGTGGTAGTCTCTTTTCAAGCTCACTCCTAGTGTATCTAATTCGCTTTATCTCTCAAGAGGTATAAATGTTTTTCGATCCCGCTATGTTTGGTTTCGTATCTTTGAGTTATCATCCAAGTTATGATAGTCTCTTGTTCGATCTATTTCCCATGTGGGATAAAGTCTTTTTGATTCCGACAATTCCGGTTTCATATCTTTGAGCTATCATCCAAGTTATGATAGTCTCTTGTTCGCTTTATCTCCTAGGGGGATAAAGTCTTTTCGATTCTGCCATGTCCGGTTTCGTTTGTTTGAGTTATCAATCTTGTTATGAAAGTCTCTTTTCAAGCTCATTCAAGGTGTGTCTTGTTTGATTTATCTCCCAAGTGGGAAAAATGCTTTTCGATCCCGCCATTTTCGGTTTCGTATCTTTGAGTTATCCAAGTTATGATAGTCTCTTGTTTGCTTTATCTCCTAAGTGGGATAAATTCTTTTCTATACCGCCAAGTTTGGTTACGTATCTTTGAGTTAACATCAAAGTTATGATAGCCTCTTGTTCTCTTTATTTCCCAAGTGGGAAAAAAATTTATTCCGCCAAGTTCGGTTGCGTACCTTTGAGTTATCATCCAAGCTATGGTAGTCTCTTTTAAATCTCACTCAAAGTGTGTCTAATTCGCTTTATCTCCCAAGAGGGAAAAATGTTTTTTGATCCCGCCATGTTCGGATTCGTATCTTTGAGTTATCATCCAAGTTATGATAGTCTCTTGTTCGCTTTATTTCCCAAGTGGGATAAAGTATTTGTGAATCCGAAAAGTTTGGTTTCGTTTCTTTGAGCAATCATCCAAGTTATGATAGTCTCTTGTTCGCTTTATCTCCCAGGGAGGACGAAGTCTTTTCGATTCCACCATGTCCGGTTTCGTTTATTTGAGTTATCATCCAAGATATATTAGTCTCTTTTCAAGCTTGCTCGAGGTGTGTCTTGTTTTCTGTATCTCCCAAGTGGGATAAATAATTTTCGATCCCGCCATGTTCGGTTTCGTATATTTGAGTTTTAACCCAAGTTATGATAGTCTCTTATTTCCTATATCTCCCAAGTTGGATAAATGCTTTTCTATCCCGCCAAGTTCGTTTTCGTATCTTTGAGTTGTCATCCAAGTTATGATAGTCTCTTGTTCACTTTATTTCCTAAGTGGAATGAAGTTTATAGATTCCGCCAAGTTTGGTTTTGTACCTTTGAGTTATCATCCAAGCTATGGTTGTCTCTTTTCAAGCTCACTCCAAGTGTGTTTAATTCGCATTATCTCTCAAGAGGGATAAATGTTTTTCGTTCCCGCCAAGTTCGGTTTCGTATCTTTGAGTTAATATCCAAGTTAATATAGTCTCTTGTTCCCTTTACTTCCCAAGTGGGATAAAGTCTCTTTGATTCCGACAAGTCCAGTTTCGTATCTATGAGCTATCATCCAAGTTATGATAGCCTCTTATTCGCTTTATCTCCTAGGGGGATAAAGTCTTTTCGATTATGCCAAGTCCGGTTTCGTTTGTCATTCGAGTTATGATAGTCTCTTTTCAAGCTCATTCAAGGTGTGTCTTGTTTGATTTATCTCCCAAATTTGGAAAAATGCTTTTCGATCCCACCATTTTTGGTTTCGTATCTTTGAGTTATCCAACTTATGATAGTCTCTTTTTTGCTTTATCTACCAAGTGGGATAAATGCTTTTCTATCCCTCCATGTTCGGTTTCGTATCTTTGAGTTAACATCCAAGGTATGATAGTCTCTTGTTCGCTTTATTTCCCAAGTGGGATAAAGGTTTTTTGATTCCGCCAAGTTCGGTTGCGTACCTTTGAGGTATCATCCAAGCTATTGTTGTCTCTTTTCAAGCTCACTCAAAGTGTGTCTAATTCGCTTTATCTCCCAAGAGGGATAAATGCTTTTTGATCCCGCCATGTTCGATTTCGTATCTTTGAGTTATCATCCAAGTTATGATAGTCTCTTGTTCGCTTTATTTCCCAAGTGGCATAAAGTATTTTTGATTCCGAAAAGTTCGGTTTCGTAACTTTGAGCTATAATTCAAGTTATAATAGTCTCTTGTTCGCTTTATTTCCCAGGGGGATAAAGTGTTTTGAATTTTGCCAAGTCCAGTTTCGTTTATTTGAGTTATCATCCAAGTTATGATAGTCTCTTTTCAAGCTTGCTCAAGGTGTGTATTGTTTTCTTTATCTCCCAAGTTGGATAAATAATTTTTGATCCCGCCAAGTTCGATTTCTTATATTTGAGTTTTCATCCAAGTTATGATAGTCTCTTGTTTTCTTTATCTCCCAAGTAGGATAAATGCTTTTCTATCCCGCCATGTTCGGTTTCGTATCTTTGAGTTATCATCCAAGTTATGATAGTCTCTTGTTCGCTTTATTTCCCAAGTGGGATGAAGTTTTTTAGATTCCGCCATTTCGGTTCCGTACCTTTGAGTTATCATCCAACTTGTGGTAGTCTCTTTTCAAGCTCACTCCTAGTGTATCTAATTCGCTTTATCTCTCAAGAGGTATAAATGTTTTTCGATCCCGCTAAGTTTGGTTTCGTATCTTTGAGTTATCATCCAAGTTATGATAGTCTCTTGTTCGGTTTATTTCCCAAGTGGGATAAAGTCTTTTTGATTCCGACAATTCCGGTTTCGTATCTTTGAGCTATCATCCAAGTTATGATAGTTTCTTGTTCGCTTTATCTCCTAGGGGGATAAAGTCTTTTCGATTCTGCCATGTCCGGTTTCGTTTGTTTGAGTTATCAATCTTGTTATGAAAGTCTCTTTTCAAGCTCATTCAAGGTGTGTCTTGTTTGATTTATCTCCCAAGTGGGAAAAATGCTTTTCGATCCCGCCATTTTCGGTTTCGTATCTTTGAGTTATCCAAGTTATGATAGTCTCTTGTTTGCTTTATCTCCCAAGTGGGATAAATTCTTTTCTATACCGCCAAGTTTGGTTACGTATCTTTGAGTTAACATCAAAGTTATGATAGCCTCTTGTTCTCTTTATTTCCCAAGTGGGAAAAAAATTTATTCA
This sequence comes from Lathyrus aphaca, assembly GCA_963966055.1. Lineage (NCBI taxonomy): Eukaryota > Viridiplantae > Streptophyta > Magnoliopsida > Fabales > Fabaceae > Lathyrus > Lathyrus aphaca. The sequence goes on along the minus strand of OZ014521.1, from coordinate 401,418,738 downwards.
CCCTAGTTCGGTTGCCTACCTTTGAGTTATCATCCAAGCTATGGTAGTCTCTTTTAAAGCTCACTCAAAGTGTGTCTAATTCGCTTTATCTCCCAAGAGGGAAAAATGTTTTTTGATCCCGCCATGTTCGGATTCGTATCTTTGAGTTATCATCCAAGTTATGATAGTCTCTTGTTCACTTTATTTCCCAAGTGGGATAAAGTATTTGTGAATCCGAAAAGTTTGGTTTCGTTTCTTTGAGCAATCATCCAAGTTATGATAGTCTCTTGTTCGCTTTATCTCCCAGGGAGGATGAAGTCTTTTCGATTCCGCCATGTCCGGTTTCGTTTATTTGAGTTATCATCCAAGATATATTAGTCTCTTTTCAAGCTTGCTCGAGGTGTGTCTTGTTTTCTTTATCTCCCAAGTGGGATAAATAATTTTCGATCCCGCCATGTTCGGTTTCGTATATTTGAGTTTTAACCCAAGTTATGATAGTCTCTTGTTTCCTATATCTCCCAAGTTGGATAAATGCTTTTTTATCCCGCCAAGTTCGTTTTCGTATCTTTGAGTTGTCACCCAAGTTATGATAGTCTCTTGTTCACTTTATTTCCTAAGTGGAATGAAGTTTATAGATTCCGCCAAGTTTGGTTAGGTACCTTTGAGTTATCATCCAAGCTATGGTAGTCTCTTTTCAAGCTCACTCCAAGTGTGTTTAATTCGCATTATCTCTAAAGAGGGATAAATGTTTTTCGTTCCCGCCAAGTTCGGTTTCGTATCTTTGAGTTATCATCCAAGTTAATATAGTCTCTTGTTCCCTTTACTTCCCAAGTGGGGTAAAGTCTCTTTGATTCCGACAAGTCCAGTTTCGTATTTATGAGCTATCAGCCAAGTTATGATAGCCTCTTATTCGCTTTATCTCCTAGGGGGATAAAGTCTTTTCGATTCTGCCAAGTGCGGTTTCGTTAGTCATTCGTGTTATGATAGTCTCTTTTCAAGCTCATTCAAGGTGTGTCTTGTTTGATTTATCTCCCATATTTCGAAAAATGCTTTTTGATCCCGCCATTTTTGGTTTCGTATCTTTGAGTTATCCAACTTATGATAGTCTCTTTTTTGCTTTCTCTACCAAGTGGGATAAATGCTTTTCTATCCCTCCAAGTTCGGTTTCGTATCTTTGAGTTAACATCCAAGTTATGATAGTCTCTAGTTCTCTTTATTTCCCAAGTGGGATAAAGGTTTTTTGATTCCGCCAAGTTCGGTTGCGTACCTTTGAGGTATCATCCAAGCTATGGTTGTCTCTTTTCAAGCTCACTCAAAGTGTGTCTAATTCACTTTATCTCCCAAGAGGGATAAATGCTTTTTGATCCCGCCATGTTCTGATTCGTATCTTTGAGTTATTATCCAAGTTATGATAGTCTCTTGTTCGTTTTATTTCCCAAGTGGGATAAAGTATTTTTGATTCCGAAAAGTTCGGTTTAGTATCTTTGAGAAATCATCCAAGTTATGATAGTCTCTTGTTCGCTTTATCTCCCAGGGGTGATAAAGTCTTTTCGATTCCGCCAAGTCTGGTTTCGTTTATTTGAGTTATCATCCAAGATATAATAGTCTCTTTTCAAGCTTGCTCGAGGTGTGTCTTGTTTTCTTTATCTCCCAAGTGGGATAAATAATTTTCGATTCCGCCAAGTTCGGTTTCGTATATTTGAGTTTTAACCCAAGTTATGATAGTCTCTTGTTTTCTTTATCTCCCAAGTAGGATAAATGCTTTTCTATCCTGCCAAGTTCGGTTTCGTATCTTTGAGTTATCATCCAAGTTATGATAGTCTCTTGTTCGCTTTATTTCCCAAGTGGGATGATGTTTTTTAGATTCCGCCATTTCGGTTCGTAACCTTTCAGTTATCATCCAAGCTACGGTAGTCTCTTTTCAAGCTCACTCCAAGTGTGTCTAATTCGCTTTATCTCTCAAGAGGTATAAATGTTTTTCGATCCCGCTATGTTCGGTTTCGTATCTTTGAGTTATCATCTAAGTTATGATAGTCTCTTGTTCGGTTTATTTCCCATGTGGGATAAAGTCTTTTTTATTCTGACAATTCCGGTTTCGTATCTTTGAGCTATCATCCAAGTTATGATAGTCTCTTGTTCGCTTTATCTCCTAGAGGGATAAAGTCTTTTCGATTCTGCCAAGTCCGTTTTCGTTTGTTTGAGTTATCAATCGTGTTATGAAAGTCTCTTTTCAAGATTTTCAAGGTGTGTCTTGTTTTATTTATCTTCCAAGTGGGAAAAATGCTTTTCGATCCCGCCATTTTCGGTTTCGTAACTTTGAGTTATCCAAGTGATGATAGTCTCTTGTTTGCTTAATCTCCCAAGTGGGATAAATGCTTTTCTATACCGCCAAGTTTGGTTTCGTATCTTTGAGTTAACATCAAAGTTATGATAGTCTCTTGTTCGCTTTATTTCCCAAGGGGGAAAAATATATATATTCTGCCAAGTTCAGTTGTGTACCTTTGAGTTATCATCCAAGCTATGGTAGTCTTTTTTAAAGCTCACTCAAAGTGTGTCTAATTCGCTTTATCTCCCAAGAGGGATAAATGCTTTTTGATACCGCCATGTTCTGATTCGTATCTTTGAGTTATTATCCAAGTTATGATAGTCTCTTGTTCGTTTTATTTCCCAAGTGGGATAAAGTATTTTTGTTTCCGAAAAGTTCGGTTTCGTATCTTTGAGCAATCATCCAAGTTATGATAGTCTCTTGTTCGCTTTATCTCCCAGGGGTGATAAAGTCTTTTCGATTCCGCCAAGTCTGGTTTCGTTTATTTGAGTTATCATCCAAGATATAATAGTCTCTTTTCAAGCTTGCTAGAGGTGTGTCTTGTTTTCTTTATCTCCCAAGTGGGATAAATAATTTTCGATTCCGCCATGTTCGGTTTCGTATATTTGAGTTTTAACCCAAGTTATGATAGTCTCTTGTTTTCTTTATCTCCCAAGTAGGATAAATGCTTTTCTATCCTGCCAAGTTCGGTTTCGTATCTTTGAGTTATCATCCAAGTTATGATAGTCTCTTGTTCGCTTTATTTCCTCAGTGGAATGAAGTTTTTAGATTCCGCCAAGTTCGATTTTGTACTTTTGAGTGATCATCTAAGCTATTGTAGTCTCTTTTCAAACTCACTCCAAGTTTGTTTAATTCGCATTATCTCTCAAGAGGGATAAATGTTTTTCGTTCTTGCCAAGTTCGGTTTCGTATCTTTGAGTTATCATCCAAGTTAATATAGTCTCTTGTTCGCTTTACTTCCCAAGTGGGATAAAGTCTCTTTGATTCCGACACGTCCGGTTTCGTATCTTTGAGCTATCATCCAAGTTATGATAGTCTCTTGTTCGCTTTATCTCCTAGGGGGATAAAGTCTTTTCGATTCTGCCAAGTCCGTTTTCGTTTGTTTGAGTTATCAATCGTGTTATGAAAGTCTCTTTTCAAGCTCTTCAAGGTGTGTCTTGTTTTATTTATCTCCCAAGTGGGAAAAATGCTTTTCGATCCTGCCATTTTCGGTTTCGTAACTTTGAGTTATCCAAGTTATGATAGTCTCTTGTTTGCTTAATCTCCCAAGTGGGATAAATGCTTTTCTATACCGCCAAGTTTGGTTTCATATCTTTGAGTTAACATCAAAGTTATGATAGTCTCTTGTTCGCTTTATTTCCCAAATGGGATAAAGTTTTTTTGATTCTGCCTTGTTCGGTTGCGTACCTTAGAGTTATCATCCAAGCTACGGTAGTCTCTTTTCAAGCTCACTCCAAGTGTGTCTAATTCTCTTTATCTCTCAAGAGGTATAAATGTTTTTCGTTCCCGCCAAGTTCAGTTTCGTATCTTTGAGTTATCATCCAAGTTAATATAGTCTCTTGTTCGCTTTACTTCCCAAGTGGGATAAAGTCTCTTTGATTCCGACAAGTCCGGTTTCTTATCTTTGAGCAATCATCCAAGTTATGATAGTCTCTTGTTTGCTTTATCTCCTACGGGGATAAAGTCTTTTCGATTCTGCCAAGTCCGGTTTCGTTTGTTTGAGTTAGCAATCGTGTTATGAAAGTCTCTTTTCAAGCTCATTCAAGGTGTGTCTTGTTTTTTTTATCTACCAAGTGGGAAAAATGCTTTTCGATCCCGCCATTTTCGGTTTTGTAACTTTGAGTTATCCAAGTTATGATAGTCTCTTGTTTGCTTTATCTCCCAAGTGGCATAAATGCTTTTCTATACCGCCAAGTTTGGTTTCGTATCTTTGAGTTAACATCAAAGTTATGATAGTCTCTTGTTCGCTTTATTTCCCAAGGGGGAAAAATATATATATTCTGCCGAGTTCAGTTGTGTACCTTTGAGTTATCATCCAAGCTATGGTAGTCTCTTTTAAAGCTCACTCAAAGTGTGTCTAATTCGCTTTATCTCCCAAGAGGGATAAATGCTTTTTGATCCCGCCATGTTCTGATTCGTATCTTTGAGTTATTATCCAAGTTTTGATAGTCTCTTGTTCGTTTTATTTCCCAAGTGGGATAAAGTATTTTTGATTCCGAAAAGTTCGGTTTCGTATCTTTGAGCAATCATCCAAGTTATGATAGTCTCTTGTTCGCTTTATCTCCCAGGGGGGATAAAGTCTTTTCGATTCCGCCAAGTCTGGTTTCGTTTATTTGAGTTATCATCCAAGATATAATAGTCTCTTTTCAAGCTTGCTCGAGGTGTGTCTTGTTTTCATTATCTCCAAGTGGGATAAATAATTTTCGATTCCGCCAAGTTCGGTTTCGTATATTTGAGTTTTAACCCAAGTTATGATAGTCTCTTGTTTTCTCTATCTCCCAAGTTGGATAAATGCTTTTCTATCCTGCCAAGTTCGTTTTCGTATCTTTGAGTTATCATCCAAGTTATGATAGTCTCTTGTTCGCTTTATTTCCTAAGTGGAATGAAGTTTTTAGATTCCGCCAAATTCGATTTTGTACCTTTGAGTTATCATCTAAGCTATGGTAGTCACTTTTCAAACTCACTCCAAGTTTGTTTAATTCGCATTATCTCTCAAGAGGGATAAATGTTTTTCGTTCCCACCAAGTTCGGTTTCGTATCTTTGAGTTATCATCCAAGTTAATATAGTCTCTTGTTCGCTTTACTTCCCAAGTGCGATAAAGTCTCTTTGATTCCGACAAGTCTGGTTTCGTATCTTTGAGCTATCATCCAAGTTATGATAGCCTCTTGTTCGCTTTATCTCCTAGGGGGATAAAGTCTTTTCGTTTCTACCAAGTCCGGTTTCGTTTGTTTGAGTTATCATTCGTGTTATGATAGTCTCTTTTCAAGCCCATTCAAGGTGTGTCTTGTTTGATTTAACTCCCAAGTGGGAAAAATGCTTTTCGATCCCGCCATTTTCGGTTTCGTATCTTTGAGTTATCCAAGTTATGATAGTCTCTTGTTTGCTTTATCTCCCAAATGGGATAAATGCTTTTCTATCCCTCCAAGTTCGGTTTCGTATCTTTAAATTAACATCCAAGTTATGATAGTCTCTTGTTCGCTTTATTTCCCAAATGGGATAAAGTTTTTTTGATTCTGCCATGTTCGGTTGCGTACCTTAGAGTTATCATCCAAGCTACGGTAGTCTCTTTTCAAGCTCACTCCAAGTGTGTCTAATTCTCTTTATCTCTCAAGAGGTATAAATGTTTTTCGTTCCCGTCAAGTTCGGTTTCGTATCTTTGAGTTATCATCCAAGTTAATATAGTCTCTTGTTCGCTTTACTTCCCAAGTGGGATAAAGTCTCTTTGATTCCGACAAGTCCGGTTTCGTATCTTTGAGCTATCATCCAAGTTATGATAGTCTCTTGTTCGCTTTATCTCCTAGGGGGATAAAGTCTTTTCGATTCTGCCAAGTCCGTTTTCGTTTGTTTGAGTTATCAATCGTGTTATGAAAGTCTCTTTTCAAGCTCTTCAAGGTGTGTCTTGTTTTATTTATCTCCCAAGTGGGAAAAATGCTTTTCGATCCCGCCATTTTCGGTTTCGTAACTTTGAGTTATCCAAGTTATGATAGTCTCTTGTTTGCTTAATCTCCCAAGTGGGATAAATGCTTTTCTATACCGCCAAGTTTGGTTTCATATCTTTGAGTTAACATCAAAGTTATGATAGTCTCTTGTTCGCTTTATTTCCCAAGGGGGAAAAATATATATATTCCGCCAAGTTCAGTTGTGTACCTTTGAGTTATCATCCAAGCTATGGTAGTCTCTTTTAAAGCTCACTCAAAGTGTGTCTAATTCGCTTTATCTCCCAAGAGGGATAAATGCTTTTTGATCCCGCCATGTTCTGATTCGTATCTTTGAGTTATTATCCAAGTTATGATAGTCTCTTGTTCGTTTTATTTCCCAAGTGGGATAAATTATTTTTGATTCCGAAAAGTTCGGTTTCGTATCTTTGAGCAATCATCCAAGTTATGATAGTCTCTTGTTCGCTTTATCTCCCAGGGGTGATAAAGTCTTTTCGATTCCGCCAAGTCTGGTTTCGTTTATTTGAGTTATCATCCAAGATATAATAGTCTCTTTTCAAGCTTGCTCGAGGTGTGTCTTGTTTTCTTTATCTCCCAAGTGGAATAAATAATTTTCGATTCCGCCAAGTTCGGTTTCGTATATTTGAGTTTTAACCCAAGTTATGATAGTCTCTTGTTTTCTCTATCTCCCAAGTTGGATAAATGCTTTTCTATCCCGCCAAGTTCGTTTTCGTATCTTTGAGTTATCATCCAAGTTATGATAGTCTCTTGTTCACTTTATTTCCTAAGTGGAATGAAGTTTTTAGATTCCGCCAAGTTCGATTTTGTACTTTTGAGTTATCATCTAAGCTATGGTAGTCTCTTTTCGAACTCACTCCAAGTTTGTTTAATTCGCATTATCTCTCAAGAGGGATAAATGTTTTTCGTTCCCGCCAAGTTCGGTTTCGTATCTTTGAGTTATCATCCAAGTTAATATAGTCTCTTGTTCGCTTTACTTCCCAAGTGGGATAAAGTCTCTTTGATTCCGACACGTCCGGTTTCGTATCTTTGAGCTATCATCCAAGTTATAATAGCCTCTTGTTCGCTTTATCTCCTAGGGGGATAAAGTCTTTTCGATTCTACCAAGTCCGGTTTCGTTTGTTTGAGTTATCATTTGTGTTATGATAGTCTCTTTTCAAGCTCATTCAAGGTGTTTCTTGTTTGATTTAACTCCCAAGTGGGAAAAATGCTTTTCGATCCCGCCATTTTCGGTTTCGTATCTTTGAGTTATCCAAGTTATGATAGTCTCTTGTTTGCTTTATCTCCCAAATGGGATAAATGCTTTTCTATCCCTCCAAGTTCGGTTTCGTATCTTTAAATTAACATCCAATTTATGATAGTCTCTTGTTCGCTTTATTTCCCAAATGGGATAAAGTTTTTTTGATTCTGCCATGTTCGGTTGCGTACCTTAGAGTTATCATCCAAGCTACGGTAGTCTCTTTTCAAGCTCACTCCAAGTGTGTCTAATTCTCTTTATCTCTCAAGAGGTATAAATGTTTTTCGTTCCCGTCAAGTTCGGTTTCGTATCTTTGAGTTATCATCCAAGTTAATATAGTCTCTTGTTCGCTTTACTTCCCAAGTGGGATAAAGTCTCTTTGATTCCGACAAGTCCGGTTTCGTATCTTTGAGCTATCATCCAAGTTATGATAGTCTCTTGTTCGCTTTATCTCCTAGGGGGATAAAGTCTTTTCGATTCTGCCAAGTCCGTTTTCGTTTGTTTGAGTTATCAATCGTGTTATGAAAGTCTCTTTTCAAGCTCTTCAAGGTGTGTCTTGTTTTATTTATCTCCCAAGTGGGAAAAATGCTTTTCGATCCCGCCATTTTCGGTTTCGTAACTTTGAGTTATCCAAGTTATGATAGTCTCTTGTTTGCTTAATCTCCCAAGTGGGATAAATGCTTTTCTATACCGCCAAGTTTGGTTTCATATCTTTGAGTTAACATCAAAGTTATGATAGTCTCTTGTTCGCTTTATTTCCCGAGGGCGAAAAATATATATATTCCGCCAAGTTCAGTTGTGTACCTTTGAGTTATCATCCAAGCTATGGTAGTCTCTTTTAAAGCTCACTCAAAGTGTGTCTAATTCGCTTTATCTCCCAAGAGGGATAAATGCTTTTTGATCCCGCCATGTTCTGATTCGTATCTTTGAGTTATTATCCAAGTTATGATAGTCTCTTGTTCGTTTTATTTCCTAAGTGGGATAAATTATTTTTGATTCCGAAAAGTTCGGTTTCGTATCTTTGAGCAATCATCCAAGTTATGATAGTCTCTTGTTCGCTTTATCTCCCAGGGGTGATAAAGTCTTTTCGATTCCGCCAAGTCTGGTTTCGTTTATTTGAGTTATCATCCAAGATATAATAGTCTCTTTTCAAGCTTGCTCGAGGTGTGTCTTGTTTTCTTTATCTCCCAAGTGGGATAAATAATTTTCGATTCCGCCAAGTTCGGTTTCGTATATTTGAGTTTTAACCCAAGTTATGATAGTCTCTTGTTTTCTCTATCTCCCAAGTTGGATAAATGCTTTTCTATCCCGCCAAGTTCGTTTTCGTATCTTTGAGTTATCATCCAAGTTATGATAGTCTCTTGTTCACTTTATTTCCTAAGTGGAATGAAGTTTTTAGATTCCGCCAAGTTCGATTTTGTACTTTTGAGTTATCATCTAAGCTATGGTAGTCTCTTTTCAAACTCACTCCAAGTTTGTTTAATTCGCATTATCTCTCAAGAGGGATAAATGTTTTTCGTTCCCGCCAAGTTCGGTTTCGTATCTTTGAGTTATCATCCAAGTTAATATAGTCTCTTGTTCGCTTTACTTCCCAAGTGGGATAAAGTCTCTTTGATTCCGACACGTCCGGTTTCGTATCTTTGAGCTATCATCCAAGTTATAATAGCCTCTTGTTCGCTTTATCTCCTAGGGGGATAAAGTCTTTTCGATTCTACCAAGTCCGGTTTCGTTTGTTTGAGTTATCATTTGTGTTATGATAGTCTCTTTTCAAGCTCATTCAAGGTGTTTCTTGTTTGATTTAACTCCCAAGTGGGAAAAATGCTTTTCGATCCCGCCATTTTCGGTTTCGTATCTTTGAGTTATCCAAGTTATGATAGTCTCTTGTTTGCTTTATCTCCCAAATGGGATAAATGCTTTTCTATCCCTCCAAGTTCGGTTTCGTATCTTTAAATTAACATCCAATTTATGATAGTCTCTTGTTCGCTTTATTTCCCAAATGGGATAAAGTTTTTTTGATTCTGCCATGTTCGGTTGCGTACCTTAGAGTTATCATCCAAGCTACGGTAGTCTCTTTTCAAGCTCACTCCAAGTGTGTCTAATTCTCTTTATCTCTCAAGAGGTATAAATGTTTTTCGTTCCCGCCAAGTTCAGTTTCGTATCTTTGAGTTATCATCCAAGTTAATATAGTCTCTTGTTCGCTTTACTTCCCAAGTGGGATAAAGTCTCTTTGATTCCGACAAGTCCGGTTTCGTATCTTTGAGCTATCATCCAAGTTATAATAGTCTCTTGTTTGCTTTATCTCCTAGGGGGATAAAGTCTTTTCGATTCTGCCAAGTCCGGTTTCGTTTGTTTGAGTTAGCAATCGTGTTATGAAAGTCTCTTTTCAAGCTCATTCAAGGTGTGTCTTGTTTGATTTATCTCCCAAGTGGGAAAAATGCTTTTCGATCCCGCCATTTTCGGTTTCGTAACTTTGAGTTATCCAAGTTATGATAGTCTCTTGTTTGCTTTATCTCCCAAGTGGCATAAATGCTTTTCTATACCGCCAAGTTTGGTTTCGTATCTTTGAGTTAACATCAAAGTTATGATAGTCTCTTGTTCGCTTTATTTCCCAAGGGGGAAAAATATATATATTCCGCCAAGTTCAGTTGTGTACCTTTGAGTTATCATCCATGCTATGGTAGTCTCTTTTAAAGCTCACTCAAAGTGTGTCTAATTCGCTTTATCTCCCAAGAGGGATAAATGCTTTTTGATCCCGCCATGTTCTGATTCGTATCTTTGAGTTATTATCCAAGTTATAATAGTCTCTTGTTCGTTTTATTTCCCAAGTGGGATAAAGTATTTTTGATTCCAAAAAGTTCGGTTTCGTATCTTTGAGCAATCATCCAAGTTATGATAGTCTCTTGTTCGCTTTATCTCCCAGGGGGGATAAAGTCTTTTCGATTCCGCCAAGTCTGGTTTCGTTTATTTGAGTTATCATCCAAGATATAATAGTCTCTTTTCAAGCTTGCTCGAGGTGTGTCTTGTTTTCTTTATCTCCAAGTGGGATAAATAATTTTCGATTCCGCCAAGTTCGGTTTCGTATATTTGAGTTTTAACCCAAGTTATGATAGTCTCTTGTTTTCTCTATCTCCCAAGTTGGATAAATGCTTTTCTATCCTGCCAAGTTCGTTTTCGTATCTTTGAGTTATCATCCAAGTTATGATAGTCTCTTGTTCGCTTTATTTCCTAAGTGGAATGAAGTTTTTAGATTCCGCCAAATTCGATTTTGTACCTTTGAGTTATCATCTAAGCTATGGTAGTCTCTTTTCAAACTCACTCCAAGTTTGTTTAATTCGCATTATCTCTCAAGAGGGATAAATGTTTTTCGTTCCCGCCAAGTTCGGTTTCGTATCTTTGAGTTATAATCTAAGTTAATATAGTCTCTTGTTCGCTTTACTTCCCAAGTGGGATAAAGTCTCTTTCATTCCGACAAGTCCGGTTTCGTATCTTTGAGCTATCATCCAAGTTATAATAGTCTCTTGTTTGCTTTATCTCCTAGGGGGATAAAGTCTTTTCGATTCTGCCAAGTCCGGTTTCGTTTGTTTGAGTTAGCAATCGTGTTATGAAAGTCTCTTTTCATGCTCATTCAAGGTGTGTCTTGTTTGATTTATCTCCCAAGTGGGAAAAATGCTTTTCGATCCCGCCATTTTCGGTTTCGTAACTTTGAGTTATCCAAGTTATGATAGTCTCTTGTTTGCTTTATCTCCCAAGTGGCATAAATGCTTTTCTATACCGCCAAGTTTGGTTTCGTATCTTTGAGTTAACATCAAAGTTATGATAGTCTCTTGTTGGCTTTATTTCCCAAGGGGGAAAAATATATATATTCCGCCAAGTTCAGTTGTGTACCTTTGAGTTATCATCCATGCTATGGTAGTCTCTTTTAAAGCTCACTCAAAGTGTGTCTAATTCGCTTTATCTCCCAAGAGGGATAAATGCTTTTTGATCCCGCCATGTTCTGATTCGTATCTTTGAGTTATTATCCAAGTTATGATAGTCTCTTGTTCGTTTTATTTCCCAAGTGGGATAAAGTATTTTTGATTCCAAAAAGTTCGGTTTCGTATCTTTGAGCAATCATCCAAGTTATGATAGTCTCTTGTTCGCTTTATCTCCCAGGGGGGATAATGTCTTTTCGATTCCGCCAAGTCTGGTTTCGTTTATTTGAGTTATCATCCAAGATATAATAGTCTCGTTTCAAGCTTGCTCGAGGTGTGTCTTGTTTTCTTTATCTCCAAGTGGGATAAATAATTTTCGATTCCGCCAAGTTCGGTTTCGTATATTTGAGTTTTACCCCAAGTTATGATAGTCTCTTGTTTTCTCTATCTCCCAAGTTGGATAAATGCTTTTCTATCCTGCCAAGTTCGTTTTCGTATCTTTGAGTTATCATCCAAGTTATGATAGTCTCTTGTTCGCTTTATTTCCTAAGTGGAATGAAGTTTTTAGATTCCGCCAAATTCGATTTTGTACCTTTGAGTTATCATCTAAGCTATGGTAGTCTCTTTTCAAACTCACTCCAAGTTTGTTTAATTCGCATTATCTCTCAAGAGGGATAAATGTTTTTCGTTCCCACCAAGTTCGGTTTCGTATCTTTGAGTTATCATCCAAGTTAATATAGTCTCTTGTTCGCTTTACTTCCCAAGTGCGATAAAGTCTCTTTGATTCCGACAAGTCCGGTTTCGTATCTTTGAGCTATCATCCAAGTTATGATAGCCTCTTGTTCGCTTTATCTCCTAAGGGGATAAAGTCTTTTCGATTCTACCAAGTCCGGTTTAGTTTGTTTGAGTTATCATTCGTGTTATGATAGTCTCTTTTCAAGCTCATTCAAGGTGTGTCTTGTTTGATTTAACTCCCAAGTGGGAAAAATGCTTTTCGATCCCGCCATTTTCGGTTTCGTATCTTTGAGTTATCCAAGTTATGATAGTCTCTTGTTTGCTTTAACTCCCAAATGGGATAAATGCTTTTCTATCCCTCCAAGTTCGGTTTCGTATCTTTAAATTAACATCCAAGTTATGATAGTCTCTTGTTCGCTTTATTTCCCAAATGGGATAAAGTTTTTTTGATTCTGCCGTGTTCGGTTGCGTACCTTAGAGTTATCATCCAAGCTACGGTAGTCTCTTTTCAAGCTCACTCCAAGTGTGTCTAATTCTCTTTATCTCTCAAGAGGTATAAATGTATTTCGTTCCCGCCATGTTCGGTTTCGTATCTTTGAGTTATCATCCAAGTTAATATAGTCTCCTGTTCGCTTTACTTCCCAAGTGGGATAAAGTCTCTTTGATTCTTACAAGTCCGGTTTCGTATCTTTGAGCTATCATCCAAGTTATGATAGTCTCTTGTTTGCTTTATCTCCTAGGGGGATAAAGTCTTTTCGATTCTGTCAAGTCCGGTTTCGTTTGTTTGAGTTAGCAATCGTGTTATGAAAGTCTCTTTTCAAGCTCATTTAAGGTGTGTCTTGTTTGATTTATCTCCCAAGTGGGAAAAATGCTTTTCGATCCCGCCATTTTCGGTTTCGTAACTTTGAGTTATCCAAGTTATGATAGTCTCTTGTTTGCTTTATCTCCCAAGTGGGATAAATGCTTTTCTATACCGCCAAGTTTGGTTTCGTATCTTTGAGTTAACATCAAAGTTATGATAGTCTCTTGTTCGCTTTATTTCCCAAGTGGGGAAAAATATATATTCCGCCAAGTTCAGTTGTGTACCTTTGAGTTATCATCCAAGCTATGGTAGTCTCTTTTAAAGCTCACTCAAAGTGTGTCTAATTCGCTTTATCTCCCAAGAGGGATAAATGCTTTTTGATCCCGCCATGTTCTGATTCGTATCTTTGAGTTATTATCCAAGTTATGATAGTCTCTTGTTCGTTTTATTTCCCAAGTGGGATAAAGTATTTTTGATTCCGAAAAGTTCGGTTTCGTATCTTTGAGCAATCATCCAAGTTATGATAGTCTCTTGTTTGCTTTATCTCCCAGGGGGGATAAAGTCTTTTCGATTCCGCCAAGTCTGGTTTCGTCTATTTGAGTTATCATCCAAGATATAATAGTCTCTTTTCAAGCTTGCTCGAGGTGTGTCTTGTTTTCTTTATCTCCCAAGTGGGATAAATAATTTTCGATTCCGCCAAGTTCGGTTTCGTATATTTGAGTTTTAACCCAAGTTATGATAGTCTCTTGTTTTCTCTATCTCCCAAGTTGGATAAATGCTTTTCTATCCCGCCAAGTTCGTTTTCGTATCTTTGAGTTATCATCCAAGTTATGATAGTCTCTTGTTCGCTTTATTTCCTAAGTGGAATGAAGTTTTTAGATTCCGCCAAGTTCGATTTTGTACTTTTGAGTTATCATCTAAGTTATGGTAGTCTCTTTGGAAACTCACTCCAAGTTTGTTTAATTCGCATTATCTCTCAAGAGGGATAAATGTTTTTCGTTCCCGCCAAGTTCGGTTTCGTATCTTTGAGTTATCATCCAAGTTAATATAGTCTCTTGTTCGCTTTACTTCCCATGTGGGATAAAGTCTCTTTGATTCCGACAAGTCCGGTTTCGTATCTTTGAGCTATCATCCAAGTTATGATAGCCTCTTGTTCGCTTTATCTCCTAGGGGGATAAAGTCTTTTCGATTCTACCAAGTCCGGTTTCGTTTGTTTGAGTTATCATTCGTGTTATGATAGTCTCTTTTCAAGCTCATTCAAGGTGTGTCTTGTTTGATTTAACTCCCAAGTGGGAAAAATGCTTTTCGATCCCGCCATTTTCGGTTTCGTATCTTTGAGTTATCCAAGTTATGATAGTCTCTTGTTTGCTTTATCTCCCAAATGGGATAAATGCTTTTCTATCCCTCCAAGTTCGGTTTCGTATCTTTAAATTAACATCCAAGTTATGATAGTCTCTTGTTCGCTTTATTTCCCAAATGGGATAAAGTTTTTTTGATTCTGCCATGTTCGGTTGCGTACCTTTGAGTTATCATCCAAGCTACGGTAGTCTCTTTTCAAGCTCACTCCAAGTGTGTCTAATTCTCTTTATCTCTCAAGAGGTATAAATGTTTTTCGTTCCCGCCAAGTTCGGTTTCGTATCTTTGAGTTATCATCCAAGTTAATATAGTCTCTTGTTCGCTTTACTTCCCAAGTGGGATAAAGTCTCTTTGATTCCGACAGGTCCGGTTTCGTATCTTTGAGCTATCATCCAAGTTATGATAGTCTCTTGTTTGCTTTATCTCCTAGGAGGATAAAGTCTTTTCGATTCTGCCATGTCCGGTTTCGTTTGTTCGAGTTAGCAATCGTGTTATGAAAGTCTCTTTTCAAGCTCATTCAAGGTGTGTCTTGTTTGATTTATCTCCCAAGTGGGAAAAATGCTTTTCGATCCCGCCATTTTCGGTTTCGTAACTTTGAGTTATCCAAGTTATGAGAGTCTCTTGTTTGCTTTATCTCCCAAGTGGGATAAATGCTTTTCTATACCGCCAAGTTTGGTTTCGTATCTTTGAGTTAACATCAAAGTTATGAAAGTCTCTTGTTCGCTTTATTTCCCAAGTGGGAAAAAAATATATATTTCGCCAAGTTCAGTTGTGTACCTTTGAGTTATCATCCAAGCTATGGTAGTCTCTTTTAAAGCTCACTCAAAGTGTGTCTAATTCGCTTTATCTCCCAAGAGGGATAAATGCTTTTTGATCCCGCCATGTTCTGATTCGTATCTTTGAGTTATTATCCAAGTTATGATAGTCTCTTGTTCGTTTTATTTCCCAAGTGGGATAAAGTATTTTTGATTCCGAAAAGTTCGGTTTCATATCTTTGAGCAATCATCCAAGTTATGATAGTCTCTTGTTCGCTTTATCTCCCAGGGGGGATAAAGTCTTTTCGATTCCGCCAAGTCTGGTTTCGTTTGTTTGAGTTATCATCCAAGATATAATAGTCTCTTTTCAAGCTTGCTCGAGGTGTGTCTTGTTTTCTTTATCTCCCAAGTGGGATAAATAATTTTCGATTCCGCCAAGTTCGGTTTCGTATATTTGAGTTTTAACCCAATTATGATAGTCTCTTGTTTTCTCTATCTCCCAAGTTGGATAAATGCTTTTCTATCCTGCCTAGTTCGTTTTCGTATCTTTGAGTTATCAACCAAGTTATGATAGTCTCTTGTTCGCTTTATTACCTAAGTGGAATGAAGTTTTTAGATTCCGCCAAGTTCGATTTTGTACCTTTGAGTTATCATCTAAGCTATGGTAGTCTCTTTTCAAACTCACTCCAAGTTTGTTTAATTCGCATTATCTCTCAAGAGGGATAAATGTTTTTCGTTCCCGCCAAGTTCGGTTTCGTATCTTTGAGTTATCATCCAAGTTAATATAGTCTCTTGTTCGCTTTACTTCCCAAGTGGGATAAAGTCTCTTTGATTCCGACAAGTCCGGTTTCGTATCTTTGATCTATCTTCCAAGTTATGATAGCCTCTTGTTCGCTTTATCTCCTAGGGGGATAAAGTCTTTTCGATTCTACCAAGTCCGGTTTCGTTTGTTTGAGTTATCATTCGTGTTATGATAGTCTCTTTTCAAGCTCATTCAAGGTGTGTCTTGTTTGATTTAACTCCCAAGTGGGTAAAATGCTTTTCGATCCCGCCATTTTCGGTTTCGTATCTTTGAGTTATCCAAGTTATGATAGTCTCTTGTTTGCTTTATCTCCCAAATGGGATAAATGCTTTTCTATCCCTCCAAGTTCGGTTTCGTATCTTTAAATTAACATCCAAGTTATGATAGTCTCTTGTTCGCTTTATTTCCCAAATGGGATAAAGTTCTTTTGATTCTGTCATGTTCGGTTGCGTACCTTTAAGTTATCATCCAAGCTACGGTAGTCTCTTTTCAAGCTCACTCCAAGTGTGTCTAATTCTCTTTATCTCTCAAGAGGTATAAATGTTTTTCGTTCCCGCCAAGTTCGGTTTCGTATCTTTGAGTTATCATCCAAGTTAATATAGTCTCTTGTTCGCTTTACTTCCCAAGTGGGATAAAGTCTCTTTGATTCCGACAGGTCCGGTTTCGTATCTTTGAGCTATCATCCAAGTTATGATAGTCTCTTGTTTGCTTTATCTCCTAGGGGGATAAAGTCTTTTCGATTCTGCCAAGTCCGGTTTCGTTTGTTTGAGTTAGCAATCATGTTATGAAAGTCTCTTTTCAAGCTCATTCAAGGTGTGTCTTGTTTGATTTATCTCCCAAGTGGGAAAAATGCTTTTCGATCCCGCCATTTTCGGTTTCGTAACTTTGAGTTATCCAAGTTATGATAGTCTCTTGTTTGCTTTATCTCCCAAGTGGGATAAATGCTTTTCTATACCGCCATGTTTGGTTTCGTATCTTTGAGTTAACATCAAAGTTATGATAGTCTCTTGTTCCCTTTCTTTCCCAAGTGGGAAAAAAATATATATTCCGCCAAGTTCAGTTGTTTACCTTTGAGTTATCATCCAAGCTATGGTAGTCTCTTTTAAAGCTCACTCAAAGTGTGTCTAATTCGCTTTATCTCCCAAGAGGGATAAATGCTTTTTGATCCCGCCTTGTTTTGATTCGTATCTTTGAGTTATTATCCAAGTTATGATAGTCTCTTGTTCGTTTTATTTCCCAAGCGGGATAAAGTATTTTTGATTCCGAAAAGTTCGGTTTCGTATCTTTGAGCAATCATCCAAGTTATGATAGTCTCTTGTTCGCTTTATCTCCCAGGGGGGATAAAGTCTTTTCGATTCCGCCAAGTCTGGTTTCGTTTGTTTGAGTTATCATCCAAGATATAATAGTCTCTTTTCAAGCTTGCTCGAGGTGTGTCTTGTTTTCTTTATCTCCCAAGTGGGATAAATAATTTTCGATTCCGCCAAGTTCGGTTTCGTATATTTGAGTTTTAACCCAATTATGATAGTCTCTTGTTTTCTCTATCTCCCAAGTTGGATAAATGCTTTTCTATCCTGCCTAGTTCGTTTTCGTATCTTTGAGTTATCATCCAAGTTATGATAGTCTCTTGTTCGCTTTATTACCTAAGTGGAATGAAGTTTTTAGATTCCGCCAAGTTCGATTTTGTACCTTTGAGTTATCATCTAAGCTATGGTAGTCTCTTTTCAAACTCACTCCAAGTTTGTTTAATTCGCATTATCTCTCAAGAGGGATAAATGTTTTTCGTTCCTGCCAAGTTCGGTTTCGTATCTTTGAGTTATCATCCAAGTTAATATAGTCTCTTGTTCTCTTTACTTCCCAAGTGGGATAAAGTCTCTTTGATTCCGACAAGTCCGGTTTCGTATCTTTGATCTATCTTCCAAGTTATGATAGCCTCTTGTTCGCTTTATCTCCTAGGGGGATAAAGTCTTTTCGATTCTACCAAGTCCGGTTTCGTTTGTTTGAGTTATCATTCGTGTTATGATAGTCTCTTTTCAAGCTCATTCAAGGTGTGTCTTGTTTGATTTAACTCCCAAGTGGGTAAAATGCTTTTCGATCCCGCCATTTTCGGTTTCGTATCTTTGAGTTATCCAAGTTATGATAGTCTCTTGTTTGCTTTATCTCCCAAATGGGATAAATGCTTTTCTATCCCTCCAAGTTCGGTTTCGTATCTTTAAATTAACATCCAAGTTATGATAGTCTCTTGTTCGCTTTATTTCCCAAATGGGATAAAGTTTTTTTGATTCTGTCATGTTCGGTTGCGTACCTTTGAGTTATCATCCAAGCTACGGTAGTCTCTTTTCAAGCTCACTCCAAGTGTGTCTAATTCTCTTTATCTCTCAAGAGGTATAAATGTTTTTCGTTCCCGCCAAGTTCGGTTTCGTATCTTTGAGTTATCATCCAAGTTAATATAGTCTCTTGTTCGCTTTACTTCCCAAGTGGGATAAAGTCTCTTTGATTCCGACAGGTCCGGTTTCGTATCTTTGAGCTATCATCCAAGTTATGATAGTCTCTTGTTTGCTTTATCTCCTAGGGGGATAAAGTCTTTTCGATTCTGCCAAGTCCGGTTTCGTTTGTTTGAGTTAGCAATCATGTTATGAAAGTCTCTTTTCAAGCTCATTCAAGGTGTGTCTTGTTTGATTTATCTCCCAAGTGGGAAAAATGCTTTTCGATCCCGCCATTTTCGGTTTCGTAACTTTGAGTTATCCAAGTTATGATAGTCTCTTGTTTGCTTTATCTCCCAAGTGGGATAAATGCTTTTCTATACCGCCAAGTTTGGTTTCGTATCTTTGAGTTAACATCAAAGTTATGATAGTCTCTTGTTCCCTTTCTTTCCCAAGTGGGAAAAAAATATATATTCCGCCAAGTTCAGTTGTTTACCTTTGAGTTATCATCCAAGCTATGGTAGTCTCTTTTAAAGCTCACTCAAAGTGTGTCTAATTCGCTTTATCTCCCAAGAGGGATAAATGCTTTTTGATCCCGCCTTGTTTTGATTCGTATCTTTGAGTTATTATCCAAGTTATGATAGTCTCTTGTTCGTTTTATTTCCCAAGCGGGATAAAGTATTTTTGATTCCGAAAAGTTCGGTTTCGTATCTTTGAGCAATCATCCAAGTTATGATAGTCTCTTGTTCGCTTTATCTCCCAGGGGGGATAAAGTCTTTTCGATTCCGCCAAGTCTGGTTTCGTTTGTTTGAGTTATCATCCAAGATATAATAGTCTCTTTTCAAGCTTGCTCGAGGTGTGTCTTGTTTTCTTTATCTCCCAAGTGGGATAAATAATTTTCGATTCCGCCAAGTTCGGTTTCGTATATTTGAGTTTTAACCCAATTATGATAGTCTCTTGTTTTCTCTATCTCCCAAGTTGGATAAATGCTTTTCTATCCTGCCTAGTTCGTTTTCGTATCTTTGAGTTATCATCCAAGTTATGATAGTCTCTTGTTCGCTTTATTACCTAAGTGGAATGAAGTTTTTAGATTCCGCCAAGTTCGATTTTGTACCTTTGAGTTATCATCTAAGCTATGGTAGTCTCTTTTCAAACTCACTCCAAGTTTGTTTAATTCGCATTATCTCTCAAGAGGGATAAATGTTTTTCGTTCCCGCCAAGTTCGGTTTCGTATCTTTGAGTTATCATCCAAGTTAATATAGTCTCTTGTTCTCTTTACTTCCCAAGTGGGATAAAGTCTCTTTGATTCCGACAAGTCCGGTTTCGTATCTTTGATCTATCTTCCAAGTTATGATAGCCTCTTGTTCGCTTTATCTCCTAGGGGGATAAAGTCTTTTCGATTCTACCAAGTCCGGTTTCGTTTGTTTGAGTTATCATTCGTGTTATGATAGTCTCTTTTCAAGCTCATTCAAGGTGTGTCTTGTTTGATTTAACTCCCAAGTGGGTAAAATGCTTTTCGATCCCGCCATTTTCGGTTTCGTATCTTTGAGTTATCCAAGTTATGATAGTCTCTTGTTTGCTTTATCTCCCAAATGGGATAAATGCTTTTCTATCCCTCCAAGTTCGGTTTCGTATCTTTAAATTAACATCCAAGTTATGATAGTCTCTTGTTCGCTTTATTTCCCAAATGGGATAAAGTTTTTTTGATTCTGTCATGTTCGGTTGCGTACCTTTGAGTTATCATCCAAGCTACGGTAGTCTCTTTTCAAGCTCACTCCAAGTGTGTCTAATTCTCTTTATCTCTCAAGAGGTATAAATGTTTTTCGTTCCCGCCAAGTTCGGTTTCGTATCTTTGAGTTATCATCCAAGTTAATATAGTCTCTTGTTCGCTTTACTTCCCAAGTGGGATAAAGTCTCTTTGATTCCGACAGGTCCGGTTTCGTATCTTTGAGCTATCATCCAAGTTATGATAGTCTCTTGTTTGCTTTATCTCCTAGGGGGATAAAGTCTTTTCGATTCTGCCAAGTCCGGTTTCGTTTGTTTGAGTTAGCAATCATGTTATGAAAGTCTCTTTTCAAGCTCATTCAAGGTGTGTCTTGTTTGATTTATCTCCCAAGTGGGAAAAATGCTTTTCGATCCCGCCATTTTCGGTTTCGTAACTTTGAGTTATCCAAGTTATGATAGTCTCTTGTTTGCTTTATCTCCCAAGTGGGATAAATGCTTTTCTATACCGCCAAGTTTGGTTTCGTATCTTTGAGTTAACATCAAAGTTATGATAGTCTCTTGTTCCCTTTCTTTCCCAAGTGGGAAAAAAATATATATTCCGCCAAGTTCAGTTGTTTACCTTTGAGTTATCATCCAAGCTATGGTAGTCTCTTTTAAAGCTCACTCAAAGTGTGTCTAATTCGCTTTATCTCCCAAGAGGGATAAATGCTTTTTGATCCCGCCTTGTTTTGATTCGTATCTTTGAGTTATTATCCAAGTTATGATAGTCTCTTGTTCGTTTTATTTCCCAAGCGGGATAAAGTATTTTTGATTCCGAAAAGTTCGGTTTCGTATCTTTGAGCAATCATCCAAGTTATGATAGTCTCTTGTTCGCTTTATCTCCCAGGGGGGATAAAGTCTTTTCGATTCCGCCAAGTCTGGTTTCGTTTGTTTGAGTTATCATCCAAGATATAATAGTCTCTTTTCAAGCTTGCTCGAGGTGTGTCTTGTTTTCTTTATCTCCCAAGTGGGATAAATAATTTTCGATTCCGCCAAGTTCGGTTTCGTATATTTGAGTTTTAACCCAATTATGATAGTCTCTTGTTTTCTCTATCTCCCAAGTTGGATAAATGCTTTTCTATCCTGCCTAGTTCGTTTTCGTATCTTTGAGTTATCATCCAAGTTATGATAGTCTCTTGTTCGCTTTATTACCTAAGTGGAATGAAGTTTTTAGATTCCGCCAAGTTCGATTTTGTACCTTTGAGTTATCATCTAAGCTATGGTAGTCTCTTTTCAAACTCACTCCAAGTTTGTTTAATTCGCATTATCTCTCAAGAGGGATAAATGTTTTTCGTTCCCGCCAAGTTCGGTTTCGTATCTTTGAGTTATCATCCAAGTTAATATAGTCTCTTGTTCTCTTTACTTCCCAAGTGGGATAAAGTCTCTTTGATTCCGACAAGTCCGGTTTCGTATCTTTGATCTATCTTCCAAGTTATGATAGCCTCTTGTTCGCTTTATCTCCTAGGGGGATAAAGTCTTTTCGATTCTACCAAGTCCGGTTTCGTTTGTTTGAGTTATCATTCGTGTTATGATAGTCTCTTTTCAAGCTCATTCAAGGTGTGTCTTGTTTGATTTAACTCCCAAGTGGGTAAAATGCTTTTCGATCCCGCCATTTTCGGTTTCGTATCTTTGAGTTATCCAAGTTATGATAGTCTCTTGTTTGCTTTATCTCCCAAATGGGATAAATGCTTTTCTATCCCTCCAAGTTCGGTTTCGTATCTTTAAATTAACATCCAAGTTATGATAGTCTCTTGTTCGCTTTATTTCCCAAATGGGATAAAGTTTTTTTGATTCTGTCATGTTCGGTTGCGTACCTTTGAGTTATCATCCAAGCTACGGTAGTCTCTTTTCAAGCTCACTCCAAGTGTGTCTAATTCTCTTTATCTCTCAAGAGGTATAAATGTTTTTCGTTCCCGCCAAGTTCGGTTTCGTATCTTTGAGTTATCATCCAAGTTAATATAGTCTCTTGTTCGCTTTACTTCCCAAGTGGGATAAAGTCTCTTTGATTCCGACAGGTCCGGTTTCGTATCTTTGAGCTATCATCCAAGTTATGATAGTCTCTTGTTTGCTTTATCTCCTAGGGGGATAAAGTCTTTTCGATTCTGCCAAGTCCGGTTTCGTTTGTTTGAGTTAGCAATCATGTTATGAAAGTCTCTTTTCAAGCTAATTCAAGGTGTGTCTTGTTTGATTTATCTCCCAAGTGGGAAAAATGCTTTTCGATCCCGCCATTTTCGGTTTCGTAACTTTGAGTTATCCAAGTTATGATAGTCTCTTGTTTGCTTTATCTCCCAAGTGGGATAAATGCTTTTCTATACCGCCAAGTTTGGTTTCGTATCTTTGAGTTAACATCAAAGTTATGATAGTCTCTTGTTCCCTTTCTTTCCCAAGTGGGAAAAAAATATATATTCCGCCAAGTTCAGTTGTTTACCTTTGAGTTATCATCCAAGCTATGGTAGTCTCTTTTAAAGCTCACTCAAAGTGTGTCTAATTCGCTTTATCTCCCAAGAGGGATAAATGCTTTTTGATCCCGCCTTGTTTTGATTCGTATCTTTGAGTTATTATCCAAGTTATGATAGTCTCTTGTTCGTTTTATTTCCCAAGCGGGATAAAGTATTTTTGATTCCGAAAAGTTCGGTTTCGTATCTTTGAGCAATCATCCAAGTTATGATAGTCTCTTGTTCGCTTTATCTCCCAGGGGGGATAAAGTCTTTTCGATTCCGCCAAGTCTGGTTTCGTTTGTTTGAGTTATCATCCAAGATATAATAGTCTCTTTTCAAGCTTGCTCGAGGTGTGTCTTGTTTTCTTTATCTCCCAAGTGGGATAAATAATTTTCGATTCCGCCAAGTTCGGTTTCGTATATTTGAGTTTTAACCCAATTATGATAGTCTCTTGTTTTCTCTATCTCCCAAGTTGGATAAATGCTTTTCTATCCTGCCTAGTTCGTTTTCGTATCTTTGAGTTATCATCCAAGTTATGATAGTCTCTTGTTCGCTTTATTACCTAAGTGGAATGAAGTTTTTAGATTCCGCCAAGTTCGATTTTGTACCTTTGAGTTATCATCTAAGCTATGGTAGTCTCTTTTCAAACTCACTCCAAGTTTGTTTAATTCGCATTATCTCTCAAGAGGGATAAATGTTTTTCGTTCCCGCCAAGTTCGGTTTCGTATCTTTGAGTTATCATCCAAGTTAATATAGTCTCTTGTTCTCTTTACTTCCCAAGTGGGATAAAGTCTCTTTGATTCCGACAAGTCCGGTTTCGTATCTTTGATCTATCTTCCAAGTTATGATAGCCTCTTGTTCGCTTTATCTCCTAGGGGGATAAAGTCTTTTCGATTCTACCAAGTCCGGTTTCGTTTGTTTGAGTTATCATTCGTGTTATGATAGTCTCTTTTCAAGCTCATTCAAGGTGTGTCTTGTTTGATTTAACTCCCAAGTGGGTAAAATGCTTTTCGATCCCGCCATTTTCGGTTTCGTATCTTTGAGTTATCCAAGTTATGATAGTCTCTTGTTTGCTTTATCTCCCAAATGGGATAAATGCTTTTCTATCCCTCCAAGTTCGGTTTCGTATCTTTAAATTAACATCCAAGTTATGATAGTCTCTTGTTCGCTTTATTTCCCAAATGGGATAAAGTTTTTTTGATTCTGTCATGTTCGGTTGCGTACCTTTGAGTTATCATCCAAGCTACGGTAGTCTCTTTTCAAGCTCACTCCAAGTGTGTCTAATTCTCTTTATCTCTCAAGAGGTATAAATGTTTTTCGTTCCCGCCAAGTTCGGTTTCGTATCTTTGAGTTATCATCCAAGTTAATATAGTCTCTTGTTCGCTTTACTTCCCAAGTGGGATAAAGTCTCTTTGATTCCGACAGGTCCGGTTTCGTATCTTTGAGCTATCATCCAAGTTATGATAGTCTCTTGTTTGCTTTATCTCCTAGGGGGATAAAGTCTTTTCGATTCTGCCAAGTCCGGTTTCGTTTGTTTGAGTTAGCAATCATGTTATGAAAGTCTCTTTTCAAGCTCATTCAAGGTGTGTCTTGTTTGATTTATCTCCCAAGTGGGAAAAATGCTTTTCGATCCCGCCATTTTCGGTTTCGTAACTTTGAGTTATCCAAGTTATGATAGTCTCTTGTTTGCTTTATCTCCCAAGTGGGATAAATGCTTTTCTATACCGCCAAGTTTGGTTTCGTATCTTTGAGTTAACATCAAAGTTATGATAGTCTCTTGTTCCCTTTCTTTCCCAAGTGGGAAAAAAATATATATTCCGCCAAGTTCAGTTGTTTACCTTTGAGTTATCATCCAAGCTATGGTAGTCTCTTTTAAAGCTCACTCAAAGTGTGTCTAATTCGCTTTATCTCCCAAGAGGGATAAATGCTTTTTGATCCCGCCTTGTTTTGATTCGTATCTTTGAGTTATTATCCAAGTTATGATAGTCTCTTGTTCGTTTTATTTCCCAAGCGGGATAAAGTATTTTTGATTCCGAAAAGTTCGGTTTCGTATCTTTGAGCAATCATCCAAGTTATGATAGTCTCTTGTTCGCTTTATCTCCCAGGGGGGATAAAGTCTTTTCGATTTCGCCAAGTCTGGTTTCGTTTGTTTGAGTTATCGTCCAAGATATAATAGTCTCTTTTCAAGCTTGCTCGAGGTGTGTCTTGTTTTCTTTATCTCCCAAGTGGGATAAATAATTTTCGATTCCGCCAAGTTCGGTTTCGTATATTTGAGTTTTAACCCAAGTTATGATAGTCTCTTGTTTTCTCTATCTCCCAAGTTGGATAAATGCTTTTCTATCCTGCCAAGTTCGTTTTCGTATCTTTGAGTTATCATCTAAGTTATGATAGTCTCTTGTTCGCTTTATTTCCTAAGTGGAATGAAGTTTTTAGATTCCGCCATGTTCGATTTTGTACCTTTGAGTTATCATCTATGCTATGGTAGTCTCTTTTAAAACTCACTCAAAGTTTGTTTAATTCGCATTATCTCTCAAGAGGGATAAATGTTTTTCGTTCCCGCCAAGTTCGGTTTCGTATCTTTGAGTTATCATCCAAGTTAATATAGTCTCTTGTTCCCTTTACTTCCCAAGTGGGATAAAGTCTCTTTGATTCCGACAAGTCCGGTTTCGTATCTTTGAGCTATCATCCAAGTTATGATAGCCTCTTGTTCTCTTTATCTCCTAGGGGATAAAGTCTTTTCGATTCTACCAAGTCCGGTTTCGTTTGTTTGAGTTATCATTCGTGTTATGATAGTCTCTTTTCAAGCTCATTCAAGGTGTGTCTTGTTTGATTTAACTCCCAAGTGGGAAAAATGCTTTTCGATCCCGCCATATTCGGTTTCGTATCTTTGAGTTATCCAAGTTATGATAGTCTCTTGTTTGCTTTATCTCCCAAATGGGATAAATGCTTTTCTATCCCTCAATGTTCGGTTTCGTATCTTTAAATTAACATCCAAGTTATGATAGTCACTTGTTCGCTTTATTTCCCAAATGGGATAAAGTTTTTTTGATTCTGCCATGTTCGGTTGCGTACCTTTGAGTTATCATCCAAGCTACGGTAGTCTCTTTTCAAGCTCACTCCAAGTGTGTCTAATTCTCTTTATCTCTCAAGAGGTATAAATGTTTTTCGTTCCCGCCAAGTTCGGTTTCGTATCTTTGAGTTATCATCCAAGTTAATATAGTCTCTTGTTCGCTTTACTTCCCAAGTGGGATAAAGTCTCTTTGATTCCGACAGGTCCGGTTTCGTATCTTTGAGCTATCATCCAAGTTATGATAGTCTCTTGTTTGCTTTATCTCCTAGGGGGATAAAGTCTTTTCGATTCTGCCAAGTCCGGTTTCGTTTGTTTGAGTTAGCAATCGTGTTATGAAAGTCTCTTTTCAAGCTCATTCAAGGTGTGTCTTGTTTGATTTATCTCCCAAGTGGGAAAAATGCTTTTCGATCCCGCCATTTTCGGTTTCGTAACTTTGAGTTATCCAAGTTATGATAGTCTCTTGTTTTCTTTATCTCTCAAGTGGGATAAATGCTTTTCTATACCGCCAAGTTTGGTTTCGTATCTTTGAGTTAACATCAAAGTTATGATAGTCTCTTGTTCGCTTTATTTCCCAAGTGGGAAAAATATATATATTCCGCCAAGTTCAGTTGTGTACCTTTGAGTTATCATCCAAGCTATGGTAGTCTCTTTTAAAGCTCACTCAAAGTGTGTCTAATTCGCTTTATCTCCCAAGAGGGATAAATGCTTTTTGATCCCGCCATGTTCTGATTCGTATCTTTGAGTTATTATCCAAGTTATGATAGTCTCTTGTTCGTTTTATTTCCCAAGCGGGATAAAGTATTTTTGATTCCGAAAAGTTTGGTTTCGTATCTTTGAGCAATCATCCAAGTTATGATAGTCTCTTGTTCGCTTTATCTCCCAGGGGGGATAAAGTCTTTTCGATTTCGCCAAGTCTGGTTTCGTTTGTTTGAGTTATCATCCAAGATATAATAGTCTCTTTTCAAGCTTGCTCGAGGTGTGTCTTGTTTTCTTTATCTCCCAAGTGCGATAAATAATTTTCGATTCCGCCAAGTTCGGTTTCGTATATTTGAGTTTTAACCCAAGTTATGATAGTCTCTTGTTTTCTCTATCTCCCAAGTTGGATAAATGCTTTTCTATCCTGCCAAGTTCGTTTTCGTATCTTTGAGTTATCATCCAAGTTATGATAGTCTCTTGTTCGCTTTATTTCCTAAGTGGAATGAAGTTTTTAGATTCCGCCAAGTTCGATTTTGTACCTTTGAGTTATCATCCAAGCTATGGTAGTCTCTTTTCAAACACACTCCAAGTTTGTTTAATTCGCATTATCTCTCAAGAGGGATAAATCTTTTTCGTTCCCGCCAAGTTCGGTTTCGTATCTTTGAGTTATCATACAAGTTAATATAGTCTCTTGTTCGCTTTACTTCCCAAGTGGGATAAAGTCTCTTTGATTCCGACATGTCCGGTTTCGTATCTTTGAGCTATCATCCAAGTTATGATAGCCTCTTGTTTGCTTTATCTCCTAGGGGGATAAAGTCTTTTCGATTCTACCAAGTCCGGTTTCGTTTGTTTGAGTTATCATTCGTGTTATGATAGTCTCTTTTCAAGCTCATTCAAGGTGTGTCTTGTTTGATTTAACTCCCAAGTGGAAAAAAGGGTTTTCGATCCGACCATTTTCGGTTTCGTATCTTTGAGTTATCCAAGTTATGATAGTCTCTTGTTTGCTTTATCTCCCAAATGGGATAAATGCTTTTCTATCCCTCCAAGTTCGGTTTCGTATCTTTAAATTAACATCCAAGTTATGATAGTCTCTTGTTCGCTTTATTTCCCAAATGGGATAAAGTTTTTTTGATTCTGCCATGTTCGGTTGCGTACCTTTGAGTTATCATCCAAGCTACGGTAGTCTCTTTTCAAGCTCACTCCAAGTGTGTCTAATTCTCTTTATCTCTCAAGAGGTATAAATGTTTTTCGTTCCCGCCAAGTTCGGTTTCGTATCTTTGAGTTATCATCCAAGTTAATATAGTCTCTTGTTCGCTTTACTTCCCAAGTGGGACAAAGTCTCTTTGATTCCGACAATTCCGGTTTCGTATCTTTGAGCTATCATCCAAGTTATGATAGTCTCTTGTTCGCTTTATCTCCTAGGGGGATAAAGTCTTTTCGATTCTGCCAAGTCCGGTTTCGTTTGTTTGAGTTATCAATCGTGTTATGAAAGTCTATTTTCAAGATCTTCAAGGTGTGTCTTGTTTGATTTATCTCCCAAGTGGGAAAAATGCTTTTCGATCCCGCCATTTTCGGTTTCGAAACTTTGAGTTATCCAAGTTTTGATAATCTCTTGTTTGCTTTATCTCCCAAGTGGGATAAATGCTTTTCTATACCGCCAAGTTTGGTTACGTATCTTTGAGTTAACATCAAAGTTATGATAGTCTCTTGTTCGCTTTATTTCCCAAGTGGGAAAAAATTATATATTCCGCCAAGTTCGGCTGCGTACCTTTGAGTTATCATCCAAGCTATGGTAGTCTCTTTTAAAGCTCACTCAAAGTGTGACTAATTCGCTTTATCTCCCAAGAGGGATAAATGCTTTTTGATCCCGCCATGTTCGGATTCGTATCTTTGAGTTATCATCCAAGTTATTATAGTCTCTTGTTCGCTTTATTTCCAAAGCGGGATAAAGTATTTTTGATTCCGAAAAGTTCGGTTTCGTATCTTTGAGCAATCATCCAAGTTATGATAGTCTCTTGTTCGTTTTATCTCCCAGGGGGGATAAAGTCTTTTCGATTCCGCCAAGTCTGGTTTCGTTTATTTGAGTTATCATCCAAGATATAATAGTCTCTTTTCAAGCTTGCTCGAGGTGTGTCTTGTTTTCTTTATCTCCCAAGTGGGATAAATAATTTTCGATTCCGCCATGTTCGGTTTCGTATATTTGAGTTTTAACCCAAGTTATGATAGTCTCTTGTTTTCTCTATCTCCCAAGTTGGATAAATGCTTTTCTATCCTGCCAAGTTCGTTTTTGTATCTTTGAGTTATCATCTAAGTTATGATAGTCTCTTGTTCGCTTTATTTCCTAAGTGGAATGAAGTTTTTAGATTCCGCCAAGTTCGATTTTGTACCTTTGAGTTATCATCTAAGCTATGGTAGTCTCTTTTCAAACTCACTCAATGTTTGTTTAATTCGCATTATCTCTCAAGAGGGATAAATGTTTTTCGTTCCCGCCAAGTTCGGTTTCGTATCTTTGAGTTATCATCCAAGTTAATATAGTCTCTTGTTCCCTTTACTTCCCAAGTGGGATAAAGTCTCTTTGATTCCGACAAGTCCGGTTTCATATCTTTGAGCTATCATCCAAGTTATGATAGCCTCTTGTTCGCTTTATCTCCTAGGGGATAAAGTCTTTTCGATTCTACCAAGTCCGGTTTCGTTTGTTTGAGTTATCATTCGTGTTATGATAGTCTCTTTTCAAGCTCATTCAAGGTGTGTCTTGTTTGATTTAACTCCCAAGTGGGAAAAATGCTTTTCGATCCCGCCATTTTCGGTTTCGTATCTTTGAGTTATCCAAGTTATGATAGTCTCTTGTTTGCTTTATCTCCCAAATGGGATAAATGCTTTTCTATCCCTCAAAGTTCGGTTTCGTATCTTTAAATTAACATCCAAGTTATGATAGTCTCTTGTTCGCTTTATTTCCCAAATGGGATAAAGTTTTTTTGATTCTGCCATGTTCGGTTGCGTACCTTTGAGTTATCATCCAAGCTACGGTAGTCTCTTTTCAAGCTCACTCCAAGTGTGTCTAATTCTCTTTATCTCTCAAGAGGTATAAATGTTTTTCGTTCCCGCCAAGTTCGGTTTCGTATCTTTGAGTTATCATCCAAGTTAATATAGTCTCTTGTTCGCTTTACTTCCCAAGTGGGATAAAGTCTCTTTGATTCCGACAGGTCCGGTTTCGTATCTTTGAGCTATCATCCAAGTTATGATAGTCTCTTGTTTGCTTTATCTCCTAGGGTGATAAAGTCTTTTCGATTCTGCCAAGTCCGGTTTCGTTTGTTTGAGTTAGCAATCGTGTTATGAAAGTCTCTTTTCAAGCTCATTCAAGGTGTGTCTTGTTTGATTTATCTCCCAAGTGGGAAAAATGCTTTTCGATCCCGCCATTTTCGGTTTCGTAACTTTGAGTTATCCAAGTTATGATAGTCTCTTGTTTGCTTTATCTCCCAAGTGGGATAAATGCTTTTCTATACCGCCAAGTTTGGTTTCGTATCTTTGAGTTAACATCAAAGTTATGATAGTCTCTTGTTCGCTTTATTTCCCAAGTGGGAAAAAATATATATTCCGCCAAGTTCAGTTGTGTACCTTTGAGTTATCATCCAAGCTATGGTAGTCTCTTTTAAAGCTCACTCAAAGTGTGTCTAATTCGCTTTATCTCCCAAGAGGGATAAATGCTTTTTGATCCCGCCATGTTCTGATTCGTATCTTTGAGTTATTATCCAAGTTATGATAGTCTCTTGTTCGTTTTATTTCCCAAGCGGGATAAAGTATTTTTGATTCCGAAAAGTTCGGTTTCGTATCTTTGAGCAATCATCCAAGTTATGATAGTCTCTTGTTCGCTTTATCTCGCAGGGGGGATAAAGTCTTTTCGATTTCGCCAAGTCTGGTTTCGTTTGTTTGAGTTATCATCCAAGATATAATAGTCTCTTTTCAAGCTTGCTCGAGGTGTGTCTTGTTTTCTTTATCTCCCAAGTGGGATAAATAATTTTCGATTCCGCCAAGTTCGGTTTCGTATATTTGAGTTTTAACCCAAGTTATGATAGTCTCTTGTTTTCTCTATCTCCCAAGTTGGATAAATGCTTTTCTATCCTGCCAAGTTCGTTTTCGTATCTTTGAGTTATCATCCAAGTTATGATAGTCTCTTGTTCGCTTTATTTCCTAAGTGGAATGAAGTTTTTAGATTCCGCCAAGTTCGATTTTGTACCTTTGAGTTATCATCCAAGCTATGGTAGTCTCTTTTCAAACACACTCCAAGTTTGTTTAATTCGCATTATCTCTCAAGAGGGATATATGTTTTTCGTTCCCGCCAAGTTCGGTTTCGTATCTTTGAGTTATCATCCAAGTTAATATAGTCTCTTGTTCGCTTTACTTCCCAAGTGGGATAAAGTCTCTTTGATTCCGACATGTCCGGTTTCGTATCTTTGAGCTATCATCCAAGTTATGATAGCCTCTTGTTCGCTTTATCTCCTAGGGGGATAAAGTCTTTTCGATTCTACCAAGTCCGGTTTCGTTTGTTTGAGTTATCATTCGTGTTATGATAGTCTCTTTTCAAGCTCATTCAAGGTGTGTCTTGTTTTATTTAACTCCCAAGTGGGAAAAATGCTTTTCGATCCCGCCATTTTCGGTTTCGTATCTTTGAGTTATCCAAGTTATGATAGTCTCTTGTTTGCTTTATCTCCCAAATGGGATAAATACTTTTCTATCCCTCCAAGTTCGGTTTCGTATCTTTAAATTAACATCCAAGTTATGATAGTCTCTTGTTCGCTTTATTTCCCAAATGGGATAAAGTTTTTTTGATTCTGCCATGTTCGGTTGCGTACCTTTGAGTTATCATCCAAGCTACGGTAGTCTCTTTTCAAGCTCACTCCAAGTGTGTCTAATTCTCTTTATCTCTCAAGAGGTATAAATGTTTTTCGTTCCTGCCAAGTTCGGTTTCGTATCTTTGAGTTATCATCCAAGTTAATATAGTCTCTTGTTCGCTTTACTTCCCAAGTGGGACAAAGTCTCTTTGATTCCGACAATTCCGGTTTCGTATCTTTGAGCTATCATCCAAGTTATGATAGTCTCTTGTTCGCTTTATCTCCTAGGGGGATAAAGTCTTTTCGATTATGCCAAGTCCAGTTTCGTTTGTTTGAGTTATCAATCGTGTTATGAAAGTCTATTTTCAAGATCTTCAAGGTGTGTCTTGTTTGATTTATCTCCCAAGTGGGAAAAATGCTTTTCGATCCCGCCATTTTCGGTTTCGAAACTTTGAGTTATCCAAGTTTTGATAATCTCTTGTTTGCTTTATCTCCCAAGTGGGATAAATGCTTTTCTATACCGCCAAGTTTAGTTTCGTATCTTTGAGTTAAAATCAAAGTTATGATAGTCTCTTGTTCGCTTTATTTCCCAAGTGGGAAAAAAATATATATTCCGCCAAGTTCGGTTGCGTACCTTTGAGTTATCATCCAAGCTATGGTAGTCTCTTTTAAAGCTCACTCAAAGTGTGTCTAATTCGCTTTATCTCCCAAGAGGGATAAATGCTTTTTGATCCCGCCATGTTCTGATTCGTATCTTTGAGTTATTATCCAAGTTATGATAGTCTCTTGTTCGTTTTATTTCCCAAGCGGGATAAAGTATTTTTGATTCCGAAAAGTTCGGTTTCGTATCTTTGAGCAATCATCCAAGTTATGATAGTCTCTTGTTCGCTTTATCTCCCAGGGGGGATAAAGTCTTTTCGATTTCGCCAAGTCTGGTTTCGTTTGTTTGAGTTATCATCCAAGATATAATAGTCTCTTTTCAAGCTTGCTCGAGGTGTGTCTTGTTTTCTTTATCTCCCAAGTGGGATAAATAATTTTCGATTCCGCCAAGTTCGGTTTCGTATATTTGAGTTTTAACCCAAGTTATGATAGTCTCTTGTTTTCTCTATCTCCCAAGTTGGATAAATGCTTTTCTATCCTGCCAAGTTCGTTTTCGTATCTTTGAGTTATCATCCAAGTTATGATAGTCTCTTCTTCGCTTTATTTCCTAAGTGGAATGAAGTTTTTAGATTCCACCAAGTTCGATTTTGTACCTTTGAGTTATCATCCAAGCTATGGTAGTCTCTTTTCAAACACACTCCAAGTTTGTTTAATTCGCATTATCTCTCAAGAGGGATAAATGTTTTTCGTTCCCGCCAATTCGGTTTCGTATCTTTGAGTTATCATCCAAGTTAATATAGTCTCTTGTTCGCTTTACTTCCCAAGTGGGATAAAGTCTCTTTGATTCCGACATGTCCGGTTTCGTATCTTTGAGCTATCATCCAAGTTATGATAGCCTCTTGTTCGCTTTATCTCCTAGGGGGATAAAGTCTTTTCGATTCTACCAAGTCCGGTTTCGTTTGTTTGAGTTATCATTCGTGTTATGATAGTCTCTTTTCAAGCTCATTCAAGGTGTGTCTTGTTTGATTTAACTACCAAGTGGGAAAAATGCTTTTCGATCCCGCCATTTTCGGTTTCGTATCTTTGAGTTATCCAAGTTATGATAGTCTCTTGTTTTCTTTATCTCCCAAATGGGATAAATGCTTTTCTATCCCTCCAAGTTCGGTTTCGTATCTTAAAATTAACATCCAAGTTATGATAGTCTCTTGTTCGCTTTATTTCCCAAATGGGATAAAGTTTTTTTGATTCTGCCATGTTCGGTTGCGTACCTTTGAGTTATCATCCAAGCTACGGTAGTCTCTTTTCAAGCTCACTCCAAGTGTGTCTAATTCTCTTTATCTCTCAAGAGGTATAAATGTTTTTTGTTCCCGCCAAGTTCGGTTTCGTATCTTTGAGTTATCATCCAAGTTAATATAGTCTCTTGTTCGCTTTACTTCCCAAGTGGGACAAAGTCTCTTTGATTCCGACAATTCCGGTTTCTTATCTTTGAGCTATCATCCAAGTTATGATAGTCTCTTGTTCGCTTTATCTCCTAGGGGGATAAAGTCTTTTCGATTCTGCCAAGTCCAGTTTCGTTTGTTTGAGTTATCAATCGTGTTATGAAAGTCTATTTTCATGATCTTCAAGGTGTGTCTTGTTTGATTTATCTCCCAAGTGGGAAAAATGCTTTTCGATCCCGCAATTTTCGGTTTCAAAACTTTGAGTTATCCAAGTTTTGATAATCTCTTGTTTGCTTTATCTCCCAAGTGGGATAAATGCTTTTCTATACCGCCAAGTTTGGTTTCGTATCTTTGAGTTAAAATCAAAGTTATGATAGTCTCTTGTTCGCTTTATTTCCCAAGTGGCAAAAAAATATATATTCCGCCAAGTTCGGTTGCGTACCTTTGAGTTATCATCCAAGCTATGGTAGTCTCTTTTTAAGCTCACTCAAAGTGTGACTAATTCGCTTTATCTCCCAAGAGGGATAAATGCTTTTTGATCCCGTCATGTTCGGATTCGTATCTTTGAGTTATCATCCAAGTTATTATAGTCTCTTGTTCGCTTTATTTCCCAAGTGGGATAAAGTATTTTTGATTCCGAAAAGTTCGGTTTCGTATCTTTGAGCAATCATCCAAGTTATGATAGTCTCTTGTTCGTTTTATCTCCCAGGGGGGATAAAGTCTTTTCGATTCCGCCAAGTCTGGTTTCGTTTATTTGAGTTATCATCCAAGATATAATAGTCTCTTTTCAAGCTTGCTCGAGGTGTGTCTTGTTTTCTTTATCTCCCAAGTGGGATAAATAATTTTCGATTCCGCCAAGTTCGGTTTCGTATATTTGAGTTTTAACCCAAGTTATGATAGTCTCTTGTTTTCTCTATCTCCCAAGTTGGATAAATGCTTTTCTATCCTGCCAAGTTCGTTTTCGTATCTTTGAGTTATTATCTAAGTTATGACAGTCTCTTGTTCACTTTATTTCCTAAGTGGAATGAAGTTTTTAGATTCTGCCAAGTTCGATTTTGTACCTTTGAGTTATCATCTAAGCTATGGTAGTCTCTTTTCAAACTCACTCAAAGTTTGTTTAATTCGCATTATCTCTCAAGAGGGATAAATTTTTTTCGTTCCCGCCAAGTTCGGTTTCGTATCTTTGAGTTATCATCCAAGTTAATATAGTCTTTTGTTCGCTTTACTTCCCAAGTGGGATAAAGTCTCTTTGATTCCGACAAGTCCGGTTTCGTATCTTTGAGCTACCATCCAAGTTATGATAGCCTCTTGTTCGCTTTATCTCTTAGGGGGATAAAGTCTTTTCGATTCTACCAAGTCCGGTTTCGTTTGTTTGAGTTATCATTCGTGTTATGATAGTCTCTTTTCAAGCTCATTCAAGGTGTGTCTTGTTTGATTTAACTCCCAAGTGGGAAAAATGCTTTTCGATCCCGCCATTTTCGGTTTCGTATCTTTGAGTTATCCAAGTTATTATAGTCTCTTGTTTGCTTTATCTCCCAAATGGGATAAATGCTTTTCTATCCCTCCAAGTTCGGTTTCGTATCTTTAAATTAACATCCAAGTTATGATAGTCTCTTGTTCGCTTTATTTCCCAAATGGGATAAAGTTTTTTTGATTCTGCCATGTTCGGTTGCGTACCTTTGAGTTATCATCCAAGCTACGGTAGTCTCTTTTCAAGCTCACTCCAAGTGTGTCTAATTCTCTTTATCTCTCAAGAGGTATAAATGTTTTTCGTTCCCGCCAAGTTCGGTTTCGTATCTTTGAGTTATCATCCAAGTTAATATAGTCTCTTGTTCGCTTTACTTCCCAAGTGGGATAAAGTCTCTTTGATTCCGACAGGTCCGGTTTCGTATCTTTGAGGTATCATCCAAGTTATGATAGTCTCTTGTTTGCTTTATCTCATAGGGGGATAAAGTCTTTTCGATTCTGCCAAGTCCGGTTTCGTTTGTTTGAGTTAGCAATCGTGTTATGAAAGTCTCTTTTCAAGCTCATTCAAGGTGTGTCTTGTTTGATTTATCTCCCAAGTGGGAAAAATGCTTTTCGATCCCGCCATTTTCGGTTTCGTAACTTTGAATTATCCAAGTTATGATAGTCTCTTGTTTGCTTTATCTCCCAAGTGGGATAAATTCTTTTCTATACCGCCAAGTTTGGTTTCGTATCTTTGAGTTAACATCAAAGTTATGATAGTCTCTTGTTCGCTTTATTTCCCAAGTGGGAAAAAAATATATATTCCGCCAAGTTCAGTTGTGTACCTTTGAATTATCATCCAAGCTATGGTAGTCTCTTTTAAAGCTCACTCAAAGTGTGTCTAATTCGCTTTATCTCCCAAGAGGGATAAATGCTTTTTGATCCCGCCATGTTCTGATTCGTATCTTTGAGTTATTATCCAAGTTATGATAGTCTCTTGTTCGTTTTATTTCCCAAGTGGGATAAAGTATTTTTGATTCCGAAAAGTTCGGTTTCGTATCTTTGAGCAATCATCCAAGTTATGATAGTCTCTTGTTCGCTTTATCTCCCAGGGGGGATAAAGTCTTTTCTATTTCGCCAAGTCTGGTTTCGTTTGTTTGAGTTATCATCCAAGATATAATAGTCTCTTTTCAAGCTTGCTCGAGGTGTGTCTTGTTTTCTTTATCTCCCAAGTGGGATAAATAATTTTCGATTCCGCCAAGTTCGGTTTCGTATATTTGAGTTTTAAACCAAGTTATGATAGTCTCTTGTTTTCTCTATCTCCCAAGTTGGATAAATGCTTTTCTATCCTGCCAAGTTCGTTTTCGTATCTTTGAGTTATCATCCAAGTTATGATAGTCTCTTGTTCGCTTTATTTCCTAAGTGGAATGAAGTTTTTAAATTCCGCCAAGTTCGATTTTGTACCTTTGAGTTATCATCTAAGCTATGGTAGTCTCTTTTCAAACTCACTCCAAGTTTGTTTAATTCACATTATCTCTCAAGAGGGATAAATGTTTTTCGTTCCCGCCAAGTTTGGTTTCGTATCTTTGAGTTATCATCCAAGTTAATATAGTCTCTTGTTCCCTTTACTTCCCAAGTGAGATAAAGTCTCTTTGATTCCGACAAGTCCGGTTTCGTATCTTTGAGCTATCATCCAAGTTATGATAGCCTCTTGTTCTCTTTATCTCCTAGGGGGATAAAGTCTTTTCGATTCTACCAAGTCCGGTTTCGTTTGTTTGAGTTATCATTCGTGTTATGATAGTCTCTTTTCAAGCTCATTCAAGGTGTGTCTTGTTTGATTTAACTTCCAAGTGGGAAAAATGCTTTTCGATCCCGCCATTTTCGGTTTCGTATCTTTGAGTTATCCAAGTTATGATAGTCTCTTGTTTGCTTTATCTCCCAAATGGGATAAATGCTTTTCTATCCCTCCAAGTTCGGTTTCGTATCTTTAAATTAACATCCAAGTTATGATAGTCTCTTGTTCTCTTTATTTCCCAAATGGGATAAAGTTTTTTTGATTCTGCCATGTTCGGTTGTGTACCTTTGAGTTATCATCCAAGCTACGGTAGTCTCTTTTCAAGCTCACTCCATGTGTGTCTAATTCGCTTTATCTCTCAAGAGGTATAAATGTTTTTCGATCCCGGTAAGTTCGGTTTCGTATCTTTGAGTTATCATCTAAGTTATGATAGTCTCTTGTTCGGTTTATTTCCCATGTGGGATAAAGTCTTTTTGATTCCGACAATTCCGGTTTCGTATCTTTGAGCTATCATCCAAGTTATGATAGTCTCTTGTTCGCTTTATCTCCTAGGGGGATAAAGTCTTTTCGATTCTGCCAAGTCCGGTTTCATTTGTTTGAGTTATCAATCGTGTTATGAAAGTCTATTTTCAAGCTCTTCAAGGTGTGTCTTGTTTGATTTATCTCCCAAGTGGGAAATATGCTTTTCGATCCCGCCATTTTCGGTTTCGAAACTTTGAGTTATCCAAGTTATGATAGCCTCTTTTTTGCTTTATCTCCCAAGTGGGATAAATGCTTTTCTATACCGCCAAGTTTGGTTTCGTATCTTTGAGTTAACATCAAAGTTATGATAGTCTCTTGTTCGCTTTATTTCCCAAGTGGGAAAAAAATATATATTCCGCCAAGTTCGGTTGCGTACCTTTGAGTTATCATCCAAGCTATGGTAGTCTCTTTTAAAGCTCACTCAAAGTGTGACTAATTCGCTTTATCTCCCAAGAGGGATAAATGCTTTTTGATCCCGCCATGTTCGGATTCGTATCTTTGAGTTATCATCCAAGTTATGATAGTCTCTTGTTCGCTTTATTTCCCAAGTGGGATAAAGTATTTTTGATTCCGAAAAGTTTGGTTTCGTATCTTTGAGCAATCATCCAAGTTATGATAGTCTCTTGTTCGCTTTATCTCCCAGGGGGGATAAAGTCTTTTCGATTCCGCCATGTCTGGTTTCGTTTATTTGAGTTATCATCCAAGATATAATAGTCTCTTTTCAAGCTTGCTCGAGGTGTGTCTTGTTTTCTTTATCTCCCAAGTGGAATAAATAATTTTCGATTCCGCCAAGTTCGGTTTCGTATATTTGAGTTTTAACCCAATTATGATAGTCTCTTGTTTTCTCTATCTCCCAAGTTGGATAAATGCTTTTCTATCCTGCCAAGTTCGTTTTCGTATCTTTGAGTTATCATCCAAGTTATGATAGTCTCTTGTTCGCTTTATTTCCCAAGTGGGATAAAGTATTTTTGATTCCGAAAAGTTTGGTTTCGTATCTTTGAGCAATCATCTAAGTTATGATAGTCTCTTGTTCGCTTTATCTCCCAGGGGGGATAAAGTCTTTTCGATTCCGCCAAGTCTGGTTTCGTTTATTTGAGTTATCATCCAAGATATAATAGTCTCTTTTCAAGCTTGCTCGAGGTGTGTCTTGTTTTCTTTATCTCCCAAGTGGTATAAATAATTTTCGATTCCGCCAAGTTCGGTTTCGTATATTTGAGTTTTAACCCAATTATGATAGTCTCTTGTTTTCTCTATCTCCCAAGTTGGATAAATGCTTTTCTATCCTGCCAAGTTCGTTTTCGTATCTTTGAGCTATCATCCAAGTTATGATAGCCTCTTGTTCGCTTTATCTCCTAGGTGGATAAAGTCTTTTCGATTCTACCAAGTCCAGTTTCGTTTGTTTGAGTTATCATTCGTGTTATGATAGTCTCTTTTCAAGCTCATTCAAGGTGTGTCTTGTTTGATTTAACTCCCAAGTGGGAAAAATGCTTTTCGATCCCGCCATTTTCAGTTTCGTATCTTTGAGTTATCCAAGTTATGATAGTCCCTTATTTGCTTTATCTCCCAAATGGGATAAATTCTTTTTTATCCCTCCAAGTTCGGTTTCGTATCTTTAAATTAACATCCAAGTTATGATAGTCTCTTGTTCGCTTTATTTCCCAAGTGGGAAAAAATATATATTCCGCCAAGTTCGGTTGCGTACCTTTGAGTTATCATCCAAGCTATGGTAGTCTCTTTTAAAGCTCACTCAAAGTGTGACTAATTCGCTTTATCTCCCCAGAGGGATAAATGCTTCTTGATCCCGCCATGTTCGGATTCGTATCTTTGAGTTATCATCCAAGTTATGATAGTCTCTTGTTCGCTTTATTTCCCAAGTTGGATAAAGTATTTTTGATTCCGAAAAGTTCGGTTTCGTATCTTTGATGAGTTATCCAAGTTATGATAGTATCTTGTTCGGTTTATTTCCCATGTGGGATAAAGTCTTTTTGATTCCGACAATTCCGGTTTCGTATCTTTGAGCTATCATCCAAGTTATGATAGTCTCTTGTTCGCTTTATCTCCTAGGGGGATAAAGTCTTTTCGATTCTGCCAAGTCCGGTTTCGTTTGTTTGAGTTATCAATCGTGTTATGAAAGTCTATTTTCAATCTCTTCAAGGTGTGTCTTGCTTGATTTATCTCCCAACTTGGAAAAATGCTTTTCGATTCCGCCATTTTCGGTTTCGAAACTTTGAGTTATCCAAGTTATGATAGTCTCTTGTTTGCTTTATCTCCCAAGTGGGATAAAATCTTTTCTATACCTCCAAGTTTGTTTTCTTATCTTTGAGTTAACATCAAAGTTATGATAGTCTCTTGTTCGCTTTATTTCCCAAGTGGGAAAAAATATATATTCCGCCAAGTTCGGTTGCGTACCTTTGAGTTATCATCCAAGCTATGGTAGTCTCTTTTAAAGCTCACTCAAAGTGTGACTAATTCGCTTTATCTCCCAAGAGGGATAAATGCTTTTTGATCCCGCCATGTTCGGATTCGTATCTTTGAGTTATCATCCAAGTTATGATAGTCTCTTGTTCGCTTTATTTCCCAAGTGGGATAAAGTATTTTTGATTCCGAAAAGTTAGGTTTCGTATCTTTGAGCAATCATCCAAGTTATGATAGTCTCTTGTTCGCTTTATCTCCCAGGGGGGATAAAGTCTTTTCGATTCCGCCAAGTCTGGTTTCGTTTATTTGAGTTATCATCCAAGATATAATAGTCTCTTTTCAAGCTTGCTCGAGGTGTGTCTTGTTTTCTTTATCTCCCAAGTGGGATAAATAATTTTCGATTCCGCCAAGTTCGGTTTCGTATATTTGAGTTTTAACCTAAGTTATGATAGTCTCTTGTTTTCTCTATCTCCCAAGTTGGATAAATGCTTTTCTATCCTGCCAAGTTCGTTTTCGTATCTTTGAGTTATCATCCAAGTTATGATAGTCTCTTGTTCGCTTTATTTCCTAAGTGGAATGAAGTTTTTAGATTCCGCCAAGTTCGATTTTGTACCTTTGATTTATCATCTAAGCTATGGTAGTCTCTTTTCAAACTCACTCCAAGTTTTTTTAATTCGCATTATCTCTCAAGAGGGATAAATGTTTTTCGTTCCCGCCAAGTTCGGTTTCGTATCTTTGAGTTATTATCCAAGTTAATATAGTCTCTTGTTCGCTTTACTTCCCAAGTGGGATAAAGTCTCTTTGATTCCGACTTGTCCGGTTTCGTATCTTTGAGCTATCATCCAAGTTATGATAGCCTCTTGTTCGCTTTATCTCCTAGGGGGATAAAGTCTTTTCGATTCTACCAAGTCCGGTTTCGTTTGTTTGAGTTATCATTCGTGTTATGATAGTCTCTTTTCAAGCTCATTCAAGGTGTGTCTTGTTTGATTTAACTTCCAAGTGGGCAAAATGCTTTTCGATCCCGCCATTTTCGGTTTCGTATCTTTGAGTTATCCAAGTTATGATAGTCTCTTGTTTGCTTTATATCCCAAATGGGATAAATGCTTTTCTATCCCTCCAAGTTCGGTTTCGTATCTTTAAATTAACATCCAAGTTATGATAGTCTCTTGTTCTCTTTATTTCCCAAATGGGATAAAGTTTTTTTGATTCTGCCATGTTCGGTTGTGTACCTTTGAGTTATCATCCAAGCTACGGTAGTCTCTTTTCAAGCTCACTCCATGTGTGTCTAATTCTCTTTATCTCTCAAGAGGTATAAATGTTTTTCGATCCCGCTAAGTTCGGTTTCGTATCTTTGTGTTATCATCTAAGTTTTGATAGTCTCTTGTTCGGTTTATTTCCCATGTGGGATAAAGTCTTTTTGATTCCGACAATTCCGGTTTCGTATCTTTGAGCTATCATCCAAGTTATGATAGTCTCTTGTTCGCTTTATTTCCCAAGTGGGATAAAGTATTTTTGATTCTGAAAAGTTCGGTTTCGTATCTTTGAGCAATCATCCAAGTTATGATAGTCTCTTGTTCGCTTTATCTCCCAGGGGGGATAAAGTCTTTTCGATTCCGCCAAGTCTGGTTTCGTTTATTTGAGTTATCATCCAAGATATAATAGTCTCTTTTCAAGCTTGCTCGAGGTGTGTCTTGTTTTCTTTATCTCCCAAGTGGGATAAATAATTTTCGATTCCGCCAAGTTTGGTTTCGTATATTTGAGTTTTAACCCAAGTTATGATAGTCTCTTGTTTTCTCTATCTCCCAAGTTGGATAAATGCTTTTCTATCCCACCAAGTTCGTTTTCGTATCTTTGAGTTATCATCCAAGTTATGATAGTCTCTTGTTCGCTTTATTTCCTAAGTGGAATGAAGTTTTTAGATTCCGCCAAGTTCGATTTTGTACCTTTGAGTTAAGGAAGTGTTTGCTGTTCTGTGAATTGAAGGCTTTCGAGACAACGTTCAGTGGTACGATCGGTGTTCCAGCTGAGTTGAAGATTGATAGAAGGTTTCAAGGAAAAACCAGCTGGGTTTTCCTTCAAGAACGGGCTTTTTCTTGAGGGTTTGTTAGTCACGTTTACAAGTCAGATTCATCCGCAACGAGAGTTTTGGAAATCGGGGACTTCGCAAATAGGTCGTGGAACCGGTGAATTGATTGTCTAACTTGCAGGGAATCTTGATTGGGCTCAGATCAAGTGGAGGTTGATACAATAGGAAATTCTAGGTGTTTAGAATTCTGGTGTTTGTATTGCAACCTTGTAATCGACGGATTCAGCAATTTTGATATAAGAATTCTCAATTTCGATTTGAAATTGAGAGGGAGACGTACCCACACGC
Organism: Lathyrus aphaca; assembly: GCA_963966055.1. Classification (NCBI taxonomy): domain Eukaryota; kingdom Viridiplantae; phylum Streptophyta; class Magnoliopsida; order Fabales; family Fabaceae; genus Lathyrus; species Lathyrus aphaca. The sequence continues at coordinate 401,377,352 of OZ014521.1, read as the reverse complement.
GAGGACGAACGTGGGGAACTTCCTTACCAAATCTCGGCGTATCGTATCTCTTCTCTATCTCTATTTACGTTTTAATTTGTTTTTCGATTCATTGGAAATAGCTTTAGTGATAGGTGCATTAAACTGTTTTACATATTGTGTGTTTAATCCTTTATCATCGCAATCGTAAAATCCAGCACGTTATCGCTTGTCTGGTCCTCTAGTGGCCAGTTCAGAATAGACGCTTGTTTATTCGGGACCTTCATTTCCGTAATTCTTTGAAAACTCTGAAAAAAGTTTTAAATCCTTGAAATCAAGGAGGTGATCCATTCACCCCCCCTCTAGATCACTCGCCACAGCGTCTAACAAGTGGTATCAGAGCACCGGTTCGCTGGTGCTTTGTGGCTGCCTGTAACGTTATGGATTCTGAACCAAAGGGGGCGTACAATAGAGCTCCTGTTTTCAATGGTGAAAATTATGGCTACTGGAAAGACTGCATGCATGTACATATAAATTCTGTTGATAGGCGCGTATGGGCTGCCATTCAAAATGGTCCTTTTCAAATTACCATGATGAATGAGGCAGGTGCCATAGTACCTAAACCAGAAGATGATTGGGATGAAAAAGATGAAAAAAAGTGGTCAAGTGATTGGAGAGCTCGAAATATGCTAATTTCAACACTTAGTGCAGATGAGTATTATCGAGTTTCCCATTGCACGACAGCTAAAGAAATGTGGGATGCTTTAGAAATTGCACATGAAGGTACAACTGAAGTAAAACAGTCCCGCATTAACACACTTAATCAAGAGTTCGAACTCTTTCGCATGAAACAAGGAGAATCTATTCCCGACATGCAAAAGAGATTTGTTCATCTCATTAATCGTTTGAATGCACTTGGAAAACCTGTTTCCAATGATATTGCTACTAATAAAATTCTGAGATGTCTTAGCAGGGAATGGCAACCTAAAGTGATAGCTATCAAGGAAGCCAATGATCTAACGACACTCACAATGACTACATTTTTTGGAAAGCTGGAGGAACATCAGCAAGAACTAGAAAGTCTAGAAAAGTTTGAAAACAAAAGTAAAAAGGGAAAGGAGAAGAATAAAGACAAAGAGGGTGAGAAGAGGCCTATAGCTCTTGTGGCTTCTAACTCAAAGTCCTCACAAAAAGAGCTAAGCAACAATGAGTCAAGTAGTGACGAAGATTCCGGTGACGAAGAAATGGGACTTTTTGTTAGGAAATATAATAGATTCATTCGAAAGAATGGAATCAAGCATTCCGACAAAAATCTCATAAATTTTAGAAGATGGTCTATGGATTCAAAACAGGAAGAGATTAAGAAGAATAGAGAAAGAGGGTCTTGCTTTAATTGTGGCAAGTCCGGACATTATAAAACGGATTGTCCTTTAAAGAAAAAGGATAAAGGAAAAGCTCCACCAAGAAGGTATAATAATAAGCAAAGAAGAGCTTACATTGCTTGGGAGAGTGATAGTGATTTATCAAGTACACAATGCACAAGTGATAGCGATGAAACCGCAAATTTGTGTCTTATGGCTCACACCAAAAATCACTCCCACCATAAGAAGAAAAGTGATGATAAAAAGGTAAAACAAGCTTATTATAACAACTTCTCTTCCATGTCTTTTTCTGAATTGAAAGTAGCTTTTGAAAAACTGCATAATGAAGCTAAAGAAGCATTTAAAAGGTTAGCTTCCAATAAAAGAATTTTTTCATACTTGGAAGGTAAAGTACAATATGCTGAAAAAGATTTAGAATGCTTGAAAGCTAGTATTACAGAAAATTCAAAAGCTATTGATATTGATGGTTGTAGTAAAATTAGGCATTGTGAAAGGTGCCACATTTGGCAACAAGAGGTCATCTCTCTTAAAGCCAAATTGGAAAAAGCCTTGCAACCTAAGATTACTTATGCCGTTGATACTAGGTTGTTCAAAAAGTCATTAAATCCTCCATATGCAAAATATTTTTTTGTTCCAAAGGATTTAAGGACCAATAGTAAACATCATCATTATCGTAGTGTTTGTCATTATTGTTGTCATGCTGGCCATACCATTGAGAAATGCAAGTTTAGAAGATTTCTTGTGCCTAAAGGCATTTATCAATGGAAGCCTAAAGACAACCATGTTATCACTTACCCACTTGGACCCAATAAAAATTGGGTACCTACCTCTCTCTTTTGATATTGTAGGATGAGTGTCTTGCATCCATGGAAAGAAGATGGTTTCTGGACAACGGGTGTTCAAGGCACATGACGGGTGACATGTCACTTTTTATTGACTTCAAAGCAAAGAAAAAGGGGTATGTTACTTATGGAGACAATAACAAAGGAGCAATACTTGGTAAAGGTAGTGTAGGTAATCCCTCTACCACTACTATTTCTGATGTACATCTTGTAGAGGGACTTAAACACAATTTGTTAAGTATAAGTCAACTATGCGACAAAGGCTATAAAGTGTCTTTCACAAAAACATGTTGCAAAATTGAACATACCGAACAAAATGTTGTGTTTAAGGGTGTAAGAGTAAACAATATATATATGCTTGATCTTTTGAGTGTTTCCTTAACAAGCACTAAATGTCTAGTGGCCTTAAATGATGATTCATGGCTATGGCATAAACGCTTAGCGCATGTTAATTTCGATTTGCTTAACAAGGTTGTATCCAAGGATCTAGTAGTAGGTCTTCCAAAAATAAAGTTTTCAAAAGACCACCTATGTGATGCTTGCCAAATGGGAAAACAAACAAGGGTCTCTTTTAAATCTAAAAATATAATTTCAACTTCAAGACCCCTTGAGCTTCTCCATATGGATCTCTTTGGACCATCTAGGACAAAGAGCTTAGGTGGAAACTATTATGGTTTCGTAATAGTAGATGACTACTCTAGATTCACTTGGACTATATTCCTTCATAGCAAAGATGAAACTTTTTCTGCTTTCAAAAGCTTTGCAAAGCTGTCCCAAAATAAAATGAATTCTAAAATAGTTACAATCCGAAGCGATCATGGAGGTGAATTTCAAAACCATCTCTTTGATAAGTTTTGTGACAAGTATGGCATTGGGCATAACTTTTCAGCTCCTCGAACTCCACAACAAAACAGTGTTGTGGAACGCAAAAATCGAGTTTTAGAGGAATTGGTAAGAACAAGCTCAATGAGGGTGGATTACCAAAATACTTTTGGGTCGATGCAATTAGTATGTCTTGTTATGTTCTAAATAGGATTTTAATTCGTCCTATTTTGAATAAAACCCCTTATGAAATTTTAAAAGGTAGAAAGCCCAACTTGTCTCATCTTCATGTGTTCGGTTGTAAATGTTTTGTTTTGAACAACGGTAAAGAAAATCTTGGGAAGTTTGATGCTAAAGCTGATGAAGGTATTTTTCTTGGTTACTCTCAATCAAGCAAAGCATATAGAGTGTATAATAGGCGTTTACTTTCTGTTGAAGAATCTGTCCATGTCTCTTTTGATGAGTCTTACCCAAAAATTGTCAGAAAAGGTATCTCTTTTAATTACGCAGGTGTATCTATAGAAGACATACTCAAAGAAGCTGGTTCGGAAATTGATCAATCTGAAGCGGTTGCTATTGAGAAGGAGGAAGATACATGTCATGAAAAAGATAAAGAGGAAGGAACATATGAAGTGAAGGACCTTCCACCAGCTTGGAAATCCTCTAAAGACCACCCAATAGACAATATATTGGGAGACATTTCAAAGGGAGTGTTGACTCGTTCTAAGATAAGTAATTTTTGTTCTCACTTCGCTTTTGTATCACAAGTGGAACCTAAAAATGCTAAAGAGGCCTTGGTTGATGAATTTTGGCTAATGGCCATGCAAGAAGAGCTAAATCAATTTAAAAGAAATGACGTTTGGGAACTTGTCCCTCGTCCGCGAGATCATCACATCATAGGTACTAAGTGGGTTTTTAGGAATAAACTTGATGAAAGCGGAGTGATAACTAGAAACAAGGCACGCTTGGTAGCACAAGGGTATAACATAGAGGAGGGCATAGATTATGAGGAGACTTATGCTCCAGTTGCTTGCCTTGAAGCTATACGTCTTTTGCTTGCCTATGCATGTTCTATGAATTTCAAGCTTTACCAAATGGACGTAAAGAGTGCGTTCTTAAATGGTGTTATAAATGAAGAAGTATATGTTTCACAACCTCCCGGTTTTGAAAATTCTAAATATCTAGATCATGTTTACAAATTAAAGCGGGCTTTATATGATCTTAAGCAAGCACCTCGTATGTGGTACGAAAGACTTAGCAAATTTCTACTTGATCATGGATATTCTAGAGGTAAAGTGGATAATACACTCTTCATTAAACACAAAGGAAAGCATATTCTTTTATTCCAAGTTTATGTAGACGATATAATTTTTGGTTCAACTAACATACATTTGGTCGAAGAATTTTCTAATGTTATGCAGGGTGAGTTTGAGATGAGTCTCATGGGGGAGTTGAACTAATTTTTAGGCCTCCAAATAAAGCAACTTGATGAAGGTACAACAGTATGTCAAACAAAATACTGTAGAGAGTTGCTCAAGCGTTTTGGAATGAATAATTCTAAATCAATTGACACCCCTAAGCCTACCAACGGAAACTTGGACAAAGATGAACATGGTAAGTGCGTTGATGTCAAAAGGTATAGAGGTATGATTGGGTCTCTCTTGTATCTTACTGCTTCTAGACCGGACATCATGTTTAGTGTGTGTATGTGTGCAAGATATCAATCAAATCCTAAGGAATCTCACTTAAAATCAGTCAAGCGTATATTTAGGTATCTTAATCGAACACCTAAATACGGGCTTTGGTATTCCAAAGGAAGTGATTGCAGCTTAGTAGGTTATTCTGATTCTGATTTTTCTGGTTGCAAATCAGATAGGAAAAGCACTAGTGACACATGTCATCTGTTTTCAAATTCTTTGATAAGTTGGCATAGTAAAAAGCAAGTATTCGTAGCTCTGTCTACTGCAGAAGCTGAGTATGTCGCAGCCGGTAGGTGTTGTGCTCAAATTCTGTGGCTAAGACAACAACTACAAGACTTTGACATTGAACTTAAACGTATTCCAATTAAATGTGACAACACTAGTGCCATTAATCTCACTAAGAATCCTGTTTTACACTCACGCACCAAACATATTGAGATTAGACATCACTTCATTCACGATCATGTTGAAAAAGGAGATGTTGTGTTCGAGCATGTTGATACTAAAAATCAACTTGCTGACATTTTCACTAAACCTTTGGCAACTGAACCGTTCTTCAACATCCGTCGTGAATTAGGGATTCTTGATCTCTCCGCATTGGTGTCTTAAGTTTGATTGATGTTGTTACTATTTATCTCATCGTATTTGTTAAGATTGTAGCCTTCACTCATACCTCATGAGTATACTACGTCGTAGGTAATATTGTTCCTCTCTTCACTTTGTTAATAGTATATGATCAATGTATGTTTGAGAATTGATTACTTGTTTTCATGAACTTATTTTCAATTGAATGTTTGAACATTGATGTTGTTATTTGTAAAGTATTCTTAAGCATGTATACAATGTTGTGATTCATTCTACTGCATAATGGTTGTTTTGCATAGTCATTGGTGTGTCAATTCTTGCAATAACCACTGAAATTTCAAATTTTCGCATATTGAATCGATCCCAACCTTCTTGAATCGATTCATGTTGATTTTATTTTAATTTCTATCAAACCAGTTACAGTATGTATTGATTCATAGATCTTGCATCGATTCATTGTCATCTGTAATTCAAAAATTCGCATAATGAATCGATCCCAGTCTACTCGAATCGATTCATGTTGTTTTATTTTAAATTCCTTTCAAACCAGTTACAGTATGTATTGATTCATAGTGTCTTGAATCGATACATGCCATTCTGCCTTTTAAAATTTTTCGTGAAATGAATCGATACATACATGGATGAATCAATTCATCCTGGCGCAAATTCAGTTTATTTTTTAATGAATCGACACATCAGCAACTGCCATGACATTTGTATCAGTTACAAAACCCCATTATGTCTCTCCCATTATCTCATTTGCATCATTTCCTTCATTTGCATCAAACCCTAACTTTCACAAAAACCCATCTTCTCTCAAACCCTAATCTTCCACCATGCCTCCAAGAGTTTTGATTCCAAGAGAAAGAGCAAAACGAAAAGGCAAGGAACCCGTTGGGTCTTCTCATCAGGCTGCAATTCCTGAAATTCCTCCATCCGGGACTGCAATTGTTCATCCGGCTATTATTGAAGAATTTGAAGCTTCCTTTAAATCAAGGTTAGTAATGAAACCACATGTTTTCGATCCTAGTGATGTTCGTACTCTATGTTTGGAAGAAGTTGCGGATTTAATCGACGCACAAAGTCTTGGATCCTTTTTATCTGTTAAAGATGAGTATCATGAAGATTTTATTCGTGCTTTCTATGCTGGTGTGAAAACTGGAAAAGGTTATCTGTTTAAGTGTTCAATTGGAACAAGAACTTATCTTTTTGAGGCGGGTGACTGATCTACAGTGTTCAGTTTGCCATCTGTGCAGCCTGAATTGCAGATGTGGCATGACCAGAATTTTGAACCACAGTTTAAGTTGAAGGAATATTGTGCATCCATCTCTAAATTGGAGCAACCTCTTGCTGATGATGAGCCTCTGACTTCAAGTATGATCAAAAGTGTTCCAAGAATTCTGCACTGGATCCTTTCTCATATCTTGCGTCCAAGGTCCGGTGGACATTCTAGATTGGACAAGCCGGATATCCATTTATTGTACATTTTGCAGAAGAAGATTCCCTTAAACTGGGCAAATTACTTTGTCAAGAGTATCTTTCTCACGCGGAACAGTTCCAAAAACATCACCCTTGCATATGCTGCCCAGATCATGCGGATTCTCAAGTTTTGGAAAGTGACTTTCCCTCCAGTGCCGCTCATATCAGCCTCTAGTGTGCAAGAATTCAACAATGCCACACTCTCTCATATGGGTTATCGATGGGATATTGAGCGTCGCTGCTACTATTTCTTTGAACGCAGCACTCGAACCCGCATCTACAACTTTGACACTCCGGCTGAACACATTTATGTTGAAGAACAAAGGGATGAAGAAATGGAAGAAGCTGAAAAATCCTCCTGATGCGCCTGCCAACACCGGATGGGGTGAGTGGATACCACAAAGGTGGTCTCCCACAAACTATGATCCCGCTCCCTCATCGGCTCCACCGACTTCCTCTACTGCTGCTCCAGCCTATCTCACTGACATGTTTGCACAATTGGAATTTGCAAACAATGCCCGGCATGAGGAAGCTCGTGCGTGGCATGTCCAACAAATGGAATGGCATAAGGAGCATCGTGAATGGCATGATGAGCATACTCGAATGTACCATAATCAACATTCCTGGCATACTGAACTGGTTAAGTGGCATCAAGTGTTCTATAATGAGATGTCTGAATTTATGGATGATTGTCGTTCGCACTCGGGCATTATGGAAAGGTTTCAAAGCACCTAAGTTCAGAGGCGTTTTAGGCGTTATGCTTTCATGGGGTAGAATCCAGATGAAATGCCTCCTCCACCTCCTCCTCCAAGCTTTCGTGACCCTGATCGTGATGATGCGGAGTCGTGCAGTGGCCATTTCCCTCATTTAAGCATTTCATTTTGCATTTCATCATTGTGTGTTGCTTAAGTTTCTTTGTTTTTCTTGTTTGAACAATTTATGGTTTGGTTGGGTTATGTAATTCGCAACTTAATTTGACAATTTCACTGCCTATGGTTATGTAATTTGCTCTTGTTTAAATTGTTTGCGCTTTACGCTTCATTCTTTGTGAGTGAACTTTACTTCTGTATCTTAGTTCTGCTGATTCTGTTTCTTCACCTATTATTCTTTCTTGCTGTTGACAAAGGGGGAGAAAAAGGCAAGTGTGAAAAGACAATGACAGGCACAAACTCAGGGGGAGTACTCTCTCACACTTCAAAATTTTGTCATCATCAAAAAGAGGGAGTTTGTGAGAAACCTTTGTTTTTTATTGATTACAATTTTTGAGTGTTTGTGTTTGCTTTACATTAAGAAAAATGCTTGCTTTAGTTTTTGTTTCTTTTGTTTTCATTGTTTTTGAAATTTTGGAAAAACACGCAAAATGAATCGATACATCCTAGCATGAATCGATTCATGTTGTTTGAAGGTTTCTGAAAATTCGCAAAATGAATCGATTCATCTTATGATGTATCGATTCATGCTGTTTAAATGGTTCTGTTTTTTCAAAAATGATCAGTATGTATCGATTCATTAAGGCTTGAATCGATTCATTAATCTGTTATTTCTCTAACAGAATCTGCATACATATATGTGTTTTTGTTTCATTTAGAAAAACAGATCACAGAAATCAGAGACGAATTTTACAGTGATTAAGCATTGAAGAACACATCAAGAAAGGGTTTTTGTAGTGTTGGAACTTCAATATTGAGCAAGCTTGAAACCTAGAATCACATTCATCTTCATCATCTTCTCAAAGATCTTAATTCAAGAACATCAACAAGGAAGTGTTTATTGTCCTGTGAATTGAAGGCTTTCGAGACAACGTTCAGTGGTACGATCGGTGATCCAGTTGAGTTGAAGATTGATAGAAGGTTTCAAGGAAAAACCAGCTGGGTTTTCCTTCAAGAACGGGCGTGTTCTTGAGGGTTTGTTAGTCACGTTTACAAGTCAGATTCAGCCGCAGCGAGAGTTTTGGAAATCGGGGATTTCGCAAATAGGTCGTGGAACCGGTGAATTGATTGTCTAACTTGCAGGGAATCTTGATTGGGCTCAGATCAAGTGGAGGTTGATACAATAGGAAATTCTAGGTGTTTAGAATTCTGGTGTTTGTATTGCAACCTTGTAATTGACGGATTCAACAATTTTGATATAAGAATTCTCAATTTCGATTTGAAATTGAGAGGGAGACGTACCCATACGCGAGGACGAACGTGGGGAACTTCCTTACCAAATCTCGGCGTATCGTATCTCTTCTCTATCTCTATTTACGTTTTAATTTGTTTTTCGATTCATTGGAAATAACTTGAGTGATAGGTGCATTCAACTGTTTTACATATTGTGTGTTTAATCCTTTATCATCGCAATTGTAAAATCCAACACGTTATCGCTTGTCTGGTCCTCTAGTGGCCGATTCAGAATAGACGCTTGTTTATTCGGGACCTTCATTTCCGTAATTCTTTGAAAAATCTGAAAAACGTTTTAAATCCTTGAAATCAAGGAGGTGATCCATTCACCCCCCCTCTAGATCACTCGCCACAGCATCTAACAGGCATAACTTAACAGTTATCGAACAAAAGTCTCTGTATATTCCCCCTCTTCTAGAATTATTCTTTTAAAGCCTCATTGTCTTGAGCATTACACTTCTTCCTTACACTGACACTCTTTTATTTCACTTCACACTTCTTCTGCATTGACAATTTTATTCTTTTCCAGCTTTTGCACACAGAATAGCACTGATACTACCCCTTTAAACACAAATCTTTTAAGCGTGGATCCCGTCGAGTACGACTGACAATCTGGGTGCTAATACCTTCCCAGGTTGTAACCAACCCCCTTTCTCAGTTTCTCTGGTTCGCAACCGTCTTATCCATATCTTTCTAGGTCTATGCCGCATTACCTTTCCTTCGAGATAAAAATGCCTAGCTGGCGACTCTTTTCAGTTCATCTTCATGTCCTCTCTCTCTCCGACCGTTCACGTATGTACCCCTCTTGGCCCTGTGTCATTTGGTGGGAGCGACAGCTTGGCGACTCTGCTGGGGAACCTTTATATTGCAACCAGGGCTTCTGGTTCTTTTTGTGAGTTCCTCCTAGCGCTTGTTTGATTTGTGTTTACAGGGTGTTATGTGCTACTTGTGCTTTATTTATTTGCTTTATGTATTGCTTTATGTACAGTTTTATTTACTGCTTTCTTTACAGTTTTTTGTACATCATACTCTCATTATCATTGCTGGATCTGGTTTCTATTTTGGTGGGTGGGGTTTCACTGAGTGATTAAGGTCCTATACCTGGGACCTGAGTGACACCTAGGCTAGAGTGGTTCATGTTATTTCCCATTCCATTTCGGTCTGGTGCAGGAATATGTAACACGGTTCAGATGTGTGTTTCTTCTTGAGAACTCTGTGCTACAGATTTCCTGTAGTGCTAGGGCTATCTGGGAAGCCTGCTAAGTCTGGATGACCTTTATTTTGACCTTCAGAATATGGGGAGAATTAGAGGAGGATCCTTTATGGTTATTGTAAACACTGTACCTCCGGGTTAGAAGTGTTTACACTTCTCATAACTGATCCAAGTCTGAGGATCCTTGTTCTAGAACATTACATGTAAGGGGGTTGGGTTGTTTACAGGTTTGCAGAAACCCTTGGCCACATCATACCCTATTACTGTATTTGTTTAAGAGTACTTCACTTTGGATAGTTCTTGTGACTAACCCTGGACATGTGACTCTTTATTTAAGTCCCCCACCCTGGTTACTGGATTTCTGAACCTCCATCCGGATCTTTGAACATACATGGACCTTATACCAAGACAGATAATCAGATCCAGCTCTTGATCACAAACCCTTGCATATCATTTGCATATATCATCATTGCATCATTTAAAATTTGTTTATTTGTTTTTCAGGGTATCCATCATATTATATTTGGTTTGGTTTTGACCCCTTCTACTGCTTAGACCTCTGCTTCAGTTATCTTCTTCAGCATCTGCTTCAGCTATCTCCTTCAGTACCTCCATCAGTCTGTCAGAGGCTCACCTGCATCAGTCTGCCAGAGACTCACCTTCATCTTCTCAGTCTGTGATCTTCATCAACATTTGTCTTCAGCTTCTTCATCAGCACTCATGGATATTCCAAGGAAAAGCAACATATCTTATCACTTCTTTGAGCCCTCTTTGACTGGTATCAGGCAGGTCCAGTCACTTATCACACCTGACCACATTCCACTGTTTAGAGAGCACTATGGGGGTATTTTAGACATGGTTATGGATCTTGATTCATCTCATAGAAGCATGATCCACACATGCTTGCAGTTTTATGACCCCCCACTTAGATGCTTCACCTTTCCTGATTTCCAGATGGGACCACTGCTGCAAGAGTTTTCCTTGTTGATTGGAGTGCCTATCAGAGGAGGAATCCCCTTCAACCCAGAGATGACTGCTCCCAGAAGTGAAGAGATAGCAAGGGCATTGAACTTGGAGCCTGCCCTTATTGAGCAAAACATTACAACAAATGCTGGGATTCCTGGTTTACATCTGGACTTCTGGATGCTCAGTCTTGTAAGTAAGAATGCCATCCACTTGTTTCTGCTAAGGAACCCAGTGCCTACATTGCTAAGGGATTTTTACTACTCCATTCTTCAGAGAAATGAAAAATAAAGAGGGAAGTTGGTCAGATGTTGTGCTCCTTTGTTCTACTCTTGGCTACTCAGACACCTGCCTAAGTCAGATGCCTTCTTGAACCCACACCAGCAGAAGAATTGGGCCAAAAGGTTCATTTCCATAATGTCGGATGATATCAGATGGTGCACCCAGAGCACCAAAGGCAAGGATATTATTACCAGCTGTGGACAATACCCTAATGTGCCTCTAATAGGAGTAAAAGTTGCATCAACTACAACCCTTTGCTATTTAAGAGACAACTGGGATATGCCTTGGTTCACCCTCCTAGAGGACAGGATTTAGCTGAGACCCTGTACTGTGAAGTTCAACCTAATTCAGCTATTGTCAGGCAAGCTGCCTGGGCTTGGGACAACATCCAGACCAAAGGGACAACCATCCTTGGAAGGTGTAACAATGTTGCTTCAGCTCAGTACTCAGACTGGTCCCGTACTAGAGCTAAGATTACCAGGATTCCTTTCACCTTGGAAGACACACCTGGACCATCTACAGTACAACCTGCAGCAACTATTAGCCTAGAGAAATTTGAAAGCTGAAAGAGAGGAATAATCAGCTATCTGAGGCCTTGAAGAAGACTCTTTGGGAAAGAAATGACGGTCATCTGGACATTGAAAGATTGGAAAGGCTCAAGACTGAGCATCTGACCAAGATTGAAAGGACAGATGACTACATAAGGAAAGCAAGAGCCGGGGAACAGATACTGAAGAATGCCTACAAGGAGGCCAAGATTCATAAAGCTAGGGATGAGCATTACCTGGAGGAAAGCCAGGCTAGCTGGATCAGGATCACCGAAGCCCGTGCACAAGAAGACCAGAGGACTCAGACCAAGATTGAGCAGCTGGAGGCCAATGAGAAGAAGCAGCAGGAAGCATTGTTGGAAGCTCAGAAGGAGATATCAGAATTGAAGTTCCGAGCAGGGTTAAAGAGATCAAAGGATCAGGACAGACATAAGAAGCTGACTAATGCCATTGCTACCAGGAACCTCCTCATTAGGACCATTACAGAGCACCCAGCTGGTCCGGTGACTGAGGCATTCCTGAAGGAAGTCAGGGAGGATGACTTTGGATTGGATGTCTGATTCCTTTTTCTTGTATTTCCTTTCTTTTGATGTACTTTTTCTTTTGATTGTTGTAAACAGACTATGTATTTTCATTCATTTTGTAATATATCAGTTTGTTTCATTGGGCTTCTTTTCTCAACATCATCAAGCATCTCCTCGAGGTCTGGAAAGGTCAAAACCAAGAACCAAACCGGATACCTTGAAAATAAATAAGCATATTGCATTGCATACTAACATTTTCTTTGTTTTGTAGGGTTTTATTCATTATTTGTTTCTCACTTTTTTGTGCTTTCAGGAAACATTGCTCGTCGCAGAGTGTTCCCTGTCAACCGCACACACCGGTACCCAACGCGTAACAACCTTCCAGGCATTCAGATGGATCAGGTACAGCAGGACCTGAATGAAGTAAGAAATCAAATGGAAAACGAGAGGGTCGAGATGAGAAACCAAATGTCCCAGTTTATGGCTGTGATGATTGGCTTGGCTCAGAGCCAAGAAAGGCCAAGAGAACTGGTAGAAAGACAGACACCTGAAGAACCCCACCTTGGAACAGGAGGAACCAGCAATAATGAACGGGGACAACCCCGTATCAACCCACCTGAGTTTGGGCCCCATTTGAATCCAGATGTTAATGGCACAAGGAATGTTCAAGGTAATGCTGCTGGGGGCAGAATCCTGCAAGAGGATCCCCAAGAAGAACAGTTCACTGTTATTGGAGCTGGGGATGAGGTGTATGACAGAAGACTGGATGAGATTGCCGAAATGATGAGGTCTTTGGAGTCCCAGAATTCTTTAGGCTTTGACGTGATGGATATGTGGCTGGTAGATGGGGTGAGGATTCCCCACAAATTCAAACCCCCTTGCTTTGAGAAATATAATGGTACCTCTTGCCCGCATACTCATCTGCAATCCTTCTTAGGAAGACTCAAGGCTTATACCATGGACGAGAAGTTATGGATGTTCTATTTTGAGGACAACCTGACTGGAGCTTCAAGAGAATGGTATTCGCACCTAACAAGGGCCACTATAAGATGTTGGAAAGACTTGGCCGAAGCCTTCATTCAGCAATACCAGTACAACCTAGACATGGCCTCTAATAGAACTCTTCTAATGGGCATGTCTCAGTCTTCAAGGGAAAGCTTTCGGGATTATGCTCAGAGGTGGAGACAGCTTGTTGCTGCTGTCCAGCCACCCATGTCCGAAAGAGAGATGGCTGACATGTTTATGAACACCTTGCAGGGAACGTATATTGACAGGTTTGCTGCTTTCTCTTCCACCAGTTTTGCCGATGTAGTTATAACTGGTGAGAGAATTGAGAGTCTTTTGAAAATGGGCAAAATCTCTGACAATGGTGCCAGCTCCTCCAACAACCCCAGAAAACCTTTTGCAGGACCCCGTAGGGTGGGTGAAACAAATGATATCCATACAAGCAGGGGCAGACCCCAGTATTCTCACAGATCAATAGCTGTCATTACTATCCCGGCTCCCGCTCCACAACAACCACTTTATCCTCAACAACAACAACACTATCAACAACAATCTCATTTTCCGTAACAAAGAACGTACAACAATAACAATAACAACCAACAGCAGCGCCCTTTTCAACAGAGGCCATCTCAGGCAAATAGGGTGATTAACCCCATCCCTATGCCTTATGCCTCTCTATTGCCACAACTCCTGAAGCTTAACCTGGTTGAGTTAAGGACGTTGGCTCCACCAGATCCTCTCAATCTCCCGAAGAATTATGATACCAATGCTAGGTGTGCCTTCCACTCCAACGCACCTGGTCACAATACTAAGAAGTGTAGAGCCTTGCAAATGAAGGTTCAAGATCTGGTCGACTCCAAAGCTCTCAATTTCGCACCTCCTCCGAATGTTAACATAAATCCTATGCCTAATCATGGTGGGCCTAGGATTAATGCCATAGAAGAGGATCAACCATCTGCACTGATTGACAATGTTACACAGATTCAAACACCATTGGCAGAAGTCAAAACTCAACCCTTAATATGCCAAGTGTTCCCGGGTTGTGGGGCCTGCTGCGAATCGTGCAAAACTGCTATTAACAGTTGTGAGAAGCTAAGGTTTGGCATAGATGGCCTCATCAGAGATGGAATTTTGCAGATTACCACAACGGCTCCTTCAACAACTCTTTCTTCAGCAACAATGGATTCTCCTACAACATCAACAATCTTTTCTTCAGCAACAATAGATCCTCCTACAACAGCAACGACTATCATTCCCACTGATTCATCCAAAACTCCAGCAATCACTCCATCCATTATTTCAACAGATCAGAGTTCAACAACATTTACTTCTACAACATCAGCACCCATCTTATCAACGAAAACGCCTACAACACCAACAAACATTAATGAAGATGTCTCAACGGTCACGATCTATTATTACCCGACAAATGTTCATCCCAAAAACAATTTCCAACAACAAACTGCAACACCTCCTGACAAATCTCCAGTCACAATCTATTACGACCCGCATACCATCACAGTTCCTTCCGCTGCAACAATCAGTCCGGTCACCATTACGGTACCTGGACATGTTCCTTATGAAAGCAGTAATGCCATTCCTTGGCACTACGATTCTGATCTCTACTGCGACGGAAAGAAGATCACTTTAGATTCATCAACCTCTTCGCCATAAGTTGACAATGTTGGGGGAGGCGGAGGCTTCACCAGAAGCGGACGCCTTTTTACCTAACAGACACCGAGACCCAATGTTGAAGCAGAAGCTGCTGCTAAGGAAAAAGGGAAGAATGTGGTACTTGAAGAGCCAACTATTAAAGAAACTCCGAAGACATCTTTTGAACAAGAGGTGGACGAGTTCATGAGAATAATCAAAAAGAGTGATTACAAAGTGGTGGACCAGCTTCATCAGACACCCTCCAAAATCTCCATATTATCATTGCTAATGTGTTTCGAAGCCCATAGGAATGCACTGTTGAAGGTCCTGCACGCAGCATATGTGTCGGAAGAGATTATGGTTAATCAGCTGGAAACAGTGGTTGCAAATGTTAACACCAGTCATGGACTAGGCTTTACAAATGCTGATTTAACGACGGAGGGACGCAATCATAACAAGGCTTTACACATCACATTAGAGTGCAAAGGTGTTGTTCTTTCTCATGTACTGGTAGACACTGGGTCTTCGCTCAATGTCCTCCCAAAGAAATCCTTGGTGAAGCTGGAGTATGATGGTTTGGCATTGCGTCCGAGTAACTTGGTGGTGAGAGCATTAGATGGCTCTAAGAGATCAGTGCTTGGAGAGATTGATCTACCTGTGATGATTGGCCTACAAACCTTTAAAACTACCTTCTTCGTGATGGACATACAGCCGACCTACAACTGTTTGTTGGGTAGACCCTGGATTCACGCCGCTGGCGCTATTACATCTACCCTTCACCAGAAGTTAAAATTTGATTGGGAAGGCCAGATCATCACAATCTGCGGGGAGGAAGACATTTTTGTTAGCCAGCTGGCTACTCACAAGTACATAGAGATGGATGGGGAGATCCATGAGACTATGAGTTAGGGATTTGAGGCCCTTAACATTAATGAAGCTACTGCTGTATCTGGGACTTCCATCACTTCATATCAACAGGCCCAAAAGGTTGTTGAGGAGGGTACCGCTCAAGGCTGGGGCAAGCTGCTGCCAGTAGAAAAGAAAGAAGACAAATTCGGGTTGGGTTACAGACCAACTCGACAAGATCAACCAGAGGCTGCAACGGAGCCCAAATTTGTCAGCGGGGGAATGCTTACCTCGGATGCTGTGAATAGTCTGGAAGACGAGGAAGAAGACGAACGCAACCTGGAAAGCTGGATACGTCCAAGGATCCCGGGGAACCAAGTCTCAAACTAGTCTTCCCAGGAAATTATAAGAGTTACTCCTGCAGAGTAATTATTATTTCCTGTCTTTAAGCATGCATAAAGTCTTGCATCTTGCCCAAGGTGTCAGGAATCATTTTATAATCGGGCCATCTTGTATTTTGTGAAAACGATCAATTAATGAATATCAGGACATCTTTTGCAAATGAGTCTCTTTTTTCCCGCTCACGGTTTTTCATTTTTCATTTTTTGTACAAAAATAAAATGGCAATGTTTTCAAAATAATAACTTCATTTTCACCTTTTCTAAACAAGATAAAACTGATCACTAAAATGAACCAATCTAAACCATTGTAGAGAGTGCCCTCCGGACTGCACCGACAACGACACTGCTATGACTTCGTATGACTTCGACAATCCGATTAATCAAGCAAATGAAGGGGTTGAAGAAGATTATGAGCTACCTGAAGAACTAGCCAGGTTGTTGAGACAAGAGGAGAAGGTTATCACTCCTCATCAGGAGGAAGTTAAGACGGTTAATCTTGGTACCGAAGAAGACTTGAAAGAAGTGAAGATTAGGGCCCGTCTGCAAGACTCAGTGAAGGAACGACTTATTGACATGCTTCGAGAGTACGTGGATGTCTTTGCTTGGTCCTACCAAGACATGCCAGGTCTGGATACCGACATTGTTATGCACAAGCTGCCTCTAAAGGAAGACTGTCCTCCAGTAAAACAGAAACTGCACCGTACTCGCCCGAATATGGCCATGAAGATAAAAGAAGAGGTACAAAAATAGTGGGACGCCGGTTTCCTTTTTGTAACTAGTTACCCGCCGTGGGTTGCTAACATTGTACCCGTGCCTAAAAAGGATTGCAAAGTATGGATGCATGTGGATTACCAGGATCTAAACAGAGCTAGCCCGAAGGATGACTTCCCATTACCTCACATTGATGCATTGGTCGAAAATACGGCTCAGTTCTCGGTATTCTTCGTCATGGATGGATTTTCAAGATATAATCAGATCAAGATGTCACCTGAAGACATGGAGAAGACAACTTTCATCACACCCTGGGGCACATTCTGTTATAAGGTAATGCCGTTTGGACTGAAGAATGCTGGGGCAACTTATCAACGGGCTATGGTAACATTATTCCACGATATGACCCACAAAGAAATTGAATGTTATATGGATGACATGATTGCCAAATCCCTCACAGAAGAAGACCATCTGGTAAATCTGTTGAAGTTGTTCAAACGTCTGAGAAAATACCAGTTGAAGTTAAACCCCAACAAATGCACATTTGGGGTACGGTCCGGTAAGCCGCTGGGATTTATTTTAAGTGAAAAAGGAATTGAAGTTGACCCTGACAATGTCAAAGCCATTCAAGAGATGCATGCACCAAAGACAGAAAAAGAGGTTCGGGGGTTCTTAAGTAGATTGAACTACATTTCACGGTTCATATCTCATCTTACTGCAACCTGTGAACCCTTGTTCAAGTTGTTAAGAAAAGAGCAAACGGTCAGGTGGAATGAAGACTGCCCGAAGACTTTTGACAAAATCAAGGAGTACTTACAAGAGCCTCCAATCCTTATGCCTCCAGTTGAAGGAAGACCTTCAGTCAGTATTAGAAGAGTCAATGGGGTGTGTGCTGGGCCAACATGACGAGTCTGGTCGAAAAGAGTATGCAATATGCTACCTAAGCAAAAGGTTTACCTACTGTGAACAAAGTTATTCACTGCTCGAGAAAACTTGTTGTGCTTTAGCGTGGGCTACTCGCCGACTAAGGTAGTATATGTTGACCCACACTACCTTATTAATCTTAAAGATGGATCCAGTCAAGTATATATTTGAGAAGCCAGCACTTACCGGAAGGGTTGCAAGATGGCAAATGATTCTCACAGAATATGACATTCAGTACACATCTCAAAAGGCCATCAAGGGCAGTGTACTGTCTGACTATCTGGCCGAGCAACCCATTGATGATTACCAGCCAATGAGATTTGACTTCCCTGATGAAGACATCATGTTCATAAAAGCAAAAGATCTTGAAGATCCTATTCACACTGAAGGGCCTGACCCAAAAGAAGAATGGACAGTGATGTTTGATGGGGCTGTTAATATGAATGGTCGGGGAGTTGGTGCAGTGCTTATTACACCTAAGGGAGTTCACATGCCTTTCTCGGCAAAACTCACTTTTAACTGCACTAACAACGAAGCTGAATACGAAGCCTGTATCATGGGTCTTGAAGAAGCCATTGACCTCAGGATAAAGACTTTAGCTGTATTCAGAGATTCAGCTCTGGTAATCAATCAAACCAACGACAAACGGTACACTCACCAGGAGCATCTGGTTCCATACCGGGATTATACGAGGAGATTACTGACTTTCTTCACAATAGTCAAACTTTAGTACATCCCTCGAGATGAAAATCAGTTTGCAGATGCTCTGGCTACCATTTCCTCCATGATCAAGGTTCAAGCTGCCAACTTTGTGCCTCGGATTTCAGTATCCATACTTGACAGGCCAGCATACGTATTCTCAGTAGACATTGCTAAAGATGACAAGCCTTGGTTCTATGACATCAAATGCTTCTTGGAGGATCAAGCATACCCACCTGGGGCATCATCCAATGATAAGAAGACATTAAGAAGGCTAGCTGGTAGTTTCTTCCTGAATGTTGATGGTTCCTTGTATAAGAGAAACTTTGACATGGTGCTTCTTGTAATACCTCAAAATTTGCCCTCCTATTTATTCCCTCTATTGGTTCATCGTGTTGCATTCATTTGCATTTCTCATCAGTTCATTAACAACATACTAGTGCATTTCATTGTTTCATAAGGCATGTGATTAAGGACATACTGGATTAGGGTTTAGTACCTTATCTGTATCTGTCAGAGATTGAAGTGGTGGAGAATTTACTGGATGTTGATTCTACTTCAAGTGCGGTTGTTCAATTGAGTTTCGATTCAGATAGGAGCTTAACCTAATCTTGGTCAGACTATCAGAAGATTACTGCAATTGCAAGTTTATTTTGGACCACTGGACTATTTCTTAGACAATGCATATTCAAAGTTCAGGTTGTCTTGTGTTGTGATTCGTCAGGATATCGAGCAGTATTTTGTGTGAAGCTTGGTTCGAATCTTCAGTTTACTAGTGATTCATTTGGATTCGAATGGTCAGGGCATGTTTCAGACAATTCAAAGAGTTGCGACCAATTTAGGAAACATTCAGCGGCTCAGAAGTGGTTGTGTTTGTAGATTTGTGGAAAGATTTCAAAAGTAGGTTTTGGGCCAAAAATCAAGATTTCATTCATTGCTTTGTTATGAACCACTCCTGATTATTCCATTCCATTCTGCCTTTCTACTCCAATACGTTTCCATCAATTCATCTTCATTTTCTCTTATTCACTTTCTCATTTATCTTTTGTCCGTAATCCATTTTGAACTATCTTTTATTTTTCATAGCCCATATCAAACTCATGCTTTCCCCTTGTCCATTTTTACACCATTTAAACTCAATGGTAATTTTGCTTTAGAGCCATCACAAATGTCTACCAAAATAATAGGAAGCCAATTTCTTTTGTTTTCACCATAATATCCAAATCATCAAACTAATTTCCAATCAGTCATCTTAAGTCCAAGTCTGTGTCCAATAAAATTTATTTTTTATACCTCTTATTTCAAGTCAATATTCTTTTGAGTTCCATATTTTAGGCCCATTTCAAATCCATACATCTTTTCAAGCCCATTTAAATCATTTTGTTGGTCTCATCTTTGTCCAAAGCTAATCACCATAGCCCATTTTGAATAAAATTATGTTAATCCATTTGTGGTTTTTCTTCTTAATCCGTCATAAGTATCTATTCAAATTCATTCAATAAAATCCATCTCTAAATATTAGTTTTTAACCAAGTTTTCTTGTATTAATGTTCATAAGTTTTTTTTGTTTCTCCGAGTTCTAAATTACATCTATTAAGCCGAGTTATCATCATTGGCTATTTCGCATGGAGATAATTGTATGACATTCTTGCAAGGTCTATTTTTCATACTATCACAACCACTTTTTATTCAAGTTAAACTATGGTGGTAATCTTGATCCACCATAAATTTCCTTCAAAGTTCATAAGCTTTATTCTAGTTAACTCACAGTTTTTCCAACCAAAGTATTGCAAATTTTCTTTTGGTCACAAGAGGCCCATTAACAAAACAACAGCTGATATGATATATCAGTAAAAAATTTCAATACCAAGCTAAAGAAAATCCTCACAAAGAAGGTTAAGGACTGCATCTCCATCATTCCCATCAATAACAAGATTAAATTACAGTGGAATCATTCAATTACAACCAAAAAAAGCAGTTGCGAAAAAGGAAAATTAGTGATACAACAGAAATCCAGGAAAGAAAAATGGTTACAAAATGCAGAACTTCATCAAATCTCCATCAAGTTATAACCTGCAAACATCAAGAAATCATGTTTGATAATTCGATTCATACCATATCAGAAGAAGAAGAAGCTGGAACACGAATTCAATAGCAATGAGCAATTCAATGACAATCCGAATTTCCCAAGAGATTCATACGGAGGATCAAAAGGAATAACAATTTCGATGATAGCTTCGGGGTGAAATCGAATTCAATAAAAAAAGTGAACTGAAGTGTTATACCTTGTTGTGTTCATGCTTTGAATTCGGCATTACGACGCGTCATCAATCCTTCGAATCCACGGTTGGCTTCAATCGCATATTCTTCATCATCCACACCAGATTCACCACAACCTCTTCAATCTTTCCCTTTAAAATTTAACACCAGACGAATCAACATCAACAACTACAATGATCCACAAGAACGAATTGAAACGTATATATCACTGTAAAATAAATCCGGAGCGTCCATCAATAGTTGCGAGTTTCGGCCAACAATGCCCTCAGCATCCTTCTCCATCATTTTTAATCAACAATCTATATTAACCAAGAAAAAACAAAGTTAACAGAGAAAACTCAGAGGTATATATTCAGAAGAATACCTTTAGCTAATTGAAAAATCAAAAAAAAAAAAACGAATTCGGTTACACTCTAACAACCACAACAGAAAATTAACAGAACTAGAACAGAATCATAACTGAACTATTTACCTGAAGCTTCCAGATCCTCCTGTGAAAATTGTCTATAAATCAGGAATTTCTTCTCCATTTTTTTCTTCTTCCACAACTTTTCAATCCCCTTTACCATTCTAACCAATCCTTCTTCAATCTCTCCACACCTTTTTCTCCTTCTTTTCAATCTGAACCCTCTTCTTCTTCACATTTCTTCTTCTGTTCTTCATAACTTCTTTTTCCACCATTTTTTTTCAATCTATCAACCATTCATCATTCTCCTCATCCATAACTTCAATCCTCAACCTCTCCCTTGACCATAATCAGAACCAATCTCCTTCATCGCAAATCATCTTCAATATTCCTCTTCTCGTATATACCATTTCTTCCCATATCTCCTTCAATTCTCAATCAAACATCACCCTCCACATCCCCCCCTAAGTCATACTTTTGCTAATCAAGATTCAATAGAGTTCACGGTTGTATCGAATTGCGATCTATACATCAAGAAAACAGGTTAATATCATCACTCAACAACACATATTCGAAAAAAATTGAGGAAGCATATGAACCAGAGTACATACCTAAGTCATAAAGCTTTCGATTTCCTCTTGAAGCAACTCCGACACGGATTCTTCGTCTTGTTTCACTTTCAACGGTTGATTGAGGATTAACAACCTCATATCAAGGAAGGTAAAGATCACGCTGCAGAGGAAGAAGATTAACCATCGCGCAAGGTTGTTTCCGCCGTGTCACTCTTGTTCATCTTCATCGCGCGAAATCGTCATCATCTGCGGACGCAATTCAAGGTGCGAATCTATATTTGCTTCAAGCACGATTGTATGGTTGATTTGTTGGGTTTGTGTTTCCATTCTTGTGATAGGCAAAAGTTAGGTTAGAGAGAGGGAAGTTTCGATTAGAATTGAGGGATAGGTATGTTTAATAGTTAGAGATGGTGATGAATTTATGGAATAGAGAGGAGGGTAAGGAGCATGAGGGAATGGTGTGGATGGCGGTGGCGTTTTTCGAAGAAGAAGGAGGAGAGGCCGAAGAAGCTGGCGGCGCGATAGGTAGAAGGGGGAGGAGAAAAGATTAGGGTTTGTTTTCTTAAGTTGTGATATTCTTATATTATTGTGCTATTATAAACATTAACTGTATGTATTGTTAACAAATTAAGAGGATATTAAGTGCAAAAGATCCAATTAATCAGCATTGAAACTCAATAAAATCAGTAATTATGTTGATTTTCTCTTTAATCCATATTAAATATTTATTTTTGATTTATAAGGATTACTTAGGAAATAGGATGGGCTTAACGCATTACCTTCTACACCCCCAATTATAGGCCCAATAGAAAAAATAACAAAATAAAAACTATTACTTGCACCTCCCCTGGTTTCAAGCGAAATGGGCCCAACTGTCTGCTATCTGCACCACCCTTCCAGGCCCATCAAAGAAATAATCATAAAACAATGCTTCCTGCACCCCTCATTAACCTGCGAACTGGATTTCATTCGGATTGCTATTGACACCTTCTTATCAGGCCCATTGAGAAAAAGTAATAGAAAAATTTACTAAGTTCACCCCCATTTCATTTTCTTTAGGAATTTTATTTTGTTTTGTATTAGTTTGAAAATAATTCAAATAAAATAGGAAAAAGCTTTATAAAATCCCCAAAAAATTTCAGTAGCTTAATAATCCATTTTAGAAATTTTTGGTATTTTTATTTTCTGAATTTTGGCTATTTTTCGATTAAATTTTGATTTTTTTTAGCTTTTATTGAATTTCCTTTAATTGTACTTGAGCTTGTTCATTTTATTTTGGTAACTTCCAGTACTTTTTTAGCACATTCTTTTTACTGTAGTTAGAAGACTAATAAAAGTACTTAGGATAATTTTTGTAGATTTTTTAGAACATTTTATCTTAGGTTTTAGAGGCTAATTCCTTAGAAATTAGGGATTAATTTGTAGCTGAAAATAAACAATTTTTAGGCCTAGTTAAATTCAGAATTTTTAGGATTCCTTTAAGCACAATGTTATATGTAGTTTTAGGACCCTATAGATTTAATTCCATAATTTTTCCAGGAATTTTAATATTTTTAGTGTATTAATCTTTAGGCTAGTTATTCATGTACAATTCATTTGGTTTAGTTTAGAATATTAGGACCCTTAAGAACTAGTCTAATTAGGTTTAATCTTAGGATTTTAAAATGACTTAGAAGAGTTTAATTACTGATTTTTAGAATAATAATATTGGATAGTCCCTTTAGTTTAGAATTTAGGCTTAAAGTTTCATTTTAATTAGAATTAGAATAAATAAATAGGACTATTTTAATTCATGCCTTTAAATGCATTTTTAGAATTTTATTTCTTATGTCCATTTTAATGTTTTGCCTTATTATTTGATTTTATAACTTGCATAGGCTTCCCCATTGTTCTTAGAATCAACTTAACTTCCTTAGGAAGTAAGTTGAATTCTAGTAGTTTCTAGTTTTTTCCATTAGGTTTAGAATACCTCATTGACCATATGACCTCCCTTGTAAATAAACAAGTAAAATTAGGGTTGTGTCTTAGTCCCCTTAGTTTGTCCTTTTTGCAATTTTAGTCATTCTTTCTCATCTTCAAACAAAATCCAAAAACACTTAACAAATAAATGAAAGGATTCCTTGTGTATAGCCTTATTCCATGAAGCACTTGCATCCATTCCTTCTTGGAGTGGTGTGAGCTCGTCTATCATGATGCACAAGTCTCATCAAGGGATTGTTTCATAAAACAAACAAATTCAAAACACTTCTCTTAAAAGACAAAAAACAAATAACAAGCGACTATCCTGCGGGAACTTCTCTTCTCATCTCATTCACTCACAACGCAAACTCGCGACGACTTGTCTTTCATGCAAGACGGTAAACGCACTCGTACCAGACGAGCCTGCAACACCTGAGCATAGACATACGCGGTTCCAGCATAAAAAAAACACAAACAAATAGTTCCTGCCTTAGTTAGGCGAACTACGTCGACTCTGATCCTCATTATCCCGATGAGGTACGTAGGCAGCGGGGTAGGGCCCGTTCGAGCACATTCTTTATTTTCCCTACATTTCCCCCTTTCTTTCCATTCTCTTATTTCAGTTCCTTTCTCATTTCATTTTCTATTCCAGTTAGCGGTTCATTTGTTCAGCAGCATATTATTTCTCACCCTTTGAAACAAAGCAAGCAAGCGTGGATCCCGTCGGGTACGGAGGACGGTCTGGGGTGCTAATACCTTCCCAGGTCGTAACCGACTCCCGAACCCAGATCTTTGGTTCGCAGG
Organism: Lathyrus aphaca; assembly: GCA_963966055.1. Taxonomy (NCBI): domain Eukaryota; kingdom Viridiplantae; phylum Streptophyta; class Magnoliopsida; order Fabales; family Fabaceae; genus Lathyrus; species Lathyrus aphaca. The sequence continues at coordinate 401,352,632 of OZ014521.1, read as the reverse complement.
ACCTTGTCTTTTCCTTCTTCCTCAGGTTTGTGCAACATTACCTTTCCCATTCATTCGGGATAAAAATATCTGGCTGACGACTCTAACTTTTCCGCGCCACTTTCGCGTTTGTACTAGGATGAAAATCCCGGGAGCGACAGTTGGCGACTCTGCTGGGGATAGAACCTGATTCTTCCGGCTTCCCTTGTAGAGTCAATCCTAGCGCCTGTTTGGTTTTGTTACTTTGGGTGTATATCTGTTTTTTGTTGTGTGCTTTAGTTTAGCTTTATTGTTTTTCATTTACAGTTTTACTTTACAGCTTTACTTTACCGCATTTATTTACCGCTTTCAGTATTTATTTTCCATGCATCATATTATACTGGACTGTCTGGCTGTGCTGGTTTTCATTTTTTCTGTGGGATGGGGTTACTGTGAGATGAGCTCGTAACCGGGGCTCGAGTGCACCCTAGGACTTAGAGTGGTTTAACTTTGGCTTCATGGCATCTTGCTATGTTGGTAGTAGTGAGTTCCACACCTTGACTTGCGACCTTCTCGGGAATGTATTGATACCGGAATCTTTCTAGGTTGATGCGCTACCTTGATAGTTATGTGCAGTCAAGGGACCGATCATTGAGAACCTTAGTAGAAACAACCCTCTCCAGTGATGACAGTGGCAGACCACATTTGTTGGCAAACCCACTCGCATCCGAGGGCCCACTGGGAACTCGCATAGGATGGCCTAGTTCTCTCATAGCAATTCAGTTAAAGCAAACTGATCGTATGACGATAGTATTGTACCCTTCGGGATGAATGTACTATTGTTTCTCGACTCAGTGCTTGAAGCTGGAGACTTGTGAGAGATGCTTGTTCTTTCCGGACTCAACTGAGACCTCCCTGAGTAGCACATAATGCCAAACCGATTCTCTGATTTGGTCATGAGCCATTTCTCGGAAATGGTCAACGTATTATTGCTATTCGGCTTTGAGAGTCCGTGATGTTGACCCGAGTAGCACACCCGTGAGATTGGGAGGGGTTTACAGGTTTGCAGGAACCCTGATACCTTCAGCATACCCACTTTGCCTTTGGTTCAGTTTTGTGGTCTGGATTTCTGTTCTTAAGATATGGATCCCGGATCAGAGGGATGATTATTGTGATATATGGATTTTGAGACCTTGCACCGACACCTGATTACTTGATTGGCACATCACAGACACTTCACTGATCACATGCCTTGTCTTGCATAAGCATCATATCATCATTAATCATTTTGTGTTCTTTTTATTCTCAGGGTTCATTACCTCCTAGGTCCTGGTCATATTTGCTACTTCAGCATGGAGATTCCGAGGAAGAGAAATGTTCATTATACTTTCCCGCAGCCGGAGACAGAGAGTGTTCAGGGTTTGATTAGCTTGATGGGTGACTGAGTCCTTGATGATTTCAGGAAAGAGTTTGGCAAGATACTGGATTATGTGAGCAAGCCCACAGTCGACCAGAAAGATAGCTTGCATTCTTTGTTGCAGTTTTATGATCCACAGCTGAGGGTCTTTGTTTTCCCTGATTACATCCTGGCACCTACATTAGAGGAGGTTTCTAGTATGCTGAATATTCCTATTAAGGAGGGTATACCTTATTATGTTTCAGAGAGGATCCCTTCTCATATGGATATCACTATTGCCTATCATTTGAGTATGCTCAGACTCAAGATGGGATTAGAGGCTGGCCAAAGTAAAGGGATCCCTTTGGATTTTCTTATTGCAGAGGCACATGTCATGGCATCGGGAAAGAAGTGGGCAGACTTCAAAGCACTGTTAGCCATGATAGTATATGGAATCAGTTTATTTCCAGGAGAGAAAGGGCTAATTAGCATGGAGGCCATCACCATCTTCGTCAAGAGAAATCCTGTTCCTACATTGCTAGCTGATTTTTAATACGGAGTTCACCACAGAAATGAAAAGAGGAAGGGACATGTAAACTGTTGTGCTCCCATATTTGCTGATTGGTTTGTAAGGCAACTCCCTAAATCAGTACCCTTTCAGGATTTGAAACAATCTTGGAAGTGGTCCAAAAGATTAATGGGCTTAACCTCAGCTGACATTGCTTGGGGATGCAACAGAGATTTGGTGGGCAAAGAAATGTTGGTTAGTTGTGGTATCTTTCCAAATGTGCCTTTGATGGGAAGGAAAGGTGGGATTAGCTACAATCCTATCTTGTCCAGAAAACAGTTCGGCTATCCTTTAAGAGATGTACCTTTGATCGACGATGCAAATGAGTCCTTATATTTTCCAGCAGAGGGAAACTCCAAGATGAGCATACTAGCATCCCAAGCTTGGGAAGTTAGAGTGATGAAAGGGAAGAAAGACTTTGGAAGAGTGGATCCTAATACTTATGATCCTTTTGCCAGCTGGTTGGAGGATCGTGTGAAGACTCATCTTCTACCATTTTCTAGAGAGACACCTCTCTACCCTAAAGAGGTAGCACCAAGGACTTCAGTGCCTTTGGAGGATTATCAGAAATTGGAAGCTTTGGTCAAGCAACTTAGGGTTGAGAATCAAGAGGCTCGTAATTCTTGTCAGAAACTGATGATCCAGAACCGTCAGTTAGAAGATAGAGTTGTACAAGCCGAGGGAATAGTTCGTCTTAAGCAAAAGGACTTTGAAGATAGAGAGCTCTACTTCCGAAAAAAAGGGTTAGCCGAGACTCACAAGACGGCCCAACACCGAAGAGAGAAGAAAGATCTGAGTGAAGCCCATGAAGCTGTTACTTTATGGCAAGTAAAATGGGCCGATCATTTGAAGAAGCAAAAGGAGTTAGATGCCAAGCACGAGCTGGAAATCAAAAGTCTTCAGGATTCTTTGGATGGGCAGAAAGAACTTCTCAGGAAGGCTTATCATCAAGAGAAAGACCGTCTCCAGCACTTAACAGAAAGCCAACAGGCACTGAAGGAAGCTCAAAAGGAGATTGAAGACTTGAAGTTGAAAGCTGACGTGAAAAGGTCAAAGGCCGAGTCGAGTCAAAGCAAAGAGAATGAGACAGCATTCCTACAGCAGATTGAGGAGTTACACGCCTCTTCTGATACGAGGGACCTCCTCATCCAGAGACTCATCCAGGATCCTGGTCATCCAGATGTAGTTCAGCTGTTCCAGAACGTCAAGCGCCTTAGTTGGAGATTGCAAGATATAGAGTTCCCTAGGGTTTAATTTCATGTTATTGTACTTGGATTACCCACAGGCTTGTTGTGGGATTCCTTATATTTGATGTACTTTTGTTGTTATTGTGATTGGCACCCTTCGGGGACTTTGTATTTTCAAACTCCAGTTTATATGATTGATTTGTTCTGAATTTCTTGTTCGTTATTTGTTGCACCGACACGGGGTAATGAGCACCAATTCTCCACAGCTGTCATTATGTTTGAATATTACTTGGGTCTTCTTCCCAATTCTTATCTTCTTAATGCCAGGACCGGAAACGGGAAAAGTCTCGGGAATAAAAGGAACACATTGCATTGCATACGCATCATTTGCATTTTGCCTTTGTCTTTGCAGGTTTTTCTTCGGGGTGTTTAACTTATCTGTGTTACTGGCAAAGATTGCGAGAGCCACTAAGACCCGGTACCTCCGACAAGATATCCCTCATCGGTACGCGACCCGCAGCAATCAAAGAACAACAATGGACGCCATGCAGACAGAGCTCAATGAAGTCCGTACCAAGATGGAAGAATTTATGACCCTGATGCAAGGGATGGCCCAGGGGAAACAAGAGCTGAGAAATGCAATTCAAGGGTTAACTCCTCCTAATACTAATGCTCAGGCGACCATTTCCGGCGGGCTAGGGGCTCCTCCCAACACCAACAACGGCCCAGGTGGACCTCATGTTCCAGACCCAGCTATGGCAACGTTCGTTCCTGTGCACGACAGGCAGGAGGACCAATTCCAGTATTTCAATAATGACATGGGTTTTGGCGGTGTTGGAAATCTTAATGACTTCTTGGTGCTTGCGGAGAAGGTCAAGGCCCTCGAGTGCAGAGACACTTTGGGGATTGATGTGTCAGATATGGGTTTAGTACCTGGGGTGGTCATTCCACACAAATTCAGACCACCAGCTTTTGATAAATACAACGGCAGCTCCTGCCCGAAAACTCACCTGCAGGCCTTCTACCGGAAGATCGCGGCCCACACGCGAGATGAAAAACTCTGGATGTACTACTTCCAGGATAGTCTCTCCGGAGGGTCCTTGGAGTGGTACATGAAGCTGGAAAGGAGCTCTATTAGAAGCTGGAAGGATTTGGGAGAAGCCTTCCTCAGACAATATCAGTACAACATTGACATGGCACCCAGCCGCACTCAGCTTCAGAGCTTGACGCAGAGGAGCTCGGAGAGCTTCAAAGATTATGCACAGAGGTGGCGTGAGGTAGCTGCTCGAGTGCAACCACCTTTATTAGAGAGAGAGATGGTCGATCTTTTCCTGAATACCCTCCTAGGGCATTTCATGGAGAGGCTGGTTGGTTGTTCCTCAAGTGGTTTCTCGGACATTATCTTGACTGGAGAAAGAATTGAAAGCTGGCTCAAGCAAGGGAAAATTCAAAATGGAGGCGCTTCGGTGTCTGGTATCAAGAAACCCTTTGTGAAAAGGAGGGAAGGAGAAACAGGTGCAGTGTACGCACAGAGGGGAGTGATTAACCAAGGATATTATCAGCAAGTGGCCCCTGTCACTATTTCAACACCACCCGTTCAACATCAGGTCCAACCTCCACAGCCGCAACACTCACAAGGGTATCAGCCAAGAGCCCCTCGCTCATACTACCCTCAGAGGCCGAAGGATAGAAATTTTGAAGCTCCACCGATGTCTTACTCCCAGCTTTTGAAGAATCTCTTACAGCTTCAGATGATTCAACTCCGAACTTTACAACCGCCGAAGCCAGGCCAAATTCCTGAAGGTTATGACTTAAATGCTAGATGTGAATTTCATTCCGGAGCTCCCGGCCATACTACTGAGAACTGTAAAGCATTGAAGCATGTCGTTCAGGACTTATTGGACACTAAAGCAATTAATTTTGCTCCTTCTCCTAATGTGCTTCAAAACTCCATGCCTCCTCACAGGGGAACGGTTGGTGCAATCGATGAAGGGGAGAACCTGAATTTGGTGGGTGATGTCGATGACTTGCAGACTTCATTGGTTGTTGTCAAGGTTTGCCTGTTGAAAAAAGTTATCTTCCCTAGATGCGAGGAAGATTGTCCGGAATGTGCTGAGGCTACCAATGGTTGTAAACGGTTGAAGGCCGAAATCCAAGGCATGATTGATGAAGGAGTGCTGCAGTTTGACAAGATCGTAAAAGAAAGTGAAATCTCCACAGTAACTATCTTTTATGATCCATCTCAAGTTCCTTCATGAGCCAGAGTGGCACCAATAACCATTACCACTGCTGGACCTATAATGTACCAAAGTGACAGAGTCGTTCCTTGGAATTATGGTGGTGAAGTGTACTGCAACGGCCAGAGGCAAGAGTTGGCCACGACTAGTATAACCCCAGCTCAAGTAGAAAATTTTGGAGTAGGGGGTTTTACTCGAAGTGGAAGGTTGTTTGCGCCGGAAACACTGAGAAACAATGTGATACCACCCAGAGATACTGCCGAAGCCCAAGATAGAGCAAGAGGGAAGCAACCAGTAGTTGTCAATGATCCAACGCCATCAACTGATCCAGACCTCACCTTTGATAAAGAAGCTGAAGAATTCCTGAGGATCATCAAGAAGAGTGATTACAAGATCGTGGACCATCTGCAACAGACGCCGTCGAAGATCTCCATCTTGTCCTTGCTCATGTGTTCTGACTCTCACAGGAAAGCTCTCCTAAATATTCTGAACAAGGCATACGTGCCTCAGGATATTTCTGTAAATCAGTTATAAGTGGTGTGTCCAGCGTCAATTCCAGTCACGGATTGGGTTTCACAGACTTGGATTTGACTTCTGACGGGCGTGCTCATAATCGGGCATTGCATATCTCTCTGGAATGTAAGGGTGCAGTACTCTCCCACGTGTTGGTAGATACTGGATCACCTTTGAACGTCTTGCCCAAGAAAGCACTGATGAAGTTGGACTATGATGGAGTAGTTCTAAAGCCCAGTGATCTAGTAGTTCGAGCAATTGATGGGTCGAGGAGATCGGTGTTTGGAGAGGTGGAGTTACCTATCAAGGTAGGTCCACAGATCTTCATTACCACGTTCTACGTGATGGATATACAACCTGCATATAGCTGTTTACTCGGAAGACCCTGGATACATTCGGCAGGAGCGGTATCGTCTACACTCTATCAGAAGCTAAAGTTTGTCTGGGAGGGTCAAATTGTGATTGTCAGTGGGGAAGAAGATATCTTTGTTAGTCATCTCGCTTCGTTCAAATATGTGGAGATGGATGGCGAGATAGTCGAGACCCCATGTCAGGCTTTTGAGCCCTTGAAGTCTGAGCAAGCATCCGCAGTAGCAACTTCTCCTGAAGTACCGAAGAAGGGGGTTTCCATAGCCTCTTATAAACAAGCGCTTGAATTAGTAGAATCTGGAATACGAGAAGGCTGGGGCAGTCCGGTAGAAGTGCCAGAGAAGAAAGACATGTTCGGGATTGGCTATCACCCTGGAAGATCTTCGTCTGAAACAAGTGCTAAAGGTTGTCAGAGCCCGGTCACTTTCACAAGTGCGGGAGTGGTAGACTACGAAAACATCAGTGCTGTGCAGGATGACGCTGTTGATAGTGACTGTGACCTAGATGAATGGATCAGGCCTGCCGCTCCAGGAACTCAGCTTAGCAACTGGACATCGGAAAGGCTTATTTCGGTCACCTCTTTCGAAGAGTAATAATGTTTTGTTTCTGTTTTTTCCTGTATTAAAGCACTATGTCTTGCCCGAGGCATAGTGGCTCTTTGTAAGGGTTCATTTGTTCATTAACACAATCATAAATAAAATTGACGTTTCACATTCATTCATGTTGTTCTCTGTCTTTCGTTTTTTACTTTTGTTTTTCAAAAAGAAAGAAAAGTTTTAAAATGGCAATGTTTCTCATTTTCTCAAGTCGTTGCTAAAGCCTTGCATGAATCATCATTCATGCAGGTGCTCGTCACCGGATCTTATCAATGACGACCCTGTTATGGCTGAGTATGACTTCGACAATCCAATTTATCAAGCCGATGAGGAAGGTGAAGAGGATTGCGATTTACCCGAAGAATTGGCCAGACTGCTTAAACAGGAGGAGAAGATGATTCAGCCGCACGAAGAAGATGTCGAAGTAATAAACCTGGGTACTGAAGAAGATAAGAAAGAAGTCAAGATCGGAGCTGCATTAGAAGAATCTGTCAAGACTCGTTTGATGGCTATGCTTCGAGAATACGTTGACATCTTTGCATGGTCCTACCAAGATATGCCTGGTTTAGACACTGACATTGTGGTACACAAGATACCTCTCAGAGCAGATTGTCCTCTGGTAAAGCAGAAGTTGAGGCGCACGCGTCCAGGCATGGCAATTAAAATGAAAGAAGTGCAAAAATAGTTTGATGCTGGCTTCTTGGCCGTGACCAGTTATCCTCCGTGGGTTGCTAACATTGTTCTGGTTCCCAAGAAAGATGGCAAAGTCAGGATGTGTGTGGACTACAGGGATTTGAATAGGGCTAGCCCCAAAGATGATTTCCCTCTACCTCACATAGATGTACTTGTCGATAATACTGCTCAGTTTTTCGTGTTCTCCTTCATGGACGGATTCTCAGGCTATAATTAGATCAAGATGGCTCCCGAGGACATGGAAAAGACAACTTTCATCACTCCTTGGGGCACCTTTTGTTACAAGGTTATGCCATTTGGTTTAAAGAATGCAGGAGCTACCTATCAACGGGCAATGGTGACGTTGTTTCATGACATGATCCATCATGAAATTGAGGTTTATGTTGATGACATGATAGCAAAATCCCAGACATAGGAAGAGCACTTGGTCATCCTAGCAAAATTGTTTGATAGGCTTCGAAATTTCAGATTGAGGTTGAATCCGAATAAGTGTACCTTCGGGGTTCGTTCTGGCAAGTTACTCGGCTTCATTGTTAGTGAACGAGGAATTGAGGTTGATCCAGCCAAGGTGAAAGCTATCCAAGAAATGCCTGAGCCGAAGACTGAAAAGCAAGTGCGTGGTTTCTTAGGGAGACTAAACTACATTGCACGGTTTATTTCTCACCTAACGGCCACGTGTGAGCCCATCTTTAAGCTTCTGAGGAAGAATCAGGCCATTAAATGGAACGAAGACTGTCAGCAAGCCTTTGACCGAATCAAAGAATACCTGTTAGAACCACAAATTCTTATGCCTCCAGTGCCAGGGAGACCTCTGATTATGTATCTTACTGTGCTTGAAGGATCGATGGGATGTGTGATGGGTCAGCAGGACGAGTCTGGTCGAAAAGAGCACGCCATTTATTACCTTAGCAAAAAGTTTACCGATTGTGAGACGCGATACTCACTACTCGAGAAAACTTGATGCGCTTTGGCATGGGCTGCTCGCCGACTAAGACAGTACATGCTGACTCACACTACTCTCTTAATTTCCAAGATGGATCCCGTGAAATAAATTTTTGAGAAGCCAGCTTTGACAGGAAGAGTGGCCCGTTGGCAGATGATACTCACGGAGTATGACATACAGTACACTTCACAAAAAGCGATCAAGGGGAGTGTTTTGTCAGAATACTTGGCCCAGCAGCCGATCGATGATTATCAACCCATGAGGTTTGAGTTTCCGGATGAGGACATCATGTTCCTCAAGTCTAAAGACTACGAAGAACCACTTCCGGAGGAGCGGCCCGACCCTGAATCCAGATGGAAGTTGATGTTTGACGGGGCTGTGAACATGAATGGGAGTGGAGTAGGTGTTGTTATTATCTCTCCAGAAGGGGTCCACACCCCTTTAGCCGCTCGGTTGACCTTCGAATGCACTACTAATGAGGTGGAGTATGAAGCTTGTATCGTGGGGATCGAAGAGGCAATAGACTTGCGAGTCAAGAACCTTGAGATCTTCGGAGATTCTGCTTTGGTGGTAAATCAAGTCAATGGCAAATGGCTGGTTCATCAAGCTCGTTTGATTCCCTACAGAGATTATGTCAGGAGGCTGTTAACTTTCTTTACCAAAGTCAAGCTGAGCTATGTTCCTAGAGACGAAAACCAGTTCGCCGATGCTCTAGCAACTTTGTCGTCCATGATTAAAGTTTGTCAAGAGAATTTTGTGCCTCGAATTTCGATCTCCCGGCTTGAAAGACCCGCTTATGTCTTTGCAGTTGATGATGGTGAAGATAATAAGCCTTGGTACCATGACATCAAGCAATTCCTGAAGGCTCAAGAATACCCGGTTGGGGCATCTAGTAAGGATAAGAAAACTCTTAGAAGACTGGCAGGAGGCTTCTTCTTGAATCAAGACGGTGTGATGTACAAACGGAACTTTAACATGGTGCTGCTCAGATGCGTGGATAGACACGAAGCAGACATGTTAATGCAGGAGGTTCACGAAGGCTCCTTTGGTACCCATGCTGGAGGACATGCCATGGCCAAGAAATTGTTGAGATCGGGATACTATTGGATTACCATGGAATCTGATTGCTGTAAGTACTCCCGCAAATGCCATAAATGTCAAATTTATGCCGACAAGGTTCATGTGCCTCCGAATCCGTTGAGTGTCATGTCTTCACCATGGCTGTTCGCTATATGGGGCATCGATATGATTGGAAAGATTGAGCCAACAGCTTCTAATGGTCATCGCTTCATCCTAGTTGCTATTGATTATTTCACGAAGTGGGTTGAAGCGGCATCCTACACCAATGTCACTAAACAAGTGGTCGCCCGATTTATTAAGCGGGACATCATCTGCCGATACGGAGTTCCTGAAAGGATCATTACTGATAATGGTTCTAACCTCAACAACATGATGGCTGACTTGTGTCAAGACTTCAAAATAGAACACCACAACTCTTCTCCATATCGTCCGAGGATGAATGGCGCCGTCGAGGCGGCTAATAAAAACATCAAGAAGATTGTGCAGAAGATGGTTGTGACGTACAAAGACTGGCATGAGATGTTACCATTCGCGTTACATGGGTATAGGACATCAGTAAGCACTTCAATTGGGGCAACTCCATTCTCATTAGTATATGGTATGGCGGCAGTCTTACTAATCGAAGTGGAAATCCCCTCATTGAGGTTGATGATGGATATCAAGCTAGATGAAGCTGAGTGGCTCTGATCTAGGTATAATCAATTGAGCCTCATTGAAGAGAAGCGTCTAGCAGCTGTATGCCATGGACAGTTGTATCAGCGACGAATGAAGCAAGCTTTTGACAAGAAGGTGCGACCACAGAGGTACACGCCAGGAGATTTAGTGCTGAAAAGGATTCTTCCTCCTCTCAACGATCACAGGGGCAAGTGGACACCCAACTATGAAGGACCGTTCATGGTTAAGAAGGTTTTCTCAGGCGGAGCCTTAATGCTTACAACCATGGACGGAGAAGACTTCCAATCCCCTGTCAACGCGGACGCAGTAAGAAAATACTTCGTGTAAAAAGGACCCGCTGGATAAAAACAGAATAATAATCCAGGCAAAAATGGGCATCCTGGCGAGCCAAAAACAGAATAAAAGGCTCGGGCAAAAGTTAGGGAAATCTTGAAAAAAATGTACACCCACTGAGTTGAAAAGCCACATCGGACAACTCAGGCAAAAAAGGGTATCCCGGTGGATTGAAAACCTGAAAGGGCGATCCACGCAAAAGAGGGATTAACACGAACGACTGCGATCCGCGAGATCCATGACCTACCTACAGTTGAGGCTATCCTAAGGGTTGAAGATTAGTTCACTTACTTTTTCTCAAGAGGTAGAGCGAGCGGAGCATCTTGAAGACATACGAGTCATAACTGGGTTGAGACTTGATGAGTTTCACTTCTCACATTGCCAATAGGATAGTTTATTTTTCCTTTTAGTTGTTCCCTCATTTCAGGGAACTGCTTCCTTTGTATTGCCTATTCAGGGCCACCTTTCCAAATCAATAAGAATTCAACTTCAGTCAATTGACTACTTTGCTTTTTTGTTTTTGTTTTTTCACATCTAGCATTGATTGATTGTGAAAACGTCTAGCAAATGGTAACTGGCATTGTGTTATGAACATTTGAATGTTTTCTAACTCGTGCAGGAGAATAGAAACATTTAATACAACTCTGAAGAGGTGTCGAGATGCCCAGACAATAATTCATGCTATGAGCCTGGGGCAAGCGGGTCCCAAACTAACTCTCTATGTTGCAGGTACTATCGATTGTGTTCATGCAGGTACAGGTACTGGTGTGCTAACAGAGCTAACAACTATTATCCAGGAGGGGCATTCCCTCTTGTTTGAACAGAAACAGGTATCTCCTAGGGTGTGTCCAATCATCCCCAGCCATGTGGAAGTTGAGATTTCCCCCAGCAAGGTAGCAGAGAGTGGGTGTCGTCCCCGAGCAGAAGCTTCCCTTCAGACAGGGTCAATTCTCATCAGTATAAGGAGTGTTTCGCTTCCCCAGTAGTTACTTCCTCAGCAGTGTCATGCCTTTGGTTCACAGCCAAGCCAGGGGGTCCTCACTTCTCCACCAGAGTCCAAGAAGGGTCCATCTCCAGCAGGGTCTTAGCGCTCCAATCTCAAAGTCCAATTTATTTTTGGCAATGGCGGCTGTTCAGAGCTGGTGAATTATTAACAGCTTTCCCTGCAGAGTTGTTACCTCACAAGGATTAACCAGATCAATGCATTGACCATCAGTTCCTCCCTAGTCAAGCTATCTGGGATGCCTGCAGTCTCCTTACCAGGAGATTTTCTTGGCATTTGCATATGCATATTCATCACTACGTCTGCATCCTCCAAAGCGTAGCATTTCCATCATCATGGAGCATTGCGCCATAAATTCAAACATATGCATGCCAGCATGGGCCAGTTTTGAGGTATATTACGAGCATCTTCTCAACCTGAAGTACTCTGCACAGAGGATGCCAATATCAACCTTCAGACATCATTGTCTTTTCAAGTCGATGTTTGTCACTTATTCCGCGTCTTGTTTGGTACAACAGTCGCGTCGCAGGTTCCCGTTTTGTATAATGGTCTTGTTTGCTTGGGCTCTCGTTTATGTACAACGATCCCGTTCCATCTTGTCCTATTTTATTTGTGTTTGGTTACCGCCTGCGGCCGGTATACCTTTGCGTCTCCATTCGATGATGGTTTCGTATTAGATCCGAGGATCTTTTCGATTGTCATTCGAGGATGGCATTCTTTCCTTCAAGTCCTTCCGAGGTTGGTCTTGTTGTTTTATGTGGCTATTATTCGAGGATAGTAGTTCACTTTTCGAGCTTATTGATCGAGGTCAGTTTGTCTCTTTTGCAAAGTCTGTCTGAGGTCAGCTTTGCGTTTAGTTATCAGTCGAGGCTGGTATACCTTTGCGTCTCCATTCGAGGATGGTTTCGTGTTAGATCCGAGGATCTTTTGGATTGTCATTCGAGGATGACATTCTTTTCTTCAAGTCCTTCCGAGGTTGGTCTTGTTGTTTTGTGTGGCTATTATTCGAGGATAGTAGTTCACTTTTCGAGCTTATTGATCGAGGTCAGTTTGTCTCTTTTGCAAAGTCTGTCTGAGGTCAGCTTTGCGTTTAGTTATCCGCCTGCGGCCGGTATACCTTTGCGTCTCCATTCGAGGATGGTTTCGTATTAGATCCGAGGATCTTTTGGATTGTCATTCGAGGATGGCATTCTTTTCTTCAAGTCCTTCCGAGGTTGGTCTTGTTGTTTTGTGTGGCTATTATTCGAGGATAGTAGTTCACTTTTCGAGCTTATTGATCGAGGTCAGTTTGTCTCTTTTGCAAAGTCTGTCTGAGGTCAGCTTTGCGTTTAGTTATCAGTCGAGGCTGGTATACCTTTGCGTCTCCATTCGAGGATGGTTTCGTGTTAGATCCGAGGATCTTTTGGATTGTCATTCGAGGATGACATTCTTTTCTTCAAGTCCTTCCGAGGTTGGTCTTGTTGTTTTGTGTGGCTATTATTCGAGGATAGTAGTTCACTTTTCGAGCTTATTGATCGAGGTCAGTTTGTCTCTTTTGCAAAGTCTGTCTGAGGTCAGCTTTGCGTTTAGTTATCAGTCGAGGCTGGTATACCTTTGCGTCTCCATTCGAGGATGGTTTCGTATTAGATCCGAGGATCTTTTGGATTGTCATTCGAGGATGGCATTCTTTTCTTCGAATCCTTCCGAGGTTGGTCTTGTTGTTTTGTGTGGCTATTATTCGAGGATAGTAGTTCACTTTTCGAGCTTATTGATCGAGGTCAGTTTGTCTCTTTTGCAAAGTCTGTCTGAGGTCAACTTTGTGTTTGGTTATCAGTCGAGGCTGGTATACCTTTGCGTCTCCATTCGAGGATGGTTTCGTGTTAGATCCGAGGATCTTTTGGATTGTCATTCGAGGATGGCATTCTTTTCTTCAAGTCCTTCCGAGGTTGGTCTTGTTGTTTTGTGTGGCTATTATTCGAGGATAGTAGTTCACTTTTCGAGCTTATTGATCGAGGTTAGTTTGTCTCTTTTGCAAAGTCTGTCTGAGGTCAGCTTTGTGTTTGGTTATCAGTCGAGGCTGGTATACCTTTGCGTCTCCATTCGAGGATGGTTTCGTGTTAGATCCGAGGATCTTTTGGATTGTCATTCGAGGATGACATTCTTTTCTTCAAGTCCTTCCGAGGTTGGTCTTGTTGTTTTGTGTGGCTATTATTCGAGGATAGTAGTTCACTTTTCGAGCTTATTGATCGAGGTCAGTTTGTCTCTTTTGCAAAGTCTGTCTGAGGTCAGCTTTGTGTTTGGTTATCAGTCGAGGCTGGTATACCTTTGCGTCTCCATTCGAGGATGGTTTCGTGTTAGATCCGAGGATCTTTTGGATTGTTATTCGAGGATGACATTCTTTTCTTCAAGTCCTTCTGCGGTTGGTCTTGTTTTTTGTTTTGTGTGGCTATTATTCGAGGATAGTAGTTCACTTTTTGAGCCTATTGATCGAGGTCAGTTTGTCTCTTTTGCAATGTCTGTCCGAGGTCAGTCTTTGTCGTTGATGGTTATCACCTGCGGCCGGTATACTATTGTGTTTCTATTCCAGGATGGTTTTTAGTACTGGATCCGAGGATCCCGTGTGAGTTGTCATTCGAGGATGGCATTCTTCCCAGCATATTTCCACCTGGTCTTATCTTTCGCTACCTATTCAGAGGTCAAAATCAAAAACAAAAATATAAATAAATAAATGGGAAGATGGCATTTTCATTACCCTCAATGTGAAAATTTTCAGGTTTTATTCGAGTATTCAATCACTTCATACCTTGAACGTCTAAAAGCTGTTGCAATTATTCGTTCAGGTTTGCAGTTGATTGAATAGGGGCAGCTGTAATACCTCAAAATTTGCCCTCCTATTTATTCCCTCTATTGGTTCATCGTGTCGCATTCATCTACATTTCTCATCAGTTCATTAACAGCATACTAGTGCATTTCATTGTTTCATAAGGCATGTGATTAAGGCCATACTGGATTAGGGTTTAGTACCTTATCTGTATCTGTCAGAGATTGAAGTGGTGGAGAATTTACTGGATGTTGATTCTACTTCAAGCGCGGTTGTTCAATTGAGTTTCGATTCAGATAGGAGCTTAACCTAATCTTGGTCAGACTATCAGAAGATTACTGCAATTGCAAGTTTATTTTGGACCACTGGACTATTTCTTAGACAATGCATATTCAAAGTTCAGGCTGTCTTGTGTTGTGATTCGTCAGGATATCGAGCAGTATTTTGTGTGAAGCTTGGTTCGAATCTTCAGTTTACTAGTGATTCATTTGGATTCGAATGGTCAGGGCATGTTTCAGACAATTCAAAGAGTTGCGGAAAGATTTCAAAAGTAGGTTTTGGGCCAAAAATCAAGATTTCATTCATTGCTTTGTTATGAACCACTCCTGATTATTCCATTCCATTCTGCCTTTCTACTCCAATACGTTTCCATCAATTCATCTTCATTTTCTCTTATTCACTTTCTCATTTATCTTTTGTCCGTAATCCATTTTGAACTATCTTTTATTTTTCATAGCCCATATCAAACTCATGCTTTCCCCTTGTCCATTTTTACACCATTTAAACTCAATGGTAATTTTGCTTTAGAGCCATCACAAATGTCTACCAAAATAATAGGAAGCCAATTTCTTTTGTTTTCACCATAATATCCAAATCATCAAACTAATTTCCAATCAGTCATCTTAAGTCCAAGTCCGTGTCCAATAAAATTTATTTTTTATACCTCTTATTTCAAGTCAATATTCTTTTGAGTTACATATTTTAGGCCCATTTCAAATCCATACATCTTTTCAAGCCCATTTAAATCATTTTGTTGGTCTCATCTTTGTCCAAAGCTAATCACCATAGCCCATTTTGAATAAAATTATGTTAATCCATTTGTGGTTTTTCTTCTTAATCCGTCATAAGTATCTATTCAAATTCATTCAATAAAATCCATCTCTAAATATTAGTTTTTAACCAAGTTTTCTTGTATTAATGTTCATAAGTTTTTTTTGTTTCTCCGAGTTCTAAATTACATCTATTAAGCCGAGTTATCATCATTGGCTATTTCGCATGGAGATAATTGTATGACATTCTTGCAAGGTCTATTTTTCATACTATCACAACCACTTTTTATTCAAGTTAAACTATGGTGGTAATCTTGATCCACCATAAATTTCCTTCAAAGTTCATAAGCTTTATTCTAGTTAACTCACAGTTTTTCCAACCAAAGTATTGCAAATTTTCTTTTGGTCACAAGAGGCCCATTAACAAAACAACAGCTGATATGATATATCAGTAAAAAATTTCAATACCAAGCTAAAGAAAATCCTCACAAAGAAGGTTAAGGACTGCATCTCCATCATTCCCATCAATAACAAGATTAAATTACAGTGGAATCATTCAATTACAACCAAAAAAAGCAGTTGCGAAAAAGGAAAATTAGTGATACAACAGAAATCCAAGAAAGAAAAATGGTTACAAAATGCAGAACTTCATCAAATCTCCATCAAGTTATAACCTGCAAACATCAAGAAATCATGTTTGATAATTCGATTCATACCATATCAGAAGAAGAAGAAGCTGGAACACGAATTCAATAGCAATGAGCAATTCAATGACAATCCGAATTTCCCAAGAGATTCATACGGAGGATCAAAAGGAATAACAATTTCGATGATAGCTTCGGGGTGAAATCGAATTCAATAAAAAAAGTGAACTAAAGTGTTATACCTTGTTGTGTTCATGCTTTGAATTCGGAATTACGACGCGTCATCAATCCTTCGAATCCACGGTTGGCTTCAATCGCATATTCTTCATCATCCACACCAGATTCACCACAACCTCTTCAATCTTTCCCTGTAAAATTTAACACCAGACGAATCAACATCAACAACTACAATGATCCACAAGAACGAATTGAAACGTATATATCACTATAAAATAAATCCGGAGCGTCCATCAATAGTTGCAAGTTTCGGCCAACAATGCCCTCAGCATCCTTCTCCATCATTTTTAATCAACAATCTATATTAACCAAGAATAAACAAAGTTAACAGAGAAAACTCAGAGGTATATATTCAGAAGAATACCTTTAGCTAATTGAAAAATAAAAAAAAAACGAATTCGGTTACACTCTAATAACCACAACAGAAAATTAACAGAACTAGAACAGAATCATAACTGAACTATTTACCTGAAGCTTCCAGATCCTTCTGTAAAAATTGTCTATAAATCAGGAATTTCTTCTCCAATTTTTTCTTCTTCCACAACTTTTCAATCCCCTTCACCATTCTAACCAATCCTTCTTCAATCTCTCCACACCTTTTTCTCCTTCTTTTCAATCCGAACCCTCTTCTTCTTCACATTTCTTCTTCTGTTCTTCATAACTTCTTTTTCCACCATTTTTTTCAATCTCTCAACCATTCATCATTCTCCTCATCCATAACTTCAATCCTCAACCTCTCCCTTGACCATAATCAGAACCAATCTCCTTCATCGCAAATCATCTTCAATATTCCTCTTCTCGGATATACCATTTCTTCCCATATCTCCTTCAATTCTCAATCAAACATCACCCTCCACATCTCCCCCTAAGTCATACTTTTGCTAATCAAGATTCAACAGCGTTCATGGTTGTATCGAATTGCGATCTGTACATCAAGAAAGCAGGTTAATATCATCACTCAACAACACAGATTCGAAAAAAATTGAGGAAGCATATGAACCAGAGTACATACCTAAGTCATAAAGCTTTTGATTTCCTCTTGAAGCAACTACGACACGGATTCTTCGTCTTGTTTCACTTTCAACGGTTGATTGAGGATTAACGATCTCATATCAAGGAAGGTAAAGATCACGCTGCAGAGGAAGAAGATTAACCATCGCGCAAGGTTGTTTCCGCCGTGTCACTCTTGTTCATCTTCATCGCGCGAAATCGTCATCATCTGCGGACGCAATTCAAGGTACGAATCTATATTTGCTTCAAGCACGATTGTATGGTTGATTTGTTGGGTTTGTGTTGCCATTCTTGTGATAGGCAAAAGTTAGGTTAGAGAGAGGGAAGTTTCGATTAGAATTGAGGGATAGGTATGTTTAATAGTTAGAGATGGTGATGAATTTACGGAATAGAGAGGAGGGTAAGGAGCATGAGGGAATGGTGTGGATGGCGGTGGCGTTTTTCGAAGAAGAAGGAGGAGAGGCCGAAGAAGCTGGCGGCGCGATAGGGAGAAGGGGGAGGAGAAAATATTAGGGTTTGTTTTCTTAAGTTGTGATATTCTTATATTATTGTGCTATTATAAACATTAATTGTATGTATTGTTAACAAATTAAGAGGATATTAAGTGCAAAAGATCCAATTAATCAGCATTGAAACTCAATAAAATCAGTAATTATGTTGATTTTCTCTTTAATCCATATTAAATATTTATTTTTGAATTATAAGGATTACTTAGGAAATAGGATGAGCTTAACGCATTACCTTCTACACCCCCAATTATAGGCCCAATAGAAAAAATAACAAAATAAAAACTATTACTTGCACCTCCCCTGGTTTCCAGCGAAATGGGCCCAACTGTCTGATCCTCATTATCCCGATGAGGTACGTAGGAAGCGGGGTAGGGCCCGTTCGAGCACATTCTTTATTTTCCCTACATTTCCCCCTTTCTTTCCATTCTCTTATTTCAGTTCCTTTCTCATTTCATTTTCTATTCCAGTTAGTGGTTCATTTGTTCAGCAGCATATTATTTCTCACCCTTTGAAACAAAGCAAGCAAGCGTGGATCCCGTCGGGTACGGCGGATGGTATGGGGTGCTAATACCTTCCTAGGTCGTAACCGACACCCGAACCCAGATCTTTGGTTCGCAGGACCTTGTCCTTTCCTTCTTCCTCAGGTTTGTGCAACATTATCTTTCCCATTCATTCGGGATAAAATGTCTGGCTGGCGACTCTAACTTTTCCGCGCCACTTTCGCGTTTGTACTAGGATGAAAATCCCGGGAGCGACACTTCTCAGATGTGTTGATAAGAAAAAGGCAGACTTGTTGATGCACGAGGTGCATGAAGGATCTTTCGGTACCCATGCTGGAGGACATGCAATGGCTAAAAAGTTACTAAGATCAGGTTACTACTGGATCACAATGCATGCAGATTGTTGTGCTTATGCCAGAAAGTGCCACAAATGCCAGATTTATGCAGATAAAGTGCATGTGCCTCCGAATCCTTTGAATGTGATGTCTTCACCCTGTCCCTTTGCCATGTGGGGCATTGACATGATAGGAAAGATCGAGCTGACTGCTTCGAATGGCCATAGATTCATCCCGGTAGCCATTGATTACTTCACCAAGTGGGTTGAAGCAGCTTCGTATGCAAATGTCCCCAGGAAAGTAGTAGCCCAATTCCTGAAGAGAGACATCATCTAGCGGTATGGAGTACCCGAGCGAATCATTACTGATAATGGTTCCAACTTGAACAATAAAATGATGGCAGAACTATGCCGGGACTTCAAGATCCAACATCACAACTCTTCTCCTTACAGGCCAAAGATGAATGGCGTTGTTGAGGCGGCTAATAAGAACATTAAGAAGATTGTGCAAGAGATGGTGGTCACCTACAAAGACTGGCATGAAATTCTACCATTTGCCTTGCATGGGTACCGTACATCAATATGAACGTCTACTGGGGCAACACCGTATCAGCTTGTGTATGGTATGGAGGCAGTCCTACCTGTTGAAGTTGAATTACCCTCCCTGCGGGTACTGATGGATGTCAAGTTGAACGAAGCAGAATGGGTCCGTTCTCGGTACAATCAACTGAATCTGATCGAAGAGAAGAGATTAGCTGCAATCTGTCATGGGCAGTTATACCAGAAAAGAATGAAGAAAGCCTTCGATCAGAAAGTCAGGCTTCGGGAATACCAAGTAGGAGATCTTGTACTGAAAAGACTCTTCCCTCCTCATAAAGACCACAGGGGCAAGTGGACTCCGAATTATGATGGTCCATTCATAGTAAAGAAAGTTTTCTAGGGTGGAGCACTGATGCTCGCTGTAACACGATGGGAGAACTGACTATAGTTAAAATGTTGCGGATAGCAAGAGTCGCCACCGACTTTTATTTTATCCAAAAGGAAATGGCATAAAAGAACAGGAAAGACCTTAAAAGATTTTGAGTTCGGGGGGTAGGTTATACAAAGGGAAGGTGTTAGCACCCTTTATATCCATGGTTATCCATGGGCTCTTAGTTACTTAGCTCACTTTAAACTGTTTTTGAGAAAGTGTAGTGTGTGATTAAAAATTTTCTAAGTACTTTATAATGATCCTAGTATGGATGTATATAAAGACTTTGTTTTGAAAATTTGTTTGAAATGTGAAGTGTGAAATGTATTTTGAAAAGTGAGCAAGTACTTAAGAGGAACCTACCCTATGTTAAATCTTTACTGTTCTTATATGTTCTTTCAATGGTAAGACTAACCCTATTATTAAGGAATAGGTAGTCATTACCTTGGAGGTAATAAGGGACACGTGAAGGGACATCTGTGTTTATGCAACTATAAGGTGTCTTAGCAATACGAAGGGACTTATCATCTTTTATTCGAAGGGACAAGATCATTTACCGTAGGCAACATTGAAGGGACTTGATCTTATAATCTTAAAGGGACTTGATGATATTTTATGAAAAGGGACTTT
This sequence comes from Lathyrus aphaca, assembly GCA_963966055.1. NCBI lineage: Eukaryota > Viridiplantae > Streptophyta > Magnoliopsida > Fabales > Fabaceae > Lathyrus > Lathyrus aphaca. Next base: position 401,332,397 of record OZ014521.1, on the reverse strand, counting down.
GCTTTAAGACACCTTACTTGACCTTATAGTTAGGCAACATGAGGAATACCCTTAGAAAGTGTAGGATGGCGATCAAAGATCGACTTATGTGTGTGAGTGTTCATATTCATATATTTACCTTATTAAATTAGTGATTCTAAATTAATTTTAATTTTACAAACATATTATCACTCCCTATAATTACTAACCACGGCAAGAAAATTTATAAATAATAAAATAAAGACAAAAATAAACCTACGACTATTACAAGGCTTTCGCATTTACATAAATATAGAAACAATTAAATAATAAATATATAAATAAATAATAAAAAGGGTTAGTAATAAAACAATTATAAGAAGAAAAGGTTAGTACTAATATACAAAATATATACAAGTTAAGAGAATATTTTTAAATTAAATAAACAATTTTAAAGAATTTTTAAAAATAAAATAAGATGATAGAATAATAATAAACCATATAAAAATTATTTACAAAGTATGATTAATTATTTAATTATATATTAAAAAAATTAATTAAGCTTAATATTTAAAATTAAATAAAATAATTAAGGTAAGAAATTAGGGTTAGAAATTTAGGAAAATAAAATTAGGGTTTTGATATTTTAATGATTAACTAATTAAATTAAAAAGTATATACAATAATAATATAAACAAATTTTAAATTAAATATAAACTAAGTTAAAGTTTAGAAAATAAATTAGGTATTTTTTAGAAATATGAAATTGTATAGAAACTATATTATAAAATATTATTTAGAAAATTATTTATAAAAATAAATTTGAATAATATAACTAAATAAATGAAAATTTGAACAAAACTAAAAAATACCTGGGGCAGGGATTAAACCCACGCCCTGGACTCCTCTCTCTCTTTGGTCCAACACCAACACCACCAGGCCATGCGCACGTTTGTGAATAAGAGATGAGCATAAATTGTAACAGCCCGGGCCCCTCGCAAGGCAATCCCGGCACTGCCACCTCACGATCTTCTCTACTCCCCTCACTAGTAGAGTTTTTGCCTTCCGTGGGAATCGAACCCTGTACCCTGGGGTTCAAGTACATGTTCATTCCATTCCCACTACCACTTGAGCTAGTAGCTCAATTGGTAGTGGGAATGGAATGAACATGTACTTGAACCCCAGGGTACAGGGTTCGATTCCCACGGAAGGCAAAAACTCTACTAGTGAGGGGAGTAGAGAAGATCGTGAGGTGGCAGTGCCGGGATTGCCTTGCGAGGGGCCCGGGCTGTTACAAAAAAAGGCGCCTTTTTTTGTAACAGCCCGGGCCCCTCGCAAGGCAATCCCGGCACTGCCACCTCACGATCTTCTCTACTCCCCTCACTAGTAGAGTTTTTGCCTTCCGTGGGAATCGAACCCTGTACCCTGGGGTTCAAGTACATGTTCATTCCATTCCCACTACCAATTGAGCTACTAGCTCAAGTGGTAGTGGGAATGGAATGAACATGTACTTGAACCCCAGGGTACAGGGTTCGATTCCCACGGAAGGCAAAAACTCTACTAGTGAGGGGAGTAGAGAAGATCGTGAGGTGGCAGTGCCGGGATTGCCTTGCGAGGGGCCCGGGCTGTTACATAAATCCTCATATATTAAACCTGAAAATATGAATGATATAAAGCCAAAAAAATGTGAAGCTGGGTTTCGAACCCCCACCCTTGTCCTCATACGCGCATGTACTTACCAACTAAACCACACGCGTCATCTAATAATAGTATAACTAATATATATTATAAAAACAACTTAAAATTTGAAATCTGAATTCGCGCCAAACAACTTCTTCTTCAACCTCCAGCCTTGCGAATTTTCCTGCGAAATTTGTGACCAATTTTCCTACGAAATTTCAAATTGCAGGAAACCCTACGAAATCCATACACTATCATTTACGTACAGTTTTGTTAAATTGAACACATGAATATAATCCAGACATCATTTGCAATTGACCTACGGTTTTAGAATTCATTTATATTCACTTAATCATGAAACCCTAATTTGAAGGTTATGAACCCTAAAATGGCGTTTGGAGATTAAGGTCACGTTTCTTCAAATTAAGAACCCAGAAACATTCCTAGCACCTTCACAAACATCAAGCAGTCATCAAACATTATTTAAACACAAAAAATATATGAAATCGAAAAATTTAAATTCAAGAACATAGCATGATTCGGTTGGACAATTATGTGATGTTTTAGATGCTTATGATGATTGAATTGTGTTCAGTGATGCTTAAGCAAGCTAATGCCACCTTCAAAAAGCTTTGAAAACGCCTCTAAGTTGTAAACCAAATTGGAGTTTTTCTTGAAAAGTTTGAAGTTTGTTCTTATGCATGGAGGCTGAGAATTCGTCCCCTTGTGCTTGCAGTGTGTTCATGTATATATAAGGATCGAATTAGGTCAAAAAGAATGGGCTTTGTATCATGAAAATTGATTACTTGATTATGAAGAAATCTCTCATTCAAAAATATCAAAAAATCCAATATATTCTTACTATCTTGGTCTAGCACGAATTTGGATGTGAACAATTAGTCTTGAATGGTGTTTATGACTTTCTAGAATCACAATCTCTTTCAAATATATGATTTTCATATTTTATTTTAATTTAATTTGTATTTTAATGAATAAAATTCAAATAAATATGAAATAAAATGTAAAAAATCAGAAAAGGTATGGGTTGGGTCGTGCTTGATGATATTATAAAGATTGGATGGCAATTTGGTGGGCTCATTTAGCAAAAATTGGTTTTAAGGCTTCATTTGCTTCATAAACTTCCCAAAAATTTCCCAACTTTGAAAGGGCACAAATCCTTCAATTTTAATGCTATGAAGGTGTTCTTGGACATTTTATAAAGCTTAGAGAGTCCTCTAACTAACCTCTTTGGTCTCATGTCCATATCGTTTACCATTCTCAAGGTATGCTCTTTGGAAGTTGTTGATTTTTTGTTGACTTTTAAAAGGACCTATAATGTCTTAGTTCATACCTTCCAAATGAAGCATTTTTGGGCTTGGCTTGTGAGACACAAAGTTGTAGAGAATTCAATTTCCTTAAAATGAGATTTGGATGGAAATTTTTTGATGAAGCATGTGAAAGTTATGGCTTGTCAAAGTTTAGTTGACTTTTCCTATGAAAACCCTAATTTAGAAACTCCTGAATCTTGATGATCTGAAATCTCCTTGATGAATCATGATCAACCCTTGATCAAATGATGAATTTTACTTCATATACTTGATGTTTGCAAAAAAGCATTAAGTTTGACTTTGGTTTGACCACAGTTGACCTCAGTTTGACTTTTTGACTGCCTTGACTGATTTTAACCTATCTGATCATCTGACTGAGCAAATCTTTTGGGAAAGTCTTGAAACTTGACATGGGGATTCTTGAAAACATATAGGATTCTATGAAGCTCACTTGAAGCCTTGGAAGTCCATTTAGCCTGATGAAAGTAAAAACCCTAGTTTAAGATGCATTGCTTAGGAGGATGCATTGTCTGAGGGAATTGTCAAACTTTCTGACCAATTGTGAACCTTGTGAACCTCATGAGATGTCTTGTGAATCTTGTGAACCTCTTAGTACACAATTTCTTGTCTTGGTGAGGGCAAATTTTGGGGTGCAATAGCTGCCCCTGTTCAATTTTCTGAAACCTGAGGGGTTAGATTGGTATAGGTGCCAGTCGTGACCTGGAAGGTTGAAGGGGATTGAACACAAAAGCCCAAAACTTTGCACTCGTCGGTGCGTAAAGTAATGCTGATGATTAATTGTATGTGCTTGAGTGAGCTTGAAGATGCCACTTGGAAGAACTGGAGATGGGCTTATATATGCCATCCATAATATCAGGAGGTGATAATATCTTGATGATGATACAGGATATTAGTATTAGGTCTTCGTATAGGCCGTCTCTGAATCGTTTATGCAACATGGTTTGAATTGTTGAATGGACCAGTAGAAATAAATCTTCGTGACGATTATCTTTTCTGGGAATATCTTGGATTAGGGAGTGGATCTTCGTATAGATCGTTTGCCTACTCTCCAAGGACAAAAGAATATCAGGATTAATTCTTCTGAAAATATCCTGGACTAGGGAATGGATCTTTGTACAGACCGTTTGCCTACTATCCGAGGACATCTTGAGTAATGTATAGATCGTTTTTGACCTGTTGTAAATTGTTGATATTGTTTTATCTGCATATAACTATCCTGCAAAGAAAGGGTTAGTTTATGCAATATGTGTGCATGTATGACATGGTGCATCTAAGTAAATGTATTATGCATTTATGGATATGCTATGGTATGATATGATGTAAATGATGTATGTACGAATCATGCAGCCTGAAGCGTCTGGATATCTTTGTATAACAACTGCTGGCTAGGGAAAATAAATCCCGATTCGTTGCTGAAGAATACGAGAACCTCGTTCCCGTTTCGTTTGATAGTATAGTATTTATAACCTCCCGTCTTCGTCCGTCGTACTTCTATTTAAGGAATAAGTTCCTGAGTATCCCGACTGAGGATAAAAGAGATGGACATAAATTCAAGGGGAGATGTAACTCGAAGTATCTATAAAGATAGATTTACCCTGCTGAGGATTTGTAGTTATCTTGTGGGGATGAACCGGCGAAGCTTCATTGAACTACTACCTTCGTTCGTCTTTAGTAAATACTATTATTGCATTTTATGCATTTCTGGTAAACATCAATCATATTCAAAAGCATACATACATTCAAACACAACCAACGGACGTTTTCGTTTATGTAAATAGGGTAAAAGTAAATCTGGATTCAAAGATGGAATTTTATTTATATTACAAAGTGACCTATACATAGGCAAGTTTGTACAAGGAGACAAAAATCCTAGTAAGAGGAATTCGTCGTAAATTTTTTACAAAACAAAGAAAACAACTATGTGTAAAATGATTCTATTGAGTTTCAATTCTACTATTGCCATTATCTTCAAGTATCTCATTCTGCTGTTGAGACGGAAATGATTGGATTGATCTTTATCTGTTCGAATCTCGATTTAGGTAGTACCATCAGTGGAAGTTACATGAGTGATCCAAACGAGACATAGTCATACGCTTTAATCCCTAACTTTTGCCTGGATTTCCCTTTCAGGTTTTCAATCTACCGGGATACCCTATTTCGCCCAAGCCGCCCTTTCAGGTTTTCGACTTGCCGGGTGTACATTTTTTTTTATATATATATATATCCCTAATTTTTGCCCGAACCCTTTTGGTTCTCCAAGATGCCCTTATTTTTGCCTAGGCCAGTCAACCTAGCGGGTCTCTTTTTATGCGTAGTATTTTTTAACTATGTCTGCGCTTATAGGCTGTGGGAAGTCTTCACCATCCATAGTAGTAAGCATCATGGCACCTCCTGAGAATACTCTTTTGACCACAAATGGTCCTTCATATGTAGGAGTCCACTTGCCCCTAGGATCACCCTGTGGTAGTATGATACGCTTGATTACCAAGTCACCAGCCTGATATACCTTTGGCTTAACCTTCTTATTTAAAGCCTCGATCATCCATTTCTGGTACATCTGACCATGACAAACAGCTGCCAACCTCTTCTCATCAATCAAATTTATCTGGTCGAGTCGGGTCTGAATCCACTCATCTTCATCCAAGCCCGCATCCTTCATGATTCTTAAGGAGGGGATCTGAACTTCAATGGGCAGAACTGCTTCCATACCATAGACTAAGGAGAATGGGGTTTCCCCTGTTGAAGTACGTATTGTAGTACGATAACCATGAAGAGGAAATGGTAACATCTCATGCCAATCCTTATAAGTAACAGCCATCTTCTGTAGAATCTTCTTCATGTTCTTATTAGCAGCTTCTACTGCCCCATTCATCTTTGGACGATACGGAGAAGAGTTGTGATGCTTAATCTTGAACTGTGTGCAGAGATCAGTAATCATGGTGTTGTTCAGATTAGAGCCATTGTCCGTGATAATCCTTTCAGGGATGCCATACCTACATATGAGATTATTCTTAATGAACCGAGCCACCACATTCTTAGTAACAGATGCAAATGAAGCTGCCTCCACCCACTTTGTAAAGTAATCAATTGCAACCAGGATGAAACGATGCCCGTTAGAAGCAGTAGGTTTGATCTCACCAATCATATCAATGCCCCACATGGCAAAAGGCCAAGGAGCAGTCAACACATTCAACGGAGCTGGAGGTATATGCACTTTATCAGCATAGATTTGACACTTGTGACATATTCTGGAATGTTGATAGCAGTCAGCTTCCATAGTAGACCAATAGTAACCTACTCTCAATATCTTCTTTTCCATGGTATGACCACTAGAATGAGTGCCAAAAACCCCATCATGCATGTCTTCCATAATCTCTGTTGCTTCTTTCTTATCCACACAACGAAGCAAAGTTGAATCATGATTGCGCTTGTACAAAATTCCATTACTCAAGAAGAACTTAGCAGAAAACCTCCTCAGAAACTTCTTATCCTTAATAGATGCCCCTTCAGGGAACTCCTGAGCTTCAAGATATCTTTTCACTTCATAGAACCAAGGCTTCCCTTTTGCTTCTTCAGTGTCAATCTCATTGCAGTATGCAGGCTTCTCAAATTTATCAATGGTAATTTTGGGAGCTTCATCATCCCAGGCAACACATGCTCTCTGTAAGGAATGAGATTTTTATGCTTGGTATCCCAATCTCCTTTAATTTGACTCACTACCAGGGCTGAATCTCCATATACGTCCAGGAACTGAATCTTCATATCAATGGCAGCTTTGATACCCATGATACATGCCTCATACTCAGCCATGTTATTCGTACAATAGAAACAAAGTCTTGCAGTAATCGGGGTATGACAACCTTTAGGGGAAATGATCACAACACCAACACCATTACCAAGTGCATTAGAAGCTCCATCAAAAACCATAGTCCATCGGGATCCTTGTTCAGGTCCTTCATATTGTCCAGGTTCTTTGGTAATAATCATAATGTCTTCATCTGGGAACTCAAAACTCATTGACTGGTAATCATCTACTGCTTGATGATCCAAATGATCAGCTACAACACTTCCCTCAATGGCTTTCTAAGTAGTATACTGTATATCATATTCTGTTAAGATCATTTGCCATCTTGCTATTCGTCCGGAGAGAGCAGGTTTCTCGAATATGTACTTGATTGGATCCATCTTTGAAATCAACAAAGTAGTATGAGTTAACATATACTGTCTTAGTCGGTGAGCAGCCCATGCCAAAATGCAGCAAGTTTTCTCGAGCAGTGAGTATCTTGTTTCACAGTCGGTAAACTTTTTGCTAAGGTAGTATATTGCCTGCTCTTTTCGACCAGACTCGTCATGTTGCCCCAACACACACCCCATTGAGTTGTCTAACACTGTTAAGTACATAATCAAGGGTTTTCCATCAACTGGTAACATCAAGATTGGAGGTTCTAGTAGATATCTCTTGATTTCATCAAAGGCTGTCTGGAACTCATCATTCCACTCCATTACCTGGTCTTTCTTTAACAACTTGAAGATTGGTTCACAGGTAGCAGTCAATTGGGAAATAAATCTTGCAATGTAATTCAATCGTCCCAAGAAACCTCTAACTTCCTTCTCAGTACGGGGAGCTGGCATCTCTTGTATAGCTTTCACTTTTGCAGGATCCACTTCAATACCTTTTCCACTGACGATGAAACCCAAGAGTTTACCATACCTCACTCCAAAAGTACACTTGTTTGGGTTCAATCTTAACTTGTATTTCTTCAACCTCTCAAACAACTTATGCAGATGATCAAGGTGTTGCTCTTCATTTTGGGACCTGGCTATCATATCATCCACATATACCTCTATCTCATGATGAATCATATCGTGAAACAAAGCCACCATAGCATGCTGATATGTTGCCCCGGAGTTCTTCAAACCAAATGGCATCACTTTATAACAAAAAGTGCCCCACTGTGTAACAAATGTAGTCTTCTCCATATCTTCAGGTGCCATCTTGATTTGATTGTAACCAGAGAAACCATCCATGAAAGAGAATACCATGTGCTGAGCAGTGTTGTCTACCAGAACATCAATATGAGGAAGTGGAAAGTCATCTTTGGGGCTGGCCTTATTCAAATCCCTGTAATCTACACACATACGTACCTTACCATCTTTCTTAGGTACCGGTACCACATTTTCAACCCATTGAGGATAAGAAGTCACAGCTAAGAACCCTGCATCAAATTGTTTCATTACCTCTGCTTTAATCTTTTCTGACATTTCAGGACGCATGCGACGAACCTTCTGCTTCTTTGGACGACAGTCTTCTTTTACTGGTAAACGGTGAACCACAATGTCTGTATCCAACCCTGACATATCTTCATAGGACCAAGCAAAGATCTCCACATAATCACGTAACATCTGAATTAATCTGCTCTTAACACCATCCTCTAATTCAACCCCTATCTTGACCTCTTTCCTGTTTTCTTCAGTTCCCAAATTCACAACTTTGACTGGCTCTTCATGTGGCTGTATAGCTTTCTCTTCTTGTTGTAACAACCTAGCAAGCTCTACAGGTACTTCACAATCTGCCTCCTTTTCATCTTCAGCTTGATAGATCAGATTCTCGAAATTATAATTGGCAATAGTAGAACTGTTATCAACAGGATCCAGAGTGGATGAGGATCTGCATTTTAGTGATGTGGGTGTGTGTAAGAACACATAGCTGATAAAACAAAAATAAAAATAAAAGAAAGACAAGGAGCACAATATTTACGAAAACGAAACATCCATTGATTTTTATTGAATGAAGTATGCAAATGAAATGACATCCCGAAACAAGCATGCCATTGTGCCCCGGGTAAGACACAAGGCTTAAAAGTTTAATTGTTCAAAATTACAAACTTAAAATAACAACACAATAATAGTATTTACTCTTGACTAAAGGAGATAGGAATAACGTCTTCAGTCTTCCAATTGTTGAGCCCATCACCCACAGTAGGAAAAATCCAAGCATCTAGGTTGTAGTCTTCACTATAGTCACCCACAACATTGATCTGATCTCTCATGACCCCTTGATTGGTGATGCGAACAGCACGAGCACGACGAACAGCCTTCTGGGACTCTGCAGTGAAACCCAAACCAAACTTGTCAGACTTGTAAGGAATGTCAGGAAGCTGACCCCAAATAGTACAACCACCTTCTTCAACCACAACTCTAGCATCTTTGAGGGAGGCCATTGTAGGAGGTACTCTGGTAACCACAGGAACTCTTTTAACCACATGAGGAGCTTCAGTAGTAGGAACGACCCAAGGAACTACTTCAAATGTTTGGCAAGGAGTCTCAACATATTCACCTTCCACTTCAACATACTTAAATGTATTCACATGACTGACCATATATTCCTCCTCTCCGTAAACAGTGACGATCTTTCCCTTCACTAGATATCTCAACTTTTGATGTAGAGTGGAGGTCACAGCACTTGCCCCATGGATCCATGGGCGCCCAAGCAAACAAGAGTACGCAGGACGAATATCCATTACATAGAAGGTAGAATTGAAGATTTGAGAGCCTACTTTGATCGGGAGATCTATTTCTCCATGCACCACCCTTCTTGAACCATCAAAGGCCCTTACCACTATATTACTTGGTCTTAATACATCATCTTCAGGACTAAGCTTGTTCAGAACCTCTTTGGGAAGTACATTTAATGAAGAGCCATTGTCTATCAACACATGAGACAAGGTAGTGCCCCTACATTCAATGGAGATATGCAAAGCTCTGTTATGATTTCTCTTGGCAGGAGTCAAGTCAGCATCAGTAAAGCCTAACCCATTATCATAAGTCAGATGTGCAACAAAATTTTCAAATTGATCCACAGAAATTTCATTTGGTACATGAGCAGTCCTCAAGAACTTGATCAAGGCTTTAGCATGAGCCTCAGAACACAGCAACAAAGACAACATGGAAATTTTGGAGGGAGTATGCCCCAACTGGTCAACAATATCATAATCACTCTTGCGAATGATCTTCAGCACTTCTTCCATCTGTTTAGAAAGATTCTCAGTAGTCGGTGCCTCAGCCTGCACAGGTTCAACCACAAGATCTTTGCCCCGAGCATCAGTATTTGGCTCAGAAGTGGAGGTAGTAGTTGGAGTAACTGTATTTTTCGAGGTAGCCGGAGGAGAGAAAATTCTTCCACTTCTGGTGATCTTACTAGATCCAGCAATATTATCAACATCAAGGTTATCATCGGTAGCAGGTGTATTAGTCAGAGGTTACTGTTTAACACCATGGATATAAACATCAGAATCGTAATTACAGGGTATAGCCTTATCAGAAGTATACGGAATAGGGCCAGGAGTGGTAATAATCATGGGAGCCACTCTAGCTTCAGCAACAGTCTTCACCAGGCCTTCAGCAGTAATCTTGATAGGACCCTTATGAGTGATCTTGATAGGGCCTTTGGAGGTAATCTTCACTGGAACTTTATCAACCATATCCACATCTTCAAACTTCTTACCCCGAGTCAGATGTTCACACATACTTTCCACAGAAGGTATCCTCTCAAACAATATAGTGTAGTTGTCCATGAGGCGTTGAATACCATCTTTCAACTTCCAGCAGCTATCAGGTTTGTAGGCACAATAAAAACAATCTTCATTACAACCTGGAAAGAATCCATCCTGTATCAACTTCTTCTTAATAATAGATAGGGGAGTAGTTACATCTGCTACTGAGGAAACATATGAAACTTCATCAACAGCATTAACAGTCTTCTCATGATTGGGCATGGGAGCAGTAATCACATTTGGAGTCCCAGGAGGGTCAAATTCAATTTCTCCAGCTTCAATCATATCTTGAATCTTGTTTTTCAATATCCAGCAGTTGTTGGTATCATGTCCCGCACAATTAGAATGATAGGCACATCGTGCATTAGGATTGTACCGAGGAGAGGAAGTATTAGGATTCTGTGGAGGGTCCTTCAAAGTAATGAGTTCCCCTTTCAACAGGTGTTGCAAGGCTTGGGCCAGTGACATGTTGATCTTGGTGAACTGTCTTCTAGGCTTCTATTGATTGCTCTGTGGTAGCTCTGGTGCTGCAGGAGTAGGATTGGAAATGTGAACTGCTCCCATAGATCGGTGACTTCTATTACGATAGGTTGACCATACACAGCATTAGACTCCTTCTTTCCACTAGGGGGCTTCTTTGCAGTGCTTGATGAAGAGGCACCCACATGTATCTTACCACTTCTTATACCACTCTCCACATGTTCTCCAGTCATTATCAGCTCAGTGAAATCGGATGATGAGCTTCCAATGAGGTGACTATAGAAAGGACCATTCAGCGTACTCATAAACATATCCACTAGCTCCTTGTCAGTCAGAGGAGGTTGAACTTTGCCAGCCAGGTCTCTCCATTTCTGGGCATACTCCTTGAAATTCTCTTTAGCACCCATAGACATGCTTTGGAGCTGCATGCGAGTTGGTGCTAAATCAGCATTATATTGGTATTGCCTATAGAAGGCCTCAGCAAGATCATTCCAATCACGAATATTAATGCTTTCCAATTGATAATACCATTCCAATTGAGCTCCAGACAAGCTCTCTTGGAAGAAATGAATCCACAATTTCTTATCAGCAGTATGTGGTTGAATCCTCCGGACATAGGACCTTAAATGCAGCTTGGGACATGAGACACCATCATACACCACAAAAGCAGGAACCTTGAAACCAATAGGTATAACCACTCCAGATATTAAACTCAGATCTTCAAAATCCAGCCCAGAAGATTTTTGTAACTCCATGGTATTCATCCTGTCTACCAGTATCTTGTACTTATCTTCATTAGGATCATGATAATAATTTGCTTCAGAATCAGAATCCCCCACAGTATCATGGAGACTGCCTCCCTCTTTCTTAGAATTTTCAGACTCATAATCATCAACCTATTCCTTTGTCTTGACAGGACCTTTGAATCTTCTTCCCAGATTGATAAGGTCTCCTGATCTTCTAGCCTTCTTAGTCTTCTTAGCCAGCAGTGTCTTCAACTCATCTTGTCCCTTGGACAAGTTCAGAATCAACTCTTGGAATTGTGCATTCTGATCCTGGAGATCTTTGACAGTCTGTTCAAGAACCATTTCTGCTGAAATAAACAGCGAGAAGATAAGATACATGTATATAAGAAACCTGTGATGCGGTGATATGATATGTAAATGCGTATGCAATGTTTTCAAGGACCGCAGGATTTAAATTTGTTTAAACCACCAAAAAGTAAAATTTTATTAGTAATAAACTTGTTTGCCCCTTGGTCTTACAATAAAAATGAAATGAATACAAAAAATGGGATTTTAAGTCTCCCATGGACGTTTCCTCTTTGTGTTGAGGTATGAGTTGAGATTCCGCTCCTCGTGAAGTTGTTTTGTTAGCTCTAGGATTCTTTCTTGACTTGCTTTGTAATGAGTCTCAAAAGTATCTCTTTGCTCCTTCAACTGGACCCAGGACCTCTGTAACTCTTCCATGTCAGTGGGCATGTCTGGATGAAGAATGATATAAGAAGTATCTCCTTCAGCAACAGGCTCCATGGTAACTGGCAGGATAGCAGGATATGGCATCATAAGAGTCTGAGCACGAGATCGCACCCATCTGAGATAGGGTTCCATAGGAATAGTGTACTTGGGTTCCAGAGCCTTGTTGTCAACCTTGTTCACTTTACCCCATGCTCGTATAAACCTTTAACTGTAACCTTGTAGATCGTTGTCGTAGTCGAACACAATACCCTGAATCAACATGTCATGAGGGCCATCACTCTGAGCGTAACCAAACCGACGTAGTGCTAAGGAAGGATTGTAGGTAATACCCCCTCTTATGCCCAGGAGTGGCACATTAGGGAACTCCCCACAACGGTCAATGATAGTAACATTCTCCATAGATCTAGAGCACCAATGAATATCTGAATGAGAGAGTGACATGATTCTTTTAGACCACCTGAACCCTTGTTCATTCTTCATCACTGATTGAGGAAGGTGAGAAATAAACCACCTAGATAGTAAAGGTATGCAACACATCAGAGTTCCTCGTGCCTTTGTAGTACGGGTATGAAGAGAGTGTAAGATGTCTCCAAGTAATGTAGGCACTGGATTATGAGTCAGAAATATGTTGATGACGTGAACGTCTATGAATTGGTCTGGATTGGGGAACAATACTAAGCCATAGATCAATAGGGCTAAGATCTCCTCAAAAGCATCATAACTCATAGCCTTCAGGAACACTTGAGCTTTCTCCATCAATACCTTAGCAAGAATACCCTTAACTCCACTCCTTGTTTCTAGGACAATGTCTGATTTCTTCAAATGTAGGGCTGCAACAATGACTTCAGGTTTATAATCTTTTTCTAAGCTTGTGAAGGGTTTCTGATCAAGTATAGGTATGCCCAGAAGTTTAGAGAACTCTTCCATTGTAGGAACCAGCTGATAGTCGGGGAATGTGAAGCAATGATGTTTAGGGTCAAAGAATTGAAACAGGACACTCATCATGTCTTCATTGAACCCTGAAGTGACTAGATCCAGCAGGTGACCATGCCTCTTGAGGAACTGGGAGTTTTCAGAAACTTGAGAGACCAATTCCTTAAGCTTAGGAGGTATTCCTACAAAGTTGATCCGGATAGTATTCCTACGAGCGGAAGCCATGACCTTTAACAAATAACAAAGATAAATCCCTTGGTCCTTGAAATGGTTAGTGAAAATGATATGCTTATGATGCATGATGATGCTATGATGTTATGCTCAATCACAAACATGTGGCACACATAAACAAGTCACACAATAGCCCTAGGTTTGAAGGATTGCATGAGGTTTAAGGGTAAGTACCCTCCCCTGAAGTTTAGATGGTTCATCCTGTCATATAAAGTAACCAGGTTCTAAGGGATCTCAATATCATTGATCCTTCACAAGGGTGGTTGTTCAGTAGGCAACTTACTTGCCAACCAAAACCCTCCAAGTTTAGAATCTCAATGAGTGTAGCATCGAGTATCAACAAACTTCAGTCTTCACCAAAGCCAGTTATCTCACTACTTTCTAAAGGCCAAGATGGGATTACTAGGGTTCTAAAAGTCAGTTAGTGTATTGACAACATATGGCAGCCTCATATTATCCTCTACTTGACTTAAGGAACATAAGCACCAACCAAGAAGTCACACTAACTATGGCCACCAGATCAACCATATCGGTATACGCCGTACAGTTTCCTTGGTCTATTGCCATTTACCTAAGGTACACTAGATCCGGGTTAGGATCTTTCACACATAAGAGCACCCAACCAGTAAAGTAAAGCAAACAAAGCAAACAATTTTAAAGTGATCTAATTCCTAAGGGTACCCCTCTTTTATTAAATCCCCAGCAGAGTCGCCAGTTCTGTAACACGGTGAGAGAACTGACTTTAGTTAAAATGTTGCGGATAGCAAGAGTCGCCACCGACTTTTATTTTATCCAAAAGGAAAGGGCATAAAAGAACAGGAAAGACCTTAAAAGATTTTGAGTTCGGGGGGTAGGTTATACAAAGGGAAGGTGTTAGCACCCTTTATATCCATGGTTATCCATGGGCTCTTAGTTACTTAGCTCACTTTAAACTATTTTTGAGAAAGTGTAGTGTGTGATTAAAAATTTTCTAAGTACTTTATAATGATCCTAGTATGGATGTATATAAAGACTTTGTTTTGAAAATTTGTTTGAAATGTGAAGTGTGAAATGTATTTTGAAAAGTGAGCAAGTACTTAAGAGGAACCTACCCTATGTTAAATCTTTACTGTTCTTATATGTTCTTTCAATGGTAAGACTAACCCTATTATTAAGGAATAGGTAGTCATTACCTTGGAGGTAATAAGGGACACGTGAAGGGACATCTGTGTTTAGGCAACTGTAAGGTGTCTTAGCAATACGAAGGGACTTATCATCTTTTATTCGAAGGGACAAGATCATTTACCGTAGGCAACATTGAAGGGACTTGATCTTATAATCTTAAAGGGACTTGATGATATTTTATGAAAATGGACTTTGCTTTAAGACACCTTACTTGACCTTATAGTTAGGCAACATGAGGAATACCCTTAGAAAGTGTAGGATGGCAATCAAAGATCGACTTATGTGTGTGAGTGTTCATATTCATATATTTACCTTATTAAATTAGTGATTCTAAATTAATTTTAATTTTACAAACATATTATCACTCCCTATAATTACTAACCACGACAAGAAAATTTATAAATAATAAAATAAAGACAAAAATAAACCTACGACTATTACAAGGCTTTCGCATTTACATAAATATAGAAACAATTAAATAATAAATATATAAATAAATAATAAAAAGGGTTAGTAATAAAAAAATTATAAGAAGAAAAGGTTAGTACTAATATACAAAATATATACAAGTTAAGAGAATATTTTTAAATTAAATAAACAATTTTAAAGAATTTTTAAAAATAAAATAAGATGATAGAATAATAATAAACCATATAACAATTATTTACAAAGTATGATTAATTATTTAATTATATATTAAAAAAATTAATTAAGCTTAATATTTAAAATTAAATAAAATAATTAAGGTAAGAAATTAGGGTTAGAAATTTAGGAAAATAAAATTAGGGTTTTGATATTTTAATGATTAACTAATTAAATTAAAAAGTATATACAATAATAATATAAACAAATTTTAAATTAAATATAAACTAAGTTATAGTTTAGAAAATAAATTAGGTATTTTTTAGAAATATGAAATTGTATAGAAACTATATTATAAAATATTATTTAGAAAATTATTTATAAAAATAAATTTGAATAATATAACTAAATAAATGAAAATTTGAACAAAACTAAAAAATACCTGGGGCAGGGATTGAACCTACGCCCTGGACTCCCCTCTCTCTCTTTGGTCCAACACCAACACCACCAGGCCATGCGCACGTTTGTGAACAAGAGATGAGCATAAATCCTCATATATTAAACCTAAAAATATGAATGAAATAAAGCCAAAAAAAATGTGAAGCTGGGATTTGAACCCCCACCCTTGTCCTCATACGCGCATGTACTTACCAACTGAACCACACACATCATCTAATAATAGTATAACTAATATATATTATAAAAACAACTTAAAATTTGAAATCTGAATTCGCGCCAAACAACTTCGTCTTCAACCTCCAGCCTTGCGAATTTTCATGCGAAATTTGTGACCAATTTTCCTGCAAAATTTCAAATTGCAGGAAACCCTACGAAATCCATACACTATCATTTACATACAGTTTTGTTAAATTGAACACATGAATATAATCCAGGCATCATTTGCAATTGATCTACGGTTTTAGAATTCATTTATATTCACTTAATCCTGAAACCTTAATTTGAAGGTTATGAACCCTAAAATGGCGTTTGGAGATTAAGGTCACGATTCTTCAAATTAAGAACCCAGAAACATTCCTAGAACCTTCAAAAACATCAAGCAGTCATCAAACATTATTTAAAACCAACAAATATATGAAATCGACAAATTTAAATTCAAGAACATAGCATGATTCGGTTGGACAATTATGTGATGTTTTAGATGCTTATGATGATTGAATTGTGTTCAGTGATGCTTAAGCAAGCTAATGCCACCTTCAAAAAGCTTTGAAAACGACTCTAATTTGTAAACCAAATTGGAGTTTTTCTTGAAAAGTTTGAAGTTTGTTCTTATGCTTGGAGGCTGAGAATTCGTCCCCTTGTGCTTGCAGTGTGTTCATGTATATATAAGGATCGAATTAGGTCAAAAAGAACGGGCTTTGTATCATGAAAATTGATTTCTTGATTATGAAGAAATCTCTCATTCAAAAATATCAAAAAATCCAATATATTCTTACTATCTTGGTCTAGCACGAATTTGGATGTGAACAATTAGTCTTGAATGGTGTTTATGACTTTCTAGAATCACAATCTCTTCCAAATATATGATTTTCATATTTTATTTTAATTTAATTTGTATTTTAATGAATAAAATTCAAATAAATATTAAATAAAATGTAAAAAATCAGAAAAGGTATGGGTTGGGTCGTGCTTGATGATATTATAAAGATTGGATGGCAATTTGGTGGGCTCATTTAGCAAAAATTGGTTTTAAGGCTTCATTTGCTTCATAAACTTCCCAAAAATTTCCCAACTTTGAAAGGGCACAAATCCTTCAATTTTAATGCTATGAAGGTGTTCTTGGACATTTTATAAAGCTTAGAGAGTCCTCTAACTAACCTCTTTGGTCTCATGTCCATATCGTTTACCATTCTCAAGGTATGCTCTTTGGAAGTTGTTGATTTTTTGTTGACTTTTAAAAGGACCTATAATGTCTTAGCTCATACCTTCCAAATGAAGCATTTTTGGGCTTGGCTTGTGAAACACAAAGTTGTAGAGAATTCAATTTCCTTCAAAATGAGCTTTGGATGGAAATTTTTTGATGAAGCATGTGAAAGTTATGGCTGGTCAAAGTTCAGTTGACTTTTCCTGTGAAAACCCTAATTTAGAAACTCCTGAATCTTGATGATCTGAAATCTCCTTGATGAATCATGATCAACCCTTGATCAAATGATGAATTTTACTTCATATACTTGATGTTGGCAAAAAATCATGAAGTTTGACTTTGGTTTGACCACAGTTGACCTCAGTTTGACTTTTTGACCGCCTTGACTGATTTTAACCTATCTGATCATCTAACTGAGCAAATCTTTTGGGAAAGTCTTGAAACTTGACATGGGGATTATTGAACACATATAGGATTCTATGAAGCTCACTTGAAGCCTTGGAAGTCCATTTAGCCTGATGAAAGTCAAAACCCTAGTTTAAGATGCATTGCTTAGAAGGATGCATTGTCTGAGGGAATTGTCAAACTTTCTGACCAATTGTGAACCTTGTGAACCTCTTAGTACACAATTTCTTGTCTTGGTGAGGGCAAATTTTGGGGTGCAACACTCACTACTATGGATGGTGAAGATTTCTTATCCCCTGTGAATTCAGATGCAGTTAAAAAATACTTCGCATAAAATGACCCGCTGGACATAAAAACAGAATGTAAGTCCATGCAAAAATAGGGCATCCCGGCGAGTCAAAAACAGAATAAAAGACTTGGGAAAAAATAAGGGAAAATAAAAAAAATGTACACCCGCTGAGTTGAAAAGCCGCATTGGACAGCTCAAGCAAAAATGGGTATCCCGGTGGATTAAAAACCCGAAAGGGCGATCCACTCAAAAATAAGGGAATAAGCGAACAACTGCATCCTGAATTTGTCTGTATCACTTACAACATGGCAAGCTTCGAGAGGTTAAAGCATCGGTCAGAATCAGCCTTCTTCAGAAAGAAAGATGAGAAGAACGTCAAGGTCATACGAGTCATAGCAAAAGGGAAGCACTAAAGCGTCGCAACATTGCCAGCACCTTTTTTTTCTCAGTTTTGTAACAATCTCCTCATTTCAGGGGATCTGTTTCTTTGACTGTATTTGCCAATTCAGGGCACCCCAAATTAATAAGATCAGATTTTTAGTCACACTTTGTCTTGTACATTTTATTTCACTTGCAAAAAATGTCTGATATCTTTGATATAATGTTTTCATAAAAACAGATGTGCCTTTCTAAATCACATGCTTGCAGGAAATATATTACTTACTCAGGAGTGTCTAAATTCCTATGTCGGAATCCGGTAAGGGATACCTCGGGATACTGGCGCGTTTCTTCGTCATAACAGGATTGCAGGTATTTAGAGCGCAACATGGGGCATGAAAGGTTTTCCCCAGCAAAGTTGCTAAATCATTATTTCCTCAGCACATCCTCCAAAGAGCCATCTCCCCACAGAGCCCCAACCTCCTCCCAGAAGAGCAACGTCTGAATTTCCCGCACAACAAAGTGACGAAAGCTTCCACATCCCCAGATAGGGCTCCTCATTACCAAGATAGGCCTATCAATGACTTATTTCCCCAAGCAGAGCCACATATCAGATCTACCAATGGTCTCATCCCCAGCTGGGATATCCTGTCAAGCAGATCAATCGGAGATCTTCACAAGCAGCAGGATCTGAGTCCCGGATCGGTATCTTTTGCATAAACATAGCATTTACATCATATTTCCCCTCAAAGCGTAGCATTCCGTCTAATACGGAGCATTACGGCAAAAATCAAACATATTGCATAGGTCACAAGTCAGGTTTTGAATCAGTCACCTGTAAATATCAACAGTACCTCGTCAGCAATATACAAAATACATCCCTTGCACATAAAAGCCAAAGCGTCCCCTTTGCATTCTCAAAATACAAATACATGCTCCTTTTGACACTCGTCCGTGTCATCCTTCCCCAGTAAAGTCGCCGGAACACTCTCTACAAACAGATACTTATACATAATATGTTTTTCCCGACACTCGTCCCCACAGAAAGCCGAAGCTTCCCCTTTTGCACTCCCCACAAGTACATGTTTATATATACTCATTTGACACTCGTCCGTGTCATATCATTCCCCTGCAGATATAACCCACAAATATCCTTCTTTTGAATACAGAAACTTTACATACTCTTTCGGCACCCATCTGTGTCACCATTCCCCAGCACGGTTGCAAACCAAACACTTATCATAATACACTTTCATTGACACTCGTCCGTGTCATCCTATCCCCATAGATCACCAGATTATCTTTTACACTTATAAGTTCATAACATATGCGTTTCTTTTTATGACACCCGTCCGTGTCATACTCTCCCCAGCATGTTGAACACTCATCTGTGTCTCACTCATGCTTATTTTTTTATTCATACAGATACTCGTCTGTATCTTGTATACACCACTTATTTCCCCTCAGATTTGACACTCGTCTGTGTTCTTTGTTAACCAGTTGGTACTCGTCCGTATCATCATCTCTGAACACGTGTCAATGTTTGTTTCTACCGATACTCGTCTGTATGATGATCTTAAGGATGCTCGTCTGCATCTTTAATCAATACACAATGTCAAACACTTATGCATTTCATTTCTTAGATAAACACTCGTCCATGTTTACTATTCCCCAGTAAGCCCCCAGCAAAACTTCATTTTTATCTGACATTCGTCCTATGTCATGATACTTTCGGCAGCCGTACCCTTCCAAGTGATCGTCCTTCACCTTTTGATGACCGTCCCTCATCATTCCCCCAGCGGAGTCTCCATCATTTGAACCCTTTTCTATCCGGCATTCGTCCTATGTCGTGATATTTAGCAGTCGTCCCCTGCTAGGTGATCGTCCTTCACCTTCTTGATGATCGTCCTTCATCATTTTATCCGATGCCCGTCCCCATCGTTGATCTTGTTATCTAGCATTCGTCCCATGTCATGATAAACCCCGAGAGCAACCGTACCCTGATAGGTGATCGTCCTTCACCTCTTGATGATCGTCCTTCATCATGCTTATCCGATGGCCGTCCCCATCGTTGACTTTTTCTATCCGGCATTCGTCCTATGTCGTGATATTTTCGGCAGCCGTACCCTGCCAGGTGATCGTCCTTCACCTAGGATGACCGTCCCTCATCCTTATCCCCAACAGAGCAGCCGTTCCCTGCTAGGTGATCGTCCTTCACCTTTGATGACTGTCCCTCATCATTTATTTCATTAACCCGATGGCCGTCCCTATCATTGTTTACCCTTACTTTACAAACCTGATGGCTGTCCCCATCATTGATTTCACCTTTAATCCCCATAGAATCTTGATACTTTGCTTGATGGCCGTCCCCGTCATGACCTCTTTATTTCCCTAGCATGTCGGGCGTCCCCGTCATGACCTCTTTATTTCCCCAGCATGTCGGCCGTCCCCGTCATTGTTTTATCCCCAGCAGTCGTTCTCTGCTTGATGGTCGTCCTCCATCACCCGCACTTTATAATCACATTATACTTTCTTTCACAATCTATATCCCTTTTCTTCTTCTCCCAGTGAGTGCAAATTTTGGACTGTCTTTGGTATTCAACCACAAGTTATCTTGTTTGTCTGTTAAGCCAGGCGCTTACATCCTGCACAACTAACTCATGCTTGAATAGGGGCAGCTGTAAACACCCCAAATTTTCCCTGACTAAGTTCAAACCATGTCTTGTGATCTTTCATATGTGCATTAGTTAAATCATATCATATCATGTTGTATTTTTGCTTCACTGCATTATTTCAAGTTCATCTGCATCTAGGGTTTGTGATCTGAGCAATCCAAGATCCTTCTGAGCCACTCCAAAGGTCTTCAATCATCTCAAGAGGGTCCATGTATTTTCAATCATCGTAGTTTATCCTCCAAAGATCAAGGAAGTCAAGGAATCACAAGAACTGGCAAAGCATGGAAGCTGAGCTAGGGTTTAACTACACAGATGACCTAAAATTAGGGTTTTGGTTTCAGAGGCCATAACTCCAATTTTTTTGGTCATTCTTGTTTCTATTAGTCTCAATATGTTATGAGGATCATACATACCAAGTTTGATGAAGAAATTCATTGTGGAAGTCATCTGATCATTGGGTAACTTCTTGAGCAAGTCAGAGCAAAATCAGGGCATCTAAGACCCCCATCAATGGACCCAAAGTGGATTTTTCATCAAATTAAAGTTATATGGTCTTTATTTGATCATTTAAGTGCTTAGAAGTTCACAAAATTGAAGGAAAATGAGCTAAACCAAAAGTTGCCAAAAATGGAAATGACTTGTAATGTAAACTTTCCATTTTGGGAATGTTTTTCAACCTCCTCTTTCTCAACCAAAAATGCTTCAAATGAAAAATTATTGGTCATGAAAGTTGTAGATTGGATCATTCCCTTTTCAAAAATTACAAGAACAAGATCTAATTCATTATGGAACTCAAGTTATGGCTTGTCAAAGTTGGCAAAAATCACATAAAATTCAAGAATGCACCAAAGAGGGATTTTTGAAAAACCTCTTGCCAAGCTATTTTGTGACTTCAAACACACTTCTAAGCATCATACAAACATTATGCAATGTCCAAAACTCAAATTTGCCCAAAGAATCTCAAATTTTCATGCCTTGCCCATGAAGAAATTTCAAAGGGGCCAAAGTTTCATGAAATTGCAAAATGACCAAGAACCTTTCACAAACATGTTGAATTGCCTCAAAGTGAATTCCACGGACCTCCTTGATCCTTGCTGCACCAGACACCCCATTGTACCCATCCTGTCACTTTCCCATACCTCAAGTACAAGAAATGTTGACTTTTTGCATTTCACACCATACCAATCACACTATGCCACAACAACTCTCTGAACCAATTGCTTTTGTTTATACTAACCTAAAGCAAGCCAAACACAACAAGAACACAGACTGAAACCTCAGCATTCTCAAGTTCACAAAAAACTCCCCTCTTGCATTTTCCTTCGAAACACACAGCACACTTGCTCATTCTTAAAACAAACACCACCATTCATTCTCAAATCATTCACTGGTCATAAACCATCCATCAAAATAGCCAAGAACACACCACAAGCAAAACACGATTTTCGGACCAGTGGAGCACAAACTCACAAACCAGCCTTCCTCAAAGCTCTCCAAGCATCAAAGCTTCTTCAGGGAGGTCATTGGAGGCATTTTGCACCAAGGAAACAGCCAGAAAGCTCAAGGGTTGAAAGCTCCATCTCAGGTAACCATGCAAATTAATTTTTCCATAACCTTTATTTCATGTTACTAAATGATTAAGCATGTTCCCCTGAGTACACTGAACTTGTTATTTTTGAAAATGATGAAGAAATGAGAATGTATTGCTTGTCTGAAAGTTTCACCATTTTTGATCTTTGCTTCGAATCTGGAGATTGAGTGGAAAGAAATTGTTTTTGAGGGTGGATTTGATCTTAGGAGAGTGAAAGGGGTGAATCTGGAGCTTTAGAGCTCCAAAAAGACCTAGGGAAGAAGTTGAGAATTTTCATGTGAGGAGCTAGCCGGAGAAGATGACCGGAGGTCTTCTCCGGCCACCTGAGAGTCATTAAGTGACTAATTAGGGTTAGGGAAAACTTTGAATGTGGACCCTTGGATTTTTCTTTCCCACGTGCAGTGAACGGCCAAGATCTTTTCATTAGTGATTAATCTGGATTAATTAATAATTTAATTAGGATTAATAGAATTTTAATTTGAGCCGTAGGATAGCGCGCCAGGTCAATCCCTTTAAACCCAGTTTCAATCCAGGTCATCCATTCAACATACTTTTGTTTATTTCTTTTTTTAATTTATTTTTCTTATTTATTTTGTACATTTTATTTAAAATAGTAAAAAAATCCCAAAAAATATTTTTATTCAGCATTTTAATTCCAAATAATTTTCTCAACCCAAAAATATTTTTATTTTTAATTTTTGCATTAAAAAATCATTCTTTAGACATTTATATGTTTATTTTAATTAATTAATGAAAATTAATTAATTAAAATATCATTTTGGTTTCTAAAAAATCCCAAAAAATTCATATTGCATTTTAAACATTTAGAGACATTGTCATACCATCCACACAAATTTCTTCTTGGTTTTGAATCATTTTGACATTTTTTCTTTGAATTTAGGGTTCATAAAATCCCATTTTTGAACCCTAACTTCAAGAATTATTTTCTGCCTAACCAAGAATGGCATGACCATGGTTCTTTTTGCATTGATCTTCATTTGAAATGTAGTTTCTAACATAATTTTGTCATGAATTTCTTATGCTTTTTGATTTGATTGGCATTTTTTCCCTTTAGGTACCTTAAAACCCTAGAAAACTTAGAAAAATCATAAGTCCCTTAGGGTTAAGAGTTAGGTCTCCTCCTTTGGGGTGTGATATCATATGGGGTTAGGGTTACTTTAAGTCCATTTTCAATTTTTTATCTTGTCATTTGCTTCTGTTTTTGAGTTTTGCATTTCATGTTGCATGAAAACCCTAATTTCTCATCTTCATTTACATACCTCTTGCATATGTTTTCATTCATGAACTTGCCATGGCATTTCTTACATCCATATGACTTCTAAGACATCTTAGGACACATTAGAATCATGTTTGATCATTGCATCATCCATTTTCCATGTTATGCATTCATTTCATTTCATATGCATTCATGAACTTTCATGCTTCTTACATGCTTCCTTTGCATTCTCATCTCTTGTATGAACATTCACATATCTTGACATGCATATGTACCATCTCTTAGCATCATTTGCATCATGATCATGCTTCTGGTTTTGGATTGCATCCTTGAATTCATTTCATTTTCATTTCATTTCATTTCCTTTTACTAACTTTTCAGGTGGTAAGTGCTTTGAGAAGTGAATTTGCCTTCACTTCTCACAATCTCTTCTCATCTCTCTTATGAATTCATTGCTGCATTTTGTATTTGTATTAGAGTGAGCTTGCTTATTCATGCTCCTTCTCCATCTTCTTTCTTCAAGCAACTTATCTTCTTAAGTGAAGTAAGTTGGCTTGTTTCTTCTGCTTCTCCTCTTTTCATCTGCTTCTTCCTTGGTGGCTCTTCTTGAAGATCTCTTGCAAGCCTCATAAACCCTAGGAATACCCAAGCGTGATAACAATTAGGGTGTGATTAGTCCCCCATTAGCTTTACCTTTGTGTCATCTTTTGTGTCTTCTCTTCTTATCTCATAATCAGAGACTAAACCTTAAAGGTTTTAAGGCTTTGTGATTAGGGTTATGCATGCATCCTTCTCTTAGGATGGAGTGTATAACTTTAATCCTAAGTGTTAAACCCTTAATGTGTTTAAATCTCTTAATTAATCCATTTAATAATCACTAAGACAATAAGCTTGTAACTTGGGCCTTGCATTAGGGTTCTAATTCTTCCTTAATTGGTTAAGAAGGACTAACCCTAGTGTTAATGGACAAGTCCCCCTCAAGTTGTCTTACAAACCATAAAATTCACTTCTTAACCTCACCATTAATTAAAATCCATTCTAATAAAGGTTTGTTTTGTCATGAGGTTAATCCCTAATCATGGATTAAGTTGAGGAGCCTTCCCCAACTTAAATGTTCTCATCTATTATCCTTCTATTAGGATGGTGTAATGGGTCCATTAAATCCTTGATTATGGCTTAAACTCATTACTTAACACTAAACAAAAACTCCAAAAACATCTAAATAATTACAAATAGGTTAATGATCTTAACCCTACATCATGGTGATTAAGTGTGAGGTGTTTACTTCATACTTAAGGTATTCTCATTACCCCTAATCAGAGGGAGGATGTGATGAGTTTACTAACCCTTGGTTTAGGCTTAAGCTCATTTTCTTATGACAAACTCCAAAAAGCAATAAAAGATTGAAAACCCAAAAACAAACAATAATCGTCTCCTCCGGGATTCTTTTCTCACCTCATTCACTCACAAACGAGAACTTGCTTCTTCCGTCTAATGCAAGACAGTTAGCACCTGAGCCAGACAGGTCATACACTTGAGCATAGACAAGCAAGCAGTTCACAAGTCAATTCATTCTTCAGTCTCTTTGAGTCGAACTACGGTGTTCTGACTTCCTCATTACACGAGAGGATACGTAAGCATAACTTAACAGTTATCGAACAAAAGTCTCTATATATTCCCCCTCTTCTAGCATTATTCTTTTAAAGCTTCATTGTCTTGAGCATTGCACTTCTTCCTTACACTGACACTCTTTTATTTCACTTCACACTTCTTCTGCATTGACACTTGTATTATTTTCCAAGTTTTGCACGCAGAATAGTACTGACACTACCCCTTTAAACACAAATCTTTTAAGCGTGGATCCCGTCGAGTACGACAGACAATCTGGGTGCTAATACCTTCCCAGGTTGTAACCAACCCCCTTTCTCAGTTTCTCTGGTTCGCAACCGTCTTATCCATATCTTTCTAGGTCTATGCAGCATTACCTTTCCTTCGGGATAAAAATTCCTAGCTGGCGACTCTTTTCAGTTCATCTTCATGTCCTCTCTCTCTCTGACCGTTCACGTTTGTACCCCTCTTGGCCCTGTGTCATTTGGTGGGAGCGACAGTGAGCAATCCATAAACATTGTGTGCCCGTGTGGGGTGTGAGCAATGTGTGGTTTAATCAAAAATGATTGTGTGCCAGTGTGGGGTGTGAGAAATCGGATTGTGTGCCTGTGTGGGGTGTGAGCAATCCATAAACATTGTGTGCCCATGTGGGGTGTGGGAAATGGGTGAACATTGTATGCCCGACGAGGAGTTACTTTAGGTAACGAGCGATGGTTCTAATAAGTTCCTAAGTGAACTTGATATGATTGAGTCGGTACCGCATTGCATTTGCATAGAGTCGTGAGTCAGTCTCTATGATTTGCATTTATCATCTATAATTGAAATTGGTGAATAAACATAAATAATGTATGTTTATGCGGAGTGATAGAAATTGGTGAATAAACATGAATGTATATGTTTATGTAGAATGATGTGAAATGGTGAAATTATGCATGATGAATACGCTTGGGTTGTATATATACATTGTGATGTATATGTGTGATGAGTGATGAATTGTGGTGAGAATATGTATATGTTTATTTTTATGTTAAGATATATAATTATATGCATTGTTATTATGATAATATTTATCACCCTTCTGCTGTTTTATAATGCTCTATGAGGCATTGTAGAGTAGGTTTGCTGGAGGTCTTTTTGTGAAGTGTGTTTTCATTATTTTGGTCGGTCAGCTCTGATATGTAGCATCGGGTAGCTAGGGTTGGCTTGATGCCTTTTTATGATGTATTTGTATATGTATCTATAACACCCCAAAATTTGCCCTCTTATTTTTATTATTATCAACCTCGAGCAGTGTGCGCTTCATTCCTCATATCATTGCATCACATATGAAAAATAAATAAATAAATAAATCATCATCCTTTGCATGCGCATGAGGCGTGTGGTCGATTGAAGCTTGCCAAACATTGGACTTCAAGAGAAAAATAATATCCCAAAAATAATCCAAACCACTTCCAAGCTAACCAACCAAAAAAAGGGAAGAACTCACATCTTTCTCCATTTTCCCTCCACTTTCCTACCACATTTCCTTTCATTCTTTCCCCTCTTATTTTTACACTTCAATTCCACTCGTTTTCTCTTAGATGCTTCTACCATGTTCTACAACCTTCTAGAGTATTCCAAGGAATATTCCAAAGAATATTCCCTCTCCAACCCTAACCCTAACTAACTACAAACCTAACTCCATTCCTAAACCTAACTCCATTCCCAAACCAAGCTCCAAGCCTAGCCTCTATATAATCATTAATCACTTCAATGCAAAAGGTTCCTATTTTTTCACTCTCTCATAATTTCACAATTCTCAACTCTAGAATCACTTTTCTCTCTAACTTTTCCTCCATTTCCCTTTTCACCAAAGCTTTTTTTCAAAGAAGCTCTTCAAGTTTCACATTGAAACTTGAAGATCTTAAAGCTTAGCCTCCAACCTCCATGAATTATGTATTGTAGAAGAAAAAGCTACTGTTTCTCAAAGCTTATCCTCCAACCTCCATGAATTGCATTTTAAGTTATTTCTCTTCATCTCGCCATGACGACATTCTTCGCGTGTTTATCGTTGTGTATGCGCTTTACCATTTAATTTCGTCTTGATTACGATTTGATCACTTTGTTTTTTCGTAGTTAGAATTATAGCTTATTCTAGGTGCCATTAAGGTTTAGATTATGGCGTTTAGGTGTAAAATTTGTGCTCACAATATAATGGTTGCATTAGGAGCTTTAGGAGACAAGTCGATTGCAAAAAGTGCTTTTTCCTCATTATTTTTCAGCTTCTGATCAGTGTTAACCGGTTAACGCTATGGGTTAACCAGTTAACACATGTATTTTTGCCTCTGGAACTGTTTTTCTAAAACCGTTAACCGGTTAACCAATATCGTTAACCGGTTAACGCTGGGTTGAATTGACAAAATTGTTTGTTTCATGGCATTTTTTGGGCATTACTTCTTCCTTTATCCCCCATAGATTGATATGTCTTGATTTTAGGGAATTTTTAGAACCATTTTCGGCATCTCATTCCCCCATTTCGAGTCGTTTCGACGCGTTTCCGTTCATGTTCCATATTATGTGTTTATGTGTTCATTTGTGTATAATTTGACTTCTTGTACTTTGTTGCTATGTCCTTACATTATTTGTCATGTAAATGATCATGTTGCATTCTGTTTGTTTTTCATCTTTCGCATTCTTCGATAATGCATTTGCATCATTGCACCACATACTCAAGGTTGCATGTCATATGATCACAATTGTGCATGTGCATTTTGTTGCATTTTGTGGTAAGCTTAATCAAATCATTACATCAATTCAATTCTGAATTTTGCATTAAGCTTGGCATTCTTGTTGATCTATCATGTTGCATATTCATGACCAATGTTCATTATGTTCATAAGCCATGTTCATGTGCCATATTTTGCATACTTATTGCATAATAAATCATGTGATGCATTCTTGCATAATCCCTAAAAATGATCATGTTCATTCAATTATATATGTTGATTTATGTTTATGTTGCACTTATTCATGCCATTTGTGCACTTTTCATTGAGTTTGGGCATAAAAAAATGAAAATAATCAAATCTGCATTTTACATTTCATAGTTGTCTTTGTATATAGGAGCTGTAAAATACATGCTACTTGTCATGGTGTTCATGTTGTTTGTGACTTTTTAGACCTACTTTCATGTTGTTTGATAGTTGTAGTATGCTATTTGCATTGTGTGCTGCATTTCATTGTTGTTTGTGCATTTGGTAGCTGTAATAGGTTGCTGAATTTTGCATTGCATTATTCTTAGGTCCTCTAATTATTAGATTGAGTCTAGTTTAGGTCATAGTTTCTTTAGGGTTTGTTTGGTATGTGTTTACCCCTTTCCTTTTTATTAAATGTGTACTACAAACCCTTGTTTTGTAGGGAGGTAAAGGTATGCTCCCACACACCTTATCTTTTTACTTTCTTTATGCATTTAATTTGCATTTTTGCCGTACACTTTAATGATTGTGCTTGTTAGGATTTCCCCTTTGTTGGAAGTGACTTATCTTCCTTAGGAAGTAAGTTACATTCTAACTCTCTTCTTTTTTTCTTCTCCTCACTAATATTAGAAACCGCACTAACCATTAGGATCTCCTTTTTGTATATAATAAATAACTTAGGGTTGGTCTTAGTCCCCCTTAGTTTTTGTCCTTTTCCGATTTGAGTCTTCTTCTCTCATCTTCAAACAAAAATCCAAAAGACATTTAATAAAGAATTGAAATAGTCTCTTGTGTATAGCCTTATTCCATGGGGCACTCATATTCATTCCATATTGGAATAGTGTGGGCTTGTCTAGCATGATTTACAAGTCTAATGATGAGGATACTTTCACAAACAATACGCTCAAAACACTTCTCATAAAAGACAACCAACAAAGACATTGTGTCTTCTCTTCTCATCTCTTAATCTTTGCGAACGAATACGACTTGCCTCGATAGTTCAAACAGCGATACGGTAAACACCCTCGAGTCAAAGCCAGTAACACCTGAGTTAGGGGTATGGCAACGTCATATTAAAAAACACAAACAAGTTCCCGCCTTAGTTAGGCGAACTACGTTGACTCTGATCCTCATTTTCCCGATGAGGTACGTAGGCAGTGGGGTAGGGCCCGTGTGAGCACACTCTTTATTTTCCCTACATTTTCCCCTTTCTTTTCGATCTCTTTTTTCAGTTCCCTTTCTCATTCCAGGTTAAGTAGCGGTTTTTATTCAGCAGCATCTTATTTCATTTACCCTTTGAAACAGACAAACAAGCGTGGATCCCGTCGAGTACGGAGGATGGCATGGGGTGCTAATACCTTCCCAGATCGTAACCGACTCCCGAACCCAGATCTTTGGTTCGCAAGGCCTCGTCCTTTCCTTCTATCTTAGGTTTGTGTAGCACTACCTTTCCCATTCATTCGGGATAAAAATGCCTGGCTGGCGACTCTACCTTTTCTACGCCACTTTCGCGTTTGTACTAGGATGAAAATCCCGGGAGCGACAACTGGAGACTCTGCTGGGGATCAAACCTAGAATCTCTGGTTTCCCCTTTGAGAGTTAATCCTAGCACTTGTCTGTTTTTGTTTCTTTGGGTGTTTACCTGTATGCTGCTGTGTGCTTTAGTTTAGCTTTACTGTTTTCATTTACAATTTTACTTTAGAGCTTTACTTTACAACGTTTATTTACTGCTTTCAGTATTTATGATGCATCATTATTACTGTCTGGCTATGTTGGTTTCATTTTTTCTGCGGGATGGGGTTACTGTGAGATGAGCTCGTAACCGGGGCTCGAGTGCACCCTATGACTTAGAGTGGTTCCATTTTGGCTTCATGACATCTTGCTATGTTGGTAGTAGTGAGTTCCACACCCACACTTGCGACCTTCTCGGAAATGTATTGATACCGGAATCTTTCTAGTGCAATACACAACCTTGATATGTGCAATCAGGGGACCGATCATTGAGAACCTTTGTGGAAACATCCCTCTCCAATGATGACAGAGGCATACCACATTTGTTGGAAAACCCACTCTCATCCGAGGGCCCACTGGGAACTCTCATAGGATGGCCTGGTTCTCTCATAGGAACCCAATCAAGGCAAACTGTTCGTATGACAATAGTATTGTACCATTCGGGATGAATGTACTATTGTTTCTCGATTTAGTGCTTGAAGCTGGGAACTTATGAGAGATGCTTGTGTTTCCCCGTACTCAGCTGAGACCTCCCTGGGTAGTATATAATGCCAAACCGATTCCCTGATTTGGTCATGAGCCATTTCTCAGAAATGGTGAATGTATTATTGCTATCCGACTTTGAGAGACCGTGATGTTGACCCGAGTAGCACACCCGTGAGATTGGGAGGGGTTTACAGGTTTCTAGGAACCTTTGAAACTTCCAACATACCCGTATTATCATCCTTGCTCAGTATTATGATCAGGTTTTACATGGTCCTTTGGTCCTGAGATCCGAGATTTTGGTGGTACTGTTATTATGACTTTTCACTAGTACATGACCGTCTTATCAACACCAACAGTAGACTAGTGATCGCCATACCTTTGATCACATGCCAGTGCATTGCATAACATCCTCTGCATGCTTACATTACTAACACATGCCTATTCATTTGCAGGGTCGCATGTCACATCCTCATGAACATATCATACGCATTTACTGCAAGATTTGCATATTTTGCATTTTTACAGGTTATTCAAACTTCCTAACTTATTCAACTTCAGGTAATATAGCTGGTCAACACATTCATCGGTATCCAACAAAACTAAATCGAGTAAGAATGACTGAACGAATGCAGAACAATCTCAATAAGCTCCGACAGAGAATGGATCAGTTCATGGAAATGATGATCGACATTGCTCAGAACTAGGGGCGTCTTAGGTTGATGGTTGAGTAACCCCAGGAAAATGCTAATAATTCTAATACTGGAACACCGACTGAGAATGTGGATTCGAATGCTACCCGTAATGAAGGGCCAAATCCCAACAGGACTGCAACCTGTAATGTAGGTTTAGAAGACACTCAAGAGGACCAATTCACTCTACTGGATGCTGATATGGGTAATATGAATGAGATCAATGACCGCAGGTATGAAGAGCTGGCAGAGAAGATTAAGGCCATGGAATGTCAAAATACCCTGGGCATCGATGTAACTAGTCTTAGGTTAGTGCCAGGAGTCAGAATCCCTCCTAAGTTCAAGGCGCCATCATTTAACAAATACAACGACAACACATGCCCTAGAACTCACATTCACGCATACTTTGGAAGAATCTCGGCTCACACTGATGATGATAAACTTTGGATGCATTTCTTCCAAGATAGTTTATCTGGAGCTTCATTGAGCTGGTACATGAAGCTGAGCAGGGTCTCTATTCGAAGCTGGAAATATTTAGCTGAAGCTTTTCTCAAGCAATATCAATACAATATCGATATGGCTCCAAACTGCACTCAGTTGAAGAACTTGTCTCAAGGACCTAAGGAAAGTTTTAAGCAGTATGCCCAGAGGTGGCGTGAGCTGGCCGCACAGGTTCAACCTCCATTACTCGATCGGGAAATGACATACATGTTTATGGGCACCTTGCAAGGGGCATACTTGGATCGTCTGGCCGCTTGCCCGTCCATCGGTTTTGCTGATATTGTCATTGTTGGAGAAAGGATAGAAAATTTCCTGAAGTTGGGAAAGATCCAGGATGCAAATAGTGCTGGTTCTTCTAGTGTGAAAAAGCCTTTTGGCAATGGCCAAAGACGAAGAGAAGGCGAGACCAATGTTGTGTATAGGGGCCGGGACAAAGGTCGTTCTCAAGGTTAATACCAAACTGCTGCAGTAACTATTACGCCACAGGTTCAACAACCTCAAGCTCAACAACATCAGGCACAGAGACCAAATTAGGAAAGAACAAGAGCGAGGAACCGCAGACTTGATCCCATCCCATGCCCATATGATGTATTGCTTCCAGAGCTGCTAAAGTTGAACATGGTTGATCTTCGTACCATGAGAGCTCCTTCTCCTGATAATCTACCTCCGAATTTTGATGCAAATGCCAGATGCGAATTCCATTCGGGTGCCCAGGGGCACAATATTGAGAAATGTTGGGCTTTTCAGAATAAGGTACAAGACCTAATTGACTCCAAAGCGATCAATTTCGCTCCTCGCCCAAATGTACTCCAAAACCCAATGCCTAATCACAACGGAGCCGGTGTCACGGTTATTTTACCAGATGGTCCACATTAAGCTGGAATCTTCAAGAAGCAAATAAAGCCATCAGTATTTAGATACTCTTAGCAATGGCAACTGTTTGTTTGTTTTTCTTCAATTCATTGTCTTCCCATTGAGGGGAACTACATCACTTTGATTCTTCATTGGTCATGGGTCAATGGAGATACGTAGGCAGAAGATCGTCAGGTCTTTCCGAGCAACCTTATGGGGAAATTTTACTCCCCAGCTTTACTATTTCCTTCGAGACGCCTCGTGTCAGAGCCTCCAGGTCAGAATAATCAAGTGAAGACTGATAGGTCCAGACGGAGTCAAGCCTCCTCAACAACGACATTATTCAGCTTCTTTGTTGCATTTCAATTTGTAGTTTCTGTTATTTGCTAAACATTTGTATACATGTACGAAAGTTGTTTACTTTTGAATGATAATCATAATAAAACTCGCATATTTTCTTGAAGTAATTCATTTGTATTCATTTATAATTTTGCATGTTTAAATCGTAATACCATTTTTCGTTCTTAAACTCTATGAAGGAGAATGACGAAACAAAAACGCAAGAATCTCTAATTGTGTGCTCTCGAATAAGACCCTGTTGACAATGTACATGCTTTGCTTCAAATCCCTAAACATTGGAGATATAAGGGAGATAAACCCTCGCTAACCCCCTTGAGCCTTGAAGAAGGAGTGTCTTCTCACACGAAAAACCCTCACATGTAACCCATAGGGCAGGGTAGATGTCACCTAATCGGACCAAGCGTCCAAGCTTTCATAAAGGAGTGTATTTGAGGATCCATTACATTCCACTATGCTAATCAAGGGGTCCAAAGACCAGAAACTATAATGGTTATCCAAATCAAGAGGTCCAAATATTGAAAACCACAATGTTTATCCTTCATCGACCAAAGAATGAGGCAGTCACAACCCTCACAAAGAAATCAAGACAAACAGTTTCACACGATTTATTCAAAAAAAGAGAGAAATGAAAAAGTTCGCTAAGTCGAAACATGAAAACAAGCGAATTAGGAAAAAATTAGGGCATCACGCTGGACTTCACAAACAAAGATTCACAAGAATCAGTCCAGAAAAAAGTTAGGGATAAGAAAAAGAACGCAAAAAGCGAAAGAAAAATAAGGATTAGACAAGAAAGATCCTCAAACAAGAACAAAGTCGTGTGACACATGCACGAAAGATAAAGGGGTGACTGATAACAAACAAAAACCTGATTGGTACTTGAACCAATAGCAGCAATGGTTCCTCAACCAACACAAAACCCTTATGAAAGGTGAGCGCTTGTGAAAATTAGCTGAACATAGGAATGGAGGACATCACGAAGAGGGGTGGGCACAAATAAACTTCGAGCCTATATCCTTTGTTTCTATAACCGTGAACCAGGCCATGATACAACCCTCAAAAGTCCTAACTGAAACAGGGTTACCTTGAGAACACACTACCACGAGGCCGCGCTCCTGACTCCTATGAGTTGTGCTAAAAGATCCTTGTTGGTATTGCATGTACATACTTTAATTTATTCAAAAAAGAGGTCGTATCTTAACCAGTGTATTGATCACAAAGGTTTGCGACCCCTTTTCAAAACTTCAAGATTAACATGTGTGTTGCAATTTTCATTATAAGAATAAACATTTTCTTCTTGCATACATTTGTTTGGCATCATAAAAAGTTCACATGCGGAAATTCAGTCCAGAAGCTTAAGCTTGCCAAGTTGAGAAGTCTAAAACTTCTGAAAGACAGTCACGTCAGGGTGCACTTTTCCGATAAAGCTCCATTGAGTAAGGACTCTCCCAACCAGTCATGGTAAAGGCCAGCCAATCCGGGGGAATTACGTCGAGCAATCTCTTCAAAATTCAGCCAAACTAGGGAAATCACTTCGAGATTCATATCTATCCCAGAGAAATTGGTCAAAGTATCATACTGGGGCAAGCCACCCCAATCGCACGAGGATTCATTCTTTCCCGAAGACAGATAATCGGAAGTTCAGAACACCGGGGAAATTATACTCCTAAAGAGTTTAAAGACGTCAAGTCTTTTGTAAAATCCTCTTAAGGTAAAGCCTAGGCAAGAGCAAATGATCCCTAGTGCGAAACAACGAGAAGTCTCTCCTCCTCAGTAGGACGTGGCGGTTTGTTATCCCCAGTAGACGCATGGAAGTTATCCCCAGTAAAGTCGTCAAACTTTTCTTCAGCTGGTTTCCTTGATCCTATTTCCTAGCAGATCTAAGGTAACTCTAAACTCCCCAGTAAATCTCAAACCAAATCCTTCTCTTCCCTAATAGAGTGATAAGGATAGTATCCCCAGCAAGAGTCGTCTTCTCATAGTGAAGCACTTCTTACAGGAATTCACGTATTCCTGGAAGTCAACTGAACGGTTTCCTTCCCCACTGAGGTTTGGAAAATTCAGGTAGACAAGAGAGTTCTCCTCAGTAGAGCCTTGGCGAGGCCTTTCCCTAGCTAAGTTGAAAAGCTGCAGATAACGTTGCAGAATCTTATGAGTGAGATTCAATCCTCTGCAGTTGAGGCATCCCCTAGCAGGGCCTTTAAATCTAAAGTCCAATTTATTTTTGGCAAAGGTGATAAGTCACACTCTTCTCCAGCAGAAATATCGACAATCATCTGTATTCCCCACAAAGTCAGCAATAATTTGTTATATCCATGTCATGAATTCCCTTTATACCTATCCCCTAGTGTCATGGGGCATCATGTCATGTAGTTCAACATATGCATGCTCAATCCAAGGTTGGTATCCAAAGTCCACATGCAGCGTGGAAACGTATCCAAAGTCCAACTGTAGATTGGCCAAAGTCCATCCTCTGGGTGGCGAATTCTTAAAGTCCACCTGTAGTGTGGCAAATTATCCAAAGACCACCCGCAGTGTGGCGAAGTATCTTGAAGTCCAACCGCAGATTGGAGAAAGTCCATCCTCAGGGTGGAGAATCTTCAAAAGCTCCCGTAGCTGAGCAATGTGCCCACATAGCGTGGAAAATTTTCAGAGCTCCCGTAGCTGAGCAATGTGCCCCCATAGCGTGGCAAATTTTCAAGTCTCCCATAGCGAGGAACAGCCCCCGTAATGTGGCAAGATATTGAAGTCCCCCGTTGTCACTCCCCGGATTTCCATCCTGGTACAAACGCAAAAGTGGCACGGAAAAAGAATAGAGTCGCCAGCCAGGCATTTTTATCCCGAAGAAGGGGAATGGTAATGCTGCACAAACCAGAAGAAAGAAGAGGAAGGACACGGGTCCTGCGAACCAAAGAGACTGAGTTCGGGAGTCGGTTATGACCTGGGAAGGTATTAGCACCTAGATCGTCCGCCGTACCCGACGGGATCCACGCTTGCAAAAGAAACTATTTCAAAAGGGGGAGGGTATGAAAGCTGCAGCAAAAGAAATGAAAATAAAAAGAAACTGGAACTGGAAAAGAACTGAATAAGAGAACAAACAGAAGAAAATGTAGGCAAAATAAAGATTGTGCTCGAACGGGCCCTACCCCGCTGCCTACGTACCTCATCAGGATAATGAGGATCAGAGACGCCGTAGTTCCCCTAACTAGGGGTAACAGGGAAATTGCTTGTGTCTTAAGGCTTGAACTGCCTATGTCAATGCTCAGGTGTTGCAGGCTTGGACGACGAGTGCGTAACCGTCTTGCAAAATGACAAGTAGGAGCAAGTTCGCGTACGGAGCGAATGAGATGAGAAAAGAATTCCCGAAGGAAAGACGCTTATTGTTTGTTTTGGTGTTTTTTAGAAGCTTTTTAGGAGTGAAGTTTGCATAGGTAAGTGTACCTAAGTCTTACTCAATGGGATGTGTACGTCTCACATCATCCCGAAATGGAATGCGCAAGAGGCACACCTATTTATGGAGGAAATCCCCAAAGCTAGTCCCACAAGTGAAGGCTTGAGCACACTGGCCTGTTACCATTATTAAGTATTTTTGTGGTTTTTGATTAAGAAGTTTTTTTTTTAGCTTTTCTTTGTGAAGTAATCATGCTAAGACCTATCCAACACGAGGGATAACTCACACCTCGCCCCGAAACGGAATGTGTGCAAGTATCTCATAGCAAAGTCTCATGTCACATGAAAGTACTCAACCTTTATTAAGTGAATTAGAATTGAATTTGAAGATGAGAAGAGAAAGCACCAAAAGAATCACAAAGGAAAATTTCTAACGGGAAAAGTCTAATCCTAATATTCACTAGCTCGGATGGTCCTAGGTTAGTGAGGCTCACTATCCTAATGAAGGAGAAGAAAAGAAGATGAGAGGAGAAACACCATGGTGGCCTAAGCACACCTCTAGTCGAGAAAGAATAAGAGAATATGAGGAAGAAGAATTAAGATGAAGAAGAAATAAGAAGGAAATGAGAATGCGAAATGGAGAAAACGAGCAATGCACAAATAGAGCCTACACCAGTAGGACTTCTAGATGCAGCAACATAGAATAAGTAATATTGGGCCACAGTGGTACCTAACAGAGAAGGTTCGTTGCCTCTTCAATATGTGCAAGAGAAACTCAAGAAGAAATATCAAGTCCAGATCAGATTCATAAGTCAAACACAATTGTCAAATATCAGGGCATCAGACCAAAGTCAAGTGCAAGCATCCATCATCCAGAATTAAAGCCGAGAATTATTTCGCGCAAAACCAGAGTCTAAGTGTAAATTGCATCCGGAGATCTCAAGATTGTAATAAATCACCAGGTTGTTGTCAAACGACATCCCTCATCAAGCATAAAGTCTGCAAAAACATTGAGCGCAAAACTATAACCAAGATTAAACAAGAATTTTATTTAATTAAACTAAAATAAATTGAAACAAACTAAAACTAAAATTATATTAATATTAATAATTATATCCAAATTCAAATAAAACCAAACTCAACTAAATTATGATAAACAAAATAAACAAAATAAAATCCTAATAAAATTCTAAACTAAATATATAAGGAGTACTAATTAATAACCAAAATACAAATTAATTGAATAAAATTAAAAAAACAGAAACTCTAATTAGAAGAAGAGAAAAAAATAACAAAATAGAAAAACAAAGAATAAGAAAAGAAGACGGGCTATCCGCTGGAAAAAAAATGGGTGATTGGGCCGCAGGTGTGGTGGTGGTCATAGCAAGAAAATTCAGTGGGCATAGGGGGAATTTGAGTCTAATCCAAATCCCATATTTAACAAACCCTTCTTAGATTAAATTAAAAAAAACTAAAAGCAAAAAACAAAACAGAATAATAAATTACAAAAAAAAAAAGCTAAACAAAAGGGGAATGGTCCAAAGGCGAAGACCCAAATGCAGAACGCAAGGTCGTTCTCGTATCCTCTCCATCATGCACAAAATCATCGTCGGGAAAAAACAAAAGGGCTCGCCGTGCTTCACGTCAGAGATGGCACCCACGCCTCTCTCAAGTGGCCTCTCTTCTTCAAACATCCGGCGAGTTCGCCCTCTCTCTCACCGATTTGTTCATCTTCTCAAATTGTAGTTCAAAACTCGAAATTCGAAGAATCCTCTCTCTCGATCTTCTCTTCGTCTCCTTCTTTTGTTTTGGATCTGAGATTTGTTTGTTGATGTGTTGTTGCTCGGTTGTTGTTGAAGAAATGATGAAGGTTGTTGGAGGAGGTTGAGAAGAGGATCTGGAGATTTGTTTGTTGATGGTTTGAAGATGAAGAAGGGAGGATGGGATTGGCGTGGTGATAATGGTGATTGTTGTGATGTGTTGGTGTATGGGAAAAAAATGAGCTATCTACATGATAAAAAGATGCAGTAAATAGAAGCAAGGAAAAAAAGGAGGCGATGGATTTGTGATGAGAGTGAAAAGATGAGTCTGAATGTTTTTGTGGAGAAGGGTGTGTGGTGATGCGAAGAGTTGATGATGATGTTTATCAGCGTGGTTCTCACTCTCAAACTCTCTTCATCTCTGTTTTTGTTCTATTTCTTTATATTTGCCCTTTTGATTGGTGATGCAAATGATAGCTGAAGGTTGTGATAGTGTTGCCGTATGAAGGTGAAGGTTGGGTTTCGAAAAAAATGAGCGAGAGATGGAAGGCTCCGATTCAGATTTTTTCTTTGATGAAAAATTTCCGTGATCGATGTATATTCTGCCTGTATCAATTGTTGGTGTGAGTGGGTATGCAGAAATTTCAATATGCGTTTTGCGTTTGGTGTGAGGCAATCGTGTGGGTCCCTTTGTATGTATTGGTAGTGGGGAATGGAAAAAAAGGTTGAAAGTTGGTTCTGTCAATTATGTGTGGTAGATGGAAGGTTTTGTGAGTAGGGTGTTGTGGGGTCCATTCGAATTTGGTGTGAGAATTATGTGGAGGGATTCACGTGAAAATTGGTTGAAGAGTGTCTTGGTTTTCAATTTTTTTTGTTCACATTTGGTCTCTTAATTCATGTAATGGGCTTATGTATTAATGGACTTTGAGGTATAATTTGGTGATGAATAAAAAAAAGGATGGGTAAGAAAACATGGATAATTAGAATGAATAATTGGACTATGGTTTAAAAAAAATTGTGGAAAATAAATTGTACTTATGGACTTTATTGATTTTTTTTATATATTAAAAATGGAAGAATAAAAAATGGAGATGGATATTGAATAGTTGAAATGAATCGAATAGTAAAAAAGAGTTATGAATGGTTAATGAAAAATGGTTTAAAATGTGGATAAATGGTTAAGGAATAAGAATCGGATAATCTAAAATATGGACATGGTGAATTTGTTGTGAATTTGGATATGAAAAATGGATAGGAAATGACGGAAATAACGAGTATGGATATGGATATTTAGTAATTATGAAACAAACGTGATTTATTAGATGAAATGTGACTAATGAGAAAAATTGGATAATGAAATGGTAAAAAACGAATTAGAAGTTAAGAATTTGAACACGTGGATTATGGACATGGATATGATTTATGGAACCCTTCAATATGCGAACAACCCTGAAATCCTGAGCTTTTAATTCGAGACCAACTTGCACTGTTTTCCACACACAATAAACAAAATGAGCACAACCACCAATGAACTGAACCAACCGCCATCTGAACTATCTTGAAACACTGCCCTGATTATTGAACACACACATCGACTGAGAAATCAACCACTGAAGCGAATAACTTGAATTTGAAGAAATCTCCTGAGATGTTGAGGAAAGAAGAATAGGCTTGTAAGCTGATGAAGAAGAAGATATCCTGATGATGGGCCAGATGAATCGATGTATAGTCTTCAGACGTGAGATCCTCAAATATCACTTAATCGAGGAAATAAACCATAATATAGTGACAAAAGAAATAAGGAAGATTCCACTGATGGCTGCATAGCTGAAACCTCAAATTCTCTTAATAATCCAAAGATAAGGCACGAAACCTTAATCCTCAGTAACACTGATCCCATGTCTTAGGAGCTTATGCAAATGGTATGACCTGATGCAAAATGCGTATGAATGCAAAACATAAAAAGATAGAAAACCAGAGGGCAAATTTAGGGTGTCTAC
Organism: Lathyrus aphaca; assembly: GCA_963966055.1. Lineage (NCBI taxonomy): Eukaryota > Viridiplantae > Streptophyta > Magnoliopsida > Fabales > Fabaceae > Lathyrus > Lathyrus aphaca. The sequence goes on along the minus strand of OZ014521.1, from coordinate 401,292,204 downwards.
AACTGCTAATCCGAAAAGGATGAAAACAACGGTTATTAGACGTTCGAGATAAATAGTGATTGAATACCAAAAAGACCCCTGGAAATTTGCACTCTGCAGGAGAATGCAGAAATGGGAAATAAACCCAACCAAATGACGTTTTGGATAATCGAAGTGGGAAGAAAGCGGACGAGCTTCTCCCAAGTTGAAACTGAAATCTAGAATAAAAACACATTGACAGACGAGTCTTCTTCGAACAATCCTGTCACGCCAGGAACTGGACATACGAGTCCTCAAACACTGCAAGAACATATGACTTGAGACAGACGAGTCTCCTTCGGATATACCTGTTTCGCCAGGACCTGGATGCACTAAATTCATTGGGATAGACATGCATAATCAAGGTAGACGAACCTTCTTCATATATTATCCGTGGATATATGGTATAAGACAGACGAGTCTTCTTTGAGCAGACCTGTTACGCCAGGTGCAACAATAATAATTGGTGCTTGAGACAGACGAGCCTCCTTCGGATTTACCCGTTACGCCAGGACCGGTAACCATTTTAACATTTAATCCCACTGTCAGGATTTTGAACCTCTTCAATACAGACGAGTATTGGATGATCATCAAGATAACACAGACGAGGGCCATAAGTCAATGATACAGACGAGTATCAGACGATGATCCAAGAAACACAAACGAGCGCTTCAGGCAATGATACAGACGAGTATCAGCAACTGGTATAGAAGAATACCAGAAACTCAAACACAGACGAGCATTTGAAGTAGCAACAGAAGAATACCAGGATAATCAGCAAATCCACACATACAGATGTAAGCCTAACACAGACGAGTGTTGTGGATGATAAAGACGAGTATCCAAGCAAAGCAGACGAGCTTCAAACGTATAATCAACACAGACGAGTGTTGGAAGTTGCAGACGAGCAACCACAAGATCAAATACCAAACATAGACGAGTGTTGGAAGTTGCAGATGAGCAACAACAAGATCACAACATCAAAACACAGACGAGTGTTGGAACTTGCAGACGAGCAACAAACAGATACTAGATACCAAACACAGACGAGTGTTGGAAATTGCAGACGAGCAATATCAAGGTAATTACCACTGTTGGGGAAAGCAAACGAGCAATACCAAAGTAATAACACAGACGAGTGTGGAGAGATGCAGTAAGCAGCAATAAAGCATGAACACAGACGAGTGTTGGAGATTGCAGACGCGCAACAAACAATGCTTGATTGGCCATGAGAGTTACAACTCTGCAGGGGAAGACACGTTGAGAGGTCATGACACCTAACTCTGCCTGAGGTGATGAATACCTGACTGTATCATCAAATTAACCAAAAATAAATTGGCAACTTCGTTGGGGAATATTTCACTGACAGAAGTGAAAAATCAAATATGAACTCTGTGGGGAAAGATTATCTTCCGACTTGGCCGGGGAAGATGCTTCAACAATACTCTGGTTGGGGAAAGCATTCTTACTGATTTTAAGCTCTGTGGGAAAATGCAAGGCCTTCAACTACTTGCTGGGAAAACTTCACTATGGAAAGATAAATCCGCTTGGGGATGAGAACGATTCAATTAGCCTTGAAGTTCTGTTGGGGTTATCATCTGTTATGACTCAGCTGGGGAAATTTTAACCTTTTGGCGTGGTTGAGGAAAATATTTGGCAATGCTCTGCTGAGGAGAGACTTTGCTGGAGAATGTTGATCAAGTCGAGCCAGAATATGCCCCAAGTATAATATGACGACTGTGTTGGGAAAATATGCCAATGAACATTGGACTCTGACAGAATGCGAATAACCAATTCCTCACGAGGAAACCTTGTCGGCTGAAAGAGGACCTTATGCTTGGGGAAGAAATAAACTTCCAATGCCCTGCTGGTAAAATAATTACCAGACATTCCTTGAAGATTAACACAATGCTTCAAGCTCCTGAGTTCAACAGTTGCACACAGATTGCCATGGGTGGACAAGCACTCCTTACTCCTCAATTATGCCTCAGACTGCATCGTCTACGAAAAGATCGCCTCTAGAGGATTTTACAGAAGACCGGGCATCCAAAATTGCCCCATTGTCTTCAAACTCTCATAGAAGTTCATCAGATCTTGAGATAACTGCCCCAGATTGTGTCTTGTAATGATCTTGCCCCACATCAGAGAGAAAACAGAAACCATGCGGTATGAAGGTGCAATGCAAATGATGCAATATGTAGACGTATGCTCATGATGCTAAGGATATGAATATGCAAGCTATGGATGATGAAACAAGGAAACAAGGATGGATGGGCGTAAGGCCAGGTTGATTGAGATTTTGATATTTTTTCTTTGATTGCCAAGCAATTGGACTTTAAAGGTGAAGTACTAGACGAGAACTGGTTATTAAAGGTAGGCCAACAGATGAGAACTGATGGGCAAAGAATAAGTCGTCAGACGAGAACTGACTTCTTAGGTGTTCATTGTCAAACGAGAATTGACTCTGAAAAAGAATGACTACCAGACGAGAACTGGCATTCAACAGGTTAAATGAAAAGCTAACCAGACGAGAACTGGTTAAAAGATTCGCCTACAGACGAGGACTGGTATTTGAAGTTGGTTTGCCAGACGAGAAGTGGACTTCGGGCTTGTCTGCCAGACGAGGACCAGACTTTGACAAGTTTTTCCAGACGAGAACTGAACTTTGGATGGTTTGCCAGACGAGAACTGGACTTTGAAAAGGTTGAGAAGTTGGGTTACGAGGCCCTAGGTGAGAGATAGAAGTTGCGGGGTAGGATGCCCAATGCACTTATGATGTGTATGCTCTAGAGATGCGACATGAATAACGTATGCAAATGATTAATGCAATGCTTATGAAAAGCTAGGAATGCTCCCAAGGATGGGAAGAAAGGTCCCATGTGACAAGGCTTCTAGTTGAGAAGGGTGTCACGGCTAGGGTGGGTAGCATGATTTCCCAACATTCGTCTTGAACTCGGAGATTGCTGATACGACTTTCTCTGTGTAGCTAAAGTTGCCCCAGTTAGGTGAGTCTCTGAACAAACTGTCACTGATTATCCAATTCCTGGCATGGTAGTCTCGGATGCTCGAGGAGAATTGCACCTAGTGAACTCCGGAAATGTCCTGCCCTGGTATGAGCGTGGAAGCGACTTGACTCATTCTGACTGAGCATTGGAAGAATATATCCTTAATCAACGGAAACTCCAGGTGTCCTGCCCCTGCTTGGCAGATTTAGCTCTGATCAACTGACTTTTGAATGACATCCTTAATCAACTGATGCTTGGGAAATTGCTTTACCCTGACAAATTCCTTGGTTGACAAAACCACTAGATAACATGCCCTTGATTCACAGGCTAACACGATGCTTTTGATTTTGGTCATCACTGTTGAATAATCAAATTCTCCTCTGATTGCTCTTTGTTGGAACTTCCCTGGTGTCACAGGCTGACTTGCAATTAAAATTGTTCATTTACAAATGGTAATTTTAATGCAGTGCACATGCAAGTTTTTAAAGTTTATTTATTTGAATGTTGTGACAGTGTGTGACGAATGGACGATTAGTCCAAACGTAGTGCTGAGTTAGCAAATCTTTAGGAGTCAGTTTACGCAACCTTGCCGTAGTATGCTTTAAGAATTGGACCTGATTCAATTAGGACTTTCAAGGATTATGACGTGGTCTGGTTCACGGTTTTAGAAAGAAATATTTACGGCTCAAAGTTTATCTGTGCCCACCCATTCTCCTTGATGTTCTCCAGTCCTATGTTCAGCTAATTTTCCCTAAGCGTTCGCCTCTCGAAAGGGTTTTGTAATGGTTGAGGAACCAATGATGTTGACGGTTTAAGCACCAATGAGGTTTCCTGGAGTAACAGTCACCCCTTTGTCTTCGTGTCTGGTCACACGATTTTGTTCTAATGGAACTTTTTCTTTTTGATATTTTTTTTTACTCTCTAATTTTTGCCTGGACTGAACTTTTTTTTGAATTTTCGATTTTGAAGTCCAGCAGGATGCCCTAACTTTTGCCTAAGTCATCTGTTTTCACACATTTTTTTTCGACTTAGCGGGCTTTATTTATATTTTTTTCTTCTTTTGATCTTTGTTGAACAAATCGTGTGACACTTGTTGTCTGTCTTGCTGAAAGGGTTATGACTGCCTCAATCCTTTGTTGTTGAAGGATAACCATTGTGGTTTCACGTCCCTTGACCTCTTGAGGTGTAATGAAGATAATGGATCCTCAGATGCTCACTCCTTTGGAAATTTGAACGCTCGGTCAAATTAACTGATGACTACCCTGCCCCGGGTTAAATGTGAGGTTTTTTTTCCAGAAAAGAAACTCCTACTTCAACGCTCAACGGGGTTTATGAGAGTCTATCTCCCTTATATCTCCGGTGTTTGGGAATTGAAACAATGCCTGTACATCGTCAGCAGGTTCTACTCTGAAAGCATACCTTCAACAGTTATGGGTATTCAGTTGTCATCATCCTCCCTCAAACTTGCTAAATAAAAGTGAAATAAGTGGAGGTATATGGATGCAATTTTTTTTTTGTTTTTTCAATGCAAGTAAAGAAAAATGAGCGAATGCGACATAATCGATTCAAAAAGTGCAAAATCACTACATTAACATTACCATTCAAAATAACAATGCTTAAAAGACAAGTAGCTACTAACAGGAAAGAAACTACAATGCAAATGATAAAAGGATACAATGATCACCCACTCTGATGACATCTTCTTGTGTGGACCACTGAAATCAGGAGACGCTTCTCCGCAGTCTTTGAACTCAATCAGGCAAGAGGTTGACGTGCACAACCAAGCTTCCTTCTGGAAAGGAAATGTAGCCCTTGTCGATCAACTGTTGTACTTTGGCTTGAAAAGCTTTGCAATCTTCAGTTGAATTCCCCATTGATTCACCATGATACCCATATTGCTCATGAGGATTGTACCCTAGAGGGTACGGCTCTGACAACGACTTGAGAGGCTTAAGAACCACCAAAAAGTTACGAGTTAGATGTGGCAAGAGTTCACTGTACGCCATGTGAACTGGATGAAGAGGAGCATTCCTTCTTTCCAGGTTGTTGCAAGGCCTAGGTTGGCTCTGAATTTGATTCTGAGGTCTTCGATCATGAGCTTGTAGATTTGGACGAGGAGGAGTCCAGGGTTTCTGATATGGTGCTCTGAGCATTGCTGAATGCACATAAGAGTAAGCAGACCTAGGAAAAGATGATCTCTGAGAATATGATGGTCTAGAATATTTAATATTGGCCATGACTGCATTGGTATCATACCATTCTTCCTCTTGAGAGCTAACAACATACTCGCTTTCACTAGCTGGGATGTTTGAAAAGTCTTGGATCTTTCCACTTTTGAGCAGGCTTTCAATATGCCCTCCAACTATCATCAAATCAGAGAAGCTTGATGTCCCAATACTACTCATTCTTTCTAGGTATGGACCTTGCAACGTGCCCACGAACAAGTCAACTAACTCTCTGTCTGAAAGTGGTGGTTGCACTTGGGCTGCCAACTCTCTCCACCGTTATGCATATTCTCTGAAAGATTCACCAGTTCTTTGAGATAGGCTCTGCAAATGCATGCGACTGGCCGCCATGTCCACATTGTACTGGTATTGCTTTACGAAAGCTCTGGATAAATCATTCCAAGATCGGATACGACTGCTTTCCAAATCCATATACCAACCTAAGGATGCCCCACTTAAACTATCCTGAAAACAGTGAATCATTAACTCATCGTTATGGGCGTAAAAATTCATTTTTCTGCAGAACATCACCAAATGACGCTTCGGGCAACTGACACCAGTGTATTTCTCAAACTTCGGAGTTTTGAAATCTAGAGGTATGACAAGACCAGACACCAAACACAGGTTTAGAGCATCAAAACCAAAGGCATCAGGATCCACTAAGGCTTTGAGTTGCTCGTCCAACACACGAAATCTTTCAGCAGGATCAATAGTTGGTGGATCCTTGGTTTTCACAAGAGGGATTGCCCCTTGGAAGTTCGGCATAGGGAAAGCAAAACTCTGATAATCTGTAGAATCAGAAGAAGATGAAGGTCCACCTCGGACAACAGATGGTTCAGGTACACTCTGGTTCACAATCGGGGTTTGTGCAGGCCGAGCTTGAGTAAGGTAGTTCACTTGCAGAAGATCCTCATCAGGAGAAAGACCAAACAGGGGATTGGTCATCGAAGTGAAACCGGGTGGAAACTCAACATTTTGACGGTTGTTCTCTGACATAGCTACTGACGGCTTCCAAACTGACATTTTTAACTCTTGGCGCTGCTCAGTCTAGCTTCAAACGCTCTGTCGTCTTCCAACGGTTAACACTTGTTCAAACTGAGTACCGAGAAATCAGCTAACTGGTCATGGACAAAAGGGAAGGATGAGCTCTCTGGAAAAAGGATATGAAATGCTGATGCAAATGCAAAATGCAATATGATGATGCAAAAGAATGCAAAGACATGGGATCACAGCTGGAAACTTCCTGGAATCTGGAATACTGAACCAATAATTGAGTGCCTGTAACCACAAGATCTCTGCATAATAACCCACAATAGTAACCGAAAACCAAAGGTCAATCACTGCATAATCATAGTGACCGGATCAAAACATAAGACTGTACTGGCAATGAGGGTATGTTGAGGTCAATGGTTCCTGCAAACCTGTAAACCCCTCCCAATATCACGGGTGTGCTCCAGGTTAAACATCACGGACTATCAAAGCCGAATAGTAATAATACTTTCACCATTTCCGAGAAATGGCTCATGGAAAAATCAGGGAATCGGTTAGGCATTATGTACTACGCAGGGAGGCCTCAGCTGAGTCCAGGAAAAACAAGCATCCCTTATAAGTCCCCAGCTTCAGGCGCTGAAATCGAGAAACAATAGTATATTCAGCCCGTAGGATACATTACTAATGTCATACGACCAGATGCTTTGACTGAGTTCCTATAAGAGAACCAGGCCATCCTATGCGAGTCCCTAGTGGACCCTTGCGTGTAAATGGGTTTGCCACAAAATGTGGTCTGCCACTGCCACCACTGGAGAGGGTTGTTTCCACAAAGGTTCTCAATGATCGGTCCCCAGATGCACATAACTATCAAGGTCCTATCCCGAAGTGGAGGAAATCCCCACACAAGATATTTCCAAGACGGTCGCAATCTGGGCATGAAACACATCGCCACTCATCATGTCACATGTGAGTACAATATGCCCACTCTAATCCTATAGTGCACTCAAACCGGGTACTTGGCTTATCTCTCAAAATAGTATCTCCCGAGCCCACCAAGCAGAAAACCAGTCCAGACAGTCCAATATGATATATATGATGCGGAAAGTAAATGCTGAAAACTGTAAATAAAGTTGTAATTAAAGTTGTAAATAAACAACAATAACATACAACAAGCCACAGCAAACAAACATCACCCAATGAAACAGAAACACACAAGCGCTAGGAGAGACTCATAGGGGAACCAGAGATTCTGGGTTCGTCTCCCTAGCAGAGTCGCCAGCTATCGCTCCCCGGATTTCCATCCTAGTACAAACGCGAAAGTGGCGCGGAAAAAGAATAGAGTCGCCAGCCAGTCATTTTTATCCTGAAGAAGGGGAATGGTAATGCTGCACAACCAGAAGAAAGAAGAGGAAGAACACGGGTCCAGCGAACCAAAGAGACTGAGTTCGGGAGTCGGTTACGACCTGGGAAGGTATTAGCACCCAGATCGTCCGCCGTACCCGACGGGATCCACGATTGCAAAAGAAACTATTTCAAAAGGGGGAGGGTATGAAAGCTGCAGCAAAAGAAATGAAAATAAAAAGAAACTGGAACTGGAAAAGAACTGAATAAGAGAACAAAGAGAAGAAAATGTAGGGAAAATAAAGATTGTGCTCGAACGGGCCCTACCCCGCTGCCTACGTACCTCATCAGGATAATGAGGATCAGAGACGCCGTAGTTCCCCTAACTAGGGGTAACAGGGAAATTCCTTGTGTCTTAAGGCTTGAACTGCCTATGTCAATGCTCAGGTGTTGCAGGCTCGGACGACGAGTGCGTAACCGTCTTGCAAAATGACAAGTAGGAGCAAGTTCGCGTACGGAGCGAATGAGATGAGAAAAGAATTCCCGAAGGAAAGACGCTTATTGTTTGTTTTGGTGTTTTTTAGAAGCTTTTTAGGAGTGAAGTTTGCATAGGTAAGTGTACCTAAGTCTTACTCAATGGGATGTGTACGTCTCACATCATCCTGAAATGGAATGCGCAAGAGGCACACCTATTTATGGAGGAAATCCCCAAAGCTAGTCCCACAAGTGAAGGCTTGAGCACACTGGCCTATTACCATTATTAAGTATTTTTGTGGTTTTTGATTAAGAAGTGTTTTTTTTAGCTTTTCTTTGTGAAGTACTCATGCTAAGACCTATCCACCACGAGGGATAACTCACACCTCGCCCCGAAACGGAACGCGTGCAAGTATCTCATAGCAAAGTCTCATGTCACATGAAAGTACTCAACCTTTATTAAGTGATTTAGAATTGAATTTGAAGATGATAAGAGAAAGCACCAAAAGAGTCACAAAGGAAAATTTCTAACGGGAAAAGTCTAATCCTAATATTCACATGCTCGGATGGTCCTAGGTTAGTGAGGCTCACTATCCTAATGAAGGAGAAGAAAAGAAGAAGATGAGAGGAGAAGCACCATGGTGGCCTAAGCACACTTCCAGTCGAGAAAGAATAAGAGAAGACGAGGAAGAAGAATTAAGAAGAAGAAGAAATAAGAAGGAGATGAGAATGCGAAATGGAGAAAACGAGCAATGCACAAACAGAGCCTACACCAGTAGGACTTCTAGATGCAGCAACATGCAATAAGTAATATTGGGCCACAGTGGTACCTAACGGAGAAGGTCCGTTGCCTCTTCAATATGCGCAAGAGAAACTCAAGAAGAAATATCAAGTCCATATCAGATTCATAAGTCAAACGCAATTGTCAAATATCAGGGCATCAAACCAAAGTCAAGTGCAAGCATCCATCATCCAGAATTAAAGTCGAGAATCATTTCGCGCAAAACCAGAGTCTAAGTGTAAATTGCATCCGGAGATCTCAAGATTGTAATAAATCACCAGGTTGTTGTCAAACGACATCCCTCATCAAGCATAAAGTCTGCAAAAACATTGAGCGCAAAACTATAACCAAGATTAAACAAGAATTTTATTTAATTAAACTAAAATAAATTGAAACAAACTAAAACTAAAATTATATTAATATTAATAATTATATCCAAATTCAAATAAAACCAAACTCAACTAAATTATGATAAACAAAATAAAAAAAATTAAATCCTAATAAAATTCTAAACTAAATATATAAGGAGTACTAATTAATAACAAAAATACAAATTAATTGAATAAAATTAAAAAAACAGAAACTCTAATTAGAAGAAGAGAAAAAAATAACAAAATAGAAAAACAAAGAATAAGAAAAGAAGACGGGCTATCCGCTGGAAAAAAAATGGGTGATTGGGCCGCAGGTGTGGTGGTGGTGATAGCAAGAAAATTCAGTGGGCATAGGGGGCATTTGAGTCTAATCCAAATCCCATATTTAACAAACCCTTCTTAGATTAAATTAAAAAAAACTAAAAGCAAAAAAAAAAAACAGAATAATAAATTACAAAAAAAAAAAGCTAAACAAAAGGGGAATGGTCCAAAGGCGAAGATCCAGATGCAGAACGCAAGGTCGTTCTCGTATCCTCTCCATCATGCACAAAATCATCGTCGGGAAAAAAAAAGGGCTCGCCATGCTTCACGTCGGAGATGGCACCCATGCCTCTCTCAAGTGGCCTCTCTTCTTCAAACATCCGGCGAGTTTGCCCTCTCTCTCACCGATTTGTTCATCTTCTCTAATTGTAGTTCAAAACTCGAAATTCGAAGAATTCTCTCTCTCGATCTTCTCTTCGTCTCCTTCTTTTGTTTTGGAACTGAGATTTGTTTGTTGATGTGTTGTTGCTCGGTTGTTGTTGAAGAAATGATGAAGGTTGTTGGAGGAGGTTGAGAAGAGGATCTGGAGATTTGTTTGTTGATAGTATGAAGATGAAGAAGGGAGGATGGTATTGGCGTGGTGATAATGGTGATTGTTGTGATGTGTTGGTGTATGGGAAAAAAATGAGCTATCTACATGATAAAAAGATGCAGTAAATAGAAGCAAGGAAAAAAAGGAGGCGATGGATTTGTGATGAGAGTGAAAAGATGAGTCCGAATGTTTTTGTGGAGAAGGGTGTGTGGTGATGCGAAGAGTTGATGATGATGTTTATCAGCGTGGTTCTCACTCTCAAACTCTCTTCATCTCTGTTTTTGTTCTATTTCTTTATTTTTGCCCTTTTGATTGGTGATGAAAATGATAGTTGAAGGTTGTGACAGTGTTACCTTATGAAGGTGAAGGTTGGATTTCGAAAAAAATGAGCGAGAGATGGAATGCTGCGATTCAGATTTTTTCTTTGATGAAAAATTTCCGTGATCGATGTGTATTCTGCCTGTATCAATTGTTGGTGTGAGTGGGTATGCAGAAATTTCAATATTCGTTTTGCATTTGGTGTGAGGCAATCGTGTGGGTCCCTTTGTGTGTATTGGTAGTGAATTTGGATATGAAAAATGGATAGGAAATGACGGAAATATCGAGTATGGATATGGATATTTATTAATTATGAAACAAACGTGATTTATTAGATGAAATGTGACTAATGAGAAAAATTGGATAATGAAATGGTGAAAAACGAATTAGAAGTTAAGAATTTGAACACGTGGATTATGGACATGGATATGATTTATGGAACCCTTCAATATGCGAACAACCCTGAAATCCTGAGCTTTTAATTCGAGACCAACTTGCACTGTTTTCCACACACAATAAACAAAATGAGCACAACCACCAATGAACTGAACCAGCCGCCATCTGAACTATCTTGAAACACTGCCCTGATTATTGAACACACACATCGACTGAGAAATCAACCACTGAAGCGAATAACTTGAATTTGAAGAAATCTCCTGAGATGTTGAGGAAAGAAGAATAGGCTTGTAAGCTGATGAAGAAGAAGATATCCTAATGATGGGCCAGATGAATCGATGTATAGTCTTCACACGTGAGATCCTTAAATATCACTTAATCGGGGAAATAAACCCTAATATAGTGAAAAAAGAAATAAGGAAGATTCCACTGATGGCTGCATAGCTGAAACCTCAAATTCTCTTAATAATCCAAAGATAAGGCACGAAACCTTAATCCTCAGTAACACTGATCCCATGTCTTAGGAGCTTATGCAAATGGTATGACCTGATGCAAAATGCGTATGAATGCAAAACAGAAAAAGATAGAAAACCAGAGGGCAAATTTAGGGTGTTTACACCCGTAGTGTGGCAAAAGTCTCCCGTAGTGAGCAAAAGTCTCCGGTGGTGAGCAAAAGTCTCCCGTAGCGAGCAGCAGCCCCCTGTAAACACCCCAAATTTTCCCTTACTCATATCACACCATGGCTTGTGATATTTCATGTTTGCATTAACATAAGCCTTACACCTCATTTAACATATTTGCTTCACTGCATAAGTTCAAGTTCACCTGCATCTAGGGTTTGTGATCCAAGCAATCCAAGAATCCATATGAGCCATCTCAAAGGTCTTAAAGCTTTCCAAGGGGGTCCATGTGTGTTCTACCATTATATTATGCTCCTCAAAGTTCATAAAAGTCAAGGGATCACAAGAACTGGCAAAGGCATGGAAGCAGAGCTAGGGTTTTCACTGCACAGATGACCAAAATTAGGGTTTTGGTTTCAGAGGCCTTAACTCCAAATTTTTGGGTCATTATTGTTTCTAATGTTCTTAGTATGTCATAAGGATCATGTGTACCAAGTTTGATGAAGAAACTCATTGTGGAAGTCATTTGTTCACTGGGTAACTTCCTAAGCAAGTTAAGTCAAAATCAGGGCATCTGAGGCCCCCAACAATGGAACCAAAGGGGTATTTTCATCAAATTGAAGTTATATGATCTTTATTTGATCTTAGAAGTGGTTGTAATTTCACAAGATTGAAGAATTTGGAGCCAATTGCAAACTTACCATTTTTGGAAATGACTTGAAATGCAAACTTTCCATTTTGGGAAAGTTTTTCAACCTCCTCTTTCATGACCAAAAATGCTTCAAATGAAAAATTCTTGGTCATGAAAATTGTAGATTAGGTCTTTCCCTTTTCAAAAAGTACAAGAACATGTCTTGATTCATCCTAGAACTCAAGATATGGCCTTTCAAAGTTGGCAAAAATCACATAATTTTCAAGTTCATGCCAAAGAGGGAATTTTGCAATTTCACTTGCCAATCATTCTAATGACCTCTAATGTGCACAGACACTTCATAACATGCCTATGCAACTTCAAAAGATCATAATTGGCCCATGGTTGGAGGCATTTCATGGCTTGTGATCCAAGAAACACCAAAGAGGGAAAAGTTGCAAGAAGCTTGGAAAAGCTTCATCCACTTGTTCCAACTGCATAATCGTGATTCTATGGCTCTCCATGAATCTTGCTGAGGCCAGACACCCCATTGAACAGCTCCTTCCATGGCCCATACCTCCAAGTATACAATGTTGACTTTTTTGCAAAAACACACCATACCAATCAGCCTGTGCCACAACAACTTTCTGATCAATCCCATTGGCTTAAACAAACATCATGGATCACAAACAACATAACATAATAGCCTGAAAGCTCTCAAAGACTCAGATTTCCAAAAACCTCAAGAACCTTTCCTCTCTTCGAAATTCATAGCACAACCATCAAAGCTTCAAATTTCTTCCACCAATCAACTCAGCATCACCCCATGATCATTTCCCACCCATCACCATAGCCTAAAACACTCCCAAACACAAATATGATTTATGCATACTCAGAACTGAACTTTCAAAACCAAGCCACACAAGCTCCATTCAAGCACTTCAAAAGCTTCAGGGAGTTCATTGGGGTGGGTTATCATCAAGGAAGAGGTCCAAAAGCCCAGATTGAGAAAGCTTCATCTCAGGTAACCTCCAAGAACATTTTTTCCAGAAACGTGTTTTCATGTTTTAGAATGATTCTACATAGGTCGACTCTGATCCTCATTTTCCCGATGAGGTACGTAGGCAGCGGGGTAGGGCCCGTGCGAGCATATTCTTTATTTTCCCTACATTTTCCTCTTTCTTTTCGATCTCTTTTTTCAGTTCCCTTTCTCATTCTAGTTCCAGTAGCGGTTTTTATTTAGCAGCATCTTATTTTTTTACCCTTTGAAATAGACAAACAAGCGTGGATCCCGTCGGGTATGGCGGATGACCTGGGGTGCTAATACCTTCCCAGGTCGTAACCGACTCCCGAACCCAGATCTTTGGTTCGCATGGCCTTGTCCTTTCCTTCTCTCTTAGGATTGTGCAGCATTACCTTTCCCATTCATTCGGGATAAAAATGCCTGGCTGGCGAATTTACCTTATCCGTGCCACTTTTGCGTTTGTACTAGGATGAAAATCCCTGGAGCGACAATATCTTGGTGATGAAGGTTTATGTAAACATGAATTATGTGGTGAATTAAACTTGATGATATATATATATATATATATATATATATATATATATATATATATATATGTATATATGTTTGATGTTGTTCAATGTTTAGTTTCCATTGTTATTTTAATGTTGAGGTATGGGTGTTAGGATTAAATTCCTCTGTTGCAAGTTACCCCATTGTTACATATCGTTAAATGAGCAGGTGTTGGATGTTCTAATTTCATATATAATGTAACATACCTCTTTTATACTATGTTTTAATTATACTCTGATGGAATTTTTAATTTGTGCCTAAATGATTAATTGATTATTTGGGGGTATAGAAAGGGGGTGTTACACTTATGATCACTATAAACTTCAAACCTTGAACTATACAAGTAATGTATCCAAATCCTTAAGACAAAAACCACAGCTGCAAACTCCAAACCATGAGTAGGATAATTCCTCTCATGAAATCTTAACTGACATGAAGCATACTCTAAAACTTGACCATCTTGCAATCCCACACAAACGTCCTATTCTTACAAGGAAATTGGGTCAACGGAAGTGCCAACTTCGAAAACCCCTCAATAAACCTCCGATAATAACTGGCCAATCCTAAGAAACTTCTAATTTCTGTCACTAACTTCAGAGTCTCCCATTGCAACACTGCATCTACTTTGGACGGATCCACATCAATCCCTTGTTCCAAAATCACATAACCTAGAAAACTCACCTCTTTCAACCAGAATTCACACTTCGACAGTTTCACATAAAGCTTCTTCTCTTTCAACACTTGCAACACAATTCACAAATGTTCTACATGTTCTTCTTCTGACTTAGAGTAAATCAGAATATCATTTATAAAAACAACAACGAATTGATCTAAATACTCTTGGAAAAACTGGTTCATATATTCCATGAATACACCAGGTGCATTAGTAACTCCGAATAGAATCACTACATATTCATAGTGCCCATACCGAGTCCTAAAAGAAGTCTTCTGAATATCCTCATCCTTCACTCTTATCTGATGATAACCCGATTGCAAATCAATCTTACTAAACACACAAGCACCAACCAACTGATCCATCATATCATCTATCCTTGGAAGCAGATACTTATTCTTAATCATCACCTTATTCAGTTGTCTGTTTTCAATACACACCCTCATGCTACCATCCTTCTTCTTCACCAACAATATCGGTGCTCCCCATGGCGATACACTCGGTCTCACAAATTTCTTTTCTAACAGTTCCTCTAATTGTTTCTTCAACTCAGATAACTCGGAAGCCGACATACGATAGGGTTCCATCGAAATAGGTCTCATTCTTGGAACAAGATCGATACTAAACTCCACATCTCGCTCAGGAGGTACATCCACAACATCATCTGGAAACACTTCCAGGAAATCTCTCACCACTTGCAATTCACTAATTAACATATCATTCTCCACCGACAACGAAGCAAACAACGCCAAAACTTGCGCTTCATCATCCCTAAACTCTTTCAACTCTCGGGAAGACAAATAACTAGCTTCTTATGCCTCTTCACTAGGAGTAAGAAACTGAACCGACTTACTAAAGCAATTAATATGAACATGGTTGTACTACAACCAATTCATACCTAAAATCACATTAATACCTCTCAATGATAAACAAACCAAATCTACACCAAAGTCCTTACCATATATCGATAATGGAAAATTCAGACATACAAGAGAAGTAATTAATGACCCATCAACAGGAGTCTCGATAACCATCTCTCCTTGCATCGGAGACATAATAAGTCCTAATCTCCTCACACAATCAAGAGAAATAAAATAGTGTGTCGCATCAGTGTCAATCATAGCAATCAAAGGAATAATATTAATATGATAAATACCTCTGATCAAATGATCCTCGCTGGAAGTCTGTGTCCCTGTCAAAGTGAACACCTTTCCTCTATTTGCAGCTTTCTTGGGTTTCTGACAATGCTTACTGATATGACCTTTCTCCCCACAATTGTAGAAAGTAACTAGATTTTCCTTGCACTCAGCAATCAAGTGTCCAGGCTGACACGATGATCCATCTCACCACACCTATAACACTTAAGCGAAGTAGGTGCACCTCCCCCACTTGGCCTTTTTCCCTCATTCTTCCTTTGCTTACCCTTATCAACAGGACCTGCATAAGGTTTTCCATGATTCACTTGCTGTTTACTTCTTCTCTCAGCTAAACCTTTGAAGTGCTCAGATCGAGCCTTACTGTCTCCTTCAAAGATTCTACAACAATCCACCAGATCCGAAAACCTACGGATTCTCTGATAGCCAATCGCCTTCTTGATCTCAGGCCTTAAACCATTCTCTAATTTAACACACTTCGAGAACTCAGTAGTTGCTTCACTGTAGTGCAGATAGAACTTCGCCAAATCAGTGAACCTCGCAGCGTACTCAGTCACAGACATGCTGCCCTGCTTCAGCTCCAAAAACTCGATTTCCTTCTTTCCCCGAACATCTTCAGGAAAATGTTCCCTCAGGAATTCTCTCTTGAACACAACCCAGGTGACTGCCTCACCAGATGCATTTAATTGTTGGCAAGGGACAACCCACCAATCATCAGCCTCAGATACCAGTTTGTGCGCACCCAATCGCACCTTGATTCCCTCTGAACATTCCATAACTCTGAATATTCTCTCAATCTCCTTTAGCAAATCCTATGCTCCATCAGGATCATACTTCCCCTTGAATGTTGGCAGATCATTCTTCCTGAACACATCGCTTTCGTGATCCCCAACATTCCTCGGATTTTGCACGGCCTGTGCCATCGCTTGCATAGCAGCGGCGAGTGCAACATCGTTCCTCCCAGCAATTCTAAATCTATCACACAACAGCAATCCAACAATGATTTAGAACTAACAAAATCAACAACACAACAACAACGCATCAACAACACTCAACACTCAATAACAGCACAACGAATCAACAACTCTACGACTCCACGAATTAACTACTTGGTCTGACGGACCAACCAACTCTGATACCACTTTGTAACACTAAATTTACCCCACAGAATTGTATATAATTATCAGAGTAAAACTTTTCATAAAAATACAATTGAGTGATACAATTCAACAAAACAACCTCGGCTCAGTGATACGTTTTCAAAAACAATTATTCAACATGCAGCAGAAATAATTTTTAAACCAATGTAAATCAAACTTCAATTACAAAAATTGTTTTCAGAAAGGAATAACGAGTAAAAGCAACATCAACTCAAATCCCAAAGCGACGTATCAGAGCTGACACCCTAAAGACGAGAATTACACCGACTTCACTGACCACCACTCGACTTATCCTGCTCACCTGCACGTTACCAACATAGGGGTAACATTCAAACAGAAGGGGTGAGATACTTACATCATAAAGATAGTATAATAATAATAATAATAATTAAGTAAGTATCATAAAACTATACACCACTTCTCAACAATGACTATTCAACACCATCACATACAACAACGACACACATACCACAAAATCATATACTACCACAACATCATATACACAACAACAACAATCATGCAATGAGACTCAACTTAACTCTATGCATGCGGTATCATATCCGATCTCTATTTCAAGATCCAGTTCCCGTCGGAACTCTCGACCCCTCTTTCATGGTCCATTATCATCCTTATTTCATGACTACACCCTCGGCCCTTATTTCATTTCCATGAACGATCCGTATTTCATGACCGCACAAACATCACAAAAACAACATACCTACCTTGTATGTTATTCAACTATGCAACATGTCATGCAACATCAATGACATACATGCATACTCACATTAACTACATCATACCACATCGATAACAACAGCCACATATCACACATCTATCAATATACTACTAGTCATCATCATCGCGATTATCATTCATTTCATAACATATAATCATATAATTCAACTCACATCACAACAACACAATACATCATATACTACAACATATAAAATACTCATATACCATTAATAAACGCATGAAAAATATCAACACAACACTACTCATCAGCATAACAACATCAACATCAACGAACATATAGATTATGTTTAGCCCATTTACACTAATTATCCTACAATTAGGTGTATAACCCTCCTCTCTCTACTTCTAGCTTACCCACATCAATTCCCAAGAATTACTAGGCAATTAAATAATTTTATGGAATTTTTCAGAATTAAAAATTAATTTTCCTCGCTCCAGGGCTCACTAAGCGAAGGTCATAGCTCGCTAAGCTCCGAACTCCCAGACTCTACTCGTTAAGCGAGCTCCATCTCACTAAGCAAACACTGTAATTACGTAAATCGCACTCTGTGCTCAGCACCTTAAACCTGCTACGAATTCTTCCCAACAAATCACTAATTAATAGCCAAAATTCATAGAATATTGTATCTTATCATCTAACTAACACTAATTATCAACTATCAAGAACATCCAACAACAAATGAACATTATCTTTCCAAAATTCATCACAACACCAATCCCTAATCCTTAACCTACCTGATCCCCATTATAAAACTCTTAAGATGGAAGAATCTCACCCTTACCTTAGTTTGTTTTGTCCATAATCTTCTTCTTATTCGCGAACTCCTCTTCACGAATAAGCCCTTTCCTCTTCTTCTCCTCTTCACAACTTTACGATCGTTCTTGTTCTCCCTAACACGATTATGTTTTCCCTTTTTCCTTATTTCCAACATAACCTCTAAGACCCAACTTATGATCTTCCACTTTTACCCTTATTACTTTCACCAATTGACCACCTTGTCCTCACCTCATATTTATTCCATTATTTTATTTATCACATAATAATACAATTATCCTCCATAATATAATTTTCAATTAAAATTATATTTGATAATATATATTGTTCTATACACACCGACACACAATAATCCGAATAAATGGTTTAAAAAAATCGGGGTGTTACACATTGCATAGGAGACACTGATTGGAAATTGTCTCCGGCTTAGTTTGAAAGGCCAGGGAGATTGAGAAGGCGACATGTTCATCCTTGGAATATAGACGACATTGCCATGATTCTTGCCACCCATAATACGTGCTTCTAGAACATGCATAGCCATTTTAGTAACGATAAGACGTGTACCGTTACACAAGCCTTTCGACTGATCGATGTTCCACATCAACATAATATGTGTTCCAATTTTCAACTTGATATGATGGTTAGGAAAACCAGATGTTTTCAAAGAGCTTAGAAACTCAGGAGTCAGAACATCGAGCATGTCTCGGTCATGTATTTCAGACCGATCTATAGAGTTATAACTATAGAAATCTTTCAGGTCACCTTGAAGATAAAATGGAAAAAATTAATTATGTTAGGAAACATTTTATACAAAGGTTTAAATAGGTTACACATAAAAATAAAAAATATTATAGGTTACAAAAGTAATAAAAAGAAAGGTAATCCTCAAACAAAACCTGGCATGATTCCCAGAACATGATCATTAATTGTGTCTACCATATCAATTGTATATGCCAGTATCGCCCTACTTCGGAGGTAGTTATAATCATGAAAATTTGCGAGAAATTCAGGATAAGTACTTGTCACAATTGTAACAATGGGATCTTCAAATTTAGTAATGAGCCTCTCAGGTTGAAATTCTATTTCTTCCGTGCCATCGTTTGGTTCACCAACACGACCTTCCCCAATTTTTAGTAGCCAATCGGAGAACTCAGAAATTTTGGTCCTTTCATGTTCGGTGGGTCCGGAGGTCAGACGCATATTTTTAGGTAATGTCAACACCTTTACCGAATGCCATATGTACGAATTGTTAATTGTTGCATGAACAATGTCAGAACGACTACCACGCAGTATAAATCTTCTTTATAACCAATGTCACAAGTCGAGTTATCCAACATAGGGACAGGTATTTTAGACCTTGAGTGTACCGTCCTCCCACCTGGTAATAACAATGATGCTATCCCACTTGTTGCGACAGTTAAGCATATGTCATGCTTGGATCTAATTGCACTTGCGAGTGTCCTCCATATGTAAGTTTTCACGGTACCCCTATAACCATGAAGGAAGAAAACCCCACCTTTCTGAGAAGCAACAACTGACATGATTGTATCATATATATCTCGCTGCTCAACTGTGAAGAAATAGTCAGATTTAGTCAAAGTGGAAGCGCCTAAAAATATGGGAATTAAAAACAATTGTTAAATCCATCTACCTCTAAGAGCATAATGTAATGACTTAAATTTGGCCTACATGGTTGGAATGTCGTAAATCCTTTCGTCGTATATGAATTTGTTTCCCAGTTGTTCCAAAACATAGTCGTCTAGATATGGCATTGGTTTGAAATCGTGAAGCGTTCTCCGGTTCATTTGAAGCAACTGCTCAATTTCAAGCAGTGTAAGGTTCTGCATCTGTGAATCACTTAAAACTAGATCTACAAAAGGCGGAGAGTTTATGAGGCAACTAAAATCATACAGACAGCAGAATGAATTTGTAATTTAAATGATGCATCCTAATAATTGTCAATAGATATCATTCTAAAGACACCTAAAATATATGGATGTATTCAAATTAAATATTAATTACTAAAAAAAATATTAAGTGATCTGCAAATAATTTAAAGTTATGATTGTATAAGTATTACCATTGTTTTACGCCAATAGTCTCTGGCGCCGCAGAAGTCTGTCGGACAGTAGCACCTATGACTCATTCCATACATGAGCAGGTCTGTTAATGTTGCCTAACATAAGCATGATCACAAAAAGCTACCGAAGAAAATGCCCAGATCCCCATTCACTGGCTTCTTTAATAGCCCCAATGTATTCCTTATCATCCTCAAGGAAACCCATTGCAATACACGCATCCCTGAACGCGTCGTAATGTGTTCCACCAACCTTCCTTATTTCTTCATAACTTGTTGGTCCATTCACCATAGTTAGCATCATCCGTAGATAAAATAATTCTCCCGTTGATGGAGGAACCCAAATCAAACGACCAATCGTAAACCCTTTCTTTTGAGGCTTCCATATCCTACCTTGTTTGTGGTATACAAACATGCTAATGAACTGACCGTATGTTAATTCCTTGGCATGCTCGTAAGTATGATTTGAAACCAACCATGACGAAAACATGGATTCTATAATGCTTTCCCTTTCCAGGATGTTCTCCATGCAATCATAATCGGTGTAGTACAACGACTTCTCACCGATAAGATGGAAAAACATATGTTCCACAGTTGGTTTCCTTCCATGAATGTTGTAAGCAAATATTCGCCAACTTGCCTCGTAAGGAGAGATGTATCTACATTCAAGGTATTGTTTAATTTCATCAACCTGTTCAGTACCATTCAATGTTTCATGGTTAGGTTTGGAAATAGATGCGGTAATTCTATCATATCCCTTATGGATATATTTGAACAGATACTTGATCAACGTACTCTAATTACACCATTCCATGTTAATATGCACTTGTTACTTCAAGAGTAGCATAGTGTTGTAAGGTATGATGTGTCTATTGTCCAAAGGTATCCCATTTTTATGAATTATGTGTGTATATGACCATCTCATGTACAGAGGATAGCCTTCGGCATCCACAATTGTATTTTCTATGAATCGCTTAGGAAAGTACTTACTGCATTTCCTGTTCTTCATACATATAGATGATTCCCTGGATTTCCCACAAGGTCCATGGACCATATGGGATTTGACCAAATTTTACAAGGTAGGGTGTGTAGCGGTAAAAACATGAGTGTAAGCTATTGGTTAACTTAACTCAAAGTAAACAGAGTCGTCACTGCGCTTTTATTTTAATCCAAGAGGAAAAGGAAAAAAGAACGAATAAATCCTAATGAATCTAAAAGCAAAAATCTAAACAAACACAACAGAGAAACAGGTAAGTGGATAGGTTACACAATGGGAAGGTTTTACGCACCCAAAATGTCCGTGGTACTCCACAGGAGCCCTTTTGAAAAATTTACTACTTTTGGTTTGGAAATGGTTTGCAAAATTGAGAGTGAAGAGGTGAGAGAAAGAATTATTTTTTAATATTTTTGTGTTTGGAGAGGTTTACCACCTCATGCCTACGTACCCACAAAGTGTAAAGCAAGATTAAAACCCCGTAGTTCATGGTACAAATAGTGAAAAGGGTGGGTTATGATTCATTTTATTAAGTGAAGATAATTTTTCATCTTCAAGTGGATGGCCAAACAAACTACCATGAGAATGAAGGCATGGAATCATACATCATTATGGGGAGGGCGCTAACTCGGATAAAATCAACGAGTATTCCACTAAACCCCCACAAATGACAAGAGACTCAATTACATCAAACTACAACCATGGAGATTGAGAGACTGGCACCCGACTAAAGAATAATGACTCGTAATCGGCACTCTTTAAAAGAAAATAAACAAAAGTGCACAAAAGCACAAAATAACTTGAATGAGTTTGATTCTTTTTATTTTTCGAATTAAGGTCAACATGATTAGATTCATTGATTTTAAAAGAAAAGAAAAGAAAAAGAGTAAAAGCCACTTGACAAAAGTCAAGGTTTTTTGTTTATTAAAGAGGTGATGATTTAAAAAGAAGGAATCCTTTGAAAAAGGGAGAAGGTTTTGAAAATTGAAGAATGGGAGGAGATGAAGGGACTATCCTAAAAAAAGAAAACAAGGAGATAAGGGAAGAAAGATCTAACCAAACTTGATGACATTCCAAATTATGAGCATAAGAGTTTCATCCTTATAAGCTAGCAAATGGCCAAATAAAGGCTAAATCCAACTTCATGAAGATCAAAGCAAGGGGAAGGATCCTAAAATCTAAGTCCAAAATCTCCAGTCCAATGCCAAGGATAGTAACCAAAAGTCCACAAATTAAAGTCACAAGTTTTTTAGAAGTTTAATCCTTTATTATTGTTTTTTGGTGTCCAAATGGACAAAAGGAAAATCAACAATTAAAATAATAAGAACAAATAATAAACATGATATGGATGAATAAGGAAAAATAGAATAAAGACAATAAAAATGCATGAAATTAAATGTTAGTAACAAAAAGAAATTAAAGTTCAAGAATCTAAAATATTAATAGTAGTAATAGTATAATAATATTTACATAATAATGGTATGGTGAACTTAATCAATCACAACCAAAAGAGAAACCAAAACCGAAAGGCAACCGGATCCGCTTTGCATCTTACACTATAGTGATTAATCAAGGCAAACCGAACCGAATTCAATGAAATTTGAAAGGTGATTGGGAGACCCAAAGCACCTACGCATCAAATATTCATAAGTCTCGATTCTTAATGCAGTATGATTAACCACTTTGGGATTACGCGATCAATAAGAGATCCGGTCCACGAAAGTGCAAGTACCCAATTAGATTTTTATTCCGAAGTCGGGACACATTTAGGTTTTTGTTAAGCAATCGACGAGTAATTTACGAAGTAATTACCCTACAAATGAGGCTGGCCACCACCAATTAAGGTGCATAATGTTAGTGCTAATGCATGCGAGATAAACGATATGTAAATCGTTATCCGGACGCGATACCGCACAAAACTAAAAGTGAATACCAAATTGAGCCGCACTTATGGTATTCTTCCATCCTTAAGTTCAATCACTCTTCTTGGTGGATTCAAGCATGAAAATGTATCACTAATGCAAAGTACCTTAAATGAATTGAATAATCCATTTAAAGGTAGTTTTGAATTAATGAACATTAACTACTCTAATCTACACCCAAAGTTCATTGAAATTAAAGACAAATCACTCCCTAAAGTGCTTCCCAAGGTAAAAATAAAAAAGGAGGAAGAAGAAGAAGAAAGAGGAACCAAAAAGGGGCTTGAAACAAGCCAAAAACACCATTATGACTTGTGTTAACCGGTTAACCAATTGGTTAACCGGTTAACACAAGCAGATTTTGAATAATTTACGCTGTTTTGAAACTGGTTAACCGGTTAACGTTGTACCAGAAGCTGAAAAATGCAGAAAATTCAGCATGATCCATTTTGAAACCTTTTCTCAAACATTGGATGATCATGATATGAATTTGCACGAATTTTAAAACCAAAATACAATGGAATCCCTACAATCAAACAACAAATAAAGATCCAAAGGATCTAGAAGCAAAAGCACCAAAGATCTACATCTTGAATGTTGATGGTGAATATGGGTTTATGGAGGAAGATGAATTACCAAAAGCTATTCTTCAAATTGGACCAACACAAGCTTAGATCTACTGAAATTGATGACTAAAAGAATGAAAGGATGAAGGTTTAGCTCAAGTTAATCAAGAATTCAATGTGAATTCTTGATAACTTCAAAAGAAAGGAAGATGAGCTTTGGAGAATTTTGGTGTTGGGGGAGTATTTTGCAAGAGGTTTTGTGGCTATCAAAAGCTTATGGAATGAATGAAATTGTGGTCCTATTTAAAGGCCTTAGGTATGGAAATTTGGTGTAATGGAGCTTGCTTTGGTAATTTGAATTTAGGTTTGGTAATTGGAATTTTGGTGGGAAATGGAAAAGAGTGGTGATTAATGAGGGTTTATGGTAGGAAATGATCAAAGTGATGTAGAGAAATTAGAAACCAATGGATCTAGAATATTTCAATTAATTCAATGATCTAAGGGTGCTGAATTTGAATAAAAACTTCAAATTTCGCACTAGTTAACCGGTTAACCATTTGGTTAACCGGTTAACCAAGCTGAAATTTGAATTTTTTATTCAAACATGGTTGCTTGGTTGTTTCGGCCCGATTCGTTTTGTACGTCGAAGAAGTAAACACGTGAACCTTGGGAATCCTTTGAATGAATCAATTAACTTGGGAAATCCTTGATCAGATAAATTAGAATTATTTGCGGATCGTCTTCGACTTTTGTCTGTGAAATTTACTCGAGCTGCAGGACTGCTATTTTTGGCATTTTCAATGGTTTCTCTTCCTGAAAAAGGTTAGCAAAAGGAAACAAAATATTTTTGGATTTTGATTAATGGTTAGTAAACATAAACAAATAAAGTAATTAAATACAACGGTGATCCCCTGCAAGGAATAAACCTAACCCGAGAAGAACCGTGCGACTAGTTCGATCTTGTTTGTATGCAAGATGCAGATGAAAATGCAAAGAACACTTAGGGCAAAAATTGGGGTACAACAGGGTGAAGCTCAGGGTCAAGTATCTCAGCACAAATGATCTGGTCAATGTCAGAAGGGGTGGGATATTTACTTTCGGGATGCAAGAATATAAGAATGTGGGCGTGAGGGAGCCCTATTTTTTGGAATTCGATTATGTACATAACTGATTATAATAAGAAGATTGGAAGATTCATTAGAAAGAAAAGAATGATAAAAAATAATAAGGACAAGTCAAAATTAACATTTACATGCAATAACACGGCTAAGGACATGTTTCTTTGTTATGTCACGCATGAGTTGGTTGAATTTTATCTTGAACACCTTAGCCACAATATTAGGACGGTTGCTCGCATGTAAGTTATGGGGATCCAATTGTCGTTTTACTTCCACCCAATTTGGGTTGCATGTAAAGGTAATAAAGAGGTCCAGAAAACCCAACTTACTTGAAATGGCCATTCTGTCAAAATAGAGCTGGTCCATGAGCCACTTGCTTCCCACAAAACTTGAAGGTAAGACAACATGTTTTCCTTCCTGGTTACTTTGATGTGAACCTCCCGTGGTAGACTGTTGTTGTATGTTGCTATACTTTCCCACTCTTAATTTATCCTGATTTTTACGCAACCAATTCAACCACTCGGTTTCCATCATAGTGTAGTCGTCGAAACATAATTGTTGGAATAGGTGCCTCGAATGGAGAAAGGTTTTTGGTTCATCACTGCGCTCCTAGAGGCGAAAGCAAAGCCAATTTTTAATTGTTTGTCTGTTTTGCCTTGTGACAATTCATTCATGCTGTAAACACCTCAAATTTTCCCTCACTTTTTCTCACACCATGGCTTGTGATCTTTCATTTTTGCATAAACATAGGCATACCATCCCATATTGCATATTTATTCCACTACATAGCTCAATTTCATCTGCATCTAGGGTTTGTGATCTGAGCAATCCAAGAAGTGATCTGAGCCATCCCAAAGGTCTTGAAGCTTTCAAAGAGGGTTCATGTGTGTTATATAATCATAATATGCTCCCCAAAGTTCATAAAAGTCAAGAGATCACAAAGAATGGCAAAGGCATGGAAGTAGAGCTAGGGATTTCCTACACAGATGACCAAAATTAGGGTTTTGGTTTCAAAGGCCTTAACTCCAATTTTTTGGTCATTCTTGTTTCTAATGATCTTAATATGTTATAAGGATCACGTGTACCAAGTTTGATGAAGAAATTCATTGTGGAAGTCATCTGATCATTGGGTAACTTCTTGAGCAAGTAAAGTCAAAATCAGGGCATCGGAGGCCCCCATCAAGAGTACCAAAGGGTCATCATCATCATTTTGAATCTCTGATCTTTATTTGATCTTATAAGTGTTTGGAAGTTCACAAAGTTGAAGAATTTTGAGCCAAATGCAAACTTGCCATTTTTGGAAATGACTTGTAATGGAAACTTTCCATTTTGGGAAAGATTTTCAACCTCCTCTTTCATGACCAAAAATGCTTCAAATGAAAAATTCTTGGGCATGAAAGTTGTATATTAGGTCTTTCACTTTTCAAAAATTACTATAACATGTCTTGATTCATCCTAGAACTCAAGATATGGTCTTTCAAAGTTGGCAAAAATCCTATAATTTTCAAGTTCATGCCAAAGAGGATTTTTTGCAAATTCAAGTTCCAAGCCATTTCATGACCTCTAATTGATTGCTAGGCATCATAAAAACATAGTGCAATGCATTTGAACCACAATTGTGCCTTGGATTGCAAGTTTCCACAAGACATTTTCATGAAAATTTCGAAGAGGGAAAAGTTGCAAAAACCTCTTGAAACCTTCCCTCCACTTGTGCCAGCTGCATAACTTTGATCATATGGCCCTCCTTGATGCAAGCTGAGGCCATACACCCCTTAAATCCAGCTCTGCCATGGCCCATACCTCCAAATACAAAAATTTGACTTTTTTGCAAAACCTCCCATACCAATCAAGCTGAGCCACAACAACTCTTCTGACCAATCAAGACTTCACATACATGCCTCATGGACCTCATTTCATATGTTCTTGGAGCCTGAAACACAACACAAGTCAGCATTCACAAAATCCACCAAAACCTTCATCTCTTAGATTCTCTCAACACAAACCACAAACCTCAAAACTCTTTGCACCATTTAATCATACACACCTTCAGGATCACAAAGCAACCCTCACAATGACCTAAAAGCCTCTGAATCAAAAACACGATTTCTCACCTCTCAAAACTGAAACTCATAAACCAAGCCATACAAACTCGTTCCAAGCATTGCAACATCATCAGGGAGCTCATTGGGGCTGGTTTGAACAAAGAAAGAGATCCAAAAGCCCAGATTGAGAAAGCTTCATCTCAGGTAACCATGAAGAACAATTTTTCCAGAACTCCTATTTTAAGTTCTTAAATGCTTCTACATGATGCACTGATCATCCTGATATGTTTACTTTTTAAAATGATGAAGAAATAAGCATGAACCGTATCTCTGAAACTTTGACCTATTTTTTGTTCTTCTTCGATTCTCTTTGTTTATGCATGATTAATTGTTTTTGTTGCTGGATTTGAGTTTGTTGATGTTTAAAGATCAAATCTGGAGATTTTGGTGAGTTTTTATGGAGGTTTGAGTGAACTAATGGGAGGGGGTGCCGGAGAAGATGACCGGAGCTAGCTCCGGTCACCTGAAAATGCTTAGGGTTTAATTAGGGTTTAATCAGGTCAGTTTGAATGTGGTCCGTCAGATGGTGATTATCGCGTATTTAGAGGGCTAGGATTTGTCCACTTAATTTTAATTAGATTAATTAATTAGGTTTAATATTTAATTAACCAGATTTGATCTGGGCCTTTGAAACACGCGCCAGTCAACTCCCTCCAATTTTGTTTGAATCTGGGCCTTTGGATGCGCATACTTTTTATTTAAATCATTTTATTTTCATTTTCTTTGCATTTTCTTTCTCATTTTATTTAAAATAGTAAAACACATCACAAAAATGCGATCTTTTGCATTTATGATCCAAATATTTTTCTCAACTCAAAAATGATTTTTATTTTATTTTTTGCATTAAAAAAGTATTTTTAAAACATTTAAATGTTATTTATATTTAATTAATGGATTTTAATTAATTAAAAATACATTTAGGTTTCTAAAAATCACCAAAAAAATTCATGAACCATTCCAATACATTTAGAAACATTTTCAAACTCATCATACAAATTTCTTTTTAGGTTTGATCATAATTTCACAATTTTCTTTGAATTAGGGTTCTTAAAAATCACATTTTCAAACCCTAACTTGAAAAATTCACTTCTGCCTAACCATGATGAGTTTGAACTTGATTCTTTTTGCATTGTTTCACATATTGCATGTAGTTTCTAGGTTAGTTTCCTCATGAATTTATCTTGCATTTTCAATTTGATTTGCATTTTCCTTTAAGAATCACCCAAAAACCCTAGCAAACTTAGAAAATTCATAACTTTCAATAAGAATAGCTTCTGACTTTCTCCTTTGGGGTGTGATCTTATATGGGATTAGGGTTTGATTGAGCTTGGTTTCAATTTTTTTATCATGTTGTATGCTTCTATTTTGGTCATTTGCATCTCATATATTCATAAAACCCTAATTTCTCATGTTCATTTGCATTCATCTTTGTATATCATCATCATGTAAGCTTGCCATGACATCTCAAACATTCATATGGAATCTTAGACATCTTAGGACATGTTAGAACATTGCTTGATCATTTCTTCATTCATTTTCTATGTCTTGCATTCATTATATTTCATAAACATCCATGTGTTTTCAAACTTCTAAACATGCTTTCTTTGCACCTCATCTTTGTGTGAACATTCATATGCATATTGTATGAATTTGCATCATCTCATATGCAATTTGCATTGCATAATCACTTCTTACTTTGTTCTTTGCATCTCATTTCAATTCATTTCTTTATGCTTTATGTCTTATGCATTCATACTAACATTTTCAGGATCTTTTGGTAAGTTATTTGGGAGGTGGATTTGCCTTCACTTCCCATCTTTTCTCATCCTTCATATGCATATTTACTTGTACTTAAAGTGAGCTTGTTCACTTATGTTCCGTCCTTCTCACTTTCTTTCTTTCAAGTTACTTATCTTCTTCGGGAAGTAAGTAACTTGTTCTTCTTTATCCTTCTCTTTTCATCTGCTTCTTCCATTAGTGGCCTTGCAGATCCTTTCTTTTAAGCCTAAAAAACCATAGGATACCCAAGCATGATAACTTTTAGGGTTGTTTATAGTCCCCTTAGTCTTTTACCTTTGAGTCTCTCTTCTCATCTCAATAATCAGAGACTAAAACTCTTAAAGTTTTAGGACTTTGGAATTAGGGTTATGCCTGCATCCTTCTCTTAGGATGGAATGTATAACTTTAATCCTAAGTGTTAAACCTTTAATTTGTTTTCCCCTCTTAATCAAAACACGTTAATAATCACTAAGACTTTATCTTGTAACTTGGGCCTTACATTAGGGTTCTATCTCTTCCTTATGGTTAAGAGGGATTAACCCTAGTGTTTAATGGACAAGTCCCCCTCAAGTTGTCTTACAAACCATAAAATTCATTTCTTAATCTCACCCATTAATTAAAATCCATTTAATAAAGGTTTGTTATATAATGAATTTAATCCCTAACCATGGATTAAGTTGAGGTATCTTCCTCAGCTTAAGTGTTCTCATCTATTATCCTTCTATTAGGATGGTGTAATGAGTTCACTAATCTGTGATTAGAGATTAAACTCATTACTTAACACTGAACAAAAAACCCAAAAAAATCTAATTAATCACAAGTAGGTTAATGATCTTAATCCTACATCATCATGGTAATTAAGTTGAGATGCTTATCTCATACTTAAGTAAGCTCATTATCCCTAATCAGGGAGGATATAATGAGTTTATAACCTTTGACTTATGCTTAAGCTCATTAACTTATGCAAAACACCAAAAACAATAAAAAAACTGAAAATATAAAAACAAACAATAATTGTCTCCTTTGGGATTCTTTTCTCATCACACTCATTCGCAAACGAGAACTTGCTTCTTCCATCTAATGCAAGACAGTTAGCACTCGAGCCAGACGAGTCATACACTTGAGCATAGACAAGCAAGCAGTTCACAGTTAATTTATTTTTCAGTCTCTTTGAGTCGAACTACGGCGTTCTGACTTCCTCACGCGAGGATACGTAGGCATAACTTAACTATTATCGAACAAAAGTCTTTGGGTCTTCCCCCTTTTTCAGCATTCTTTCTAAAGCCTTAGTTCCTGAGCAATTCACCTTTTTCACTGACACCTGTACATTCATTCCTTAGATTTTGCACACAGATAGCACATGCACCTACCCCTTTTAAAACCATTCTTGTAAGCATGGATCCTGTCGAGTACGACGGACAATCTGGGTGCTAATACCTTCCCAGGTTGTAACCAACCCCCTTTCTCAGTTTCTCTGGTTCACAACCGTCTTATCCATCTTTTCCCAATTTTATGCAGCATTACCTTTCCTTCGGGATAAAAATGCCTAGTTGGCGACTCTATTCAATTCATTCTTCATTTTCTCTTTTCGCCGACCGTTCGCGTCTGCACCCTGGGACCCTGGTGTCTTTTCGGGGGAGCGACACATGCCTGTATTTATGAAGAATGTTATCCTTGTAACCATCCTCCCCATATGCGAAAATTAAGCGATATTGGTACCCAAGATATGCTGGATGAAACTCATCGATTTGCTGCAAGCCACCTACATGCTCATGTTTTATGATATCCTTTTGTTCAGCAGTGTCAACATCACCCACAATGAGCACAATAACTTCTGAAACTGTTGGTGTAGATGTTTTGATTGCCGATATTTTATGGTAAAACTCTTGTGTGTCTCAGGTGTAAACACCCCAAATTTGCCCTCACTAAGTTCACACCATGGCTTGTGATCTATTCATTTGCATAAGTTTAATCATACCACATCATGTTGCATTTTTTGCTTCACTGCATTAGTTCAAGTTCATCTGCATCTAGGGTTTGTGACTTGAGCCATCCAAGATCCTTCTGAGCCACTCCAAAGGCCATCAATCATCTCAAGAGGGTCCATGTATGTTCAATCATCATATTTTATCCTCCAAAGATCAAGGAAGTCAAAGAATCACAAGAACTTGCAAAGCATGGAAGCAGAGCCAGGGTTTCACTACATAGATGACCTGAAATTAGGGTTTTGGTTTCAGAGGCCATAACTCCAATTTTTTTGGTCATTCTTGTTTCTATTGGTATCAATATGTTATAAGGATTATGCATACCAAGTTTGATGAAGAAATTCATTATGGAAGTCATCTGATCACTGGGTAACTTCCTGAGCAAGTCAGAGCAAAATCAGGGCATCTGAGGCCCCCCAACATAGAACCAAAGTGGATTTTTCATCAAATTGAAGTTATATGGTCTTTATTTGATCATTGAAGTGCTTATAAGTTCACAAATTTGAAGCAAAATGAACTGAACCAAAAGTTTCCAAAAATGGAAATGACTTGTAATGTAAACTTTCCATTTTGGGAAAGTTTTTCAACCTCCACTTTCTTAACTAAAACTGCTTCAAATGAAAAATTGTTGGTCATGAAAGTTGTAGATTGGATCATTCCCTTTTCAAAAAGTACAAGAACAAGATCTAATTCATTTTGGAACTCAAGTTATGGCTTTCCAAAGTTGGCAAAAATCACATAATTTCATGTTTCATGCCAAAGAGGGATTTTTGCAATTTCAAGTTTCAAGCTTCTTAATGACTTCTATTGCACTCCAATACATCATATTATGATTACACAACACATTTGGACCAAAATTGTGCCTTGGATCACAAGAAACCATGAGCCATTCTTCACAAAATTCAAAAGAGGGAAATATGCAAGAACATTGGAAACTCTTTATCAAGGCCATCCAGCTCACAAAATCTGATCCAAAGGCCTTCCTTGATCCAAGCTGAAGCAAGAAAAGCCCTAAGATCTTCTCTGACCTGAGCCATGCCTATGGTTCACAAAATCTTGACTTTTTGCATTTTCACCCATACCAATCAAGCTGTGACATTACCAACTCTCTGGCCAATCAGCATACTTTATGTGGACCTCATGGACCTAAAACAACACAAGAAACAAGCCTGAAAGAGCACACACACTCAGATTGCACAAAAAACCTAAAAGCTTCCCTTCTTCGATTCTCTCAAACCAGCCATCAAACTTCAAAATTTTCTTCACCAACAAGTCACACATCATCCATAGAACAAGAATCAACCATTAAAATAGCCTGAAACATCACATACACAAACCTCCATTTCTACTACATCAGAACTGGACTTCATAAAATAGCCACTCTCAAAGAATTTCAAGCATTCCACTAGCATCAGAGGGACCAAAGGAAGCTTTTGGCACGAGGGAGAAGCTCTGAAAGCTCACATTTAGAGTTCACCAGCTCAGGTAACCTCAAGAACACATTTTTGCAGAACTTCAATTTCTTATTATAATATGAGAATACATGTTGTGGGGATCACACTGATGCTTTTAGAATTGAAAATGATGAAGAAATGAACATTTTATGACCTTCTGAAATTTTGACCGTGAAAATGATTTGGTTCGATTCTCCTTGTTCATGTATTGTAAATGATGTTTGATGCTTGATTTGAGTTTCATTTAGTGTAAGGATCATTTCTGGGTAGGTTAGAGGTCTGGTTTTGGCATAGGGAAGAAGTTTGATGTTTGGATGGCCGGAGAAGACGACCGGAATACTGTTCTGGTCGCCTGAAAGTCATAAACCCTAATCTGAATTAATTAGGCCAGTTTGAATTAGGACCATTGGATGAGTGTTTTGCGCGCATGCTGGACGGCTAGGATTAGCTCATTAAGACCCTAATATTTCATTATTTAATTTAATTTTAATTAATTAAGCCAGGGTGCATCTGGACCCTCCAAACACGCACGTTTAGCCAAGTTTGAATGAGAACCCTTGATCTTGCATACTCCCAGTCAGCGCAACCTTGCATCTCAGCCTTAGGATCCATTGACTTTGAATCCTAGCCCTCCATTATGCATACTTTTCCATTTTCATATATTTTTCTTGTATTTTATTTGTTTCATTTATTTAAAATATCAAAAATCATTTTAAAATTCTGAAAAATTTTGTCACCACTTTAAATATTTTTCAGAACCCAAAAATATATTTATTTTTATTTTTTGCATAGAACATGTATTTTTAAATCATTTAAATGTTTTATTTAATTAATTAATTGATTTTAATTAAATAAAAAATACATTTAAGTATTTAAAAATCACCAAAAAAATTAGAGAACATTCTTAGACATTTAGAAGCATTTACAAACTCACCATACAAATTTCTTTTTGGTTTTGATCATGCTTTGACATTTTTCAATGAATTAGGGTTCTTAAAATTGTTCATTTTCTAACCCTAACTTCAAAAATTCATAACTTTTAGGCCAAGTTGAGTTTGTGAATGGTTCTTTTTGCATTGTTCTATGCATGGCTTCTAGCATCCAAAAACATTTTTGTTTCATTTTTATCTTGCATTTTCAAATTATTTGGCATTTTACATTAAGGATCACACAAAAAACCCTAGAAACTTAGGAAATTCATAACTCCTTCTAGGTTTAGCTTCTGGCCTCACCCTTTGGATGATAACCTAGTATAGGTTTAGGGTTCCTTTGAGTGAATTTTCAATTTTTTATCATGTCATTTGCTTCTATTTTTGCCATTTGCATCTCATCCTCTCATAAAACCCTAATTTGGTATCTTCACTTGCATTCATCTTGTATATGCTTGCATTCATGAGCTTTCCATGACATTTCTTGCATCTACATGACTTCTAAGACATCTTAGGAAACATTAGAATCATGTTTGATCATTGCATCATCCATTTGCCATGTTATGCATTCATTTCTTTTCATGTGCATTCATGAACTTTCATGCCTCCTTTCATGCTTCATTTGCATTCTCATCTCTTGTATGATCATTCACATCTCTTGGCATACATTTGCATCATCTCTTAGCATCATTTACATCATGAACATGCTTCTGGTTTTGGTTTGCATCCTTGCATTCATCTCATTTTCATCTCATTCTTTCTTTATACTAACCATTTCAGGTGGTAAGTTACTTTGAGAAGTGAATTTGCCTTCACTTCTCACAATCTCTTCTCATCTCTCTTATGCATTCATTGCTGCATTTTATATTTGTATTAGAGTGAGCTTTCTCATTCATGTTCCTTCTTCACTTTCTTTCTTCAAGCAACTTATCTTCTTAAGTGAAGTAAGTTGATTTGTTTCTTCTGCTTCTCCTCCTTTCTTTTGCTTCTTCCTTGGTGGCTTCTCTGAAGATCTCTTGTAAGCCTCATAAACCCTAGGAACACCCAAGCATGTTAACAATTAGGGTTTGATTAGTCCCCTGTTTAGTTTTGCCTTTGTGTCATCTTGTGTGTCTTCTCTTCTCATCTCATAATCAGGGGCTAAACCTTAAAGGTGTTAAGGCTTTGTGATTAGGGTTATGCCTGCGTCCTTCTCTTAGGATAGAGTGTATAACTTTAATCCTAAGTGTTAAACCCTTAATGTGTTTAAATCCTTTAATTAATCCATCTAATAATCACTAAGACATCAAGCTTGTAACTTGGGCCTTGCATTAGGGTTCTAATTCTTCCTTGATTGGTTAAGAAGGACTAAACCTAGTGTTAATGGACAAGTCCTTCTCATGTTGTCTTACAAACCATAAAATTCACTTCTTAATCTTACCATTAACTAAAATCCACTCTAAAAAAGGTTTTGTTTTGTCATGAGGTTAATCCCTAATCATGGATTAAGTTGAGGTATCTTCCTCAGCTTAAATGTTCTCATCTATTATCCTTATATTAGGATGGTGTAATGGGTCCATTAAATCCTTGATTATGGCTTAAACTCATTACTTAACACTAAACAAAAACTCCAAAAACATCTAAATAATTGCAAGTAGGTTAATGATCTTAATCCTACATCATGGTGATTAAGTGTGAGGTGTTTACTTCATACTTAAGGTATTCTCATTACCCCTAATCAAAGGGAAGATGTGATGAGTTTAATAACCCTTGGTTTAGTCTTAAGCTCATTATCTTATGACAAACACAAAAAGCAATAAAAGATTGAAAACTTCAAAAAAAAAACAATAATCGTCTCCTCCAGGATCAAAATAATGCATAAAAATGATTTTAATTCAATGAAAAATTCTCAAAATGCATCAAGGTCAAAAAATAAATTTGGTTTGAAGGTTGGGCAATGTTTCTAAATGTATTAGAACATTTCATGAATTTTTTTGTAATTTTTAAATACCTAAAAGTATTTTTAATAAATTAATTTTCATTAATCAATTAAAAATAAACTTTTAAATATTTAAAAATACTTTTTAAATGCTAAAAATGAAAATAAAAATATTTTTGTGTCTTAAAAATTAATGGAACTCTTGAGAAAAAGTTTCATAATTTTTAAACAATTTTTACTATTTTAAATAAATTGTGCAAATTAAATGAAAAGAAATGAAATAAAAATGAAAATAAACTGAAGTATGCAGGATGGAGGGCCAGGATTGAGTCTGGGTTTGAAAATGTTGACTGCGCGCGCCATCTGATGGCCCAAATTCAAACTGATTTAATCTCAATTAATTAAATAAATAATGATGATTAGGGTTTAATGGCTGCATCTCAGCCATACACACGCGCGAAGTCAACTTTTTCAACGCATCCAACGTTCCAGATTCAAATGCACTTAATGACTGGGATTATGCCCTAATGATTTTCAGGTGGCCGGAGAAGACCTCCGGTCGTCTTCTCCGGTGGGAACCCCACCTGAAAATCTCCAAAACTCTCAAAACCTAACTAAAATGAAATCTAAAAACATGGAAATGATCCCCACAACTTACTGAATCAAAACCCCAAGCCAAAACTCATTTATATTTCCTTAATCTCATGAATCGAAACAAAGAAGATTTTAGGGCAAAACTTTCAGAAACAAATTAAACTCTCATCTCTCCACCATTTTCAAAACTAAAGGCATCAGAGCAATCAGTGAAGCATGGAGAACAACTTTAGAACTTAAAAATCCATCTCTGGAAAAAAAGTTCTTGAGCTACCTGAGTTTCGAAGCTTTCACTCCAGCAACTTCCTGACCTCTCCCTTTGATGCAATCCACTTTACTTGGTCCCCTGATGATCCTTGAATGCTTAGGAGGAGTTTATGTTGGCTGGTTAAGGAGTTTGAACAGCTTCTGCTCAAGCTCAGTTGAAAATGGTGATGGTGATTCAGGCTGTTTCAGGCCAATGTAAGTGGTTCTTTGTGATCAGGGTGATGTTTTGAGAAGGTTTGTGGAGTTTGTTCAAGTGTTTGTGGCCTGTGGAATGAGTTTCGAAAGCTTTGGCTTTGAGAGTGAAAAATGGAAGAATGATGTTCTTGCTTGATTCAGGCCTAAGTCTTGTTGGTTTTGGCTCAGTGAAGCAAGGTGAGTTGATCTATGAAAATGGTTTTTGTGTTGGTGTGTTGTGTAGAGAGATTCAAAGGTTTTTGCTTGAGGGGGTGATTTTGTGAATGTGATGCTCTTGTGTGTTTTTGCCTTGCTTGTTGTGTGTTATGGCCAGCATTTGCTTTGCATAAAGAACTCCCATTGGTCAGGTGATGTGACCTGGCCTGCTGTGATTGGGATGTTCACTTTTGCAAAAAGTCCACTTTGTTGTAAGGAGGGTATGGGCTAAGTTCTAGCTTGGTACAAGAGGCATGGGCTGCGCAGCAAGGTGTGTGTGGAAGGCTAGCATGGTTCAGCATCCAATGTAACAAGTTGGTGAGAGTGTGATGATGGTTTTGCAAGTCGATCACTTTTGAAACTTCATGAAAATCTCTTACTTTGCCAACCATGAACATGTGATCTTTTGGTTCAAATCTGATTTTTAGGTCACATAGAATGTTTGTGCATTGGTTTGATGTGAACTAGAAGTCACAAATGCCTTGGTACAAAGTTCTTGCAAGTTTCTCATTTGGTGCACATCTTGAAAATTAATGATTTTTGCCAACTTTGTCACACCATAACTTTTGATCCAAGAAGAATTAGATCATGTTCTTGTACTTTTTGAAAAGGGAAAAATGTATTCTACAACTTTCATGACCAAAGTTTTTCCATTTGAAGCATTTTTGGATCAAAAAGCAAGGCTTGAAAAATGGCATAAAATGACATATTCTTGAAAAGTCAACCATGCCCTAAAAAGTCAACTTTGCAAAAACTTGTAATTCTTGAATTTTGTGAACTTCAACCTTCTTCCATGATCAAATAAAGATCATATACACTCAAAATGATGAAGATCACCCCTTGGTTGGGTCATTGGGGGCCTCAGATGCCCTGATTTTGCATTGACTTGTCCAGAAAGTCAACTCTTGATCAGATGACTTCCCCATGGAATTTCTTCATGAAAATTTATATGCATACTCCCTATACCATATAAAGGCCAATGGAAACAAGAATGACCAAAAAATTTGGAGTTATGGCCTCTGAAACCAAAACCCTAATTTTAGGTCAACTGTGCAGTCAAACTTGGCTCTGCATCCACACCAATCCCAGTTCTTGTGATCCTTTTGCATTTTTGACTTTGAGGGGATGTAATATGATATAAGAACACACATGGATCCCTTTGCAGTGATTGTTGACCTTTGGAGTGGCTCAAGAAGCTCTTGGATTGCTCAGATCACAAACCCTAGATGCAGATGACTTAGAACCTATGCAGTGAATCAAAAATGAGATATGAGATGATATGATTGTGTTTATGCATATGAAATAATCACAAGCCATGGTGTGAATGGGTGAGGGCAAATTTGGGGTGTTTACAGCTACCCCTATTCAAACATGAGTTAGTTGTGCAGGATGTAAGCAATGGCTTAACAGGCAAACAAGATAACTTGTGGTTGAATACCAAAGACAGTCCAAAATTTGCACTCACAGAATGAAGAAGAAAAGGGATATAGATTGCAAAGGAGAATAAAGTATAGTATAAAGTGTGGGCGACGGAGGACGACCGTCGAGCAGAGGACGACTGCTGGGTAAAGAGCAATGACGGGGACGGCCGACATGCTGGGAAAAGTGCGTGAAACAAAGCAATGACGGGGACGGCCGACATGCTGGGGATAAAAGAATTATGATGGGGATGGCCATCAAGATAAAGTTGTAAAATTCTATGGGGATCAATGAAACATGACGGGGACGGCCATCAAGTTCATAAAGCAAGGTAACCGACGATGGGGACGGCCATCGGGCTAAAAGAAAAGGAAAAGGGACCACAACGGGGACGGCCATCGGGTTAAAGAATAAATGAAATAAACAGATGATGGGGTACGGCCATCAAAGGTGAAGGACGATCACCTAGCAGGGGACGGCTGCTCTGTTGGGGAATAAAGGAATTATGATGGGGACGACCATCAAAGGTGGAGGACGACCACCTGGCAGGGTACGGCTGCCGAAAATATCAACGATGGGGACGGCCATCGGATGAGCATGATGGAGGACGACCATCAAGAGGTGGAGGACGACCACCTAGCAGGGGACGGCTGCTCTCAGGGTTTATCATGACATAGGACGAATGCCAGATAACCAAAATCAACAATGGTGACGGCCATTGGATAAAATGATGAAGGACGATCATCAAGAGGTGGAGGACGACCACCTAGAAGGGGACGGCTGCTAAATATCAACGATGGGGACGGCCATCGGATGAGCATGATGGAGGACGACCATCAAGAGGTGGAGGACGACCACCTAGCAGGGTACGGCTGCTCTCAAAGTTTATCATGACACAGGACGAGTGTCAGATAAAAGGAAAATTTGCTTTGTTGGCGATCTACTGGGGAATAGTAGACACGGACGAGTGTTTATATTCAAGAAACAAAAGGTATAAGTGTTTGGTTTTGTGTATAGATTAAAGATGCGGACGAGCATCCTTAAGACTACGATACGGACGAGTATCGGG
Organism: Lathyrus aphaca; assembly: GCA_963966055.1. Lineage (NCBI taxonomy): Eukaryota > Viridiplantae > Streptophyta > Magnoliopsida > Fabales > Fabaceae > Lathyrus > Lathyrus aphaca. The sequence continues at coordinate 401,253,507 of OZ014521.1, read as the reverse complement.
TAGAAACAAATACTGACACGTGTTCAGAGATGGTGATATGGACGAGTATCAACTGGTTAACAGAGAACACGGACGAGTGTTGAATTTGAAGGGACTCTTCTGGGGAAGAGTAGATGCAGACGAGTATCTATATTCAAGAAGACAAAAGTGTTTGACACAGTGTATGGATTAAAGATGCGGACGAGCATCCTTAAGACTATGATACGGACGAGTATCATGTAGAAACAAACACTCGACGCATGTTCTGAGATGATGGTACGGACGAGTACCAACTGGTTAACAAAGAACAAGGATTAGTGCCGAATCTGTGGGGATATGAATGGTATATACAAGATACGGACGAGTATCTGTATGAGTGAAATAAGTATGAGTGTGAATATGAGCATAGATGAATATTTATCTGCTGGTGAGGGTGACACGGACGAGTGTCAAGAGAGAAAAGTATAATAATAACAACAAGTATATAAAAGTGTAGATGACTGTGCTGGGGATATGACACGGACGGGTGTCAAGAAAGTGTATATAGGTATATGTGAGTGCAAAGAGGATGTCTTCAGCTTTCTGCTGGGGTATGACACGGACGGGTGTCAGGACGTATCTGTAATACGGGTGTGTTGTTTGCAAAGAGTGTTCAGGCGACTTTACCGGGGAAAGATGGCACGGGCGGGTGTTAAAACGAATATATACTGGTGTTTGTGATTTGTGAGGCAACTGCTTTTGCTGGGGACTCTGGTGGGGAATTCTGTACATTGTTGATGAATGGTTATTATCCACAAGTGTTCGATTCACAACATGGCTTATGATTATGCTATGTGTTTGATTTTTGCCGTAATGCTCCGTATTAGACAGAATGCTACGCTTTGTGGGTGAATATGATGCGAATGCTATGATTATGCAAAGATACCAAACCGGGATCCAGGTCCCGTCGCTGCGAAGATCTTCGATCGATCTGCTGGAAATGGACATCCCAGCTGGGGATGAGATCATTGGTAGATCCGACGAGATGCTATCTGCTTGGGGATATGGGTCATTGATAGACCTATCCCATAAATGAGAGACCCAGCTGGGGTTTGTAGAAGCTTTCTTCACTCTGTTGTGATCTTCTATGCGCTGCTCTTCTGGATAGAGGCTGCAACTCTGTGGGGAGATAGCTCTCTAACTTTTGTACTTTGGCGGAGGATGAAATGGCAACTCGGCTGGGAGCAGTAGCAAGTGGCGGCACAGCTGGGAGGAGTCGTGAGAGGCAACTCAGCTGGGAGAGAGCACTTCGGGTGCTAAAATTGAGTGTTGATTTGCCAGCTTGCTGGGATGAAGCTTACATGCCCCAAGTTGCATTCTGGATACCTGCAATCCTGAAAAAGATAGAGAAACGCACAAGGTAATCCCGAGGTATCCCTTACTGGATTCCATCATAGGAGTTAGGATACTTCTGAGAGTGAGCATATTTCCTGCAAGCATGTTTTTACTTTTGAAGATAAACATCTGTATTCATGCAATCGTTTTTCTTTAAGACATCAGACATTTTTTTGCAAATAAAAATGTACAAGACGAGACATGACTGAAAATCTGATTTTATTAATTCATATGCCCTGAATTGGCGAGATACAGTCAAAGAAACAAATCCCCTGAAATGAGGAGATTGTTACAAATTGAGAAACAAAATGCTGGCAGTGTTGATGACGCTTTAAGGAGCTTCCTCTCTCGCTATGACTCGTATGACTTTTGACGTTCTTCTCGTCTTGCTTTCTGAAGAATGTTGATTCTGGTAGAAGCTTGATCCTTTCGAGGTTTACCAAGTTGCAGGTGATACAGACGAATTCAGAGTGCAGTTGTTCGCTTATTCCCTTATTTTGCATGGATCGCCCTTTCGGGTTTTCGATCCATCGGGATACCCATTTTTGCCTGAGCTGTCCAATGCGGCTTTTCAACTCAGCGGGTGTACATTTTTGTTTATTTTCCCTTATTTTTGCCCGAGTCTTTTATTCTGTTTTTGACTCGCCGGGATGCCCTATTTTGCCTGGACTTACATTCTGTTTTTATGTCCAGCGGGTCATTTTATGCGAAGTATTTTTTAACTGCATCTGAATTCACAGGAGACGGGAAGTCTTCACCATCCATGGTACTGAGCATCAGTGCCCCACCAGAGAAAACTTTCTTTACCACGAACGGTCCTTCATAGTTTGGAGTCCACTTGCCCCTGTGGTCTGTATGAGGAGGGAGGATTCTTTTCAGCACAAGATCTCCCCCTTGGTACTCTCGGTGCCTGACTTTCTGATCGAAGGCTCTCTTCATTCTTTTCTGATACAACTGCCCATGACAAATTGCAGCCAATCTTTTCTCTTCAATCAGACTCAGTTGTTCGAATCGGGATCGGACCCACTCTGCCTCGTTCAGCTTAACATCCATCAGTACCCGGAGAGAGGGTAATTCAACTTCGACAGGTAGGACTGCTTCCATACCATATACAAGCTGATACGGTGTTTCCCCAGTGGATGTCCTGATTGACGTGCGGTACCCATGCAAGGCGAACGGTAGCATTTCATGCCAGTCTTTGTAGGTGACTACCATCTTTTGCACAATCTTCTTGATATTCTTGTTAGCCGCCTCAACAGCGCCATTCATCTTTGGCCTGTAAGGAGAAGAATTGTGGTGTTGGATCTTGAAGTCCCGGCATAACTCATCCATCATTTTGTTGTTTAGATTGGAACCATTATCAGTAATGATTCGCTCGGGAATTCCATATCGACAGATGATATCTCTCTTCAGAAATCTGGCTACCACCTGCCTTGTGACATTTGCATATGAGGCTGCTTCGACCCACTTGGTGAAATAATCAATAGCGACCAGGATGAATCTGTGGCCATTTGAAGCAGTTGGCTCAATCTTGCCAATCATATCAATGCCCCACATGGCAAAGGGCCATGGTGAAGACATGATGTTCAAAGGATTGGGAGGCACATGCACCTTATCCGCATAAATCTGGCATTTGTGGCATTTCCTGGCATAAGCACAACAGTCGGCATCCATTGTGATCCAATAATAACCATATCGTAGCAATTTCTTAGCCATGGCATGCCCTCCGGCATGGGTACCAAAAGATCCTTCGTGCACTTCATGCATCATCAACTCGGCTTCTGTCTTATCAACACATCTGAGGAGTACCATATCGAAGTTCCTTTTGTATAAAGACCCATCAGTGTTCAGAAAGAAACTACCAGCAAGCCTTCTCAAAGTTTTCTTATCATTGGAAGATGCCCCAGGTGGGTATGTTTGATCCTCCAAGAAGCATTTAATGTCATGGAACCAAGGCTTATCGTCTTTGACAATATCTGCTGCGAATACATACGCTGGTCTGTCAAGTCTGGACACTGAAATTTGAGGTACAAAGTTAGCAGTTTGGACTTTGATCATGGATGAAATGGTAGCAAGGGCATCTGCGAACTGATTCTCGTCCCGAGGGATATACTCAAGCTTGACCGTTGTAAAGAAAGTCAGTAACCTCCTTGTATAATCCCTGTAAGGTATCAGATGATCCTGATGGGTGTACCATTTGCCGTTGGTTTGATTGACTACCAAAGCTGAATCTCCGAATACGGTCAATGTCTTGATCCTGAGGTCAATGGCTTCCTCAAGACCCATAATGCAAGCTTCGTATTCAGCTTCGTTGTTAGTGCAGTTGAAAGTGAGCTTTGCCGAGAAAGGCATGTGAACTCCCTTAGGTGTAATGAGTACTGCGCCAACACCACGACCATTCATGTTAACAGCCCCATCAAACATCATAGTCCATTCTACTTCCGGGTTAGGCCCTTCAGTGTGAACAGGCTCTTCATGATCTTTTGCTTTTATGAACATGATGTCTTCATCAGGAAAGTCAAATCTCATAGGCTGGTAGTCATCAATGGGTTGCTCAGCAAGATATTCAGATAGTACACTGCCCTTGATGGCTTTCTGAGAGGTGTACTGGATGTCGTATTCTGTGAGAATCATCTGCCATCTTGCAACCCGTCCGGTAAGAGCTGGCTTCTCGAAAATGTACTTGACCGGGTCCATTTTTGATATCAACAAAGTAGTGTGGGTCAACATATACTGTCTCAGTCGGCGAGCAGCCCACGCTAAAGCACAACAAGTTTTCTCGAGCAGTGAATAACGTTGTTCACAGTCGGTAAACTTTTTGCTTAGGTAGTATATTGCATACTCTTTTCGACCAGACTCGTCATGCTGGCCCAGCACACACCCCATTGACTCTTCTAATACTGTCAAGTACATTATCAGAGGTCTTCCTTCAACTGGAGGCATAAGAATTGGAGGTTCTTGCAGATATTCTTTGATCTTGTCAAAAGCCTTCTGACAATCTTCGTTCCACCTGACCGTTTGTTCTTTTCTCAACAATTTGAACAAGGGTTCGCAGGTTGCTGTAAGATGAGATATGAACCGTGAAATGTAGTTCAATCGACCTAGGAACCCTCGAACTTCTTTATCTGTCTCCGGTGCAGGCATCTCTTGGATGGATTTGACTTTATCAGGGTCAACCTCAATCCCTTTCTCGCTTACAATAAAGCCCAGCAGCTTACCGGATCGCACCCCGAATGTGCATTTGTTGGGGTTTAACTTCAGTTGGTACTTCCTCAGACGCTTGAACAACTTCAGCAGATTCACCAGGTGGTCTTCTTCAGTAAGGGACTTGGCAATCATGTCATCCACAAAACACTCGATTTCTTTATGGATCATATCGTGGAATAATGTCACCATAGCCCGTTGATACGTTGCACCGGCATTCTTGAGCCCAAATGGCATTACCTTGTAGCAGAAAGTACCCCAGGGTGTGATGAATGTTGTCTTCTCCATGTCTTCAGGTGACATCTTAATCTGGTTGTATCCTGAAAATCCGTCCATGAAGGAGAATACCGAGAACTGAGCCGTGTTATCGACCAATACATCAATGTGAGGTAATGGGAAGTCATCTTTTGGGCTGGCTCTGTTCAGATCCCGGTAGTCAACACACATTCTTACTTTGCCGTCCTTTTTAGGCATAGGTACTATATTAGCAACCCACGGTGGATAGCTAGTCACAGCAAGGAACCCGGCGTCCCATTGCTTTTGTACCTCTTCTTTGATTTTCATTGCCATGTCTGGGCGAGTACGACGCAGCTTCTGTTTGACTGGCGGACATTCTTCCCTCAACGGCAGCTTGTGCACAACAATGTCGGTATCCAACCCTGGCATATCTTGATAAGACCAAGCGAACATGTCCACATACTCTTGAAGCAGGTCAATCAGTTGTCTCTTCACTGAGTCTTGTAGGCAGGCCCCGATTTTAACTTCTTTCACGTCTTCATCTGTACCAAGATTGATCACTTCAACCTCCTCCTGGTGAGGAGTAATAACCTTTTCCTCTTGTCTTAACAACCTGGCTAGCTCTTCAGGAAGCTCATATTCTTCTTCAACCCCTTCATCAGCTTGATTGATCGGATTGTCAAAGTCATACGAAGTCATAGCCGTGCTGTTGTCAGTGTTGTCTGGAAGGCACACTCTGCAAGGGTTCAGTTTGTTCATTTTAGTGATTGATTTTAATCTTGCTTAGAAAAGTGAAATAAAGTTGTCATTTTGAAAACACTGCCATTTATTTTTTGTACAAAAAGAAAAATGAAAAAAAAACAGTGAACGGAAAAGAAAAAAGACTCATTTGCAAAAAGATGTCTGATATTTCATTGATTAATCTTGTTGCACAAAAAGTACAGATGGCCCGATTACAAAATGAGTCTTGTCATCTTGGGCAAGACGCAAGACTTTGATGCATGCTATAAAAATACAGGAAATAATAATTACTCTGCATGAGTAACTCTTATAATTTCCTGGGAAGACCAGTTTGAGACACTGCTCCCCGGGATCTTTGGACGAATCCAGCTTTCCAGGTTGCGTTCTTCTTCCAGCTCGTCTTCCAGACAGTTGATAGCATCAGGGGTGAGCATCCCCCCACTCACAAAGTTGGGCTCTTTCGCAGCCTCTGCTTGATCTTGTTGAGTTGGTTTGTAACCCAACCCAAATCTATCCTCTTTCTTCTCCACCGATAGCAGTTTGCCCCAGCCTTGGGCGTTTCCTCCCTCAACAACCTTCCGGGCTTGTTGGTATGATGATATTGAAGTTCCAGATACAGCAGATGCTTCGTTGACATTCAAGGCTTCAAAACCTTGGCTCATTGTTTCATGGATCTCCCCATCCATCTCAATATACTTATAGGTAGCCAGGTGGCTGACAAAAATATCCTCCTCTCCACAGATGGTAACGATTTGACCCTCCCACTCATATTTTAACTTCTGGTGAAGGGTAGAGGTCACGGCGCCAGCGGCGTGAATCCATGGCCTACCCAATAGACAGCTGTAGGCAGGCTGTATATCCATCACGTAGAAGGTCGTTTTGAAAGTCTGCGGGCCAATCGTTATGGGCAATTCAATTTCTCCCAGAACCGATCTCTTTGAACCATTAAAGGCTCTCACCACCAGGTTGCTGGGTCTCAACGCCAATCCGTCATATTCTAGCTTCACCAGGGCCTTTTTAGGTAAGACATTGAGGGATGATCCCGTGTCTACCAGCACGTGGGAAAGGACAGCACCTTTACATTCCATGGTTATGTGCAAGGCTTTGTTATGGTTGCGGCCTTCCGTTGTCAAATCAGTATTGGTGAACCCTAGTCCATGACTAGCATTAACATTTCCAACTACAGCTTCCAGCTGATTGACAGTGATCTCTTCAGGCACGTAAGCTGCGTGCAAGACTTTGAGTAGTGCATTCCGGTGAGCTTCGGAGCACATAAGCAATGATAGGATTGAGATCTTGGAAGGCGTCTGATGAAGCTGATCCACTACTTTATAATCACTCTTCTTGATGATTCGCATGAACTCATCAACCTCCTGGTCAAAAGGTGTTCTCAAGGCTTCTTTAACAGTCTGCTCTTCCTGCACCAAGCTTTTTCCTTTTGCCTTAGCAGCAGCTTCTGCTTCGGCGGTGGGTCTCTGAATTTGTGGAGCAAAAAGACGTCCGCTTCGAGTGAAGCCTCCGCCTCCTCCCACATTGTCAATTTGTGGTGCTGGGGTTGATGATTCAAAAGTGATTCTTTGTCCTTCGCAGTACAGGTCAGAGCCGTAATGCCAGGGGATAGCATTACTGCTTTCATAAGGTACTGGTCCAGGCACCGTGATAGTGACTGGACTGGTTGCAGCTGCGGAAGGAATTGTAATGGTCTGTGGATCGTAATAAATTGTGACTGGCGCTCTGATGGGAGCAGCACCTTCTGAATTGTAGGCAGAGTTGTTTTCAGGATCATAAAATATTGTGACAATTGAGACGTCTTCATGATTTGTTGCTGATGTTGTAGGAGACATTGTGGGAAGGATGGGTGTTGTTGTTGTAGGAGTTTCAAAATGGAGTGGTGCTGGAGTTGTAGAAGGAACATTTGTTGATATCTGATTAGTTAAAACGACAGATGAAATACTTGTTGATGAAGCTGAAGAATTATCGGGAACAATGGTTGTTGCAGTTGTAGGAGGTTCCGGAGTTGTTGCTGATGAGATTGCTGGATTTGTAGGAAATGATGTGGTGATTTGAAGTTGGCCACTCTGAATGAGACCGTCTATGCCATTCCTCAGGTTATCGCACCCATTTACTGAAATATTGCAGTAAGCACACCCCAACTCACACCCCGGGAACATTTGACATTCGAGGAGCTGAGCCTTAATTTCCACCAACGGTGTCCGGATCTGACCCACACTGGTTATTAAATAAGACGGCTTGTCTTCTTCAATAGCGTTAATTCTGGGACCACCGTGGTTTGGCATCGGATTTTTGTTGACATTAGGTGGTGGTGCGAAATTCAGAGCTTTAGAGTCTACTAGGTCTTGTACCTTCATATGCAGAGCTCTGCACTTTTCTGTACTGTGGCCAGGTGCATTTGAATGAAAAGCACATCTGGCGTTGGAGTCATAATTCCTGGGTAGACTGTTGGGATCTGGAGGTGCCAGCGTCCTTAGCTCAACCAGGTTGAGTTTCAGGAGTTGTGGCAGCAATGTAGCATATGGCATAGGGATCGGATCGATCACCCTGTTGGCTTGAGATGGCCTCTGCTGAAATGGCCTTTGCTGGTTGTTGTTGTTGGTGTTGTTGTAGTTTCTTGGAGGATACTGAGCTTGTTGATGGTACTGAGGTTGTGGTTGATAGTTTTGCTGCGGAGGTTGATAAGCTGGTTGTGGATGAGCTGGAGCGGGAATGGTGACTGCTGCCACGGACCTGTGAACATACTGGGGTCTGCCCCTGTTGGTGTGGATGGCATTGGTCTCGCCAGTTCTTCTTGGGCCTGCAAAAGGCTTCCTTGTACTACTGGACGAGCTGGCACCATTGTCAGAAATCTTGCCCATTTTCAACAGGCTCTCAATTCTCTCTCCAGCTATGACAACATCTGCAAAGCTAGTGGAAGAGAAAGCAGCCAGCCTGTCAATATATGTTCCCTGGAGGGTGTTCATAAACATATCTTCCATTTCCCTCTCAGACATAGGTGGCTGAACAGCAGCAGCCAATTGCCTCCATCTCTGGGCATATTCTCGGAAACTTTCCCTTGACGACTGTGACATTCCCATTAGGAGGGTCCTGTTGGGTGCCATATCTAAGTTGTACTGATACTGTCTGATGAAGGCCTCTGCCAGGTCCTTCCAACACCTGATAGTTGCTCTTGTCAAGTGAGAGTACCATTCTCTTGACGCTCCAGTCAAGCTATCCTCGAAATAGAACATCCAAAGCTTCTCATCCATAGTATAGGCCTTCAGCCTTCCCAGAAATGATTGTAAATGAGTCCGGGGGCATGAAGTCCCGTTGTATTTTTCAAAACAAGGAGGCTTAAACTTATGGGGGATCCTGACCCCGTCTACCAAGCCCATGTCCATGACATCGAAACCCAGAGAATTTTGAGATTCTAAGGACCTCAATTTCTCAGCTATCTCATCCAGCCTTCTATCATAAGCTTCTTCCCCAGCACCCATTACTGTGAATTGATCCTCCTAGGGGTCTTCTTGAAGTACCCTGGCTGCAGTGGCAGTCCCTTGAACATTTGCAGGAATATTGACCTCTGGATGAAGATGGGGGCCAAATACAGGGGGGTTAACATGAGGTTGGACCCTTTCGTTATTGCTTGTGCCAGCAGTTCCTATATGTGGATCTTCTTGACTCTGCCTTTCCACCATGGCCCTCAATCTTTCCTGGCTCTGAGCCAAGTTGTTCATCACTTCCATAAACTGAGTCATCTGGTTCCTCATTTCCAACCTCTCGTTGGTCATTTGGTTCCTGACCTCTGTAAGGTCCTGCTGCATCTGATCCATTTGTATGCCCGGAAGGTTGTTACGGGTCGGATAACGGTGCGGACGGTTGAGGGGAAATACCCGGCGTCGAGCAATAGTTCCTGAACATCACAACAGAGTTAGTGGCAATAAATCAAAAACCTACAAAACAAACAAAAGGGTTAGCATGCAATGCAGTATGCTTATTTGTTTTCAAGGTATCCGGCTTGGCATTCAGTTTTGACCCTTCCAGACCCTTGAAGATGCTGTTGATGTTGCTTTTGAAGTAAACTCGGATGGAATAAACTAAATACATACATTACAAAAACAAAATGGTACACAGTTTGATTTCAGGTACAAACCCTCTGGGGGGCCTAAATACATTAAAAGAAATAAAAGTACATGAAATGAAAGCAACAACAAACAAATGGTCAAACACCAAGACCAAACTCATCCTCACGAACTTCCTTGAGAAGTGCTTCGGTCACAGGATCAGCTGGACGCTCCGTGAGATTCCTGATGAGGAGATTCCGGGTGGTAACAGCTGCAGTTAGCTTCTTGTGCTGATTTTGGTCCTTTGACCTCTTCACTCCGGCTTTGATCTTCAGCTCTGATATCTCCCTCTGGGTTGCTGCCAGGGCTTCTTGCTGCTCTCTTGCACTAGCTTCCAGTTGCTCCATCTTGTCTTGGACCCTCTTGTCCTCCAGGGTACGAGCCTCGGTGATCCTGACCCACCGGGCCTGACTCTCCTTCAGATACAAGTCTGTCCTTGCTCTCTGGAACTGGGCTTCCTTGCAAGCATTCTTCAGAATTTGTTCTCCAGCCTTAGACTTTTTGATATAATCCCCAGACTTCTCAATCTTAACCAGATGCTCCACTCTCAACTTCTCTAACCTTTCAATCTCAAACCTGCCATCACTCCTTTCTCGGAGGGTCTTCTGCAAAGCCTGGGTTAACTTCTCATTTCTTTCCTTCAAGCTCTCAAACTCCTCCAAACTGATAGTGGCAGGGGGTGGTGCTGAAGATGATTCAGGCATATCTTCTATGGTAAAGGGCATTCCAGAGAATTGAGCCCTGGCATAGGACCACTCATAATATTGTGCTGATGCCACATTGTTGCACTTTCCCAGAATGGTTACTCCCTTGGTTTGAACATTATCCCAGGCCCAAGCAGCCTGCCTAACAATAGCCAGATTAGGCTTGTTCTCACAATAAAGAGTCTCCACCAAGTCTTGTGCCTTAGGAGTGTGGACCAGTGCATAGTCCAGTTGTCTTTTGAACAGCAGAGGGTTGTAGTTAATACTACCCTTAACTCCTATTAGGGGCACATTGGGAAAATGCCCACAGCTGGTGATGATATCCCTGCCTTTGGTGCTTTGAGTGCACCATCTGATATCGTCTGAAGTTAGAGCAGTGAGTCTCTTAGCCCAGTTTCTCTGCTGATGAGGATTCAAAAATGCATCTGTCCTGGGTAGATGCCTGAGAAGCCAAGTGTGGAACAATGGAGCACAGCACCTCACTAATCTTCCCCTCTGCTTTTCATTCCTCTGATGCACTGAATAGTAAAGATCCCCCAATAAAGTGGGCACTGGGTTCCTCAAGATGAAAAGATGGATTGCATTCTTGCTAATGAATCGAGGCTCATCTGCAAACAATACAACTCCATATATGCTCAGGGCCAATAAAGCACAGACAGTTTTCCACTCTCCTAAAGAAGCTTTCAGGGTAGCTTGGGAGATCAAGAAATCCAGATGGAAGCCAGGGATTCCAGCTTTAGAAGTCATATGCTGCTCAATCAGAACAGGTTCCAGATGCAAAGCCTTTGCTACTTCTCCATTACCAGGAAAGACCATCTCAGGGTTGAAAGGGACTCCACCTCTGATAGGTATACCAACTAATGATGAGTATTCTTCCAATAAGGGGCCCAGCTGAAAGTCCTGAAAAGTGAAACATCTCAGTGGGGGATCATAAAACTGAAGGCAGGTGTGAATCAGGCTTCTCTGTGAAGGGTCCAGATCCATAACCATATCAAGTATATCTCCATAGTGTTCCCTGAACAATGGTATGTGATCTGGAGTGATCAGGGTCTGAATCCTCCTGATGTCAGATAGCTCTGGCTGGAAGAAGTGATAGGTGATGTTACTCTTTTTAGGAGCCATGATGCTGAGACTGAGTAGAGACAAGTGCTGATGATGATACTAAAGAAAGGGCCACTGATTGGCTGAAGTAGATAGCTGATAACTGAAGCAGATGCTGATGAAAATAGGTCAATACTGAAGATGGGGTCAAAACCAAAACCAAATGAAGATGGATACCCTGAAACACAAATAAGCAAATGTCAATATGATGCAATGTTTATGTATGCAAATGATATGCAAGGGTTTGTGACTGAGCTGGATCTGATCAAAGGCTCTGATATAAGTCCATGTGTGTAAGAAATCCAGATGGAGGTCTATAAGTCCAGTAACCAAGGTGGGGGACTCAAATAAAGAGCCACATGTCCAGGGTTTTAGAATCACAAGAACTGTCCCAAAATGGAGTACTCTTAACAAACAAAGTAACAGGGTATTCTGAGGTCAAGGTACCTGCAACCCTGTAAACAGCCCAACCCCCTCACAGGTGGTGTTCTAAAACAAGGATCCTCAGACTTGGATCAGTTATGAGAAGTGTAAACACTTCTAACCCGGAGGTACAGTGTTTACAATAACCATAAAAGTTCCTCCTCTAATTCACCTCAGTTTCTGAAGGTCAAAACTAAAAGGTCATCCAGACTTAGCAGGCTTCCCAGATAGCCCTAGCATTGCAGGAAATCTGCAACACAGAGTTCTCAAGAAGAAACCCATATCTGAACCGTGTTTCATATTCCCGCACCAGACCGAGATGGAATGGGAAAGAATATGATTCACTCTAGCCTAGGTGTCACTCAGGTCCTAGGTATAGGACCTTAACTCTCAATGGAACACCCACCCACCAAAGCAACAAAACAGATCCAGCCAGCACAGTATGACAGTATGATGTATATAAAGCTATAAAGAAAGCAATAAAGCAACTGTACATAAAGCAATAAACAAAATAAATATACAAACACAAATAGCACATAACACCCCAGTAAACAAAAATCAAACAAGCGCTAGGAGGAACCCACAAAAAGAACCAGAAGCCCTGGTTACAGTATAAGGCTCCCCAGCAGAGTCGCCAAGCTGTCGCTCCCAAAGATTTGCATCCCGATACAAGCGCGAACGGTCGGCGAAAGGGACAGTGAGAACACACAGCCGTGAACTCACTGGAGATGAATAGAGTCGCCAGCTAGGCATTTTTATCCCGGAGGAAAGGCAATGCTGCATAGACCTAGAAACACATGGATAAGACGGTTGCGAACCAGAGAGACTGAGAAAGGGGGTTGGTTACAACCTGGGAAGGTATTAGCACCCAGATTGTCCGTCGTACTCGACGGGATCCACGCTTACAAGATTTGCGTTTAAAGGGGTAGTGTCAGTGCAATTTGTGTGTAAAAGGGCTGGAAAACAAAATGTACAGGTGTCAGTGTAAAGGAAGTGTGAAGTGTATAAATGATGTGTCAGTGTAAGGAAAAGAGTATGCTCAAGATCATGAGGCTAAAAGAATAAGGCTGAAAAGAGGGGGAATATACAGAGACTTTTGTTCGATAACTGTTAAGTTATGCCTACGTATCCTCTCGTGCAATGAGGAAGTCAGAACACCGTAGTTCGACCCAAAGAGACTGAAAGATGAATTGACTTATGAACTGCTTGCTTGTCAATGCTCAAGTGTATGACCTGTCTGGCTCAGGTGCAAACTGTCTTGCATTAGACGGAAGAAGCGAGCTCTCGTTTGTGAGTGAATGAGATGAGAAAAGAATCCCGGAGGAGACGATTATTGTTTGTTTTTGTGTTTTCAGTCTTTTATTGCTTTTGGATTTGTCATAAGTTAATGAGCTTAAGCCTAAACCAATGGGTTAGTAAACTCATCACATCTTCCCTCTGATTAGGGGTAATGAGAGTACCTTAAGTGTGAAGTCAGCTTCTCACACTTAATCACCTTTGATGTAGGGTTAAGATCATTGACCTACTTGTGATTATTTAGATGTTTTTGGTGTTTTTGTTTAGTGTCAAGTAATGAGGTTAAGCCATAATCAGGGATTAAACAGACTCATTACACCATCCTAAGAGAAGGATAATAGATGAGAATGTTTAAGCTGAGGAAAGCTCCTCAACTTAATCCATGATTAGGGATTAAACTCATGACAAAACAAGCCTTTGATTAAGTGAATTTTATTTAATGGTATGATGATGAAGTGGATTTTATGATTTGTAAGACAACTTGAGGGGGACTTGTCCATTAACACTAGGGTTAGTCCTTCTTAACCAATTAAGGAAGAATTAGAACCCTAATGCAAGGCCCAAGTTACAAGCTGGATGTCTTGATGATTATTAAGATGGATTGATTAAAGGAGTTAAACACATTAAGGGTTTAACACTTAGGATTAAAATTATACACTCCATCCTAAGAGAAGGATGCAGGCATAAGCTTAATCACAAAGCCTTAAAGCCTTTAGGGTTTAGTCCCTGATTATGAGATGAGGAGAGAAGACTCAAAAGAGACCCAAAGGTAAAACTAAGAGGGGAGACTAATCAAAACCCTAATCATTGTCATACATGGTTGTTCCTAAGGTTTGTGAGGTTTTCAAGAGATGTCTTCAATGGAACCACCAGGAAGCAGATGAGAGGATCAGGAGAAGCAAAGTAACTTGCTTCATTCAAGAAGTCAAGTCACTTGAAGAAAGAAAGTAAGAAGAAGAGGGATGAGCAAGCTCAAACTCAAACACAAGCAACAATGCAGCAATGGATGCAAGAGAGAGATGAAAATAAAGTATGAGAAGTGAAGGCAAATTCACTTCTCAGAATCACTTACCACCTGAAAGGTTAGAAGAGAAATGCAATGCAATGCAAAATGGGATGGAATGACATGATGAGAAACAAAACCAGAAACATATACATGATGCTAATGATGCTATGAGATGCTAACAAACATGAGGCAGCACATGGAAATGATCATACAAGTTCATGAATGCAAATGAAAGCAAGTTAAGACAAATGAACATACATGAAAAGTTATGAAGTGCACATGGCATACAACATGGCAAACACATGATGCAATGATCAAACATGCTTTCAATATGTCTTATGATGTCAAATGAATCAAATGTATGCTTGAAATGTCATGGCAAGTCATGTTATGCAAGAGAATGCAAGATGGATGCATATGAAGGCCCAAATTAGGGTTTATGAATCATACATCAAACACAAACCAAAATCAGAAGCAAACCCTAAGATAAAAAATTGAAAATGCCACTCAAAGGACCCCTAAACCTATACTAAACCAATGCCCAAATGAGAGGTCTCAACTCCTAACCTAACTCAAGATATGAATTTTACAAGTTTTCTAGGGTTTTAGGGTTCCTAAACAAGAAAATTGTCAAACAAATGGAAAATGAAAGATCAAATCATGGCCATTTAAACTCAAAAACTATATGCTAAACACAATGCAATGCAAGAAGAATCAATGTCCAACTCTTTATGAATAGGCAGAAATGATTTTTTGAACTTTGGATCAAAATAATGCATAAAAATGATTTTAATTCAATGAAAAATTCTCAAAATGCATCAAGGTCAAAAAATAAATTTGGTTTGAAGGTTGGGCAATGTTTCTAAATGTATTAGAACATTTCATGAATTTTTTTGTAATTTTTAAATACCTAAAAGTATTTTTAATAAATTAATTTTCATTAATCAATTAAAAATAAACTTTTAAATATTTAAAAATACTTTTTAAATGCTAAAAATGAAAATAAAAATATTTTTGTGTCTTAAAAATTAATGGAACTCTTGAGAAAAAGTTTCATAATTTTTAAACAATTTTTACTATTTTAAATAAATTGTGCAAATTAAATGAAAAGAAATGAAATAAAAATGAAAATAAACTGAAGTATGCAGGATGGAGGGCCAGGATTGAGTCTGGGTTTGAAAATGTTGACTGCGCGCGCCATCTGATGGACCAAATTCAAACTGATTTAATCTCAATTAATTAAATAAATAATGATGATTAGGGTTTAATGGCTGCATCTCAGCCATACACACGCGCGAAGTCAACTTTTTCAACGCATCCAACGTTCCAGATTCAAATGCACTTAATGACTGGGATTATGCCCTAATGATTTTCAGGTGGCCGGAGAAGACCTCCGGTCGTCTTCTCCGGTGGGAACCCCACCTGAAAATCTCCAAAACTCTCAAAACCTAACTAAAATGAAATATAAAAACATGGAAATGATCCCCACAACTTACTGAATCAAAACCCCAAGCCAAAACTCATTTATATTTCCTTAATCTCATGAATCGAAACAAAGAAGATTTTAGGGCAAAACTTTCAGAAACAAATTAAACTCTCATCTCTCCACCATTTTCAAAACTAAAGGCATCAGAGCAATCAGTGAAGCATGGAGAACAACTTTAGAACTTAAAAATCCATCTCTGGAAAAAAAGTTCTTGAGCTACCTGAGTTTCGAAGCTTTCACTCCAGCAACTTCCTGACCTCTCCCTTTGATGCAATCCACTTTACTTGGTCCCCTGATGATCCTTGAATGCTTAGGAGGAGTTTATGTTGGCTGGTTAAGGAGTTTGAACAGCTTCTGCTCAAGCTCAGTTGAAAATGGTGATGGTGATTCAGGCTGTTTCAGGCCAATGTAAGTGGTTCTTTGTGATCAGGGTGATGTTTTGAGAAGGTTTGTGGAGTTTGTTCAAGTGTTTGTGGCCTGTGGAATGAGTTTCGAAAGCTTTGGCTTTGAGAGTGAAAAATGGAAGAATGATGTTCTTGCTTGATTCAGGCCTAAGTCTTGTTGGTTTTGGCTCAGTGAAGCAAGGTGAGTTGATCTATGAAAATGGTTTTTGTGTTGGTGTGTTGTGTAGAGAGATTCAAAGGTTTTTGCTTGAGGGGGTGATTTTGTGAATGTGATGCTCTTGTGTGTTTTTGCCTTGCTTGTTGTGTGTTATGGCCAGCATTTGCTTTGCATAAAGAACTCCCATTGGTCAGGTGATGTGACCTGGCCTGCTGTGATTGGGATGTTCACTTTTGCAAAAAGTCCACTTTGTTGTAAGGAGGGTATGGGCTAAGTTCTAGCTTGGTACAAGAGGCATGGGCTGCGCAGCAAGGTGTGTGTGGAAGGCTAGCATGGTTCAGCATCCAATGTAACAAGTTGGTGAGAGTGTGATGATGGTTTTGCAAGTCGATCACTTTTGAAACTTCATGAAAATCTCTTACTTTGCCAACCATGAACATGTGATCTTTTGGTTCAAATCTGATTTTTAGGTCACATAGAATGTTTGTGCATTGGTTTGATGTGAACTAGAAGTCACAAATGCCTTGGTACAAAGTTCTTGCAAGTTTCTCATTTGGTGCACATCTTGAAAATTAATGATTTTTGCCAACTTTGTCACACCATAACTTTTGATCCAAGAAGAATTAGATCATGTTCTTGTACTTTTTGAAAAGGGAAAAATGTATTCTACAACTTTCATGAGCAAAGTTTTTCCATTTGAAGCATTTTTGGATCAAAAAGCAAGGCTTGAAAAATGGCATAAAATGACATATTCTTGAAAAGTCAACCATGCCCTAAAAAGTCAACTTTGCAAAAACTTGTAATTCTTGAATTTTGTGAACTTCAACCTTCTTCCATGATCAAATAAAGATCATATACACTCAAAATGATAAAGATCACCCCTTGGTTGGGTCATTGGGGGCCTCAGATGCCCTGATTTTGCATTGACTTGTCCAGAAAGTCAACTCTTGATCAGATGACTTCCCCATGGAATTTCTTCATGAAAATTGATATGCATACTCCCTATACAATATAAAGGCCAATGGAAACAAGAATGACCAAAAAATTTGGAGTTATGGCCTCTGAAACCAAAACCCTAATTTTAGGTCAACTGTGCAGTCAAACTTGGCTCTGCATCCACACCAATCCCAGTTCTTGTGATCCTTTTGCATTTTTGACTTTGAGGGGATGTAATATGATATAAGAACACACATGGATCCATTTGAAGTGATTGTTGACCTTTGGAGTGGCTCAAGAAGCTCTTGGATTGCTCAGATCACAAACCCTAGATGCAGATGACTTAGAACCTATGCAGTGAATAAAAATGAGATATGAGATGATATGATTGTGTTTATGCATATGAAATGATCACAAGCCATGGTGTGAATGGGTGAGGGCAAATTTGGGGTGTTTACAACTACGACTCTGATCTCTACTGCGACGGAAAGAAAATCACTCTAGATTCATCAACCTCTTCACCACAAGTTGACAATGTTGGGGGAGGCGGAGGCTTCACCAGAAGCGGACGCCTTTTTGCATCACAAACACCAAGGGCCAATGCTGAAGCAGAAGTTGCTGCTAAGGCAAAAGGGAAGAATGTGGTACTTGAAGAGCCAACTATTAAAGAAACTCCGAAGACGTCTTTTGAACAAGATGTGGACGAGTTCATGAGAATAATCAAAAAGAGTGATTACAAGGTGGTGGACCAGCTTCATCAGACACCCTCCAAAATCTCTATATTATCACTGTTAATGTGTTCCGAAGCCCATAGGAATGCATTGTTGAAGGTCCTGCACGCAGCATACGTGCTGGAAGAGATTACGGTTAATCAGCTGGAAACAGTGGTTGCAAATGTAAACACCAGTCATGGACTGGGCTTCACAAATGCTGATTTAACGACGGAGGGATGCAACCATAACAAGGCTTTACATATCACCTTGGAATGCAAAGGTGCTGTTCTTTCTCATGTGCTGGTAGACATTGGGTCCTCGCTCAATGTCCTGCCAAAGAAAGCCATGGTGAAGCTAGAGTATGATGGTTTGGCATTGCGTCCAAGTAACTTGGTGGTGAGAGCATTTGATGGCTCTAAGAGATCAGTGCTTGGAGAGATTAATCTGCCTGTGATGATTGGCCCACAGACCTTTAAAACTACCTTCTTCGTGATGGACATACGGCTGGCCTACAGCTGTCTGTTGGGTAGACCCTGGATTCACGCCGCTGGCGCTGTTACATCTACCCTTCACCAGAAGTTAAAATTTGAGTGGGAAGGCCAGATCATCACAATCTGCAGGGAGGAAGACATTTTTGTTAGCCAGCTGGCTACTTATAAGTATATAGAGATGGATGGATAGATCCATGAGACTATGAGTCAGGGATTTGAGGCCCTTAACATCAATGAAGCCACTGCTGTATCTGGGACTTCCATCACTTCATATCAACAGGCCCGGAAGGTTGTTGAGGAGGGTACCGCTCAAGGCTGGGGCAAGCTGCTGCTAGTTGAAAAGAAAGAAGACAGATTCGGGTTGGGTTACAGACCAACTCGACAAGATCAACCAGAGGCTGCAATGGAGCCCAAATTTGTCAACGGGGGGATGCTAACCCTGGATGCTGTGAATAGTCTGGAAGACGAGGAAGAAGATGAACGCAACCTGGAAAACTGGATACGTCCAAGGATCCCGGGGAACCAAGTCTCAAACTGGTCTTCCCAGGAAATTATAAGAGTTACTCCTGCAGAGTAATTATTATTTCCTGTCTTTAAGCATGCATCTAGTCCTGCATCTTGCCCAAGATGTTAGGGCTCATTTTGTAATCGGGTCATCTTGTATTTTGTGCAAACGATCAATTAATGAATATCAGGACATCTTTTGCAAATGAGTCTCTTTTTTCCTGCTCACTGTTTTTCATTTTTCATTTTTTGTACAAAAATAAAATGGCAATGTTTTTCAAATTAATAACTTCATTTTCATTTTTTCTAAACAAGATAAATCTGATCACTAAAATGAACAAATCTAAACCCTTGCAGAGATGCCCTCCAGACTGCACCGACAACGATACTGCTATGACTTCGTATGACTTCGACAATCCGATTAATCAAGCCGATGAAGGGGTTGAAGAAGATTATGAGCTACCTGAAGAACTAGCCAGACTGTTAAGGCAAGAGGAGAAGGTTATTACTCCTCATCAGGAGGAAGTTGAGACGGTCAATCTTGGTACCGAAGAAGACTTGAAAGAAGTGAAGATCGGGGCCCGTCTGCAAGATTCAGTGAAAGAACAACTTATTGACATGCTTCGAAAGTATGTGGATGTTTTTGCTTTGTCTTACCAAGATATGCCGGGTCTGGACACCGACATTGTTATGCACAAGTTGCCTCTAAAGGAAGACTGTCCTCCAGTAAAACAGAAACTGCGCCGTACTCGTCCGGATATGGCTATGAAGATTAAAGAAGAGGTGCAGAAACAATGGGGCGCCGGTTTCCTTGCTGTAACTAGTTACCCGCCGTGGGTTGCTAACATTGTACCTATGCCTAAGAAGGATGGCAAGGTAAGGATGTGTGTGGATTACCAGGATCTGAATAGAGCTAGCCCGAAAGATGATTTCCCATTACCTCACATTGATGTATTGGTCGACAATACGGCTCAGTTCTCGGTGTTCTCCTTCATGGATGGATTTTCAGGATATAATCACATCAAGATGTCGCATGAAGATATGGAGAAGACAACTTTCATCACACCCTGGGGCACATTCTGTTATAAGGTAATGCCATTCGGACTGAAGAATGCCGGTGCCACTTATCAACGGGCTATGGTAACATTATTCCACGACATGATCCACAAAGAAATTGAGTGCTACGTGGATGACATGATTGCCAAGTCCCTCACAGAAGAAGACCATCTGGTAAATCTGTTGAAGCTATTCAAGCGTCTGAGGAAGTATCAGTTGAAGTTAAACCCCAACAAATGCACATTCGGGGTGCGATCCGGTAAGTTGTTGGGATTTATTGTAAGTGAAAAGGGAATTGAAGTTGACCCTGATAAAGTCAAAGCCATTCAAGAGATGCCTGCACCAAAGACGGAAAAATAGGTTTGGGGATTCTTAGGTCGATTGAACTACATTTCACGGTTCATATCTCATCTAACTGCAACATGTGAGCCTTTGTTCAAGTTGATAAGAAAGGAACAAACGGTCAGGTGGAATGAAGATTTCCAAAGGGCTTTTGACAAAATCAAGGAGTACTTACAAGAGCCTCCAATCCTTATGCCTCCAGTTGAAGGAAGACCTCTAATAATGTACTTGACAGTATTAGAAGAGTCAATGGGGTGTGTGCTGGGCCAACATGACGAGTCTGGTCGAAAAGAGTATGCAATATACTACCTAAGAAAAAAGTTTACCGACTATGAACAACGTTATTCACTGCTCAAGAAAACTTGTTGTGCTTTAGCGTGGGCTGCTCGCCGACTAAGGCAGTATATGTTGACCCACACTACCTTATTGATCTCAAAGATGGACCCAGTCAAGTACATATTTGAGAAGCCAGCACTTACCGAAAGGGTTGCAAGATGGCAAATGATTTTGACCGAATATGACATTCATTACACATCACAAAAGGCCATCAAAGGTAGTGTATTGTCTGACTATCTGCCTGAGCAACCCATTGATTATTACCAGCCAATGAGATTTGACTTCCCTGATAAAGACATCATGTTCGTAAAAGCAAAAGATCATGAAGAGCATGTTCACACTGAAGGGCCTGACCCAGAAGAAGAATGGACAATGATGTTCGATGGGGCTATTAATATGAATGGTCGCAGGGTTGGTGCAATACTCATTACACCTAAAGGAGTTCACATGCCTTTCTCGGCAAAACTCACCTTTAACTGCACTAACAACGAAGCTGAATACAAAGCCTGTATCATGGGTCTTGAGGAAGCCATTGACCTCAGGATCAAAACTTTAACTCTATTCGGAGATTCAACTCTGGTAATCAATCAAACCAATGGTAAATGGTACACTCGCCGAGAGCATCTGATTCCATACCGTGACTATACGAGGAGATTACTAACTTTCTTTACAACAGTCAAACTTGAGTATATCCCTCGAGATGAAAATCAGTTTGCAGATGCTCTGGCTACCATTTTCTCCATGATTAAAGTTCAAGCTGCCAACTTTGTGCCTCGGATTTCAGTATCCAGACTTGACAGACCATCATACGTATTCTATGTGGACATTGCTAAGGATGACAAGCCTTGGTTCCATGACATCAAATGCTTCTTGGAGGATCAAACATACCCACCTGGGGCATCATCCAATGATAATAAGACATTAAGAAGGCTAGCTGGTAGTTTCTTCCTGAATGCTGATGGTTCCTTGTACAAGAGAAACTTTGACATGGTACTTCTCAGATGTGTTGATAAGACAGAAGCTGACTTGCTGATGCACGAGGTGCATGAAGGATCTTTCGGTACCCATGCTGGAGGACATGCAATGGCTAAGAAATTACTACGGTCAGGTTACTACTGGATCACAATGGATGCAGACTGTTGTGCCTATTCCAGAAAGTGCCACAAATGCCAGATTTATGCAGACAAAGTGCATGTGCCTCCGAATCCTTTGAATGTAATGTCTTCACCTTGGCCCTTTTCCATGTGGGGCATGACATGATTGGAAAGATCGAACCGATTGCTTCAAATGGCCACAGATTCATCCTAGTAGCCATTGACTATTTTACCAAGTGGGTTGAAGCAGCTTCATATGCAAATGTCAGTAGGCAAGTGGTAGCCCGATTCCTAAAGAGAGACAACATCTGTCGGTATGGAGTGCCCGAGCGAATCATTACTAATAATGGTTCCAACTTGAACAATAAAATGATGGTAGAACTGTGTCGGGACTTCAGGATTCAAAATCACAACTCTTCTCCTTACAGGCCAAAGATGAATGGCGTTGTTGAGGCAGCTAACAAGAATATCAAGAAGATTATGCAAAAGATGGTGGTCACTTACAAAGACTGGCATGAAATGCTACCATTTGCCTTGCATGGGTACCGTACCTCGATCAGAACATCCACTGGGGCAACATCGTATCAGCTTGTGTATGGTATGGAGGCAGTCCTACCTGTTGAAGTTGAATTACCCTCTTTACGGGTGCTGATGGATGCTAAGTTGAATGAAGCAGAATGGGTCCGTTCTCGGTACAATCAACTAAATCTAATCGAAGAGAAGAGATTAGCTGCAATCTGTCATGGGCAGTTATATCAGAAGAGAATGAAGAAAGCCTTCGATCAGAAAGTCAGGCTTCGAGAATACCAAGTAGGGGATCTTGTGCTGAAAAGCCTCATTCCTCCTCATACAGACCACAGGGGAAAGTGGACTCCAAATTATGATGGTCCATTCATAGTAAAGAATGTTTTCTCTGGTGGAGCACTGATGCTCACTACTATGGATGGCGAAGATTTCTTATCCCTTGTGAATTCAGATGCAATTAAAAAATACTTCGCATAAAATGACTCGTTGGACATAAAAACAGAATGTAAGTCCAGGCAAAAATGGGGCATCCCGGCGAGTCAAAAACAGAATAAAAGACTCACGCAAAATAAGGGAATAAGCGAACAACTGCATTCTGAATTCGTCTGTATTACTTACGACTTGGCAAGTTTCGAAAAGGTTAAAGCATCAGTCAGAATCAACCTTCTTCAGAAAGAAAGATGAGAAGAACGTCAAGGTCATACAGGTCATAGCAAAGGAAGCTCAACGGAGAATTATCAACATTGCTAGCACTCTTACTTTTTCTCAATTTGTAACAATCTCCTCCTTCCAAGGGATTTGTTTCTTTGATTGTATTTGTCAATTCAAGGCACACAAATTAATAAAACCAGAATTTTCAGTCACATATCGTCTTGTACATTTTATTTCATTTACAAAAATGTCCGATATCCCTGATATAATGTTTGCATAAAAACAGACGTGCCTTTCTAATCACATGCTTGCAGGAAATATATTCTTACTTCCAGGAATGTCTAACTCCTATGACGGAATCCGGTAAGGGATACCTCGGGATACTGACGTTTCTTTGTTATAACAGGATTGCAGGTATTCAGAGCGCAACATGGGGCATGAAGGTAGTCCCCAGCAAAGTTGCTAAGTCATTGTTTCCTCAGCACATTTTCCACGCAGCACCGGAAATACTTTCTCTCCATCAGAGTTGCCGGACATTATTTCTCCAACACATTTTCGCCAGAGCAGCATCAGAAAATGCCCATATCACCAGCTGAGTTATCAAATATCCTCATTCTCAGCAGGATCCCCACAAAAATCTCTAGAAATACCGTTTAGTGGTCCTTCCTCTCCCAACAGAGTGTTAGACAGGGAACCGTCTCCCCACAGAGCTCCAGCCTCCTCCCAGAAGAGCAATGTCTGAGGTTCTCACACAACAAAGTGACAAAAGCTTCCACGTCCCCAGCTGGGCTCCTCATTATTAAGATAGGTCTATCAACGACCTATTTCCCCAAGCAGAGTCATATATCTCATCAGATCTACTAATGATCTCATCCCCAGCTGGGATATTCTTTCAAGCATATCAGTTGGAGATCTCCACAACAGCGGGATCCGAGTCCCGGATCGGTATCTTTGCATAATCATAGCATTCGCATCATAATTCCCCTCTAAGCGTAGCATTCCGTCTAATACGGAGCATTACGGCAAAAATCAAACATATTGCATAATCACAAGTCAGGTTTTGAATCAGTCACCTATAAATATCAACAATACCACATCAGCAATATACAAAACACCTCTCAATTTCCCCTGCGGAAAGCCAAAGCGTCCCCTTTGCACTCTCAAATATAGATACATGCTCTTTTTGACACTCGTCCGTGTCACCTTTTCCTCAGTAAAGTCGCCAGTACACTTTCTACAAACAGATACTTATACATAACCCGCTTGTCCCGACACTCATCTGTGTCATCTCCGTCTCCCCACAGAAAGCCAAAGCATCCCCTTTGCACTCTCCAATACAAATATATGTTTATACACTCTCTGGATACCCGTCCGTGTCACCATTCCCCAACATTGTTGCCTGATCACTTATTGTAAACCAAACACTTGTTTATAATACACTCTCAATTGACACCCGTCCGTGTCATCTCATCCCCACAGTCGCCAAAACACCTTTTACACTTATAAGTT
This sequence comes from Lathyrus aphaca, assembly GCA_963966055.1. Classification (NCBI taxonomy): domain Eukaryota; kingdom Viridiplantae; phylum Streptophyta; class Magnoliopsida; order Fabales; family Fabaceae; genus Lathyrus; species Lathyrus aphaca. The sequence continues at coordinate 401,229,120 of OZ014521.1, read as the reverse complement.
CATAACTTATACATTTCCTCCTATGACATCCGTCCGTGTCATACTCTCCCCAGGAAGTTGAACATTCGTCTGTGTCTCACCAATTCTTATTTTTTTACTCATACAGATACTCGTCCGTATCTTGTATACACCACTTATTTCCCCTCAGGTTCAACACTCATTCGTGTTCTTTGTTAACCAGTTGGTACTCGTCCCTATCATCATCTCTGAGCATGCGTCAGCGTTGTTTCTACCGATACTCGTCCGTATCGTAGTCTTAAGGATGCTCATCCGCATCTTTAATCCATACACAGTGTCAAACACGTATACCTTTTATTTCTTGGATGTAAACACCCGTCCGTGTTTACTATTCCCCAGCGAAGTCCCCAGCAAAACTTCTTTTCTTTCTGACATTCATCCTATGTCATGATGCTTTCGGCAGTCGTACCCTGCCAGGTGATCGTCCATCACCTTTTGATGACCGTCCCTCATCATTCCCCCAGTAGAGTCTCCATTATTGGAACTCTTTTCTATCCGACATTCGTCCTATGTCGTGATATTTTAGAAGCCGTCCCCTGCTAGGTGATCGTCCTTCACCTCTTGATGATCGTCCTTCATCATTTTATTTGATGGTCGTCCCTATTGTTGATCTTGTTATCTGACATTCGTCCTATGTCATGATAAACCTCGAGAGCAGCTGTACCCTGCCAGGCGATCGTCCTTCACCTCTTGATAATCATCCTCCATCATGCTTATCCGATGGTCGTCCCCATCGTCGACCTTTTCTATCCGGCATTCGTCCTATGTCATGATACTTTCGGCAGTCGTACCCTGCCAGGTGATTGTCCTTCACCTCGGATGACCGTCCCTCTTCCTTATCCCCGACAAAGCAGTTGTCCCCTGCTAGGTGATCGTCCTTCACCTTTGATGATTGTCCCTCATCATTTATTTCTTTAACCCGGTGGCCGTCCCCATCGTTGTTTACCCTTACTTTACAAACCTGATGGTCGTCCCCATCATTGCCATTACCCTTAATCCCCAGAGAGTCTTGTTACTTTGCTTGATGGTCATCCCCATCATGATATATTTACTTCCCCCCAACATGTCGGTCGTCCCCGTCATCGCTTTATCCCCAGCATACATCCTCTGCTCGATGGTCGTCCTCCATCGCCCACTTTATAATCATATTATACTTTCATCTTACAATCTATATCCCTTTTCTTCTTCTCCCCAGTGAGTGCAAATTTCGGACTGTCTTTGGTATTGAACCACAAGTTATCTTGTTTGTCTGTTAAGCCCGTCGCTTACATCCTACACAGCTAACACATGCTTGAATAGGGGCAGCTGTAAACACCCCAAATTTGCCATCACTAAGTTCACACCATGGCTTGTGATCTTTCATATTTGCATTAGTTCAATCATATCATATCATGTTTCATTTTTGCTTCACTGCATTAGTTCAAGTTCATCTGCATCTAGGGTTTGTGATCTGAGCAATCCAAGATCCTTCTGAGCCACTTCAAAGGCCTTCAATCATCTCAAGAGGGTCCATGTATGTTCAATCATCATATTTTATCCTCCAAAAATTAAGGAAATCAAAAAATCACAAGAACTGGCAAAGCATGGAGGCAGAGCTAGGGTTTAACTGCACAGATGACCTAAAATTAGGGTTTTGGTTTCAGAGGCCATAACTCCAATTGTTTTGGTCATTCTTGTTTCTATTGGTCTCAATATGTTATAAGGATCATACATACAAGGTTTGATGAAAAATTCATTGTGGGAGTCATCTGATCACTGGGTAACTTCCTGAGCAAGTCAGAGCAAAATCAGGGCATCTGAGCCCCCCAACATGGAACCAAAGTGGATTTTTCATCAAATTGAAGTTATATGGTCTTTATTTAATCATTGAAGGGCTTAGAAGTTCACAAATTTGAAGAAAAGTGAGCAAAACCAAAAGTTGCCAAAAATGGAAATGACTTGTAATGTAAACTTTCCATTTTGGGAAAGTTTTTCAACCTCCTCTTTCTCAACCAAATATGCTTCAAATGAAAAATTATTGGTCATGAAAGTTTTATATTGGATCATTCCCTTTTAAAAAAGTACAAGAACAAGATCTAATTCATTTTGGAACTCAAGATATGGCTTGTCAAAGTTGGCAAAAATCACATAATTTTCAAGAAAGCATCAAAGAGGGATTTTTGCAAATCCTCTTGCCAAGCTATTTTGTGACTTCAAACACACTTCAATACATCATAGCGTCATAGTACATTGCCTTAAAGTCAGATTTGGCCCAAGAATCATCTCATTTCATGCCTTGCATATGAAGAAATCTCAAAAGGGCCAAACTTTGTCAAATTTGCAAAACACCCCATAACTTATTTCCCACATGCTGAATTGCCTCTAAATGAATTCCATGGCCACCCTTGATCCTTGCTGCACCAGACACCCCATTGTACCAAGCCTGAACCAGCCCATACCTCAAAGTACAACCAACCTTGACTTTTTGCAAATCACCCCATACCAATCAGCATAGCCCACACCAACTCCACAGACCTATCACAACTTGATATGTGGACTTTATGAAGGCCATAACACACAAGAACTCAGCCTAACACTTCAGCATTCACAAGTTCACAAAAAATCATCCCTCTTGCATTTTCTTTCGAAACTCTCAGCACACCTAACAAAACCTCAAAATTCTTTCTCCATTCAATTCAGCATCAATCATAGAACAAAACCCAACCATTAAAATGGCATGAAACACACCATACACCAAATACGACCCCCCTAAACTGAACTTCAAAAAGAGGTCACATACACTCCAGCAAAGCATCAAAGAAGCTCAAGGGTGATCAAAGTAGAGTGTTTGCATCAAGAAGAAGGCCCAAGCACCTCCATTGGCAAAGCTTCATCTCAGGTATCTTCTTGAAACATTTTTCCAGAAATCATTTCTTTAGTTATGCGATTGTAGAGTTTGCTCTCCTGATCACAATGATCATTTATTTTTGAAGAATGGTTGAGAATTGATTGTGTATGCGTGTTCTGAAATTTTGTCCATTTTTATGTTTTTGTTCGAATCTTGATCATGATGCAAATTAAATGAATTATGTTGCTGGATTCTTGTTCCATGAGGTTTGGGGATCATTCTGGAGGTCTTCTCCGGAGGTCTTCATATTTTTATCATTTATTTTGCATATTTTATTAAAATACATAGAAAATCCAAAAAAATATTTTCTTTCAGCATTTTGATTCCAAATAATTTTCTCAACCCAAAAATATTTTTACTTTTATTTTTTGCATTAAAAAATCATTTTTTAGACATTTGATTTTTTATTTTAATTAATTAATGAAAATTAATTAATTAAAATATCATTTAGGTTTCTAAAAAATCCCAAAATATTCTTATTGCATCTTTAAACATTTAAAGACATTGTCATACCATCCACACAAATTTCTTTTTGGTTTTGAATCATTTTGACATTTTTTCTTTGAATTTAGGGTTCATAAAATCCCATTTTTGAACCCTAACTTCAAGAATTATTTTCTGCCTAACCAAGAATGATATGACCATGGTTCTTTTTGCATTGATCTTCATTTGAAATGTAGTTTCTAACATATTTTTGTCATGAATCTTTTTATGCCTTTTTGAATAGATTGGCATTTTTCCCCTTTAGGTACCTTAAAACCCTAAGAAACTTAGAAAATCATAACTTCCATTAGGTTAAGAGTTAGGGCTCCTCCTTTGGGGTGTGATATCATATAGGGTTAGGGTTGCTTTGAGTGCATTTTCAATTTTTTATCATGTAATTTGCTTCTGTATTTGCCATTTGCATCTCATCCTTCCATAAAACCCTAATTTCTCATCTTCTCTTGCATACATCTTGCATATGCTTGCATTCATGAACTTGCCATGACATTTTATGCATTCACATGACTTATAAGATATATTAGGACACATTAGAATCATGTTTGATCATTGCATCATCCATTTTCCATGTTATGCTTTCATTTCATTTCATGTGCATTCATGAACTTTCATGCTCCTTTCATGTTTCATTTGCATCCTCATTACTTGTATGATCATTTGCATCTCTTGACATACATTTGCATCATCTCTTAGAATCATTGGCATCATGAATATGCTTTTGGTTTTGGTTTTTGCCTTTGCATTCATTTCATTTTCATTTCATTTCATTTCCTTTTACTAACTTTTCAGGTGGTAAGTTACTTTGAGAAGTGAATTTGCCTTCACTTCTCATAATCTTTTCTCATCTCTCTTATGCATTCATTGCTGCATTTTGTATTTGTATTAGAGTGAGATTGCTCATTCATGTTCCCTCCTCACCTTCTTTCTTCAAGCAACATATCTTCTTAAGTGAAGTAAGTTGACTTGTTTCTTCTGCTTCTCTTCCTTTCCTCTACTTCTTCCTTGGTGGCTCTTCTTGAAGATCTCTTGCAAGCATCATAAACCCTAGGAACACCCAAGCATGATCACAATTAGGGTTTGATTAGTCCCCCCATTAGTTTTACCTTTGTGTCATCTTTTGTGTCTTCTCTTCTCACCTCATAATCAGGGACTAAACCTTTAAGGTTTTAAGGCTTTGTGATTAAGGTTATGCCTGCATCCTTCTCTTAGGATGGAGTGTATAACTTTAATCCTAAGTGTTAAACCCTTAATGTGTTCAAATCCTTTAATCAACTCATCTAATAATCACTAAGACATCAAGCTTGTAAGTTGGGCCTTGCATTAGGGTTCTAATTCTTCCTTAATTGGTTAAGAAGGACTAACCCTAGTGTTAATGGACAAGTCCCCCTCAAGTTGTCTTACAAACCATAAAATTCACTTCTTAACCTTACCATTAACTAAAATCCACTTTAATAAAAGTTTTGTTTTGTCATGAGATTAATCCCTAATCATGGATTAAGTTGAGGTATCTTCCTCAGCTTAAATGTTCTCATCTATCATCCTTCTATTAGGATGGTGTAATGGGTCCATTAAATCTTTGATTATGGATTAAACTCATTACTTAACACTAAACAAAAAAACTCCAAAAAACATCTAAATAAATGCAAGTAGGTTAATGATCTTAATCCTACATCATGGTGATTAAGTGTGAGGTGTTTACTTCATACTTAAGGTTTTCTCATTACCCCTAATCAGAGGGAGGATGTGATGAGTTTACTAACCCTTGGTTTAGGCTTAAGCTCATCAACTTATGACAAACACAAAAAGCAATAAAATATTGAAAACACAAAAACAAACAATAATCGTCTCCTCTGGGATTCTTTTCTCATCATGTTCACTCACAAACGAGGACTTGCTTCTTCCGTCTAATGCAACACAGTTGGCACCTGAGCCAGACAGGTCATACACTTGAGCATAGACAAGTAAGCAGTTCATGAAGTCAATTTATCTTTCAGTCTCTTTGAGTCGAACTATGGTGTTCTGACTTCCTCATTGCACGAGAGGATACGTTGGCATAACTTAACTGTTATCGAACAAAAAAGTCTCAGTATATTCCCCCTCTTCCAGCATTATTCTTTAAGCCTCATTGTCTTGAGCTTTGCACTCTCTCCTTGCATTGACATTCCTTTTATTCACTTCACACTTCTTTTGCACTGACACTTGCATTCATTTCCAGCTTTTGCACACAATATAGCACTGACACTACCCCTTTAAGCACAAACTTTCAAGCGTGGATCCCGTCGAGTACGACGGACAATCTGGGTGCTAATACCTTCCCAGATTGTAACCAACCCCCTTTCTCAGTTTCTCTGGTTCGCGACCGTCTTATCCATCTCTTTCTAGGTTTATGCAGCATTACCTTTCCTTCGGGATAAAGATGCCTAGCTGGCGACTCTTTTCAGTTCATCTTCATGTTCTCTCCCTTTCGTCGACCGTTCGCGTCTGTACCCCTTATGGCCATGTGTCATTTGGTGGGAGCGACAGTATTCTCAGTAGACATTGTTAAAGATGATAAGCCTTGGTTCTATGACATCAAATGCTTCTTATAGGATCAAACATACCCATCTGGGGCATCATCCAATGATAAGAAGACATTAAGAAGGCTAGCTGGTAGTTTCTTCCTGAATGCTGATGGGTCATTGTACAAAAGAAACTTTGACATGGTACTTCTCAGATATGTCGATAAGAAAGAGGAGGACTTGCTGATGCACGAGGTGCATGAAGCATCTTTCGGTACCCATGCTGGAGGGCATAAATGGCTAAAAAGTTGTTACGGTCAGGTTACTACTGGATCACAATGGATGCAGACTATTGTGCTTATGCCAGAAAGTTCCACAAATGCCAGATTTATGCAGATAAGGTGGATGTGCCTCCAAACCCTTTGAATGTGATGTCTTCACCTTGGCCCTTTGCCATGTGGGGCATTGATATGATCGGAAAAATCGAACTGACTGCTTCAAATGGCCACAGATTTATCCTGGTAGCCATTGACTATTTTACCAAGTGGGTTGAAGCAGCTTCGTATGCAAATGTCACCAGGCAAGTGGTAGCCCGATTCTTAAAGAGGGCCATCATCTGTCGGTATGGAGTTCCCGAGCGAATCATTACTGATAATGGTTCCAACTTGAACAAGAAAATGATGACAGAACTGTGCCGGGACTTCAAAATCCAACACCACAACTCTTCTCCTTACAGGCCAAAGATGAATGACGTTGTTGAGGCGGCTAATAAGAACATTAAGAAGATTGTGCAAAAGATGGTGGTCACCTACAAAGACTGACATGAAATGCTAGCATTTTCCTTGCATGGGTACCGTACATCAATCAGAACGTCTACTGGGGCAACACCGTATCAGCTTGTGTATGGTATGGAGGCAGTCCTACCTATTGAAGTTGAATTACCCTCGTTGCGGGTACTGATGGATGTCAAGTTGAATGAAGCAGAATGGGTCCGTTCTCGGCACAATCAACTGAATCTGATCGAAGAAAAGAGATTAGCTGCAATTTGTCATGGGCAGTTATATCAGAAGAGAATGAAGAAAGCCTCCGATCAGAAAGTTAGGCTTCGGGAATACCAAGTGGGAGATCTTGTGCTGAAAAGACTCCTTCCTCCTCATACAGACCACAGGGGCAAGTGGACTCCGAATTACGATGGTTCGTTCATAGTGAAGAAAGTTTTCTCTGGTGGAGCACTGATGCTCACTACTATGGATGGTGAAGATTTCTTATCCCCTGTGAATTCAGATGCGGTTAAAAAATACTTCGCATAAAATGACCCGCTGGACACAAAAACAGAATGTAAGTCCAGGCAAAAATAGGGCATCCCGGCGAGTCAAAAATAGAATAAAAGACTAGGGTAAAAATAAGGGAAAAATATAAAAAAAATGTACACCCGCTGAGTTGAAAAGCCGCATTGGACAACTCAGGCAAAAATGGGTATCCCGGTGGATTGAAAACCCGAAAGGGCGATCCACGCAAAATAAGGGAATAAGCTAACAACTGCATTACGAATTCGTCTGTATCACTTACAACATGGCAAGCTTCGAAAGGTTAAAGCATCGGTCAGAACCAACCTTCTTCAGAAAGCAAGATAAGAAAAACGTCAAGGTCATACGAGTCATAGCAAGAGGAAGCTTGCTAAAGCATCGTCAACATTTCCAGCATCTTCATTTTTCTCAATTTATAACAATCTCCTCATTTTAGGGGATCTGTTTCTTTGACTGTATTTGCCAATTCAGGGCACCCGAATTAATAAAATCAGATTTCCAGTCACACTCCGTCTTGTACATTTTATTTCATTTGCAAAAAATGTCTGATATCCTTGATATAATGGTTGCATAAAAACAGATGTGCCTTTCTAAACACATGCTTGCAGGAAATATATTACTTACTCCCGGGAGTGTCTAAATTCCTATGATGGAATCCAGTAAGGGATACCTCGGGGTACTTGTACGTTTCTTTGTTGTAACAGGGTTGCAGGTATTTAGAGCGCAACATGGGTTTTCCCCAACAAAAGTTGCTAAATCATTATTTCCTCAGCACGTCCTCCAAATAGCACCGGAAGTGCTTTCTCCCTATCAGAGTTGCCAGGCATCACTTCTCTAGCACATTTTCTTCAGATAAGCATCAGAAGGTGCTCATTTCCCCAGCTGAGTTTTCAGATATCATCATCCTCAGCAGGATCCCCACAGAAATATCTAGGAAGGTCGTTCAGTGGTCCTTCCTCTCCCGACAAAGTGCTAGACAGGGAACCGTCTCCCCACAGAGCTCCAGCCTCCTCCCAGAGGAGCAATGTCTGAATTTCCCGCACAACAAAGTGACAGAAGCTTTCACGTCCCCAGCTGGGCTCCTCATTACAAAAGATAGGTCTATCAGTGACCTATTTCCCCAAGCAGAATCATATATCAGATCTACCAATGATCTCATCCCCAGCTGGGATATTCTTTCAAGCAAATCGGTCGGAGATCACCACAGCATGGTCCGAGGTCCGGATCGGTATCTTTTGCATAATCATAGCATTTACATCATATTTCCCCTCAAAGCGTAGCATTCCGTCTAATACGGAGCATTACGGCAAAAATCAAACATATTACATAATCACAAGTCAGGTTCGAACCAGTCACCTGTAAATATACAAAATACTTCCCTTGTACATAAAAGCCAAAGCGTCCCCTTTGCACTCTTAAATACAGATACATGCTCCTTTCGACACTCGTCCGTGTCATCTTTCCCCAATAAAATGGCCAGAACACTTTCTGCCAAAAGACACTGATCCTTCTCGACACTCGTCCGTGTCATCTCATATTTCCCCAACAGAAAGCCAAAGCGTCCTCTTTACACTCTCAAACACAAATATATGTTTATATATACTCATTTGACACTCGTCCGTGTCATATCATCCCCCTGCAGGTATAAACCACAAACAGATACCTATACGCACTCCTGACACCCGTCCGTATCACCACTCCCCAGCATGGTTGCCAAATACTTGTTTATAATACACTCTTGTCAACACCCGTCCATGTCATCTTATCCCCACAGATCACTAGATTACCTTTTACACTCAAGTTCATAACTTATACATTTCCTCTTATGACACCTGTCCGTGTCGTACTCTCCCCAGCAAGGTGAACACTCATCTTTGTCTCACTCATGCTTATTTCTACTCATACAGATACTCGTCCGTATCTTGTATACACACTTATTTCCCCTCAGATTCAACACTCGTCTGTGTTCTTTGTTAACCAGTTGATACTCGTTTGTATCATCATCTCTGAACATGCGTCAGCGTTTGTTTCTACCGATACTCGTCTGTATCATAGTCTTAAGGATGCTCGTCCACATCTTTAATCTATACACAGTGTCAAACATTTGTACCTTTCATTTCTTGGATGTAAACACTCTTCCATGTTTACTATTCCCCAGCAAATCCCCAGTGAAATTATTTTTCTTCTATCTGACATTCGTCCTATGTCATGATACTTTTGACAGTTGTACCCTGCCAGGTGATCGTCCTTCACCTTTTGATGACCGTCCCTCATCATTTGCCCAGCTGAGTCTCCATTATTGGAACCCTTTTATATCCGGAATTCGTCATATGTCATGATATTTAGCAGCCGTCCCTTGCTAGGTGATCGTCCTTCACCTTCTTGTTGATCGTCCTTCATCATTTTATTTGATGGTCGTCCCCATCGTTGATCTTGTTATCTGAAATTCGTCCTATGTCATGATAAACCCCGAGAGCAGCCGTCCCCTGCTAGGTGATCGTCCTTCACCTCTTGATGATCGTCCTTCATCATGGTTATACGATGGCCGTCCCTATCGTCGACCTTTTTTTATCCGGCATTCGTCTTATGTCGTGATATTTTTCGGCAGCCGTAGCCTTCCAGGTGATCGTCCTTCACCTTGGATGACCGTCCCTCATCCTTGTCCCCGACAGAGCAGCCGTCCCCTTCTAGGTGATCGTCCTTCACCTTTGATGACCGTCCCTCATCTTTTACTCTTTGAACCGATGATCGTCCCCGTCGTTGTTTACATTACTTTACAAACCTGATGGTCGTCCCCATCTCTGACTTTACCTTTAATCCCCATAGAATCTTGATACTTTGCTTGATGGCCGTCCCCATCATAATCTCTTTATTTCCCCAGCATGTCGGTCGTCTCCGTCATTGCTTTATCCCCAGCAGTCGTCCTCTGCTCGATGGTCGTCCTCCATCGCCCACATTTTATAATCATACTTTACTTTCATCTTACAATATATATCCCTTTTCTTCTTCTCCTCAGTGAGTGCAAATTTTGGACTGTCTTTGGTATTCAACCACAAGTTATCTTGTTTGCCTGTTAAGCCTGGCACTTACATCCTGCACAGCTAACTCATGTTTGAATAGGGGCAGCTGTAAACACCCCAAATTTGCCCTCACTAAGTTCACACCATGGCTTGAGATCTTTTCATTTGCATAAGTTTAATCATACCACATCATGTTGCATTTTTTGCTTCACTGCATTAGTTCAAGTTCATCTGCATCTAGGTTTTGTGACTTGAGCCATCCAAGATCCTTCTGAGCCACTCCAAAGGCCATCAATCATCTCAATAGGGTCCATGTATGTTCAATCATCATATTTTATCCTCCAAAGATCAAGGAAGTCAAAGAATCAAAAGAACTTGCAAAGCATGGAAGCAGAGCCAGGGTTTCACTACACAAATACCTGAAATTAGGGTTTTGGTTTCAGAGGCCATAACTCCAATTTTTTTGGTCATTCTTGTTTCTATTGGTCTCAATATGTTATAAGGATCATGCATACCAAGTTTAATGAAGAAATTCATTGTGGAAGTCATCTGATCACTGGGTAACTTCCTGAGCAAGTCAGAGCAAAATCAGGGCATCTGAGGCCCCCCAACATGGAACCAAAGTGGATTTTTCATCAAATTGAAGTTATATGGTCTTTATTTGATCATTGAAGTGCTTAGAAGTTCACAAATTTGAATAAAAATGAACTAAACCAAAAGTTGCCAAAAATGGAAATGACTTGTAATGTAAACTTTCCATTTTGGGAAAGTTTTTCAACCTCCACTTTCTTAACCAAAAATACTTCAAATGAAAAATTGTTGGTCATGAAAGTTGTAGATTGGATCATTCCCTTTTCAAAAAAAACAATAACAAAATCTAATTCATTTTGGAACTCAAGTTATGGCTTTCCAAAGTTGGCAAAAATCACATAATTTCATGTTTCATGCCAAAGAGGGATTTTTGCAATTTCAAGTTTCAAGCTTCTTAATGACTTCTAATGCACTCCAATACATCATATTATGATCACACAACACATTTGGACCAAAATTGGGCCTTGGATCACAAGAAACCATGAGCCATTCTTCACAAAATTCTAAAGAGGGAAATATGCAAGAACATTGGAAACTCTTGATCAAGGCCATCCAGCTCACAAAATCTGATCCAAAGGCCTTCCTTGATCCAAGCTGAAGCAAGACAATCCCTAAGATCTTCTCTGACCCGAGCCATGCCTATGGTACACAAAATCTTGACTTTTTGCATTTTCACCCATACCAATCAAGTTGTGACATTACCAACTCTCTGGCCAATCAGCATACATTATGTGGACCTCATGGACCTAAAACAACACAAGAAACAAGCCTGAAAGAGCTTTTAGAATTGAAAATGATGAAGAAATGAACATTTTATGACCTTCTGAAATTTTTCCCGTGAAAATGATTTGGTTCGATTCTCCTTGTTCATGTGTTGTAAATGATGTTTGATGCTTGATTTGAGTTTCATTTAGTGTAAGGATCATTTCTAGGTAGGTTAGAGGTATGGTTTTGGCATAGGGGAGACGTTTGATGTTTGGATGGCCGGAGAAGACGACCGGAATACTATTCCGGTCGCCTGAAAGTCATAAACCCTAATCTGAATTAATTAGGCCAGTTTGAATTAGGACCCTTGGATGAGTGTTTCGCGCGCGTGCTGGACGGCTAGGATTAGCTCATTAAAACCCTAATCTTCATTATTTAATTTAATTTTAATTAATTAAGCCAGGGTGCATATGGACCCTCCAAACACGCGCGTTTAGCCAGTTTAAATGAGAACCCTTGATCTTGCATACTCCCAGTCAGCGCAACCTTGCATCTCAGCCTTAGAATCCATTGACTTTGAATCCTAGCCCTCCATTATGCATACTTTTCCATTTTCATATATTTTTCTTGTATTTTATTTGTTTCATTTATTCAAAATACCAAAAATCATTTTAAAATTCTGAAATATTTTTATTTTTATTTTTTGCAGAAAACATGTATTTTTAAATCATTTAAATGTTTTATTTAATTAAGTAATTGATTTTAATTAATTAAAAAATACATTTAAGTATTTAAAAATCACCAAAAAAATCAGAGAACATTCTTAGACATTTAGAAGCATTTACAAACTCACCATACAAAATTCTTTTTGGTTTTGATCATGCTTTGACATTTTTCAATAAATTAGGGTTCTTAAAATTGTTCATTTTCTAACCCTAACTTCAAAAATTCATAAATTTTAAACCAAGTTGAGTTTGTGAATGGTTCTTTTTGCATTGTTCTATGCATGGCCTCTAGCATCCAAAAACATTTTTGTTTCATTTTTATCTTGCATTTTCAAATTATTTTTCATTTTACATTAAGGATCACACAAAAAAAACCTAGAAACTTAGGAAATTCATAACTCCTTCTAGGTTTAGCTTCTGGCCTCACCCTTTGGATGATAACCTAGTATAGGTTTAGGGTTCCTTTGAGTGCATTTTCAATTTTTTATCATATCATTTGCTTCTGTTTTTTCCATTTGCATCTCATCCTCTCATAAAACCCTAATTTGGTATCTTCATTTGCATTCATCTTGCATATGCTTGCATTCATGAACTTACCATGACATTTCTTGCATCTACATGACTTCTAAGACATCTTAGGACACATTAGAATCATGTTTGATCATTTCATCATCCATTTTCCATGTTATGCATTCATTTCATTTCATGTGCATTCATGAACTTTCATGCCTCCTTTCATGCTTCATTTGCATTCTCATCTCTTGTATGATCATTCACATCTCTTGGCATACATTTGCATCATCTCTTAGCATCATTTACATCATGAAAATGCTTCTGGTTTTGGTTTGCATCCTTGCATTCATCTCATTTTCATCTCATTCTTTCTTTATACTAACCATTTCAGGTGGTAAGTTACTTTGAGAAGTGAATTTGCCTTCACTTCTCACAATCTCTTCTCATCTCTCTTATGCATTCATTGCTGCATTTTGTATTTGTGTTATAGTGAGCTTTCTCATTCATGTTCCTTCTTCACTTTATTTCTTCAAGCAACTTATCTTCTTAAGTGAAGTAAGTTGATTTTGTTCTTCTGCTTCTCCTCCTTTCTTTTGCTTCTTCCTTGGTGGCTTCTCTGAAGATCTCTTGCAAGCCTCATAAACCCTAGGAACACCCAATCATGTTAACAATTAGGGTTTGATTGGTCCCCCATTTAGTTTTGCCTTTGTGTCATCTTGTGTGTCTTCTCTTCTCATCTCATAATCAGGGGCTAAACCTTAAAGGTTTTAAGGCTTTGTGATTAGGGTTATGCATGCATCCTTCTCTTAGGATAGAGTGTATAACTTTAATCCTAAGTGTTAAACCCTTAATGTGTTTAAATCCTTTAATCAATCCATATAATAATCACTAAGACATCAAGCTTGTAACTTGGGCCTTGCATTAGGGTTCTAATTCTTCCTTGATTGGTTAAGAAGGACTAACCCTAGTGTTAATGGACAAGTCCTTCCCAAGTTGTCTTACAAACCATAAAATTCACTTCTTAATCTTACCATTAACTAAAATCCACTCTAAAAAGGGTTTTGTTTTGTCATGAGGTTAATCCCTAATCATGGATTAAGTTGAGGTATCTTCCTCAGCTTAAATGTTCTCATCTATTATCCTTCTATTAGGATGGTGTAATGGGTCCATTAAATCCTTGATTATGTCTTAAACTCATTACTTAACACTAAACAAAAACTCCAAAAACATCTAAATAATTGCAAGTAGGTTAATGATCTTAATCCTACATCATGGTGATTAAGTGTGAGGTGTTTACTTCATACTTAAGGTATTCTCTTTACCCCTAATCAGAGGGAAGATGTGATGAGTTTACTAACCCTTGGTTTAGGCTTAAGCTCATTATCTTATGACAAACACAAAGAGCAATAAAAGATTGAAAACTTCAAAAACAAACAATAATCGTCTCCTCCGGGATTCTTTTCTCATCATCTTCACTCACAAACGAGAACTCGCTTCTTCGGTCTAATGCAAGACAGTTTACACTTGAGCCAGATAGGTCATACACTTGAGCATAGCCAAATAAGAAGTTCACAAGTCAATTTATCTTTCAGTCTCTTTGAGTCGAACTACGGTGTTCTGACTTCCTCATTGCACGGGAGGATACGTAGGCATAACTTAACTGTTATCGAACAAAAGTATCTGTATATTCCCTCTCTTCTAGCATTATTCTTTTAAGCCTCATTGTCTTGAGCATTGCACTCTCTTCTTACACTGACACTCCTTTTCTTCACTTCACTTCCCAGCACTGACACTTGTACTCTTTTCCATCTTTTGCACACAAATAGCACTGACACTACCCCTTTAAAAACAAATCTTTCAAGCGTGGATCCCGTCGAGTACAACGGACAATCTGGGTGCTAATACCTTCCCAGGCTGTAACCAACCCCCTTTCTCAGTTTCTCTGGTTCGCGACCGTCTTATCCATCTTTTCTTAGGTTTATGCAGCATTACCTTTCCTTCGGGATAAAAATGCCTAGTTGGCGACTCTTTTTCAATTCATCTTCATGCTCTCTCTCTTTCGCCAACCGTTCGCGTCCGTACCCTTCTTGGCCCGGTGCCATTTGGTGGGAGCGACATCAGGATGTCATAAGCTATGTTATGACATGTGATTTAAGCATTATGCAGGTGTGAAGTTTGTTGTGTGCAGCTGTTTGGTTTCAAGATGTCAAGACCAAAGTCATGAGATCTCGACTGGACCTGAAGACCTAAGTGAATCCTAATTTGTGCGTGCATCCTGCTGTCTTTAATGCTGTGATTTTATTGAGGTTTTAGTGCAATATTATCATAAGGAAAAGAAGGACTCAGCTTAGAGTTATTTTAACAGAACATTTGTTCTTGCTATTTGTGTTCCCTGTTTTAAGGAATTATTTATTCTGTTTTGTACAAGTTCACTAGGCCCATTACCCATTGGTGTTTCTACTTAAGGCTGCTCAACCTTAGTGTGAATGAGTGGAAAATAAGGACTATGTATTCAGTGTTTTTCACGTGTGTGTTTTAGTTCCATGTAAGCCAAGCAATTGTCTTTTGATGATTGTTTTAGACTAGGTGTGCATTTGTATTTTGTCCACTCGAAGATTTTAAGCAAGAGTGTTTGTATTTAAATGAAGATTTTAAGCAAGGTCAAAGATTGTTTTGAAGAGTGTCTTCGATTCCTTTGTGTTGTTATTTGAAATCACTGAATGTGATTGTGAAGGGAGTGAAATGGGTCTCATATCTAGGAGTTCCTAGGTAGAACTGTCATTGGGTAGGGATTAAGTGAAAAGATTGCAAACTGTAGGCGTTTTCTGTGGATCTTTGAATTGATACTAGTGATAGTGAAGTTCCTTCCTGGCTTGGTAGCCCCCAGAGTAGGTGTGATTGCACCGAACTGGGTTAACAACCTTTTGTGTTATTTATATTCTGTCTTTGTCTTTTTTTTTACAGTTTTTGTTGTTATTAGTGTCATGACATTGTGTTCGACATTGTTAGTTTGCTGCCAGAATTTCAATTGGCATCAGAGAAGGAACCCTGCCTGTTTTTCTAGGTGAGATTTAGGGACACTATTCTGGTACCATGGACAAGGAAGAAGGATTTGGACACATACCACCCATTCTGGATGGTTCTAACTATGCTTACTGGAAACCTCACATGATTGCCTTCTTAAAGTCTCTGAACAAGAAGGCTTAGAAAGTTGCGGATAGAGGATGGGAACATCCTACCATCACTAATAAAGATGACAATATAACTCTGAAGCCTGAGGATGATTAGAGAAAAGAAGAGGATGAGCTAGCACTATGGAATTCTAAAGCCATGAATGCCTTATTCAATGGCATTGATAAAAACATATCCAGACTTGTGCATCACTTCCAAAATGCCAAAGAAGTTTGGGATATTATCAGAACCACTCATGAAGGCACCTCTAAAGTCAAGATGTCAAGACTTCAAATGCTTACCACAAAATTTGAAAACCTGAGAATGAAAGAAGATGAGACTGTTCATGACTTTCACATGAACATTCTTGATATTTCTAATGCCTCAGGAGAGAAGATTTCTGATGAAAAGCTTGTGAGGAAAATTCTCAGATCTCTTCCTAAGAGATTCACTATGAAGGTGACTGCTATAGAAGAAGCTCAAGACATTTGCAACATGAAGATAGAAGACCTTATTGGATCCCTTCATACTTTTGAAATGGGACTCAATGATGTGCCTGAAAATAAGAACAAAAGAATAACTTTTGTGTCTAATACTGAGAAGGTAGCAGAAAAAATCGAGATGGAGAATGAGGAAAGTCTGAAAGAAGTTGTTGCCATGATGGGAAGATAGTTCAACTGGGTCATGAAGAGAATTTATTTTGACTCTAGATCAAATGTCAAGAACACTTCATCTGACATCAGCAGATCAAATGAATCAAATTCAAAATCTGAAGAGAAGCCAAGTAAAGAAGAAGAGTTCAATGCCATGGGTGTGATGGTTTTGGCCATATTAGAGCTGAATGTCCTACCTACCTGAAAGGGCAAAAGAAAGGCTTATCTGTTACATGGTCTGATGGAGATTCTGAGAGTGACTTTGAAAAAGAATCAGCTAAACATATCATTGTCTTAACTGGGACATGTATGCCTAATGAAGAATCCAAGGAAGATGAGCTGACGTTTGAAGAAATTGTTGATATTTATAATAAGTTGTGCATGAGATGTGAACAAATGTTGCGGGAAGGAGAGAAACAACATGGGATCATAGCAACTTTGGAGGCTGAAAGGACAGAAAATCAGTCAATGATATCCCTTATGAATGATGAAGTCTCTATTTTGAATTTCCAGCTTGATCAAATGATCAAGTCCATAAGAATGTTGAACAATGGATCTGATAAACTTGACGAAGTCCTTTAGATAAGAAGAAGTGCTAAAGACTTGTCTGGGATAGGATTTAATGGCTCTTTGAATGAGTTCTTCGGAAGCAACAAACCTGAACCTAAGAATAATGTTTCCAACCAAATGTCAAAAGAAGTGCCTCAACATCATGAACCAAGAAGACATACTCAACAAAGGAGAAAGTATCAAAGATGGAAATGCCACTATTGTGGTAGGTTTGGTCATATAAAGGCCTTCTATTTTAGACTTCATGGATATCCTACTCAGAACTTACAGCCCAAACCTAAGCAAAACATTGTCATCAAGAAACAACAATTGACTCCCAAGAATGTGGCATTGATAGCTCATACATCTCTTAAAGTCTCTGCTAAAGAGGATTGGTACTTTGATAGTGGATTCTCTAAACATATGACTGGTATGAAAAATTTAGTGGTTGACATCAAACCACATTCCACCATTTATGTCACCTTTGGTGATGGAGCTAAAGGTGAAATCAAAGGGGTAGGAAAACTAGCTTGTTCAAGTGTTCCTAACCTTGATGGAGTTCTACTGGAGAAAGGTTTGACTGCTAATCTAATCAACATTAGTCAACTGTGTGATCAAGGTTTAAGGGTCAACTTCACAAAGGCAGAATGCATAGTCACACATGAAGAGAATGAAGTGATCATGGGGGAGTCAGATCTAGAGTTAATTGTTATCTTTAGGTGAATCAAGACATCGGTTGTACTCCTGTTTTCTCGCTATATAAAGAACATGAAGTAAATTTATGGCATCAAAAGATGGGTCATCTTCACCTAAGAGGAATGAAACGATTCATAACTTTGGAAGCAGTAAGAGGAATTCCTAAGTTTCAGATTGAGGAAGGTAAGATGTGTGGTGAATGTCAAGTAGGAAAACAAGCCAAGATGTCACATCCGAAGGTTCAACATCTCACGACATCTAAGGTTTTGGAGTTACTTCACATGGACTTGATAGGTCCTATGCAGGTTGAGATTCTGGGAGGAAAAAGATATGCCTATGTGGTGGTAAACGACCATTCAAGATTGACATGAATAAACTTTGTCAGAGAAAAATCTGATGTCTTTGAAGTGTTCAAAGATCTCTGTCAAAGAATACAGAGGGAAAAGGAAAGCTGTGTCATCAGGATTAGGAGTGATCATGGTAAAGAATTTGAGAATAAAAAATTCTCCGAATTCTGTTCATCTGAAGGAATCAATCACGAATTCTCTTCCCCCATCACTCCTCAGCAAAATGGGGTTATGGAAAGAAAGAACAAAACCATTCAGGAATCATCTAGAGCCATGATTCATGCCAAGAAACTTCCTCTGTAATTTTGGGCTAAAGATATGAACACTACCTGTTATGTTCATAATAAGGTAACCATAAGAAAGGGAACTCCTACCACTCTCTGGATGGGAAGAAATCCTAATATCCAATACTTTCATGTTTTTGGAAGTAAATGCTACATTCTGGAAGATAGAGAACAAAGAAGAAAAATGGATCCTAAAAGTGATGAAGGCATATTTTTAGGTTATTCTACTAACAGTAGAGCCTACAGAGTTTTCAACTCTAGAACCAGAGTCATGATAGAATCCATAAATGTAGTTATTGATCATCTGTTCAAAGAACCTAATGTCACATATGATATCAGAACATTCTATGATACTCCAGTTGGATCCACTGACCAAGAAGATGATACAAATCCAACTACCCCTGTTACTGAGCCAGAACCATCAAACAAGGCACCCTCTACCAGGATTCAGAAGGATCATCCTAAAGAACTTATTATAGGTGATCCCAATAGTGGAGTTGTAACTAGATCAAGGGAAGTTGTCTCTAACTCCTGCTTTGTATCCAAAATTGAGCCTAAAAATGCTAAAGAAGCACTAACTGATTAATTTTGGATTAATGTTATGCAAAATGAGCTACAACAGTTCAAAAGAAATGAAGTGCGGGAGCTTGTACCAAGACCTGAAGGAACCAATGTCATTGGTACTAAATGGGTGTGCAAGAACAAGTCTGACGAACAAGGAGTTGTGACCAGAAATAAAGCTAGACTTGTGGCTCAAGGATATACTCAAATTGAGGGTATTGACTTTGATGAAACATTTGCTCATGTGGCAAGACTTGAATCTGTATGATTACTCCTGGGAGTTGCATGCACTCGAAAGTTTAAACTGTATCAAATGAATGTAAAGAGTGCATTCTTGAATGGATATTTGAAAGAAGAAGTCTATATGGAACAACCTAAGGGTTTTGTTGATCCAAACCTCTCAGATCATGTCTACAGGTTGAAAAAGGCTTTGTATGGTTTAAAACAAGCTCCCAGAGCTTGGTATAAAAGATTAACAAAGTTCCTTCTCAAGAATGGCTAGAGAAAATGTGGCATTGACAAAACTCTGTTTGTCAAAGATGAAGGAGGGAAAATCATGATTGCCCAAATCTATGTGGATGACATAGTGTTTGGTGGAATGTCAGAAGAGATGGTTCAACACTTTGTCAGAAAGATGAAGTCTGAATTTGAAATGAGTCTTGTTGGGGAATTAACATTCTTTCTTGGCTTACAAGTTAAACAAATGGAAGATTCCATTTTTCTCTCTCAAAGCAAATATGCCAGAAAATTTGTTAAAAAGTTCGAAATGGAGAGTGCCAGTCACAAAAGAACAGGTGCTCCTACCCATCTTAAGATGACTAAAGACGACAAAGGTGTAAGTGTTGATCAAAGCTTGTATAAAAGTATGATAGGCAGTCTGTTGTATCTGACAGCTAGTAGACCAAATATTTCTTTTGTTGTTGGAGTTTGTGCCAGATGCCAATTAGAACCAAAGATTTCCATCATCAATTAAGTTAAAAGGATTCTGAAATATGTGAATGGAATGTGTGACTATGGAATGATGTAATCTCATGGGAGTAATCCTGTTTTATATGGATATTGTGGTGCTGATTGGGCTGGAAGTGCAGATGACAGAAAAATACTTCTGGTGTATGTTTCTTTGTAGGTAACAATCTTATCTCATGGTTTAGTAAGAAGAAGAATTGTGTCTCCTTGTCTACTACTGAGGCTGAGTATATAGCAGTTGGTTTGGATGAAATAAATGTTATATGAATATAATGTCACTTAAGATGTCATGACATTATATTGTGATAATCTCAGTGCTATCAATATTTCAAAAAATCATATCCAACATAGTAGGACAAAACATATTGATATCAGGCACCATTTTATTAGAGATCTTATGGAAGATAAAGTTATTAAGTTAGAGCATGTTGCTCTAAACTACAATTAGCTGACATATTCACAAAGTACTTGGATACAAACCAGTTTGAAAATCTAAGAGGCAAGTTGGGAATCTGTCTGTATGAAGGCTTGTAGCAATTAACTAAGCCTAGACGTCTAGTCAGAGGATGTAGACTGAAGAATAAGCTACAGATGACTCGGCTGATGATCAAGGGAGTGAAGAACAAGTTGTTATTTGTGTTTGATGGAGTTCTTATTTACCAAGCATGTGTTCTCTTTATGAGCTTGTGGTTCTATCTGTTTCTTTTGCTATATGATTATGATCTTGTTTGGCCAAATTTATGGCTAAAAAGGGGGAGTAATTAGATAGTTGTTGTGTGCTGCAGGGCTGGTACTTACAGGTTGAGGGGGAGAATATCTTTTTGGTTTTATATGCTGCAGATGTAGTGATGTGGTGATGTACCTACTGGTACATTTATTTTTTATTTTTTTCTGGTGTGTGCATAGCATGTGTCTTCTGATGCTTCTGTTGGTGTTGTTGTTGGTGTTTATTCTATGTGTTGTGCTCATACAACTGCTATTGAGGGGGAGTCCTACTTTTGTATGTTTCTACTGCTGCTATGTTTTCTGATTAATTTTGTAGCTGATAATGCTTAAATTGTTTTAGCCAAAAATCTGTCAAAGGGGGAGTTTGTAGATGTTTTGATTGGCTATATTTTATGGTAAAACTCTTGTGCCAAGGGAAAGATGTAAGTTGAAGTTTCTTATCAGGGATGCCATGTTTTCCACAATCTCTAACGGTTGTACCTCCAGTAAATTTTAAGAGAAAATTGTGGGTAGTAGGTTTGAAAACTAGGTCGTTTGGAACAACTTGAAAGTTTGACATCGTACAAGCTGCATCAACAGTCAAAATATAGTCAAATGCTTGTCTAAAAATAGTAGGAACAACAACATGTATGCCATAACCCTGAAGAGCAAAAACAAAAAGAACTATTGTCAAACAACAAAACCGTAACAAACATATAAAAAAACATGGACAAAATTTAAGTCATACAAACACATTTATGTGCATTGGAACAGAGCAAAGTACATGGAGATCCATTTATAGCGTTTTAGACAAACAAATCTATATGTACATATGATTTTTTTATATCTCTCAACCATCCATTTATGTGCATTGGAACAAAACAAAGTACATGGAGATGCCTAAAGAAATTTAGAACTAATTTTAATTCTTTACAATTTCTTATCAATTGTTAATTTAGTTTCTAATCCAATTTACCATTGTTTCTAATCTAATTTTACTTTTTGCAAGTGAAAATTAATTCAAAGATTTTACCTTCATTTACACTTGGATACATTTTTCACACAAAGAGAGATTATTAACAAAATTGCTTAAATTAAAATAAAAAATTATATGTTAATATTTTGGCGCGTGTCTCCACTAAAAAAATATTATATTACACTAATTACTATTATTTTCACTATATTTTTCTCTAAAACAATTCTAATATGAGAATCTTACATTTTTTTTTCTTTATTACGAAAAACAATAGCAAGGAAAAAGAAAATTCTTCGGATAAAGATTTTATATTCGGCCTTTCTCTTAAAGAATGTTATTTATTACACAGTAAATAGTATTTTGTATGCTTCAGTTATTGAATATAATTTCTAAAATCTTTGTTTACCATTTTCAAAAATATAATTATATTATTAACATGTTTAGACAACATAGTTTTTTTTATCTAAATTTTATTTAATTATAATAATTGTGTCTAAGTAGAATTAATTTTAGTATGACATATACCAAAAACTAAATAAAAGACTTAAACATGTTGGCGCGGAAAAATATATATTTTTCAAATAATAATAAAATTAGTATATATAGTTAATTTACTAAAGTATTTTTAAAATATACATTTATCATCTTGATTTTAAGTCTACTTGAGGGTGTTAAATAATAATTTTTTTAATGCGAAGTACAATAAAAACCTCATACAAATTATACACACGTTTATTTTTCTCTATTGTGCGCATTAAAAAGCGGACAAACGGGTACGGGAGTGCCCTTTTGGATGCTAGTATAATGAATAATTTTAATGGATTTTGTGTCATTGTATCAGAGATTAGCATAAAAAATTCCAAAGTTTTACGTTATCAATCAACACTAATTATGGTTCTACAATGGAACAATATAAATGTGTGTGTGCCCGCGTGCGTCCGTGTGAGTGTGTTACATAATCCAAGGACGAAAATGCAAAACTAGTAGAGGAAAGAAAATACTGAGGTATGATCGACTCTCACTTTTATCTCACTGCATCTCATCCTGATACTAAGTTTTTTGTGTCTCTGTGCTCATTTTCAAGCATCCCCAAACGAATCACATCTTAGTGCGGTCAAGTGCATACTAAGATATATCACTTGCACACAAACAATGGGTTTATGATACCCCAAGGGACCAGATCATGACTTAGTTGGGTACACCGATTCTGATTTTATTGAGTGCAAATTGGATAGGAAAAGTACTAGTGGCACAAGTCATTGACTTGGGAACTTCCTTGTGTCCTGGCATAGAAAGAAACAAGAAAGTGCCATTGTTGGTGTAAGCCCAAGAGGCCAATACTTTTGGTACTTGTATCGAATTATTTATTAATAATAAAAGACATTTCTTTATTATGTTTGTTTTTCCAAAACAATAGAGTCCCTAGAATAGCTAGTTCATTTAATAAAATATTAAGTGTGACTTAATCATGAGATTCCATTAAACATAAGGACATTATTCTTAAAGCATCCATAGTTGAGCTTTAATGTAAAATGAGATAGCCTTAAAGCATTAAGACTATTATGTATATAGAATGGTGATCACATCTCATGGATCATGGATAAAGAGTTATCAAGTCTTAACATAAGTATGAATATTATGAGTAATATTTATACTTAATTGGCCCACTATGAGAGTACTACATAGAATGTTAAACAAAGTGTCATAAGTTACTCTCATGGTGATATTGGTGTATACCACTGTAACACCCCAAATTTTCCCTCTTCTTTTTAAGCATCATCATCATGTCATAATCATCATAAGCATATCATATCTTTGGCATCTTGGCATGGAAAAGTAAAGCATAACATTCTCATGTTCTAGCATTAGGCATATGATCAACTATTGGTGGATTTGAGGCATTACAAGCCATGGCAAGAGGCCCAGTGGACTTGTCCATATCCCATGAAGAGTCTACATGACATTCACAAGTTCAAGATTCTTTACAAAAGCCCAGGAGGTTGAGAGATCATCAGGGAATCCAAGCTAGGGCAAGCTCCTACACAGTGGTTCCCAAACTAGGGTTTCACTTTCAAGCATGAATTCTTTGTGACTTTGGCCATTTCATCTGGGCAAATTCTTTCATATGATAAGAGGATCCTAGGGATGAAATTTGGTGAGAAATTCCTTGTGGAAGGTGTAACGCTCTGGTTATTAATTAATTATTTAATTAATTATATTCGCGTTATTGGCGTTGATTTATGTTGAATTATCAGAGTTGTTTGTGATAAATTGCTAAGTTCGTTTGAATTAAGTTGAATGAGTCGATTTAAGTTGTGGGAATTGATGTGGAATATTCTCCCGTTTATGGTTGGATAAGTTGTTTAGATGCTTGGACCATTTGGTCAAATGTTGGAGGATAATCTAATTAAGTCGGGAGAAAATAATTAGTCGTGAATTATTAATTGATTTTCAATGTTATGGTAAATTAAGTTGTTAAATCGGAAAATCGAAGAAATAATATTATCATTGGTAGTATTGATTATTGGAGCATGTTGGTTATTGGGCTTGGATTTCGTCGGAATTAGCAATTAAAGGGGTGCAGTGTTTAGGCCCATTAATTGTTTTATTGGATTATTATTATTTTAATAAAAAGGAATAATAGAATGAGTCAAAAGGGAAGAAGTAAGAGAAGAAAAGGGAATAGTGGAAATTAGGGAAAACGAGGAAAAAGTCTTGGAGAAAAATAAGGGTTTTAGAGGAGAGAAAACAACTTGGGAGAAAAGAAGGAGAAAGAAGGATTCATGTTCATATCTTAATTTTCGCACATACGGTACAGCCTCTACTAAACAGGTGATAACTTTTTACTCGTAATTCTGATTAAAACGATTCTTGGATTTTTGGAAAGCTTACGAAATTCCCTTCGAATTGATATATAATTTCGTGTCAATAAGTTTAGTATTGAATGAGAAAAATGCATTTGAAGTTTGGAAGTTCATGCTGGAAATTGGTCAAATAGTGGTTACGGGATTGATGGTGATGAAGGCTAAATTTTGGTCAAGATATGAACTCAATGGCAGCATGTTCGTATTTCTAATCTCTATGGATGAAAGAGGAGAGGAAAAAGGGCCACATAGGCAAAGGATTGGAAATTCGATCGGAGATTCGAAGCAGCCATCGATTAAGGTAAGGGGGAGAAAAGGGTTTATAATTGGTGATAGGACATAGAAGGGTAATTGGGAGTTCCTTCCTCCCTTAGGTATATTAAGAGATTATGATAATAATGATTGAATTATATGAATATGTAGATTGTTATGATTGTGAATAACATGAGATATGTGTATGCTTTGTGTGTGAATAAGATGCACTGATGGTTGGTTGATGAGATCATGATGATCGTAAAGCATGATGTGTTCATGTGTATTGTGATATGGTATGCGTTGTTGTGTCTGCATGCGCATACATTTGATGGAATAATCATGTCGTGGATGTGATTATTCGGGATTCGTTGAGAATCGTGGTTGCAGGGATGATCGTGTCTTGTTGGAGACGTTAACGATGCATTCGGGGTTCTATTGATGAACCGTTATTATGAGTCGGTACCGCATTTGCATTGTGCATTAGAGTCACATTGCATTATGATTGATTGAATATTATGATTGATTGAATAATATGATTGATTGAATAATATGATTGATAGTTTGGTGTGATTAGGGGTGAATTACTTCTTCATATATGTCGTATGTGCCGTTATATTATGAATCTATTTCTCACCCCTATTGTTTATTTTGTTGTGTCTGTGCTTCTTCGGAAGTACAGATAATTCAGGTGTGTGAGGAACGCTTTTGATGTTGATGTCTGTGTCCTAGGAGCTCTGATATGTAACGGGAACGGGGATTTTTAATATAATATTTCATTTGATTTTTATAAACTTTTATATAACTAAGTATTGAGTTAAGGAACATTGTTATGAATGAATTGTAATGCTTTTGAGCAATTTGATATTAAAGCTTTATTTTCGCTGCTTACTTTTGAATAAAAGAATGATGGTTGATTGATGATGTAGCGACTCACTTTAGTTTATTAACTCTGATTTAATGAAAAATTTATATAATTTTGAAAATGGGAAAAGTGGGTGTTACAGAAGGCAGTTATTTCATCAGTTGCTTGCATAAGAAGAAATTGGTCAACTATGCATTTTAAAAGTCAACTGTGAGAATTCAAAGGGTCCAACCCCATTTTTCAAGTCAAGGGATATCCTTAAGACCTTAGAAGAGGTTTGGCAAAGTCAAGGATCAAGAATCAAAGGGTTTTGAAGAAGTTTCCATTTTTGGCATATGGTTTGTTATGAAACTTTCCATTTTTGGCAACTTTTGCCCTAATTTTCAAAGGCTTATTTCATGGTGAAAAAGATCTCAAATGAATTTCCAATAAACATGAAAGTTGTAGGGTAGGTTCTCCCATTTTCAGAAAGTACAAGTACATTTTTATAGCCCTCATGGATCAAGAGATATGGCCTTCGAAAGTTCACTTGTTTTTTAGGGTTTACTTTAAAATTCAAGTTTCCACCAAGTGCAAAAAGCATGGAAAGTCATTTCTAAGTTGATTTATGGACAAAACAAGATCATGACATCACAAGGCATTGCATGAGACACATTTTGCTCCAAAGAATCCACCAAATTCGTGCATGGGAGGAGAGATATTTCACAAAGTGTATTTTTGCAAAATCACAAGCAAAGCATGTTGCACTCACATCCAAGGGTCAGGATTGATCCAAAGGCAATGAGGGGATGAGATGAAGTCAGAATGTACACATGAGGGAAGCATTGCACGCGTGTATGAGGCAATCACACATTTCATGCATTTTTGCAAATTCACATCAATCACACTTCTCATGCCACTTTTACTTCAGAAACCCTAATCAGGTGAAATGATCAATGATATAAAAGCCAAATATGCACTGAATTTGTGCACACACACTCTCATTTCTCAGATTCAAAATTTCTTGCACTCTTGCATTTTCTTTCGAAACTCTCTCCTCAAGCTCTCATCTCCTAATTTCTTCACATAATCTTCATCCTTGAACTCTAAGGATCACATTGCACTCATTGATTCAAGCTGAGAGTGAGGATTTCATCAAGTGCCATTCAAGAGAAGCAAGGGTCGAATCTCAAGATCTAGGAGAATTCAAGGCTTCTTGTGCATTTATTTTGCAATAAGAAGTTAAAAGGAGCAGATTTGCAGATGGAGGGATATTATTTTGGTGTTTTGAAGGATCTTCGAGTTCAGGTATGCTCTGAAATTTTGAGATCTAGATTTGGAATTAGATGCTTGCATTGTGTTGTGCTTGTTGTGCTGATGATTTTGTGATGTTTAGATTCAAAAATGATTGAATATTGAGTGTTTTATTTGGATCTGAAGTTTGATGTACAAAGTTGTTTCTCTTTGATTAGGTTTGATCTTTGGTCTATTGTGATTTTCATTGCCATATTTGGATTCACCATGTTTGATTTACTAGATCTGGAGACTATGATGCATTTTAGTGTTGATTTGTTCTTGCTGATGAATTTTCCGGTGACCGGAGCTAGGGCTCCGTCACCGGATTCTAGAAATGTTTAAATTGAAGAAGATGACTTCCCAGCCATAAGATCTTGGATTTGGACGGATGATAGCGTGACAACACATTAAAACTCCACCCTCTCTCTCACGTGATTCTGTTTTACATTTAAATCTGATTTAATCTTTGTGTGACGCACCTCATTGTAACTACCATGTACACACACTCTGGCCAATGGATGGAGGGACTTAGGGTTTTGGTTGACTAGATCTGAAGCATTCATGTGATCTAATGGCTTGTTGTTTTTTCCTGATTAATGTGAATATCCACCATAATAATATAATCCTGCGCAGGATCCACTGGGCTCAGAGTGCTATTCGCACCTCTCCCTCTCTCAAGCCCATTCAATTTGAACTGATTTCATTGTTAATTGCACCCCTGGCTTATTTATTCTTTTTTTTTATTTCATGTTTATTTCAGTTTGATTTTTAATTTCTAAAAATAGAAATAAGTTCATAAAAATTCCAAAAACATTCATGTATGATATTTTGAGTTTTCTTTAATTTTTGACATTTTTATTTTCCATTTATTTTCATTTTCTACGCTGGAATTAATTTCTTCTTTTATTAATTGTTTTTTATTCACTTTTAAAGCATGCTGTCTTGTACAATTTCTATCTTGATCATCCTTGGGAATTTTTGATTGATTCTTTTTGCTCTGGATTCGTATTGAAATGTAGTTTGTTGATGATTTTTCTTCTGATTTTTAGAAGTGTGCTTGATTATTTTTTATCCTTAACTTGTGCATGACGTTTCATAACCCTAATCCATGTTTAGGCCCATATTTGACTTGCTTAGCTTCTGATTTTGAGTCTTTTCTTTTGTTCTTTTACTATCTTCTTTTGCATCCTTTTTGGTCATATGTTTAATCCTTAGGTTGGGAGGGCACTTGTGCCAATTCCCTTAGGTTGTTTAGAGCCTATTTAGGATGTGGATACTTCTCTGGTTTGGAGTTGATGTTTGTGCTTTGAGAATTTTGTGGTTGCTTGCTTTTGAAGTTCATTCACTTTTGTACATGTTCACCTCACTTCTTATGCTTCTTTGCTTCTCATGATGATAATGTTTAAGTTTCTATGCCTCTACTCTTCATCTCTTGTGTTGCTTAGGCACATTCTTGACATGTTAGGGTTCTGGTCTTGAAGTTTGTGATGTTTGTTTTGTTTAGTTTGCTTTGTGTTATCTCATGTTTGTTTTGCTTTGTCATGATAACCCATAATGCTTCATGTTAACCTGTATAGTCCATTTCTCATTCTTGTGTTGTGTGTTTGCATTTGACATTTGTAATTGAGATTCCAATTCTGGTTGTGTTGCTTTGGTTTGATCTTATGCCCATTTGGTGTTTCATTTGTTCTCATTTGCTTTGTCATGATGCTTGCGTATGTTACTAACCATTTCAGGGGCTTTGGTAAGTGAGAGGTGTGGATGTGATTCCCACATCTCCAATTCTCATCTCTTCTCTTTTCATGTTATTCTCTTATTTGTGTTTGAGGGGCTTAGGCCATCCTTTCTTCTTCTTCTCATCTTCATTCTCCTCTTTCTTTTCTTATCTTTTCCTTCTTTAGGATAGTAAACCTCACTAACCATAGGACTACCTTTGCATGATAACTTTAGGATTATACTTCCCCCATTAGATTTTAACTTTAAGATCTTTGGTTCTCTTCTCTTCTCATCTCAAAACAAAAACCCTAAAAAGCATCTTAATAAGGATTGAAATGGTCTCCTGTGCAATAGCCTTATTCCATGAAACACTTGTAGTTTTCCCATCTTGGGATAGTACAAGCTTGTTCATCATGATGCACAAGTCTGATCAGGATACCATCTTCATCAAGAAAAACATAAAAAAGATTTCTTCATCAAAAACTACAAAACACTTAATAAATTCAATGAGTTAGTGAGCTTAGGCCCTAATCTCTGGAATCAAGTTTTGGGGATCTTCTTCTTACTTGAGTGTGCTTGTTCTATTATTCCATCTTGGAATGTAGTATCAAGTACACATTCCATGGAAAAGAGTTTGAGTTCACTTCCTTGTGCCACACTCACAAAAAGCTTCTAAAAAACACAAACAAACAATAAGCGTCTTTCCTTTGGGAATTCTTTTGTCATCTCCTTCGCTCCGTCCGTGAACTTGCTCCTACTTGTCATTTTGCATGACGGTAACGCACTTGTCGTCCGAGCCTGCAACACCTGAGCATTGACATAGGCAGTTCAAGCCTTAAAACACAAGCAATTTTTTCCCCTGGTTAGGGGAACTACGACGACTCTGATCCTCATTGTCCAGATGAGGTATGTAGGCAGCGGGGTAGGGCCCGTTCAAGCACAATCTTTATTTTCCCTACATTTTTTTTTCATTTTTTTTTCAGTTCTCTTTTCTTTTCTTTTATCCAGTTCAGTTCATTTTCTTTGCAGCAGCTTTCATTTCTTCACCCTTTGAAATAGTTTCTTTGCAAGTGTGGATCCCGTCGGGTACGGCGGACGATCTGGGGTGCTAATACCTTCCCAGGTTGTAACTGACTCCCGAACTCAGTCTCTTTGGTTCGCAGGACCTGTGTCCTTCCTTTTCTTTTCTTCTGGTTTGTGCAGCATTACCATTCCCATTCCTTCGGGATAAAAATGCCTGGCTGGCGACTCTACCTCTTTCCGCGCCACTTTCGCGTTTGTACCAGGATGGAAATCCGGGGAGCGACAGCTGGCGACTCTGCTGGGGACTTCCTAACCAGAGTATCTTTGGTTCCCTTGAGAGTCTCTCCTAGCGCTTGCGTGTTTCTGTTTCGTTGGGTGTTGATTATTTGTTGTTGCCTGTGTATTTTACTGTTGTTTTATGTACAGTTTATTTACAGCTTTATTTACAGTTTTCAGTATTTATTTTCATTTATCATATATTATACTGGACTGTCTGGACTGGATTTTCTATTTGGTGGGACTTGGGTGATACTGTTACTGTGAGATGAGCTCATTAGCAAGGCTCAAGTGCACCTTAGGACTTAGAGTGGTTCCACTTTGGCCTCATGAGATCTTGTCATGGGGGTAGTAGTGAGTTCCACGCCCAGATTTGCGACCGTCTTGGAAATGTATTGATTTGGGGATCTTCCTCTCTCATTTCATAACCATGATAGTTATGTGCAGCTGGGGACCGATCATTGAGAACCTTGTGGAAACATCCCTCTTTAGTGGTGACAGTGGAAGACCACATTGTGTGGCAAACCCATTCGCATCCGAGGGCCCGCCTGGAACTCACATAGGATGACCTTGTTTTCTCGGACTCAACTGAGGCCTCCCTGCGTAGTATATAATGCCAAACCGATTCCCTGATTTAGTCATGAGCCATTTCTCGAAAATGGTGAATGTATTATTGTTATTCGGCTTTGAGAGTCCGTGATGTTTGACCCGGAGCACACCAGTGAGATTGGGAGGGGTTTACAGGTTTGCAAGAACCCTTGACCTCTACATACCCTCATTATCAGTATGGTCTCTGTTATGATTTGGTCCTTATGGTTCTAGATTTCTTGATCTCTTGGTTCTAAGGGTTTCAATCAGATGGTTATGGCTCAGAGAATCTTGGTTTTCAGTTATTTGGGGGTCCTAATATCCAGTATCCAGATGGTCCCAGATTGATCATATGCCTGCATTGCATTTGCATTGCATCATACTCGCATTAACTATTTATGTTTCCATTTTTCAGGTTGTTGTTTACAGTTTAGCACCCAGTTCTGGTAATTGTAAGCTCTCCAGATGGCAGAAGTTAAGAAAATTACAAGAAAAAAGAATGTCCATTACACTTTTCTCCAACCAAAAGTCAAGAGTGTTCAGAGACTAGCAGGGCTGATGAATGACAAAGTTTTAGGGAACTTCAGAAAGAGGTATGGTCAGATTTTGAAGTACATGGATAAGCCTATTGCAGACCAGAAGGATAGCCTCCACACTTTGCTTCAGTTGTATGATCCCTTGTTGCGGTGTTTTGTATTTCCGGATTATATCTTGGCTCCTACCTTGGAGGAGATTTCTAGCATTGTGGGTATTCCTGTCAGAGATACTTTGCCTTACTATGGATCAGAGGTAGTTCTCAAGGAAGAAGACATATCCAGAGTTTTTCGTATACCAGCTACTAAGGTCAAGAAAGCTTTGAAGGACAATGAGGGCAGTGGACTTCCCTGGGATGTGCTTATACCAGAAGCTGAAGAGTATGCCAAAGAGAGTAAGTGGGGAGATTTTGGTATTGTGGTGGCCTTGATGGTATATGGATCTAGTCTTTTCCCGGGAGAAAAGGAGTTTGTGAGCTTGGACGTAATTTCCATTTTTGCTAAAGGTAATCATGTACCAACTTTGTTGGGAGATTTCTACTACAATGTTCATTACCGGAATGAGAAAGGCAGAGGTGGACCAGTGTGTTGTTGTGCTTCATTATTTGCTGATTGGTTTGCCAGGCAATTACCAAAGTCAGGCCCTTTCAAAGAGATGAGAGATGAATGGAGGTGGTCCAGGAGGCTAATGGGACTAACTTCTGAGGATATAGCTTGGGGATATGACAGAGATTTGTTGGGAAAGGAGTTACTGGTTAGTTGTGGGAGTTTTGCTAATGTGCCTTTGCTAGGAAGAAAGGGTGTGATCAGTTACCATCCAGTCTTAGCCAGGAAACAATTTGGTTATCCTCTGAGGGATCCACCAAGTACGGAAGAATTAGCTGGGTCTTTGTACTTTTCTGTGGAGGGAAACAAAGAGTCGGTCATACAAGCATCTCAGGCTTAGGCTCACAGGGTGAAGAAAGGTAAGAAGGATTTTGGAAGGGTAGATCCCAAGACATATCCTCCTTTTGCTACATGGTTGCAGAAGCGTGCATAGGAAGTGCTCATGCCATTTTCAGTGGAGGCTCCATTGTATCCCAAAGACGTGCCATGTCAGAATACTGTTTCTCTTGAAGAATATAAGAAGTTGGAAGCTCAGTTGCACGAGGTCTGGGTAGAGAATGCTGAAATGATTAATTTGTACCACCTTGCCAATCGTGCTAAGAATGAAGCATAAGAAAAGCTACAGAAGATGCAAGTATCCTTAGAAGCTAAGGAAAAGGAGTTTGCTGGAAGAGAAGCTCATTTTCAGAGATTGGGTCTAATGGAATCAAAAAGAGAAGCAGAGCGTAAGAAGACTTTGAAGACTCTTAAAGAAGCTCTCCAGTCCATTGTTTGGTTGCAGGGCCAAAGGGAACAGGAGCAGAAGAAGTATAAAGAAAAGGAAGAGTTTTTCGAGGTACAAATGGCCTTTAAGAAAGAATAAGTGGAACAAGTTCACAAAATACGAAGGGAAAAGACTCAACAGTTGGCACAAAGCCAGATGGCCTTGGAGGAGGCATTGAAAGAGATTGCAGAGCTTAAACTGAGGGCAGGCGTGAAGAAGAACCGGACAGAGGTGATAGCTGCAGAAGAAGAACCTGGGTCTTTCCTTTAGTCTAGATTTTTAATTCATTGTTGTTCAGACTACCTACAGGCTTGTTGTAGGAGTCTTGCTTTATCTTTTTGTTCATGTATTGACTTGTAACCCTTCGGGGAATTTGTTTGTGCTCTAACTTTGGCTGCCAGTGGGTTATCCATGTTATGCAATGTTAAATTTCCAATTACCATTTCTGAGTACGCAAAGCTTGTTTGTTTGAGACTGCTAAGATCTGAACACTCTTCAAAGGGAGAGTTTGAAAATTAATGCTCAAAGGGACTATCTAGAGCAAATACCAGAATTGGGGCATATAAATGCCTAAACTTGGAAACATGAATAGCTACATTGCATGCATATGACGTGTTTGCTGTTTTGCAGGTAGTTCATCAGTTTTCTAACGTTTATGTCCTTTCAGGCACTATAGCTCTCAGAAAGGTTCGAGAACAGCCAACCGTGCACAGATATCCCACAAGAGTAAACAAAGAGAGAGTGATGGATCAGATGCAGGCAGATCTGGCTGACTTGAGAACGAGAATGGACAACTTCATGACCCTCATGGTTGGGATGGGTCAAACTCAGGAGCGCTTGCGCGAGATGGTGGAAAACAATCAGGCCAGGGACAATGGGGCTGTAGATGGAGGTAATCGCAATGGGGCTGGCGCCCGTCACATTGAAATCCCTGTGGCGCAACCAGGGATTACTATTATCAATGATGGACTGAACAACGTGCAGATGGATGGGCAAGATGAACAATTTACTTTGCTGGATGAGGCAGAAGGCCAAGGGGCTGAAATGAATAGAATGTTTGAAGAGATGGCTGAGCAGATTCGTGCCATTCAATCTCAGAGCTCTCTGGGGTTTTATATCACTGACTTGGGCTTGGTGTCAGGGGTTAGGATTCCCTACAAGTTCAAGGTCCCTACCTTTGATAAGTACAACGGCACGGCTTGCCCAAAGACTCACCTCCAGTCCTTTGTAGGAAGAATTGCTGCCCACACCGATGATGAGAAGTTGTGGATGTATTACTTCCAGGATAGCCTTGTGGGGGCCTCCTTGGAGTGGTATATGAAGCTAAGCAGGGTTAATATTAGAAGCTGGAAGGATTTAGTAGAGGCATTTGTGAAACAATATCAGTACAATTTGGATATGGCTCCGAATCGTACTCAGCTGCAGACCATGTCTCAGAATGCTAAAGAATGGTTTAAGGAGTACGCACAGAGGTGGCGCAACTTGCTGCTAGAGTACAACCCCCCTTGCTGGAAAATGAGATGGCTGATATGTTCATGGGAACACTACAGCGGGTGTTTATCGAGAGACTGGCGTCTTGTTCGGCAACAAAGTTCAATGATATCGTGATAGCTGGAGAGAGGGTTGAAACTCTTTTGAAGATGGGGAAGATTCAAGACCCCCGTGCGGATAGCTCAAGCGGCATAAGAAAAGCTTTTAATGGACCTCCGAGAAGAAGAAAGGGGGAAACTAATGATGTGTACGGCCGAGGACAGGGCCGAGGATACAGAAGATCCTATGAGCAAGTTGCAACTGTCACTATTCCATCAAGTCCTGTGCAACAGACTCAACCACAACAGCAACAACAACAACAGCCACAGCGCAACAATTATCAGCAAAGACCCTATCAACCGAGACAAGCTCGTCCAACTAATAGGGTGCTTGAAGCCATCCCTATGACGTATGCGGCACTGCTGCAAAGGTTGTTGGATTTGAACTTGGGTCAATTGAGGATGTTAGCACCCCCTCCACCTGGAGAGCTTCCAGTGGGGTATGATGCTAACGCGAGATGCGCATTTCATTCGGGAACTCCTGGGCATTCAACTGAGAAGTGCAGGGCACTACAGCATAAAGTTCAGGACTTGATTGATTCAAAGGCGATTAACTTTGCACCACCTCCTAATGTTACATCAAACCCTATTCCAAACCATGGAGGGGCGAGGATAAATGTTGTGGACGGTGGTGATAGTTTAAGCTTGATTTTGAATGTAGGGGAAGTGAAGACTTCATTGCTGGTGGTGAAAGACAGACTGTTGAAAGGACAAGTGTTCCCAGGGTGTGGTTATGATTGTGAAGAGTGTTTAAGTTCAGTTAATGGTTGTGAAGACTTGAAGGTTGGGTTACAACATCTGATTGATGAGGGGTCGCTGCAGTTTGATAGGGTTGATGACAGAAGCAATTGTGTGTCTACCATAACAATTTACTTTGATCCAGCTAAAGTTCCTGCCCGGAGGGAGCCTGTGACTATCTATGCTCAAGAAGTTAGTCCTGTCACTATTACTGTTCCAGGACCAATTCCTTATGCGGATGATAAATCCATCCCGTGGCATTATGGCTCAGATGTGTATGTGGAAGGTCAGAAGGTGGAGAGTAAAGCAGTGACAATTGACCCGACTGTGGTGAATGTCGGAGGAGTCGGTGGTTTTACGAGAAGCGGACGTCTTTTTGCTCCTCAAGTTCTCAGAGGGGATCCTGAAGCTGAAGTTGTTGAAAAGGCTAAAGGTAAGTAGATAGCGACCAAAGAAGTGCCAACTCCTGCTACCGGGAAAGGTACTTTCAAAAAAGAAGTCGAAGAGTTTATGAGAATAATAAAGAAGAGTGACTATAAAGTAGTTGAACAGCTAAATCAGACTCTGTCCAAGATATCAATTATGTCCTTGTTTATGTATTCTCCGGCTCATAGGGAAGCTCTACTGAAAGTCTTGCAGATGACATATGTTCCACAGGAAATAACTGTTAACTAGTTGGAGGCTGTGGTAGGCAGTGTGAATGCTAGCCATGGGTTGGGCTTCACGGATAAAGATCTTACTTCTGAAGGCCGCAATCACAACAAGGCCTTGCACATCACCATGGAGTGTAAAGGTGTTGTCTTGTCACATGTGTTGGTTGATACAGGCTCTTCCCTCAATGTGCTCCCTAAGAAGGCCTTGATGAAGTTGAATGTTGATGGCATTGTCTTGAGACCCAGTGATTTAATCGTGAAAGCCTTTGATGGGTCCCGGAGGTCTGTATTCGGGGAGGTTGAGCTACCTGTGAAGATAGGATCTGAAGTGTTCAAGAGCACGTTCTATGTCATGGATATTCAACCTGCTTACAGTTGCTTGTTAGGACGTCCCTGGATCCATGCTGCAGGCGCAGTGACATCCACGTTGCATCAAAAGCTGAAGTATGTGGTAGATGGTCAGGTGATCACTGTGTGTGGGGAAGAGGATATTTTCGTGAGTCATCTATCAACTTTCAAATACGTGGAAATGGACGGAGAGATTCATGAAACATTGTGTCAAGCTTTTGAAGCGGTCAATGTTAGTATTTTGGCTCCGACAGAGAGGAACAACGAGAAGGAAGGGACCTCCATTTACTCCTACAAATAAGCCAAAGAAGTGGTACAATCTGGAAGCGCCCAGGGCTGGGGCAAGTTTCTAGAGTTGGAAAAGAAAGACGACAAGTTTGGTATTGGTTACCAGCTTGGTGGGTCCAACTGGCCTCAGGGTGATAAGGCCATAACTTTCACAAGCGCCGGAATGCTTGATCGCAACAACATCTGTGCAACAAGTGAAGAAGGGGACAGTGATTGCGATTGGGATAGCTGGATTCACCCATGTGCACCTGGGGAGGAGCTCAGAAACTGGTCTTCCGAGGATTTCGTTCAAGTTACTTGGTAATCAAAGTAATTTACTTGTTTCCTTTTTATCATGCTGCATGTCAATCCTGCACTATGCCCAAGGTGCATGGATCCATTTGTTGGGCCACCATGCTTTTAATGCATTTATATTTTTACCATGAAATAAAGGAAATTTTTTCAAGCAAATTGTATTCACTTTCTTTCGTTTTAAAATTTTTCACAAAAAAATAAAATGGCAATGTTTTCCTTTTCTTTTGTTTGCGTGTTTGCGTCTCTTTTGAAAAGAACAGATTCTGAAATAAGCACATCATCTGTGCAGTGTTGATCATCCGGATTCTAGTGATAACGTTCCTGCTATGACCATGCATGACTTCGACAATCATATCTACGAAGCTAATGAAGGGGTTGAAGAAGACTGTGAACTCCCCGAAGAATTGGTCAGGTTGTTGAAACAAGAGGAAAGGGTCATTCAGCCTCATCAGGAAGAAATAGAGATCATCAACATCGGGACTGAAGATGTAAAGAAAGAGATAAAGATTGGGGCCAGTCTGCAGGCCGAGGTAACGAAGGAGTTTATTGGTATGCTACGTGAGTTTGTGGATATCTTCGCCTGGTCGTATCAAGATATGCCAGGGCTGGATACTGACATTGTTGTGCATAGGCTACCACTAAGAGAAGACTATCCTCCAGTGAAGCAAAAGATGAGAAGAACTCGTCCTGACATGGCGATGAAGATCAAGGAGGAAGTTCAGAAGCAGTGGGATGCTGGATTCCTTGCCATAACTAGTTACCCGCCATGGGTAGCTAATATTGTGCCTGTACCAAAGAAAGACGGAAAAGTTCGGATGTGCGTTGATTATCGGGATCTAAACAGAGAAAGTCCAAAGGATGACTTTCCATTACCTCACATTGATGTGCTGGTAGATAATACCACTCAGTTCTCGGTATTTTCCTTCATGGATGGCTTCTCCGGGTATAATCAGATTAAGATGGCACCGGAAGACATGGAGAAAACAACGTTCATTACCCCGTGGGGTACATTCTGCTACAAGGTGATGCCCTTTGGGTTGAAGAACGTCGGGGCAACGTATCAGCGGGCTATGGTCACATTATTCCACGACATGATACACAAAGAAATTGAATGATATGTGGACGACATGATTGCCAAGTCCCCAGAAGAAGAAGAGCATCTGGTCAATCTCAAAAAGCTGTTTGATAGACTGATAAAGTATAAGCTGGGGTTGAATCCAAACAAGTGTACTTTCAGAGTGCGTTCCGGAAAATTGATGGGTTTTATTGTTAGCCAGAAGGGAATCGAGGTGGATCTTGCAAAAGTAAAAGCAATACAAGATATGCTTGCACCAAAAACAGAAAAAGAAGTGCGCGGGTTTTTAGCGAGATTGAACTACATTTCAGGGTTCATATCTCATCTAACTGCCACGTGCGAGCCAATATTCAAATTGCTGAGAAAAGAACAAACGGTCAGGTGGAATGAGGACTGTCAAAGAGCCTTTGAAAAGATAAAAGAATATTTGCAGACACCTCCGATTCTAATGCCTCCAGTTCCAGGACGGCCACTTATCATGTACTTGACTGTGTTAGAAGGGTCGATGGGGTGTGTTCTAGGCCAACATGACGAGTCTGGTCGAAAAGAGTATGATATTTACTACCTTAGCAAAACGTTTACCGACTGTGAATCCTATTACTCACTGCTCGAGAAAACTTGCTACGCTTTGGTATGGGCGGCTCGCCGACTGAGACAGTATATGTTGACCCATACCACACTGCTAATCTCAAAAATGGATCCTGTCAAGTATATTTTCGAGAAACCAGCATTAACCGGAAGGGTTGCAAGGTGGCAAATGAACTTAACAGAGTATGACATACAATATACTTCTCAGAAAGCCATCAAAGGAAGTGTACTGTCAGATTACCTCAAAGCAAAAGATTGTGAGGAACCACTTCCAGAGGAGGGGCCAGACCCTGAATCCAGATGGAAGTT
The DNA here is from genome assembly GCA_963966055.1 of Lathyrus aphaca. Classification (NCBI taxonomy): domain Eukaryota; kingdom Viridiplantae; phylum Streptophyta; class Magnoliopsida; order Fabales; family Fabaceae; genus Lathyrus; species Lathyrus aphaca. Next base: position 401,190,804 of record OZ014521.1, on the reverse strand, counting down.
GATGTTTGATGGGGCGGTCAATATCAACGGACGTGGAGTTGGTGTTGTTCTTATCACTCCTGAAGGTGTTCACTTTCCCTTCGCTGCCAGAATTACTTTTAGCTGCACCAATAATGAAGCGGAATACGAGGCATGCATAATGGGAATAGAGGAAGCTAATAATCTTCGGATTAAGACCCTCGATATATTCAGAGATTCAGCCCTCGTTATCAATCAGATTACCGGCAAGTGGTATACACATCAAGAACACTTAGTTCCTTATAGGGATTATGCCAGAAGACTGTTGACATTCTTTACGACAGTTAAGCTTCAGTATATACCACGGGATGAGAATCAATTTGCCGATGCACTGGCTACTCTTTCTTCGTCCATCAAAGTATTGTGTTGGAACTACGTGCCCAGGATTGACATTTCCCAGCTTGACGCACCGGCTTATGCTTTTTCTGTAGACGCAGTGTCTGACGAGAAACCTTGGTACTTTGATATCAAGCTCTTCCTGGAAAAACAAGAATACCCATCTGGGGCATCATCCAACGACAGGAAGACCTTAAGACGACTTACTGTTAGTTTCTTCTTGAATACAGATGGGGTTTTGTATAAGAAGAACTTTGACATGGTCTTGCTCAGATGCGTGGATAGACACGAAGCGAGACTGTTAATGCAAGAAGTCCACGAGGGATCTTTCGGTACTCATGCAGGAGGACATGCAATGGCTAAGAAGTTGTTGAGATCGGGGAACTATTGGATAACAATGGATGCAGACTGTTGTTCGTACACCCGTAAGTGCCACAAGTGCCAGATTTATGCAGACAGGGTGCATGTTCCTCCTAGCCCGCTCAACGTCATGTCATCTCCTTGGCCCTTTTCTATGTGGGGCATTGACATGATCGGGAAAATAGAGCCAACTGCTTCAAACAGTCATCCTTTCATTTTGGTCGCGATTGATTACTTTACTAAGTGGGTTGAAGCATCGTCTTATGCCAATGTCACTCGTCAAATGGTAGCCAGATTTTTGAAAAGGGACATTATTTGCAGATACGGAGTGCTCGAGCGAATCATTACTGACAATGGTTCCAATTTGAACAACAAGATGATGGCAAAATTGTGTCGGGACTTCCAGATTCAGCATCACAATTCTTCTCCTTATCGACCAAAGATGAATGGTGTGGTAGAGGCGGCAAATAAGAATATTAAGAAGATTGTGCAAAAGATGGTTGTCAATTACAAGGATTGGCATGAGATGTTACCATTTGCGTTGCATGGGTACCGAACGTCAGTCAGGACGTCAACCGGGGCAACTCCTTTCTCATTGGTATATGGTATGGAGGCAGTCTTGCCTGTCGAGGTGGAAATTCCTTCATTGCGTGTGATGATGGATGTGAAGCTTGATGAGGCTGAGTGGGTACGTGCTCGATACAATTAGTTATGTCTAATTGAGGAAAAGAGATTAGCGGTTATCTGTTGTAAACACCCCAAATTTGCCCTCACCCATTCACACCATGGCTTATGGTCATCTCATATGCATAAACACAATCATATCATCTCACATCTCATTTTTGATTCACTGGATAGTTTCCAAGGCATCTGCACCTAGGGTTTGTGATCTGAGCAACCTCAAAGCTTCTTGAGCCATTCCAAAGGCCACCAATCAACTCAAAGGGGTCCATGTGTGTTCTTATATCATATTTCATCTCCTCAAAGTCAAAATTGCAGAGGAATCACAAGGACTAGGGTTTGAGTGGATGCAGAGCCAGTTTGAACTTCACAGTTGACTGAAAATTAGGGTTTTGGTTTCAGAGGCCATAACTCCAATTTTTTTGGTCATTCTTGTTTCCATTGATCTCTATATGGTATAGGGAGTATGCATATCAATTTTCATGAAGAAATTCCATGGGGAAGTCATCTGATCAAGAGTTGACTTTTCAGACAAGTTAGTGCAAAATCAGGGCATCTGAGGCCCCCAATGACCCAACCAATGGGTGATCTTCATCATTTTGAGTGTATATGATCTTTATTTGATCATGGAAGAAGGTTGAAGTTCATAGAAATCAAGAATTTAGGGTTTTTGCAAATGTTGACTTTTTGGGCATAGTTGACTTTTCAAGAATGCATCATTTTAGGTCAATTTTCAAGCTTTGATTCTTGGTCCAAAAAGGCTTCAAATGGAAAAACTTTGGTCATGAAAGTTGTAGATCTCATCTTTCCCTTTTCAAAAAGTACAAGAACATGATCAAACTCTTCTTGGATCAAAAGTTATGGCAATGCAAAGTTGGCTAAAATCATTAATTTTCAAGGCATGCCTCATTTGGAAATTTTGCAAAAAACCTTGAACCAATGCATCATGTGACCTCTAATTCATTTCAAACCATTACACAAACATTCTCTAAGTCCTAAAAATCAGATTTGAACTAAGAATGCCATGGTTTTATGTTTGGTTAGGCAAAAGAATCACATGTGAACCAAAATGTCACAACTTGCAAAAACTCATGATCATGCTTTACCAACTTGCTGCCTTGAATGCTGGACCAAGCCTAGCCTTTCCCTTCACTTTGCTGCGCCAGAACCAGCCCATGTCCTTGCCTAGCACTTCACCATACCTCTCTTACACATAAAGTGGATTTTGAGCAAAAGTAAACTTACCAATCACTATAGGCCAGGTCACATCATCTGACCTATAGGATTATAATACAATATCCCTTGGCAAGCCAAAGATATGAAGAAGCAAGGCTGAAACCATCCCAGGGACCACATTCACAAAAAGACACCACATTGCAAAAACTTTCGAATCTGCCTCCACAGCCAAGAAACACTCAAACTTTCTTCATCATCCAACTCAACACACTCCATAGGCCTCAAACCACCAAAGCTCAAGCCTGAAACAAGCCTGACCTGAGCTCCACCATTTCTCACCTTCCAAACCAGTTCTCTTCGAATCTCACTATACAGCCATCAAACACTTCATCTCTCTTCACCAACAAGTCAAGCATACCACAAGGAGTCAAAACCACCCTTTACTTTGAACTGAAACAGCCTGTACACAAAGTGCATTTCCTGCTACACCAGAAGTGAATTTCTCAAAGCAACTTGCCTAAGCTCATTCCAGGCTTTCCATTAGCTTCAAGGGGTTCAGAGGAGTTGTTCTGCATCAAAGCAAGGCCAGAAGAGTTCATATTCACAGTTCTTCACCTCAGGTAGTCTCAAACTTCAAACTTTTTAAAGCTTGTTTCTTTTGTTACAAATTGAAAGTGCATGCTCTGAGGATCACTGTGATGTGTTTAGAATCTAAAATGGTGGGAAAATGAGCATTTGGTGAATGTCTGAAAGTTTGGCCCCATTTTTATTTTGTTTCGATTCGGCTTGTTCTTGCTAGTAAAATGATGTTTGATCATGGATTTGGGTTGTAGGAAGTGTGGGAAATGTTTCTGGGCAGTTGATTTGACATGGGGTGGCCTGGATAAGAAACTAGGGTTTTGGTATGGCCGGAGAAGACGACCGGAGCTCATCTCCGGTCGCCTGAGTGTAATTAGGGTTAACCATCATTAATTAACGAACTTTAAATTTGGGCCTTTGATCTTTGTTTCCCGCGCGCTCGTGGACGGTGCAGATGGGTCATTAAACCCTAATTCTGTTTAATTAAGTTAATCACAATTAATTAAATCAGCTTTGAACCATAGCCATTGGATCACGCGCGTTTTGAAATTTTGAACCTGGGCCTTAGATTGAGCTGACCCCCAGTCTTGTTGACTTGCGTGCTGGACCCTTGGATCTCTCTGCCTTCAATCACAGCCACTCATGTTGCATACTTTTCATTTTTATTTAATTTTATTCATTTTTCTTTCAATTAACTTGCATAATTATTTTAAAATAGCAAAAAATTCATAAAAATTATGAAACTTTTTCCTTAAAGTTTTAATAATTTTTATGACCCAAAAATATTTTTATTTTATTTTTTATCATTAAAAAAGTATTTTTAAATATTTAAAAGATTATTTTTAATTGATTAATGAGAATTAATTAATTAAAAATACTTTTAGGTATTTAAAAATTACAAAAAAAATTCATGGAATGTTCTAAGACATTTAGAAACATTGTCCAACCTTCAAACCAAATTTCTTTTTTGATCTTGATGCATTTTAAGAATTTTTCATTGAATTAAATCATTTTTTATGCATTATTTTGATCATGGATTCAAAAATTCATTTCTGCCAATTGGTGAAGGTTGAGACATTGATTCTTCTTGCATTGTCTTTTGTTTTGCATGTAGTTCCTAGGATAAAAAGGCCATGATTTGTTCTTGCATTTTCAAATTGTTTGGCATTTCTTTTGTTAAGAACCCTAAAAAACCCTAATAACTTAGAAATTCATATCTTGAGTTTGGTTGAGAGTTGAGAGCTCCCCTTTGGGCAGTGGTTCATCATAGGCCTAGGGTTTCTTTGGATGCCATTTTCCATTTTTTATCATGAGGTTTGCTTCTGTTTTGGGTTTTTGTTTGATGTTTGATCCATGAACCCTAATTTGGGTTTTCTCTTGCATCCTTCTTGCATTCTCTTGCATAACATGACTTGTCTTTGCATTTTGTACATGTTTATGATTCATTTGACATCTTAAGACATATAGGAAACATGTTTGATCATTGCATTACATACTTGCCATGTCATTTGCCTTGTATGCTTCATAACATTCCATGTTTGTTCATGCTCCTTAACTTGCATCATTTGCATTCATAATCTTGTATGAACATCCCCATGCCTTGCCTCATGTTTGCAGCACCTCATAACATCATAATCATCATCAACATGCTTCTGGTCTTGCTTTGCATCATACCATTTCATCTCATTTAGCATTGCATTGCATTTCTTTCTAACATTTCAGGTGGTAAGTAACTTGGGAAGTGAATTTGCCTTCACTTCTCATAACTTTTCTTTTCATCTCTCTTGCATCCATTGCTGCATTCTTATATGTGTTTGAGTTTGAGCTTGCTCATTCTTCTTCCTCCCACTTTCTTTCTTCAAGTGACTTGACTTCTTGAATGAAGCAAGTCACTTTGCTTCTCTTGATCCTGTTCATCTGCTTCCTGGTGGTTCTTCTGAAGATTGTTCTTGAAAACTTCACAAACCTTAGGATCATCCAAGCATGACAATGATTAGGGTTTTGATTAGTCTCCCCTCATAGTTTTTACCTTTGTGTCTCCTTGAGTCCTCTCTTCTCATCTCATAATCAGGGACTAAACCCTAAAGGCTTTAAGACTTTGTGATTAAGCTTATGCCTGCATCCTTCTCTTAGGATGGAGTGTATAACTTTAATCCTAAGTATTAAACCCTTAAGGTGTTTAAATCTCTTAATCAATCCACTTAATAATCATCAAGACATCACTTGTAACTTGGGCCTTGCATTAGGGTTCTAATTCTTCCTTAATTGGTTAAGAAGGACTAACCCTAGTGTTAATGGACAAGTCCCCCTCAAGTTGTCTTACAAATCATAAAAAACACTTCATCATCATACCATTAATCTAAATAAAATCCACTTAATCAAAGGCTTGTTTTGTCATGGGTTTAATCCCTAATCATGGATTAAGTTGAGGAGCCTTCCTCAGCTTAAACATTCTCATCTATTATCCTTCTCTTAGGATGGTGTAATGAGTCTGTTTAATCCCTGATTATGGCTTAACCTCATTACTCAACACTAAACAAAATCACAAAAACATCTAAATAATCACAAGTAGGTTAATGATCTTAATCCTGCACCAAAGGTGATTAAGTGTGAGAATCTGACTTCACACTTAAGGTACTCTCATTACCCCTAATCAGAGGGAAGATGTGATGAGTTTACTAACCCATTGGTTTAGGCTTAAGCTCATTATCTTATGACAAACTCCAAAAACAATAAAAGACTGAAAACACAAAAACAAACAATAATCGTCTCCTCCGGGATTCTTTTCTCATCTCACTCACTCATAATCGAGAACTTGCTTCTTCCGTCTAATGCAAGACAGTCAGCACCTGAGCCAGACAGGTCATACGCTTGAGCATAGGCAAGTAAGCAGTTCACAAGTCAATTCACCTTTCAGTCTCTTTGGGTCGAACTACGGTGTTCTGACTTCCTCATTGCACGAGAGGATACGTAGGCATAACTTAACGGTTATCGAACAAAAGTCTCTGTATATTCCCCTTCCTTCCAGCATCTTTCTCTTAGCCTCATTATCATGAGCAATTCATTCTCATTCTTACACTGACACATCATTATACACTTCACTTCTCTTACACTAACACCTGTACATCCTTTTCCAGCTATTTTATACACAGATTGCACTGACACTACCCCTTTAAAACACAAATCTTTTAAGCGTGGATCCCGTCGAGTACGGCGGACAATCTGGGTGCTAATACCTTCCCAGGTTGTAACCAACCCCCTTTCTCAGTCTCTCTGGTTCGCAACCGTCTTATCCATATCTTTCTAGGTCTATGCAGCATTACCTTTCCTCCGGGATAAAAATGCCTAGCTGGCGACTCTATTCATTCTCCAGTGAGTTCACGGCTGTGTGTTCTCACTGTTCCCTTCGCCGACCGTTCGCGTCGGTACCTTTATCTGACCTGGTGTCACTTATCGGGAGCGACAGCTTGGCGACTCTGCTGGGGAGTCGCCAAAAATTACAAAAAAAATTCATGGAATGTTCTAAGACATTTAGAAACATTGTCCAACCTTCAAACCAAATTTCTTTTTTGATCTTGATGCATTTTAAGAATTTTTCATTGAATTAAATCATTTTTTATGCATTATTTTGATCATGGATTCAAAAATTCATTTCTGCCAATTGGTGAAGGTTGAGACATTGATTCTTCTTGCATTGTCTTTTGTTTTGCATGTAGTTCCTAGGATAAAAAGGCCATGATTTGTTCTTGCATTTTCAAATTGTTTGGCATTTCTTTTGTTAAGAACCCTAAAAAACCCTAATAACTTAGAAATTCATATCTTGAGTTTGGTTGAGAGTTGAGAGCTCCCCTTTGGGCAGTGGTTCATCATAGGCCTAGGGTTTCTTTGGATGCCATTTTCCATTTTTTATCATGAGGTTTGCTTCTGTTTTGGGTTTTTGTTTGATGTTTGATCCATGAACCCTAATTTGGGTTTTCTCTTGCATCCTTCTTGCATTCTCTTGCATAACATGACTTGTCTTTGCATTTTGTACATGTTTATGATTCATTTGACATCTTAAGACATATAGGAAACATGTTTGATCATTGCATTACATACTTGCCATGTCATTTGCCTTGTATGCTTCATAACATTCCATGTTTGTTCATGCTCCTTAACTTGCATCATTTGCATTCATAATCTTGTATGAACATCCCCATGCCTTGCCTCATGTTTGCAGCACCTCATAACATCATAATCATCATCAACATGCTTCTGGTCTTGCTTTGCATCATACCATTTCATCTCATTTAGCATTGCATTGCATTTCTTTCTAACATTTCAGGTGGTAAGTAACTTGGGAAGTGAATTTGCCTTCACTTCTCATAACTTTTCTTTTCATCTCTCTTGCATCCATTGCTGCATTCTTATATGTGTTTGAGTTTGAGCTTGCTCATTCTTCTTCCTCCCACTTTCTTTCTTCAAGTGACTTGACTTCTTGAATGAAGCAAGTCACTTTGCTTCTCTTGATCCTGTTCATCTGCTTCCTGGTGGTTCTTCTGAAGATTGTTCTTGAAAACCTCACAAACCTTAGGATCATCCAAGCATGACAATGATTAGGGTTTTGATTAGTCTCCCCTCATAGTTTTTACCTTTGTGTCTCCTTGAGTCCTCTCTTCTCATCTCATAATCAGGGACTAAACCCTAAAGGCTTTAAGACTTTGTGATTAAGCTTATGCCTGCATCCTTCTCTTAGGATGGAGTGTATAACTTTAATCCTAAGTATTAAACCCTTAAGGTGTTTAAATCTCTTAATCAATCCACTTAATAATCATCAAGACATCACTTGTAACTTGGGCCTTGCATTAGGGTTCTAATTCTTCCTTAATTGGTTAAGAAGGACTAACCCTAGTGTTAATGGACAAGTCCCCCTCAAGTTGTCTTACAAATCATAAAAAACACTTCATCATCATACCATTAATCTAAATAAAATCCACTTAATCAAAGGCTTGTTTTGTCATGGGTTTAATCCCTAATCATGGATTAAGTTGAGGAGCCTTCCTCAGCTTAAACATTCTCATCTATTATCCTTCTCTTAGGATGGTGTAATGAGTCTGTTTAATCCCTGATTATGGCTTAACCTCATTACTCAACACTAAACAAAATCACAAAAACATCTAAATAATCACAAGTAGGTTAATGATCTTAATCCTGCACCAAAGGTGATTAAGTGTGAGAATCTGACTTCACACTTAAGGTACTCTCATTACCCCTAATCAGAGGGAAGATGTGATGAGTTTACTAACCCATTGGTTTAGGCTTAAGCTCATTATCTTATGACAAACTCCAAAAACAATAAAAGACTGAAAACACAAAAACAAACAATAATCGTCTCCTCCGGGATTCTTTTCTCATCTCACTCACTCATAATCGAGAACTTGCTTCTTCCGTCTAATGCAAGACAGTCAGCACCTGAGCCAGACAGGTCATACGCTTGAGCATAGGCAAGTAAGCAGTTCACAAGTCAATTCACCTTTCAGTCTCTTTGGGTCGAACTACGGTGTTCTGACTTCCTCATTGCACGAGAGGATACGTAGGCATAACTTAACGGTTATCGAACAAAAGTCTCTGTATATTCCCCTTCCTTCCAGCATCTTTCTCTTAGCCTCATTATCATGAGCAATTCATTCTCATTCTTACACTGACACATCATTATACACTTCACTTCTCTTACACTAACACCTGTACATCCTTTTCCAGCTATTTTATACACAGATTGCACTGACACTACCCCTTTAAAACACAAATCTTTTAAGCGTGGATCCCGTCGAGTACGGCGGACAATCTGGGTGCTAATACCTTCCCAGGTTGTAACCAACCCCCTTTCTCAGTCTCTCTGGTTCGCAACCGTCTTATCCATATCTTTCTAGGTCTATGCAGCATTACCTTTCCTCCGGGATAAAAATGCCTAGCTGGCGACTCTATTCATTCTCCAGTGAGTTCACGGCTGTGTGTTCTCACTGTTCCCTTCGCCGACCGTTTGCGTCGGTACCTTTATCTGACCTGGTGTCACTTATCGGGAGCGACAGCTTGGCGACTCTGCTGGGGACCCTTATACTGCAACCAGGGCTTCTGGTTCTTTTTGTGGGTTCCTCCTAGCGCTTGTTTGATTTGTGTTTACTGGGGTGTTATGTGCTTGTTTGTGCTTGTATTTATTTTTGTTTATTGCTTTATGTACATTTACTTTACTGCTTTCTTTGCTGCATTTATATATCATATTGTCATTGTTGCTGGCTGGATCTGTTGTTTGCCTTGGTGGGAGGGTGATTCATTGAGAGTTAAGGTCCTACACCTGGGACCTGAGTGACACCTAGGCTAGAGTGAATCATATTCTTTCCCATTCCATTTCGGTCTGGTGCGGGAATATGAAACACGGTTCAGATATGGGTTTCTTCTTGAGAACTCTGTGTTGCGGATTTCCTGCAATGCTAGGGCTATCTGGGAAGCCTGCTAAGTCTGGATGACCTTTTAGTATTGACCTTCAGAAACTGAGGTGAATTAGAGGAGGAACTTTTATGGTTATTGTAAACACTGTACCTCCGGGTTAGAAGTGTTTACACTTCTCATAACTGATCCAAGTCTGAGGATCCTTGTTCTAGATCACCACCTGTGAGGGGGTTGGGCTGTTTGCAGGTTTGCAGGTACCTTGACCTCAGAATACCCTGTTACTTTGACTTTGTTAAGAATACTCCATGTTGGACAGTTCTTGTGATTCTAAAACCTGGACATGTGGCTCTTTATTTGAGTCCCCCTACTTTGGTTACTGGATTTTTTAGACCTCCATCTGGAATTCTTGAACACACATGGACTTATATCAGGGCATTTTGATCAGATCCAGCTCAGTCACAAACCCTTGCATATCATCTGCATACATACTCATTGCATCATATTAACATTTGCTTATTTGTGTTTCAGGGTATCCATATTCATCTGGTTTTGGTTTTGACCCCATCTGCAGTTTTGACCTGTCTCCACCAGCACTTGCTTCAGCTTGTCAGCCATATACTTCAGTTACTTGCACTAGCCAGCCAGTGGCCCACTCCTCAGCATCTTCATCAGCACTCTACTCAGTCTTCAGCATCATGGCTCCAAAGAAAAGCAACATCACATATCATTTCTTCCAACCAGACTTGTCAGACATCAGGAGGATCCAAACCCTGATCACTCCAGATCACATACCTTTGTTCAGGGAGAGTTTTGGAGATATACTGGACATGGTTATGGATCTGGACCCTTCACAGAGGAGTTTGATCCACACCTGTATTCAGTTTTATGACCCCCCATTGAGATGTTTCACCTTTCAAGACTTTCAGTTGGGGCCTCTACTAGAAGAATACTCATCATTGACTGGTCTGCCCATCAAAAGAGAAATCCCATTCAACCCTGAAATGGTCTTTCCCAGCAATGGAGAGATAGCAAAAGCTTTGTATCTGGAGCCTGTTTTGATTGAACAGCATATGACCTCTAAAGCTGGAATCCCTGGTTTACATCTGGACTTCCTGATTTCTCAAGCTAGTTTGAAGGCCTCCTTGGGGGAGTGGAAAGCTGTTTGTGCTCTGTTGGCCTTAAGTGTATATGGAATTGTGTTGTTTGCAGATGAGCCTCGATTCATTAGCAAGAATGCAATCCACCTGTTCATCCTGAAGAACCCTGTGCCAACTTTACTGGGTGATCTCTATTACTCAGTACATCAGAGAAATGAGAAGCAGAGGGGAAGATTAGTGAGGATTTGTGCTCCATTATTCCATGCTTGGCTTCTCAGGCATCTACCCAGGACAGATGCATTCCTAAATCCTCATCAGCAAAGCAACTGGGCTAAGAGACTCACTGTCCTAACTTCAGCAGACATCAGATGGTGTACTCAAAGCACCAAGGGCAGAGATATGATCACTAGCTGTGGGCACTTTCCCAATGTGCCTTTGATAGGGGTTAAGGGAAGTATCAATTACAACCCTCTGCTGTTCAGAAGGCAATTAGGCTATGCACTGGTTCATACTCCTAGGGAACAAGACTTGGTTGAGACCCTCTACTGTGAGAACAAGGTTAGTCTGGCAACTGTTAGGCAGGCTGCCTGGGCCTGGGATCATGTTCAAACCAAGGGAATCACCATTTTGGGGAAGTGCAATAATGTGGCATCAGTCCAATATTATGAGTGGTCCCATGCTAGGGCCCAATTCTCTGGAATGCCCTTTACCATAGAAGACATGCCTGAGTCATCTTCAGCACCACCCCCCTGCCACTATCAGTTTGGAAGTGTTTGAAAGCTTGAAGGAAAGAAATGAGAAGTTAACTCAAGCCTTGCAGAAGACCCTCCGGGAGAGGAGTGAAGGTGTGAGGGAGATTGAGAGATTAGAGAAATTGAGAGTGGAACACTTGACTAAAATTGAGAAGTCTGGAGATTATATCAACAAATCCAAAGCTGGTGAACAGATTCTGAAGAATGCTTGTAAAGAAGCCCAGTTCCAAAGAGCAAGAACAGACTTGTATTTGAAAGAAAGTCAGGCCAGGTGGGTCCGGATCACTGAGGCCCGTACTCTAGAAGACAAGAGAGTTCAGGACAAGATGGAGCAGATGGAAAAGGCCCTGGCAGCAGCCCAGGAGGAAATATCAGAGCTGAAAATCAAAGCAGGAGTGAAGAGGTCTAAGGACCAAAGTCAGAACAAGAAATTGACTGCAGCTGTTGCAACAAGGAACCTTCTCATCAGGAATCTTACGGAGCGTCCGGCTGATCCTGTGACCGAAGCACTTCTCAAGGAAGTTCGTGAGGATGAGTTTGGCCTCGGAGTTTGATCATTTGTTTGTTGTTGCTTTCTTTCCATGTACTTTTATTTTTGTACTGTATTTTGACCCCTTAGCGGGCTTGTGTTGTAAAATGAACAAGATGTATTATTTCACCTTCTGTAATATATTTGTGTTAGTTTCCACCTGGGTTTATTTCGAAAGCAACTTCAACAGCAGCATCTTCAAGGGTCTGGAAGGGTCAAAACTGAAGGCCAAACCGGATACCTTGAGAACAAATAAGCATAACTGCATTGCATGCTAACCCTTTTGTTTGTTTTGTAGGTTTTTGTTTTGTTGTTGCTAACCTCTGTTGTGATCTCAGGAATTATTGCTCGCCGCCGGGTATTTCCTCTCAACAGGCCACACAGGTACCCAACTAGAAACAACCTTCCGGGAATTCAGATGGATCAGATGCAGCAGGACCTTACGGAGGTCAGAAACCAGATGGCCAACGAAAGGTTGGAGATGAGAACCCAGATAACACAGTTCATGGAAGTGATGAACAACTTAGCTCAAAGCCAGGAGAGGCTCAGAACTTTGGTAGAAGGGAGGAATCAAGAGGAACCCCATGTGGGGACTGCAGGCACAAGTAACAATGAACGGGTGCAACCACATGTCAATCCCCCAGTTTTTGGACCCCATCTTCATCCAGAGGCCAACATCCCAGTCAACATTCAAGGGACAGCCACAGCAGCCAGAGTACTTCAAGAAGATCCTCATGAGGACCAGTATACAGTAATGGGTGCCGGAGAGGAAACTTATGATAGACGATTGGAATAAATAGCTGAGAAGTTGAGGTCCTTAGAATCTCAAAATTCTTTGGGTTTCGACGTCATGGACATGGGTTTGGTAGAAGGGGTCAGGATCCCCCATAAGTTCAAGCCTCCTTGTTTCGAAAAGTATAATGGGACTTCATGCCCCCGGACTCATCTACAATCATTTCTGGGAAGGCTGAAGGCCTATACAATGGATGAGAAACTTTGGATGTTCTACTTCGAAGACAGTTTGACTGGAGCATCAAAGGAGTGGTATTCCCATTTGACAAGGGCAACTGTGAGATGCTGGAAGGACCTGGCAGAGGCCTTCATCAGACAGTATCAGTATAATCTAGATATGGCACCCAACAGGACCCTCCTAATGGGAATGTCACAGTCGTCCAGGGAGAGCTTCAGAGAATATGCTCAGAGATGGAGGCAATTGGCTGCTGCCGTTAAACCACCAATGTCTGAGAGAGAAATGGCAGACATGTTTATGAACACTCTCCAGGGAACGTATATTGACAGGTTAGCTGCTTTCTCTTCCACTAGCTTTGCGGATGTTGTTATAGCTGGGGAGAGAATTGAAAGCCTGTTAAAGATGGGAAAGATCTCAGACAACGGTGCAAGCTCGTCCAGTAGTACAAGAAAGCCTTTTGCAGGCCCGAGAAGAACTGGCGAGACCAATGCCATTCACACCAACAGGGGTAGGCCCCAATATGTTCAAAGGTCAATAGCAGCAGTCACTATCCCTGCTCCAGCTCATCCTCAGCCAATCTATCAACCTCCTCAACAAAACTTCCAACAACAACCTCAATATCATCAGAATCAGTACCCTACAAGAAACTTCAACAGTAACAACAACAACAACAATCAACAGAGGCCATTCCAACAGAGGCCCTCTCAAGCCAACAGAGTGATCGACCCGATCCCAATGCCGTATGCTGCCTTGCTGCCACAACTTCTGAAACTCAACCTAGTTGAGCTAAGAACGTTGGCACCTCCGGATCCCAACAGTCTACCAAGGAATTATGACTCCAATGCTAGGTGTGCTTTTCATTCCAACGCACCTGGTCACAGTACAGAAAAATGCAGGGCTCTGCATATGAAGGTACAAGACTTGGTAGATTCCAAGGCTCTGAATTTTGCACCTCCTCCCAATGTCAATAAAAACCCTATGCCAAACCATGGTGGTCCCCGAATTAACGCTATTGAAGAAGACCAACCGTCTTATTTGATAACTAGTGTGGATCAGATCAGGACACCATTGGTGGAAATCAAAGCTCAACTCCGTGAAAACCAGATATTTCCGGGGTGTGAACTAGGGTGCCCCTACTGAAATATTTCTTGGAATGGGTGTGAAGACCTGAGGAATGGCATCAACAGCCTTATTCAGAGTGGCCTACTCCAGATCACTACATCGTTTCCGGCAAATCCGACAACTTCATCAACAACGGTTTCAGAACCTCCTACAAATGCAACAACTATTGTTCCCGACAATTCATCAGCAACATCAACAAGTACTTCACCTGTCCTTCCAAATGATCAGTTTTCAACAGTTTCTCCTGCTACAACTTCAGCTTCATTCCATTTCGAATCTCCATCAACAACAACATCAGTCCTTCCAACAACACCTCCTACAACACCAGCAATCAATCATGAAGATGTCTCCACTGTTACCATATTCTACGATCCTGAAAACAATTCTGCTTATCATTCAGAAGGTGCTGCTCCCACCAGAGCACCAGTTACAATCTTTTATGATCCACAAACAATTACAGTCCCTTCAGCAACAGCAATCAGTCCAGTCACTGTCACGGTGCCTGGACCAGTACCATATGAAAGCAATAGGGCCATCCCTTGGCACTATGGCTCTGACGTATACTGCGAAGGAAAAAGAATCACTCTTGAAACATCAACACCTGCACCACAAGTAGATAATGTGGGGGGAGGCGGAGGCTTCACTCGAAGCGGACGTCTCTTTGCTTCACAAGTTCAAAAACCTACTGCCGAAGCAGAAGCTGCTGCCAAGGCAAAAGGAAAAGGCCCGGTGCATGAAGATCCAGCTGCCAAAGAAGCCCTGAAGACTCCATTTGATCAGGAAGTTGATGAGTTTATGCGGATCATCAAAAAGAGTGATTACAAAATTGTGGATCAACTTCACCAGACGCCATCCAAAATCTCCATCCTCTCACTGCTTATGTGCTCCGAAGCCCATCGGAATGCACTACTTAAAGTCCTGCACGCAGCTTACGTGCCTGAGGAGATTACTGTCAACCAGTTGGAAACCGTGGTTGGAAATGTTACTGCTAGCAATGGGCTAGGGTTTACCAATTCTGACTTGACAGCGGATGGCCGTAACCACAACAAAGCCTTGCACATAACCCTGGAATGCAAAGGAGCTGTCCTTTCTCATGTGCTGGTGGACACAGGTTCTTCCCTGAATGTCTTACCAAAGAAGGCTCTGGTGAAGTTAGAATATGATGGATTGGCATTGAGACCCAGCAACCTGGTGGTGCGAGCCTTTGATGGTTCGAAGAGATCGGTTCTGGGAGAGATTGAGCTGCCCGTGACAATTGGCCCACAGACTTTTAAAACTATCTTTTATGTGATGGACATTCAGCCCGCCTACAGCTGTTTGTTGGGTAGACCCTGGATTCACGCCGCCGGCGCAATAACGTCTACCCTTCACCAAAAGTTAAAATTTGAGTGGGAAGGCCAAGTTGTCACAATCTGTGGGGAGGAGGACATTTTTGTCAGCCACCTGGCAACCTATAAGTACATTGAAATGGATGGAGAGATCCATGAAACAATGAGCCAGGGGTTTGAAGCTTTGAATGTGAATGAAGCATCTGCTGTATCTGGTACTCCAATGTCGTCTTACCAACAAGCCCGGAAGGTTGTTGAGGAAGGAGCTGCCCTAGGCTGGGGCAAGGTATTAGCTGTGGAGGAGAAGAAGGACAAATTTGGGTTGGGTTACAGACCAACTCAACATCAAGCAAAGACTGCTGCAGAGCCTGGTTTTGTCAGTGGGGGAATGCTTACCCCTGATGCTATCAACTGTCTGGAAGACGAGCTGGAAGAGGAGCGCAATCTGGAGAATTGGATTCGTCCGAAGATCCCGGGGAGCAGTGTCTCGAACTGGTCTTCCCAGGAAATTATAAGAGTTACTCATGCAGAGTAATTATTATTTCCTGTATTTTTTTTTATAGCATGCATCCAAGTCTCGCATCTTGCCCAAGATGACAAGACTCATTTTGTAATCAGGGCCATCTGTACTTTTGTGCAAACAAGATTAAATTAATGAAATATCAGACATCTTTTTGCAAACAAGTCTTTTTCTTTTCTGCTCACTGTTTTTCCATTTTTCTTTTTGTACAAAAAAATAAATGGCGGTGTTTTCAAAATGATAACTTCATTTCACTTTTTCTAAAGCAAGATTAAAATCAATCACTAAAATGAACAACTTAACCCTTGCAGAGAGTGCCTTCCTGACAGCACCGACAACAGCACGGCTATGACATCGTATGACTTTGACAACCCAATCAATCAAGCTGATGAAGGGGTTGATGAAGAATATGAGCTTCCTGAAGAGCTAGCCAGGTTGTTAGGACAGGAGGAAAAGGTTATTACTCCTCACCAGGAGGAGATTGAAGTGATTAATCTTGGTACAGATGAAGACGTGAAAGAAGTTAAAATCGGGGCCTGCCTGCAAGACTCAGTGAAGAGACAACTGATAGATCTGCTTCAAGAGTATGTTGATGTGTTTGCTTGGTCGTACCAAGATATGCCAGGGTTGGACACCGACATTGTTGTGCACAAGCTGCCTCTGAGGGAAGAATGCCCGCCAGTTAAACAGAAGTTGCGCCGAACTCGCCCAGACATGGCTATGAAAATCAAGGAAGAGGTACAAAAGCAATGGGACGCCGGGTTCCTTGCTGTGACTAGCTATCCGCCGTGGGTTGCTAACATAGTACCTGTGCCTAAGAAAGACGGAAAAGTAAGGATGTGTGTTGACTACCGAGATCTGAACAGAGCCAGCCCGAAAGATGACTTCCCATTACCTCACATTGACGTATTGGTGGATAATACGGCTCAGTTCTCGGTATTCTCCTTCATGGATGGATTTTCAGGATATAACCAGATCAAGATGTCACCTGAAGACATGGAGAAGACAACATTCATTACACCTTGGGGCACGTTCTGTTACAAAGTGATGCCATTCGGACTGAAGAATGCTGGTGCCACATATCAACGGGCTATGGTGACATTGTTCCACGATATGATCCACAAGGAAATAGAATGTTATGTGGATGATATGATCGCCAAGTCCCTTACAGAGGAAGATCACCTGGTGAATCTGCTCAAGTTATTCAAGCGTCTGAGGAAGTACCAATTGAAGCTGAACCCCAACAAGTGCACATTCGGGGTGCGATCCGGTAAGCTGCTGGGCTTTATTGTAAGTGAGAAAGGGATTGAAGTTGACCCTGATAAAGTCAAAGCTATTCAAGAAATGCCTGCGCCGAAAACTGTGAAAGAAGTTCGAGGGTTCTTAGGTCGATTGAACTACATTTCACGGTTCATATCCCACCTTACAGCAACCTGTGAACCCTTGTTCAAGTTGCTAAGAAAAGAACAATCGGTCAGGTGGAACGAAGATTGCCAGAAGGCTTTTGACAAGATCAAGGAGTATTTACAAGAACCTCCAATCCTTATGCCGCCAGTTGAAGGAAGACCTCTGATTATGTACTTGACAGTGCTAGAAGAATCAATGGGGTGTGTGCTGGGCCAGCATGACGAGTCTGGTCGAAAAGAGTATGCAATATACTACCTAAGCAAAAAGTTTACCGACTGTGAACATCGTTATTCACTGCTCGAGAAAACTTGTTGTGCTTTAGCGTGGGCTGCTCGCCGACTGAGACAGTATATGCTGACCCACACTACCTTGTTAATCTCAAAAATGGATCCAGTTAAGTACATTTTCGAGAAGCCAGCTCTTACCGGATGGGTTGCAAGATGGCAGATGATTCTCACAGAATACGACATACAGTACACATCTCAGAAAGCCATCAAAGGCAGTGTACTATCTGAATATCTTGCTGAGCAACCCATTGATGACTACCAGCCTATGAGGTTTGATTTCCCTGATGAAGACATCATGTTCATTAAAGCAAAAGATCATGAGGAGCCTATTCATACTGAAGGGCCTGACCCGGAGGAAGAATGGACTATGATGTTTGATGGGGCTGTTAACATGAATGGCCGTGGTGTTGGTGCAGTACTCATTACACCTAAAGGAGTTCACATGCCTTTCTCGGCAAAACTCACTTTCAACTGCACTAACAACGAAGTTGAATACGAAGCTTGCATTATGGGTCTGGAGGAAGCCATTGACCTCAGGATCAAGACTTTAACTGTATTCGGAGATTCAGCTTTGGTAGTCAATCAAACCAACGGAAAATGGTACACCCACCAGGATCATCTGATACCTTACAGGGATTATACAAGGAGGTTATTGACCTTCTTCACAACAGTCAAGCTTGAATATATCCCTCGGGACGAGAATCAGTTTGCAGATGCTCT
The DNA here is from genome assembly GCA_963966055.1 of Lathyrus aphaca. Lineage (NCBI taxonomy): Eukaryota > Viridiplantae > Streptophyta > Magnoliopsida > Fabales > Fabaceae > Lathyrus > Lathyrus aphaca. The sequence continues at coordinate 401,172,496 of OZ014521.1, read as the reverse complement.
TGCTACCATTTCATCCATGATCAAAGTTCAAACGGCTAACTTTGTACCCCAGATTTCAGTGTCTAGACTTGATAGACCAGCATATGTATTTGCAACAGACGTTGTCAAAGATAATAAGCCTTGGTTCCAAGACATTAAGTGTTTCTTGGAGGATCAAACATACCCACCTGGGGCATCTTCCAATGATAAGAAGACTTTGAGAAGGCTTGCTGGTAGTTTCTTTCTGAACACTGATGGGTCTTTATACAAGAGGAACTTTGACATGGTACTCCTCAGATGTGTTGACGAAACAGAAGCAGATTTGCTGATGCATGAAGTGCATGAAGGCTCTTTTGGTACCCATGCTGGAGGGCATGCCATGGCTAAGAAGTTGTTAAGATCAGGCTATTACTGGATCACGATGGATGCAGACTGTTGTGCTTACGCCAGAAAATGCCATAAATGCCAGATCTACGCAGATAAGGTGCATGTGCCTCCCAATCCTTTGAACATCATGTCTTCACCCTGGCCCTTTGCCATGTGGGGCATTGATATGATTGGCAAGATTGAGCCAACTGCTTCGAACGGCCACCGATTCATCCTGGTCGCCATTGACTATTTTACCAAGTGGGTTGAAGCAGCCTCATATGCAAACGTCACAAGGCAAGTGGTAGCCAGATTTCTGAAAAGAGATATCATCTGTCGATACGGAGTTCCCGAGCGAATCATTACTGATAATGGTTCCAACTTGAACAACAAAATGATGGCAGAACTGTGCCGGGACTTCAAGATCCAACATCACAATTCTTCTCCTTACAGGCCAAAGATGAACGGCGCTGTTGAGGCGGCAAATAAGAATATCAAGAAGATTGTGCAGAAGATGGTAGTCACCTACAAAGACTGGCATGAAATGCTACCGTTTGCCTTGCATGGGTACCGCACATCAATCAGAACATCCACTGGGGCAACACCGTATCAACTTGTGTATGGTATGGAAGCAGTCCTACCTGTTGAAGTTGAATTACCCTCTCTACGGGTATTGATGGATGTTAAACTGAGTGAAGCAGAATGGGTTCGGTCCCGATTCGAACAACTGAGTCTGATCGAAGAGAAAAGGTTGGCCGCAATCTGTCATGGGCAGTTATATCAGAAGAGAATGAAGAAGGCCTTCGATCAGAAAGTCAGACACCGAGAGTACCAAGTAGGAGATCTTGTGCTGAAAAGAATCCTCCCTCCTCATACAGACTACAGGGGCAAATGGACTCCAAATTATGAAGGACCATTCGTGGTAAAGAAAGTTTTCTCTAGTGGAGCACTGATGCTCAGCACCATGGATGGTGAAGATTTCCCGTCCCCTGTGAATTCAGATGCAGTTAAAAAATACTTCGCATAAAATGACCCGCTGGACATAAAAACAGAATGTAAATCCAGGCAAAAATAGGGCATCCCGGCGAGTCAAAAACAGAATAAAAGACTCGGGCAAAAATAAGGGAAATAAATGAAAAACGTACACCCGCTGAGTTGAAAAGCCGCATTGGACAGCTCAGGCAAAAATGGGTATCCCGATGGATTGAAAACCCGAAAGGGCGATCCGTGCAAAATAAGGGAATAAGCGAACAACTGCACTCTGAATTCGTCTGTATCACTTACAACTTGGTAAGCTACAAAGGATCAAGCTTCAATCAGAATCAACTCTCTCCAGAAAGCAAGACGAGAAGAACGTCATTGTCATACGAGTCATAGCAGGAGAGGAAGCTCCTCAAGGCGTCGTCAACATCGCCATCATTTTGTTTCTCAATTTGTAACAATCTCTTCATTTCAGGAGACATGTTTCCTTGACTGTATCTTGCCAATTCAGGGCACATGAATTAATAAAATCAGATTTTCGGTCATGTGTCGTTTTTACATTTATGTTTTGCAAAGAGTTGTCTGATATCTCTAAAAATACAATTGCATAAGTACAGATGCCTTTCTCTAAAAATAAAAAGAAAAAAACACATGCTTACAGGGAATGTGATTATTCTCGAAAGTACTTGACTCCTATGACGGAATCCAGTGAGGGATACCTCGGGACCTTTTGTACGTTTCCTTACCTTTGCAGGATTGCAGGTATCCAGAACGCAACCTGGGGCATGCAGGTTATGTCTCAGCAAGTGGGCGAATCATTATCAACTCGGTCTATCTTCCACATGGCACTAGAAGATGCCCATTTCCCCAGCGGAGCTGCCAAATCAACATACACTCAATCTCAGCATCCGAAATGCTCTATCCCCAGCTGAGTTGCTCCCCATTGCTTCCCCCAGCAAAGTTGCCAAATCAACTAACAGGTTTAACACTCAGGATGTTTTCTCGCCAGCCGAGTTACCTCTCATTACTCTCCCCAGCTGAGTTATCAACAGCATTCCCCAGCTGTAGCGCCAACCATCCTTCCTCAGCAGAATGCAGAAATCAGGGAATCATCTCCCCACAGAATCCCCAGCCTCTATTCAGAAGAGCAACGCACGAAGAAGTCACAACAGAGTACGGAAAGCTTCTACAAACCCCAGCTGGGTTTCTCATTTATAAGGATATGTCAATCAGTGACCTATATCCCCAAACAGATACATCATTAGATCTACCAATGATCTCATCCCCAGCTGGGATGTTCACTTCAAGCAGATCATCCAGAGATCTTCGCGGCAATAGGATCTGAATTCCGGATCGGTGCCTCTTTGCATAATCATAGCATTCACATCATATTATACCCTCAGAGCGTAGCATTCCGTCTAATACGGAGCATTACGGCAAAAATCAAATGCATAGCATAATCATAAGTCATGTTGTGAATTGAACACTTGTGAATAATAAACCGTTCATCATCATTATACAAACATCCCCACCAGAGTCCCAGCAAAAGCAGCTCCCCTTTCAAATCACAAACACCAGTATATACACCTTTTGGCACCCGTCCGTGTCATCATTCCCCAGTAGAGTCGCCTGAACATCTTTACAAACAAGATCACCCGTACTACAGATACTTCCTGACACCCGTCCGTGTCAAATCACCAGCAAAAAGCCGAAGACGTCCTCTTTGCACTCACATATACTTGTATATACACTTTCTTGACACCCGTCCGTGTCATATCCCCAGCGCAGTCGCTTACACCTTCATCACTCATATACTTGTTAATATTATACTTTTCTTTTTGACACTCGTCCGTGTCACTCTCCCCAGCAGTTAAAACACTCGGTACAATACTCACTACTCATTGGTACACTTATACAGATACTCGTCCGTATCTTGTATACATCATCACTCATATCCCCACAGATTCGACAGTAGTCCTTGTTCTTTGTTAAACAGTTGATACTCGTCCGTACCATCATCTCGGAACATTGCGTCTAGTGTTTGTTTCTACATGATACTCGTCCGTATCATAGTCTTAAGGATGCTCGTCCGCATCTTTAATCCATACACTGTGTCAAACACTTATGGCTTCTTGAATATAGATACTCGTCTGTATCTACTATTCCCCAGAAGAGTCCCTTCGGATGCAACACTCGTCCGTGTTCTTTGTTAACCAGTTGATACTCGTCCGTATCATCATCTCTGAACATGTGTCAGTTTGTTTCTACATGATACTCGTCCGTATCATAGTCTTAAGGATGCTCGTCCGCATCTTTAATCTATACACAATACCAAACACTTATACCTTTTGTTTCTTGGATGTAAACGCTCGTCCGTGTTTACTCTCTCCCCAGTAGATCACCAACAAAGTTTCTTTTATCTAGCACTCGTCCTGTGTTATGATACCTTTGAGAGCAGCCGTACCCTGCTGAGTGGTCGTCCTCCACTTCTTGATGGTCGTCCTCCATCATGCTCATCCGATGGCCGTCCCCATCGTTGATTTTAGCAGCCGTCCCCTGCTAGGTGGTCGTCCTCCACCTTTTGATGATCGTCCTTCATCACTTTATCCAATGGCCGTCCCCATTGTTGACTTTGGTTATCTAACACTCGTCCTGTGTTATGACAAACCTCGAGAGCAGCCGTCCCCTGCTGAGTGGTCGTCCTCCACTTCTTGATGGTCGTCCTCCATCATGCTCGTCCGATGGCCGTCCCCATCGTTGATATTTTCGGCAGCCGTACCCTGCCAGGTGGTCGTCCTCCACCTTTGATGGCCGTCCCCATCATTTTTCTTTTATCCCCAACAGAGCAGCCGTCCCCTGCTAGGTGATCGTCCTTCACCTTTGATGGCCGTACCCCATCATCTGTTTATTTCATTTATTCTTTAACCCGATGGCCGTCCCCGTCGTGGTCCCTTTTCCTTTTAACCCGATGGCCGTCCCCGTCGTTGGTTACTTTACCTTTATGAACTTGATGGCCGTCCCCGTCATGTTTCATTAATCCCCAGAGAACTTTGCAGCTTTATCTTGATGGCCGTCCCCATCATAATATCCTATTTTCCCCAGCTAGTCGGCCGTCCCCGTCTTAGCTTTACTTGTTTTTCCCCAGCTAGTCGGCCGTCCCCGTCTTAGCTTTACTTTTTATCCCCAGCATGTCGGCCGTCCCCGTCATCGCTTTATTTCCTGCACTTTACCAGCATGTCGGCCGTCCCCGTCATCGCTTTGCTTCACATACCACTTTACCCAGCAGTCGTCCTCTGCTCGACGGTCGTCCTCCGTCGCCCACTTTACAATATACTTTATTTTGCTTTTACAATCTATATCCCTTTTCTTCTTCATTCTGTGAGTGCAAATTTTGGACTGTCTTTGGTATTCAACCACAAGTTATCTTGTTTGGCCTGTTAAGCCGTCGCTTACATCCTGCACAGCTAACTCATGCTTGAATAGGGGCAGCTGTAAACACCCCAAATTTGCCCTCACCCATTCACACCATGGCTTATGGTCATCTCATATGCATAAACACAATCATATCATCTCACATCTCATTTTTGATTCACTGGATAGTTTCCAAGGCATCTGCACCTAGGGTTTGTGATCTGAGCAACCTCAAAGCTTCTTGAGCCATTCCAAAGGCCACCAATCAACTCAAAGGGGTCCATGTGTGTTCTTATATCATATTTCATCTCCTCAAAGTCAAAATTGCAGAGGAATCACAAGGACTAGGGTTTGAGTGGATGCAGAGCCAGTTTGAACTTCACAGTTGACTGAAAATTAGGGTTTTGGTTTCAGAGGCCATAACTCCAATTTTTTTGGTCATTCTTGTTTCCATTGATCTCTATATGGTATAGGGAGTATGCATATCAATTTTCATGAAGAAATTCCATGGGGAAGTCATCTGATCAAGAGTTGACTTTTCAGACAAGTTAGTGCAAAATCAGGGCATCTGAGGCCCCCAATGACCCAACCAATGGGTGATCTTCATCATTTTGAGTGTATATGATCTTTATTTGATCATGGAAGAAGGTTGAAGTTCATAGAAATCAAGAATTTAGGGTTTTTGCAAATGTTGACTTTTTGGGCATAGTTGACTTTTCAAGAATGCATCATTTTAGGTCAATTTTCAAGCTTTGATTCTTGGTCCAAAAAGGCTTCAAATGGAAAAACTTTGGTCATGAAAGTTGTAGATCTCATCTTTCCCTTTTCAAAAAGTACAAGAACATGATCAAACTCTTCTTGGATCAAAAGTTATGGCAATGCAAAGTTGGCTAAAATCATTAATTTTCAAGGCATGCCTCATTTGGAAATTTTGCAAAAAACCTTGAACCAATGCATCATGTGACCTCTAATTCATTTCAAACCATTACACAAACATTCTCTAAGTCCTAAAAATCAGATTTGAACTAAGAATGCCATGGTTTTATGTTTGGTTAGGCAAAAGAATCACATGTGAACCAAAATGTCACAACTTGCAAAAACTCATGATCATGCTTTACCAACTTGCTGCCTTGAATGCTGGACCAAGCCTAGCCTTTCCCTTCACTTTGCTGCGCCAGAACCAGCCCATGTCCTTGCCTAGCACTTCACCATACCTCTCTTACACATAAAGTGGATTTTGAGCAAAAGTAAACTTACCAATCACTATAGGCCAGGTCACATCATCTGACCTATAGGATTATAATACAATATCCCTTGGCAAGCCAAAGATATGAAGAAGCAAGGCTGAAACCATCCCAGGGACCACATTCACAAAAAGACACCACATTGCAAAAACTTTCGAATCTGCCTCCACAGCCAAGAAACACTCAAACTTTCTTCATCATCCAACTCAACACACTCCATAGGCCTCAAACCACCAAAGCTCAAGCCTGAAACAAGCCTGACCTGAGCTCCACCATTTCTCACCTTCCAAACCAGTTCTCTTCGAATCTCACTATACAGCCATCAAACACTTCATCTCTCTTCACCAACAAGTCAAGCATACCACAAGGAGTCAAAACCACCCTTTACTTTGAACTGAAACAGCCTGTACACAAAGTGCATTTCCTGCTACACCAGAAGTGAATCTCTCAAAGCAACTTGCCTAAGCTCATTCCAGGCTTTCCATTAGCTTCAAGGGGTTCAGAGGAGTTGTTCTGCATCAAAGCAAGGCCAGAAGAGTTCATATTCACAGTTCTTCACCTCAGGTAGTCTCAAACTTCAAACTTTTTAAAGCTTGTTTCTTTTGTTACAAATTGAAAGTGCATGCTCTGAGGATCACTGTGATGTGTTTAGAATCTAAAATGGTGGGAAAATGAGCATTTGGTGAATGTCTGAAAGTTTGGCCCCATTTTTATTTTGTTTCGATTCGGCTTGTTCTTGCTAGTAAAATGATGTTTGATCATGGATTTGGGTTGTAGGAAGTGTGGGAAATGTTTCTGGGCAGTTGATTTGACATGGGGTGGCCTGGATAAGAAACTAGGGTTTTGGTATGGCCGGAGAAGACGACCGGAGCTCATCTTCGGTCGCCTGAGTGTAATTAGGGTTAACCATCATTAATTAACGAACTTTAAATTTGGGCCTTTGATCTTTGTTTCCCGCGCGCTCGTGGACGGTGCAGATGGGTCATTAAACCCTAATTCTGTTTAATTAAGTTAATCACAATTAATTAAATCAGCTTTGAACCATAGCCATTGGATCACGCGCGTTTTGAAATTTTGAACCTGGGCCTTAGATTGAGCTGACCCCCAGTCTTGTTGACTTGCGTGCTGGACCCTTGGATCTCTCTGCCTTCAATCACAGCCACTCATGTTGCATACTTTTCATTTTTATTTAATTTTATTCATTTTTCTTTCAATTAACTTGCATAATTATTTTAAAATAGCAAAAAATTCATAAAAATTATGAAACTTTTTCCTTAAAGTTTTAATAATTTTTATGACCCAAAAATATTTTTATTTTATTTTTTATCATTAAAAAAGTATTTTTAAATATTTAAAAGATTATTTTTAATTGATTAATGAGAATTAATTAATTAAAAATACTTTTAGGTATTTAAAAATTACAAAAAAAATTCATGGAATGTTCTAAGACATTTAGAAACATTGTCCAACCTTCAAACCAAATTTCTTTTTTGATCTTGATGCATTTTAAGAATTTTTCATTGAATTAAATCATTTTTTATGCATTATTTTGATCATGGATTCAAAAATTCATTTCTGCCAATTGGTGAAGGTTGAGACATTGATTCTTCTTGCATTGTCTTTTGTTTTGCATGTAGTTCCTAGGATAAAAAGGCCATGATTTGTTCTTGCATTTTCAAATTGTTTGGCATTTCTTTTGTTAAGAACCCTAAAAAACCCTAATAACTTAGAAATTCATATCTTGAGTTTGGTTGAGAGTTGAGAGCTCCCCTTTGGGCAGTGGTTCATCATAGGCCTAGGGTTTCTTTGGATGCCATTTTCCATTTTTTATCATGAGGTTTGCTTCTGTTTTGGGTTTTTGTTTGATGTTTGATCCATGAACCCTAATTTGGGTTTTCTCTTGCATCCTTCTTGCATTCTCTTGCATAACATGACTTGTCTTTGCATTTTGTACATGTTTATGATTCATTTGACATCTTAAGACATATAGGAAACATGTTTGATCATTGCATTACATACTTGCCATGTCATTTGCCTTGTATGCTTCATAACATTCCATGTTTGTTCATGCTCCTTAACTTGCATCATTTGCATTCATAATCTTGTATGAACATCCCCATGCCTTGCCTCATGTTTGCAGCACCTCATAACATCATAATCATCATCAACATGCTTCTGGTCTTGCTTTGCATCATACCATTTCATCTCATTTAGCATTGCATTGCATTTCTTTCTAACATTTCAGGTGGTAAGTAACTTGGGAAGTGAATTTGCCTTCACTTCTCATAACTTTTCTTTTCATCTCTCTTGCATCCATTGCTGCATTCTTATATGTGTTTGAGTTTGAGCTTGCTCATTCTTCTTCCTCCCACTTTCTTTCTTCAAGTGACTTGACTTCTTGAATGAAGCAAGTCACTTTGCTTCTCTTGATCCTGTTCATCTGCTTCCTGGTGGTTCTTCTGAAGATTGTTCTTGAAAACCTCACAAACCTTAGGATCATCCAAGCATGACAATGATTAGGGTTTTGATTAGTCTCCCCTCATAGTTTTTACCTTTGTGTCTCCTTGAGTCCTCTCTTCTCATCTCATAATCAGGGACTAAACCCTAAAGGCTTTAAGACTTTGTGATTAAGCTTATGCCTGCATCCTTCTCTTAGGATGGAGTGTATAACTTTAATCCTAAGTATTAAACCCTTAAGGTGTTTAAATCTCTTAATCAATCCACTTAATAATCATCAAGACATCACTTGTAACTTGGGCCTTGCATTAGGGTTCTAATTCTTCCTTAATTGGTTAAGAAGGACTAACCCTAGTGTTAATGGACAAGTCCCCCTCAAGTTGTCTTACAAATCATAAAAAACACTTCATCATCATACCATTAATCTAAATAAAATCCACTTAATCAAAGGCTTGTTTTGTCATGGGTTTAATCCCTAATCATGGATTAAGTTGAGGAGCCTTCCTCAGCTTAAACATTCTCATCTATTATCCTTCTCTTAGGATGGTGTAATGAGTCTGTTTAATCCCTGATTATGGCTTAACCTCATTACTCAACACTAAACAAAATCACAAAAACATCTAAATAATCACAAGTAGGTTAATGATCTTAATCCTGCACCAAAGGTGATTAAGTGTGAGAATCTGACTTCACACTTAAGGTACTCTCATTACCCCTAATCAGAGGGAAGATGTGATGAGTTTACTAACCCATTGGTTTAGGCTTAAGCTCATTATCTTATGACAAACTCCAAAAACAATAAAAGACTGAAAACACAAAAACAAACAATAATCGTCTCCTCCGGGATTCTTTTCTCATCTCACTCACTCATAATCGAGAACTTGCTTCTTCCGTCTAATGCAAGACAGTCAGCACCTGAGCCAGACAGGTCATACGCTTGAGCATAGGCAAGTAAGCAGTTCACAAGTCAATTCACCTTTCAGTCTCTTTGGGTCGAACTACGGTGTTCTGACTTCCTCATTGCACGAGAGGATACGTAGGCATAACTTAACGGTTATCGAACAAAAGTCTCTGTATATTCCCCTTCCTTCCAGCATCTTTCTCTTAGCCTCATTATCATGAGCAATTCATTCTCATTCTTACACTGACACATCATTATACACTTCACTTCTCTTACACTAACACCTGTACATCCTTTTCCAGCTATTTTATACACAGATTGCACTGACACTACCCCTTTAAAACACAAATCTTTTAAGCGTGGATCCCGTCGAGTACGGCGGACAATCTGGGTGCTAATACCTTCCCAGGTTGTAACCAACCCCCTTTCTCAGTCTCTCTGGTTCGCAACCGTCTTATCCATATCTTTCTAGGTCTATGCAGCATTACCTTTCCTCCGGGATAAAAATGCCTAGCTGGCGACTCTATTCATTCTCCAGTGAGTTCACGGCTGTGTGTTCTCACTGTTCCCTTCGCCGACCGTTCGCGTCGGTACCTTTATCTGACCTGGTGTCACTTATCGGGAGCGACATCTGTCATGGTCAGCTTTATCAGAGGAGAATTAAGCAAGCATTCGACCAACGAGTACGTACTCAGGAGTATCAAGTAGGAAAGCTTGTGCTCAAGAGGATCGTTCCTCCAGGTTCAGATCACAGGGGCAAGTGGACCCCAAACTACGAAGGCCCGTTCATAGTGAAGAAAGTTTTCTCAGGTGGAGCACTGATGCTCACTACTATGGATGGAGAAGATTTCCAATCCCCTGTTAATTCGGACGCAGTTAAAAAATACTTCGCATAAAAAGACCCGCTGGACACAAAAACAGAATTAAAGTCCAAGCAAGAAAAGGGCATCCCGACGAGCTAAAAACAGAATAAAAAGCTCGGGCAAAAGTTAGGGAAAATAAATGAAAAAAATGTACAGCCGCTGAGTTGAAAAGCCACATCGGACAGCTCAGGCAAAAAAGGGTATCCCGGTGGATTGAAAACCCGAAAGGGTGATCCACGCAAAACAAGGGAATAAGCGAACAACTGCGATCCAGGTAATCTGAACCAAGTCATCGTTTCGTACAGTCTGACAGTATCAGAAGGATAGGAATCAGTCCCCTCATCTTTTTCAGAAAGCAAAGGCAAGAATGGAGAGTTCTGAAGACATGTTGGTCATAGCAAGAAGGAAACACATTGGGATGTCGTGCCCATTGCCATTAGGATAGTTTATTTTCTCAATTTTATGGTAGCTACCTGTTGCCCCCCAAAATTTTCCCTCACAATACAAGACTTTGTGTGCTAAGAGGTTCACAAGGTTCACAAGATTCACAAGACACCTTATGAGGTTCACAAGATTCACAAGACCTCTCATGAGGCTCATGAAGTTCACAAGACCTCTCATGAGGTTCATGAAGTTTACAAGACACCTTATGAGGTTCACGAGATTCACAAGCCATCTTACAAGGTTCACAAGACATCTTATGAGGTTCACAAGGTTCACAAGACATCCTATGAGGTTCACAAAGTTCACAATTGGTCAGAAGATTTGACAATTCCCTCAGACAATGCATCCTCCTAAGCAGTGCATCCAAAACTAGGGTTTTGACTTTAATCAGGATAAATGGACTTCCAAGACTTCAAGTGAGCTTCATAACATCTTATATGTGTTTAAGAATCCCCATGACAAATTTCAGAACTTTTCTCAAAGGTTTGCTCAGTCAGATGATCAGATAAGTCAAAATCAGTCAAAGTAGTTAAAAAGTCAAACTGAGGTCAACTGTGGTCAAACCAAAGTCAAACTTCATGATTTTTTGCCAACATCAAGTACATGAAGTAAAATTCATCATTTGATCAAGGGTTGATCATGATTCATCAAGGAGATTTCAAATCATCAGGAATCAGGGGTTTCTAAATTAGGGTTTCCTCAGGAAAAGTCAACTGAACTTTGACCAGCCATAACTTTCACATGCTTCATCACATTTTTTCCATCCAAAGCTCATTTTGAAGGAAATTTAATTCTCTACAACTTTGTGTCTCACAAGCCAAGCCCAAAAATGCTTCATTTGAAAGGTATGAGCTAAGACATTATAAGTCCTTTTGAAAGTCAACAAAAAGCCAACAACTTCAAAAGGGCATAACTTGAGAATGGTAAATGATATGGACATGAAACCAATGGGGTTGCTTAGAGGACTCTTCAATATTTCCAAAATTTCCAAGAACACCCTCATAGCATTAAAATTGAAGGATGTGTGCCCTTGCAAAGTTGGGAAATTTTTGAGTGGTGTATGAAGAAAATAGGGTCTTAAAACCAAATTCTTTCAAATGGGCTGAACTTTTTGTGACCCAAGGTGTTCCATGACATCATGCACGAAATTTATTTGATATTTTCATTATTTTATTTTGTTTATTTTATTTATTATGATTTTTTATATTAAAAATCATTTTAAATTTAAATAAAATATCAAATATGAAAATTTAAAATATATTTTGGTTCTAGAAGGTCATTAACATGATTTGGATTGAATTGATTCACAATTAATGATGATTGGCTTGAAATAGAAAGGTCTCATTCACAAATATTTGAAATTTAAGTTCTAATCTTTTTCAATCTCCAAAATCAAAAAAATCCATACAATGATCCAATCTTTCTGACCTAATTCACTCACTATAAGTATATGAAGCTATCACAATGCATAGGGCACGAATTCACAGCCTCAAGAGTAAGTTTGCACATTCAAAAAATCACCAAAAAATTTTGAATTCGGATTCCATTCTCTAGGCCCTTTCAAGACAATTTGAAGGTTGCAAAAGACTCTTTGATCATCATTGATACTTTTCCAATACTCATTTGCATCCAAAGCATCCTATATTGCATAAACCGAACCAACGTTGCTCTTGTTTGTATTTTTTTCGATTCTCATTATTTGTGTAATAATAATGCATTCTAACCATGTATTTGTGTTTAGTATGATGCCTAGATGATTTCTGGGCAAGAAGATTGAAGAACCAGGCCCTAAACCGCAAGTTGCCATGGCTAGGGTTTTTGAATAGAATTTGAGATCCTTCGATTTAGTTAATATAAATTAATTCTAAAACTATAAATGAACTGTGTGATGCCTGGGGATCATGAAAATGTGATCAATTTGATGAAATCGTACATATTTATGATGATATGGAATTGGCAGGTTATGTGTGCAGGAGAAATCGCAGGAAATTTCCCAGTAGATTTCGCAGGAAAACCTGCGAAAATCCAAGGAAGAAGATGAAGTCAGCGCGCCATATTTCAAATTCAAATTTTATTATAATATTTTATGTTATATTATTGGAATTATATCAGAACAGGTTGTTAGCTCAGTTGGTTGGTGTGTGCGCGTTTGAGGTTAAAGGTCTTGGGTTCGAATCCCCCAGGCCCTTTTTTTGCTTTGTTGTTTTATTTTGTTTTTCAGGATACGTACAAAAACATTGGATGATGGTTTGTTAACACCAGACGCGCGCTGGCCTAGTGGAAGGACTGTTGGTCTTGGAGTGTGCATTGTCCAGGGACTGGGTTCGAATCCCAGCCCAGGTAAGTTTTGTTTTCATTTTTTTTCTGTTTTCTTATTTAATTAGATTTAATTATAAATTTAAATAATAAAAAAATAGAATGTTTATATTATTATTTTCATATTTATAATTTAGAACTCAGCTTTTTTTTAAATTAAATCTTATTAGAAAAAAATTATTTATTTTTTGTAAATTTTTAATATTGTATAATTTTGTATAATTAATTTATAGTTAATCCTAATTTATTCTTCTAAAAACATATAAACCCTAATTCTCTAAAACCCTAAAATATTTTTTAAAAACCTAATTATTTTTATAAACCCTAGTTATAAATATTAATTTATTTGTTAATTATAACTTTTAATAAACTTTAATTATATGTATATATTTTATAATTTATTTATAATTATTATTTAATTCTTGTATGTAAATAATTTTTAGTGTATGCTTAAAAATAATTAAAATTTGCTAATTTAATTTTGTAAATATAATTTATTTTCATAATATGTTTATAATTAACCTAATTTTTATAACATGTATATAATTTAAAACTTTATAATAATTAGTATATAATATGAATTATTTATGTTTTCTTCTTAATCTTAAAAAATAATTGTTTATATAAAAATTGAACTTTTAATTATTATGCTAATATTCTTGATTATTTTATTAATTCTATTTATTTTCATAGGATATTTATTTTCTTATTACTAACCCCATTTATATATATTGTGATTTATTATTATTATTGTTACTAACCCAATTATTTATTATTACTTATTTTGCTTATTTATTTAATTTGTTTTAATTATTATTATTATTATGTAATTGTCTCCTTTATGTAATATTTTAGTAGTAATGTTTAATATTTATTTTTAAATGCTATGGTTAGTAAAATAGGGAGTGAAACATGTCTGTATTTTAAAATTAATTTAGATCATTAATTTAAAAGATAAATATTTGAAATTGTACACTCACACACGTAAGTCGATCTTTGATCGCCATCTCACTTCCTAAGGTTGCCTCTCATGTTGCCTAAACAAAAGGTCAAGTAGGGTGTATAAAGCAAAGTCCCTCATCTCACATCATCTAGTCCCTTAACAGATAAAAAGATCAAGTCCCTTAGAATGTTGCCTTCGTAATGATCTTGTCCCTTTCGAATAAAGATGATAAGTCCCTTCGAGTTGCTTATACACCCCACAGTTGCCTAAATAAACAGATGTCCCTTCACTTGTCCCTAACATCCAAGGTAATGACTACCTATTCCTTAATAATAGGGATAGTCTTACCATTTAAAGGATTCAAGAACAGAAAAGACTTAAACTTAGGGTAGGTTCCTCTTAGATACTTGCTCACTCTTCAAAAACATTTCAAACACTTCACATTTTCAAACAAATTTTCAAAACAAAGGTTTTATATATATCCGTACATGGATCATTATAAAACACTTAAGAAAATTTCTATTCACACACTTCACATTTCAAAAACATTTTAAAGTGAGCTAAGTAACTAAGAGCCCATGGATAACCATGGATGTAAAGGGTGCTAACACCTTCCCTTTACATAACCTACCCCCCGGACCCAAAAATCTTTTAAAAGGTATTTCCTGTTCTTTTATGCCTTTCCTTTGGATAAAATAAAAGTCGGTGGCGACTCTTGCTATCCGCAACATTTAACTAAAGTCAGTTCTCCCACCGTGTTACAGAACTGGCGACTCTGCTGGGGAATTAATAAAAGAGGGGTACCCTTAGGAATTAGATCACTTTAAAATTGTTTGCCTTGTTTGCTTTATACTTATCTGTTGGGGTGCTCTTATGTGTGAAAGATCCTAACCCGGATCTAGTGTACCTTAGGTAAATGTCAATAGACCAAGGAAACTGTACGGCGTATACCGATATGGTTGATCTGGTGGCCATAGTTAGTGTGACTTCTTGGTTGGTGCTTATGTTCCTTAAGTCAAGTTGAGGATAATATGAGGCTGCCATATGTTGTCAATGCACTAACTAACTTTTAGAACCCTAGTTAACCCATCTTGGCCTTTAGAAAGTAGTGAGATAACCGGCTTTGGTGCAGACTGAAGTTGGTTGATAATCGATACTATGCTCATTGAGATCCTAAACTTGGAGGGTTTTGGTTGGCAAGTAAGTTGCCTACTGAACAACCACCCTTGTGAAGGATCAATGATATTGAGATCCCTTAGAACATGGTTACTTTATAGGACAGGATGAACCATCTAAACTTCAGGGGATGGTACTTACCTTTGAACCTCATGCAAGCCTTTTAAACCTAGGGTTATTGTGTGACTTGTTTGTGTGTGCCACATGTTTGTGATTGAGCATAACATCATGACATCATCATGCATCATAAGCATAGCATTTTCACTAACCATTTCAAGGACCAAAGGATTTATCTTTGTTCTTTGTTGCAGGTCATGGCTTCTGCTCGTAGAAACACTATCAGGATCAACTTTGTAGGGATACCTGCTAAGCATAAAGAGTTGGTTTCTCAAGTGTCTGAACACTCCCAGTTCATCAAGAGACATGGTCACCTGCTGGATCTAGTCACCTCAGGGTTCAATGAAGACATGATGAGTGTCCTGTTTCAGTTCTTTGATCCTAAACACCATTGCTTTACATTCCCCGACTACCAGCTGGTTCCTACAATGGAAGAGTTCTCTAAACTTCTAGGTATACCTGTACTTGATCAGAAACCCTTCACAGGCTTGGAGAAAGAGCCTAAACCTGAAGTCATTGCTGCAGCTCTACATCTAAAGAAGTCAGACATTGTTCTAGAGACGAGAAGCGGAGTTAAGGGTATTCTTGCAAAGGTGTTGATAGAGAAGGCTCAAGTGTTCTTGAAAGCTATGAGCTATGATGCTTTTGAGGAGATCTTAGCCTTGTTGATTTATGGCTTAGTGTTGTTCCCCAATCCTGATCAGTTCATAGACGTTCATGCCATCAATATATTCCTGAGTCACAATCCAGTGCCTACATTGCTTGGAGACATCCTACATTCTCTTCTTACCCGTACTACAAAAGCAAGAGGAACTCTGATGTGCTGCATACCTTTGCTATCTAGGTGGTTTATTTCTCACCTTCCTCGCTCAGTAATGAAGAATGAATAAGGGTTCAGGTGGTCCAAAAGGATCATGTCACTCTCGCATTCAGATATTCATTGGTGCTCCAGATCTATGGAGAATGTCACTATCATTGACCGTTGTGGGGAGTTTCCTAATGTGCCACTTCTAGGCATAAGACGAGGCATTATTTACAACCCTTCTTTAGCTTTACGACAGTTTGGTTATGCTCGGAGTGATGGTCCACATGACATGTTGATTCAGGGTATTGTGTTTGATTACGACAACGATCTGCAAGGTTACCATCAGAGATTCATACGAGCATGGGGAAAAGTGAACAAGGTTGACAGCAAGACTCTGGAGCCCAAGTACACCATTCCTATGGAAGCTTACCTCAGATGGGTGCGATCTCGTGCTCAGACTCTTATGATGCCATATCCTGCTATCCTTCCAGTTACCATGGAACCTGTTGCTGAAGGAGATACTTCTTATACCATCCTTCACCCAGACATGCCCACTGACATGGAAGACTTACAGAGGTCCTGGATCCAGTTGAAGGAGCAAAGGATACTTTCGAGGCTCATTACAAAGCAAGTCAAGAAAGAATCTTGGAGCTAACAAAGCAACTTCACGAGGAACGGAATCTCAACTCATACCTCAACACAAAGAGGAAACGTCCATGGGAGACTTAAAACCCCATCTTTTGTATTTATTTCATTTCATTCTTTGTAAGCCCAAGGGGAAAACAAATTTATTACTAATAAAAGTTTACTTTCTTGTTTGTTTAAGAAAATTTAAATCCTGCGGTCCTTGAAAACATTGCATATACATTCACATATCATATCATTGCATCACAGGTTTATTGTACACAGGTTTCTTATCTTCTTGCTATTTATTTCAGCAATGGCTCATGAACAAACAGTTAAGGATCTCCAGGCACAAAATGCACAGTTCTAAGAGCTGATCCTGAACTTGTCCAAGGGGCAGGATGAATTGAAGACACTGCTGGCCAAGAAGACTAAGAAGACTAGAAGATCAGGGGGCCTCTTCAACATGGGAAGAAGGTTCAGAGGTCCTGTCAAGACCAAAGAACAGGTTGAAGATTATGAGTCTGAAGAGTATGAGAAAGAGGGAGGCAGTCTCCACAACACTGTGGGGGACTCTGATTCTGAAGCTAATTACTATCATGAGCCTAATGAAGATAAGTTCAAAATGCTGGTGGATAGAATGGATGCTATGGAGTTGCAAAAGTCTTCTGGGCTGGATTTTGAAGACCTGAGTTTGATATCTGTGGTGGTTATACCCATTGGTTTCAAGGTTCCTACTTTCGTAGTTTATGATGGTGTCTCTTGTCCCAAGTTGCATTTGAGGTCTTATGTTCGGAGAATCCAACCTTATACTGCTGATAAGAAGTTGTGGATCCATTTCTTCCAAGAGAGCTTATCTGGAGCTCAATTGGAGTGGTACTATCAATTGGAGAGTGTCAACATCCGTGATTGGAATGATCTTGCTGAAGCCTTTTATAAGCAATATCAATACAATGTTGATTTAGCCCCTACTCGCATGCAACTACAAAGCATGTCTATGGGTGCTAAAGAAAGCTTCAAGGAGTATGCTCAGAAGTGGAGAGACTTGGCTGGAAGAGTGCAGCCACCTCTAACTGACAGGGAGTTAGTTGATATGTTCATGTGTACACTGAATGGTCCTTTTTACAGTCATCTCATTGGAAGCTCATCATCTGGCTTTACTGAGTTGATAATGACAGGAGAGCGCGTAGAAAGTGGTATAAGGATTGGCAAGATTCAAGTGGGTGCTTCTTCATCAGGTGCTGCAAAGAAGCCTCCTAGTGGGAAGAAAGAGTCAAATGCTGTTTATGGTCAACCTGATCATAATAGAAGGCATCAGTCTGTGAGTGCAGTTCATATTTCCAATCCAACTCCTACAACACCAGAGCAGCCACAGGGAAATCAACAGAGGGCTAGAAGGCAGTTCACTAAGATCAACATGTCAATGGCCCAAGCCTTGCAACACTTGTTGAAGGCTGAACTTATCACTCTGAAAGATCCTCCTCAGAATCCTAATGTTACCTCTCCCAGGTACAATCCTAATGCACGATGTGCATATCATTCGAACTGTCAGGGACATGATACCAATAGTTGCTGGGTATTAAAGAACAAAATTCAAGATATGATTGAGGCTGGAGAAATTGAGTTTGACCCTCCGGGTACTCCAAATGTGATTACGGCTCCCATGCCAAATCATGAGAAGACTGTCAATGTTATTGATGAAGATTCACATATTTCCTCAGTTGCAGATTTGACTACACCATTGTCTGTTATCAAGAAGAAGTTAGTACAAGCTGGGTTCTTTCCAGGTTGTCGTGAAGATTGTGCCTATTGTGCTTATAAGCCGGATAGTTGCTGGAGGTTGAAGGACGGAATTCAACGCCTCATGAATAATTACACCATAGTGTTTGAGAGGATACCACCTTCTGTGGAGAGTATGGTGGATCATATAACTGAACGTGCGAAGGTTGAAGAGGTAGATATGGTTGATAAAGTGCTAGTAAGGATCACTTCTAAGAGACCTGTCAAAATTACTCATAAGGGTCCAATTAAGATTACTGCTGAAGGCCCTGTAAAGATTGTTGCTGAAGTTAAAGTGGCTCCTATGATCATCACCACTCCTGGTCCTATTCCATACACTTCTGATAAAGTTGTGCCTTGGCATTATGGGTCCGATGTTTATATCCATGGTGTTAAGCAGGAATCCTTAGCTGATATGCCTGTTGCTGATGAAAACCTAGATGTTGATAATATTGCTGGATCTAGTAAGATCACACGAAGCGGAAGAGTTTTCTCCTCTCCAGTTACCTCCAAGAATGCAGTTACTCCAGCTGCTACCTCCACCACTGATGCCCGGGGCAAAGGTCCTGTTATTGAACCTATACCAACTGATGTGCCAGCTGCTGATGATCTTTCTAAGTAGATGGAAGAAGTATTGAAAATAATTTGCAAGAGTGATTATGACATTGTTGATCAATTGGGGCATACTCCCTCCAAGATTTCTATGCTGTCTTTATTGTTGTGTTCTGAGGCTCACGCCAAGGCCCTGATTAAATTTCTGAAGACTGCTCATGTACCAAATGAGATTTCTGTTGACCAGTTTGAAAGTTGTGTTGCACATTTGACCTATGATAATGGGTTAGGTTTCTCCGATGCTGATTTGACTCCTTCTAAGAGGGATCATAACAGGGCTCTACATATCTCTATCGAATGCAGGGGCATTACCCTGTCACATGTATTAATAGACAATGGTTCCTCTCTGAATGTGTTGCCCAAAGAAGTCCTGAATAAGCTTAGTCCTGAAGATGCTGTGTTGAAACCCAGTAATATAGTGGTGAAGGCTTTTGATGGCTCGAGAAGAGTGGTGCATGGAGAAATTGATCTCCCAATAAAAGTTGGTTCTCAGGTTTTCAATGCTACCTTTTATGTAATGGATATTCGTCCGTCGTATTCTTGTTTGCTTGGGCGTCCCTGGATCCATGGGGCAGGTGCTGTAACCTCCACTTTACATCAGAAGCTGAGATATCCAATAGAAGGGAAGGTTGTTACTGTCTACGGAGAGGAAGGGTATATGATTAGCCATGTGAACACCTTTAAGTATCTTGAAGTGGAAGGTGAATACGTTGAAACTCCGTGTCAGACATTTGAAGTGGTTCCTTGGATTGTTAATGATTATGAAGCTCCTCCTGTTGTCAAGAAAGTTCCCGTGGTCACCAGAGTACCTCCTACAATGGCCTCCCTTAAAGATGCTAGAGCTGTGGTGGATGAAGGTGGTTGTACTATTTGGGGTCAGCTTCCTGACATCCCTTACAAATCTGACAAGTTTGGTTTGGGTTTCACTGCAGAGTCCCAGAAGGCTGTTCGTCGTGCCCGTGCTGTTCGTATCACCAATCAGGGGATTATGAAGGATCAGATCAATGCTGTGGGTGACTATGATGAAGACTACAACTTGGATGCTTGGATTTTTCCTACTGTGGGTGCTGGGCTCAATAACTGGAAGGCTAAAGATGTTATTCCTATCTCCTTTAGTCAGGAGTAAATACTATAACTGTGTTATTACCTTTAAGTTTGTAATTTTTGAGCAATTAAACTCTTAAGCCTTGTGCCTTACCCGGGGCACAATGGTGTGCTTGTTACGGGATATCATTTCATTTGCATACTTCATTCAATAAAAATCAGTGGACGTTTCGTTTTCGTAAATATTGCGTTCCTTGTCTTTCTTTTCTTTTATTTTTATTTTATCAGCTATGTGTTCTTACACACACCCACATCACTAAAATGCAGATCCTTATCCACTCTGGATCCTGTTGATAACAGTTCTACTATTGCCAATTATAATTTCGAGAATCCGATCTATCAAGCTAAAGACGGAAATGAGGACGATTGTGAAGTACCTGTAGAGCTTGCTAGGTTGTTACAACAAGAAGAGAAAGCTATACAGCCACATGAAGAGCCAGTCGAAGTTGTGAATTTGGGAACTGAAGAAAGCAGGAAAGAAGTCAAGATAGGGGCTGAATTAGAGGATAGTGTCAAGAGCAGATTGATTCAGATGTTACATGACTATGTGGAGATCTTTGCTTGGTCCTACGAAGATATGCCAGGGTTGGATACAGACATTGTGGTTCACCGTTTACCGGTAAAAGAAGATTGTCGTCCAAAGAAGCAGAAGGTTCGTCGTATGCGTCCTGAAATGTCAGAGAAGATTAAGGCAGAGGTAATGAAACGTTTGATGCAGGGTTCTTAGCAGTAACTTCTTATCCTCAATGGGTTGCAAATGTGGTACCGGTACCTAAGAAAGATGGTAAGGTACGTATGTGTGTAGACTACAGGGATTTGAACAAGGCCAGCCCCAAAGATGACTTTCCACTTTCCCATATTGATGTTCTGGTAGACAACACTGCTCAACATAAGGTATTCTCGTTCATGGATGGTTTCTCTGGTTACAATCAAATCAAGATGGCACCCGAAGATATGGAGAAGACAACATTTGTTACACAATGGGGTACCTTTTGCTATAAGGTGATGCCATTTGGTTTAAAGAATGCAGGGGCAACATATCAGCGTGCTATGGTGGCTTTGTTTCATGATATGATTCATCATGAGATAGAGGTATATGTGGATGATATGATAGCCAGGTCCCAGAATGAAGAGCAACATCTTGATCATCTGAATAAGTTGTTTGAGAGATTGAAGAAATACAAGTTGAGATTGAACCCAAACAAGTGTACTTTTGGAGTTAGATCTGGTAAGCTCCTGGGTTTCATTGTCAGTGGAAAAGGTATTGAGGTAGGTCCCGCAAAAGTGAAAGCTATACAAGAGAGGCCAGCTCCCCGTACTGAGAAAGAGGTTAGAGGTTTCTTAGGACGATTGAATTACATTGAAAGATTTATTTTCCAATTAACTGCTACCTGTGAGCCAATCTTCAAGTTGTTGAAGAAAGATCAGGTAATGGAATGGAATGATGAGTGCCAGACAGCATTTGATGATATCAAGAAATATCTATTAGAACCTCCAATTTTGATGCCACCAGTTGATGGAAGACCCTTGATTATGTACTTAACAGTATTAGACAACTCAATGGGGTGTGTACTGGGGCAACATGACGAGTCTGGTCGAAAAGAGCAGGCAATATACTACCTTAGCAAAAAGTTTACCGACTGTGAAACAAGATACTCACTGCTCGAGAAAACTTGCTGCGCTTTGGCATGGGCTGCTCGCCGACTAAGACAGTATATGTTGACCCATACTACCTTGTTGATTTCGAAGATGGATCCAATCAAGTACATATTCGAGAAACCTGCTCTCTCTGGAAGAATAGCAAGATGGCAAATGATTTTAACATAATATGATATACAGTATACTACTCAGAAGGCCATTAAGGGAAGTGTTATAGCTGATCATTTGGCTCATCAAGCAGTGGATGATTATCAGTCAATGAGTTTTGAGTTCCCTGATGAAGACATTATGATTATTACCAAAGAACCTGGACAATATGACGGACCTGAACAAGGATCCCGATGGACTATGGTTTTTGATGGAGCTTCTAATGCACTTGGTAATGGTGTTGGTGTTGTGATCAGTTCCCCTGAAGGTTGTCATACCCCAATCATTGCCAGACTTTGTTTCTGTTGTACCAATAATATGGCTGAGTATGAGGCATGTATCCTGGGTATTAAAGCTGTTATTGATATGAAGATTCAGTTCCTTGATGTGTATGGAGATTCAGCCCTGGTAGTAAGTCATATCAAAGGAGATTGGGATACCAAGCATGATAATCTCATTCCTTACAGAGAGCATGTGTTGTCTTTGATTCCCCATTTTAAAGAGATTACCTTTGGACATATTCCACGAAGAGAGAATCAGTTGGCAGATGCTTTAGCCACCATGGCATCCATGTTTGAGATCAGCTGGGATGATGAAGCTCCCAAAATTACTATTGATAGATTTGAGAAGCCTGCATACTGCAATGAGATTGACACTGAAGAAGCAGAGGAGAAGCCTTGGTTCTATGAAGTGAAAAGATATCTCGAAGCCCAGGAGTTCCCTGAAGGGGCATCTGTCAAAGATAGGAAGTTTCTGAGGAGGTTTTCTGCTAAGTTCTTTTTAAGTAATGGGATTTTGTACAAGCGCAATCATGATTCAACTATGCTTCGTTGTGTGGATAAGAAGGAAGCAACTGAGATTATGGAAGATATGCATGATGGGATCTTTGGCACTCATTCTAGTGGTCATACTATGGCAAAGAAGATATTGAGAGCAGGTTACTATTGGTCTACCATGGAAGCTGACTGCTATCAACATTCCAGAACATGTCACAAGTGTCAAATCTATGCTGATAAAGTACATATACCTCCATCACCATTGAATGTGTTGACTGCTCCTTGGCCTTTTGCCATGTGGGGCATTGATATGATTGGTGAGATCAAACCTACTGCTTCTAATGGGCATCGCTTCATCCTGGTTGCTATTGATTACTTTACTAAGTGGGTGGAGGCAGCCTCATTTGCATCTGTTACTAAGAATGTGGTGGCTCGATTCATTAAGAATAATCTCATATGTAGGTATGGCATCCCTGAAAGGATTATTACTGACAATGGCACTAATCTGAACAACACTATGATTACTGATCTCTGCACACAGTTCAAGATTAAGCACCACAACTCTTCTCCGTATCGTCCAAAGATGAATGGGGCAGTAGAAGCTGCTAATAAGAATATTAAGAAGATTATACAGAAGATGAATGTTACTTACAAGGATTGGCATGAGATGTTACCATTTGCTCTTCATGGTTATCGTACTACAATACGTACTTCAACAGGGGCAACCCCATTTTCTTTAGTATATGGTATGGAAGCAGTTCTACCCATTGAAGTTCAGATCCCCTCCTTAAGAATCATGAAGGATGCAGGCTTGGACGAAGATGAGTGGATTCAGACTCGACTTGACCAGATAAATTTGATTGATGAGAAGAGGTTAGCAGCAGTTTGTCATGGCCAGATGTACCAAAAACGAATGATCAAAGCTTTTAATAAGAAGGTTAAGCCAAAGGTATATCAGGCTGGTGACTTGGTAATCAAGCGTATCATATTACCACAGGGTGATCCTAGGGGCAAGTGGACTCCTACGTATGAAGGACCATTTGTGGTCAAAACAGTGTTTTCAGGAGGTGCCATGATACTTACTACTATGGATGGTGAAGATTTCCCATAGCCTGTAAACGCAGACATAGTTAAAAAATACTACGCATAAAAAGAGACCCGCTAGGTTGACTGGCCTAGGCAAAAATAAGGGCATCCCGGCGAACCAAAAGGGTTCAGGAAAAAATTAGGGATATATATATAAAAAAAATGTACACCCGGCAAGTCGAAAACCTGAAAAGGCGGCTTGGGCAAAAAAGGGTATCCCGGTGGATTGAAAACCTGAAAAGGCAATCATGGCAAAAGTTAGGGATTAAAGCGTATGACTATGTCTCGTTTGGATCACCCATGAAACTACAACCAGTTGTGCTACTTACTCAAGCTCGAACAGATAAAGCTCAATCCAATCGTTTCCGTCTCGACAGCAGAAGATGAGATACTTGAAGATAATGGCAATAGTAGAATTGAAACTCAATAGGATTATTTCCCACATAGCTGATTTTCTTTGTTTTGTAAAAATCTTTACGATAAATTCCTCTTACTAGGATTTCTGTCTCCTTGTACAAATTTACCCATGTACGGGTCACTCTTTGATATAAATAAAATTCCATCTTTGAATCCAGATTTACTTTTACCCTATTTACATAAGCGAAACGTCCATTGGTTATGTTTGAATGTATGTATGTTTTTTAATATGATTGATGTTTACCAGAAATGCATGAAAATGCGGTAATAGTATTTACTAAGGACGAACGAGGGAAGGATTTCAACGAAGCTTCGCCGGTTCATTCCCACAAGACAGCTACAAGTCCCCCTGTAGGGAAAATCCATCTTCATAAATACCTCGAGTCACATCTCCCCTAGAATTCATGTCCATCTCTTTTATCCTCATACGGATAGTCGGGAATTTACTCTTTCAATAAGAGTACGACAAACGAAGATGGGAGGTTATGTATACCTTACTATCGAATGAAGACGGGAGGTTATGAATACTATATTATCAAACAAGACGGGAACAAATTCCTCATATTCTTCAGCAACGAATCAGGATTTATTTTCCCTGGCCAGCAATTGTTATTCAAAGATATCTGGACGCTTCAGGCTGCATGATGCATACATACATCATTTACATCATACCATAATATACATATCCATAAATACATAATACATTACTTAAGTGCATCATACTATACATGCATACATAATGCATAAACTAATATTATCATACAGAATGTTTTAATCTTGTTTTTCAGGTTAATTCTCCAGCAGACAAACTTCATCAACAACTCATGACTATTGGGCTGTTGTTTATCCTCCCAAAAGTTATGTTTATACCTCAGGACGTTGTTTATCCTCCTGAAAGCATATCATGACTTTGGGACGTTGTTTATCTTCCCAAAAGTTAAACTTCATACCTCAGGACGTTGTTTATCCTCCTGAAAGCATATCATGACTTTGGGCCGTTGTTTATCCTCCCAAAAGTTATGTTTATACCTCAGGACGTTGTTTATCTTCCTGAAAGCTATCATCATACCTCAGGACGTTGTTTATCCTCCTGAAATCTATCTTGACCTTGGGCCGTTGTTTATCTTCCCAAAGGTTACTTCATACCTCAGGACGTTGTTTATCCTCCTGAAAGCTACCATTTCTTTTGGGCCGTTGTTTATCCTCCCAAAAGTTATGCTTATACCTCAGGACGTTGTTTATCCTCCTGAAAGCTATCTTGACCTTGGGCCGTTGTTTATCTTCCCAAAGGTTACTTCATACCTCAGGACGTTGTTTATCCTCCTGAAAGCTACCATTTCTTTTGGGCCGTTGTTTATCCTCCCAAAAGTTATGCTTATACCTCAGGACGTTGTTTATCCTCCTGAAAGCTATCATTATATCTTCATATTTTGGACTGCTTTATACTCCAAGAGATGTATTTGAAGAACTTTTCTCCAAGTGGCATCTTTAAGCCCACTCAAGCATATACAAATGGTCATCAGTATCACCCTACGCACCGGTGAGTGCAAATTTTTGGGTTTTTGTGTTCAATCCCCTTCAACCTTCCAGGTCACGACTGGCACATATACCAATCTAACCCCTCAGGTTTCAGAAAATTGAACAGGGGCACTACCTCTTTCCAGGTGGTTGCGTCCTGATGTAAGAACTTTGCCTATTCAGAGGCCTTTCAATAAAAGGATATTCAGTCAAAAAGTTGTGTTGTGTTTATTTTTGTTTGCAAAAATGTCCTGAATTTTTGGCAAAAGGAATATTGCATTTAAAAACATGGTGTTTGTTTTCTAAATAAAAAATGACATTACAGGGAAACATTTAAAACCATCTTTGAGCGTCGGGTGACGATGGATGAACAGATCATACCATGCAAGTCCCCTGGGCACATATGTGTATTCTGTTGTTGCAGGTTTTGCAGGATGATGTCACATTCTCCCAAACAGAATTTCCCCAGCTAAGTTAGAGCAGATGTTATCCCCAAGCCGATCATCTTTCCAAGGAAAGTATGCCCAGCAGGCAGTGGGAGGCTCAATTCCCCACAGAGTTTATATCTGTCAGAACTCTTTTCCTAGCAAAGGTTATTTGAACAAGCATCTCCCCAGCCGCGTTGGAGGATCGTCATTTCCCCGCAGAGTGTCATGATTGAGATACAACCATCATTGAAATATCCCCAGTGAGGTTGCCAATTTATTGGACAGTATGATGATACTAACAGTTATTCATCCCCAATTAGAGTTAAGTGTCAAAACCTCTTGATCTGGTTCTCCTCTGCAGAGTTGAGGTTCTTGTTGCCAATCAGGCATCGGTTTGATGCTCGTATGCATCCCCCAGTAATCGTCTGTGTTTGATAATTACTTTTGCTCGTATGCACGCACCATCACTCGTATGTGTTTGTTATCCGTTTGTGGCTCGTCTGCATTTCCCAACGCTCGTCTGTGTTTGATGTTTGGTAGTTGCTCGTCAGCATTGCCCTAACACTCGTCTGTGTTTACACCTTGTTATTGCTCGTTTTCTTTCCCTAGCAGTCTCCCATGGTTGGTAGATGTTGTTGCTCGTCTGCACTTCCCAACACTCTTCTGTGTGTAACTTCCTTTTGGTGCTCGACACTCGTCTGTGTTTGAACTTAGGTGATGCTCGTATGCGCTCTCCATCACTCGTATGTGTTTGTTATCCGTTTGAAGCTCGTTTACATTGTTTGGATACTCGTCTGTATCATCCCTCACACTCGTCTGTGTTAGCCCATATCCTTATGTGTTGGATTTCTGGTATTCGTCTGTATCAGTGGCTGATATTCGTATGTATCATCGCCTGAAGCGCTCGTCTGTGTTTCTTTTCGTTTGTATCATTGACTTATGGCACTCGTCTGTGTTTCTCTTGATGATCATCCAATATTCGTCTGTATTGAAGAGGTTTGAAGACCCGAAGGTGGGATTAAACGTCAAAATGGTTACCGGTCCTGGCGTAACAGGTTATCCGAAGGAGGTTCGTCTGTCTCAAGCACCGCTTATCTATGCAAGATTTGTGAGGAGGGTTCGTCAAACCCTAATGTTGCACCTGGCGTAACAGGTTTGCTCGAAGAAGGCTCGTTTGTCTTAGACCATATAACTACGGAGAATATATGAAGAGGGTTCGTCTATCCTGATTATGCATGTCTATCCCATAGACTTAAGTGCATCACCGGTCCTGGCGTAACAGGTTTATCCGAAGGAGGTTCATCTGTCTCAGGTTATATGTTGCAAAATGTATGAGGGCTCGTATGTCCAGCACCTGGCGTAACAGGTTTGTTGAAGAGGGCTCGTATGTCCAACACCTGGCGTAACATGTTTGTTCGAAGAAGACTCGTCTGTCTAAGTTTTCCTTATCTGGCGTAACAGTTCAAGATGAAAGGAGCTCGTCTGCTTGTTCTTCACTTCAAATCACCAGAGCGTCATTTGGTTGGGTTTATTTCCCATTGCTTGCATTCTCCAGCAGAGTGCAAATTTCAGGTTTTCTTGGTATTCAACCACAGTTCATCTTGAACGGTCGATAGCCCGTGCTACCGTCCTTTTCAGATTAACAGTTGCTTGAATAGGGGCAACCATCCTTCAACCTGAAAACTAATATGGACCCTAGATGTAGAGTCAAGTACTTTATTATTGATCAAACATTGTTTGTAATTGTATGATCATAAAATAGTTGATGGGTACTTCACAAAGCATGCTGAGGGACATGAGTAGCCTAAATGGAATTTATCCATCCTACATAATAGGATAAACGTCTAAGGGCCCAATATTGAACTGGACAAGGATGCCACAAATATGCCTTGTGTTCAATTTACACATAAGGGCAAAAGGGCAATTGTACATACAAGTACTATCACAAAAGGTTTTGTCAGATCACATGACAATTTTGTGAGTTGGGTTATAATCATGTGTTGCTAGATACCGCTCACTGTTTATTATGTTAAATACATGATTTAATATAATTTTCAATGTCGCAAAATCCTACACGGTCACACACATAAGAATGATTAGATAAGAGGTGGAATAAATAAGGTACATCGTAAGGTACAATGCACTTGAATGGAATACGGAATATGGTGAGGTACCATGTGCTTAATTGACATATGATATAATAATAATTATTATTAATTTTATAATAGTTATAAAATATAATAATACTAAAATTGTGTTTATTATAATAATAGTTATTATAATAATATAATAATATTATTATTGAGTTGGACTTTTCAGCTTGAAGCCCACACAAGTTGTTCTATCAATAGAACCCTTGTGCAGAAGGTCAAAGGTTTTTGTTGTTGTTGAAACCCTGACCTTATTCTATTTTTCTCTCCCTTACTCAAAAGCCTTCAATCGTAATCAGCTAGCACTGTGACTGAAGAAAGTTGTTCGTATGGACTGAGTAGAGGCGTTGTTCATCGTACAACGCTCGTGTCTTACCTCGAAAAATACGATCCTCGCGATGGGACGAGGAAAGAAAACAACAGAGTCGCCACCTAATTCTATTTATTCTACGAGAGAAAAGGGAGATATAGATACAACCTAATAAAGGATAAGAAATGGTTTACGAAACCAAATTCTAAGTTCGGGAGTCAGTTACGCAAGGGGAAGGTATTAGCACCCCTCACGTCCGTTGTACTCAACGGGAACCTCTTAGCTAACTATGCGATTAAATGTTGATCTTAAGTTTTTTGTCTTCTTAATGTTTGTTATTAATGTTTGTTATTAATGTTTGTTAAGGAAAAGTTAGTATTTTAATTATTATTGCAGGGAAAAGATTAAAGTTTTTTATTAGGGTGACAGAGAGATAGTTAATTTTTTATTATTGTGCTCGCGAAGGATTAAAATCCCCGTGCCTACGTATTCCCTTGTGCAATGGGAAAGTCAGAACTTCGTAGTTCGTGCAACTACGGTTTGTGTTTTTTATTGAACGATGGTTTAAAATGCATTCTACTGCTAAGCGTTGGCTTATACTCGCGGTGGAGGATGAAGCGCTGGCTTGTTTGCGGGATAGAAAGATTTAAACAATGTTCGTTTATAGAAAATGTTTGACCTTTATTAAGGTGTTTTAAACGAAAGACGAATGGACCAAAACTTGAAGGCTAGCCTCAAGAGCGATTGCATTCAAGGAGCCGTGGAGTGCTGGACTCCAGAGTACAGTTATTCGTTGATTAATTGTAAAGTGATTTGGTGTTTGTTGGTAAGTTTCAAGTCGTATTATTTTATTGTGAAAGGGCGAATGAATTACAAATCGAGGGCTAGCCTCAACAGTAATTCAATTCAAAAACCCGAGGAATGCAAGATTCCTGAGTTTAGTTCTTTCACGATTTTAATTAGAGATTTACATTTTGAAAATGAAAGAGCGAATGAATTACAAATCGATGGCTAGCCCCAACAGTAATTCAATTCAAAGACCCGAGGAATGCTAGATTCCTGAGTTTAGTTCTTACGTTAATTAATTATGTTAACTAAGACGTTTTGCGATTGCTTTGGATAGATTAGGTTTTATTGTTTTTATAACGAAGGAGTAAATGAATCACAACTCGAAGGTTAGCCCCAAGAGTGATTCATTAAAGAACCCGCGGATTGCTAGATTCCGAAGTTCAGTTCCTCGTCAAATAATTTAAGACGCGTAAAAGATTGTGCAGATGGCGATCATAAGACCGACTTACATGTGTGAAGTCTAGGCGAGAATGTTTTAATTGATTAAATGAAGTGGATTCTAATCCTAATTCCTAAAGGTGTTCCTAATAATACTAAATCGTAAAATAAAGGTGAAAAAAAATAAAAAAATAAATTGCGTTCGAAGATAAGCGGGAGAGGGATACATGATAATTTATACGAGGTTGCGAAGAAATAAAAGGTATCGTTGTAGTTTGCCCAAGAGGAAGCGTGTGTGCAGTGTATGAATTAATCGAAACCTTTAAAATTTAATATGGTATAAAAAGTGCGAGAAATAAATAAATAAATAAATAAATAAATAGACTAAATTTAGTGAAATAAATCATTAGATAGAATAAATTAAATTAAATGAAAATACAATAAATAAATGGCCTCATATTGGTCACGATTAATCGGAAACAATTTATCGTGATTTTTGTCATATCATCGGCCCTAGACAAGAGGAATAATGAAATATATTTTTTAGATATAATAACATAAATCTCATTAGAAACAAGTAAACAAATGAAGAAACTAATATCCTAAACAAATTAAATAGACCAAGAAGAAAATAACATAAAATGAGACAGGGGGTCTGAGCTAAAACAGGATGCGATGAAAGCACCATATACTGGGCTAAGCCCACACATCATTAATAATGACAGGAAAAAAAAGCTGAGAACAAAAAGGGGCGATGTGTGATTTGGCATGAATATGGGGGTGGATAGTGAAACATTCATGGCCATGGACCATCCAAGCCCATTAATAAATAGGTTAATAACAATTTTTTAAGATAAATAAATAACAGGTTATATAAAAAAAATAAAAGAAACCAACACTCATCACAATGAATCCCCTTCCCTAAAAACGTTGTCGATACTGTTCATAAACGGAGAAAAGAAATAAGGTTGTTATCTTTCTCTCTCAATTCGTCACGGTTTCGGTTTGGTTGAAGCGAAGTTGGAGGTGCGATGGTCGTTATGATGGGTATGACGATTTTTGGTAGTGGATGTGAGGTCAATGGTTAATGGCGGCGGCGGTGGTTTGGTGCTTTCCGCTCACATAATCTACGTCATCCCATCTTCTCGCTTCTGCTCAATCGCCTTTTGATTTGGATCGTCCCTCACTCAGATCTCTCGCAATGGTTTCACGGTGGATTTTGTTGAGTTTAGTATGGTTGTTTCGGTGGTGGGCTGTTTGTTCGAGTTTACCACGACGCGGTTTTACGGTGAGAAGAGGTTAATGGCGGCGACGGTGGTGAAGGCGGTGGAGCAACAAGGTTTCAATTATCTGTTTTGTGGTTCCAATGATGGGTGGTTCGGAGATGATAGAGTGGTGGTTTTTGGTTTTACGATGGCGCCTGCTACGTTCTTAACGCATTGGTGGTTCACCGTGATGCCCTGACCAAAGTATTTTCGTCGACACCGTTTCGAAAACGCTCTGGTAACGTCCTCCTCCTTTTACTTCTTCTTTACTTAGGGCTTTGGTTTTTCCTTATAGTGTGGTTGATTGTTATTGCATGAGGTTTAACAGAGATTATCTTAGAGTTTCAAAGACAACCAGAGTGATCTCAGGGTTCTGAAAGATTCTGATGAACTAAGTTTTTCCATGGATATTGTTTGCTCAAGCTTGCAGCTAGGATGTTTTTTTTATGAATGAAGTTCTGCTGATTGTGGCTGGTTATTTTTTATGAATGAAGTTTGCTGATTTTTTGTGATGGAGTTGCTTTGTGTTTTTGGTTGTAAGTTAGTCTTGTGTTTTGGTTGCTGCTATTTTTCTGTTTGATGTTGCTACTGAGTTATGCAGTATGAGGTTGCTGCTAAGTTTTTGTGTATAGTTTCTAAGGGTTGTTTGGTTTCAAATTTTTGGTATACGGTTTTGCTGTTGGCTCTTCCTCCTTGCTGATAAAAAACTAGAGCTTATATAGGGCTGGAAGTTAGGTATTTTAGTTTGAATTTGAGACAAATTTCTAGCTAAGTTTGATTGGGTTTTGGGGGGAAAGATTCTGAATTTTGAAAATGATGGGTGAGGGCAGAGCAGGGCTGAAATTTGCAGCAGTTCTGCTGCATTTTTTAACTAAAATTTTGTTTGTTTGTGCAGATAAAAAGTGGTCCCTGCTGCATTTTGTAGTCATACTTGTAAAATTATGTTTTTGAATGTTTTCAATATTATTGTGATATACTGAAAATGCTCGAATGAATGAGATTAATATGATGTATGATTATGTGAATATGAAATTTTCCTTTGGATTCTAAACTTGCTTGCCTATTTTGTAGGAAAAAAATGTAGATTGAAGCATGGAATGGAAGAATAAGCATGGAGTCATGAAGATGGAAAAAAGAAAGGAAGTCCTTTTGAGGAAGAATTCAAGCCTTAGGGATCTTGAATTATCATGTATTTTGTAGTTCATTTGGCTTAGATTTTCTCATACTTGTGATGACTCTTTCTTGTAAAACAAAAAACTTTTGTGTATCTTCAATGATTTCTTACATTTGATGAACCTCTATTTGTATGTACATAATTGTGAACAATCTAAAAGTATGACTTTAGGAATGAAAAGCTCTTGCAAAAATAGGCTTGTAATCTTGAATGATGTTTGAAATTTGAATCAAGAATGAATTGGAAAGGATTTGAAACATTTGTCATGGATTTGTAATGAATATGGACATGATGGTTCAAATTGAACTTGAATGAAAACGAGAACTTGAAAATCACTTTTTGGAATAAGTTTGGAATTGAAGAATAGAATTAGAATTGGATTTTGAATTTGGTGGAATAGAAAATAAACATAGGACTTAGAAAATAAAATAAAAAACTTGAATAATAAATAAAAATTAAAATTATAAATTGAGATTGAATTTAGAAATAGAACTTAAAAAATGAATTAAGAATAAAAATTAGAAATTGAGATTGAATTTAGAAATAGAAACTTAAAAAAAAATGAAATAGAAATTAAATTGAGATAGAAACTTAAAAAAAATGAAATAGAAATTGAGATTGAATTTAGAAATAGAACTTAAAAAATGAATTAAAAAAATGAAATAGAAATTGAGATTGAATTTAGAAATAAAAACTTAAAAAATGAAATAGAAATTAAAATTAAATTGAGATAGAAACTTAAAAAAATGAAATAGAAATTGAGATTGAATTTTGAAATAGAAACTTAAAAAAAATGAAATAGAAATTAAAATTAAATTGAGATAGAATTTTACAAAATAAAAATAGAAATTGATATTGAACTTGGAAATAGAAACTAAAAAAATGAATTAAAAGCATGAAACTTAATCTGCAATTAGACTAAAAAAACCTATAAAAAAGGAAACCTTAATCGTATAAGACAAAGGGACCAAACTTCTGAAAATTGTTGCAGATCCAAAATGCTCTAAAAATGCACCAAGTATGTAAATGATGAGATGAATGCATAATGCGAAAAGTTATGGGTAAAATTTGGGGTGTGACAGTTGCTCCTATTTAAATAACTTTACCAGATTGAATGAGTGATATTAATCCTCATAAAATCAGAGTGAAAGGTATTTAAATATAGAAATAACCGAAAATTTTTGCCCCTAAATGCAATGGCATGCCATGAACTTATGAGGGACTCTTGTTTTGCTGGGGATATGACATGCGAGA
Source organism: Lathyrus aphaca (assembly GCA_963966055.1). Lineage (NCBI taxonomy): Eukaryota > Viridiplantae > Streptophyta > Magnoliopsida > Fabales > Fabaceae > Lathyrus > Lathyrus aphaca. Next base: position 401,138,963 of record OZ014521.1, on the reverse strand, counting down.
TGCAATGAACCCTAGCATGCTGACTTTTTTTTTTGATGATGAACATGTTGAATATGATGTACGGGAAATGATGAAAACAAATGCAACGGTGATCCACAAAAACACAAATGAGGGCGAAGACTCACTGGGGATAATAATATGCTGGGGATGATAAGACGGAAACATGGTGTATTCAAAGTGATAGATCAGCAAGTTCAAGTGTAACTGCTGGCACTAAGAATAACAAAAGACGGGAAATAAAACAAAAGTCCAGAACATCGGATTAAAGACAGACTGATACCCTATGATATCATGAAAATGGCTCAAAGTGAAAACGTAATGGCTTGATGCAACCAAAACTGACACTATGAACAAAAACAGACTATCTGAAGTGATGAGTTAGCAAGCTCAAGGTGGCTGCTAGGGATCCCAATACAACAATTCGGTGATTGAGAAAAGATGGAAACGACATCGACTCGACAGTTAGGAGAACAAAATAGCAGACATCGACACGGCGGTCAGGAATAAACAAACATCGACACAGTGATCGGAAAATAAAATAACAAACGTCGACATGGTGGTCGGAAAATAAAATGGCAGACATCGACACGTTGGTCGGGAAAATAAAATGACAGACATCGACACGGTGGTCGGGAAAATAAAATGACAGACATCGACACGGTGGTCGGGAAAATAAAATGACAGGCGTCGACAACAGTGGTCGGGAAAATAAAATGACAGACATTGACACAGTGGTCGGGAAAATAAAATGACAGGCGTCGACAACGGTGGTCGGGAAAATAAAATAACAGGCGTCGACAACGGTTGTCGGGAAAATAAAATGACAGGCGTCGACAACGATGGTCGGGAAAATAAAATGACAGACATCAACACGGTGGTCGGGAAAATAAAATGACAGATATCGACACGGTGGTCGGGAAAATAAAATGACAGGCGTCGACAATGGTGGTCGGGAAAATAAAATGACAAACATCGACACGGTGGTCGGGAAAATAAAATGACAGACATCGACACGGCGGTCGGGAAAATAAAATGACAGGCGTCGACAACGGTGGTCGGGAAAATAAAATGACAGACATCGACACAGTGGTCGGGAAAATAAAATGACAGACATCGACACAGTGGTCGGGAAAATAAAATGACAGGCGTCGACAACGGTGGTCAGGAAAATAAAATGACAGGCGTCGACAACGGTGGTCGGGAAAATAAAATGACAAACATCAACACGGTGGTCGGGAAAATAAAATGACAGGCGTCCACAATGGTGGTCGGGAATATAAAATGACAGGCGTTGACAACGGTGGTCAGGAAAATAAAATGACAGAAATCGACACGGTGGTCGGGAAAATAAAATGACAGACATCGACAACGGTGGTCGGGAAAATAAAATGACAGGCGTCGACAACGGTGGTCGGGAAAATAAAATGACAGACATCGACACGGTGGTCGGGAAAATAAAATGACAGGCGTCGACAATGGTGGTCGGGAAAATAAAATGACAGACATCGACACGGTAGTCGAGAAAATAGACAGACATCGACACGGCGGTCGGGAAAATAAAATGACAGGCGTCGACAACGGTGGTCGGGAAAATAAAATGACAGACATTGACACGGTGGTCGGGAAAATAAAATGACAGGCGTCGACAACGGTGGTCGGGAAAATAAAATGACAGACATCGACACGGTGGTCGGGAAAATCAAATGACAGACATCGACACGGTGGTCGGGAAAATAAAATGACAGGCGTCGACAACGGTGGTCGGGAAAATAAAATGACAGGCGTCGACAACAGTGGTCGGGAAAATAAAATGACAGACATCGACACGGTGGTCGGGAAAATAAAATGACAGGCGTCGACAACGGTGGTCGGGAAAATAAAATGAAAGGCGTCGACAATGGTGGTCGGGAAAATAAAATGACAGACATCGACACGGTGGTCGGGAAAATAAAATGACAGGCGTCGACAACGGTGGTCGGGAAAATAAAATGACACATTGACACGGTGGTCGAGAAAATAAAATGACAGGCGTCGACAACGGTGGTCGGGAAAATAAAATGACAGACATCGACACGGTGGTCGGGAAAATAAAATGACAGGCGTCGACCACGGTGGTCGGGAAATAAAAATAACAGACAAAAAAAATCTAGAGTGGTAAATCAACAGGTTCAAGTATAACTGCTGATACCGAGGATAAAGAAAGCGAACACATTGTTTGGGCAGTGGTTTGTGCAACCAACTGATATTGGGAGTAGAATGCGAAGCATTTAAAGATAAATCAAACGGCTCTAAGCAACCGACTGGCACTGAGAATAAAGACGAGAAAGTTGGAGTTTTCAGCAAGATATCCAACCTCTAGAAATTCCTTAAACGAAGAGTCAAGAGAAGACCTTCAGGAACCATCAGGAAACACAGGTATGTGCCAAATCAAATGGATTATAGACTGCAAGCAAGGGGTTTCACGACCAGCTTAACAGATTCGTGCCAATGACAATTGGACTTCAAAGCGATTCTTGTAAAATGATAGTAAATTACATGTCAGCAGAGGCCTGTTTTGCAAGGTATGACTCTTTTCTACTATGGGCAGATGCTCGATAAGTAAGACGGTAGCAGGACTTAACGCTAAGATCGAAGTGACATGACTAGCACATGAGAAAGACATACCGACTCATATGATTTCCAAATATGCCCCTGTAATGGGTATTGGATGGAATAGTTCTTGGACGACGGTTTTCTAGAAGGAGACAAAAGAAGAAGACATGATTCCCAACACCCATCTTGAATTTGAAGTTTGTTGTTGCATAAGGCCTACTTGAACAACTTGAAGGCACGGAGGGGATTTTCCCCTGTGTGATTCATCTTGCCCCAAAATCAATGGTTTTGAAATTTTCCTCTTCTCAAAAAGTTTAGACCAACCTGCCATGAAATGGCCTTGAAATGGTTGCCCCAGTGCTGGAATGTCGGAGATTTTCCCCTGGTTATCTGATCCCTGGGATGGGAGACTTCTGGTCTGGCTGGCCATTCGAACTCTTGAATTGTTGTGATAGATCAACTCTAGTCTGAGTCTTGAGAAGAGGTCCATCTGGATTAGATGATTCTTGAAGTGGTTGCCCCTGGTTGGGCTTCTCTTACTAAGTCGAATTCCCTAACTGGCTGCATTCGCTGGGATTCCCTTGATGCTGAATTGACTTGCAAATAAACATTATTAAAAATCGGCAATTTTTAATGTAACATTTATGCAAATTTTGAAATCACCATTTATTGGTATGATAGTGATACAATGGAGTTGATTAAACTAAAAAGTGGATCTAGCCATTTATGGAATGGCAGATGAAGTGATCAATACAAATGATTAGCAAAGATCATTAGGAGTCAGGTTAACACAACCTTGTTGCGGTATGCTCTCCAAATAAACCCTGCCTCAATTAGGTCTTTTAAGAGTTGTAACGTGGCTTGGTTCACGGTTTTTGAAACAAAGGATAAAGGCTCAAAATTCATTTGTACCCACCCTATCTTCGTAATGAACTCCCATCCTATGTTCAGTTAATTTGACATACGCATTCACATCTCAAAAATTCTTTTGATGGTGCGTGATAAGGATCATGATTTAAAAGTGATGGCAGCCACCTTTCTTTATCCTTGCTTTGTTGAGGATTTGATGACTTCATTAATTTTCTCCTAAGTCGTCTTTTCCTAGTTTTTGACTTAGCAGACTTTTCTTTGTATTTCTTTTTCCTTTTTTCCTTTCTTTTGGTTGGACGATTGTGACTGCCATTTTATTGGAGGATAGAGAACATGCACTACAAACTTTTGGCTCTTCACGACTTCTTTGGTGTGAAAGTATGTAATTGATCCTTCTTGAATGATGGATTGAATCTCTTGAGGATTGAATGCAAACAAATTAACTGAACTGACTATCCTGCCCCAGGTTTAAAATTAAGGGTTTTCCAAACTATTTTTGAAAAAGAAAACTCCTACTTCTATGCTCAAATGGGTTAGCAAGGGATTATCTTCCTTATTTCACCAGTGTTTGGGAATTTGAAACAATGCATGTACATCATTGGTAAGGTTTTAATTGAGAGCATACAAATGGAGAATTCAGGTATCTGGTTTTCATCATCCTCCATCCAATCTTTGCTAAAACAAAAGTTTGATAAACAAAATGATAGAAATATGTTTTTTTATTTTTTATAAAAACGAGTGAATACGAATAGATTAATTCAAAAGATGCATAAACATTTCATTAATTTTGCCAATTCAAAAAAACAACAATTCTAACAAGAAAATACAAAATCAACATGCAAAGAATATAACAACAATGCTGAAACAAATAGGGAATTGCCAGCTTTAGGGAATTGAACTTGCTTCTTCAGATTATAGGTCATCATGCTCATTGGTGTCGGTGCACTAATTCTCTTCACGCCCATCCTTGAAAATATCTTCCATAGCATAGACTGATGGACCTGCCTGACCAGACGAAGGATTGATGTTGATGTGAAGACCCTGAGGCGTAAATGAGATGGACTCTGACTCAATCAGATCCTGAACCTTGCTCTGGAGTTGTTTGCAGTCTTCAGTTGAATGTCCTGGCAATGGGCATGGAAACCACATTGGGCATGAGGATCAAAGCTTGGTGGGTATGGGGGAATCACTGGATTCAGTTTCTTCAGCTTTAACAATCCACTATCAATCAAATGTGGCAGTATGTGACTGTATGGCATTGGCAAAGGATCAAATCGTCTCTTTGGCTTCTTAGGGTATTGGTGTCGATGCTGAGGAGCGTGTTGTTGTTGGTATGTTTGTTGTTAATTCAGATATTCTCGGCTTTGGGCTTGCTGACTTGGACGAGAATTTTCCCTGATAATCGAAGTAGTGTCTTCAAGTGAAAGAATGTTCTTCTCAATTAAATCTTTCACCGCGTTTTTTAAGGCATAGCAGCCTTCCAAATCGTGCCCTGAAGCACCATCATGGAATAAACAATGGACATTTGGGTTGTAGTTTGCTGGGAGTGGATATGGTGGAGGACCCAACGGTCTTGGAACAACCAATCCTTTCTTCAACAATGAAGGATATAATTTTGTGTAGGTCATGCGGATTTGAGCGATCGGAGGTCTCCCCCTTTGTCTCTTATTTTGATTTGAGACACCTTCCAGGAGAGAACCCTGAGCTTTCAATCATTGATGAGCTGGCACTACCGGCACTCTAGGTACTGCTAGTCGCTTGATGTGATAACTTTTGAGTCCCTCACACTCAATGCTGGATGTCACCCCTTTCGACCCACCTCCTACTTCTCTTTTGCCTTCGCTAGTAGGAGTGGTGACATCGAAATTCCAAGATGGTTTCCTGATACTCTTGTGAGAAAGCAAAATTGCTCCATCAGTTTTGCGCGTGACCTGTTCTTTGTGGTACAAAATCTTAAGAACCTTCATAGGTCTCTTTCCTTTCTTATCTCCTAGCTAAACAATCAAATTGTCTGCATTTGGCCTTCCTCCTTGGGGGACTAGCGACTTAATCACACTTTGTAACTTGAGCTCGACATTCTGGCATTCTTCGATAGGATGCCCCATGGCTCCAGTGCGGTATCCACATTCAACCTCTGGATGGTCCTCTTCAAGAATTAATCTTTTGTTATGGATCAACCTTTGTACCCAGACATTCAATTCAGGGAAAGTATCCAAGTCATGCCCTACCACCCCTTTATGGAATTCACACATCGCATTCGTATCAGGGTTGTACCGTGTATTTGGCGATGGCACAGGTTTGTAAGGAGTTATCAATGAATTTTGGATTAGTAGCGGGTAGAGCTTGTTGAGTGGCACATGAATGGCTTCATATTGAGTTTCACTCCGCTTGTTCTGACACTGCCCCTTGTTTCGCTTTCGCTTCTTTTTCCGACCTTGAGAAGAAACTTCCAGAGGATGTTGAGGTACTGATTTGAAAATCAGAGGTTGATTTTGACCTAGTAGGGGAGAGCCATGAGTTGGAAGGTGGGGAGTTGCCACAAGGAAACACTCTTGACTCGAGGCAGCAGGGCGACCCTCCTTCTTCAACAGAGCGACATTAGCTCTCTCTGTTGCGGCCATGGGCACAGGGCGACCCTCCTTCTTCAACAGAGCTTGTAAGGTTTCCAAGACCCACTCCATTTGTTTCTTCAAGGAAATAACCTCTTCTTTCAATAATTCTTGACTTCTTCTCAGTTCATCCACTGTTTCTTGAGACATGGTTCTTAGTTCTGGACACGTGCCGGGAATCAAACTTCTGACCCAAGATAAAGGATAGAATGAGCTTACTCTGAGGGAAGAAATGATATGCAATGCAGATGCAATGTTATGCGAATGGATGCAATGCAAGTATGCTTTCAAGGAACTCGAAAAGCAAATTGCAAACATCCGAATAGAAAAACTTTTTCCAAAAGGGATTACAAGTTGAAGTTTGTATATGGTTAAACTTGTGATGTTTGCAACAGACGTCTCTTTGTTCCTTGAAGACTTTGTTAAAATATGATGCTTATGATATTGGGATGCAAAGATGCAAGGATGCAAGGTGCCACAAGCAAAACTGAAACCTTCTTAATAGGTAGGTTGTAAGAGATTGGTTCTACGTTTTTCTATCCATAAGTCCCACTCACAGGATGGTTTCTACGATGACGGTTTAAGGAAACTCAACGTCACGGACTTTTATCGTATTAATGCCCCGCCGCAGACTAGCTGCATTTTGACGATAATAACGATAAGGTCTACCTTGAGTGGAGTTCTCATGCTAGGCCCTCAAGAGGCAAGCCCTTGGAGACTAACACTACGCAACTGCCAATATGGAAACTGGTTATTAACAGTGGATCCCAGAATCACAGCCCTTTCATGAACCAGGTCACGCGACAGGCTAGCTGCGTTGTGACAAGATCTACGAAAAGTCTAACTATCTGGGGGAGCTTTCATGCTAGGCCCTCAAGAAGCGAGTTCTTGGAGACTAACACTAATGACTACCAATTCTAACCTAGGTGTTCCCTCTTCTTTTTCCAACTCGTCTTTTACTTGTACCCTCAGATCCCACAGACAAGTATAATAATAAGCAGTAAGAAAAGCGAATAAGAGAACAAAAAGGAAAAACATAAATAACAAACATAGAGAAGATAAAATACAAGATCAAACAAATAAACACACAAAGCTAAGTTAGGCTTGAATCTCTCTCTAGCATGGAGTTGTCCCCAGCAGAGTCGCCAACTGTCGTACCTCGAAAAAAATACGATCCTCAAACAAACAACAGAGTCGCCACCTAATTCTATTTATTCTACGAGAGAAAAGGAAGGTATAGATACAACCTAATAAAGGATAAGAAATGGTTTACGAAACCAAATTCTAAGTTCGGGAGTCGGTTACGCAATGGGAAGGTATTAGCACCCCTCACGTTCGTTGTACTCAACGGGAACCTCTTAGCTAACTATGCGATTAAATGTTGATCTTAAGTTTTTTGTCTTCTTAATGTTTGTTATTAATGTTGGTTAAGGAAAAGTTAGTATTTTAATTATTATTGTAGGGAAAAGATTAAAGTTTTTTATTAGGGTGACGGAGAGATAGTTAATTTTTTATTATTGTGCTCGCGAAGGATTAAAATCCCCGTGCCTACGTATTCCCTTGTGCAATGGGAAACTCAGAGCTTCGTAGTTCGTGCAACTACGGTTTTTGTTTTTTATTGAACGATGGTTTAAAATGCATTCTACTGCTAAGTGTTGGCTTATACTCGCGGTGGAGGCTGAAGCGCTAGCTTGTTTGCGGGATAGAAAGATTTAAACAATGTTCGTTTAGAGAAAATGTTTGACCTTTATTAAGGTGTTTTAAACGAAAGGCGAATGGACCAAAACTTGAAGGCTAGCCTCAAGAGCGATTGCATTCAAGGACCCGTGGAGTGCTGGACTCTAGAGTACAATTATTCATTGATTAATTGTAAAGTGATTTAGTGTTTGTTGGTAAGTTTCAAGTTGTATTATTTTATTGTGAAAGGGCGAATGAATTACAAATCGAGGGCTAGCCTCAACAGTAATTCAATTCAAAAACCCGAAGAATACTAGATTCCTGAGTTTAGTTCTTTCACAATTTTAATTAGAGATTTACGTTTTGAAAACGAAAGAGCGAATGAATTACAAATCGAGGGCTAGCCCCAACAGTAATTCAATTCAAAGACCTGAGGAATGCTAGATTCTTGAGTTTAGTTCTTACGTTAATTAATTATGTTAACTAAGACGTTTTGCGATTGCTTTGGATAGCTTAGGATTTATTGTTTTTATAACGAAGGAGTAAATGAATCACAACTCGAAGGCTAGCCCCAAGAGTGATTCATTAAAGAACCCGTGGAATGCTAGATTCCGAAGTTCAGTTCCTCGTCAAATAATTTAAGACGCGTAAAAGATTGTGCAGATGGCGATCATAAGACCGACTTACGTGTGTGAAGTGTAGGCGAGAATGTTTTAATTGATTAAATGAAGTGGATTCTAATCCTAATTCCTAAAGGTGTTCCTAATAATACTAAATCGTAAAATAAAGGTGAAAAAAATAAAAAAATAAATTGCGTTCAAAGATAAGCGGGAGAGGGATACATGATCATTTATACGAGGTTGCGAAGAAATAAAAGGTGTCGTTGTTGTTTGCCCAAGAGGAAGCGTGTGTGCAGTGTATGAATTAATCGAAACCTTTAGAATTTAATATGGTATAAAAAGTGCGAGAAATAAATAAATAAATAAAATAAATAAATATAGTGAAATAAATCGTTAGATAGAATAAATTAAATCAAATGAAAATACAATAAATAAATGGCCTCATATTGGTCACGATTAATCAGAAACGATTTATCGTGATTTTTGTCATATCATCGGCCCTAGACAAGAGGAATAATGAAATATATTTTTTAGATATAATAACATAAATCTCATTAGAAACAAGTAAACAAATGAAGAAACTAATATCCTAAACAAATTAAATAGACCAAGAAGAAAATAACATAAAATGAGACAGGGGGTCTGAGCTAAAACAAGATGCGATGAAAGCACAATACACTGGGCTAAGCCCACACATCATTAATAATAACAAAAAACAAAAGCTGAGAACAAAAAGGGGCGATGTGTGATTTGGCATGAATATGGGGGTGGATAGTGAAACATTCATGGCCATGGACCATCCAAGCCCATTAATAAATAGGTTAATAACAGTTTTTTAAGATAAATAAATAATAGGTTATATACAAAAAATAAAAGAAACCAACACTCATCACAACGAATCCCCTTCCCTAAAAAAGTTGCCGACATTGTTCATAAACGGAGAAAAGAAATAAGGTCGTTACCTTTCTCTCTCAATTCGTAACGGTTTCGGATTGGTTGAAGCAAAGTTGGAGGTGCGGTGGTCGTTCTGATGGGTATGACGATTTTCGGTAGTGGATGTGAGGTCAATGGTTAACGGCGGAGGCGGTGGTTTGGTGCTTTCCGCTCACATAATCTACGGCATCTCATCTTCTCGCTTCTGCTCAATCGCGTTTTGATTTGGATCGTCCCTCACTTAGATCTCTCGCAATGGTTTCACGGTGAATTTCGTTGAGTTTAGCATGGTTGTTTCGGTGGTGGGTTGTTTGTTCGAGTTTACCACGACGCGGTTTTGGGGTGAGAAGAGGTTAATGGCGGTGAGGGTGGTGAAGGTGGTGGAGCAACAAGGTTTCGGTTATCTGTTTTGCAGTTCCAATGATGGGTGGTTCAGAGATGATAGAGTGGTTGTTTTTGGTTTTGCGATGGCGACTGCTACGTTCTCAACGCATTGGTGGTTCACCGTGATGCCCTGACCAAAGTATTTTCGTCAACACCGTTTCGAAAACGCTCTGGTAACGTCCTCCTCCTTTTACTTCTTCTTTACTTAGGGCTCTGGTTTTTCCTTATAATGTGGTTGATTGTTATGGCATGAGGTTTAACAGAGATTATCTTAGAGTTTTAAAGACAACCAGAGTGATCTCAGGGTTCTGAAAGATTCTGATGAGCTAAGTTTTCCCATGGATATTGTTTGCTCAAGCTTGCAGCTAGGATGTTTTTTTTATGAATGAAGTTCTGCTGATTGTGGCTGGTTATTTTTTATGAATGAAGTTTGCTGATTTTTTGTGATGGAGTTGCTTTGTGTTTTTGGTTGTAGGTTAGTCTTGTGTTTTGGTTGCTGCTATTTTTCTGTTTGATGTTGCTACTGAGTTATGCAGTATGAGGTTGCTGCTAAGTTTTTGTGTATAGTTTCTAAGGGTTGTTTGGTTTCAAATTTTTGGTATACGGTTTTGTTGTTGGCTCTTCCTCCTTGCTGATAAAAAACTAGAGCTTATATAGGGCTGGAAGTTAGGTTTTTTAGTTTGAATTTGAGACAACTTGCTAGCTAAGTTTGATTGGGTTTTGGGGGGAACGATTCTGAATTTTGAAAATGATGGGTGAGGGCAGAGCAGGGCTGGAATTTGCAGCAGGTCTGCTGCATTTTTTGACTAAAATTTTGTTTGTTTGTGCAGATAAAAAGTGGTCCCTGCTGCATTTTGTAGTTGTACTTGTAAAATTCTGTTTTTGAATGTTTTCAATATTATTGTGATATGCTGAAAATGCTCGAATGAATGAGATTAATATGATGTATGATTATGTGAATATGAAATTGTCCTTTGGATTCTAAACTTGCTTGCATATTTTGTAGGGAAAAAAATGTAGATTGAAGCATGGAATGGAAGAATAAGCATGGAGTCATGAAGATGGAAAAAAGAAAGGAAGTCCTTTTGAGGAAGAATTCAAGCCTTAGGGATCTTGAATTATCATGTATTTTGTAGTTCATTTGGCTTAGATTTTCTCATACTTGTGATGACTCTTTCTTGTAAAACAAAAAACTTTTGTGTATCTTCAATGATTTCTTACATTTGATGAACCTCTATTTGTATGTACATAATTGTGAACAATCTAAAAGTATGACTTTAGGAATGAAAAGCTCTTGCAAAAATAGGCTTGTAATCTTGAATGATGTTTGAATTTTGAATCAAGAATGAATTGGAAAGGATTTGAAACATTTGTCATGGATTTGTAATGAATATGAATATAATGGTTCAAATTGAACATGAATGAGAACGAGAACTTGAAAATGACTTCTTGGAATAAGTTTGGAATTGAAGAATAGAATTAGAATTGGATTTTGAATTTGGTGGAATAGAAAATAAACATAGGACTTAGAAAATAAAATAAAAAACTTGAATAATAAATAAAAATAAAAATTATAAATTGAGATTGAATTTAGAAATAAAACTTAAAAAATGAATTAAACATAAAAATTAGAAATTGAGATTGAATTTAGAAATAGAAACTTAAAAAAATGAAATAGAAATTAAATTGAGATATAAACTTAAAAAAATGAAATAGAAATTGAGATTGATTTTAGAAATAGAACTTACAAAATGAATTAAAAAAAATGAAATAGAAATTGAGATTGAATTTAGAAATAAAAACTTAAAAAATGAAATAGAAATTAAAATTAAATTGAGATAGAAACTTAAAAAAATTAAATAGAAATTGAGATTGAATATTGAAATAGAAACTTAAAAAAAAAGAAATAGAAATAGAAATTAAATTGAGATAGAAATTTAAAAAATAAAAATAGAAATTGATATTGAACTTGGCAATAGAAACTAAAAAAATGAATTAAAAGCATGAAACTTAATCTGCAATTAGACTAAAAAAACCTAAAAAAAAGGGAAACCTTAATCGAATAAGACAAAGGGACCAAACTTCCGAAAATTGTTGCAGATCCAAAATGCTCTAAAAATGCATCAAGTATGTAAATGATGAGATGAATGCATAATGCGAAAAGTTATGGGTAAAATTTGGGGTGTGACAGCTCGTAATCATCCATCGATTCAGATTCAAAGGTTTCATCGTCACAATAGGTAACCTTTCTATCACAGATCATGATCTTTCGTAAGGATATCTAAAGAGAAATTTTTGTTTTCCGTTGCGTTTAGATTGCTAATTTTCCTTCAGTGGTATTAGAGCCACTTACAAAACCATAAGTCTGGTAATTTATTACTTTCTGTTATTTTTTGTTTTAATTGGATTAAAACACGAAAAATTAAATCAAATCCAGATATTGATTTTTTGGCATCAGACTATGTACGGTTTGGATGATTGATATTGACTATGCTTCGGAATTCAACAATAGTATGGTGAAGCACCAATATGTCATTCGTCCATAAGTTACACATATATGATTGATTTAATTCATATGTGATATGATTAACTTTGATGCAAAGATGGTATATTGGATATACTATTATATTTCGTCAGTTCAAATCATGTAATGATTATCATTCGTTTGAGCGATTTATGGCCATCTACTTCGGAATTCGACTTTAGCATGGTGAAGCAATGTCATACGGATCAATCATACTGAATTATTAATCATGGTGTTTTGGTGGTATGAAATTGTTGCATTAAGGTTTATGACGGTACAAGTGTTGTGCCCTCGATGAGGTCTGCAGTCAATGAAGTCACGTATTCTGTAAGTTTGATGGTCACCATAAAACGTGTGACGGTCGTCATGGGAAGACTGTGACGGTCGTCATATGCAGATTTAGACAGTCGTCGTATGAAGATTGCAACGGTCTCTAGGCAGAATGTAACAGTCGTCACAGGCAATATGACGATGCAAAGGTTGCGTCAATGTAGTCTGCGCTTTAGGTTATGCATTTGCCAACAATTTAATTTGATTTATTTAATTAACAGGATTTAAATTAATAATGATAAAATTTGTTTATTATTTTTCTTGTGGTGATCAGTTATGGCCTTAGTTTATTTTTCTTTGTTTTGGATTTTATAAATACAACATGCGTGTCGTGCCTCTCTCTTATTCTTATCATGCAACTTGTTTTCCCATCTCAATCATTCGCATGTAAAACGAGTTTCCTTTATGTAATGTACTATTATGAAGAAAGAGAAGACTACAAAACAAAGAAGGACAACCTTGGAGATCTTGCTTGGATAAGTAAAGATCGTTATTAGGTTTAGCTTAAGTTCTCTCATTGGCTTGGGAAAACAATTGCGCTATGGGCTATGACTGTTTCATTTTTTTGTATGTTGATATATATTGTATGTATGTTGATGTATGTGTGAGGAACAATTTATATGATAAATAAGCCAGTGAGATCAAAATAATTAAAATTCCCTCAACACTAATATTAAGTTTTTGCTTTCCAAGTTTTAGAACTCATCAAGACTAGTATCGAATAATGTAGGTTTCGCCCAATGCTAGGTGCATATTCTATATTAGTAAGGTGCGATGGGATAAATGTAATATCCAATTTCTAAAATAATGGCTCAAATTTAACTAAAAAAATATTCGAGAATTATATTGGATATAATTAGAAGGAGTTCCTACCTAAATAGTCGGGTTTTGTGTAAGCATCCTAACACTGACTTAAAATAAAGCGAAATATGGATCTCGATCCACTAGAAAATCTTCCAAAGGGATTTTCCGAATCAAATGATGAGGGTCATTTTCTTTGAGTAAAATAGTGGGAGCATATTTAATTAAAGGCCTAATTGAATATGTTATTTTAATGATACTTATATCTTTAAATTTGATTTTATATATTACCATGACAACTAACACATCTAATAACATTTTACGATCAATCATTGATAAGGAAAAGTTGTCTGGGAAATTTTTTCTAGATTAGCATCGGAATCTAAGGATTGTCCTTAAACATGACAAAACGTTGTATGTCTTAGAGACACCAATTCCTAATGAGGAACCTCCTAGTTCTGCTCATAAGGCTGAAAGAGATGCTTATAAGAAGCATGTTGATGATGCCAATTCCATTTTGATGGTCAGTAATGGAAAGGAACAGAACAAAAGGGCCACCAAGCAGGGTGGTAAATGGAAAGGCAATGAAGTTTCCAAACCCAAACATATTGCACCTGCTTTGAAATCTAGTGGAGGCGTAGAAAAGGAGGGCACTTGCTTCTATTGTGGTAAGACCGGACACTGGAAGAGAAACTGTGCAAAGTACCTAGTGTCGCTCCCGAAGATTTGCATCCCGGTACAAGCGCGAACGGTCGGCGAAGAGAGAAAAATGATGAACTGAATAGAGTCGCCAGTTAGGCATTTTTATCCCGAAGGAAAGGTAATGCTGCATAAACCTAGAAAGATATGGATAAGACGATCGCGAACCAGAGAAACTGAGAAAGGGGGTTGGTTACAACCTGGGAAGGTATTAGCACCCATATTGTCCGTCGTACTCGACGGGATCCACGCTTAAAAAGATTGTGTTTAAAGGGGTAGTGTATGTGCTATCTGTGTGCAAAAGCTGGAAAAAGAATGTACAAGTGTTAGTGCAAAAGAGTGAATTACTCAGGGACTGAGGCTTTTAAAGAATGCTGAAAGAGGGGGAAGACAAAGAGACCTTTGTTCGATAACAGTTAAGTTATGCCTACGTATCCTCGCGTGCAATGAGGAAGTCAGAACACCGTAGTTCGACTCAAAGAGACTAAAAGATAAAATTACTGTGAACTGCATGCTTGCCTATACTCAAGTGTATGACTTGTCTGGCTCGAGTGCTAATTGTCTAGCATTTGACGGAAGAAGCAAGTTCTCGTTTGTGAATGCGTGTGATGAGAAAAGAATCCCGGAGGAGACGATTATTGTTTGTTTTTGTGTTTTTCAGTTTTGTTATTGTTTTTGGTGTTTTGCATAAGTTAATGAGCTTAAGCCTAAATCAAAGGCTTGTAAACTCATTATATCCTCCCTGATTAGGGATAATGAGAATACTCAAGTATGAGATAAGCATCTCAACTTAATTGCCATGATGATGTAGGATTAAGATCATTAACCTACTTGTGATTATTTAGAATTTTTTGGGTTTTGTTTAGTGTTAAGTAATGAGTTTAATCTCTAATCACAAATTAGTGAACTCATTACACCATCCTAATAGAAGGATAATAGATGAGAACACTTAAGCTAAGGAAGATACCTCAACTTAATCCATGGTTAGGGATTAAATTCATTATATAACAAGCCTTTATTAAATGGATTTTAATTAAAGGGATGAGATTAAGAAATGGATTTTATGTTTGTAAGACAACTTGAGGGGGACTTGTCCATTAAACACTAGGGTTAGTCCTTCTTAACCATAAAGGAAGAATTAGAACCCTAATGTAAGGCCCAAGTTACAAGATGAAGTCTTAGTGATTATTAAGATGATTTGATTAAGAGGTTTAAACAAATTAAAGGTTTAAAACTTAGGATTAAAGTTATATACTCCATCCTAAGAGAAGGATGCAGGCATAACCTTAATTCCAAAGTCCTAAAACTTTAAGAGTTTAGTCTCTGATTATGAAGATGAGAAGAGAGACTCAAGGAGACTCAAAGGTAAAAGCTAGGGGGACTAATCACAACCCTAATTATTATCATGCTTGGATGTCCCTATGGTTTGTGAGGCTTAAGAAATATCTTCAAAGAAGCCACCAATGGAAGAAGCAGATGAAAGGAGGATGAGAAAGAGAATAAGTTACTTACTTCATTGAAGAAGATAAGTAACCTAAAGAAAGAAAGTGAGAGAAATGGAACACAAGTAAACAAGTTCACTTAAAAGACAAACAAAATGCAAATGAAAGAGATAAAGAGAAGTGAGAAGTGAAGGCAAATCCACTTCTCAAAGTAACTTACCACCTGAAAATGTTAGCATGAATGCATAAAGAACTAAACATAAAGAAATGAAATGAAATGAAATGAGATGAGATGAAATGACCAAAGTCCGAAGTGTTTATGCAATGTTAATGTCATATGATATGATGCAAAGGCATACAAAGGGCATATATATGATCATACAAGAATGAGATGCAAATGGAAGCATGCTTTGAAGTTTGAAAACACATGAAAGTTAATGAAATGAAATGAATGCAAATCATGGAAAATGAATGAATAAATGATCAAGCATGATCCTAACATGTCCTAAGATGTTTAAGATGACATATGAATGCAAAAAATGTCATGGCAAGTTCATGTATGGATGCATATGCAAGATGAATGCAAATGAACACATAAAATTAGGGTTATATGGAAGTATGAGATGCAAATGAACAAAACAGAAGCATATGACATGATAAAAAAATTGAAACCAAGCTCAAATAAACCTTAATCCTATACTAGGTCACACCTCAAAGGAGAAGGTCAGAAGCCTTACCACTCAAAAGTTATGAATTTCCTAAGTTTCTAGGGTTTTTTGGGTGGTTCAAAGGGGAAAATGCAAATAAATTCAAAAATGCAAGATAAATTCATGAGATAAATAACCTATAAACTACATGCCATGCACAAAACAATGCAAAAAGAATCATCTTCAAACTCTTCTTGGTTAGGCAGAAATGATTTTTTTAAGTTAGGGCTCAAAAATATGATTTAAATGACCCTTAATTCAAAGAAAACTCTCAAACTATGATCAAACCTAAAAAGAAATTCGTATGAAGAGTTTGAAATGTTTCTAAATGCAATAGGATGATTCGTGATTTTTTGGTGATTTTTAGAAACCTAAATGTATTTTTAATTAACTAAAAGACTTTAATTAATTAAAAATAACATTTAAATATTTTAACAATACTTTTTTAATGCAAAAAATAAAATAAAATTAATTTTTAGGTTAACAAAAATATTTAAAACAGAAATGCAAAAGAAAATATTTTTTGGATGATTTTTGATATTTTAAATTAAATATGCAAAAGAAATGGAATAAAAATGAAATAAAATAAAATAAAGAGGGAAGTATGCTGATCCAAGGGCCAGGATTCAAACCTAAGGGGATACAGTTGACTGCACGTGCGTTTTAATGGTCCAGATGGCTTCTAGGCTAAATGACCTAATTAAATTAATTAATCCAGATTTTAATTAATTAATTAGATTAGGGTTTAATGACAAGATCTGGGCCATCCAAACACAAAATTAAAATCAATCCAAGGGTCCATGTTAAAACTGGGAAACTAACCCTGATTAAACTCAGGTGACCGGAGTTAAGCTCCGGTCATCTTCTCCGGCCAACCCTCACCCGAGTTCCCTCGAAACACCACAATAATGCATCAAACTCTCCAGAAATGATCAATGAACAACAACAAACAAGAATCCAGGCACGAAATTCATTTATTTTTAGAAACCAGCATGAATCGAATCAAACTTCATTTAGGTCAAAAATTCCAGAGATTCGGTTCATGCTCATTTCTTCACCATTTTCAAAAACAACAAGTGCAGTGTGATCAGGGGATCATGGGGAACATTTCTATAACATAAAATGAAGTTTCTGAAAAAATTGTTCTTGAGGTATACCTGAGGTTGAGTTTTCTGATTCTTAGCTTTCTGGACCTCTCTTTGGTGCAAGTCAACTCCAATGGAACTCTTGAGGATGCTTTGATGCTTGGAACAAGCTTGTAGTGGCTGGTTTTGATGTTTCAACTCTGCTGACTTCCACAATGAATTTCTTCATCAAACTTGGTACATATGATCCTTATAACATCTTAAGAACATTAGAAACAATAATGGCCCAAAAATTTGGAATTAATGCCTCTGAAACCAAAACCCTAATTCTGGTCATCTGTGCAATGAAAACCCTAGCTCTGCTTCCATGCCTTGCCTGTTCTTGTTATCTCTTGACTTCCATGAACTTTGAGGGACATAATATGATGATAGAACACACATGGACCCTCTTGGAAAGATTTGAGGCCCTTTGAGATGGCTCAAATGGATTCTTGGATTGCTCAGATCACAAACCCTAGATGTAGATGAACTTGAACTATGCAGATGAAACAAATATGCAATATGAGGTGGTATGCTTATGCTTATGCAAAAATGAAAGATCACAAGCCATGGTGATAAAGAGTGAGGGATAATTTGGGGTGTTTACAGCTGCCCCTATTCAAGCATGAGTTAGATGTGCAGGATGTAAGCACCGGGCTTAACAGACAAACAAGATAACTTTTGGTTGAATACCAAAGATAGTCCAAAATTTGCACTCGCTGGATAGAAGAAGAAAAGGGATATAAATTGTGAAAGAGAGTATAGTATGATTATCATATGAAGGTGATGGAGGAGGACAACCATCGAGCAGAGGACGAATGCTGGGGATAACATAGTAGGCAAAGAAATGACGGGGATGACCAACAAGCTGGGGGAATGAAGAGATCATGATGGGGACGACCATCGGGTAAGGAAATACGATTCTCTGGAGGTCAAAGAAAAGGAAATGATGGGGACGGCCATCAAGCGGGGGAAGTAAAATAAACAACGACGGGAACGGCCATCAGTTTAAAGAATAAATGAAATAATGATGTGGGACGGTCATCAATGGTGAAGGACGATCACCTAGCAGGGGACGGCTGCTCTTTATCACGACATAGGACGAATGTCATATAGAAAAGGTCGACGATGAGGACGGCCATCGGATAAGCATGATGAAGGACGATCATCAAGAGGTGAAGGACAATCACCTAGCAGGGTACGGCTGCTCTCGGGGTTTATCACGATATAGGACGAATGTCGGATAACAAGATCAACGATGGGGACGGACATCGGATAAAATGATGAAGGAAGATCATCAAGAGGTGAAGGACGATCACCTAGCAGGGGACGGCTGCTCTTTATCACGACATAGGACGAATGCCGGATAGCAAGATCAACGATGGGGACGGCCATCGGATAAAATGATGAAGGATGATCATCAAGAGGTGAAGGACGATAACCTAGTGTAAACACCCCAAATTTGCCCTCACTCATTTCACCATGGCTTGTGATTCTTTTCATTTGCATAAGTTCAATCATATCATCTCATATTGCATTTTTGCTTCACTGCATTGGTTCAAAGTCATCTGCATTTAGGGTTTGTGATCTGAGCAAATTCAAGAGCCATCAGAGCCACTCCAAAGGTCTTAAATCACCTCAAGAGGGTCCATGTGTGTTCAAGCATCATATTATATCCTCCCAGGATCAAGAAAGTCAGAAAATCACAAGAACTGAGGAAGGCATAGAAGCAGAGCCAAACTTAACTACACAGATGACCTAAAATTAGGGTTTTGGTTTCAGAGGCCATAACTCCAATTTGTTTGGTCATTATTGTTTCTATTGGTCTCTATATGATATAAGGATCATGCATACCAATTTTCATGAAGAAATTCAATGGGGAAGGCATCTGATCAATAGATGACTTCTTGAACAAGTCAGTGCAAAATCAGGGCATCTGAGGCCCCCAATGACACAACCAAAGGGTCTTCTCCATTATTTTGGGTGTATATGATCTTTATTTGATCTTAGAAGAAGTTGGAAGTTCACAAAATTGAAGAATTTCAAGCCATTTGCAAAGTTGTCATTTTGGGAAAGTGACTTGTATTGAAAACATGCCATTTTGGGAAAGTTTTCAACCTCCTCTTTTTGATTCAAAAATGCTTCAAATGAAAAATTCTTGGTCATGAAAGTTGTAGATTGGATCATTCCCTTTTCAAAAAGTACAAGAACTTGATCTAATTCATCTTAGAACTCAAGTTATGGCCTTGCAAAGTTGGGAAAAATCACATAAATTTCACTTTTACACCAAAGAGGGAAGTTTGCAAATTCTCATGCCAAGCATTTTTGTGACCTCAAACACACTTCTACATGTCTTAACATCATATTGCATTGCCTAAGGATCAGAATTGGCCCAAGAATCATTTCATTCCATGCCTTGAACATCAAGAAATTCAAAAGGGGCCAAACTTCATGAAAATTGCAAAAGGGCACATAACCTTTCACAAGCTTGCTGAATCACCTCAATTTCAAATCTATGGCTCTCCTTGATCTATGCTGAGCCAGGACAAGCCAAAAGCCAGCTGCAAAACTAGCTCATACCTCAAGTACAAAAGTTTTGATATTTTGGCAACTTGCCCATACCAATCACCATAGGCCACCACCCACTCTCTGACCTATCACAGATTGTTATGTGGATCAAACACAGCTCATAACACACAACATTGCAGCCTAACACTTCAGAATCCTCAGCATACACAAAATCACTCTAAGTTGCAAAAGCTTTCGAAACTCATAGCTCAGCCAACAAATCTTCAAACTTTTTCCACCATCCAACTACACATTCATCACTGATCATTTCCCACCCTTCATTTTGCCTTGAAACACCTCAAATCAAAAACATGATTTTCACATTTCTTGAACTGAGCTTCAGCAACTTCACATAGAGGCCATATAAACTCCAACCAAGCATTGCAAACTCTTCAGGAGGATCATTGAAGTTGATTTGAAGCAAAGAAACAACCAGCCAGTGCCATTTTCGAAAGCTTCAGTTCAGGTATCACCAAGAACATTTTTTCCAGAAATTGCTTTTTATGCCATAGAAATGTTGCTTATGATTCACTGATCATGCTGTGCTTGTTGGTTTTGAAAATGATCAAGTTTTGAGCCTGAACCATGTCTCTGAAAGTTTGACCTGAAAACTTGTTTGCTTCGATTCGTGTTCATGTTGAAAGATAAATGAATTTTCGTGCTTGATTCTTGCTTAGGGTGTTTAGAAGATGTGATCTGGAGTTTTAGAGGGTTTAAAAGTGTTTAGGGAAGAAGTTAGGTTTTTGAACTGGCCGGAGAAGATGACCGGAACACTGTTCCGGTCACCTGAAGGTCATTACGGTTCAGTTAGGGTTTAATTGCGTAATTAGTGAAGTTTGAATGTCAGCCATCCAGATGCGCGCGCTAGTCAATTCCCTCCCCCTAGGTTTGAATCCTGGCCCTCAGATCAGTTGACTTTCTTTTATTTTCATTTTTATTTCATTTTAATCCCATTTTCTTTACCATTTAATTTAAAATACTTAGAAAAATTATAAAAAAAATTTCCTTCTGCATTTTAAATTCAAATATTTTTCTCCGTCCAAAAATAATTTTTATTTTATTTTTTGCATAAAATTTGTATTTTTAAAATATTTAAATGTTTATTTTAATTAGTTAATGGAAATTAATTAATTAAAATACCATTTAAGTTTCTAAAAATCACCAAAAAAATCACATTGCATCTTGACACATTTAGAGACATTATCAAATCATTCATACAAATTTCTTTTTGGTTCTTGATCCATTTTGACATTTTTCTTTGGAATTAGGGTTCTTAAAAATCAATATTTTGACCCTAACTTGGAAAAATCTTTTCTGCCTAACCATAAATGGTTTGATAATGGTTCTTTTTGCATTGCATTCCACATACCATTTAGTTTCTAGGATAAAATTGGCATGAATTTATCTTCCATTTTTAATTTGTTTTGCATTTTTCTTTGTAAGGTACCTTAAAACCCTAGCAAACTTAGAAAAATCACAACTTCCTTAGGGTTAAGGGTTAGGTCTCCTTCTTTGGGGTGTGGAATAATATGGGGTTAGGGTACCTTTGATCCTATTTTCAATTTTTTATCTTATGATTTGCTTCTGATTTTGAATTTTGCATTGCATCTTGTACATAAACCCTTTTTTTTGCCTTCATTTGCATTCATCTTTCATATGTTTTCATACATGAACTTGCCATGACATTTTGTGCATCCACGTGACTTCTAAGACATCTTAGGGCATATTAGAAACATGCTTGATCATTTCTTCATCCATTTGCCATGATATGCATTCATTTCATTCCATGAACTTTCATTTGCTTTCATGCTTCATTTGCATTCTCATCTCTTGTATGATATTTCATAGCACTTGGCATATATTTGAATCATCTCATAGCATCATATGCATCATGTTTATGCTTCTGGTTTTTGTTTGCATCTTTGCATACATTTCATTTTCATTTCATTTCTTTCCTTTATGCTAACTTTTTCAGGTGGTAAGTAATTTGAGAAGTGAATTTGCCTCCACTTCTCATCTCTCTTCTCACTCTTCTCATACATCATTGCTGCATTTTAATTTGCTTTAGAGTGAGCTTGCTCATTCATGTTCTTCATTCATTTTCTTTCTTCAAGTAACTTATCTTCTTCAGTGAAGTAAGTTAACTTGTTTCATCTGTTTCTCCTCCTTTCATCTGCTTCTTCCATTGGTGGCTTCTCTGAAGATCTTCTTGCAAGCTTCATAAACCTTAGGAACACCCAAGCATGATCACAATTAGGGTTTGATTAGTCCCTCCATTAGTTTTACCTTTGTGTCATCTTTGAGTCTTTTCTTCTCTTCTTTAATCAAGGACTAAACCTTAAAGGTTTTAAGGCTTTGTGATTAAGGTTATGCTTGTATCCTTCTATTAGGATGGAGTGTATAACTTTAATCCTAAGTGTTAGACCCTTAATGTGTTTAAATCCTTTAATCAATCCACTTAATAATCACTAATACATCAAGCTTGTAACTTGGGCCTTGCATTAGGGTTCTAATTCTCCCTTAATTGGTTGAGAAGGATTAACCCTAGTGTTAATGGACAAGTCCCCCTCAAGTTGTCTTACAAACCATAGAATTCACTTCTTAATCTTACCATTAACTAAAATCCACTCTAATAAAGGCTTTGTTTTGTCATGAGGTTAATCCCTAATCATGGATTAAGTTGAGGAGTCTTCCTCAGCTTAAATGTTCTCATCTATTATCCTTCTATTAGGATGGTGTAATGAGTCCATTAAATCTTTGATTATGGCTTAAACTCATTACTGAACACCAAACAAAAATATCAAAAACATCTAAATAAAGGCAAGTAGGTTAATGATCTTAATCCTACATCATGGTGATTAAGTGTGAGGTGCTTACTTCATACTTAAGGTATTCTCATTACCCCGAATCAGAGGGAGGATGTGATGAGTTTACTAACCCTATGTTTAGGCTTAAGCTCATTAACTTATGACAAACTTCAAAAGCAATAAAAGACTGAAAACATCAAAAGCAAACAATAATCGTCTCCTCCGGGATTCTTTTCTCACCTCATTCACTCATAAACGAGAACTTGCTTCTTCCGTCTAATGCAAGACAGTTTGCACCTGAGCCAGACAGGTCATACACTTGAACATAGACACGTAAGCAGTTCACAAGTCAATTTACCTTTCAGTCTCTTTGAGTCGAACTACGGTGTTCTGACTTCCTCATTGCACGCGAGGATACGTAGGCATAACTTAACAGTTATCGAACAAAAGTCTATGTATATTCCCCCCTCCTCCAAAATTATTCTTTAAGCCTCATAGTCTTGAGCTTAACATTCTTTTCTTACACTGGCACTCGCTTACTTCACTTCACATTTCTTTTACACTGACACTTGCATTCTTTTCCAGCTTTTGCATACAAAATAGCACTGACACTACCCCTTAAAACACAAACTTTCAAGCGTGGATCCCGTCGAGTACGGCGGACAATCTGGGTGCTAATACCTTCCCAGGTTGTAACCAACCCCCTTTCTCAGTTTCTCTGGTTCGCAACCGTCTTATCCATATCTTTCTCGGTTTATGCAGCATTACCTTTCCTTCGGGATAAAAATGCCTAGCTGGCGACTCTTTTCTTTTATTCTTTCGTCGACCGTTCGCGTCTGTACCCTATTTGACCGGGTGTCATTTGGTGGGAGCGACAGCTTGGCGACTCTTCTGGGGACCCTTATATTGCAACTAGGGCTTCTGGTTCTTTTTGTGGGTTCCTCCTAGAGCTTGTTTGATTTGTGTTTACTGGGGTGTTATGTGCTAACTGTGTTTATGTAATTGCTTTATTTATTTCTTTATGTACAGTCTTATTTACTGCTTTCTTTACAGTTTTATGCATCATACTGTCATACTGTCATTGTTGGGTCTGGTTTGTTGTTTTGATGGGTGGGGTTCCATTGAGAGTTTAAGGTCCTATACCTGGGACCTGAGTGACACCTAGGCTAAAGTGGTTCATATTCTTTCCCATTCCATTTCGGTCTGGTGCAGGAATATGAAACATGGTTCGGATGTGGGTTTCTTCTTGAGAACTCTGTGCTACAGATTTCCTGTAGTGCTAGGGCTATCTGGGAAGCCTACTAAGTCTGGATGACCTTTATTATGACCTTCAGAAGCTGAGGTGAATTAGAGGAGGATCTTTTATGGTTATTATAAACATTGTACCCCCGGGTTAGAAGTGTTTACACTTCTCATAATTGATCCAAGTCTGAGGATCCTTGTTCTAGAACATTACCTATGAGGGGGTTGGGCTGTTTACAGGTTTGCAGGAACCCTTGGCCACATCATACCCTGTTACTGTATTGTTTAAGAATACTTCACTTTGGATAGTTCTTGTGATTAACCCCGGACATGTGACTCTTTATTTGAGTCCCCCGCCCTGGTTACTAGACTTCTAAGCCTCCATCTGAACTTTTGAACATACATGGGCCTTATATCAAGGCAGATAATCAGATCCAGCTTGATCACAAACCCTTGCATATCATTTTCATATATCATCATTGCATCATTTGACATTTGTTTATTTGCTTTTCAGGGTATCCACCTCATTGTATCTTGGTTTTGGTTTTGACCTCTTCTTCTGCATAGACCTCTGCTTCAGCTGACTTCATCAGTTATCTGCTCCAGTTATCTCCTACACTAGTCTGTCAGTGGTCCACCCTCAGCTTCTCAGCTTGTGATCTTCATCAAGCACTTGTCTACAGTTTCTTCAACAACACTCATGACTACTCCCAGGAAGAGCAACATATCCTACCACTTCTTTGAGCCTGTGTTGATTGGTATCAGGCAGGTCCAGTCACTCATCACACCTGACCACATCCCACTATTTAGAGAGCACTACGGGGGAATCCTGGATATGGTTATTGACATTGATCCTTCTCAGAGGAGCATGATCCTCACATGCTTGCAGTTTTATGACCCTCCATTGAGATGTTTCACCTTTCCAGACTTTCAGCTAGGGCCTCTGCTGGAAGAGTTCTCTTTATTGATTGGGGTACCTATCAGAGGTGGAATCCCTTTCAACCCAGAGTTGACTGCTCCTAGAAATGTAGAGATAGCAAGGGCACTGTACCTGGAGCCTGCCCTTATTGAGCAAAGTATGACAACAAAGGCTGGGATTCTTGGTTTGCATTTGGACTTCTTGATTTCTCAGGCCATCCTGAAGGCCTCATTGGGAGAGTGGAGGGCAGTCTGTACACTGTTAGCCCTCAGCATATATGGGGTTATACTGTTTGCAGATGAGCCCAAATTTGTCAGCAAGAATGCAATCCATCTGTTTCTTCTGAAGAACCCAGTACCTACACTGCTAGGAGACTTTTACTACTCCATTCATCAGAGGAATGAGAAGCAAAGGGGGAAGTTGGTTAGGTGTTGTGTCCCTTTGTTTTATTCCTGGCTGCTCAGACACCTGCCTAAGACAGATACTTTCTTGAATCCCCTCCAGCAGAAAAATTGGGCCAAGAGGCTCATTGCCTTGACTTCAGATGATATTAGATGGTGCACCCATAGCATCAAGGGCAAGGACATTATCACCAGTTGTGGACAATACCCAAATGTGCCTCTGATAGGAGTGAAGGGTTGCATCAACTACAATCCTTTACTGTTTAAGAGACAACTGGGATATGCCTTGGTTCACCCCCCCCCCCCCAGAGGTCAGGATTTAGCTGAGACCCTATATTGTGAAGTACAACCCAATTAAGCTGTTGTCAGACAAGCATCCTGGGCTTGGGACAACATCCAGACAAAAGGGGTAGTTATTCTTGGAAGGTTTAATAATGTTGCTTCAGCTCAGTACTCAGACTGGTCCCGTACTAGAGCTCATATTACCAGAATGCCTTTCATTTTGGAAGACATACCTAGGCAATCCACAGTACAGCCTGCAGCAGCAGTTAGCCTGGAGGAATTTGAAAAGTTGAAAGAAAGGAATGAGTAGCTATCTCAAGCCTTGAAGAAGACTCTTTGGGAAAGAAGTGATGGTCGTCTGGACATTGAAAGATTGGAAAAGCTCATGGTGGAGCATCTTGCCAAAATTGAGAAGACAGAAGACTACATAAGGAAAGCAAGGGTTGGGGAACAAATATTGAAGAATGCCTGCAAGGAGGCCAAGATCCAGAAAGTTAGGGCTGAGCACTATCTACAAGAGAGTCAGGCTAGGTGGGTCAGGATCACCGAAGCCCGTACACAAGAAGACCAAAAGACTCAGGCCAAGATTGAGCAGTTAGAGGCCAATGAGAAAAAATAGCAGGAAGCCCTGTTGGCTGCACAGAAAGAGATATCAGAGTTGAAGCTCAGAGCAGGATTGAAGAGGTCAAAAGACCAAGACAAGCATAAGAAGTTGACTAATGCCATTGCTACCAGGAACCTCCTCATTAGGACCATTACAGAGCACCCAGCTGGTCCAGTGACTGAGGCACTCCTGAAGGAGGTCAAAGGAGATGAGTTTGGACTGGATGTCTGATTCTTTGCTCGTTGTTTGTTTCCATTTAATGTACTTTTCCTTTTGTTGTATTTTGACACTCCATGGGCATGTATTGTAAAACAAACTATGTATTTTTCACCATTTGTAATATATTTTAGTTTGTTTTCATTTGGGCTTTTTTCTCAACAACATCAAGCATCTTCCTCGAGGTCTAGAAAGGTCAAAACCAAGAACCAAATCGGATACCTTGGAAAACAAATAAGCATACTGCATTGCATACTAACTTTGTTTTTGTTTTATAGGTTTTGTTATTACTGTTTCTAACTTTGTTGTGATCTCAGGAAACATTACTCGTCGCCGAGTGTTCCCTGTCAACCGCGCGCACCGGTACCCGACTCGCAACAACCTTCCCGACATTCAAATGGAACAAGTACAGTAGGATATGACTGAGGTCAGAAACCAGATGGTCAATGAGAGAGTAGAGATGAGAAACCAGATGTCTCAGTTCATGGCAGTAATGACTGGCTTGGCCCAGAGCCAAGAAAGGTTAAGAGAGCTGGTGGAAAGACAAACTCCTGAAGAGCCTCATCTTGGAACAGGAGGAACTAGTAACAATGAACGGGGCCAGCCTCGTATTGACCCACAAGAATTTGGACCTCATCTGAATCCAAAAGTTAACATCCAAAGGAATGGCCAAGGTAATGCTGCTGGGGGCCAAATCCTGCAGGAGGATCCCTAGGGAGAACAGTTCACTGTCATTGGGGCTGGAGATGAGGTATATGACAGAAGATTGGACGAGATTGCTGAAAAGCTAAGATCTTTGGAATCTCAAAATTCTTTGGGCTTCGATGTGATGGATATGGGACTGGTGGATGGGGTGAGAATTCCCCACAAATTCAAACCCCCATGCTTTGAAAAGTACAATGGTACCTCCTGTCCTCGCACTCATCTGCAGTCTTTCTTGGGAAGGCTCAAAGCTTATACCATGGATGAAAAGCTATGGATGTTCTACTTTGAGGACAGTCTGACTGGAGCTTCGAGAGAATGGTATTCACATTTGTCTAGGGCCACCATAAGATGTTGGAAAGATTTGGTCGAGGCTTTCATCCGTCAGTATCAATACAACCTGGACATGGCTCCCAATAGAACTCTCCTGATGGGTATGTCTCAATCTTCTAGAGAGAGCTTCCGGGAGTATGCTCAAAGGTGGAGGCAGCTTGCTGCTGCTCTCCAACCACCCATGTCAGAAAGGGAAATGGCTGACATGTTCATGAATACATTGCAAGGGACTTATATTGATAGGCTGACCGCTTTCTCCTCTACCAGTTTTGCTGACGTGGTCATAGCTGGTGAGAGGATTGAAAGTCTCTTAAAGATGGGAAAAATCTCCGACAGTGGTGCAAGTTCCTCCAGCAATCCCAGAAAACCTTTTGCAGGACCCCGAAGGTCAGGTGAGACCAATTCCATCCATACAAGCAGGGTCAGGTCTCAATATGCGCACCGGTCAGTAGCAGTTGTTACCATCCCAGCTCCAATGCCACAACAAGCATCATATCCTCAACAACAACAACCACAGTACCAACAACAAGCTCATTATCCGCAACAAAGGTCGTACAACAACAACAATGGCAACCAACAGCAGCGTCCTTTCCAACAGAGGCCATCAAAAGCAAACAGGGTAATTGACCCAATCCTGATGCCGTATGTTGCATTCTTGCCACAACTCCTAAAGCTCAACCTAGTTGAGCTAAGGACGTTGGCACCTCCAGATCCTCTCAATATGCCAAAGAATTATGATGCAAATGCCAGGTGTGCGTTCCACTCAAACGCACCGGGGCATAATACTGAAAAGTGCAGGGCCCTACAGATGAAAGTCCAGGATTTGGTGGACTCAAAAGCTCTCAATTTTGCACCTCCTCCGAACGTCACAAGAAATCCAATGCCTAGTCACAACGGGCCTAGGATTAATGCTATTGAGGAGGGAAAACCATCCAAATTAATCAACAGTGTTGCACAAATCCGAACGCCCTTGGTTGAAATCAAAGCTCAGCTGTTAGAATGCCAAGTGTTCCCCGGATGTGAGGTCGGCTGTGGATATTGCAACATTGTTGTTAATGGATGTGAGAGACTGAGAAACGGCATAGATGGCCTCATTAAAGATGGCATTCTTCAGATTATAACAACTACAACTACAACTCCAACAAATCCTTCATCAACAATCACAGACGCTCTTACAACATCAGCAACCATTGTTCCAACAGATTCTGCTACAACTCCAACAATTATTCAATCAATCACTTCAACGGATACAAGTTCAGTCATAATTCCTTCTACAAAGACAACACCCATTACTCCATCGGTTCCTGAAAGCGTCTCTTTCTCGGTTTATGCAGCATTACCTTTCCTTCGGGATAAAAATGCCTAGCTGGCGACTCTTTTCTTTTCTTCTTTCGTCGACCGTTCGCGTCTGTACCCTATTTGACCGGGTGTCATTTGGTGGGAGCGACATAGGACGAATGTCGGATAAAAAAGGTCGACAATGGGGACGGCCATCGGATAAGCATGATGAAGGACGATCATCAAGAGGTGGAGGACAATCACCTAGCAGGGTACGGCTGCTCTCGGGGTTTATCACGATATAGGACGAATGTCGGATAACAAGATCAACAATGGGGACGGCCATCGGATAAAATGATGAAGGATGATCATCAAGAGGTGAAGGACGATCACCTAGCAGGGGACGGCTGCTCTTTATCACGACAGAGGACGAATGCCGAATAGCAAGATCAACGATGGGGACGGCCATCGGATAAAATGATGAAGGATGATCATCAAGAGGTGAAGGACGATCACCTAGCAGGGGACGACTGCTCTTTATCACGACATAGGACGAATGCCGGATAGAAAAATTCCAATAATGGAGATTCCGCTGGGGAAAGGGATGAGGGACGGTCATCCAAAGGTGAAGGATGATCACCTGGCATGGGAAGGCTGCCAAAAGTATCACGACATAGGACGAATGTCGGATAGGAGAAAATTGTTTTGTTGGTGACTTACTGGGGAGCGGTAAACACGGACGAGTGCTTACGCTCAAGAATAAAAGGTATAAGTGTTTGACGCTGTGTATAGATTAAAGATGTGGACGAGCATCCTTAGGACCATGATACGGACGAGTATCGGTAGAAACAAACGCTGACGCGTGTTCAGAGATGATGATACGGACGAGTATCAACTAGTTAACAAAGAACACGGACGAGTGTCGGATCTGTTGAGGAGTGATATACAAACAAAATACGGACGAGTATCGGAGACTTCTGTATAAGTGTGAGTGACAATGGATTTGTTGGTGAAGTATGAGCAAGACACGGACGAGTGTTCAACTTGCTGGGGAATGTATGACACGGACGAGTGTCAAGATATGCACTATATAAACAGGCATTTATAAAAGATATATTCTGGCTTTTTGTGGGGATAGGATGACACGGACGGGTGTCAAAAGAGTGTGTATAAAAAAGTATCTGTTTGCAGAAGGTGTTCTGGCAATCATGCTGGGGAAGGATGACACGGACGAGCGTAAAAAGAGTATATATAGATATCTGTATTTGAGAGTGCAAAAGGCATCCTGGCGACCTGCGGGGGATAAGACGACACAGACGAGTGTCAAGAAGAGTATATATGAGTATGAACAGGAATTTGTGTTGGAGAGTGAAAAGGGGACGCTTTGGCTTTTATTTGCAGGGGATGTGAGTTTTTATATACATTGTTGATGAAAATACTTATGGTAATTGCAGGTAACTGGCTCGAACATGGCTTGTGTTCATGCAAATGTTTGATTTTTGCCGTAATGCTCCGTATTAGATGGAATGCTACGCTTATTTGGTGAATATGATGCTAATGCTATGATTATGCAAAAGAAGAACCGATCCGAGATTCGGATCCCGTTGAGATAAAGATCTCTGGCTGATCTGCCTGGAGGGATGCCCCGGATGGGGAAGAGATCATTGGTAGATCTATTAGGAGGGGGAACTTTGCTTTGGGGAAATAGATCATTGGTTGATCTATCTGTAAAGAGAACTCATCTGGGGAGGAGGAAACTTTCGTCACTTTGTTATGTAAGAGTTTCAGACATTGCTCTTCTGGAGAGAAGATGGAAACTCTGTGGAGAGATAGTTCTTTTAATCTTTGAGAGGTCTGGCACTCTGGTGGGGATCTCAGCTGGGGAATCTCCTGTTGAGTAGACTTGTGCTGGAGATGAAGAGGCTTTGACAACTCCGCTAGGAAAAGCATTTCAGATGTTGCTCGGGAGATCCTGCTTGGGGGAGGAGGTAACTTCCGGGAAGCAGCATGATGGAGATGCGGTGCTTGATATGCCCCATGTTGCGTATTGAATACCTGCAACCTGTTAAGACAAAAGAAACGCACAAGTATCTCGAGGTATCCCTTACTAGATTCCGTCATAGGAGTTAGGCTTTCCTGAAAGTAATATATTTCCCGCAAGCATTTATTAAAAATGGCTCATTTGTTTTACGCAAGTACTATATCATGAATACTGGACATTTTGCAAACAAACAAACGTACAAAACGAGATGTGACTGAAAATTCTGATTTTATTAATCTGGGTGCCCTGAATCGGCAAATACAGTCAAGGAAACAAATCCCCTGAAATGAGGAGATTCCTATAAATTGAGAAAAGTAAAAGTGTTGGCAATGTTGATGACGCTCCAGTGAGCTTCCCTTTCTATGACCTGTATGACCTTGACGTTCTTCTTATCTTGCTTTCTGAAGAAGGTTGATTCTGACTGATGCTTTATCCTTTTGAAGCTTGTCGTATTGTGAGTGATACATACGAATTCAGAATGCAGTTGTTCGCTTATTCCCTGATTTTGCGTGGATCTCCCTTTCGGGTTTTCAATCCACTGGGATACCCATTTTTGCCTGAGCTATCCAATCGGCTTTTCAACTCAGCGGGTGTACATTTTTTCAATTTTCCCCTTACTTTTGCCCGAGTCTTTTATTCTGTTTTTGACTCGCCGGGATGCCCTATTTTTGCCTGGACTTACATTCTGTTTTTATGTCCAACGGGTCATTTTATGCGAAGTATTTTTTAACTGCATCTGAATTCACAGGGGATAATAAATCTTCACCATCCATATTAGTGAGCATCAGTGCTCCACCAGAGAAAACCTTCTTTACTATGAATGGACCATCGTAGTTTGGAGTCCACTTGCCCCTGTGATCTGTATGAGGAGGAAGGATTCTCTTTAGCACAAGATCTCCTACTTGGTATTCCCGAAGCCTGACTTTCTGATTGAAGGCTTTCTTCATCCTCTTCTGATATAACTGCCCATGATAGATGGCAGCTAATCGCTTCTCTTCGATCAGATTCAGTTGATTGTACCGAGACCGGACTCACTCTGCTTCGTCCAGCTTTACATCCATTAGTACCCGTAAGGAGGGTAACTCAACTTCAACAGGTAGGACAACTTCCATACCATACACAAGCTGATAAGGTGTTTCCCCAGTGGACGTTCTGATTGAGGTTCGATACCCATGCAAGGCAAATGGTAGCATTTCATGCCAGCCTTTGTAAGTAATCACCATCTTCTGCACAATCTTCTTGATGTTTTTGTTAGCTGCCTCAACAACGCCATTCATCTTTGGCCTGTAAGGAGAAGAGTTGTGATGTTGGATTTTGAAGTCCCGGCACAGTTCTGCCATCATTTTGTTGTTCAAATTGGAACCATTATCAGTAATGATTCGCTCGGGTACTCCATATCGACAGATGATGTCTCTTTTCAGAAATCTGGCTACCACTTGTCTGGTGACGTTTGCATATGAAGCTGCTTCAACCCACTTGGTGAAGTAGTCAATGGCTACCAAGATGAATCTGTGGCCATTTGAAGCAGTCGGTTCGATCTTTCCAATCATGTAAATACCCTACATGGCGAAGGGCCAAGGTGAAGACATCACGTTCAAAGGATTTGGAGGCACATGCACTTTGTTTGCATAGATCTAGCATTTGTGGCACTTTCTGGCATAGGCACAACAGTATACATCCATTGTAATCCAGTAGTAACCTGATCTTAATAATTTTTTTGCCATTGCATGTCCTCCTGCATGGGTACCGAAAGAACCTTCATGTACTTCGTGCATTAGTAGGTCTGCTTCTTTCTTGTCAACACATCTGAGTAGTACCATGTCAAAGTTTCGCTTGTATAATGAACCATCAGCATTAAGGAAGAAACTACCAGTCAGCCTTCTTAATGACTTCTTATCATTGGATGATGCCCCAGGTGGGTATGTTTGATCCTCCAAGAAGCATTTGATGTCATGAAACCAAGGCTTGTCATCTTTAGCAATGTCCACGGAGAATACGTATGTTGGTCGGTCTAGTCTGGATACCGAAATCCGAGGCACATAATTGGCATTTTGAACCTTGATCATGGAGGAAATGGTAGCTAGAGCATCTGCGAACTGATTTTCGTCTCGAGGGATATACTCAAGTTTGACTGTTGTGAAGAAAGTCAACAATCTCCTCGTGTAGTCACGGTATGGAATCAAATGCTCTTGGTGAGTGTACCATTTACCGTTGTTCTGATTGATTACTAAAGTTGAATCTCTGAATACATTCAATGTCTTGATCCTGAGGTCAATGGCTTCCTCAAGACCCATGATACAGGCTTCGTATTCAGCTTCGTTGTTAGTGCAAGAAAAAGTGAGTTTTGTCGAGAAAGGCATATGAACTCCTTTAGGTGTAATGAGCATTGCACCAACTCCACGACCATTCATATTGACAGCCCCATCAAACATCATTGTCCACTCTTCTTTTGGGTCAGGCCCTTTAGTGTGAACAGGCTCTTCATGATCTTTTGCTTTTAGGTACATGATGTCTTCATTAGGGAAGTCAAATCTCATTGGTTGGTAATCATCAATGGGTTGCTCAGCTAGATAGTCAGACAGTACACTGCCCTTGATGGCCT
The DNA here is from genome assembly GCA_963966055.1 of Lathyrus aphaca. Classification (NCBI taxonomy): domain Eukaryota; kingdom Viridiplantae; phylum Streptophyta; class Magnoliopsida; order Fabales; family Fabaceae; genus Lathyrus; species Lathyrus aphaca. The sequence continues at coordinate 401,105,656 of OZ014521.1, read as the reverse complement.
TTTGAGATGTGTACTGAATGTCATACTCGTCATGCTGGCCCAGCACACACCCCATTGACACTTCTAATATTGTCAGGTACATCATTAGAGGTCTTCCTTCAATTGGAGGCATAAGGATTTGAGGTTTTTGTAGGTACTCCTTGATTTTGTCAAAAGCCTTCTAACATTCGTCGTTCCACCTGACCGTTTGTTCCTTTCTTAACAACTTGAACAAGGGCTCACAGGTTGCAGTGAGGTGAGATATGAACCTTGATATGTAGTTCAATCTACCTAAGAACCCCCGAACTTCTTTTTCGGTCCTTGGTGCAGGCATCTCCTGAATGGCTTTGACTTTGTCAGGATCAACTTCAATTCCTTTTTCACTTACGATAAATCCCAGCAACTTATCGGAACGCACCCCGAATATGCATTTGTTGGGGTTTAGCTTCAGCTGATACTTTCTCAGACACTTGAACAACTTTAGCAGATTTACCAGATGGTCTTCTTCAGTAAGGGACTTGGCAATCATGTCATCCACGTAGCATTCAATTTCTTTGTGGATCATATCGTGGAATAACGTTACCATAGCCCGTTGATAAGTTGCACCGGCATTCTTTAGCCCAAATGGCATTACCTTGTAACAAAATGCTCCCCAAGGAGTAATCGCTTTCTCTTCTTGCCTCAACAACCTGGCTAATTCTCCCGGTAACTCATAGTCTTCTTCAACCCCTTCATCGGCTTGATTAATTGGATTATCGAAGTCATACAAGGTCATAGCGGTGCTGTTGTCAGTTCAATTTGGAGGGTAATCTTTGCAAGGGCTGAGATTTGTTTGTTTTAGTGATCAATTTTAATCTTGTTTAGAAACGTGTAAAAATGAAGTTATTTATTTTGAAAACATTGCCATTTTATTGTTTTGTACAAAAGCGAAAAATGAAAAGACAGTGAGCGAAAAAAGAGACTTGTTTGCAAAAGATGTCTGATATTCATTGATAATCCATTTGCACAAAATTTCAATATGGCCCTATTAAAAATGAGTCCTGACACCTTGGGCAAGATGCAAGACTTGATGCATGCTGGAAAAAAAAAGCAGGAAATAATAATTACTCTGCAGGAGTAACCCTTATGATTTCCTGGGAAGACCAGTTAAGGACTTGGTGCCTCGGGATCCTTGGACGAATCCAGCTCTCCAGGTTAAGGTTGCTTTCCACCTCGTCTTCCACGTTATTGACAGCATCTGGGGTGAGCATCCCCCTACTGACGAACTTGGGCTCCTTAACAGCCTCTGTTTGATCTTGTCAGAATGGTTTGTAACCCAAACTGAATTTGTCCTCCTTCTTCTCCACCGGTAGCAGCTTGCCCCAGCCTTGGGCATTTCCATCTTCAACAACCTTCTGGGCTTGCTGATAGGAGACAATTGAAGTACCTATCTTATCTTCCTGGGATGTAGCAAATACTTCATTCGTCGCTTCATTGATGTTCATAGCCTCGAACCCCTGGTTCATAGTTTCATGGATTTCACCATCCATCTCAATATATTTGTATGTAGCCAGATGGCTAACAAAGATGTCCTCTTCACCACAAATGGTGATAATCTGTCATTCCCACTCATATTTCAATTTCTGGTGAAGGGTCGACGTAACTGCGCCAGCGGCGTGAATCCATGGTCGACCCAACAAACAGCTGTAGGCCGGCTAAATGTCCATCACATAGAAAGTAGTCTGAAAGACATGCGAACCGATTATCACAGGCAGCTCCACCTCTCCAAGAGCAGTCCTCTTGGAGCCATCAAAAGCCCTGACCACCAGATTGCTTGGTCGGAGAGCTATACCATCATATTCGAGCTTGAGAAGAGCTTTCTTCGGTAGGACATTGAGTGAGGACCCAGTGTCAACAAGAACATGAGAGAGCACAGCTCCTTTACACTCTAGGGTGATGTGTAAAGCTTTGTTGTGGTGACGTCCTTCCGTTGTTAAGTCAGCATTGGTGAAACCTAGCCCATGGCTAGTATTGACATTAGATACTACTGTCTCAAGCTGATTCACTGTGATCTCCTCCGGCACGTAGGCAGCGTGCAAGACTTTGAGTAGTTCATCCTGATGAGCTTCGAAACACAACTGTAGGGATAAGATGGAGATCTTAGAAGGAGTCTGGTGGAGCTGATCCACAACTTTGTAGTCACTTCATAAATTCATCCACATCCTGATCAAAGGATGATTTATGAGTCTCTTTTGATGTCGATTCTTCAGGTATCACACTTTTTCCTTTGGCTTTGGCAGCAGCCTCTGCCTCGGTGTTAGTTCTTGGAGCTTGTGACGCGAAGAGGCGTCCGCTTCGGGTGAAGCCTCTGCCTCCCCCGACATTATCCACTTGTGAGGTAGGAACTGAAGAATCAAGAAGGACCTTTTCTCCGTTGCAGTAAAGGTCTACACCATAATGCCATGGTACAACATTGTCTTTGTCATACGGAATGGGCCATGGTACCGTGATGGTGACTGGGCTTACTACAGTAGAGGTTGGAACCATTATTGTCTGTGGATCGTAGAAAATGGTGACAGGACCTCTGGTGGATGTTGGTGGTGATTGATTGGAGCTTGATTGTTGTTGAAACTGTTGCTAAGATTGTTGTTGATAATTGTTGGAAGCAGGGACCGTTGCAGGGTCATAATAGATGGTAACTGTGGAGACGTCGTTGTTGGTGGTTGTTGTAGTTGTAGAAGTGAATGAAATGGAACTGTTGTTTATTGAAGTGATGGAAGAGGTGATTGCTGATTTTGTAGATGAGTCTGTAGGAACAATTGTTGTTGCAGTTGTAGAAGAATCATTTGTTGTTGTAAACGGAGTTGCTGGTGTTGTAGAAGTTGTTGTGGTTATTTGCAGAATGCCTTCTTTAATCAAGCCATTGATGCCATTCCTCAAGCTTGCACACCCGTTCTCGGAAACCTTGCAAGATTCACAACAGGCCTCACAACCTGGAAACACTTGGCATTTCAAAAGCTGAGCTTTAACCTCTGCCAGAGGTGTCTGAATACTTGCAATATCTTCAATCAAACTCATGTGTGAGCCTTCCTCTATAGCATTAATCCTTAGCCCACTATGGCTTGGCATAGGATTTTTCATGACATTGGGAGGTGGTGCAAAGTTCAGGGCCTTTGAATCTACCAGATCTTGGACCTTCATATGCAAAGCCCTGCATTTTTCCATAGAGTGACCAGGTGAATTAGAATGAAAAGTACACCTTGCGTTGACATCGTAATTTCCTGGAAGGTTCTGAGGATACGGTGGAGCCAATTTCCTTAACTCGACAAGATTAAGCTTTAGGAGTTGTGGCAGCAATGTGGCATATGGCATTGGTATAGGGTCAATCACCCTGTTGATCTGAGATGGCCACTGTTGAAAAGGGCGTTGTTGTTGGTTGTTGTTATTGTTTTTGTAGGATCTATAATGAGGAAAATGTGGCTGCTGAGGAAAGTGTTGTGGTTGTTGAGTATATTGAGGAGGTGGAGTAGGAATAGTGACGACGGCAACTGATCTGGGCAGATATTGGAGTCTACCTCTTCCCATATGTACAAAATTTGTTTCACCGGATCTACGGGGCCCTGAAAATGGCTTCCTTGCACTGCTTGAACTGGCACCGTTGTCAGAAATCTTTCCCATCTTCAATAAGCTCTCAATTATTTCCCCGACTATAACCACGTCTGCAAAGCTGGTGGAAGAAACTGCAGCCAATCTATCAATATAAGTTCCCTGGAGAGTCTTCATGAACATATTTTCCATCTCCCTTTCTGACATCAGGGGTTGAACGGCAGCAGCTATTTGCCTCCATCTTTGGGCATACTCTCTAAAACTTTCGCAGGAAGACTGTGACAATCCCATCAGGAGGGTTCTGTTTGGAGCCATGTCCAGATTATACTGATATTGACGAATGAAAGCTTCGGCCAAGTCTTTCCAATTTCTAATTGTGGCCCTGTTCAAGTGAGAATACCATTCCCGGGATGCCCCTGTCAAGCTATCCTCAAAGTAAAACATCCACAGTTTCTCATCCATAGTGTAGGCTTTCAATCTCCCCAGGAAAGACTGAAGATGGGTACGTGGGCAGGATGTGCCATTATATCTTTCAAAACAAGGAGGTTTGAACTTATGAGGAATTCTAACCCCATCCACTAATCCCATGTCCATGACATCAAAACCCAGAGAGTTTTGGGATTCAAGAGATCTTAGCTTTTCTGCTATTTCATCCAACCGACGATCGTAGACTTCGTCTCCAACCCCAACCACAGTAAATTGTTCATCTTGAGGGTCCTCCTGCAAGGCCCTCCCTCCAGTGTTACCTTGGGTGTTTCTTATGGCATTGATGTCTGGGTTCAGGTGAGGTCCAAACTCAGGGGGATCAGTACGAGGTTGTACGTGATCGTTGTTGCTGGTACCCCATGTACATGGATGGTTTTCCTCGGGAGTTTGCCGCTCGACTAACTCTCTCAGTCTCTCCTGGCTCTGAGCCAAACCAGTCATCACTGCCATGAATTGATTCATTTGGGCCCTCATCTTTGTCTTTTCATTGGCCATTTAGGTCCTCACATCAGTCAAGTCTTGTTGAACCTGATCCATTTGTAATCCCGGAAGGTTGTTTCTTGTCGGATACTGGTGCACTCTATTGACGGGGAACACTCTTCTACGAGCAATGTTTCCTGAAATCACATCAAAGTGAGAAACAGAAACAAAACAAAAACCTACAAAACAAAGAAAAGATGTTAGTATGCAATGCAGGATGCCTATTTGTCTTCCAAGGGTATCCGGTTTGGTTCTTTGGTTTTGACCTTTCCAGACCTCGAGGGAATGATGATGTTGCAGAGAGATAAAGCCCATGAAATAATACAAACCATATATTACAAAGATGTGAAGATACATAGTTTGATTACAACAAAGTCCCCATGTGTCACTCCCCAGAAAAGACACCTGGTCAGGTAGGGTACAGACGCGAACGATCAGCGAGAGGAGAATATGAAAATGAACTAAATAGAGTCGCCAGCTAGGCATTTTTATCCCGAAGGAAAGGTAATGCTGCATAAACCTAGAAAATATGGATAAGACGGTTGCGAACTAGAGAAACTGAGAAAGGGGGCTGGTTACAACCTGGGAAGGTATTAGCAACCAGATTGTCCGTCGTGCTCGACGGGATCTACGCTTAAAAGATTGTGTTTTAAAGGGGTAGTGTCCGTGCTATCTGTGTGCAAAAGATGGAAAAGAAATATACAAGTGTCAGTGCAAAAGGTGAATGCTCAGGAGCTGAGGCTTTTTAAAAGAGAATGCTGGGAGAGGGGGAAAACAAAGAGACTTTTGTTCGATATCAGTTAAGTTATGCCTACGTATCCTCTTGTGCAATGAGGAAGTCAGAACACCATAGTTTGACTCAAGGAGACTGAAAATAAATTGACTGTGAACTGCTTACTTGTCTATGCTCAAGTGTATGACTCGTCTAGCTCGAGTGCTAACTGTCTTGCATTAGACGGAAGAAGCAAGTTCTCGTTTGTGAATGAGTGTGATGAGAAAAGAATCTCGGAGGAGACGATTATTGTTTGTTTTTGTGTTTTCAGTTTTTTATTATTTTTGGTGTTTGTCATAAGTTAATGAGCTTAAGCCTAAATCAAAGGTTGTAAACTCATTATATCTTCCCTGATTAGGGATAATGAGAATACTTAAGTATGAGATAAGCACCTCACCTTAATTACCATGATGATGTAGGATTAAGATCATTAACCTACTTGTGATTATTTAGATGTTTTTGGTTTATGTTTAGTGTTAAGTAATGAGCTTAAGCCATAATCAAAGATTAGTGAACTCATTACACCATCCTAATAGAAGAATAATAGATGAGCACACTTAAGCTGAGGAAGATACCTCAACTTAATCAATGATTAGGGATTAAATTCATGACAAAACAAACCTTTATTAAGTGGATTTTAATTAAGAGGTGAAATTAAGAAGTGTATTTTATGATTTGTAAGACAACTTGAGGGGGACTTGTCCATTAAACACTAGGGTTAGTCATTCTTAACCAATAAAGGAAGAATTAGAACCCTAATGTAAGGCCCAAGTTACACGTTAATGTCTTAGTGATTATTAAATGGATTGATTAAGAGGTTTAAACAAATTAAGGGTTTAACACTTAGGATTAAAGTTATACACTCCATCCTAAGAGAAGGATGCAGGCATAACCCTAATTCCAAAGTCCTAAAACCTTAAAGGTTTAGTCTCTAATGATGAGATGAGAAGAGAGACACAAAGAAGACTCAAAGGTAAAGACTAAGGGGGACTAATCACAACCCTAATTATTATCATGCTTGGATATTCCTATGGTTTGTAAGGCTTGAGAAAGATCTTCAAGGAAGCCACCAATGGAAGAAGCAGATGGAAGGAGGAAGAAGCAAAAGAAATAAGTTACTTACTTCATTGAAGAAGATAAGTAACTTAAAGAAAGAAAGTGAGAGATGAACACAAGTGAGCAAGCCCACTCAAAGACAATCAAAAATGCAGCAAAGATGCAATATAAAAGAGATGAGAAGAAATGGGAGGTGAAGGAAAATTCACCTCTCAAACAACTTACCATTAACCTGAAAAGTTAGCACAAGATGCATAAGGAAAGAAATGAAATGGAACAATGTATATGCAAAGGCAAAGACCAAAACCAGAAGCATACACATGATGCAAATGATGTTATGACATGATGCAAAGGCATACGAAGTGTATATGCATGATCATACAAGAGAATGAATGCAAATGAAGCATGCTTTGAAGTTTGAAAGTTCATGAAGGTTAATGAAAGGAAATGAATGCAAATCATGGCAAATGAATGAAGAAATGATCAAGCATGATTCTGACATGCCCTAATATTTCTAAGATGACATATGAATGCATGAAATGTCATGGCAAGTTCATGCATGGATGCATATGCAAGATGAATGCAAGTAAGGATGCAAAATTAGGGTTCCATGAAAGGATGAGATGCAAATGATCAAAACAGAAGCATATGTCATGATAAAAAATTATAAATGAGCTCAAGCAAACCCTAACCCCATGTGATATCACACCCCAAAGGAAAAGGTCTAACTCTTAACCTAAAGAAAGTTATGATTTTTCTAAGTTTGATAGGGTTTTAGGGTGCTTCTAGGGGAAAAATGCAAATCAAAGAGAAAATGCAAGATAAATTCATGACACAAATATCCTAGAAACTACATACTATGCATAACACAATGCAAAAAGAATCATCTTCAAACCCTTCATGGTTAGGCAGAAAAGATTTTTCAAAGTTAAGGTAAAAAACATTAATTTTATGAACCCTAAATTCAAAGAAAATTGTCAAGTTGTGATCAGAACCAAAAAGAAATTTGTATGGAGGGTTTGACAATATTTATAAATGTCTTAAGATGCAATGTGAATTTTTTGGTGATTTTTAGAAACCTAAATGATATTTTAATTAATTAATTCCCATTAATTAATTAAAATAAACATTTAAATATTTTTTAAAAATGCTTTTAATGCAAAAAAATAAAATAAAAATTGTTTTCTGGTTAAGAAAAATATTTAGAACATAAATGCAAAAAATGAGATTTTTTGGATGATTTTTGGTATTTTAAATAAAATGATAAAGAAAATACAAGAAAAATGAATTAAAAATCAATTAAAAGGAAAAGTATGCGCATCCTGTGGCTCAGACTCAAACTGGGGATGGAGGGAAAGACCGCGCGCGCAATCTAAGGGTGTAGATTCAAACTGGAAATTTGAATTTATTAAACATGATTAAATCTAATTAAGTTAGATTAGGGCCTAATCATGCAATCCTGGCGTTATATTCACGCGCGGGAAACCTGATCTAAGGGTGGAAATTCAAACTCACGCTAACCCAAACCCAAACTCTAATTACTCTCAGACAACCGGAACAGTGGTTCCGGTCGTCTTCTCCGGCGAGACCTCAAATCAAACTTCTTCCCTAGGTTGTTTTAGGAGCTCTAAAGCTCCAGATCAAATCCCCAAACCTTCCTAAGCATGAATCTACCCTCAAAACAAATTTATATTGCATCAAACTCAAGATACGAATCAAAACATCAAAACTGCAAAAGTTTCAGAGGCACGATACATGCACTCCTGATTTTCTGCTTATCTTCTGCTTAACTCTTTCTGTTTTATCTTCTGTCTCTTCATGATTTTTTAAAGTTCTACTGGTTTTGTTATTACTGGAGTTTTATTATATTTAATGGTAACGTATTTTGCTTCTATACACTTACATCTTTTTCTGCATCTATTCTTTTTGATTATGACAAAAAGGGGGAGAAACGTAGAAGATCCTGATCCATAGCAGTTTACCATGATTTGCCTCTTACATATAAAATTCTAATAAAACTATTTGAGTTGTGATAGAAATAGGTCAAGTAATCAACTCAGGGGGAGCTAAGGCTAATGAAACATCTGAAGGATAAAACCTCTGAAGAGATCTTTAAAAGAAATATTTGATCAAAGGGAGTTCCTCTAATCTTATTAAACTCTATTCTCATTATCTAAATAAATGTTTTGTCATCATCAAAAAGGGGGAGATTGTTAGAACAATTATGGTTCTAAACCTCTAAGTGTTTTGATGATAACAAATATCATTATGCTAGAATAGAAGTTCTAATGAATATCTTTATTCTTGTGTAGAAGAGAAATTCAATTAAAGGAGACGTGCATTACTAGAAGATATATTGAGCCATTTATAGAAGATACACTTAATGAAGAATCCATCATTTAATGACATGATTAATTGGTTGTGCATCAAATATTTATTATCTCTGATTTCCGTCTAGAAGATGATGATATTCATAATGAAGACATTAATTAAAGAATATTTTAATTAATGATTAAGACAAGTATCTGGTTATGGAAGGAATTTATGGTATTAACTAATATCTTAAATTAGCTCAAGATGTCTCCAACGGCTACATTTATTCAAGAACTATATAAAGGAATCAATTTGAAGAATTGAAGGCAATACACTCACGAGCAAAAAGACTGTATCATTTGTGATAAAATATTGTAACTTTCACTTAGTGATCTTAGCTTGATAAGAAGCAATTTTTGTTACTATATTATTATTGTAATAGTTGTATAATATTCCTTGAGTGACTAGTTCAGTCAGAAGACTCAAGAGGACATTGACTATAGGTCAGTGTGTGTATTCATTTGTTGAATAGTGGATTAAGACCTCAGTAGAGGCAAAATCACCTTGGCGGGTGGACTGGACGTAGTTTGAGTTCAAACGAACCAGGATAAATTAACTTGTCATTAGAAGTTATTTTTAGTTGTTAAAGAAAACCCAATTCCAACCCCCCTTCCTTGTGTTTTGCGCACCTTCAATTGGCATCAGAGCGCTAGGTTCTGAGAAAAACACTTAACCGTGTCAGTAAAAGATCCAGAAGTTATAACACATGGCAGAAGCTGGCAATAACAACAATGACTACCAAAATGACAAGATCAACGCTAAACCTCCAGTGTTCAATGGTGACAATTTTGACTACTGGAAGGATGTTCTGGAAAGTTTCTTTCTAGCTCTAGATGGAGATCTCTGGGATATGGTGATAGATGGATACATTCATCCTGTTGGAGCAGATGGTCAGAAGATTGAAAGAAAAAATATGACAGCTCAGCAGAAGAAGGAATTCAGAAATCATCACAAAGCTAGAACCATACTTCTAAGTGCTATCTCATATACATAATATGAGAAGATCACAAACAGGGACTCAGCTAAACACATGTTTGATTCTCTGAGGATGACACATGAAGGCAACACTCAAGTCAATGAGACTAAAGCTCTAGCCCTCATCCAGAAGTATGAAGCTTTCAAGATGGAAGAAGATGAGACAATTGAAAAAATGTTCTCAAGGTTCCAAATCCTGGTAGCTGGACTGAAAGTTCTGGACAAAGGCTACTCAACAGCAGATCATGTGAAGAAAATCATCAGAAGTTTACCAAAAGCTTGGAGGCCCATGGTCACTGCTCTAAAGCTATCTAAAAATCTGAATGAAATATCCTTAGAAGAACTGATCAGCTCCTTGAGAAGTCATGAGATTGAACTAGAAGAAGATGAACCCCAGAAGAAAGGTAAGTCTGTAGCTCTTAAATCTAACAAATATGTTTCTAAAGCTTTACAGGCAGAAGAAGAAGAAAGTTCTAGATGCTCATCAGAAGAAGATGAATTATCTCTCCTATCCAGAAGAGTTCAACAACTCTGGAAGCATCGTCAGAAGAAGTTCAGAAATACCAGAAGAACCAACAATTATTCTGAATCAACATCTGGTCACAAGAAATCCAGAAGCAAAGACGTTGTGTGCTATGAATGCAAAGAACCAGGACACTACAAAAGTGAATGTCCAAAACTCCAGAAAGAGAAACCCAGAAACAAATTCAGCAGAGAAAAGAAAAAGAGTCTCATGGCAACATGGGATGATTCTGAATCATCTGAAGCAGAGTCAGATTCTGAAGATGAACAAGCCAATATTGCATTAATGGCAAACATACCAGAAGATGATCACTCATCAGAATCAGAATCAGAATCAGATTCAGAAGAGGTATTTCTAAACTTTCCAGATCTCAATTAGAAGCTAGCCTCTTAGAAACTCTTGAAAAATATCAGAAGCTTCAATTCAAATACAAAGACATGAAACAAAGTCTGGTATCTGAATTAGAAGAAGTTAGAAAACTAAAAACAGAAAACGCTGAGCTGAAAGAAAATATTTTTGAATGTAAAAACTCTTTTGAAAAATTTAAAGCTCAGAAGGAATCTGAATTAGAAGATCTAATCAATTCTTATAATATCATAAAACAATATGATTATGGTTTTCAAAAATTCCTAGCTAAAAGCATAGATAGAAGCAAAATTGCATCTATGATCTATGGAGTTAGCAGAAATGATAGAAGAGGCATAAGCTATGAGAAAACTAAAGAAACTATGAAATATAAAAAGATTGATGGCATTGTCATAAAAACTAATACTCCTCTAAGTTCTCATTTTACCTATGGTCATAATCATGATCTTATATACACTAGTGAGTCATCTTGTTCCACAAGTTCTGATTTGAAACCTAAAATGAATCAGAAGTTTGTAAAAACTAACAAAAAAGGACCCAGAAGAATATGGGTACCTAAAGATAAAATTGTGTATGTTGCAGATGTCTTTAACAGCAAAACTGAAACACCAATCATGGTACCTGGACTCTGGATGCTCACGACACATGACGGGAAGAAAGCATATGTTCCAAAGTCTTGAATTAAAAGATGGAGGCCACGTAGGTTTTGGAGGCAATCAAAAAGGAAAAATAATTGGCTCTGGAACTATTGGTAATGGAAATCTTCCCTCTATCTCTAATGTTCTGTTAGTAGAAGGATTAATGCATAATCTATTATCCATAAGTCAATTAAGTGATAATGGTTATGACATAATCTTTAATCAAAAGTTCTGTAAAGCTGTTAGTCAGAAAGATGGAACAATCCTCTTTAGTGGAAAGAGAAAGAACAACATTTATAAAATAAAACTTTCAGAATGTAAAATGTCTAATGTCTGTGGAAACTGAGCAATGGGTCTGGCACAGAAGATCGGGACATGTTAATATGAGAATATTATCTCAACTTAACAAACTCAATCTATTCAGAGGACTTCCAAATTTGAAGTTCAACTCAGAAGCTCTGTGTGAAGCATGTCAGAAAGGCAAATTTTTAAAACTTGGTTTTAAAGCTAAAAATGTTGTATCTTCCTCTAGACCATTAGAACTTCTGCACATTGACTTGTTTGGACCAGTGAAAACTGCTTCTGTCAGTGGCAAGAAATATGGATTGGTGATCGTAGATGAATTCAGCAGATGGACATGGGTAAAGTTTCTTAGACACAAGGATGAGTCAATTGTTGTATTTTCTAACTTCTGCAAACAAGTTCAAAATGAAAAAGAATTTAAAATTATTAAAATCAGAAGTGATCATGGTGGAGAATTTGAAAACAAAAAATTAGAATCATTTTTCAATGAAAATGGCATCTCTCATGATTTTTCTTGTCCTAGAACTCCACAACAAAATGGGGTTGTAGAACGTAAGAATAGAACATTGCAAGAGATGGCCAGAACCATGATCAATGAGACTAATATGGCTAAACATTTTTGGGCAGAAGCAGTAAATACAGCATGCTATATTCAGAATAGAATCTCTATAAGACCTATTCTTGAAAAGACTCCTTATGAATTGTGGAAGAACAGAAAGCCCAACATTTCATATTTTCATCCTTTTGGATGCATATGTTTTATTATGAATACTAATGATACTCTGAATAAATTTGACTCTAAGGAACAAAAGTGTTATATGTTAGGATACTCTGAACGTTCTAAAGGATACAGAGTATACAACACAGAAACACGTATTGTGATAGAATCTATTTATGTCAGATTTGATGATAAGCTTGGTTCTGAAAAACCAAAGCAGAATGAATTAATTGCAGATATAGAAGTTGATATTTCTACAAATAGAACATCTGAAAATCAATCACCTAAAGAACAAAACAAGACAATTACTCCAACAACTTCTGAAGAACCCACTCAGAAGAAACTATCCAGAAGCAAGGTGAATCATCCAAAAGATAAAATCTTGGGAAAGAAAGATGAACCAATCAGAACAAGATCATCGTTCAGAAACTTTGAAGAATCTCTAATGGGACTTGTTTCTCTGATTGAACCAACTTCTGTAGAAGAAGCTCTCTCAGAAAATGATTGGATTTTGGCTATACAAGAAGAACTTAACCAATTCACCAGAAATGATGTATGGGATCTAGTTCCTAGGCACAGAGGATTCAACATCATTGGCACCAAGTGGGTATTCAGAAACAAGATAAATGAGTAAGGAGAAGTTGTCAGAAACAAAGCAAGACTGGTTGCACAAGGTTATAGTCAACAAGAAGGAATTGACTATACAGAAACCTATGCACCAGTTGCCAGGTTAGAATCAATTAGACTTCTATTTTCATTTGCTGTAAACCATGATATCATTCTATATCAAATGGATGTCAAGAGTGCATTTTTAAATGGTTATATTGATGAAGAAGTGTATGTACACCAACCCCCTGGCTTTGAAAATATAAAATTTCCAGAACATGTTTTCAAACTGAAAAAATCTTTATATGGTCTGAAACAAGCTCCCAGAGCTTGGTATGAAAGACTAAGTACTTTTCTTCTGGAAAATAATTTCATCAGAGGGAAAGTGGACACAACTCTTTTCATTAAAAACATTAAAAATGATCTTCTGATATGCCAAATTTATGTAGATGATATAATTTTTGGTTCTACTAAAAGTGCCTTAGGAAAGGAATTTGCTAAGTCTATGCAGGCAGAATTTGAAATGAGCATGATGGGAGAATTAAAGTTCTTCCTGGGAATTCAGATAAATCAAACATCAGAAGGAACATATATCCATCAAAGCAAATATGTCAAAGAACTTCTGAAGAAATTTGATTTATCAGAAAGCATAATATCTAAAACTCCTATGCATCCTACATGTATTCTGGAGAAAGAAAAGGTAAGTAAGAAAGTAGATCAGAAGCTCTACAGAGGTATGATTGGCTCTCTCCTCTATCTAACTGCTTCTAGACCAGATATTCTATACAGTGTATGTTTATGTGCTAGATTCCAATCAGATCCTAGAGAAACTCACTTAACAACAGTTAAGAGAATCTTTAGATATCTGAAAGGTACTACTAATCTTGGTCTATATTACAGAAGATCCGAAGATTATAAACTTGTAGGATATTGTGATGCTGATTTTGCTAGAGACAGAACAGAAAGAAAAAGTACTTCTGGAAGTTGCCAATTTCTGGGAGATAATCTAATTTCTTGGTCCAGCAAAAGACAGTCAAGCATAGCATTATCAACTACAGAAGATGAATACATTGCAGCAGCTGGATGCAGTACTCAGATACTCTGGATGAAAAATCAGCTTGAGGATTTCAATATTTATGAGAGTAACATTCCCATCCTCTGTGATAATACCTCTGCTATTTGTCTATCTAAAAATCCAATTTTACATTCTAGAGCTAAACACATAGAAGTTAAACATCATTTCATTAGGGACTATACTCAGAAGGGAATGTTAATGTTAAAATTCATAGATACAAATCACCAATGGGCTGATATTTTTACAAAACCCCTTCCTGAAGATAGATTTAATTTCATACTAACTAACCTTAGCATGAAATTATGTCCAGAATGAAAATGCTTTAATTATATGTTTTTAACTCTTAGAAGCTCTGAAATTAATCCTCTATATTATTATCTCAGAAGATACTATGTTCTAACTATTTCATTCTGAGAACTTCCGTTCAAAGGAATAACATGCAGATTTTCAAATCAACAAGTGTCAACAAGGCTCTAAGGAATCCCATCAGAATTAAAACAAGTGTCCAAATTCTGAAGAGTGACAGAACATGCATTGGACAACTGTCCTCTACAGAATGACATCTATTGATCTTCTGGGAAACTGATACGACTAACTTGACATCAAAAAGGCAAAAATCTCTTGGGTAACTGTTCTAGAATCTTTTACACCTTACCCTATGTCAGCAGCATTTATTGCATATAATCATTATGTTTTTAAACTTAATTTTTCCCACTAATTTCTCGTTTTATTAAATGCATTATTTCTCTATATAAGCAACTTTTCATTTTCACTTTCACTTTTTACCCTAATTGCATTTTTACTGAAAAATCTTTTCACTCTCTCTTTTGCGTTCTCTCTGAAAATTTTCTAAAACCCTAAACTTCAAAAACCTCATCTTAGTAACAATGGCTTCCTCTTCTCAACAACGAAAAGACTTCTCTGATGTGTTCTACGTTGAACCTATGAAGACCCTTACTACTCCTGCTGACAAACTGGAAGTTCTTTGTGAGCTCTTTGTGGATTTCAACAGTCTGAAGGATAATGGTTTTGATCTCTTTCCGGCCGTTCAAGCTCAGGGCTGGGAGAAGTACTTTGATCGTCTAATGGGACCAGTTTTCCCAAAATTGGTAAAGGAATTATGGGCTTATGCAACAGCCTCCAACACTCATGTCACTTCGTACGTGCTGGGTAAAAGGATAATTATTTCTGAAGATCACATTGCCAAACTCATAGAAGCTGATGGCAATGGTATTAAGTGTAGTGAGATGGACAAGATGTCTGATACAAAGCTGATTGCCAAGGAGATCTTCACTTATGGCCAACCTTCTAATAAGATAAAGGATCTGAAGACTCCTCTCAGAATTTGGGCCAAGATCATTCTTGGAACAATCTGCCACAGGAAAGCTACAAATTCTCCAGACTATATCAACATGGATCAGTAGTTTCTGCTGTACTTCATTGCCAAATAGAAGAAGATCAACCTTGCACACACTATGTTTCAACATCTGAAAACTAGTGTGAAGGAAACTAGAGATGGGGAGAAAACCAAGAGGGATTGGATTCCTCTAGGACGTGTAATTTCTGACATTCTCTGTCAAAATAAGTTGGTAGACTTTCTGACAGAATTAAAGCAAACTCAATTTCTTGAAACGGATGTTGGTAAACCTCTGAATGCGAAGAACCTGAAGAAGATGAAGTTTATAACTTCTATCCAGCAAGAACCTGTCCTTCATTCTAGAGAAGTTATCACCACCAGGAAGATTCCCCTGGAGAACTTCCCCCTCTTCTCTTCTGACACACCTCCAGAGGTTGTGGTCAATTACTTGGATATATGCAAGCAACATGGTGTGGACCCAATGTTCAAGCCAACTGAACTCACTCAGAAAACTCCAGATGCTGCCTCTGCAAGAACCAAGAAGAGAAAGGCTGGAGAAGGATCGTCTCAGAAGACTCCCAAATCAACCAGAAGATCAGGTAAAACTTCTGCCTCTAACTCTGCATTCATTTCTGTAGTAGAAGCAGTTACAGTAGAAGTGTCTGAAAACCCTTCTAACCCAATACCTTCTGTTGATATTCCTTCTGCATCTATCCCATCCTCTGAACCACCTCAATCCTCTAATCCTATTCCAACTAAAATACCTGCATCTGTTGCTGTCTCATCCATCCTATCATCACTTTATCCACCAGAAGCTGAACACAATCAACCACAAACAATTTCTGATTTTGATATTCCAATTGATACAACACCACTGTCTAAGATTGACTGCTCTCCTATAACTGAAACACAAACTGCCCTGCAACATGTCCTCGCTGATATTGACAATTTCCAACCCCCAGAATCTGTCCAAATCCCATCCTCTGAAAATGTTTCTAATCTTTCCCCCATAAAAGAAAGTTCACTGTCTTCATATGAGTCTACACCTCCCAACTCACCAACTTTTATAACCATCCCTGACACACCACCAGAAGAAGCTGAACATGAAAACCCACTTAGAACCTCTGTTAATATTGAAGCCTTACAAAAATTGTCCTCTGTCTCTAACAAAACAGCCATACCTGCACCTAAACCAAATCCCTCAAGAACAGACATTTCTGCTTTGTTACTTGCTTTTGAAATAGTCATGAAATTGAAGTTAGAGGATCTGAAGTCTGCGTGCTCAGAGCTTACAGATCCAGTTGCTTCTGACTTTCTGTGGGCTACCTTCAGAAAATGGTTTAATGCTGAGACAAAGAGACTCAAGGACATCTGCTATGATATTGCTCACCAGAACTTCTGTGAGTATCTCAAAGCAGTTGTTTCTAACATTGAACAGTATAAACCTCTTCTGCTGGACAATAAGCCCTGGACAGAGTCAGAACCTTTGGAAGAACACTCTGGACTTCAAATGGTTCTGGTACCTTCTGAAGAAGATCATGATGATGAACCCGCTCAATCACCAGCCAATATAGAAGTTTCTGAGAATCTAGCTGCCCCAGAAGTTGAAGATCCTCTGCCAACAAATTTTGTTCTACAGACCTTGGAAGAGCTGAAGAAGGAAAATGAGATGGTGAAGCAACGCCTTGATAAGCAATATGAAACCACTGCTGAGTTGAAGACAATGCTTGGCAAGCAAGTGGAATCATCATCTGAGATCAAGTCTCTGCTGGAGGCCTTAGATACTAAGATGCACTCCTGATTTTCTGCTTATCTTCTGCTTAACTCTTTCTGTTTTATCTTCTGTCTCTTCATGATTTTTTAAAGTTCTACTGGTTTTGTTATTACTGGAGTTTTATTATATTTAATGGTAACGTATTTTGCTTCTATACACTTACATCTTTTTCTGCATCTATTCTTTTTTATTATGACAAAAAGGGGGAGAAACGTAGAAGATCCTGATCCATAGCAGTTTACCATGATTTGCCTCTTACATATAAAATTCTAAAAAACTATTTGAGTTGTGATAGAAACAGGTCAAGTAATCAACTCAAGGGGAGCTAAGGCTAATGAAACATCTGAAGGATAAAACCTCTGAAGAGATCTTTAAAAGAAATATTTGATCAAAGGGAGTTCCTCTAATCTTATTAAACTCTATTCTCATTATCTAAATAAATGTTTTGTCATCATCAAAAAGGGGGAGATTGTTAGAACAATTATGGTTCTAAACCTCTAAGTGTTTTGATGATAACAAATATCATTATGCTAGAATAGAAGTTCTAAT
Source organism: Lathyrus aphaca (assembly GCA_963966055.1). Classification (NCBI taxonomy): domain Eukaryota; kingdom Viridiplantae; phylum Streptophyta; class Magnoliopsida; order Fabales; family Fabaceae; genus Lathyrus; species Lathyrus aphaca. Next base: position 401,088,041 of record OZ014521.1, on the reverse strand, counting down.
GAATATCTTTATTCTTGTGTAGAAGAGAAATTCAATTAAAGGAGACGTGCATTACTAGAAGATATATTGAGTCATTTATAGAAGATACACTTAATGAAGAATCCATCATTTAATGACATGATTAATTGGTTGTGCATCAAATATTTATTATCTCTGATTTCCGTCTAGAAGATGATGATATTCATAATGAAGACATTAATTAAAGAATATTTTAATTAATGATTAAGACAAGTATCTCTAGTTATGGAAGGAATTTATGGTATTAACTAATATCTTAAATTAGCTCAAGATGTCTCCAACGGCTACATTTATTCAAGAACTATATAAAGGAATCAATTTGAAGAATTGAAGGCAATACACTCACGAGCAAAAAGACTGTATCATTTGTGCTAAAATATTGTAACTTTCACTTAGTGATCTTAGCTTGATAAGAAGAAATTTTAGTTACTATATTATTATTGTAATAGTTGTATAATATTCCTTGAGTGACTAGTTCAGTCAGAAGACTCAAGAGGACATTGACTATAGGTCAGTGTGTGTATTCATTTGTTGAATAGTGGATTAAGACCTCAGTAGAGGCAAAATCACCTTGGCGGGTGGGCTGGACGTAGTTTGAGTTCAAACGAACCAGGATAAATTAACTTGTCATTAGAAGTTATTTTTAGTTGTTAAAGAAAACCCAATTCCAACCCCCCTTCCTTGTGTTTTGCGCACCTTCAGAACTACGATAAACAAGGCATAATTGATAACAACAAAAAAGAAATATGAGTTGAACTACGATAAACAAGTCATAAATGACAATAAAAAATATTGACTTGAATGACAATCAATATTAAATCGGACATCATGACTATGTTTGAAATAGACGACGTGATCATGATGAAGTATAGTTGAAAGAAAAACTATAACAGTGTGACAAACTTAGAAGTTTGTATGGTTGTAAAAAAACATGAAATTCTTTTTTGTGATTCGGAAATGTATGTTAAATTTTAATATTTACATATTATTTTTTTAAAAATGGGCAATTTGATATGTTTTTTGAACCGGACAATTTTACAAAACCGGCACCAGTTCTATGGTTCGAATGGTTTTGAACAATTCAATTTGGTTTTTCCGATTTTATTCTGGTTTTGACTCACTAACGATTTTTAAAGGTTGATCCAATCAGATTCATCTCTGGTTCTCGATCCAACCGGTTGAACCGGCCGGTTCGGTCCGATTTTTTTAACATTGATATTTAGCATAATTATTTTTAAATTGTCAATAAATTGCAATTAATTATATAAAATGAAAAAATGCTTCATGTGAAAGTATATATAAATTAATTTTTTCACCGCGCACTAGACCAATCAATCATAGTTGCTACTCGCAGCTGCGAGTGATCGCAGTTGTAGTTCATTTTTAATAATGTTTTTTTTATGAGTTCATAAAAAAAAAGGAGAATATGGTAATTATAGACTATATAGTATATAACCCAATGTGGCAATCATATGCACTTAGACCACCTCCCGCGGGAGGTATTTCAAGTTGGTTCCCCACAGCACTTTGTTTATGTTATTTTCTCTCTCCAAGACTTTTTTCCAAGTGACGATTAATTTAGAAATAAGCATTGTCCTTTTTTGTTTCTATTTATATTTTTTAGTATTAAAAACACAAACTGTCCTTTTTTGTTTCTAATTAAAATTATTATTTTAAGTGATTTAAAATTTTATATGAATAAAATATTAATATATAAAGTAAAGTTGTGGGGACCCAATATGAGTTCTTTAGAATTGTACTATTGAAGTGAACAATTTAATGAATTACTTCAAACTGACGTGGCTTAATAGGTCTTATAAGGAACCCAAAAACGAGTTCACAGAGATGCTCTTAGGACATGTATTGATTGTTGTATTGGATACGTGTATACTATTTGCGCTTTAACAGTTCACCAAAGCTTAGCATTCTTGTGTTGCATCAAAATCAATGTCTATTAAAATCCGATTTTTTTGTTTTTTTTTTTAAAATTATTTTTATAGTGTAACATAATTTTGTATAAAAAAAAATTTACAAACAAATTTTTCATTAAAGTTTCATATGAAAGTTTAATTTGAATAGTTATCCTTAAAATATTATTTTATATATTTCATCATTTTATTAAAACTTTTTTTTGGATATCAAAATTTTGAAAATCACTTCAAATAGATTCTTATAAAATTCATTTTTAAAGGACAACTTTTTGAAAAAATTACGATTTTGATTATCTTTTGATCTTTAATAATATATGTTTATATTATAGAATATCAAAATTAATCTTTCAATTCAGAGAAAGCGAATATAAAGAAAAACTTATAATATTTTAAAAATCGGTTTTGTAAAATCTACTTTTAAAAATACAAAAAAAAAAATCATTTTTTTTAAAGCCCAAACAAACATACCCAAAATAGCATACAACTATGGATTTTACAAGACATATGTTTCGCATAGGTTCAAAACTACTGAAAGAAACTTATGACTCGCTGAAATCAGTGGGCAATAAAAAAGCTGTTTGGGACTGCCACCAATCCCTGTTCTTCCACCATGTTTCCACCATCAACAACCCAGCAATAAAGACCACAACATGAGTATTCTTTTCTAACCTATCCTCTCCAAGATCAATCAATACACATACATGTATATTGTAGAAAGGTTAACTGTAATGAGTATAAGATTAGAAAATGTGTAAGAAAAAGAAAGTTAAAATTTCTATTTCAAGGAGCAATGCATTTGAATACCCAGCCCTCAAAATTACTATGTCAATGAGCATACATTTGAATACCCAGTCCTCGGGTTCAACACACTGCACAAACTTTGAATTATATCAAACGAATCAAAGTTGAGCTAATTACAGTGAGAAAATAAAGAATGAGGGAAGACACTGTAAATGAAAAGTACTCAAATGCTCTACAAAATATTAGGCAGCTGAGAATCCAATCTCCGCTGCAACTCTTTGACCTTCATAGAGAGTTCGGCCTTTTGTTCCTTGTAGCTCTGGAGCAAGTATTCCTTTCCTTCTATTGCCTCTTTCAATTCTCCCACTTGCCTTTTCAGCATCTCAATTCGCACCTCCTCATCCCTTGTTTTTTCAGAGAGGTCCAAATGAATATCCCCATCAAGATGCCCATTTCTAGTCTCAGCAGACCATGTTGTGCCTGTGGGAGATTTGTCATGAGGAACATATCCAACACAGTGATCTGCAATTGCTTTCCTTAGCTGTTGGATCTCTCTCTCTGAGTCAAATAGGTCCCTGTTTGCAGCTTCAACCTGCAATTGTAAATGAGAAGAAAGCCCCAGCTGAGCATTGAGTGAATTTTGCAATTCAGCCATTTGATCTTGCATCTCTAGTATCATATCATCTCTTCTCTTCAACTGTTGCCGCAGTTTCTGTACAACCTCCCGTTTGCTGAAAATATCCGAACCAGATTCTGAGACACAAGGTGAATCTGAGCAGTTTGAAAGATGGAATGGCTTTGAAGGCAATTCAAGACGATCAGGGGAGCAAGCCCAGACAACACCGTTTTCCTTGCTAAACTCAGCAGGAGGGACAGTCACCAAAGGGAGGGCCCCGTTGAATTCACTCAACTTCTGTTCATTTTGTGGGCACTTTAATTCCATAGAACCTCCAGTTCCTGTCCATCATCACATACATAAATCTAAGTCAAATGCAACACATATTTAGAAAAAATTAACCATTCCAAACACTCATTGCCCTGCCCAGAAAAACGGCACCATAATACATGTATATGTCAGAAAATGTGAAATCAGATCCACGAAACCACCATCAACAATGATTTCTTTAGCCATAAATATAATTTTACGGATTAATTGTGAATAACTCTTGTACAAAGTAGACAAGATTTTATCAAAAGCCAATCTCATATACATTCAAGAATAAGTAAACTCATATAGTTTTATCTCCACAACTGCAATTATTCTACAACAATACCCAAGTGTTGATAGACCTGCTGGGCTAAAGAGTTTGATTTGGAATTCTCATCCACAGCTACGAATGTAGAAGTGAAACTAGAGATAGATAATAGTAAATATTTAGACAGGAAAAGATACGTGTCCTAACTCCTAAGCATGATAACACAATGTTGGATTAAGGGTCAACTCAACAAATGTAGGCAAATGAAAAGAAGAAAACAAAATTGAAGAGCAAAGTTTGTTCCTAGGAAAAATATAATCAATACAAGATGGATGGGGAGAAAAATAGGGCAATTGGTGAGCAACATGAAAAACATGTTTAAAGAAGAAATTAGACCAGGATTGCAAGTGAAGCAGGCATGATTATGTTGCATTTGGGAATATCCATTGGGCTGCTGCATAAAGCAATCTGGAGGTTTCCTTAAGTTGGAGGATTTTCCATTACCTGAAATTAAGAATTTAATTCTTTGAGAATCCAGTTTAGACAAAGGACACACATCTGGGGAAGTTCAAAATAGTAGTACCTTTGAGGATAGTAGTTGAATTGTGGGCGGTGGACTTAGAGTCAATTGCCTGCTTCAATTTGTAACCGAGGCGAATAGACAATGTACTCAAGAAAGCACCCGCCGCAATAATAAGCCAGGTAGGTCCTTCAACTCGAGTATGATTTGGCTTATGAACCCTAGACCCATTGGTTTGTGGTTTCATTTTAAGAGAGGAACAAGAACCTACACAAATAGATTCTAATTACCAATGCAAAAACAACACCAAAAAGTATTACGAAATTCTAATTAACACCAAAAAGTTATTATGAAATTCTAATTAACAATGCAAAAAAAGTATGATGAAATTGTAATTAACAATGCAAACGAAGGGAAAATACAAGTAATAGTTAGAAAGAGAGAAATGGTAAAGTGCCTGTGGAACGGCGTTGGCCTATGAGTAAACGGTGGCGCAATGGTGGTGGAAAGTTGTGGACGGAGACATAGTAGAGAAAATGAGGGAAAACGGAAAGGGTTTTTTTTTTTTTAATGATTTGCGGGTGCGGCTAACTAACTGAGTCAAGCGACTCTGTGAGAGAGGAGAGGGGGGGCTGGGTTTCGCAAAAAGAAATATTTTACCGGTAAAATAAAGTGGAAAATTTTAACAACACAAAACCAACTAAAGTCCATAAACAACCAAATTAACAAAATATGATTAAATATATTCTTAAATTTCTAGCCTTCGTTATGCCTCTAATAAACTATTCACCAACGTTTTATGCTTTATAGTTTTGGTAAACATTGTTTCACTATGTAAAACTCTTCCAAATTGAATTTTAGATACCCATCTTTATTTTAATTTAGATTTCTATAAATAGGAACATCAAATTTGAACTACTAGAAGGCTCAATTCATGCTGAAGAGATAAAAATATTGTTGGGGAGAAATCCAAAAATCAATCTTTAATAATCTACAAACAGGGATAACATCATGAATTCCACTCTGAGGGGAGGATAAGCTGGGGAAACACCAACAACACAACGTCTTCCAAACTCTTTGAAAAAAGAGGAATATCCACAATCATCAACACTCAAAATGGTCCTATATCACATGGCATCTCTCCGAAGAAGTCTCGAAGGGAAGTATGATGAAGTCTATTTTCGTCAAATGGCTTTTTCCCCAACAAATCCCGATGAGAAGTTTGATGAAGATCATCACAGATTGTGAGAAACATGTCTATTTAAACCTATACAAGAGAAAGACTTGATAAAGAAGAAACCAAGACCAGTTTCATGGCTGAAGACCTGGATCGAGGGGAAGTTTATTTCAAAAACTAAAACCAGTACCATGGCTGAATGTAACACCCCCATTCTATACCCCAAATAAGCAATTAATTCACTTAGGCACATATTAAAATTTCATCAGAGTGTATTTGAAAAACGGTATAAAAGAGCAATGCTACATTATACTTGAAATTGAAAACATACAACACCTGCTCAATTAAGATATGCAACAAACGGGGTAACTTACATACACAAGGATCTCATCCTTACACCCGTATTCATCAATTCATTAAACAGCAGAGACAAAATACAACATTTTCAAACTTATATACTTATCATAAATATATCTGCAAGTTTGAATCATCAAAATAATTCCATGTTTACATAAAACATTTCTCATCAAAATACATATACAAATGTATTCACAAAAGGCATCAAGTCGACCCTAGCTACCCGGTGCTACATATCAGAGCCGACCGACCAAAAAGATGAAGACGAGCTTCACAAAAATATCATCCAGCAACCTACTCTGCAATGCTTCATAGAGCATCATAAAACAGCAGAAGGGTGAGAAACATTACCATAATAACATTGCATATAATTATATATCTCAACATATAAAAATGCACGTAAAACATATTCTCACCACACATTTCATTCCTCATCACCTATACACATCGCAACGTGTACATACACAATTCAAGCATGTTCATCATGCACCAATTCACATAAACTTACATCATTAATGTTTATTCCTCAATTCTATTCATTCCGCATAAACATACATCTAGCTATGCTTAATCACACATATACATTACGAATGTATAAATCACATACATATACATATCAAACATGCATATATACAATCGAGTATGTTTCATCACACAAACTATCATCTCCATAATACTCCAAATAAACTTCTACACATTCATGTTTATTTCTGCATATCATAATTAAAATGATAAAATTTAACTCATAGAGACCGACACATGACTCTATGCAGATGCAAATGCGGTACTGACTCAACATTTCAGTAGGTTCACTCAGGAACCAAATGGAATCATCGCTTGTCACTTAAAGTAACTCCCCGTCGAGCACACGATGTTCCTCATTGCTCACACTCCACATGGGCACACAATGTTTATGGATTGCTCACACCCCACACGGGCACACAATCCGATTGCTCACACCCCACACGGGCACACAATCAATGTGAATAAGTCACTCATCGCTCACACCCCACACGGGCATACGATGTTTCTAGATTTCTCACACCCCACATGGGCACACAATCCGATCGCTCATACCCCACATGGGCACACGATCTTGTTGTAGTCATCGCTCACACTCCAAATGAGCACACGATACTACAACAGATTCACAAAGAATCCCACAACACAAGAATGCATACATTATGCTTAAATGCAAAATGCCACACAACATTCTTGAAAATGCATACATATTCACAATATAGTTATGCATTCATCTCATACAATCAGCATACATTCGCATTTAATTCAAGCAATGTATCTACTTGCCAAACGGCCAAACACAACAATCAAACCCACAATTCCATAATTAATATAATTACATTTTATCGGAAAAGTCAGGTAAAAGTCGGCTAAAAACTACTTTTCTTAGCATCATTGGTTTCCACACGTTTCTAGCTTCGAATCGATATAAGGATCACTAAAAACGGATACCCGAAACTCAAGCTACGGATTAAAATACATAACCCCTCAAAACCTACAGGCTCGCTGAACGCCCTCTCGCTCGCTGAGCGAGAATCGCCCTGGAACTTTCGTTGAGCGAGGGATAGCTCGCTGAGCGACCACTGCGATTTCCAGAATTTTCAGCAGCGTAACAGTCAACCTTAACCACTCCAAATACCCAAAATACTTCCATAAACATGATCAACCACATATTCTAGCTATCATACTTCGGCTATAACGATTTCCAACCGATTAATCTACCAATTTCTCACATTTTCTCTCAAACCCTAACTATTCATCTTCTCTAACTTCCATTAAAACCAAAACTCAACCAATCAAACACATACATAATCATACACAATATTAAGATAACAATGCTTATCACCTTTACCCGATTATTTCGATTCCTCAGAGCAATCTTGAAGCTTTTCCAACTTTACCTCTTTTCTCTTCTTTTTCTCTTCTCTCCTTTTTCTTTCTTCTCTTTTTCTTTCTCTTCTTACCAACTTTTATATTTCACTCTTTCTCACTCTCTTATATTTTCTTTCTTCTATTTCTATTTTATACTCTCTCCAACCAAATATCAATTCTCTCACAAAAATACCAATTCTTATAATTCTAACTTATCACTAATTAACAAAAGTCTAAAATACCCTCTTATCCAATTTTACTCGGAAATTCATAAAACGGTAAAAATCATGTATCACACCAATATATCACAATAATTCATCAACATCAAATATCACCACGATAATTTCACAAATAAAACAATTATCATATTAATTTCACAAAAAAAATAATTACTCAATTAAAATAAAAGACTCCAACAAAATTTGGGAAAATCGAATCGGGGCGTTACAACTCTCCCCAACTTTAGAAATTTTCGTCCTCGAAAATATTACCTGATTCAAACAACTCCGGATATGACTCGCGCATCCCACTCTCCAATTCCCAAGTCATATTGTCTTCCGCAACGCCTCCCCACGCCACTTTCACAAGCGCAATATCCTTGCCTCTTAGCTTCTTAATTTCACAATCCAAAATCCTAACCGGCAAAGCTTCCTCCGTAAGGTTATCTGTTACCTCAACCTCGTCCATAGGAATAACATGTGACGGATCCAGAACATACTTCCGAAGTTGCAAAACATGGAACACATCATGCAAATTCGAAAGATTCGGAGGCAACGCCACACGATAAGCCACAACACCAACTCGTGCAGTAATCTGATACGGCCCAATAAAACGAGAAGTCAACTTCTTCGACTTCAAAGCACGACCTACACTCGTAACCGATGTAACTCTCAAAAACACATGGTCGCCTTCCTGAAACTCAAGATCCTTCCTTCTCTTATCATGATAACTCTTTTGTCTACTTTGAGAAGCTCTCATCTTCTCCCGAATAAACTTTACTTTTTCTATCGTTTGTTGTACCATCTCCGGTCCAACTACCATTCTCTCTCCGGTTTCATGCCAACACAGAGGTGTTCGACATATCCGACCATACAAGGCCTCAAATGGTGCCATACCAATACTCGAATGAAAATTGTTATTATAGGTGAACTCAATCAACGCTAAATAACTATCCCAAATACCACCTTGTTCTAGCACACAAGCACGCAACAAATCCTCTAACGATTGAATTGTCCTCTCGGTTTGACCGTCCATTTGCGGATGGTAAGCCGAACTCAATCTTAGCTTAGAACCCAAAGCATTTTGCAAACTTTCCCAAAATCTCGATGTAAATCTAGGATCTCTATCCGATACAATACTCTTAGGAACTCCATGTAACTTCACAATCACAGAAACATAAATCTCGGCTAGCTTCTCCAAAGAATAACTAATATCCATCAGAATAAAGTGAGCAGATTTAGTAAGTCTATCGACAATCACCCAAATAGAATTATGACCTCTTTGCGTATTCGGCAATCCCGTAACAAAATCCATCGATATACTATCCCATTTCCATTCCGGAATATCCAACGGTTGCATCAAACCACTAGGCTTCTGATGTTCCACCTTAGACTTTTGACAAGTCAAACACGCATACACAAAATGAGCTACATCTCTCTTCAATCCGGACCACCAAAAGATCTTCTTCAAATCTTATTCGCTCCCGGATGAATACTTAAATTACTCCGGTGTCCCTCTTCCAATATCATCTTTTTCAACTCCTCATCACTGGGAATACAAATACGACCACGGAATCTCTAAACTCCAAAATTATCAACCTTGAAATCCTAATTCTCATTCATAATCAAATCAACAAATTTCAAATCCAACTTTTACTTTTCACAAATGGTTGCAAGAAAGTCATTTGTAACTCGAAGCATACCAAGTCTCACACTTCTCAGCGTCATCTCGCAAACCAAACTCAAATCTCTAAAATTCTCCAAAAGTTCCCATTCTCTTATCATCAACGCGGACATATGTAACAACTTACGACTTAAGGCATCGGCCACTACATTCGCCTTACCCGGATGGTAATTCAAACCAAAATCATAATCCTTCAAAAGTTCTAACCATCTCTTTTGTCTAATGTTCAATTCCTTTTGATCAAATAAATACTTCAAACTTTTGTGATCACTAAAAACTTCAAATCTTGCACCATAAAGATAATGCCTCCAAATTTTTAGAGCAAAAACCACGGCCACTAATTCCAAATCATGCGTAGGATAATTCTTTTCATGCACTCTCAATTGTCTTGAAGCATAAGCTACAACTTTCCCATCTTGCATCAAAACACCACCTAACCCAAACAATGAAGCATCACAAAACACCATAAATGGTTCCGTCGGATTCGGCAAAATCAAGATCGGAGTCGTTGTTAACCTTCTCTTAAGTTCCATAATACTCTCTTCACAATGAATATCCCAAATGAAAGCTTTGTCAATTATGTTAACGGAAGTGCCAACTTTGAAAATCCTTCAATAAACCTCCGATAATAACCCGCCAAGCCTAAAAAGCTTCGAATTTCCGTAACTGATCTAGGAACTTCCCATTGCATTACCGCATCAATCTTGGATGGATCAACACTAATACCACCATCGGAAATAACATGCCCAAGAAAACTTACCTTCGACAACCAAAACTCGCACTTTAACAACTTAGCATACAATTGCTTCTCTTTCAAAATCTGTAACACAATCCTTAAATGCTCTTCATGCTCCTCTTGAGACTTAAAATAAATCAAAATTTCGTCGATGAACACAACCACAAAATGATCCAACTGTTCATGGAAAATACGATTCATCTATTCCATAAACACACCTGGCGCATTAGAAACTCCGAATGGCATCACGGAATACTCGTAATGACCATACCGTGTCCTAAAAGTCGTCTTTTGAATATCCTCTTCTTTCACACGAATCTGGTGATATCCTGATCTTAAATCAATCTTACTAAAAACACGCGCGCCAACCAATTGGTCCATCAAATCATCAATCCTCGGAAGCGGATACTTGTTATTAATTGTCACCTTATTCAACTGTCGATAATCAATACTTAACCGCATGCTTTCGTCCTTCTTCTTTACTAACAATACCGCACCCCAAGGAGAAACACTCGGCCTAACAAACCTCTTATCCAACAAGTCATTCAATTGCTTTTTCAATTCTACCAACTCTGAAGCTGACATACGATACGGTGCTATCGAAATCGGTCTAGTACCCGGAACTAGATCAATAGAAAACTCAACTTCTCTTTCCGACGGTACATCCTTAATATCGTCCGGAAACACTTCTGGAAAATTACACACCACTGGAAACCTACTTATCTCCGCTTCGCTTTCCACTGACCACGACGAAAACAAACCAAACAATTGAACTTTGTCCATTAAAAGTTTCTTTAACTCTTTCATGGATAGGAAACTCTCTTCTTCACCATCATCCAAAGAAGGAAACCTTACTAACTTATGATAACAATCTATATGAACTCGATTAGATTGCAACCAGTTTATACCCAATATCACGTTTAAACCTTCCAACGGCAAACAAACTAAATCCATAACAAAATCTTTACCATACATGGTCAAAGAACAACTTACACACACCAAAGAAGTAGTTACCGACCCTGAAGCAGGAGTCTCAATAACCATCTCACCACCCCAAGAAGACATAAACAAATTCAAACGATTAGCGCACTCAAGAGAAATAAACAAATGAGTCGCCCCCGTATCAATAATAGTAACTAAAGGCGTACTATTAATAAAGCATGTACCTTTAATTAAACAGTCTGTACTAGTAGTATCCTTCCCTGCTAATGCAAACACCTTTCTGCCCGCCTGAGATTGCTTCGGGTTAGTACACTTAGTACTAATGTGACCAACTTACCCACAATTGAAGCACTTCACAACATTCCTCCTACACTTGGTAGTAGCATGTCCAAGACCTCCACAGTTTGAACATTTCACGATATTCTTCCCACACTCAAAAGACTTATGGCCCAAATCGCCACACTTGTAACACTTAACGAAAAGGAAGAGAAGAGAAGAGAAAAGAAGAGAAAAGAGGGAAAAGTTGGAAATTCATCAAGATTTAATTGATTATTTGGGGTTATAGAAAGGGGGTGTTACATTAAGTGGTATCAGAGCCAGTGTTCAAGTCAGTTGTGTCTGTCTTGTTGTTGTAATGGTTGAACTGTTGTTTACCATTGTTGTTGTTTTTGGGAATGATCAGAACATGACTGGTAGAAATGGAAATGCAATGGCTGCTGCTTTGGAAGCAATGGCTAGGGCGGTGCATAGAGCGCCAAATGTGAATGCTAATGATGAGTTCAGGAAGAATCAACCACCGGTCTTCAAAGGAAGATTTGATCCCGATGGTGCTCAGAATTAGTTGAAAGAGATTGAAAGGATCTTCAGAGTCATGGACTGTGCTGAAGAGAGTAAGGTGAGGCTTGGTTCTCACATGCTGAAGGAAGAAGCCGATGATTGGTGGGTCGGTAGAAGTCAAGCTCTTGAGGAAGATGATGAAGAGATAACTTGGGAAGTTTTTCGTACTGAGTTCTTAGGGAAGTACTACCCTGAGAGTGTGAAGGAGAAGAAGGAGATGGAATTCCTTGAACTGAAACAAAGTAGTATGTCTATGGTGGACTATATTGCTAAGTTTGTGGAGTTGGTTCAGTTACATCCTCATTATGCTGCTGCTACTGCTTAGTTTTCGAAGTGTATTAAGTATGAGAATGGTTTGCGTTCTGAGATTAAGCAAGTTGTGGGATATCAGAGAATAAAAAGGTTTTCGGATTTGACGAAATGTTGTAGAATTTTTGAGGAAGATAGCAAAGCTCGTTCTACACATTACAAGAGTTTGAATGAGAGGAAAGGAAAACAACAAGCTAGAAGTGGACCTTATGTGACACCCGTTGATAAGAGCAAGCATAGGGGAAACTTTGATAAGAGACCTGGTGGAGGGAGTTCTGGTCCCGTTAAGTGTTACAAGTGTGGCGATTTGGGCCATAAGTCTTTTGAGTGTGGGAAGAACATAGTGAAATGTTCAAACTGTGGAGGCCTTGGACATGCTACTATCGAGTGTAGAAGGGATGTTGTGAAGTGCTTCAATTATGGAGAAGTGGGTCACATTAGTACTAAGTGTACTAAGCCAAAGCAAGCTCAGGCGGGAGGAAAGGTGTTTGCATTAGCAGGGAAGGACACTACTAGTGCAGACCGTTTGATTAAAGGTACATGTTTTATTAATAGTACGCCTTTAGTTACTATTATTGATACGAGGGCGACTCATTCGTTCATTTTTCTTGAGTGTGCTAAGCGTTTGAATTTGTTTTTGACTTCTTGGGGTGGTGAGATGGTTATTGAGACTCCTGCTTCAAGGTCAGTAACTACTTCTTTGGTGTGTGTAAGTTGTTCTTTGACCATGTATGGTAAAGATTTTGTTATGGATTTAGTTTCTTTGCCGTTGGAGGGTTTGGACGTGATCTTGGGTATGAACTGGTTGCAATTTAATCGAGTACATATAGATTGTTATCATAAGTTAGTAAGGTTTCCTTCTTCTGATGATGGTTAAGATGAGAGTTTCCTATCCACGATAGAGTTGAAGGAACTTTTAATGGACGAAGCTCAATTGTTTGGTTTGTTTGCATCATTGTTAGTGGAGAGAAAAGTGGAACTCAGTGTGTTTCCATAAGTGTTTCCAGAGGATATTAAGGATGTACTGCCGGAAAGAGAAGTTGAGTTTTCTATTGATCTAGTTCCGGGTACTAGACCGATTTCGATGGCACCGTATCGTATGTCAACTTCAGAGTTGGTAGAATTGAAGAAGCAATTGAATGACTTGTTGGACAAGAGATTTGTTAGGATGGGTGTTTCTCCTTGGGGTGCTCCGGTATTGTTGGTAAAGAAGAAGGATGGAAGTATGCAGTTATGTATTGATTATCGACAGTTGAACAAGGTGGCAATTAAGAACAAGTATCCGCTTCTGAGGATCGATGATTTGATGGACCAATTGGTTGGTGCGCGTGTTTTTAATATGATTGATTTGAGATCAGGATATCACCAGGTTCGTGTGAAAGAAGAGGATATTCAAAAGACGATTTTTAGGACACAGTATGATCATTACGAGTATTCCGTGATCCATTCGGAGTTTCTAATGCGCCGGGCGTGTTTATGGAATACATGAATCGTATTTTTCATGAACAGTTGGATCATTTTGTGGTTGTGTTCAGCGACGAAATTTTGATTTATTCTAAGTCTCAAGAGGAACATGAAGAGCATTTAAGGATTGTGTTACAAATTTTGAAAGAGAAGCAATTGTATGCTAAGTTGTCAAAGTGTGAGTTTTGGTTGTCGAAAGTAAGTTTTCTTGGACATGTTATTTCTGATGGTGGTATTAGTGTGGATCCATCCAAGATTGATGCGGTAATGCAATGTGAAGTTCCTAGATCGGTTACGGAAATTTGAAGCTTTTTAGGCTTGGCGGGTTATTATCGGAGGTTTATTGAAGGATTTTCAAAGTTGGCACTTCCGTTAACGCATTTGACTTGTAAGGGAAAGACTTTCATTTGGGATATTCGTTGTGAGGAGAGTTTCATGGAACTTAAGAGAAGGTTAACAACGACTCCGATCTTGATTTTGCCAAATCCGACGGAACCATTTGTGGTGTTTTGTGACGCTTCATTGGTTGGGTTATGTGGTGTTTTGATGCAAGATGGAAAAATTGTGGCTTATGCTTCAAGACAATTGAGAGTGCATGAAAAGAATTATCTTACACATGATTTGGAATTAGCGGTCGTGGTTTTTGCTCTAAAAATTTGGAGGCATTATCTTTATGGTGCAAGATTCGAAGTTTTAAGTGATCACAAGAGTTTGAAGTATTTATTTGATCAAAAGGAATTGAACATGAGACAAAGAAGGTGGTTAGATCTTTTGAAGGATTATGATTTTGGTTTGAATTACCATCCGGGTAAGGCGAATGTGGTGGCCGATGCCTTTGTTAGAACAATTATGGTTCTGAACCTCTAAGTGTTTTGATGATAACAAAGCTTATTGTAGAATAGAATTTCTAATGAATATCTTTATTCTTGTGTAGAAGATCAATTCATTTAAGTAAACCGTACGCGCATAGAAGATTCACTTAGTCACATACAGAAGATACTTTTAAAGGGAGAATCCATCATTTATTAACACATTTATTGGCTGCGCATCTTATATTTATTATCTCTGATTTCCGCTTAGAAGATGTTGGTATCCTTATTGAAGACATTAATTAAAGGATATTTTTAATTAATGAACAAGACAAGTATCTCTTCTTATGGAAGGAATTTATGGTATTAAATTCTATCCTATTTTAATTCAAGATGTCTCCAACGGCTACATTCTTCAAGTACTATATAAAGGATTTCATTTGAAGAATTCAGTAACACACTTCATTATATTCACGCAAATCAATTGAATCATCTTGTGCTTATTATTGTAACTTTCACGTAGTGATACTTGCTTATCAAGAAGCATTCTAAGTTACTTCTTTATTATATTTGTAATAGTTATTTTATTCCTTGAGTGACTAAGTTTAGTCAGAAGACTCAAGAGGACATTGACTATAGGTCTCTGTGTGTATTCATATTGAATAGTGGATTAAGACCTCAGTAGAGGCAAAATCACCTTGGCGGGTGGACTGGATGTAGTTTGAGTTCAAACGAACCAGGATAAATTAAACGTGTCATTAGAAGTTAATTTTTATTGTTAAAGAAAACCCAATTCCAACCCCCCTTCCTTGTGTTTTGCGCACCTTCAATTGGCATCAGAGCGCTAGGTTCTGAGTAATACACTTAACCGTGTCAGTAAAAGATCCAGAAGTTAAACACATGGCAGAAACTGGAATTAACAACAATGACTATCAAAATGACAAGATCAATGCTAAACCTCCAATATTCAATGGTGACAATTTTGACTACTGGAAGGATGTTCTGGAGAGTTTCTTTCTAGCTCTAGATGGAGATCTCTGGGACATGGTGACAGATGGATACATTCATCCTGTTGGAGCAGATGGTCAGAAGATTGAAAGAAAAAATATGACAGCTCAACAGAAGAAGGAATTCAGAAATCATCACAAAGCTAGGACCATACTTCTTAGTGCCATCTCATACACAGAATATGAGAAGATCACAAACAGGGATTCAACTAAACACATGTTTGATTCTCTAAGAATGACACATGAAGGTAACTCTCAAGTCAAGGAGACTAAAGCTCTAGCTCTCATTCAGAAGTATGAAGCTTTCAAGATGGAAGAAGATGAGACCATCGAAAAAATGTTCTCAAGGTTCCAAATCCTGGTAGCTGGACTAAAAGTTCTGGATAAAGGCTACTCAATAGCAGATCATGTGAAGAAAATCATCAGAAGTTTACCAAAAGCTTGGAGGACCATGGTCACTGCTTTAAAGCTATCAAAAAATCTGAATGAAATATCCTTAGAAGAACTGATCAGCTCCTTGAGAAGTCATGAGATTGAGTTAGAAGAAGATGAACCCCAGAAGAAAGGTAAGTCTGTAGCTCTTAAATCTAACAAACATGTTTCTAAAGCTTTACAGGCAGAAGAAGAAGAAAGCTCTGGATGCTCATCAGAAGAAGATGAATTATCTCTCCTATCCAGAAGAGTTCAACAACTCTGGAAGCATCGTCAGAAGAAGTTCAGAAATATCAGAAGAACAAACAATTATTCTGAATCAACATCTGGTCATAAGAAATCCAGAAGCAAAGAAGTTGTGTGCTATGAATGCAAAGAACCAGGACACTATAAAAGTGAATGTCCAAAACTTCAGAAAGAAAAACCCAGAAACAAATTCAGCAGAGAAAAGAAAAAGAGTCTCATGGCAACATGGGATGATTCTGAATCATCTGAAGCAGAGTCAGATTCTGAAGATGAACAAGCTAATATTGCATTAATGGCAAACATACCAGAAGATGATCACTCATCAGAATCAGAATTAGAATCAGATTCAGAAGAGGTATTTTCTAAATTTTCCAGATCTCAATTAGAAGATAGCCTCTCAGAAATTCTTGAAAAATATCAGAAGCTTCAACTCAAATACAAAGACATTAAACAAAGTCTAGTATTTGAATTAGAAGAAGTTAGAAAACTAAAAACAGAAAACTCTGAGCTGAAAGAAAACTTCCTTGAATGTAAAACTCTTTTGAGAAACTTAAAGCTCAGAAGGAATCTGAATTAGAAAATCTAATCAATTCTGATAGTATCATAAAACAATATGACTACAGCTTTCAACAATTTCTTACTAAAAGCTTAGATAGAAGCAAGATTGCATCTATGATCTATGGTGTTAGCAGAAATGAAATAAGAGGCATAGGCTATGTGAAAACTAAAGAAACTCTGAAGCTTAAAAAAATTGATGACATTGTCATAAATACTAATACTTCTCTAAGTTCTCATTTCACCTATGGTCATAATCATGATCTTATATACACTAGTGAGTCATCTTGTTCTACAAGTTCTGATTTGAAACCTAAAATGAATCAGAAGTCTGTAAAAACTAACAAACAAGGACCCAGAAGAATATGGGTACCCAAGGATAAAATTGTGTATGTTGCAGATGTCTTTAACAGCAAAACTGAAACACCAATCATGGTACCTGGACTCTGGATGCTCACGACACATGACGGGAAGAAAGCATATGTTCCAAAATCTTGAATTAAAAGATGGAGGCCACGTAGGTTTTGGAGGCAATCAAAAAGGAAGAATAATTGGCTCTGGAACTATTGGTAACAGAAATCTTCCCTCTATCTCTAATGTTCTACTTGTAGAAGGATTAATGCATAACTTATTATCCATAAGTCAATTAAGTGATAATGGCTATGACATAATCTTTAATCAAAAGTTCTGTAAAGCTGTTAGTCAGAAAGATGGAACAATCCTCTTTAGTGGAAAGAGAAAGAACAACATTTATAAAATAAAGCTTTCAGAATTAAAAACTCAAAATGTAAAATGTCTAATGTCTGTGGAAACTGAGCAATGGGTCTGGCACAGAAGATTGGGACATGTTAATATGAGAAGATTATCTCAACTTAACAAACTCAATCTAGTCAGAGGACTTCCAAATTTGAAGTTCAACTCAGAAGCTCTGTGTGAAGCATGTCAGAAAGGCAAATTTTCAAAAACTGGTTTCAAAGCTAAAAATGTTGTATCTTCCTCTAGACCATTAGAACTTCTGCACATTGACTTGTTTGGACCAGTAAAAACTGCTTCTGTCAGTGGCAAGAAGTATGGATTGGTGATCGTAGATGACTTCAGCAGATGGACATGGGTAAAGTTTCTTAGACACAAGGATGAGTCAATTGCTGTATTTTCTAACTTCTGCAAACAAGTTCAAAATGAAAAAGAATCTAAAATCATTAAAGTCAGAAGTGATCATGGTGGAGAATTTGAAAATAAACAATTAGAATCATTTTTTTAATGAAAATGGCATCTCTCATGATTTCTCTTGTCCTAGAACTCCACAACAAAATGGGGTTGTAGAACGTAAAAATAGAACATTACAGGAGATGGCCAGAACCATGATAAATGAGACTAATATGGCTAAACATTTTTGGGCAGAAGCAGTAAATACAGCATGCTATATTCAGAATAGAATCTCTATAAGACCTATTCTTGAAAAGACTCCTTATGAATTGTGGAAGAACAGAAAGCCCAACATTTCTTATTTTCATCCTTTTGGATGTATTTGTTTTATCTTAAATACCCTTGATACTCTGAATAAATGTGATTCTAAAGCACAAAAGTGTTATATGTTAGGATACTCTGAACGTTCTAAGGGATACAGAGTATACAATACAGAAACACGCATTGTGATAGAATCTATTCATGTCAGATTTGATGATAAGCTTGGTTCTGAAAAACCAAAGCAGAATGAATTCTCTGCAGATATAGAAGTAGAAATCTCTACAAACAGAACTTCTAAAGATCAATCACATAAAGATCAACGTAATACAATTTCTCCAACAACATCTGAAGAACCCATCCAGAAGAAACTATCCAGAAGCAATATTAATCACCCAGAAGATAAAATCTTGGGAAAGAAAGATGAACCAATCAGAACAAGATCTTCATTCAAAAACTCTGAAGAGACCTTAATGGGACTTGTTTCTCTGATTGAACCAACTTCTGTAGAAGAAGCTCTCTCAGAAAATGATTGGATTCTGGCCATGCAAGAAGAACTAAATCAATTCACCAGAAATGATGTGTGGGATCTAGTTCCTAGGCCCAGAGGATTCAACATCATTGGCACCAAGTGGGTATTCAGAAACAAGCTAAATGAGCAAGGAGAAGTTGTCAGAAACAAAGCAAGACTGGTTGCACAAGGTTATAGTCAACAAGAAGGAATTGACTATACAGAAACCTATGCACCAGTCGCCAGGTTAGAATCAATCAGACTTCTAATATCATTTGTTGTAAATCATAATATTATTCTATATCAAATGGATGTCAAAAGTGCATTTTTAAATGGTTATATTGATGAAGAAGTGTATGTACACCAACCCCCTGGTTTTGAAAATACAAAATTTCCAGAACATGTTTTCAAACTCAAAAAATCATTATATGGTTTAAAACAAGCTCCCAGAGCTTGGTATGAAAGACTAAGTAATTTTCTTCTGGAAAATAAGTTCATCAGAGGGAAAGTAGATACAACTCTTTTCAGTAAAAACATTAAAAATGATCTTCTGATATGTCAAATTTATGTAGATGATATAATTTTTGGTTCTACTAAAAGTGCCTTGGGAAAGGAATTTGCTAAATCTATGCAGGCAGAATTTGAAATGAGCATGATGGGAGAACTAAAGTTCTTTCTAGGAATTCAAATAAATCAAACATCAGAAGGAACATATATCCATCAAAGCAAATATGTAAAAGAACTTCTGAAGAAATTTGATTTATCAGAAAGCCCTATATCTAAAACTCCTATGCATCCTACATGTATTTTGGAGAAAGAAGAGGTAAGTAAGAAAGTAGATCAGAAGCTCTACAGAGGTATGATTGGATCTCTTCTCTATCTAACTGCTTCTAGACCAGATATTCTATATAGTGTATGTTTATGTGCTAGATTCCAATCAGATCCTAGAGAAACTCACTTAACAGCAGTTAAGAGAATCTTTAGATATCTGAAAGGTACTACTAATCTTGGTCTGTACTACAGAAGATCAGAAGAGTATAAACTTGTAGGATATTGTGACGCTGATTTTGCTGGAGACAGAACAGAAAGAAAAAGTACCTCTGGAAGTTGTCAATTTCTGGGAGACAATCTAATCTCTTGGTCTAGCAAAAGACAGTCAACCATAGCATTATCAACTGCAGAAGCTGAATACATTGCAGCAACTGGATGCAGTACTCAGATGCTCTGGATGAAAAATCATCTTGAGGACTTCAATATCTATGAGAGTAACATTCCCATCCTCTGTGACAATACTTCTGCTATTTGTCTCTCTAAAAATCCAATTTTGCATTCTAGAGCTAAACACATAGAAGTTAAACATCACTTCATTAGGGACTATACTCAGAAGGGAATTTTAATGTTAAAATTCATAGATACAAATCACCAATGGGCTGATATTTTTACAAAACCCCTTCCTGAAGATAGATTTAATTTCATACTAACTAACCTTAGCATGAAATTATGTCCAGAATGAAAATGCTTTAATTATATGTCTTTATCACTTAGAAGTTCTGATATTTATCCTCTATATGGTTATCTCAGAAGATGCTATGTTCTAACCGTTTCATTCTAAGAACTTCTGTTCAAAGGAATAACATGCAGATCTTCAAATCAACAAGTGTCAACTAGGCTCTAAGGATACTCATCAGAATTAAAACAAGTGTCCAAATTCTAAAGAGTGACAGAACATGCTTTTGGTAATAGTCCTCTACAGAAGGACATCTGTTGATATTCTGGGAGGCTGATACGGCTAAACTTGACACCAAAAAGGCAAAAATCTCTTGGGTAACTGTTCCAGAATCTTTTACGCCTTACCCTATGTCAGCGCATTTAATGCATATAATCATTATGTTTTTTAAACTAAAATTTTCCCACTAATTTCTCATCAATTAAATGATTAATTTTTCTATATATGTAATGCGTCTCTCTCACTTTCAATTTTTACCCGTATTGCATTCTTACTGATTTTTTACCCTTAATCTTGCATTTTCTCTGACTTTTTCAAAAAACCCTAAACCCTCGAATCTTAGTAACTAATGGCTTCTTCTTCTCACCAACGCAAAGATTTTTCTGATGTGTACTATGTTGAACCCACGAAGACTCTCTCAACTCCTGCTGACAAATTGGAAGTCCTGTGTGAGTTATTTGTGGATTTCAACAGCTTGAAGGAAAATGGTTTTGATCTCAGCCCATATGTTCATGCTCAGGGCTGGGAAAAGTATTTTGACCGATTAATGGGACCAGTCTTTCCAAAACTGGTTAAAGAATTCTGGGCTTATGCAACAGCAAACGACGCACAGGTTACATCATACGTGCTTGGTAAAAGGGTGATTATTTCTGAAGACCATCTTGCTAAACTTATTGAAGCTGATGGAAATGACATCAAGTGCAGTGACATGGACAGAATGTCTGATACTACTGTGATAGCAAAAGAAATTTTTACCTCTGGCAAACCCTCAAACAAAATCAAAGATTTGAAGACCCCTCTTCGTATTTGGGCCAAAATCATTCTTGGGACAATCTGTCACAGGAAGCCTACCAACTCTCCAGATTACATCAACCTGGACCAACAATTTCTTCTCTACTTCATTGCCAAAAAGAGAAAGATCAACCTTGCACACACTCTATTCCAGAATCTGAGAGTCAGTGTAAAGGAAACCAGGGATGGTGAAAAGACCAAGAGGGACTGGATTCCTTTTGGACGTATTATTTCTGACATCCTCTGCCAAAACAAGCTGGTAGACTTTCTACCAGAATTGAAGCAATCTGATCTTCTAGAAACAGATGTTGGAAAACCTCTGAATGCAAAGAACTTGAAAAAGATGAAGTTCATTACTTCTATTCAGCAAGAACCTGTTCTTCATTCTAGAGAAGTAATCATCACCAGAAGGATCCCATTGGACAACTTCCCTCTCTTCTCTTCTGACACACCTCCAGAAGTTGTAGTAAACTACCTGGATATCTGCAAGCAACATGGTGTGGACCCCCAGTTCAAGCCTACTGAACTCAAACAGAAAGCTCCAGACGCTGCCTCTGTAAGACTCAAGAAGAGAAAGACTGCTGAAGGACCTTCTCAGAAAATGCCAAAATCATCTAGAACATCAGGTAAATCTTCTGCTTCTAACTCTGAATTCATTTCTGTAGTAGAAGCAGTTAATGTAGAAGTGTCTGAATTACCTTCTAGCACCTTACCTTCTAGACAACTATCCTCTGTTGATATTCCCTCTGCACAAATCCTTTCATCTGAACCATCTCAATCTGTTAATACCATTCAAACTGAAATACCTGCAACTGCTGCTGTCACATCCATCCTCTCATCACTATATCCACCAGAAGTTGAACCCCATCAACCACAAACTATTTCTGATTTTGACATACCCATTGATAATACCCCACTATCTGATATTGATCGCTCTCCAACAACTGAAACACAAACTGCTTTGCAACATGCCCTATCAGATCTTGATCTTGAACATTTTCAAGACTCTGAATCTGTCCAACTTCCATCTCCTGAACATGCACCTAGACTATCTCCCATAAGAGAAAGCTCACTATCCTCTTATATATCTACACCACCAAACTCACCTACATTCATAAAAATTCCTGACACTCCAGAAGAAACTGAAAATGAAAATCCTCTCAGAACATCTGTTGATTTTGAAGCTCTACAAAAACTGTCCTCAGTATCAAACAAAACAGCCATACCTATCCCCAAACCAAAACCATCTAGAACAGAAATTTCTGCGTTACTTCTTGCTTTTGAAACAGTCTTGAAATTAAAGTTAGAGGATCTGAAGTCTGCATGCTCAGAGCTTACAGATCCAGCTACTTCTGATTTTCTGTGGGCTACCCTCAGAAAGTGGTTTAATGCTGAGACCAAAAGACTTAAGGACATCTGCTATGATGTTGCTCACCAGAACTTCTGTGAGTACCTTCAAGCAGTTGTGTCTAATGTTGAACAGGCTAAACCTCTTCTGCTGGAGAACAAGCCCTGGACAGAGTCAAAACCTCTGGATGAACTCTCTGCACTTCAAATGGTCTTGGTATCTTCTGAAGAAGAGCATATTGATGACCCTGATACTCAAGCTGCCCCAGAAGTTGAAGAACCTCTGGCTACAGATTTTGTTCTGCAAACTTTACAAGAGCTGAAGAAGGAGAATCAGATGGTGAAACAACGTCTGGATAAGCAAGATGAAACCACTGCTGAACTGAAGACATTGCTTGGCAAGCAAGTGGAATCATCATCAGAAATCAAATCTTTGTTGGAGACCTTAGTTACTAAGATGAATTCCTAATTTGTTTTGTGCTTATCTTCTGCATTAGCTGTTCCTCTGTTTTATCTTCTGCTTCTGCATAACTCTTTAAGCTTCCACTGGTTTATGTTTTAATTATAATTTTAAACATATTGGTTATATCTATCCTTTTCATGTGTTTTGATTCTTTTTGATTATGACAAAAAGGGGGAGAAACGTAAATGATTCTGATCCATAGCAGTTTACCATAATTTTGCCTCTTACATATAATATACTAATAAAACTATTTGAGTTGTTATCATAGAAAAGAAACAGGTCAAGTAATCAACTCAGGGGGAGCTAAGGATCATGGAACTTCTGTAGAAAATTTTTCTAAATCAAAGGGAGTTCACTTAATTTTATTAAACTCTATTCTCCTTATTTAAATGTTTTGTCATCATCAAAAAGGGGGAGATTGTTAGAACAATTATGGTTCTGAACCTCTAAGTGTTTTGATGATAACAAAGCTTATTGTAGAATAGAAGTTCTAATGAATATCTTTATTCTTGTGTAGAAGATCAATTCATTTAAGTAAACTGTACGCGCATAGAAGATTCACTTAGTCACATACAGAAGATACTTTTAAAGGGAGAATCCATCATTTATTAACACATTTATTGGCTGCGCATCTTATATTTATTATCTCTGATTTCCGCTTAGAAGATGTTGGTATCCTTATTGAAGACATTAATTAAAGGATATTTTTAATTAATGAACAAGACAAGTATCTCTGCTTATGGAAGGAATTTATGGTATTAAATTCTATCCTATTTTAATTCAAGATGTCTCCAACGGCTACATTCTTCAAGTACTATATAAAGGATTTCATTTGAAGAATTCAGTAACACACTTCATTATATTCACGCAAATCAATTGAATCATCTTGTGCTTATTATTGTAACTTTCACGTAGTGATACTTACTTATCAAGAAGCATTCTAAGTTACTTCTTTATTATATTTGTAATAGTTATTTTATTCCTTGAGTGACTAAGTTTAGTCAGAAGACTCAAGAGGACATTGACTATAGGTCTCTGTGTGTATTCATATTGAATAGTGGATTAAGACCTCAGTAGAGGCAAAATCACCTTGGCGGGTGGACTGGATGTAGTTTGAGTTCAAACGAACCAGGATAAATTAAACGTGTCATTAGAAGTTAATTTTTATTGTTAAAGAAAACCCAAATTCCAACCCCCCTTCCTTGTGTTTTGCGCACCTTCAGCCTTAAGTCTTAAGTTGTTACATATGTCCGCATTGATGATAAGAGAATGGGAACTTTTGGAGAATTTTAGAGACTTGCGTTTGGTTTGTGAGATAACGTCGAGAAGTGTGAGACTTGGTATGCTACATGTTATGAATGATTTTCTTGCAACCGTTTGTGAGAAGAAAAATTTGGATTTGAAGTTTGTTGATTTGATGATAAATGAGAATGAGGATTTCAAGGTTGATAATTTTGGAGTTTTGAGATTTTGTGGTCGTATTTGTATTCCCGATGATGTGTAGTTGAAAAAGATGATATTGGAAGAGGGACACCGAAGTAACTTGAGTATTCATCCAGGAGTGAATAAGATGTATCAAGATTTGAAGAAGATATTTTGGTGTTCCGGGTTGAAGAGAGATGTAGCTCATTTTCTGTATGCGTGTTTGACTTGTCAGAAGTCTAAGGTGGAACATCAGAAGCCTAGTGGTT
Organism: Lathyrus aphaca; assembly: GCA_963966055.1. NCBI lineage: Eukaryota > Viridiplantae > Streptophyta > Magnoliopsida > Fabales > Fabaceae > Lathyrus > Lathyrus aphaca. The sequence continues at coordinate 401,062,975 of OZ014521.1, read as the reverse complement.
TGATGTAACCGTTAGATATTCCAGAATGGGAATGGGATAGTATATCGATGGATTTTGTTACGGGATTGCCGAATACGCAAAGAGGTCATAATGCTATTTGGGTGATTATGGATAGGCTTACTAAATCTCCTCACTTTATTCCGATTGATATTAGTTATCCTTTGGAGAAGTTAGCCGAGATTTATGTTTCTGTGGTTGTAAAGTTACATGGGGTTCCTAAGAGTATTGTATCGGATAGAGATCCTAGATTTACATTGAGGTTTTGGGAAAGTTTTGCAAAAGGATTTGGGTTCTAAGATAAGATTGAGTTCGGCTTACCATACGCAAACGGACGGTCAAACCGAGAGGACGACTCAATCGTTAGAGGATTTGTTACGTGCTTGTGTGCTAGAATGAGGTGGTGTTTAGGATAATTATTTAGTGTTGATTGAGTTCACCTGTAATAACAGTTTTCATTCGAGTATAAGTATGGCACCATTTGAGGATTTGTATGGTCGGAGATGTTAAACACCTTTGTTTTGGCATGAAATCTGAGAGAGAACGGTAGTTGGATCGGAGATGGTACAACAGACGACGAAAAAAGTGAAGTTTATTCGGGAGAAGATGAGAGCTTCTCAAAGTAGACAAAATAGTTATCATGACAAGAGAAGAAAGGATCTTGAGTTTCAGGAAGGAGACCATGTGTTTTTGAGAGTTACACCGGTTACGGGTGTGAGTCATGCTTTGAAGTCGAAGAAGTTGACTTCTCGTTTTATGTGATCGTATCAGATTACTGCACGAGTTGGTGTTTTGGCTTATCGTTTGGCGTTGCCTCCGAATCTTTCGAATTTGCATGATGTGTTCCATGTTTCGCAACTTCGGAAGTATGTTTCGAATCTATCACATGTTATTCATATGGACGAGGTTGAAGTAAGAGATAACTTTACAGTGGAAGCTTTGTCAATTAAGATTTTGGATCGTGAAATCAAAAAGCTAAGAGGCAAGGATATTGCGCTTGTGAAAGGAGTGTTGGGAGGCGCCGCGGAAGGCAATATGACTTGGGAATTAGAGAGTGAGATGCGAGAGTCATATCCAGAGTTGTTTGAATCAGGTAATATTTTCGAGGACGAAAATTTCTAAAGTGGGGAAGAGTTGTAACGCCCCGATTCGATATTTCCCAATTTTTTTGAGTCTTTTATTTTATTTGAGTGATAATTACCTTATTTGTGAAATTGACATGATAATATGATATGTTGATGTGTTAATGTGATATGTTGGTATGATATGTGATTTTACCGTTTTGTGAATTTTCGGGTAAAATTAGATTGGAGGGTATTTTAGACATTTACTAATTAATAATAAATTAGAATTTGTGTAGAATTATTATTTTGTGAGAAAATGATATTTGGTAGAAAAAAGAAGAAAATGAGTTAAGTGTAGAAATAGTTAGTAAGAGAGAAAAATAGAAAGGTAGAAAGAAAAAGGATATAAGTTGTGAGAAAAGAAAGAAAAAGAGGAGAAAGAAAAGGAAGAGAAGAGAAAAGAAGATAAAAGAGGGAAAAGTTGGAAATTCATCAAGATTGCTCCTAGGAATTGAAACAATTGGGTAAGGGTGATAAACATTGTTATCTTAATCCTGTATATGATTATGTATGTATGAGAATGATTGGGGTTTTATTTTGGTGAAGTTTAGAGAGAATGAAAAGTTAGGGTTTTGATGAGAATGTGAGAAAATGGTAGATTAATCGGTTAGAAGTTGTTATAATCAAAGTATGATGTTACATGTATGTTAATGATCATGTTTATTGAAGTTTTGTTTGAATTTTGGGTGGTTTTGGTTGACTGTTGCACATCTGAGTTGCAGCAGAATCGTACTCGTCACTCAGCGAGTTTTCCAAAGATTTTCTCGCTCAACGAGCAAGAAGGTCGCTCAGCGAACCTGGAGGTTTTTGAGAAGTTTGTGTTTTAATTCGTAACTTTAGTTTCGGTTATCCGTTTTAGGTGTTCCTTATATCGATTCGAAGCTAAAAACGTGTAGAAACTAATGATGCTAATTATGAAAATGTGGGTTTGATGTGATGTTGTGGCTATTTGGAAAATGAATACATTGCTTGAATTGAATGCCAATGTATGCTAATTGAATGAGTTGAGTGCATGATTATGTTGTGAATAATGTATGCATTTTCAAGAATGTTGTCTATCATTTTGCATGTGAAGCATAATGTATGCATTCTTGTGTTTTGGGATTCTTTGTGGATTCGTTGTAGCATCGTGTGCTCATGTGGAGTGTGAGCGATGACTACAACACGATCGTGTGCCCATGTGGGGTGTGAGCGATTGGATTGTGTGCCCGTGTGGGGTGTAAGCAATTCATAAACATTGTGTGCCCGTGTGGGGTGTGAGAAATGGGTGATTTATTCATGTTGATTGTGTACCCGTGTGGGGTGTGAGCAATCAGATTGTGTGCCCGTGTGGGGTGTGAGCAATCCATAAACATTGTGTGCCCATGTGGGGTGTAAGCAATGGGTGAACATCGTATGCCTGATGGGGAGTTACTTTAGGTAACGAACGATGATTCCAATTAGTTCCTGAGTGAACTTGATGATGATTGAGTCGGTATCGCATTGCATTTGCATAGAGTCGTGAGTCGGTCTCTATGATTTGCATTTATCATCTGAATTGTGAATTGGTGAAATAAACATGAATATATATATATATATATATATATATATATATATATGTTTATATGGAGAGAAAAATATGTATTGATGAAAGCATGCTTGTTTATATATGTATATGGATGTGTGTGTGTGTGTCTCTCTCTCTCTCTCTCTCTCTCTCTCTCTCTCTATATATATATATATATATATATATATATATATGTATATATACATTGTAGTGTATATGTGTGAATAAACATGAATGGATATATGTTTATGAGAATTGTGCATAATGAATGTACTAGTGTGAATATATATATATATATATATATATATATATATATATATATATATATATATATATATATATATATATATATACACATTGTGATGTATATGGGTGATGAGAAATGATTTGTGGCGAGAACATGTTTTTATGTGCATTTTATATGTTGAGATATATAATTATATGCAATGTTATTATGATAATGTTTCTCACCCTTCTGCTATTTTATGATGCTCTATGAGGCATTATAGAATAGGTTGTTGTAGGTCTTTTTGGTGAAACGTGTCTTCATTTCTTTTGGTCGGTCGACTCTGATATGTAGCGCCGGGTAGCTAGGGTCGGCTTGATGCCTTTTGTGATACATTTTGTACATGTATTTTGGTGATGAATGTTTATGTAAACATGAAATATTTGGTGAATCAAACTTGTTGATATATTTATATAAGTATATAAGTTTGATGTTGTTGATGTTAGTTTCCACTGTTATTTGAATCTTTGAATACGGGTGTAAGGATGAAATCCTTTTTTGGTAAGTTACCCCGCTTGTTGCATATTTTTAATTGAGAAGGTGATGTATGTTTTAATTTCACTGTTGATGTGACATGCCTCTTTTATACCATGTTTTCAATATACTCTAATGAAATTTGTATTATGTGCCTAAGTGATTTAATTGATTATTTGGGGGTATAGAAATGGGGTGTTACAACATGTCTTGTGGAAGAACAAGGAGGCTAGATTTTGGATTTTCGTAGAGATTGTTGCTATGAATTCGAGCTGCCTTCAATCCAAGGTAAGGGTGTGGTTTGAATTCTATAACCGAGATTAGGATAATTCGTATGTAGGAGGGAATTTCGTATAATTTGCTTATGTGATTTTGTATGAGTTGTTGTTGTTGATTTTCGTATGGATCTGTCATATGTTGTTCTTGTTGTGTTGTTGTCATAAGATCGTTCATGTTGTATTTTTTGTTGTTTTGTTGGACTGATTTTCATATGGATCTGTCATATGTTATTAGATGAAGTGTATACAAAATAATTGAGGTCTAAAATCAATGTAGAACCCCAATTAGGCTTGAATTGAGTGATGAAGTTGTGCAAATTGTAGCAGAAGTGGGACTGGTGTGTATTCTGGTGAATCACGTAGTAGATCTAGTGATACACGTAGTAAGAGAAGCCATACGTGTAACACATGCCAGTTACGCAGACATTACGTGTATGAGAAGGTTGGTTGCAAGACCCTCTGGTCATTTGAGTAGCATACAAGTAGGAATTTAGGGCAATGTGCGTAAAGGAAAATCTTACACGTAAGGGGTGATGTAGGAGCAGGTCTATACGTTTATGGGTAGGTCTATACGCGTATGGATAGAGTTGTGTGCAGAAAATGCAATTTTTGGAGATTCGTCCTATTTTCGCATCTGAGTCGAGTTGAGTTGATCTTAGAGATTAATTAAAGATAAAATGAGATGATTTTAGTAGATTGGAGGATTAAATAATTAATTTAGAATTTTAATTAATTAAGTCGTAATTGGTTGGTTTTTTATGTTGTGGTCGTATTAAGTCGATATGAGTTGTATTGTCCCGATCTTGGGAGTTATTAAGTTGCAGGTAGATTGACCAAGGTTGATACATGTTATTGAGTTGTTAACTTTCTATTTAAGTTGTTGTTGTATGCCCTTCATAAGTTGCACACATTTGCATATTTTCAAGTTGGAGCGAATGCTCAAATCAAGTTGGCCTGGATTGGCAAATATGTTGTTGATGCCTCGATAAACTAGAAAGATTTTAAGTTGGGAGTTTTACTCCAAATGGTACCACATGCATATACATAAGTTGAGTCACACTATATACATGTTGTAAATTTTTGTTGATTGAAGTTGTACATTGATGTTGCTGGTTGTGTAAAGTGGTGTGATTGTATGATTACTCGCTTACGTGTTGATTATCATACTCTTGTTTATATTATTCGATATCTCACCCCTTATGTTTGAATATTGCCCTCTATTGGTAACATGCAGATAACCAAGAGTCGAGTACTTAGTAGATTCGAGTTGGTGTTTGTCGCTCTGATACGTAGCATTTTAGGGGATGAACGCATGTCTTATCTTTTATGTTGAATGTTATTTTAGTTAATGAAATTGTTTCATTGTTTTATCTTGAAAACCATGTTGAAGTAGCTGCTGTTGAGAATACTTGAAGTTGTTTTAAAGTTGTAATTTTGATGAATCCGCTGCATAGTTTTCGAAGCACTATTATTAATGAAGTTTATGTTATTTGGTTTTTAAGTTGTAATTGTGATATCCCATGTTTGTTGAGGAATTTTTATAACACTGATTTAATATTAAATTCGGGTAGAAATGGGGTGTTATAAAGATACTTCTATTGTTTCCCCAAGCTAGCTGCAACCTTAAACCTAATCTATTTCCCCAACGGATAATTCTTTAAACCCCAGTAATTCAAGCTATTATTAGTTTTCTAAAGTATCACATCCATAAGTCTCATGTCTTTCATTGATATCATAACATTGTTAGTAAGGATCTTAGGATCCAAATTTTTTGCATTTTAGTTGTATTTAAGTCTCTCATATCTGGTCGAGACCAAGATGTCAAACATCACCTATCTGGATAGGAGAAGCTTAAATATGGCATTTGTCATATCCTAATTTTTGACCCTAAGATCCCACATCATTTACATCTCATTAACATCTCATGAATATACATTTATGCATCACTAATCCATCTGGAAATACAAAGTTTGTTGTTTATTTTGTCTTACCAATGAATTAGGGTTTTGAGCCTCAAAAGAGACTCAGGAAAATGATCAATCAAGAAGTGGCATGATCTTCAAATTTTTAAGTCTCTAATTTATTCATGAAGATCAAAGTATCTCCTTCATCAAGAATTAGGCACAAGTTTGCATCATTTCAAGTTGGTCAAGCCTATAGGCCATCTAAGGTCCCAAATTAGGGTTTTGGTTAATCAAGGCATCCAAAGTGGATTTGTCATCTGGACATGAACCAATACCTAAAGATATGATTCAAGAATATCAAATTCACCTTTAAAGTCCATTTATAAGTTTAAAATTTCCTCAGAGGATTCATCCATTGAAGGTTGAAAATTAAGGTTTCTCTGATCAAAATTCATCTAATACCCAAAGTCAAAGTTTGACTTTTTTGCCAAAATTGATCATAGTAAGCTATAATTCAAGAAAATATGATCCATAGTTGCATTTTATCAAATATTAATCAAGAAATCAAGGTTACTTTACAAAGAAGAAAAATTGAGAAACTTGAAAATTTCACTAAGTTATAAAATTTTATGTTCAAGTGCCCAACTTTGCAAGGCCATATCTTTTGATCCAAGCAACCATTTTCTTTGCTCCAAAGCTCAAATGGAAGATCTCATTTCATACAACAAGAGTGTTGTACATTGTAACACCCCAAAATTTTCCCTCTCATTTGCATATCATATAGCATAGCATATCACATACATAATCAAACATTTTGCTTAAGAAAAATGAGGCATAACATCCAAGGTTGCTAGTATAAGGCATATGATCATTTATCTAGCAATTCTATCCGCAAAGTCAATAAGAGCCAAGTGATTCTGCTCAATGTCATCCACAAAGCCATAGAAGGGATTAAAATCAAAAATTAACTCAAAATGGACGGTGCTGATGTATTCCTGGAGTTTCCCACAAGAAAAAGAAAATTCAAGATTTTTGGTCCGTTAACCGGTTAACCTATAGCATTAACCGGTTAACGCATGCGAAAATTGAATAAAAAGCTTCAAAAATTACTTGGTTTCCTAGTTTCCCTCCACTTTTTCCCTTCATTTTTTAAACTTGCCTTACACTTCACCCCACTCCATTTTTCCCTTGGAATTTTCCACTACCTTCTATACTCTTCTAGCATATTCCAAGGAATATTCGAATATTCCAAGGAATATTCTAGGAACCCTAACTAACTTAAACTATCTTCAACCCTAATTCCAAAGCCTAATGCCTACACTAATTCCATACCTAAGCTTCAATCCAAGCCTAACCTCTATATAAACCCATTTCACTCAAAACCTCACAACTTAGTCTTCATTTTTCACAATTTCAATTTGATTTCACTTCATCTCTCTCATTTTCTCTCAATTTTTCCCCATTCTCACTAAATTCACCAAAGCTTCTCCATAGAAGTTCTTCAAGTTTTTCATTGAAACTGGAAGAACTTGAAGCTAAACCTTCATAAATCATCAATTGTGAAGCTTATTGAAGAAGTGTTTGAGCGATTTTAGATTTTTGGAAGTGATTGTGCAAGTGATCATCAAGATCGAATCGCATTTATTTTGCATTCGCGGATCAAAAGAATCTCCGGTTTTCTTCATCATTCGCGTTTCGATCGACATAGCAACACTCACCAAAGCAATCATCCGCTTTGTAGGTTGGTGATTCGAAACCGCTTCTCCGCTTTTAATTTATTCTTTTCATCTCGCCGTATGGCATTCTTTGATTATTCAACTATGCTTGCGTTTTGATCGTTAACTATTTGATTACGTTTTGCTTATTTGGATCATTCATAGGTAGAATTGTAGCTTATTCTAGGTGCTAATAGGTGTTAAAAGACCTTAGTTAAGTAGAATTTTTGTGTTAGCATGTTCATGGATGCTTTAGGAGGATTTAGAAGTAGGTTTGAGACTAAAAATGCTTATTTCTTGCCTTTTTTTTGACATTTTGCACAGTGTTAACCGGTTAACACGTTGAAATTTGCCCTGGATTTGAAAACTTAAGGCCGTTAACCGGTTAACCTGTAGCGTTAACCGGTTAACGTTGTTCTGACTTTGAAAATGACTTGTTTTCATTGCATGTTTGCATATCATTGTTCCTTTAATCATCATATAGGATTAGACCATGATTTTAGGGAATTTTTAGGACCACATTAGGTGCATAATTCCTTCGTTTCGAGTCGTTTTGACATGTGCATTCGTTACTTTTGCATATTTTGCATTTATTTGCTATTTGTGCATAAAGTGAGTTGTGTATGTTTGTTGCCATGTTCAAACTCTTTTGCTAGCATGCCTATAATTGTTTAGGATCTGATTTTCCTCACTTTCATGATTTGAACGCATAATCGCATGTTGCATTTACTTGAAAAAACACATGATCACGTGTAGGCACATTCTTGCATTTTGTTTGCATCTTTGATCACAATTCTTTGACACCAGTTCTGGTTTATGTATCAAGTTGCATGTTCATTTTGTTGATCTTTTGTGATACATGTTCACAATCCATGATCTTTTGCTTATTTGTTCAAAAACTTGAAAATGCATAATTGTTGTTTTGTTGCTTTTTGTGCATTTTTTCATAAGCATTCATTAGAAATAATCATGTTCATTTAATCATGCATTTTGATTCCATTTGACCATGCTTTGTGATATTTGTGCATTTGTTTGTCATTCATTGTATGCATAATTGAAAAAACATCCAAATTTGTCTTGCATTCCATAGCTGTATTTTGATGCAGTAGCTGTAAAATGTATGTTGATTGTTGCATTTTCTCACTTTTTACACCTATTATTGCATGTTGTATGATGGCTGTAAAAAGCTGTTTGTATTGTGCATTGTATTTCATTGTCGTTTGTGCATTAGTGAGCTGTAATAGGCTGCTGGATTTTTTGCTTTTCATTTTTTTAGGTCCTTTAGACTTAGGATTGAGTCTAACTTAGGTTTAAGATTCCTTAAGATGTGTTTGGTATTTGCTTACCTTCATTCCTTCTAGGATATTTTATCATATTAACCCTTGTTTTGTAGGGAGGTGGAGGTAAGTCTCTGTTGTACCCCAAAATTTTCCCTCCCACAATAAAGGCAGTGTGTCTCAAGAGTCTCTCAATAGTCACAAGGTTCATAATTGGTCAAAAGGATTGAAGGTTTCATCAGACAAAGCCTCATCCTGAACAATGGATCTAAAACTAGGGTTTTGAATTTCTCCAAGATAAATGAATTTCCAAGGTCTCAAGTGAGCTTCATAACATCCCACATGTCTTCAAGTATTCAAACTTGGTAAAAAAGTCAAACTGAGGTCAATTGTGGTCAACTTAAAGTCAAACTTCATGATTTTTTGTCAACATCAAGATTATGAGGTAAAATTCATCATTTGATCAAGAGTTGATCATGATTCATCAAGGAAATCTCAGATCATCAAGAATCAAGAAATAGTAAAAGTCAATTGAACTTTGACCAGCCATAACTTTCACATAATTCATCAAAAATTTCCCTTCCAAAGCTCATTTTTAAGGAAATTGAATTATCTACAACTTTGTATCTCACAAGCCAAGCCTAAAAATGCTTCATTTGGAAGGTATGAGCTAAAACATTATAGGTCATTTTGAAAGTCAACAAAAAGTCAACTTTTTCCAAAGCTCATAATTTGAAAATGGTAAAAGATATGGACATGAGACCAAAAAGGTTGGTTATAGGACACTCTAATATTTCTAAAAAGTCCAAGAACACCTTAATATCCTTAAAATTGAGGGAGTTGTGCCTTGTCAAATTTGGGAAATTTTCAAGGGGTGTATGAAGCAAAAAAGGCATTAACTTCAAATTTTTCCAAATGGACCCATAAAATTGCAACCCAATATCAAAGATAAAGTCATGCACGACCCAATGATCAATTATGCATATTTTTATAATTTATTTTATATTATTTTTGGATATTATTATTAAAATTCAATTTTAATAGAAATAAAATATGAAAATCAAATATTTGATCTCATAACTTATTTTGGGATCAAATATATGATATTCAAGGTGATTGAAACTATCCAATTTCGTGCAAGACCATTATGGAAAGGATTTGCTTGATTTTTGACCAAAATAGAAATTTTATTTCTTCATGGTAAAGTAACCTCAATCCATGAATCAAAAGCCCAATTTTTAACCTAAATATATTCTACTATAAGTACATAACAACACCAAGGCATGGGGACTATTTTTTCTACAAGTCAAACCCTTGTTTCAATTTCAAAAAATTCTTCAAAAAGTGATATACGATTTTGAAGCTAGAGACAATTTCAAGGTGAAAAAAGGTTGCAACACCTTCCTAGGTGTTCATTGAACGCATCTCCATCATTTACATCATCTAAAACATATTCATATGCCATGACCGAATCTTTATTATACATGCTTCAATTTTTTTAATCTCATAATTCTAACCATTATAAATTGATTTTGTTGTTTGATTCATGTTTTTTATGACCTAAGGATGCTTTATGGACAATTTGATTGAAAGTTTAGGGTCTGATGCACGAAACGCCATTATTAGGGTTTCAAAGCTCAAATTGGGGTTTCATGGATTAATGAATATAAATGAATTGTAATAACATAATTGAACTATAAATGGTTTGATGACTTTGTTGGTGTGTTCGATTTTGAAATATTTTGCAGGTTTCATGGTCGTTGATAAAAACCTAGGTATTCCTACAAAACTAGAATCGTAGGAAAAGTCGCAGCTAAAAGCAGATGAATTTTCGCAGGAAATAGGAAGAAGACGAAGCTGATGGCGCCAAATAGAAAAATTCAAAATTAAGTCTTCCTTTTTATTTTATTATTTCTATTTTATTTCATCAAAGGCTGAATAGCCTAGTGGCCAGCATGCGCGCGTATTGTGCATTAGGACCTGGGTTCGATCCCAGGTCCCCCCACCTTTTATTATTTTCTTTTATTTTTTCACAAACTTAATATATTATTTTCTTTGCCCAGGTATTGTTCACTAGCGCGCGTTGGCTCACGTGGCAAGGTTTTGGCTTGGTTATCTTGAGGGCAAGGCAAGGGTTCAAATCCTGCCTCAGGCGTTTTTTGCTTTAATTTTCATTATATTCTTTAGTTTTATTTTATATATAATTATTGCTCTAATTCTTTCACCTGTGCACAGGTGCCCTAATGGCTGAAGGCTTGACTAGTAAAGGCAAGGGCAATGGTTCAACCCTTGGCCCCAACACATTTTGGCTATTTCCCTTTTTTCCATCAAATTATCTATTTTCTTTGAATTTCCTTTACTATTATTATTAAAATACTTTTTCTTTTCTAAAAAAATAAAGCAAAACCTTTTTTTATTAAAACTTATATTTCTTTTTATAATTTTTGTATATAATTTATCTCTTTTGGTTTTATTATATCTTATGAATTAAAATAAAACTTATTTATATGTATATAACTCTAAAATTTTCTTAAAAAACTTTTTTTCATTAAGTCCTAATTAAACCCTAAAAATGTTTAACACTAACCTTAAAGTTTACTTTAAACCTTAGCCTTTTCTTGAACCCTATGATAATGATCTTTTCCATTCGGTTTAAAAGATGATAGTCCCTCCCAATTGCTAAAGACACCCCTTAAGTTGCTTTCATTGACCATACGATGACCCTACGCTCGTCCTTAATAAAATCCAAGGTAATGACTACCTATTCCTTAATAATAGGGACAATCTTACCCTTGAAAGAATATAAAAGAATATTAAAGACTAGTCTAGGGTAGGAACTCTAAGTTACTTACTCACACTTCAAAAATACTTTTCACACCTCACTGTCGCTCCCGAAGATTTGCATCCTGGTACAAGCGCGAACGGTCGGCGAAGAGAGAAAATGAAGGGTGAACTGAATAGAGTCGCCAGCTAGGCATTTTTATCCCGAAGGAAAGGTAATGCTGCATAAACCTAGAAAAAAGATGGATAAGACGGTTGCGAACCAAAGAAACCGAGAAAGGGGGTTGGTTACAACCTGGGAAGGTATTAGCACCCAGATTGTCTGTCGTACTCGACGGGATCCACGCTTAAAAGATTGTGTTTAAAGGGGGTAAGTGTATGTGATATCTGTGTGCAAAAAGCTAAGAAACGAATATACAAGTGTTAGTGCAAAAGGGGGAATGCTCAGGAACTGAGGCTTAGAAAGAATGCTGAAAGAGGGGGATGACAAAGAAACTTTTGTTCGATAACAATTAAGTTATGCCTACGTATCCTCTCGTGCAATGAGGAAGTAAGAACACCGTAGTTTGACTCAAGGAGACTGGAAATGAATTGATGTTGAACTACCTGCTTGTCCATGCTCAAGTGTATGACTCGTCTGGCTCGAGCGCTAACTGTCTTGCATTAGACGGAAGAAGCAAGTTCTCGTTTGTGAATGAGTGTGATGAGAAAAGAATCCCGAAGGAGACGATTATTAATATGATTTAATTAAGAGGTTTAAACAAATTAAAGGTTTAACACTTAATATTAAAGCTATACACTCCATCCTAAGAGAAGGATGCATGCATAACCCTAATTCCAAAGTCCTAAAACTTTAAGAGTTTAGTCTCTGATTATGAAGATGAGAAGAGAGACTCAAGGATACTCAAAGGCAAAAACTAAGGGGGACTAATCACAACCCTAATTATTATCATGCTTGGATGTTCCTATGGTTTGTGATGCTTAAGAAAGATCTTCAAGGAAGCCACCAATGGAAGAAGCAGATGAAGGAGGATGAAGCAGAAGAATAAGTTACTTACTTCAATGAAGAAGATAAGTAACTTAAAGGAAGAAAGTGAGAGAGATAGAACACAAGTGAACAAGTTCACTTAAAAGACAAGTAATAATGCAAATGAAAAAGATAAAGAAGTGAGAGGTGAAGGCAAATTCACCTCCCAAAGTAACTTACCAAAAACCTGAAAAGTTAGTATGGATGCATAAGGTATAAAGCATAAAGAAATTAGATGAAATGACCAAAGTCAGAAGTGTTTATGCAATGCAAATGTCATGTAAGATGATGCAAAGGCATACAAAATGTATATGTATGATCATACAAAGATGCGATGCAAAGGAAGCATGCTTTGAAGTTTGAAAACACATGAAAGTTAATGAAATGAAATGAATGCAAATCATGGCATATGAATGAAGAAATGATCAAGCATGGTTCTAACATGTCCTAAGAAGTCTAAGATGACTTATGAATGCAAGGAATATCATGGCAAGTTCATGTAATGATGCATATGCAAGGTGAATGCAAGTGAACATGAGAAATTAGGGTTATATGGAAGTATGAGATGCAAATGAACAAAACAAAAGAATATGACATGATAAAAAATTGAAATTAAACTCAAACAAACCCTAATCCCATACTAGGTCACATCCCAAAGGAGAAGGTCAGAAGCCTAACCAATCAAAAGTTATGATTTTCCTAAGTTTCCTAGGGTTTTTGGGTGGTTCAAAGGGAAAAATGCAAATCAATTTGGAAATGCAAGATAAATTTATGAGAAAAATGACCTATAAACTACATGCAATATGTAACACAATGCAAAAAGAATCATCTTCAAACTCTTCTTGGTTAGGTAGAAATGATTTTTTTAAAGTTAGGGTTCAAAAATAAGATTTTAATTACCCTTAATTCAAAGAAAATTCACAAATTATGATCAAACCTAAAAAGAAATTTGTGTGAAGAGTTTGAAAATGTTTCTAAATGCATTGGGATGATTCATGATTTTTTTTGGTGATTTTTAGAAACCTAAATACATTTTTAATTAATTAAAAGACTTTAATTAATTAAAAATAACATTTAAATATTTTAAAAATACTTTTTTAATGCAAAAAATAAAATAAAAATCATTTTTGGAATGAGAAAAATATTTAAAGTCAGAATGCAAAAGAAAATATTTTTTGGATGCTTTTTGGTATTTTAAATTAAATATGCAAGAAAATGCAATTAAAATGAAATAAAAATGAATTAAAGTGAAAGTATGTTGATCTGGTGGCTGGGATTTAAACCGGGGTTGGAGGGAATTGACCACGCGCGCATCTGGACGGCCCAAATTCAAACTGAGTTTAATTTTGTTTTATAATTAATTAATCTGGATTAAACTTAAGTGAACTAATCATGACCACTCATTTCTAATTTAAACAAGATCCAAGGGCCCAGAACGCATCTGGCAATTAAAACCCTAATTAAGCCCTAATCACTTTCAGGTGGCCGGAGAAGACCTCCGGTCATCTTCTCCGGCCAACCCCTCACCTGAACTTCCTCAAATCACCACCCCAAGCCCCCAAAATCTCCAGAATTAATCAACTAACTACCCTAAACAATAATCCAGCCTCAAAAATCATTTATCATTCATCATCAACAAGATTCGAATCAAAACATCAAAACGACAAAAATTTCAGAACATCATGAAATGCTAAAAACTCAACCATTTTCAAAAATAAAGACATCAGCATGATCAGTGAAGCATGAGGAATCATTCTATAGCATGAAAACACATTTCTGGAAAAAAGTTCTTGATGACTACCTGAGTTGGAGCTTTGCAATCTGGACTTTCAAAGCTCTCCCTTTGTGCAATCCACTCCCATTTGACCTCCTGAAGCTATTGGCAAGCTTGAATGAAGCTTAGAGTGACTATTTGGAGTGCTTTGTTTCTGAAGTTGCAGAAATCGTATTTGTGTTTGGTTGTGTTTTAATCTATGGTGATGGGTGGGAAATGATCCTGGGGTGATGCTGAGTTGATTGGTGGAAGAGTTTGTGATTTTTATTGGCTGTGTTATGAAATTCGATGAAGGGAAGGTTTCTTGATGTTTTTGTGATTCTGAGTGTGTGTATGGATTCAGGCCTCAATGTTGTGTGTTATGAGTTGCTTATTGTCCACATAAACAATGTTGATTGGCCAGAGAGTTATTGTGGCACAGGCTAATTGGTATGGGAGCTTTTGTAAAAAGTCAAGATTTTGTACTTTAAGGTATGGGCACGGGTCAGAGGAGATTTCATGGGGTGTCTGGCCTCAGCTGGGTTCAAGGATGACCATGGGATTGGTTTTGATGTGCTGGATGGCTTGGATGAAAAGTTATCACATGCTTTGCAAAAATTCCCTCTTTGAAGTTTCTTGGATCATAAGTCATGGAAACCCTAAGTTCAATGCACATTTCTGATCCTTTGAGGTTTGTTTGACATATTGTGAAGTGTTTGTGCATATTTGAAGTCATTAGAATGCTTGAATATGCCAATTTGCAAAATCCCTCTTTGACATGAAACTTGAAATTTTAGGATTTTTGCCAACTTTGAAAGGCCATATCTTGAGTTCTAGGATGAATCAAGACATGTTCTTGTACTTTTTGAAAAGGGAAAGACCTAATATACAACTTTCATGACCAATAATTTTTCATTTGAAGCATTTTTTATTAAGAAAGAGGAGGTTGAA
Source organism: Lathyrus aphaca (assembly GCA_963966055.1). NCBI lineage: Eukaryota > Viridiplantae > Streptophyta > Magnoliopsida > Fabales > Fabaceae > Lathyrus > Lathyrus aphaca. The sequence goes on along the minus strand of OZ014521.1, from coordinate 401,047,862 downwards.
AAACTTTCCCAAAATGGAAAGTTTCCATTACAAGTCATTTCCATTTTTGGCAAGTTTGCAAATGGCTCAAAATTCTTCAATCTTGTGAACTTATAACCTCTTCTAAGATTAAATAAAGATCATAGAACTTCAATTTGATGAAAATATCCCTTTGGTTCCATTGTTGGGGGCCTCAGATGCCCTGATTTTGACTTTAACTTGCTCAGGAAGTTACCCAGTGAACATATGACTTCCACAATGAATTTCTTCATCAAACTTTGTACATATGATCCTTATAACATCTTAAGAACATTAGAAACAAGAATGACCCAAAAATTTGGAGTTAAGGCCTCTGAAACCAAAACCCTAATTTTGGTCATCTGTGTAGTGAAAACCCTAGCTCTGCTTCCATGTCTTTGCCAGTTCTTGTGATCTATTGACTTCCATGAACTTTGAGGGACATAATATGATGATATAACACACATGGAACTTCTTGGAAAGCTTTAAGGCCTTTGGGATGGCTCAGATGGAATCTTGGATTGCTCAGATCACAAACCCTAGATGCAGATGAACTTAAACTATGCAGATGAAATAGATATGCAATATGAGGTGGTATGCTTGTGTTAATGCAAAGGTAAAAGATCAAAATCCATGGTGTGATAAAGAGTGAGGGAAACTTTGGGTTGTTTACACTCACTATTTTCAAACATCTTCAAAAACAAGGCTTTGTATACATCCATACGAGGATCATTACAAAGTACTTAGACAAATTTCTAAACACACACTACACTGTCCTTTTCAAAAACAATCAAGTGAGCTAAGTAACTAATACCCCATGGATAACCATGAATATAAAGGGTTCTAACACCTTCCCTTTATATAACCCACCCCCCGAACTCAAGTCTTTAAAAATAGGTCTTTCCTGCTAACACCTTCCCTTTATATTACAGTCTCTAAACCTTAATCTCTTTTACATTCTTTATACTTTCAAAGTGTGTGTTTTTAGCATTCCTTTGCCTACTTTCACATAACTTCATGTTAATCCTCTCTAGAAAAGACTTAGCTTTATTAGGAAGTAATTTGTATTCTATTTCCCTTTTCTTTTCCTTTCCTTTTTTTTCCGCATTCAGATTAGAAAACCGCACTAACCTAGGTTCATCGATGCATGACAACACTAGGATAATTAGTCTCCCCTTAGACTTTTACCTTTGGTTCACTTTGTTTTCCTTCTCATCTCAAAAGAAAAGTAAAAAAAACACCTAATAAAGGTTGATCTTCACGTACGACACGAGACTTTGCCGTGGGTTACTTATGCATGTTCCATTTTGGGGTGAGGTGTAAGGCATCTACCACGATGAACAAGTCTTAGTACGAGAAGGTTCATAAACTAAAATCTCAGAAAACACTTCTTTAAAAGACAATAAACAAAGAAGAATCGTCTTTTCCTCCGGGAATTCTTTTCAAACCTCACTCACTCTCAACGCGAACTTGCGACGACTTGTCTCATTTGCAAGACGGTAACGCACTCGTACCAGACGAGCCTGCAACGCCTGAACATTGACATACACAGTTCAGCTCTAAAAAATACATAAATGGTTTCCGCCTTAGTTAGGCGAACTACGTCGACTATGATCCTCATATTCCTGGTGAGGTACGTAGGCAGCGGGGTAGGGCCCATTCGAGCATATTCTTTATTTTCCCTACATTTTCCCATTTCTTTTTCGATCCCCTTTTCTAGTTCTCTTTCTCACTTCCATTCCAGTTAGCGGTTTTAGTCAACAACCTTATTTTCTCACCCTCTGAAACTATCAAACAAGCGTGGATCATGTGGGTACGGCGGACGGTCTGGGGTGCTAATACCTTCCCAGGTCGTAACCGACTCCCGAACCCAGATCTTTGGTTCGCAGGATCTCATCCTTTCCTTCTTCCTCAGGTTTGTGCAGCATTACCTTTCCCGTTCCTTCGGGATAAAAATGTCTGGCTGGCAACTCTGACTTTTTCACGCCACTTTCGCGTTTATACCAGGATGGAAATACCGGGAGCGACAGTTGGCGACTCTGTTGGGGATCGAACCCAGAATCTCTGGTTTCCCCTTTGAGAGTCAATCCTAGCGCCTATTTGCCTTTTGTTTCTTTGGGTGTTTATATGTTTGTTGCTGTATGTTTATTTTACTGTATTTTATTTACAGTTTTATTTACAACATTTATTTATCGCTTTCAATATTTATTTTCCATGCATCATATATTGGACTGTCTGTGCTGGTTTGGATTTTTTCCGTGGGATGAGAGTTACTGTGAGATGAGCTCGGAACTGGGGCTCAAGCGCACCCTAGGACTTAGAGTGGTTCCACTTTGGCTTCATGGAATCTTGCTATGTTGGTATTAGTGAGTTCCACGCCCAGCCTTGCGACCCTCTTGGGAATGTATTGATATTAGAATCTTTCTAGGTCAATACACAACCTCGATAGTTATGTGCAGTTGGGGACCGATAATTGAGAACCTTTGTGGAAACCCACTCGCATCCGAGGGCCCACTAGGAACTCGCATAGGACGGCCTGGTTCTCTCATAAGAATCCAGTTAAAGCAAATTGTTCATATGACGATAGTATTGTATCCCAAGGGCTGAATGTACTATTGTTTCTTGATTCAGTGCTTGAAGCTGGGGACTTATGAGGGATGCTTGTTTCCTCAGACTCAGCTGAGACCTCCCTGAGTAGTATATAATGCCAAACCACTTCCTTGATTTGGTCAAAAACCATTTCCCGGAGATGGTGAACGTATTATGGCTGCTCGACTTTGAGAGTCCGTAATGTTGACCTGAGTAGCACACCCGTAAGTTTCAGAGGGGTTTACAGGTTTTCAGGAACTCTTGACCTCATCATACCCTCATTACCAGTGTAGTCTTATGTTCTAATTCTGTTATTTTGATACTGAACTTCTTGAGTTTAGTTGGTTCTGGTCCTTGACCCAAATTTAATGACTATCTGAGTTTATATGGGCTGTTATCTAGAGGATATTGGGGTTTCTGATCACTTGGCTCTCATTATTCCAGCCAGACAGTTCCAGACTGATCATATGCCTACATTGCATTTGCATTGCATCATACTAACATTAAATGTTTGTGTTCCCATTTTCTCAGGTTACCACTTGCATCTTGCATCCAGTTCCGATGTTTATCTTTTATCCAGATAGCAGAGGACAAAGAGGCTCCTAGAAAAAGGTATGTTCATTATACCTTTCCGCAACCAGAAACTGAGAATATTCAGAAACTGATTAATTTGATGAATGATAAGGTTTTAGAGGACTTTAGAAAAGAGTATGGTAAAGTTCTGAATTAAGTGAACAAGCCCACTGTTGATCAGAGGGATAATCTTCACTCCTTACTACAGTTCTATGATCCTCAGCTGAGAATATTTATGTTTCCAGACTATGTTCTAGCTCCTACTTTGGAAGAGATTTCCAGCATCCTAAAGATTCCTATCAGAGAGGGTATTCCTTATTATGCTTCAGGGAGGACTCCTTCACATGAGGATATAGCCAGTGCTTGTCACCTGAGTGTGATTCGAGTCAAGATGGGTTTGGAGGCCAACAAGGGTAAATGGATCTCCTTGTATTTTCTTGTCAAGGAAGCTCATCTCTTTTCCTTGGGACAAGCTTGATGGTATATGGGACAAGCTTGTTCCCAGAAGAGAAAGGGTTAGTCAGCATGGAAGAAATTTCTATCTTTATCCAAAAGAATCCAGTACCTACTTTATTGGGAGATTTCTATTACAATGTCCACTACCGGAACAAGAAAAGGAAAGGGTATGTAAACTGTTGTGCACCCTTATTCATTGATTGGTTTGCCAAGAAACTCCCAAAGACGGGACCATTCAAAGATCTCAGACATGAGTGGAAATGGTCACGAAGGTTGATAGGCCTGACCTCAAATGATATAGCATGGGGAAGCAACAGAGATTTATTAGGAAATGATATTATTGCCATCTGCGGTGATTTTCCTAATGTATCTTTGCTCGGTAGGAAGGGGATGATCAACTACAACCCCGTGCTTGTCAAAAAACAATTTGGCTACCCACTGAAGAATCCGCTGGCAAATGAAGAAGTAGTCGAATCATTATATACACCGTTGGAACGAAATGAGAAGTTGATCACTCGGGCATTTCAGGCTTGGGAGGTAAGAGTGAGGAAAGGAAAGAAAGAGTTTGGAAAGGTGGACCCCAAGATGTATCCTCCTTTTGCTGCTTGGCTACAAAAGCGTGTAGAATAACTAATCCTTCCCTTTTCATTAGAGGTTCCTTTGTACCCTAAGAAAGTGATATCACAGTCTATTGTTCCTCTTGAAGATCACAAGAAGCTGGAGGCCTTGATACATGAGTTAAGGGTTGAGAATGTGGAGATGACCGACTTATACCATCGTGTAGTCCATTCCAAGGAAGAGGTGGAAGAAAATCTGTGTAGGATACAGGTAGCTCAAGAAGCCAGGGAGAAAGAGTTCGTGAAAAGAGAGTCCTACTTTCAGAGAATGGGTCTGATGGATACCCAAAGAGAGGAAGAGTATAAGAAGACTAAGAAGACTCCCAGGGAAGCCAAACAATCCCTTGCTTGGTTGTAAGATCAGAGGATTCAAGACCAAAAAAAGCACGAGGAAAGGGAAGAATTCTATAAACTACAGATGAGTTCCCAGACCCAACAGCTGGAGTAGAGTCAGGAGGTGCTTGAAGCGGCACTCCAAGAGATAGAAGATCTCAAGCTGATGGCTGGGATCAAGAGAGCTAGAGCCGAGCTAGGCTAGTGGGGAAGGATTAACATCCTTTTGTTGTCCTCTTGTTCAGTTTATTGTATTCGGATTACCTACAAGCTTATTGTAGGAATCCTGGTGTACTGCTTTCAGCATGTTCTTTGTTTTGCAAAGATTGTAACCCTTCGGGGATCTGTTGTGACTTTTTCCTTGGAGCCTATTCATGTTATGCATCTTTATTTCGGTATCTCATTTACTTTTTTGAATGCACTGAAACTGATCGCTCAAAATTATCAGAATCTGAATACCTCGAAAAAAAAGAGAGAATAAAGAATTAATTCCCAAAAAGCCATATGGATTATCATCTGCCAAATACCGGAACTGGGGGATTAAATGCCTGACTATGGGAACACAAATAGTTGCATTGCATTCATATCACCTTTTTTCTTTGTTTTGCAGGTACATTCCTAGATTGCTAATGTCTCTTTCAGTTTCAGGCACTATTGCTATGAAGAAGGTTCACAAGTATCCTACTAAACAAAACAGAGTCAGGATCATGGATCAAATGCAAGCTAAACTGACAGAGCTGCACAATTGTATGAACCAGTTCATGACCTTAGTAACTGGCATCAATCAGAACCAAGAGCGTCTGCAAGAGATGATGGATGGCAACGACAACAATGGTGGAGGTTCCAGAGGTACAGGTGCTCCGGGAGGAAGTGGTAGCCCTCAACCTCAACCTCAGCCTGAGGTTATAGTTAATGCTGGTGGTGGTATTCAACCCCAAGTGGATAATCAAGATGATCAGTTCACTATACTGGAAGACATGGAAGGATAGGGTGCTGAAGTCAATCGCCGTTTTAAGGAAATGGCTGAACAAATTCGTTCCATTCAATCCCAGAACTCCTTGGGGTTCGATATCACTGACTTAGGTCTTGTGCCTGGGATTAGAATTCCCCACAAATTCAAAGCTCCCACCTTTGACAAGTACAATGGTACTTCTTGCCCAGGGACCCATCTCCAGTCTTTTGTTGGTAGAATTGCTGCTCATACCAATGATGAAAAGCTGTGGATGTACTATTTTCAGGATAGTCTCATAGGGGCATCCCAAGAATGGTACATGAAGCTGAGTAGGGCCTCTATCAGGAGTTGGAAAGAGTTGACCAAAGCCTTTGTCAAGCATTAGTAGTATGTCGCTCCCTGGATTTCCATCCTAGTACAAACATGAAAGTGGCGCGGAAGTGGTAGAGTCGCAACCCGGACATTTTTATCCCGAAAGAACGGGAATGGTAATGATGTGTAAACACCCCAAATTTGCCCTCACTCATTTCACCATGGCTTGGGATCTTTTCATCTGCATAGGTTCAATCATATCATCTCATATTATATTTTTGCTTCATTGCATAGGTTCTAAGTCATCTGCATCTAGGGTTTGTGATCTGAGCAATCCCTGAGCTATCTGAGCCACTCCAAAGAGTCTCCAATCATATCAAGAGGGTCCATGTATGTTCAAGCATCATATTATATCCTCCCAAGGTCAAGGAAGTCAAAAATCACAAGAACTGAGGAAAGGCATGGAAGCAGAGCCAAGCTTAACTGCACAGATGACCTAAAATTAGGGTTTTGGTTTCAGAGGCCACAACTCCAAATTTTTTGGTCATTCTTATTTCTATTGGTCTCTATATGTTATGAGGATCATGCATACCAATTTTCATGAAGAAATTCAATGGGGAAGGCATCTGATCAATAGATGACTTCTTGAGCAAGTCAGTGCAAAATCAGGGCATCTGAGGCCCCGAATCACCCAACCAAAGGGTATTCTCCATCATTTTTGATGTGTATGATCTTTATTTGATCTTATAAGATGTTAGAAGTTCACAAAATTGAAGAATTTCAAGCCATTTGCAAAGTTTCCATTTTGGGAAAGTGACTTGTAATGTGAACTTGCCATTTTGGGAAAGTTTTTCAACCTCCTCTTTTTGATTCAAAAATGCTTCAAATGAAAAATTCTTGGTCATGAAAGTTGTAGATTGGATCCTCCTTTTTTCAAAAAGTACAAGTACTTGATCTAATTCATTTTAGAACAAAAGTTATGGCCTTGCAAAGTTGGACAAAATCACATAAATTTCACTTTTACACCAAAGAGGGAAACTTGCAAATTCTCATGCCAAGCATTTTTATGACTTCAAATGGACTTATACACATTATAACATCATAACACATTGCCTAAAACTCAGAATTGGCCCAAGAATTTCCAAGTTTCATGACTTGTGCATGAAGAAATCAAGAAAGGGCCAAACTTAATGAAAATTGCAAAACCCCCCATAAGCTTCAATCCACTTGCTGGTTTGCCTCAATCTCATTTCCATGGTCATCCTTGAATCAAGCTGCAGCAGACATGCCTTTGTCCTAGGCCTGAAACAGCCCATACCTCAAAGGACACATAGCCTTGACTTTTTGCAAAACAAGCCATACCAATTAGCATAGCCCACACCAACTCCACAGGCCTATAACATCTTGATACATGGACCAAACACAAGCCATTTGACATAAGAACACAACCTGATCTCTCCCACAAGGAAGCAACCACAAAAACTCCCCCTTTTGCATTTTCTATCGAATCCCATAACTCAGCCATTTATTCTCAAAACTTCTTTCACCATTCATCTTCAAATCCATCACTGATCGCAAACCACCCCTTACTTTGCCCTAAAAGCCACCACACACCAAATACGATTTTCCCCCTTTTGAACTGAGCTTCACTGAACTTCAAAGAAAGGACACAAACACTTCAGCCAAGCATCAAGGAAGCTCAAGGGAGGTTAGAGGAGGTTGTTTGCATCAAGCAGAAGGCCCAGACAGCTCCATTGGCAAAGCTCCATCTCAGGTATCTTCTTGAAACTTTTTTCCAGAACTTGTTTCTTTAGTTATAGAATGGTAGAGTGTGTTCCACTGATCACAATGAACCTTGAATGGTGAAAAATGGTTGAGTTTTGAGTGTGTATGCATGTTCTGAAATTTTGTTCAGTTTTAGGTTTTTGTTCGAATCTTGTTGTTGATGAAAAATAAATGAAGTTTGATGTTGGATTCTTGTTCTATGGGATTTGGGGATTATTTCTGGAGATTTGGGGGGTTTGATTTGGCCTAGGGAGCATTTTAGAAAAATCTCAGGGGAGAGGTGGCCGGAGAAGATGACCGGAGGTCACTTCCGGCCACCTGAGAGTCATTAATGCTTTAATCTGGAGTAAGGCTTAGTTTGAATGTAGAGCGTACAATTTTGTTTCCCGCGCGCGTCCAATGGCTCAGATCATCCCACTTAATCCTAATCCACTTAATTAACTTAATTAATTAGGGTTTAATTTTAAATATGCTAGTTTGAATGTGGACCCTCAGATCACGCGCCAAGTCAATTCCCGCGCCCTAGGTTCAAATCCCAGCCTTTGGATCAATTGACTTTTCATTTAAATTAATTTAGTTTTCATTTTTATTGCATTTTCTTTCTACATTTTATTTAAAATAGCAAATCATTTCTAAAAAATCTCATTTTTTGCATCATACCTTAAAATATTTTTCTCTTTCTGAAAATAATTTTATTTTTATTTTTTGCATAATTTTCGTATTTTAAAAATATTTAAATGTTTATTTTAATTAGTTAATGAGAATTAATTAATTAAAATAGCATTTAGGTTTCTAAAAATCACAAAAAAATTCACATTGCATTTTAATACATTTAGAAACATTATCAAACTCTTCAAACAAATTTCTTTTTGGTTCTTGACCTACTTTGATATTTTTCTTTGGAATTAAAGTTCTTAAAAGGCAATATTTTGGTCCTAAATTAGAAAAATTCATTCTGCCTAACCATGAAGAGTTTGATGTTGATTCTTTTTGCATTGTAGTCTTCATATCATGTAGGTTCTAGGGTAATTTTGGTTTGAATTTATCTTTCATTTTCAATTTGATGTTCATTTTTCCTTTTGAAGTGCCTTAAAACCCTAGCTAACTTGAGAAAATCATAACTTCCATTAGGTTAAGAGTTAGGTCTCCCCCTTTGGACAGTGAACTTATGTGGGGTTAGGGTTCCTTTGATCCCATTTTCAATTTTTTATCTCATCATTTGCTTCTGATTTTGGATTTTGCTTTGTGTCTTGTGCATAAACCCTAATTCTTGCCTTCATTTGCATCCATCTTTCCTTTGCTTACATACATGAACTTGCCATGACATTTTGTGCATTCACATGACTTATAGGACATCTTAGGACACATTAGAATCATGTTTTATCATTGCATCATCCATTTTCCATGCTTTTTCTTTCATTTGATGTCATATGCATTCATGATCTTTCATGGTTCAAAGCATGATCCATTTGCATCCTCATCCTTGTATGATCATCCACAACTCTTGACATGTGTTTGCATCATCTCTTAGCATCATTAAAATCATGTTTATGCCTTTGGTTTTGGTTTTAATCATTGCATTTATCTCATTTTCATTTCATTTCACCTTTTGTTACTAACTTTTCAGGTGGTAAGTCATTGAGAAGTGAATTTGCCTTCACTTCTCATAATCTCTTCTCATCTCTCTTATGCATTCATTTCTGCATTTTTACTTGTGTATTAGAGTGAGCTTTCTCATTCATGTCTCCTTCTCACTTTATTTCTTCAAGCAACTTATCTTCTTAAGTGAAGTAAGTTGACTTGCTTCTTCTGCTTCTTCCTCCTTTCATCTGCTTCTTTCTTGGTGGCTTTTCTCCTGAAGATCTTTTGCAAGCCTCACAAACCCTAGGAATACCCAAGCATGATCACAATTAGGGTTTGATTAGTCCCCCATTAGTTTTACCTTTGTGTCATCTTTGAGTCTTCCCTTCTCACCTCATAATCAAGGACTAAACCTTAAAGGTTTTAAGGCTTTGTGATTAAGCTTATGCCTGCATCCTTCTATTAGGATGGAGCGTATAACTTTAATCCTAAGTGTTAAGACCTTAATGTGTTTAAATCCTTTAATCAATTCATCTAATAATCATCAAGACATCAAGCTTGTAACTTGGGCCTTGCATTAGGGTTCTAATTCTTCCTTAATTGGTTAAGAAGGACTAACCCTAGTGTTAATGGACAAGTCCCCCTCAAGTTGTCTTAAAAACCATAAAATTCACTTCTTGATCCTTATCATCAACTAAAATCCATTTAATAAAGACTTTGTTTTGTCATGAGGTTAATCCCTAATCATGGATTAAGTTGAGGAGCCTTCCTCAGCTTAAATGTTCTCATCTATTATCCTTCTATTAGGATGGTGTAATGAGTCCATTAAATCCTTGATTATGGCTTAAACTCATTACTTAACACTAAATAAAACAACAAAAACATCTAAATAATTACAAGTAGGTTAATGATCTTAATCCTACACCATGGTGATTAAGTGTGAGGTGTTTACTTCATACTTAAGGTATTCTCATTACCCCTAATCAGAGGGAGGATGTGATGAATTTACTAACCCTTGGTTTAGGCTTAAGCTCATTTTCTTATGACAAACCCCCAAAAGTAATAAAAGATCTAAAACACAAAAACAAACAATAATCGTCTCCTCCGGGATTCTTTTCTCATCCCATTCACTCACAAACAAGAACTCGCTTCTTCCGTCTAATGCAAGACAGTTTGCACCTGAGCCAGACAGGTCATACACTTGAGCATTGACAAGTAAGCAGTTCACAAGTCAATTTATCTTTCAGTCTCTTTGAGTCGAACTACGGTGTTCTGACTTCCTCATTGCACGAGAGGATACGTAGGCATAACTTAACAGTTATCGAACAAAAGTCTCTGTACATTCCCCCCTCTTCCAGCATTATTCTTTAAGCCTCATAGTCTTGAGCTTTGCATTCTTGTCCCTACACTGACACTTCTCTTATACACTTCACATTTCTTTTACACTGACACTTGCATTCTTTTCCAGCTTTTGCACACAAAATAGCACTGACACTACCCCTTTAAACACAAATATTTCACGCGTGGATCCCGTCGAGTACGGCGGACAATCTGGGTGCTAATACCTTCCCAGGTTGTAACCAACCCCCTTTCTCAGTTTCTTTGGTTCGCAACTGTCTTATCCATCTTTTCTCAGGTTTATGCAGCATTACCTTTCCTTCGGGATAAAAATGCCTAGCTGGCGACTCTTTTCTTTTGAGTTCACCCTTGTGTGTTCTCTCCTTTTCACCGACCGTTCGCGTCTGTACCCCTCTTGACCTGGGTGTCATTTGGTGGGAGCGACAGCTTGGCGACTCTGCTGGGGACCCTTATATTGTAACCAGGGCTTCTGGTTCTTTTTGTGGTTTCCTCCTAGCGCTTGTTTGATTTGTGTTTACTGGGGTGTTATGTGCTAACTGTGTTTATTTAGTTGCTTTAATTACTGCTTTATGTACAACCTTATTTATTGCTTTCTTTACAGTTTTACATATTTCATACTGTCATTATCATTGCTGGATCTGGCTTCTGTTTTGGTGGGTGGGGTTCCATTGAGAGTTTGAGGTCCTATACCTGGGACCTGAGTGACACCTAGGCTAGAGTGGTTCATGTTCTTTCCCATTCCATTTCAGTCTGGTGCGGGAATATGAAACACGGTTCAGATGTGGGTTTCTTCTTGAGAACTCTGTGCTACAGATTTCCTGTAGTGCTAGGGCTATCTGGGAAGCCTGCTAAGTCTGGATGACCTTTATTATGACCTTCAGAAACTGAGGTGAATTAGAGGAGGATCTTTTATGGTTATTGTAAACACTGTACCACCAGGTTAGAAGTGTTTACACTTCTCATAACTGATCCAAGTCTGAGGATCTTTGTTCTAGAACACTACCTGTGAGGGGGTTTGGCTGTTTACAGGTTTGCAGGTACCCTTGGCCACATCATACCCTGTTTTTGTTTTGTTTAAGAGTGCTCCACTTTGGACAGTTCTTGTGATTAACCCTGGACATGTAACTCTTTATTTGAGTCCCTCACCTTGGTTACTGGATTTCTGAACCTCCATCTGGACCTTCTTTGAACATACATGGGCCTATATCAAGACAGATAATCAGATCCAGCTTAATCACAAACCCTTGCATATCATCTGCATATATCATCATTTGCATCATTTAACATTTGTTTATCTGTTTTTCAGGGTATCCACATCATATCTGTTTTTCAGGGTATCCACATCATATCTGGTTTGGTTTTGACACCTTCTTCTGCATAGACCCTTGCTTCATCAGTTGTCTGCTTCAGCTATCTTCATTATCACCATCACCAGCCTGTCAGTGGCTCATTTCCAACATCAGTCTGTGATCTTCATCAGCACCTATCTTCATCTTCTTCAGCAGCACTCATGACTACTCCTAGGAAGAGCAACATATCCTACCATTTCTTTGAGCCTGTGTTGACTGGTATCAGGCAGGTCCAGTCACTTATCACACCTGACCACATCCCATTGTTTAGAGAGCACTATGGAGGTATCCTGGATATGGTTATGGACCTTGACCCTTCTCAGAGAAGCATGATCCACACATGCTTGCAGTTTTATGATCCACCATTGAGATGTTTCACCTTCCCAGACTTTCAGTTAAGGCCTCTGCTGGAAGAGTTTTCTTCACTGGTTGGAGTACCTATCAGGGGTGGAATCCCTTTCAACCCAGAGATGCCAGCTCCCAGCAATGGAGAAGTAACAAAAGCACTGTACCTGGAGCCTGCTTTGATTGAGCAAAATATGACAACAAAAGCTAGCATCCCTGGTTTGCACTTGGACTTCTTGATTTCTCAGGCCATCCTGAAGGCCTCATTGGGGGAATGGAGGGCAGTCTGTGCACTGTTAACCCTCATCATATATGGGGTTATACTGTTTGCAGATGAACCAAAATTTGTCAGCAAGAATGCCATCCATCTGTTTCTCTTGAAGAACCCAGTACCCACACTGCTGGGAGATTTTTATTACTCCATTCATCAGAGGAATGAGAAACAGAGGGGAAAGTTAGTGAGATGTTGTGCTCCTTTGTTTCATACCTGGCTGCTCAGGCATCTACCTAAGACAGATGCCTTCCTGAACCCTCACCAACAGAGGAATTGGGCCAAGAGGCTCATTGCCTTGACTTCAGATGATATTAGATGGTGCACCCAGAGCACCAAGGGCAAGGACATTATCACCAGCTGTGAACAATACCCAAATGTGCCTCTGATAGGAGTAAAGGGTTGCATCAACTACAATCCTTTACTGTTTAAGAGACAACTAGGCTATGCTTTGGTTCACCCCCCTAGAGTGCAAGATTTGGCTGAGACCCTGTATTGTGAAGTAAAACCTAATTCAGATGTTGTCAGACAAGCATCCTGGGCTTGGGACAACATTCAGACAAAAGGGATGGCCATTCTGGGGAGGTGTAATAATGTTGCTTCAGCTCAATACTATGACTGGTCCGTACTAGAGCTCAGATTACTGGAATGCCTTTCACCTTGGAGGACATACCTGGACCATCTACATCACAACCAGCAGCAACCGTCAGCCTAGAGGAATTTGAGAAGCTAAAGGAAAGAAATGAGAATCTATCTCAAGCTTTGAAGAAGACTCTTTGGGAAAGGAGTGATGGTCGTCTGGACATTGAGAGATTGGAGAAGCTTAGGGTGGAGCATCTTACCAAAATTGAGAAGACAGAGGACTACATAAGGAAAGCAAGGGCTGGGGAACAAATATTGAAGAATGCCTGTAAAGAAGCCAAGATTCAGAAGGCTAGGACTGAGCTCTATCTGCAAGAGAGTCAGGCTAGGTGGGTCAGGATCACTGAAGCCCGTACGCAAGAAGACCATAAGACTCAAGCCAAAATTGAACAGCTAGAGGCCAATGAGAAAAAGCAACAGGAAGCTTTTCTGGCAGCCCAGAAGGAGATTTCAGAGTTGAAGCTCAGAGCAGGATTGAAGAGATCAAAGGACCAGGACAGGCATAAGAAGCTGACCACTGCCATTGCCACCAAGAACCTCCTCATTAGGACCCTTACAGAGCACCCAGCTGGTCCAGTGACTGAGGCACTCCTGAAGGAAGTCAGAGAGGATGAGTTTGGAATGGATGTCTGACTTTTTTTTTTTTGTTGTTTCCATTTGATGTACTTTTTCTTTTTGATGTATTTTGACCCTCCATGGGCATGTGTTGTAAAAAAAACTATGTATTGTTCACCATTTGTAATATATTTCAGTTTGTTTTCATTTGGGTTTTCTCTCAACAACATCAAACATCTTCCTCGAGGTCTGGAAAGGTCAAAACCAAGAGCCAAACCGGATACCTTGGAAAACAAATAGGCATACTGCATTGCATACTGCATTGCATACTAACTTTTGTTTTGTTTTGTAGGTTTTATTATTTTTGCTAACTTTGTTGTGATTTCAGGAAACATTGCTCGTCGCCGAATGTTCCCTGTCAACCGCGCGCACCGGTACCCGACTCGTAACAACCTTCCCGGTATTCAAATGGAACAAGTACAACAGGATCTGACTGAGGTCAGAAATCAGATGGCTAATGAGAGAGTGGAGATGAGAAATCAGATGTCTCAATTCATGGTTGTGATGACTGGCTTGGCCCAGAGTCAAGAAAGGTTAAGAGAGTTGGTGGAAAGACAAACTCCTGAGGAGCCTCATCTGGGAACAGGAGGAACTAGTAACAATGAACGGGGCCAGCCTCGTATTGATCCACCAGTATTTGGACCTCACTTGGATCCAGAAGCTAACATCCCAAGGAATGTGCAAGGTAACACTGCTGGAGGGAGAATCTTGCAAGAGGATCCCCAAGAAGAGCAGTTTACTGTTATGGGAGCCGGGGATGAAGTATATGACCGGAGATTGGACGAAATTGCTGAGAAGTTGAGATCTCTGGAGTCTCAAAATTCTTTGGGCTTCGATGTGATGGACATGGGGCTGGTGGATGGGGTGAGAATTCCCCACAAATTCAAACCCCATGCTTTGAAAAGTACAATGGTACCTCCTGTCCTCGCACTCATTTGCAGTCTTTCCTGGGGAGACTTAAAGCTTATACTATGGATGAGAAGCTGTGGATGTTCTACTTTGAAGACAGTCTGACTGGGGCTTCAAGGGAGTGGTATTCACACTTGTCCAGGGCCACCATAAGATGCTGGAAGGATTTGGCTGAAGCTTTCATCCGACAATATCAATACAATCTGGACATGGCTCCTAACAGGACCCTTCTGATGGGAATGTCTCAATCTTCCCGAGAAAGCTTCAAGGAATATGCCCAAAGGTGGAGACAGCTTGCTGCTGCTCTCCAACCACCCATGTCAGAAAGAGAAATGGCTGACATGTTCATGAACACATTGCAAGGGACATATATTGATAGACTGGCCGCTTTTTCTTCTACCAGTTTTGCTGATGTGGTCATAGCTGGTGAAAGGATTGAAAGCCTTTTAAAGATGGGAAAAATCTCTGATAGTGGTGCAAGTTCATCCAGTAATCCCAGGAAGCCTTTTGTGGGACCCCGAAGAGCTGGTGAGACCAATTCCATTCATGCAAGCAGGGGCAGGCCTCAGTATGTTCACCGGTCAGTAGCAGTTGTTACCATTCCAGCTCCGATTCCTCCACAATCAGCATATCCTCAACAACAACAACCACAATATCAACAACAAGTTCAGTATCCGCAACAGAGAACCTATAACAACAACAACAATAACCAACAACAACGTCCTTTCCAACAAAGACCATCACAAGCAAACATGGTAATTGACCCAATCCCAATGCCGTATGCCACACTCTTGCCACAACTCCTGAAGCTCAACCTAGTTGAGTTAAGGACATTGGCACCTCCAGATCCCCTCAATCTCCCAAAGAACTATGATGCCAATGCCAGTTGTGCATTCCACTCAAACGCACCAGGGCATAATACTGAAAAATGCAGGGCCTTACAGATGTAAGTCCAAGACTTGGTGGACTCAAAAGCTCTCAACTTTGCACCTCCCCCAAATGTCACAAGGAATCCAATGCCTAGTCACAACGGGCCTAGGATTAATCCTATTGAGGAAGGCAAACTATCCACCTTAATCACCAGTGTTGCACAGATCCGAACACCTTTGGTTGAAATCAAAGCTCAGCTTTTAGAAAGCCAAGTGTTCCCCGGGTGTGAGCTCGGCTGTGGGTATTGCAATATCGTAGTCAATGGGTGTGAAAGGCTGAGAGACGGCATAGATAGTCTTATTAAGGATGGTATCCTTTAGATTACAACAACGGCGCCTACAAATCTAGCAACTCCTTCACCGGCAATCACAGGTACTCCTACAACGTCAGCAACCATTGTTCCAATGGATTCTACTACAACTCCAACAACCGCTCAATCAATCACTTCAATGGATACAAGTTCAGTCACCATTCCTGCTACAACTTCAACCCCCATCCAGTCAACAGTACCTTCTACAACATCAACAATAATTGATGAAAGCGTCTCAATAGTTACTATATACTATGACCCTACAAATGTTCCTGCCAACAACTCACAAAATGCCACTCCTGTCAGAGCACCAGTTACCATATACTATGATCCACACACCATTGTGGTCCCTTCTGCAGCTGCTATCAGTCCAGTCACCATCACAGTGCCTGGGCCAGTTCCTTATGAAAGCAATAGTGCCATCCCTTGGCATTATGGCTCAGATCTGTACTACGAGGGGAAGAAAATCACTTTGGAGTCATCAACTTCTTCACCTCAGATAGACAATGTGGGGGGAGGCGGAGGCTTCACTAGAAGCGGACGTCTCTTTGCCTCTCAAATTCCAAGACCCGTTGTTGAAGCAGAAACTGCTGCTAAAGCAAAAGGGAAGAGCATGGTGCAGGAAGAACAAGTTGTCAAAGAAGCTTTGAAGACTCCTTTTGATAAAGAGGTTGATGAATTCATGAGAATCATAAAGAAAAGTGATTACAAAGTGGTAGACCAGCTTCATCAAACACCTTCAAAAATATCCATACTATCGTTGCTAATTGTCGCTCCCGACAAATGAAAATGGATCAGATGAAGGTACAGACGCGAACGGTCGGCGAGAGGGACAATGAGAACACACAGCCGTGAACTCACTGGAGATGAAAAGAGTCGCCAGCTAGGCATTTTTATCCCGGAGGAAAGGTAATGCTGCATAGACCTAGAAAGGGATGGATAAGACGGTTGCGAACCAGAGAGACTGAGAAAGGGGGTTGGTTACAACCTGGGAAGGTATTAGCACCCAGATTGTCCGCCGTACTCGACGGGATCCACGCTTAAAAGATTTGTGTTTTAAAGGGGTAGTGTCTGTGCAATTTGTGTATAAAAGAGCTGGAAAAGGATGTACAGGTGTCAGTGTATAGTGTACAAGTGATATGAAGCATGAAAGTGTCAGTGTGAGGATGAGAGTAAGATGCTCAAGATCATGAGGCTAAAGAATGAAGCTGGAAAGAGGGGAATGTATAGAGACTTTTGTTCGATAACCGTTAAGTTATGCCTACGTATCCTCTCGTGCAATGAGGAAGTCAGAACACCGTAGTTCGACCCAAAGAGACTGAAAGATGAATTGACTTGTGAACTGCTTGCTTGCCTATGCTCAAGTGTATGACCTGTCTGGCTCAGGTGCTGACTGTCTTGCATTAGACGGAAGAAGCAAGTTCTCGATTGTGAGTGAAGGTGATGAGAAAAGAATCCCGGAGGGGACGATTATTGTTTGTTTTTGTATTTTCAGTCTTTTATTGCTTTTGAAAGTTTGTCATAAGTTAATGAGCTTAAGTCTAAACCAATGGATTTAGTAAACTCATCACATCTTCCCTCTGATTAGGGGTAATGAGAATACCTTAAGTGTGAAGTCATATTCTCACACTTAATTACCTTTGGTGCAGGATTAAGATCATTAACCTACTTGTGATTATTTAGATGTTTTTTGTGATTTTGTTTAGTGTTGAGTAATGAGGTTAAGCCATAATCATGGATTAAACAGACCCATTACACCATCCTAAAAGAAGGATGATAGATGAGAATGTTTAAGTTGAGAAAAACTCCTCAACTTAATCCATGATTAGGGATTAAACCCATGACAAAACAAACCTTTGATTAAGTGGATTTTAATTAATGGTATGATGATGAAGTGTTTTTTATTGTTTGTAAGACAACTTGAGGGGGACTTGTCCATTAACACTAGGGTTAGTCCTTCTTAACCACTTAAGGAAGAATTAGAACCCTAATGCAAGGCCCAAGTTACAAGTGTGATGTCTTGATACTTATTAAGTGGATTGATTAAGAGACTTAAACACATTAAGGGTTCAAGACTTAGGATTAAAGTTATACACTCCATCCTAAAAGAAGGATGCAGGCATAAGCTTAAACACAAAGTCTTGAAGCCTTTAGGGTTTGGTCCCTGATTATGAGGTGAGAAGAGAAGACACAAAGAGAGACACAAGGGTAAAAACTATGAGGGGAGACTAATCAAAACCCTAATTCATTGTCATGCTTGGTTGTCCCTAAAGTTTGTGAGGTTTTCAAGAACAATCTTCAGAGGAGCCACCAGGAAGCAGATGAACAGGATCAAGAGAAGCAAAGTGACTTGCTTCATTCAAGAAGTCAAGTCACTTGAAGAAAGAAAGTGGGAGGAAGAAGAATGAGCAAGCTCAAACTCAAACACATGTAAGAATTCAGCAATGGATGCAAGAGAGATGAGAAGAGAAGTTATGAGAAGTGAAGGCAAATTCACTTCTCAAGTTTACTTACCACCTGAAATGTTAGAAAGGAATGCAAACAACAATGCAAGATGAGATGAAATGGCATGATGTTAGACCAAACCAGAAGCATGCACATGATGTTAATGATGCTATGAGATGCTGCAAACATGAGGCAAGACATGGGGATGTTCATACAAGATCATGGATGCAAATGATGCAAGCTAAGGAGCATGAACAAACATGAAATGTTATGAAGCATACAGGACAAATGACATGGCAAATATACAATGCAATGACCAAACATGTTTCCTATATGTATTAGGATGTCAAATGAATCATAAGCATGCACAAAATGCAAAGACAAGTCATGTTATGCAAGAGAAAACAAGGAGGATGCAAGAAGGATGCAAATGGAAGCCCAAATTAGGGTTCATGAATCAAACATCAAACACAAACCAATAACAGAAGCAAACCTCATGATAAAAAAATGGAAAATGGTACTCAAAGAAACCCTAATCCTATGCTAAACCAAGGTTCAAAGGGGAGGTTCCAACTCTTAACCAAACTCAAGATATGAATTTTCTAAGTTATTAGGGTTTTTTAGGGTTTTTAACAAAATAAATTCCAAACAATTAGAAAATGCAAGAACAATTCATGGCCTTTTTATCATAGGAACTACATGCAAAACAAAAGACAATGCAAGAAGAATCAATGTCTCAACCTTCACCAATTGGCAGAAATGAATTTTTGAATCCATGATCAAAATAATGCATAAAAAATGATTTAATTCAATGAAAAATTCTTAAAATGCATCAAGATCAAAAAAGAAATTTGGTTTGAAGGTTGGACAATGTTTCTAAATGTCTTAGAACATTTCATGAATTTTTTTGTAATTTTTAAATACCTAAAAGTATTTTTAATTAATTAATTCCCATTAATCAATTAAAAATAATCTTTTAAATATTTAAAAATACTTTTTTAATGATAAAAATAAAATAAAAAATATTTTTGTGTCATAAAAAATAATAAAACCTTAAGGAAAAAGTTTCATAATTTTTATGAATTTTTTGCTATTTTAAAATAATTATACAAGTTAATTGAAAAGAAAATGAATTAAAATTAAATAAAACTGAAGTATGCACAATGAAGGGTTGAGATTCAATCTGGCAAGGGGACCATTGACCACGCGCCAAATCCAGTGGCTCACATTTAAACTGACCTAAACTCAATTAATTAAATAAATTAAAGTGATTAGGGCTTAATGATCAATCTGGGCCGTTTACACGCGCGGCAAGTCAACGTGTTCAACGCATCTGATGGCTCAAATTCAAACTAGCATTAATGACCTGAGATTAGGGCTTAATGACTCAGGCTGCCGGAGAAGACTTCCGGTCGTCTTCTCCGGCGAGCACTTCCCCTGAAAAAACTCCCATCTTCCTCAAAACGTATCAAAAGTGAAATCTAAACACATAGAAATGAACCCCATGATCTCCTGAATCAAAACCCTAACCCCAAACAAATTTATTCTTCATCAATCACATGAATCGAAAGCAAACATTTTTAGGGCAAACCAGTTTCAGAGTCAAATTAAATGATCAAATCACAACCATTTTCAAAACCAATGGTACCAGGATGATCAGTGGAACAAATAGAACAAGTTTGTAACAAGAAAAACAACTTCTGGAAAAATAAATTTCAGGCTACCTGAGATTCGAAGCTTTCAGTTTAGGAACTTTCTGGCCACCTCTCCTTGTGCAATCCACTCCACCTGATCCCCAGATGATGTTTGAATGCTCAAATGGAGTTTAAGTTGGCTGGATAGTGAGATTCGACAGCTTCTGCTCAAGCTTGCTCAAAAATGGCAATGGTGTTTCTGGAGGTTTCAGGCCATGGTGAGTGATTGTTTGAGGTCCTGAGGATGAATGGAGAAGGTCTAGAGTGTTTGTTTGTGTGTTTGCAAGCTGTGGTAAGAGTTTCGAAGAGAAATGCAGCTTGGGGTGTGAAATGGTTATGGAGTGTTCTTGCTATTACAAGCTTTGGTTCTTGGTGCTGGATGATCTATGAAGTGTGGTGAGATGATTGATGAAGATAGTTTGAGTGTTTGGTGGCTGTGCAAGCAGATTCGAAGGAACTTGCAAATGGGAGTGTTTTTTTTGAATGTCTTGAATGAGTTGGTTTCAGCCTTGCTTCTTGTTATGGCTAGCTTGCAAATTGTCCATATGACTCTCTCTCATTGGCCAGTTGATTTGACATGTGCTTTATGGATAGGTGTAGCCACTTTTGCAAAAATGTCAACTTCTTGTAAGATAGGGCATGGGCAACTTCTAGCCAAGTACAAAGCATGGGGCTGCGCAGCATGATGTGTGTATGAGCCTAGCTTGGTTCAGCATCCAAGGCTGCAAGTGGTAGGGAGTGAAATGAGTGTTTTGCAACTTGTGGCAACTTTGGTTCACATGTGATAAAGTCTTGTTACACAAACCAAGCCATGAGCAAACTTGATCCAATTCTGATTTTTAGGACTTAGTGAATGTTTGTGTAATGGTTTGAAATGAATTAGAGGTCACATGATGCATTGGTTCAAGGTTTTTTGCAAAATTTCCATTTGAAGCATGCCTTAGAAATTAATGATTTTTGCCAACTTTGCATTGCTATAACTTTTGATCCAAGAAGAGTTTGATCATGTTCTTGTACTTTTTGAAAAGGGAAAGATGAGATCTACAACTTTCATGACCAAAGTTTTTCCATTTGAAGCCTTTTTGGACCAAGAATCAAAGCTTGAAAATTGACCTAAAATGATGCATTCTTGAAAAGTCAACTATGCCCAAAAAGTCAACCTTTGCAAAAACCCTAAATTCTTGATTTCTATGAACTTCAACCTTCTTCCATGATCAAATAAAGATCATATACACTCAAAATGATGAAGATCACCCATTGGTTGGGTCATTGGGGGCCTCAGATGCCCTGATTTTGCACTGACTTGTCTGAAAAGTCAACTCTTGATCAGATGACTTCCCCATGGAATTTCTTCATGAAAATTGATATGCATACTCCTTATACCATATAGAGATCAATGGAAACAAGAATGACCAAAAATTTTGGAGTTATGGCCTCTGAAACCAAAACCCTAATTTTCAGTCAACTGTGCAGTTCATCCTGGCTCTGCATCCACTCAAACCCTAGCTCTTGTGATCCCTCTGCAATTTTGACTTTGAGGAGATGAAATATGATATAAGAACACACATGGACCTCTTTGAATTGATTGGTGGCCTTTGGAGTGCCTCAAGAAGCTTTGGGATTGCTCAGATCACAAACCCTAGGTGCAGATGACTTAGAAACTATCCAGTGAATCAAAAATGAGATGTGAGATGATATGATTGTGTTTATGCATATGAGATGACCATAAGCCATGGTGTGAATGGGTGAGGGCAAATTTGGGGTGTTTACACTAATGTGCTCCGAGGCTCATCAGAACGCACTATTGAAAGTCCTGCATGCAGCTTATGTGCCGGAGGAGATTACCGTCAATCAGTTGGAGGCTGTGGTTGGAAATGTTAACGTTAGTCATGGACTAGGATTTACCAACACTGATCTGACAACGGAAGGTCGCAATCACAACAAGGCCTTGCATATTACCTTGGAGTGTAATGGTGTAGTTCTTTCTCATGTATTGGTGGACACAGGGTCATCCCTCAATGTCCTTCCCAAGAAAGCCCTTGTGAAGCTGGAGTATGATGGATTGGCACTACGCCCAAGTAACTTGGTAGTAAGAGCCTTTGATGGTTCTAAAAGATCAGTTCTGGGGGAAATAGAGTTGCCTATAATGATTGGCCCACAGGTTTTCAAAACGACCTTCTTTGTGATGGATATACAGCCTGCCTACAGCTGTCTATTGGGTAGACCATGGATACACACCGCCAACGCCGTGACGTCAACCCTTCACCAGAAGTTAAAATTCGAGTGGGAAGGCCAAGTCATTACTATTTGTGGGGAGGAGGATATTTTTGTTAGCCAGCTGGCTACTTTCAAATACATTAAGATGGATGGGGAGATCCATGAAACCATGAGCCAAGGGTTTGAGGCCCTTAATATTAATGAAACATCTGCTGTGCTTGGGACCTCCATCACATCATATCAGCAAGCCCGGAAGGTTGTTGAGGAAGGTACCGCCCAAGGCTGGGGCAAGTTGCTGCCCGTGGAGAAGAAAGAAGACCGATTTGGGTTGGGTTACAGACCAACTCGACAAGATCAATCAGAGGCTGCAAAGGAGCCCAAGTTTGTCAGCGGGGGGATGCTCACCCCGGATGCTGTGAATATCTTGGAGGATGAGTCAGAAGATGAGCGCAACCTGGAAAGCTGGATACGTCCAAGGACCCCGGGGAGCCATGTCTCAAACTGGTCTTCCCAGGAAATTATAAGGGTTACTCCTGCAGAGTAATTATTATTTCTTGTATTTTAAACCATGCATCAAGTCCTGCATCTTGCCCAAGATGTCAGGACTCATTTTGTAATCGGGCCATCTTGTATTTTGTGCAAAGATCAATTAATGAATATCAGGACATCTTTTGCAAATGAGTCTTTTCTTTTCCGCTCACTGTTTTTCATTTTTCATTTTTTGTACAAAAATAAAATGGCAATGCTTTTCAAAATAAATAACTTCATTTTCACTTTTTCTAAATAAAGATAAAACCGATCACTAAAATGAACAAATCTAAACCCTTGCAGAGAGTGCCCTCCAGACTGCACCGACAACAACACTGCTATGACTTCGTATGACTTTGACAATCCAATCAATCAAGCGGATGAAGGGGTTGAAGAAGATTATGAGTTACCTGAAGAGCTAGCCAGGTTGTTGAGACAAGAGGAGAAGGTTATCACTCCTCATCAGGAGGAAGTTGAGACGGTTAATCTTGATGCAGAAGAAGACGTGAAGGAAGTTAAGGTCGGGGCCTGCTTACAAGATTTAGTAAAAGAACGACTGATTGATATGCTTCGGGAATATGTGGATGTTTTTTCTTGGTCTTATCAGGATATGCCAGGGTTGGATACCGACATTGTCATGGACAAGCTACCTCTGAAAGAAGACTGCCCGCCAGTAAAACAGAAGTTGCGCCGTACTCGCCCAGATATGACCATGAAGATAAAAGAGGAGGTACAAAAACAGTGGGACGCCGGTTTCCTCGCTGTGACTAGCTATCCGCCGTGGGTTGCTAATATTGTACCTATACCCAAGAAAGACGGCAAGGTGAGAATGTGTGTGGATTACCGGGATCTGAACAGAGCCAGCCCGAAAGATGACTTCCCTTTACCTCACATTGATGTATTGGTCGATAATACAACTCAGTTCTCAGTGTTCTCCTTCATGGATGGATTCTCAGGATACAATCAGATCAAAATGTCACCTGAAGACATGGAGAAGACAACTTTCATCACACCCTGGGGCACATTCTGTTATAAGGTGATGCCATTCGGATTGAAGAATGCGGGTGCCACTTATCAACGGGCTATGGTAACATTATTCCATGACATGATCCACAAAGAAATTGAATGTTATGTGGATGACATGATTGCCAAATCCCTCACAGAATAAGACCACCTGGTAAGTCTGCTGAAGTTATTCAAGCGTCTGAGGAAGTACCAGTTGAAGTTAAACCCCAACAAATGCACATTCGGGGTGCGATCCGGTAAGCTGCTGGGATTTATTGTAAGTGAGAAAGGGATTGAAGTTGACCCTGATAAAGTAAAAGCCATTCAAGAAATGCCTGTGCCAAAGACTGAAAAAGAATTTCGGGGGTTTCTAGGTAGATTGAACTACATTTCACGGTTCATATCTCACCTTACTGCAACCTGTGAGCCTTTGTTCAAGTTGTTGAGAAAAGAACAAACGGTCAGGTGGAATGAAGATTGTTAGAGGGCTTTTGACAAAGTCAAGGAATACCTACAAGAGCCTCCAATCCTTATGCCTCCAGTTGAAGGAAGACCTCTAATAATGTATTTGACAGTATTAGAAGAATCAATGGGGTGTGTGATGGGCCAGCATGACGAGTCTGGTCGAAAAGAGTACGCAATATACTACCTAAGCAAAAAGTTTACCGACTGTGAACAACGTTATTCACTGCTCGAGAAAACTTGATGTGCTTTAGCGTGGGCTGCTCGCCGACTGAGACAATATATGTTGACCCACACTACTTTATTGATCTCCAAGATGGACCCAGTTAAGTACATTTTTGAGAAGCCAGCACTTACCGGACGGGTTGCAAGATGGAAAATGATCCTCACAGAATATGATATTCAGTACACCTCTCAGAAGGCCATCAAAGGCAATGTATTGTCGGATTACCTTGCTGAGAAACCCATTGATGATTACCAGCCTATGAGATTTGACTTCCCCGATGAAGACATCATGTTCATAAAAGCGAAAGATCATGAAGAGCCTATTCACACTGAAGGGCCTGACCCGGAAGAAGAATGGACTATGATGTTTGATGGGGCTGTTAATATGAATGGTCGTGGTGTTGGTGCAGTACTCATTACACCTAAGGGAGTTCACATGCCTTTCTCGGCAAAACTCACCTTTAACTGCACTAACAACGAAGCTGAATACGAAGCCTGTATTATGGGTCTTGAGGAAGCCATTGACCTCAGGATCAAGACTTTGACTGTGTTCGGAGATTCAGCTCTGGTAATTAATCAAACTAATGGCAAATGGTACACCCACCAAGACCATCTAATACCTTACCGAGATTATACAAGGAGGTTATTGACTTTCTTCACAACAGTCAAGCTTGAGTATATCCCTCGAGATGAAAATCAGTTTGCAGATGCTCTGGCTACCATTTCATCCATGATCAAAGTTCAAGCTGCCAACTTTGTGCCTCGGATTTCAGTATCCAGACTTGACAGACCAACATACGTGTTTTCAGCAGATGTTGTCAAGGATGATAAGCCTTGGTTCCATGATATCAAATGCTTCTTGGAGGATCAATCATACCCACCTGGGGCATCTTCCAATGATAAGAAGACATTAAGAAGGCTAGCTGGTAGTTTCTTCCTGAATACTGACGGTTCCTTGTACAAGAGAAACTTTGATATGGTACTTCTCAGGTGTGTTGATAGGGCAGAGGCAGACTTGTTGATGCACGAGGTGCACGAAGGATCTTTTGGTACCCATGCAGGAGGGCATGCAATGGCTAAAAAGTTGTTGAGATCAGGCTATTACTGGATATCAATGGATGCAGACTGTTGTGCCTATGCCAGAAAATGCTATAAATGCCAGATTTATGCGGATAAAGTGCATGTGCCTCCCAATCCTTTGAATGTGATGTCTTCACCCTGGCCCTTTGCCATGTGGGGCATTGATATGATTAGCAAGATTGAACCGACTGCTTCAAATGGCCACAAATTCATCTTGGTAGCCATTTATTATTTCACCAAGTGGGTTGAAGCAGCTTCTTATGCAAATGTCACCAGGCAAGTGGTAGCCAGATTCCTGAAGAGAGATATCATCTGTCGGTATGGAGTGCCCGAGCGAATCATTACTGATAATGGTTCCAACTTGAACAACAAAATGATGGCAGAACTGTGCCGGGACTTCAAGATCCAACACCACAACTCTTCTCCTTACAGGCCAAAGATGAATGGCGCTGTTGAGGCAGCTAACAAGAACATCAAGAAGATTGTGCAGAAGATGGTGGTTACCTACAAAGACTGGCATGAAATGCTACCATTTGCCTTACATGGGTACCGAACGTCAATCAGAACATCCACTGGGGCAACACCGTATCAGCTTGTGTATGGTGTGGAGGCAGTCCTACCTGTTGAAGTTGAATTACCCTCCTTGCGGGTACTAATGGATGTTAAACTGAACGAAGCGGAATGGGTCCGGTCCCGGTACGAACAACTGAGCCTGATTGAAGAAAAGAGATTAGGTGCAATTTGTCATGGGCAGCTGTATCAGAAAAGAATGAAGAAAGCCTTCGATCAGAAAGTCAGGCTCCGCGAATACCAAGTAGGAGATCTTGTGCTGAAAAGACTCCTCCCTCCTCATACAGACCATAGGGGTAAGTGGACTCCAAATTATGATGGTCCGTTCATAGTAAAGAAAGTTTTCTCTGGTGGAGCACTAATGCTCAGTACTATGGATGGTGAGGACTTCCTGTCCCCTGTGAATTCAGATGCAGTTAAAAAATACTTCGCATAAATGACCCGCTGGACATAAAAACAGAATGTAAGTCCAGGCAAAAATAGGGCATCCCGGCGAGTCAAAAACAGAATAAAAGACTCGGGCAAAAATAAGGGAAAATAAATGAAAGATGTACACCCGCTGAGTTGAAAAGCAGATTTTCCGTTACACTTTGTCTCGTACATTTTATTTTCGTTTGCAAAAATGTCTGATGTCCTCATAATATTGATTGCATAAGTACTGATGCACCTTTTCTAAATCACATGCTTACAGGAAATATATTACTCCCGGGAGTGTCTAAACTCCTATGATGGAATCCAGTAAGGGATACCTCGGGATACTTGTATGTTTCTTTGTCATACAGGATTGCAGGCAGTCAAAGCGCGACATGGGGCATGGAAGCTTCTCCCAACAAGCTGCCAAATCATTACTTACTCAGCACGTCTTCCAAAATAGCACCAGAGATGCTTTATCCCCAGCTGAGTTAGCAGTCATCATTCCTCCTCAGCCAAGTGTCAGGCAGGGAACCATATCCTCGCAGAGTCCCAGCCTCTATCCAGAAGAGAAATGCTTGAGGATCTCACAACAAAGTGACGGAAGTTCCCGCAGACCCCAGCTGGGCTCCTATTTACCAAGATAGGTTTATCAGTGACCTATTCCCCCATGCAGAGTCATATATATCAGATCTACCAATGATCTCATCCCCAACCGGGATATTACTTCAAGTAGATCATCCAGAGATCGTCACCGCAACAGGATCCGAATCCCGGATCGATATCTTTGCATAATCATATCATTCACATCATATTTCCCATCAGAGCGTAGCATTCCGTCTAATACAGAGCATTACGGCAAAAATCAAACATATTGCATAATCATAAGCCATGTGTCGAACCAACCACTTGTAAATGCTAACATTCCCTCAACAATATACAAAATACTTCCCAAATTCCCCGGCAGAAATCCAAAGCACCCTCTTTGCACTCGCAAATACGGATACATGCTCCTTTTGACACTCGTCCGTGTCATTTCCCCAAGTAAAGTCGCCCGAACGTTCTCTACAGACAGATATGTTTATACACACTTCCCTGACACCCGTCCGTGTCACCTTACCCAGCATAGTTGCCTAAACACTTTGTAAACCAAATACTTGTTTATAATACACTTCTTCCGACACCCGTCCATGTCGTGCTCTCCACAGCAATTTGGACACTCGTCTATGTCTCACTCATCACTTTTTACTCATACAGATACTCGTCCGTATCTTGTATACGCCACTTAAATCCCCTCAGAGTCGACACTCGTTCGTGTTCTTTGTTAACTAGTTGGTACTCGTCCGTATCATCATCTCTGAACATGCGTCAAGCGTTTGTTTCTACTGATACTCGTCCGTACCATAGTCTTAAGGATGCTCATCCACATCTTTAATCTATACGCTGTGTCAGACACTTATGCCTTTGCTTTCTTGAAATTAGACACTTGTCTGTGTCTACATTTCCCCAGGAGAATCCCGAATAAACTATTTCTTTTCTATCTGACATTCGTCCTGTGTCATGATACTTCCGGCAGTCGTACCCTGCCAGGTGATCGTCATTCACCTTTTGATGATCGTCCTTCATCGTTCCTCCAGCGGAGTCTCCACTATTGGAACCCTCTTCTATCCGACATTCGTCCTATGTCGTGGTATTTTAGCATCCGTCCCTTGCTAGGTGATCGTCCTTCACCTTTTGATGATCGTCCTTCATCATTTTATCCGATGGCCGTCCCCATCGTTGATCTTGTTATCTGACATTCTTCCTATGTCATGATAAATTCCGAGAGCAGCCGTACCCTGCTAGGTGATCGTCCTTCACCTCTTGATGATCGTCCTTCATCATGCTTAACCGATGGCCGTCCCCATCGTCGACCTTTTCTATCCGGCATTCGTCCTATGTCATGATACTTTTGGCAAACGTACCTTTCCAGGTGATCGTCCTTCACCTTAGATTTGCCCTCACTCATTTCACCATGGCTTGGGATCTTTTCATCTACATAGGTTCAATCATATCATCTCATATTATATTTTTGCTTCATTGCATAGGTTCTAAGTCATCTGCATCTAGGGTTTGTAAT
Organism: Lathyrus aphaca; assembly: GCA_963966055.1. Taxonomy (NCBI): domain Eukaryota; kingdom Viridiplantae; phylum Streptophyta; class Magnoliopsida; order Fabales; family Fabaceae; genus Lathyrus; species Lathyrus aphaca. The sequence continues at coordinate 401,019,181 of OZ014521.1, read as the reverse complement.
CTGAGCAATCCCTGAGCTATCTGAGCCACTCCAAAGAGTCTCCAATCATCTCAAGAGGGTCCATGTATGCTTAAGCATCATATTATATCCTCCCAAGGTCAAGGAAGTCAAAAACCACAAGAACTAAGGAAAGGCATGGAAGCAGAGCCAAGCTTAACTGCACAGATGACCTAAAATTAGGGTTTTGGTTTCAGAGGCCACAACTCCAAATTTTTTGGTCATTCTTGTTTCTATTGGTCTCTATATGTTATGAGGATCATGCATACCAATTTTCATGAAGAAATTCAATGGGGAAGGCATCTGATCAATAAATGACTTCTTGAGCAAGTCAGTGCAAAATCAGGGCATCTGAGGCCCCCAATCACCCAACCAAAGGGTCTTCTCCATCATTTTGGATGTTTATGATCTTTATTTGATCTTATAAGATGTTAGAAGTTCACAAAATTGAAGAATTTCAAGCCATTTGCAAAGTTGCCATTTTGGGAAAGTGACTTGTAATGTGAACTTGCCATTTTGGGAAAGTTTTTCAACCTCCTCTTTTTGATTCAAAAATGCTTCAAATGAAAAATTCTTGGTCATGAAAGTTGTAGATTGGATCCTCCCATTTTCAAAAAGTACCAGAACTTGATCTAATTCATTTTAGAACAAAAGTTATGGCCTTGCAAAGTTGGACAAAATCACATAAATTTCACTTTTACACCAAAGAGGGAAACTTGCAAATTCTCATGCCAAGCATTTTTATGACTTCAAATGGACTTCTACACATCATAACATCATAACACATTGCCTAAAACTCAGAATTGGCCCAAGAATTTCCAAGTTTCATGACTTGTGCATGAAGAAATCAAGAAAGGGCCAAACTTAATGAAAATTGCAAAACCCCCCATAAGCTTCAATCCACTTGCTGGTTTGCCTCAATCTCATTTCCATGGTCATCCTTGAATCAAGCTGCAGCAGACATGCCTTTGTCCTAGGCCTGAAACAGCCCATACCTCAAAGGACACATAGCCTTGACTTTTTGCAAAACAAGCCATACCAATCAGCATAGCCCACACCAACTCCACAGGCCTATCACATCTTGATACATGGACCAAACACAAGCCATTTGACATAAGAACACAGCCTGAGCTCTCCCACAAGGCAGAAACCACAAAAACTCCCCCTTTTGCATTTTCTATCGAATCCCATAACTCAGCCATTTATTCTCAAAACTTCTTTCACCATTCATCTTCAAATCCATCACTGATCGCAAACCACCCCTTACTTTGCCCTAAAAGCCACCACACACCAAATACGATTTTTTCCCCTTTTGAACTGAGCTCCACTGAACTTCAAAGAAAGGACACAAACACTTCAGCCAAGCATCAAGGAAGCTCAAGGGAGGTTAGAGGAGGTTGTTTGAATCAAGCAGAAGGCCCAGACAGCTCCATTGGCAAAGCTCCATCTCAGGTATCTTCTTGAAACTTTTTTCCAGAACTTGTTTCTTTAGTTATAGAATGGTAGAGTGTGTTCCACTGATCACAATGAATCTTGAATGGTGAAAAATGGTTGAGTTTTGAGTGTGTATGCATGTTCTGAAATTTTGTTCAGTTTTAGGTTTTTGTTCAAATCTTGTTGTTGATGAAAAATAAATGAAGTTTGATGCTGGATTCTTGTTCTATGGGGTTTGGGGATCATTTCTGGAGATTTGGGGGGGGTTTGATTTGGCCTAGGGAGCATTTTAGAAAAATCTCAGGGGAGAGGTGGCCGGAGAAGATGACCAGAGGTCACTTCCGGCCACCTGAGAGTCATTAATGCTTTAATCTGGATTAGGGCTTAGTTTGAATGTAGAGCGTACGATTTTGTTTCCCGCGCGCGTCCAATGGCTCAGATCATCCCACTTAACCCTAATCCACTTAATTAACTTAATTAATTAGGGTTTAATTTTAAATATGCCAGTTTGAATGTGGACCCTCAGATCACGTGCCAAGTCAATTCCCGCGCCCTAGGTTCAAATCCCAAGCTTTGGATCAGTTGACTTTTCATTTAAATTAATTTAGTTTTCATTTTTATTGCATTTTCTTTCTATATTTTATTTAAAATAGCAAATCATTTCTAAAAAATCTTATTTTTTGCATCATACCTTAAAATATTTTTCTCTTTCTGAAAATAATATTATTTTTATTTTTTGCATAATTTTCGTATTTTAAAAATATTTAAATGTTTATTTTAATTAGTTAATGAGAATTAATTAATTAAAATAGCATTTATGTTTCTAAAAATCACAAAAAAATTCACATTGCATTTTAATACATTTAGAAACATTATCAAACTCTTCAAAAAAATTTCTTTTTGGTTCTTGACCTACTTTGATATTTTTCTTTGGAATTAAAGTTCTTAAAAGGCAATATTTTGGTCCTAACTTAGAAAAATTCATTCTGCCTAACCATGAAGAGTTTGATGTTGATTCTTTTTGCATTGTAGTCTTCATATCATGTAGTTTCTAGGGTAATTTTGGTTTGAATTTATCTTTCATTTTCAATTTGATGTGCATTTTTCCTTTTGAAGTGCCTTAAAACCCTAGCTAACTTGAGAAAATCATAACTTCCATTAGGTTAAGAGTTAGGTCTCCCCCTTTGGAAAGTGAACTTATGTGGGGTTAGGGTTCCTTTGATCCCATTTTCAATTTTTTATCTCATCATTTTTTTTTCTGATTTTGGATTTTGCTTTGTGTCTTGTGCATAAACCCTAATTCTTGCCTTCATTTGCATCCATCTTTCATTTGCTTACATACACGAACTGGCCATGACATTTTGTGCATTCACATGACTTCTAAGAAATCTTAGGACACATTAGAATCATGTTTGATCATTGCATCATCCATTTTCCATGCTTTTGCTTTCATTTGATGTCATATGCATTCATGATCTTTCATGGTTCAAAGCATGATCCATTTGCATCCTCATCCTTGTATGATCATCCACAACTCTTGACATGTGTTTGCATCATCTCTTAGCATCATTAACATCATTTTTATGCCTTTGGTTTTGGTTTGCATCATTGCATTTATCTCATTTTCATTTCATTTCACCTTTTGTTACTAACTTTTCAGGTGGTAAGTCATTGAGAAGTGAATTTGCCTTCACTTCTCATAATCTCTTCTCATCTCTCTTATGCATTCATTTCTGAATTTTTACTTGTGTATTAGAGTGAGCTTGCTCATTCATGTCTCCTTCTCACTTTCTTTCTTCAAGCAACTTATCTTCTTAAGTGAAGTAAGTTGACTTGCTTCTTCTGCTTCTTCCTCCTTTCATCTGCTTCTTTCTTGGTGGCTTTTCTCCTGAAGATCTTTTGCAAGCCTCACAAACCCTAGGAATACCCAAGAATGATCACAATTAGGGTTTGATTAGTCCCCCATTATTTTTACCTTTGTGTCATATTTGAGTCTTCCCTTCTCACCTCATAATCAAGGACTAAACCTTAAAGGTTTTAAGGCTTTGTGATTAAGCTTATGCCTTCATCCTTCTATTAGGATGGAGTGTATAACTTTAATCCTAAGTGTTAAGTCCTTAATGTGTTTAAATCCTTTAATCAATTCATCTAATAATCATCAAGACATCAAGCTTGTAACTTGGGCCTTGCATTAGGTTTCTAATTCTTCCTTAATTGGTTAAGAAGGACTAACCCTAGTGTTAATGGACAAGTCCCCCTCAAGTTGTCTTACAAACCATAAAATTCACTTCTTGATCCTTATCATAAACTAAAATCCATTTAATAAAGACTTTGTTTTGTCATGAGGTTAATCCCTAATCATGGATTAAGTTGAGGAGCCTTCCTCAGCTTAAATGTTATCATCTATTATCCTTCTATTAGGATGGTGTAATGAGTCCATTAAATCCTTGATTATGGCTTAAACTCATTACTTAACACTAAACAAAACAACAAAAACATCTAAATAATTACAAGTAGGTTAATGATCTTAATCCTACACCATGGTGATTAAGTGTGAGGTGTTTACTTCATACTTAAGGTATTCTCATTACCCCTAATCAGAGGGAGGATGTGATGAATTTACTAACCCTTGGTTTAGGCTTAAGCTCATTTTCTTATGACAAACCCCCAAAAGTAATAAAAGATCTAAAACACAAAAACAAACAATAATCGTCTCCTCCGGGATTCTTTTCTCATCCCATTCACTCACAAACAAGAACTCGCTTCTTCCGTCTAATGCAAGACAGTTTGCACCTGAGCCAGACAGGTCATACACTTGAGCATTGACAAGTAAGCAGTTCACAAGTCAATTTATCTTTCAGTCTCTTTGAGTCGAACTACGGTGTTCTGACTTCCTCATTGCACGAGAGGATACGTAGGCATAACTTAACAGTTATCGAACAAAAGTCTCTGTACATTCCCCCTCTTCCTGCATTATTCTTTAAGCCTCATAGTCTTGAGCTTTGCATTCTTGTCCCTACACTGACACTTCTCTTATACACTTCACATTTCTTTTACACTGACACTTGCATTCTTTTCCAGCTTTTGCACACAAAATAGCACTGACACTACCCCTTTAAACACAAATATTTCACGCGTGGATCCCGTCGAGTACGGCGGACAATCTGGGTGCTAATACCTTCCCAGGTTGTAACCAACCCCCTTTCTCAGTTTCTTTGGTTCGCAACCGTCTTATCCATCTTTTCTTAGGTTTATGCAGCATTACCTTTCCTTCGGGATAAAAATGCCTAGCTGGCGACTCTTTTCTTTTGAGTTCACCCTTGTGTGTTCTCTCCTTTTCGCCGACCGTTCGCGTCTGTACCCCTATTGACCTGGGTGTCATTTGGTGGGAGCGACATGATGCACAAACTGAAGAAAAGAAAAGGAAGGAAAAAGGTCCTGCAAACCAAAGAATCTGGGTTCGGGATTCGATTACGACCTAGGAAGGTATTAGCACCCCAGATCGTCCGCCGTACCCGACGGGATCCACGCTTGCAAAGAAACTGTTTCAAAGGGTGAAGAAATGAAAGTTGCTGCAAAAGAAATACTGAAACTGGATAAAAGAAAAGAAATGGGGAAAATGTAGGGAAAATAAAAGAGTGCTCGAACGGCCCCTACCCCGCTGCCTACGTACCTCATCTAGACATGAGGATTAGAGTCGTCGTAGTTCCCCTAACTAGGGGTGTAAAAGATTGCTTGTGTTTTAAAAGCTTGAACTTCTTATGTCAATGCTCAGGTGTTACAGGCTCGTCTAGCACGGGTGCATTACTGTCTAGCAAAGTGACAAGTAGGAGCAAGTTCTTATGAAAGAAGTGAATGTGATGAGAAAATAAGTCCCAAAGGAGAGACACTTACTGTTTATCCAGTGTTTTTTATGAGTTTTTTTATGAGTGTGGCACAAGAAAGTGAACTCAAACTCTTTTCCATGGAATGTGTACTTGCTACTACATTCCAAGATGGAATAATAGAACAAGCACACCCAAGTAAGGAGAAGATCCCCAAAACTTGGCTCCAGAGATTAGGGCCTAAGCTCACTAAAACGTTGAACTTATTAAGTGTTTTGTATTTTTGGATGAAGAAGTGTTTTTTATGATTTTCCTTTGTAAAAAATAATCTCATGATCAGACTTGTGCATCATGCTAGACAAGCTTATACTATCCCAAGATGGGAAGACTACAAGTGCCCCATGGAATAAGGCTATACACAAGAGACTACTTCAACCATTTATTAATTGTTTTTTAGGTTTTTGTTTAGAGATGAGAAAGAGAAGAAACCAAAAAGGATATTAAAGGTAAAAAGACTAATGGGGAAAGACTAATCCTACAGTTATCATGCATGGAAGTCCTAGGTTAATGTGGTTTGAAGTCTATCCTAATGAAGAAGAAGGAGAGAAGAAAGAAGAAGTTAGGAAACAACTTAATTCTCTAAAGAAGTTAAGTTGCTTCTAAGAGGGAGGATTAAAGAAGTTATACAAAGGATGGAATAAGACACATCACAAAGAAAAGCATGAAAGAAATAAAATGATGAATGAAACTTTGAAATATGGATATCACCCACACTTCACTTACGATGTGCACCTACAAGAAAAGTTTAGAACATGCACAAGTGATAATATGAAAGCAATTAAGGTCGAATGAGATTCAAACACACAAGAGACCAAATCAAAGCATCACAACTAGAAGTAGAACTTTCCATTCACATGCCAATATCAATCAAATCACATCATGAAAGAATTAGGGAAAACAAAACATCACAAGGCCTTACAAGTTACCATGAAGAAAACAAACATACATGAGATGAAAATAAATCCTACAAGCTAAACATGCTCCATAAAATCTCAAGACCAGAATCCTAACATAGAAATAAAGTGTCTAAACAAAGAATAAAAGCACTCAAGAAAGTATACAAGTTCAATTGTGATCAAACATAAGAAGCAAATGAACGTAAGAAGTGATGTGAGCATACATGTAAGTGTGAGACTTAAAGAATAAGCCACTCAAAGCAAAACAAAGTAACATCATGATGCAAAGACCAGGGAGGCAACAACATTCTATAAGACCTCAAATTAACCTCTAGGAGTTGGCACAAGTGCCCGCCTTACCCTATGAGCAAGCATACACCAAAAATACCTTCAAAATAGAGCAAGCAAGCCTAAAATTCACCTTAAATGGAAATCAAACTCAAAAATTCAAAAATTAAGCAAAAAGGTTCCTTAAACATGTAGGATCATCATGCCAAAAGGATAAGATCAAAATCATTGGCAAATTAGGTTAAATAAAATCACAAAGATCAATTAGGGTTTTAGAACCTTCATCACAAAGAAACATAGCAAAAGGCAAGCAAATACATTCTAAAAATCATGAATAAAATCACAAATGATCTTCCGCGTATTAGAAATCTAATGCAAAAAGAACCATGTTTATATCTATTACCAATTTCAAAATGGAAATTAAACAAACTAGGTCATGCTTTGGAGGAATTAAAATAAAAGAAATAAAGAACTAAAATTAATCCAGGCGCAAAAGTTAATAGAAAATGAAATTAAAAAATATCATAAATTAAAGAAAATTAAAAGAAAGGATCATGATTTTTTTTTGTGATTTTTACTTAAGTCTAACAATTAAAAAAAACGATTTAAAACAAATACAAGAGAATAAAATAAAAATAGAGAAATAAAGTCAGGGGGTGCGAAAAGCAGTCCAACAAAGTTAAATCCTATTGGGCTTTGAAAGATGGGTGCTGATAGTACCATGAGGCCCAACAAACTTATGAGAAGAATTCAGTCAACCTACTATGGACCCTAGTCATCCCAACGCACGACTATCAAGTAGTCTTACACAAAGTCAACCATCCTAGGTTTCACATGCTAGTCAACAATTTCCATAAGTAAATCAATCCAACAACTCATATTCAAATAAAATCATCCCTCTAGATCTGAAGGCTCACGCAAAACCTGACTCCATGGTATGAAAAACGAGCATAACACCCCAAACACTCAGTCAAACACGTGACCAACACAACATTCATTAATGTGATGGCATACCTAGAATCGCAGGATCAACATACATCGGAAGACCATGTTATAAACTGGAAAAACAAAACAAACAAAACAAGCTCATCGGCCGGAGATGTTCCGGTTGTCTTCTCCGGCTGGCTCCGACGAAGATCACGAACAAAAATACCATAACCAAGCAAATAATACACCAATCGAAAGCTGGCACTAAGTAGAACACGAATCCATCAACAAAATCCACAAACAACACACAAGCAGTGATATTGGAAGAATTTAAAAATAGATCACAAAGTTGCAACATCAAAATCAAGGAATCATCAAGCTTCTCCAAACATCAACTAAGTCAGATCAACATCTACTATTAAGATACAAGCCAAAAAACACCTAAATCGAAGCAAAGCAAGCTAAATTTCAAACCTAAGGTTGAAATTCTTTTGAAGAGTTTGAGAAATCCAGAGGTCAATAAGGCTTCCTTGAGCTTCTCTTAATGTTCTTCAAGCCAAATAAAGGCTAGATGCTTGTTGGTGAGTGAATAAATGGAAAGAATCCGAAGAGATGTTTCCAAATTACACCAAGACGATTTGACCAACTCGAAGTGTAAACACCCCAAATTTGCCCTCACCCATTCACACCATGGCTTGTGATCATCTCATATGCATAAACACAAACATATCATCTCATAGTACACTGTTGATTCACTGGATAGTTTCTAAGGCATCTGCACCTAGGGTTTGTGACCTGAGCAATCCCAAAGCATCTTGAGGCATTCCAAAGGCCACCAATCAACTCAGAGGGGTCCATGTGTGGTCTTATATCATATTCCATCTCCACAAAGTCAAAAATGCAGAGGAATCACAAGAACTAGGGTTTGAGTGGATGCAGAGCCAGGATGAACTGCACAGTTGACTGAAAATTAGGGTTTTGGTTTCAGAGGCCATAACCCCAATTTTTTTGGTCATTCTTGTTTCCATTGGTCTCTATATGGTATAGGGAGTATGCATATCAATTTTCATGAAGAAATTCCATGGGGAAGTCATCTGATCAAGAGTTGACTTTTCAGACAAGTCAGTGTAAAATCAGGGCATCTGAGGCCCCCAATGACCCAACCAATGGGTGATCTTCATCATTTTGAGTGTATTTGATCATGGAAGAAGGTTTAAGTTCATAGAAATCAAGAATTTGGAAGTTTTGCAAATGTTGACTTTTTGGGCATAGTTGACTTTTCAAGAATGCATCATTTTGGGTCAATTTTCAAGCCTTGATTCATGATCCAAAAAGGCTTCAAATGGAAAAACTTTGGTCATGAAAGTTGTAGATCTCATCTTTCCCTTTTCAAAAAGTACAAGAACATGATCAAACTCTTCATGGATCAAAAGTTATGGCAATGCAAAGTTAGCAAAAATCATTGTTTTTCAAGTTATGCACCAAGTGGAAATTTTGCAAGGTCTTGAACCAAAGTCAAATGCAACCTCTAATCCACTTCAAACCAGCATGTAAGCATCCTCTAAGTTACAAAAATCAGAATTGGACTAGGTTGGCCCATGGTTTCATGTTTGGTTGGATAAAGGATCACATGTGAAACATAAAACCACAAGTTGCAAAAACTCATGAACACCTCTCACCAACTTGCAGCCTTGAGTGCTGAGTTTTGCTAGGCCCCTCCCACACCATGCTGCACCAGAACCAACATTGTACTTGCCTATGCCATGAGCTATGCATCACTTACACAAAAGGTGGACATTTTGCAAAAGTTGACTTATCTATCAAAAAAGCATGTGTCCAATCATCTGACCAATGAGAGAGAGTCATATGGACAACTTGCAAGCAAAGCATAAGGGCAGGCCAAGCTGAAACATCCTCACTCATCACTTACACAAAATCCCTTCACATTGCAAAATCTATCGAATTTGCCTCCACAGCCAAGAAACACCAAAACTTTCTTCATCACTAAACTCAATACACTCCATAGGCCTAAAACCATCAAAGCTCAGGCCTGAATCAAGCCTGATTTGAACCTCACCATTCTTCATCCTCAGAACCAGTCCTCTTCGAATCTCACTGTCCATCCCTCAAACACTTCATCTTCCTTCACCAACAAGTCAGGCACACTCAGAGGAGTCCAAACCACCCATTACATTGGCCTAAAACAGCCTGTACACCAAGGTCATTCTCTGCTACACCAGTTTGGTAGCCATTGAAATAGCTTGCTAAACTTCATCTCAAGCCTGCCATTGACACCAGGGGATTCATTAGAGCCAGCTTGCATCAAGAAACGGCTCTGGAAGCTCAGAAACAGGACTTGTCACCTCAGGTAGTCTTAAACTTCAAACTTTTTAAAGCTTGTTCCTTTTGTTCCAAATCAAAAATACATGCTCTGAGGATCACTGGGATGTGTTTAGAATTTAAAATGGTGTGAAAATGAGCATTTTATGCATCTCTGAAATTTGGCCCGTGAATGCATTTCGTTTCGATTCTCCTTGTTCATGTTAGATAAATGTATTTTGATCTTGGATTAAGGTTTAGTTAGGATAGGAGGTTGTTTCTGGGCAGGAAATTTGTTGGATGGTGGCTTGAATCGTTTTCTAGGGTTTTGGCTGGCCGGAGAAGACGACCGGAGGTCCTCTCCGGCAGCCTGAAAGTAGTTAACCCTAATCTCAGTCATTAAGTGAGGTTCAAATCTGGAACGTTAGATGGCGTTGACTGGCTGACTTCCCACCTTTTTTTGATGGCCAGGATCTTGTCATTAACCCTAATCCACTTAATTAACATTAATTAATTCATTTTTAATTTAATCTGGCCAGATGCAATCTCCACCCTTCATTTGCGCGCTGGTCAGCATTTTCAAACTCAGAGCCAATCTCATTCGTCCATCTTGATTACTTTTCATTTAATTTAATTTTAATTCATTTTATTCTCAATTAACTTGTACAATTTATTTAAAATAGTTAAAAAATCATAAAAATTATGAAACTTTTTCTTTGAGGTTTTATTAATTTTTATGACCCCAAAATATTTTTATTTTATTTTTTTATCATTAAAAAAGTATTTTTAAATATTTAAAAGATTTTTTTTAATTGATTAATGAGAATTAATTAATTAAAAATACTTTTAGGTATTTAAAAATTACAAAAAAATTCATGAAATGTTCTAGGACATTTAGAAACATTGTCCAACCTTCAAACCAAATTTCTTTTTTGATCTTGATGCATTTTAAGAATTTTTCATTGAATTAAATCCTATTTTATGCATTATTTTGATCATGTGTTTAAAAATTCATTTCTGCCTTTTGGTGAAGGTTGAGACATTGATTCTTTTTGCATTGTTTTCCATTTGACATGTAGTTTCAAGGATAAAAAAGGCCATGATTTGATCTTGCATTTTCTAATTGATTGGCATTTGTTTTGTTACAAACCCTAAAAAACCCTAATAACTTGTAAAAATCATAACTTGAGTTTGGTTGAGAGTTGAGAGTTCCCCTTTGGGCAGTGATTCATTATAGGTCCAGGGTTTCTTTGGGTACCATTTTCCATTTTTTATGTTAGGGTTTACTTCTGTTTTTGGTTTGTGTTTGATGTTTGATCCATGAACCCTAATTTGGGCTTCCTCTTGCATCCTTCTTGCATTTCCTTGCATAACTTGACTTGCCATTGCATTTTGTGCATTCTTATGATTCATTTGACAATCTTAAGACATATAGGAAGCATGTTTGATCATTGCATTACATATTTGCCATGTCATTTGTCCTGTATGCTTCATAACATTTCATGCTTGTTCATGCTCCTCAGCTTGCATCATTTGCATCCATGATTTTGTATGAACATCTCATTGTCTTGCCTCTTGTTTGCAGCACCTCATAACATCATTTTCATCATCACCATGCTTCTGGTTTTGTTTAGCATCATACCACTTCATCTCATTTTGCATTGCATTGCATTTCTTTCTAATATTTCAGGTGGTAAGTAAACTTGAGAAGTGAATTTGCCTTCACTTCTCATAACCTTTCTTTTCATCTCTCTTGCATCCATTGCTGCATTTCTATATGTGTTTGAGTTTGAGCTTGCTCATTCTTCTTTATCCCACTTTCTTTCTTCAAGTGACTTGACTTCTTGAATGAAGCAAGTCACTTTGCTTCTCTTAATCCTGTTCATCTGCTTCCTGGTGGCTCCTCTGAAGATTCTCTTGGAAACCTCACAAACCTTAGGACCAACCAAGCATGACAATGAATTAGGGTTTTGATTAGTCCCCCCATAGTTTTACCTTTGTGTCTCTCTTTGAGTCTCCTCTTCTCACCTCATAATCAGGGACTAAACCCTAAAGGCTTTAAGACTTTGTGATTAAGCTTATGCCTGCATCCTTCTCTTAGGATGGAGTGTATAACTTTAATCCTAAGTCTTGAACCCTTAAGGTGTTTAAATCTCTTAATCAATCCATCTAATAATCATCAAGACATCACTTGTAACTTGGGCCTTGCATTAGGGTTCTAATTCTTCCTTAATTGGTTAAGAAGGACTAACCCTAGTGTTAATGGACAAGTCCCCCTCAAGTTGTCTTACAAATCATAAAATTCACTTCATCATCTTATCATTAACTAAAATTCACTCAATCAAAGGCTTGTTTTGTCATGGGTTTAATCCCTAATCATGGATTAAGTTGAGGAGTCTTCCTCAGCTTAAACATTCTCATCTATCATCCTTCTTTTAGGATGGTGTAATGAGTCTGTTTAATCCTTGATTATGGCTTAACCTCATTACTCAACACTAAACAAAATCACAAAAACATCTAAATAATCACAAGTAGGTTAGTGATCTTAATCCTACATCAAAAGGTGATTAAGTGTGAGAATCTGACTTCACACTTAAGGTATTCTCATTACCCCTAATCAGAGGGAAGATGTGATGAGTTTACTAACCCATTGGTTTAGACTTAAGCTCATTATCCTATGACAAACTTCAAAAGAAATAAAAGACTGAAAACTCAAAAACAAACAATAATCGTCTCCTCCGGGATTCTTTTCTCATCACACTCACTCACAACCGAGAACTTGCTTCTTCCGTCTAATGCAAGACAGTAAGCACCTGAGCCAGACAGGTCATACACTTGAGCATAGGCAAGCAAGCAGTTCACAAGTCAATTCATCTTTCAGTCTCTTTGGGTCGAACTACGGTGTTCTGACTTCCTCATTGCACGAGAGGATACGTAGGCATAACTTAACAGTTATCGAACAAAAGTCTCTGTATATTCCCCCTCCTTCCAGCATTATTTTTTGAGCCTCATGATCTTGAGCATTTCATTCCAGTTCCCACACTGACACTGTGCATTTATACACTTCACTTCTTTTACACTGACACCTGTACATTCTTTTCCAGCTATCTTTATGCACATATTGCACTGACACTACCCCTTTAAAACACAAATCTTTTAAGCGTGGATCCCGTCGAGTACGACGGACAATCTGGGTGCTAATACCTTCCCAGGTTGTAACCAACCCCCTTTCTCAGCCCCTCTGGTTCGCAACCGTCTTATCCATATCTTTCTAGGTCTATGCAGCATTACCTTTCCTCCGGGATAAAAATGCCTAGCTGGCGACTCTATTCATTCTCCAGTGAGTTCACGGCTGTGTGTTCTCATTGTCCCTCTCGCCGACCGTTCGCGTCTGTACCTTCATATGATCCATTTTCATTTGTCGGGAGCGACAGCTTGGCGACTCTGCTGGGGAGCCTTATATTGCAACCAGGGCTTCTGGTTCTTTTTGTGGGTTCCTCCTAGCGCTTGATTGATTTGTGTTTACTGGGGTGTTATGTGTTTATTTGTGCTTGTATTTATTTTGCTTTATGTACAGTTGTTTACTGTTTTCTTTATAGCTTTGCATATTATCATACTGTACTGCTGGCTGGATCTGGTTTTCCTTTTGGTGGGTGGGGTTCTATTGAGAGTTAAGGTCCTATACCTGGGACCTGAGTGACACCTAGGCTAGAGTGAATCATATTCTTTCCCATTCCATTTCGGTCTGGTGCGGGAATATGAAACACGGTTCAGATATGGGTTTCTTCTTGAGAACTCTGTGCTACGGATTTCCTGTAGTGCTAGGGGGATCTGGGAAGCCTGCTAAGTCTGGATGACCTTTTAGTATTGACCTTCAGAAATTGAGGTGAATTAGAGGAGGAATTGTTATGGTTATTGTAAACACTGTACCTCCGGGTTAGAAGTGTTTACACTTCTCATAACTGATCCAAGTCTGAGGATCCTTGTTCTAGATCACTACCTGTGAGGGGGTTGGGCTGTTTACAGGTTTGCAGATACCTTGACCTCAGAATACCCTGTTACTTTGACTTTGTTAAGAATGCTCCATGTTGGATAGTTCTTGTGATTCTAAAACCCTGGACATGTGGCTCTTTATTTGAGTCCCCCACCTTGGTTACTGGATTTATAGACCTCCATCCGGAATTCTTGAACACACATGGATCTATACCAAGGCAGTTTATCCAGATCCAGCTCAGTCACAAACCCTTTGCATATCATTTGCATACATCCTCATTGCATCATATTAACATTTGCTTATTTGTGTTTCAGGGTATCCACCTTCATCTTTGGTTTTGGTTTTGACCCCATCTGCAGCTTTGACCTATCTCCACCAGCACTTGCATCAGTTTGTCAGTCATATACTTCAGTCACTAGCACCAGCCAATCAGTGGTTCACTCTTTCAGCATCTTCATCAGCACTCCATTCAGTCTTCAGCATCATGGCTCCAAAGAAAAGCAACATCACCTATCATTTCTTCCAACCAGACTTATCAGACATCAGGAGGATCCAAACCCTGATCACTCCAGATCACATTCCTTTGTTCAGGGAGAGTTATGGAGATATACTGGACATGGTTATGGATCTGGACCCTTCTCAGAGGAGCCTGATCCATACCTGCATCCAGTTCTATGACCCCCCATTGAGGTGTTTCACCTTTCAAGACTTTCAGTTGGGACCTCTCTTAGAAGAATATGCATCTTTGGTTGGTTTGCCTATCAAGAGAGAAATTCCTTTTAACCCTGAAATGGTCTTTCCCAGCAATGGAGAGATAGCAAGAGCTTTGCACCTGGAACCTGCTTTGATTGAGCAGCATATGACCTCTAAAGCTGGGATCCCTGGCTTTCATCTGGACTTCCTGATTTCTCAAGCTAGTTTGAAGGCCTCCCTGGGGGATTGGAAAGCAGTTTGTGCTCTGTTGGCCTTAAGTGTATATGGAATTGTGTTGTTTGCAGATGAGCCTCGATTCATTAGCAAAAATGCAATCCATCTGTTCATCCTGAAGAACCCAGTGCCAACTTTACTGGGTGACCTCTATTACTCAGTACATCAGAGGAATGAGAAACAGAGGGGTAAGCTAGTGAGGTGTTGTGCTCCACTATTCCATGCTTGGCTTCTCAAGCATCTACCCAGGACAGATGCATTCCTGAATCCTCATCAGCAAAGCAACTGGGCTAAGAGGCTCACTACTCTCACTGCAGCAGACATCAGATGGTGCACCCAAGGCACCAAGGGCAGAGATATGATCACAAGCTGTGGGCACTTTCCCAATGTACCTTTGGTAGGAGTTAAGGGAAGTATCAACTACAACCCCCTGCTGTTCAAGAGGCAATTAGGCTATGCACTGGTTCATGCTCCTAGGGAACAAGACCTGGTTGAGACCCTCTACTGTGAGAACAAGATCAGTTTGACTGTTGTTAGGCAGGCTGCCTGGGCCTGGGATCATGTTCAAACCAAGGGAATCACCATTCTGGGGAAGTGCAATAATGTGGCATCAGCCCAATATCATGAGTGGTCCTATGCTAGGGCCCAAATCTCAGGATTGCCCTTCACCATCAAAGACATGCCTGAGTCATCATCAGCACCACCCCCTGCTACTGTCAGTTTGGAAGAGTTTGAAGGCTTGAAAGAAAGAAATGAGAAGCTATCCCAAGCCCTGCAGAAGACCCTCAGGGAGAGGAGTGAAGGTGTAAGGGAGATTGAAAGATTGGAGAAGCTGAGAGTGGAACACTTGACTAAGATTGAGAAGTCTGGAGACTATATCAACAAGTCTAAAGCTGGTGAGCAGATTCTGAAAAATGCTTGTAAAGAAGCCCAGTTCCAAAGAGCAAGGACAGACTTGTACTTGAAAGAGAGTCAGGCCAGGTGGGTCCGGATCACTGAAGCCCGTACTCTAGAAGACAAGAGAGTTCAAGATAAGATGGAACAGATGGAAAAAGCCCTGGCAGCAGCCCAGGAGGAAATTTCAGAGTTAAAAATCAAAGCTGGAGTGAAGAAATCCAAAGACCAAAGCCAGAACAAGAAGTTGACTACAGCTGTTGCAACAAGAAACCTTCTCATCAGGAATCTTACGGAGCATCCGGCTGATCCTGTGACCGAAGCACTTCTTAAGGAAGTTCGCGAGGATGAGTTTGGCCTTGGAGTCTGATTATTTGCTTGTTGTTGTTCCTTTTCCATGTACTTTTGCTTTTTGGTGATGTATTTTTGACCCCTTAGAGGGCTAGTGTTGTAAAAAAATGAACAATTTGTATTATTTTACCTTTGTAATATATTTGTGTTTGTTTCCATCTGGGTTCACTTCAAAAGCAACTTCAACAGCATCATCTTCAAGGGTCTGGACGGGTCAAAACTGAAGACCAAGCCGGATACCTTGATAGCAAATAAGCATACTGCATTGCATACTAACCCTTTTGTTTGTTTTGTAGGTTTTGTTTTATTGTTTCTAACCTCTGCTGTGACATTCAGGAATTATTGCTCGCCGCAGGCTATTCCCTCTCAACAGGCCACACAGGTACCCTACAAGAAACAACCTTCCGGGCATCCAGATGGACCAGTTGCAGCAAGACCTCAATGAGGCCAGAACCCAGATGGCTAATGAAAGGTTAGAGATGAGAACGCAGATGACGCAGTTCATGGAGGTTATGAACAACATGGCTCAGAGCCAGGAGAGACTGAGGGCCATGGTGGAGAGGCAGAATCAAGAGGAGCCTCATGTAGGAACTGCAGGCACCAGTAATAATGAAAGGGTGCAACCACATGTGAATCCTCCTGTGTTTGGTCCACATCTACATCCTGAGATTCATATTCCTGCAAACGTTCAAGGAACAGCCACTGCAGCCAGAGTTCTTCAAGAGGATCCTCAGGAGGATCAGTTTACAGTCATGGGTGCTGGAGAGGAAACCTATGATAGGAGATTGGATGAGTTGGCTGAGAAGTTGAGGTCTTTGGAATCCCAAAATTCTTTGGGGTTCGATGTCATGGACATGGGTTTAGTAGAGGGGGTCAGGATCCCTCATAAGTTCAAGCCTCCTTGTTTCGAAAGATATAATGGGACTTCATGCCCCCGGACTCATTTGCAATCGTTTCTGGGAAGGCTGAAGGCCTATACAATGGATGAGAAGCTCTGGATGTTTTACTTCGAAGACAGTTTGACTGGAGCATCAAGGGAATGGTATTCCCACTTGACAAGGACAACTGTAAGATGCTGGAAGGACCTGGCAGAGGCCTTCATCCGACAGTATCAATACAATTTAGACATGGCACCCAACAGGACTCTCCTAATGGGAATGTCGCAGTCATCAAGGGAAAGTTTCCGAGAGTATGCCCAAAGGTGGAGGCAACTGGCTGCTGCTGTTCAACCACCAATGTCTGAGAGAGAAATGGCAGACATGTTTATGAACACTCTCCAGGGAACGTATATTGACAGGTTAGCTGCTTTCTCGTCCACTAGCTTCGCAGATGTTGTCATAGCTGGGGAGAGAATTGAAAGCCTGTTAAAAATGGGTAAGATATCTGATAATGGTGCAAGCTCGTCCAGTAGTACAAGAAAGCCTTTTGCAGGCCCTAGAAGAGCTGGCGAGACCAATGCCATTCATACCAACAGGGGTAGGCCCCAATATGTTCAAAGGTCAATAGCAGCAGTCACTATCCCTGCTCCAGCCCATCCTCAGCCAGTCTATCAACCTCCTCAACAAAACTTCCAACAACAACCTCAGTATCATCAGAATCAATATCCTCCAAGAAGCAACTACAACAACAACAATAGCAACAACAATCAACAGAGGCCATTTCAACAGAGGCCATCCCAAGCTAACAGAGTGATCGACCCGATCCCAATGCCGTATGCTGCCTTGCTGCCACAACTTCTGAAACTCAACTTGGTTGAGCTAAGAACGTTGGCACCTCCGGACCCCAATAGTCTACCAAGAAACTATGACTCCAATGCTAGGTGTGCTTTTCATTCCAACGCACCTGGTCACAGTACAGAAAAATGCAGAGCTCTGCATATGAAGGTACAAGACTTGGTAGACTCCAAGGCTCTGAACTTTGCACCTCCGCCCAATGTCAACAAAAACCCAATGCCACACCATGGTGGTCCCCGTATTAACGCAATTGAAGAAGACACACCGTCTTATTTCATAACCAGTGTGGATCAGATCAGGACACCATTGGTGGAAATCAAAGCTCAACTCCGTGAAAACAATATATTTCCGGGGTGTGAACTAGGGTGCCCCTACTGCAATATTTCTTGGAATGGGTGTGAAGACTTGAGGAATGGCATTGACAGCCTTATTAAGAATGGCCTGCTACAGATCACTACATCATTTCCGGCAACTCAAGCAACTCCATCGACAACGGTTTCAGATCCTCCTACAAATGCAACAACAATTGTTCCCGATAATTCATCAGCAGCATCAGCAAGTACTCCATCTGTCCTACCAAATGATCAGCTTACAACAGTTACTCCTGCTACAACTTCAGCTTCATTCCATTTCGACTCTCCATCAACAACAACAACAGTCCTTCCAACGGTACCTCCTACAACTCCAGCAAACAATCATGAAAATGTCTCCACAGTTACCATATTCTACGATCCAGAAAATAACTCCGCCTACCATTCAGAAGGTGCTGCTCCCACTAGAGCACCAGTTACAATCTTTTATGATCCACAAACAATAACAGTCCCTTCAGCAGCAGCAATCAGTCCGGTCACTGTCACGGTGCCTGGACCTGTACCATATGAAAGCGATAGGGCCATCCCTTGGCACTATGGCTCTGACGTGTACTGCGAAGGAAAAAGAATCACTCTTGAAACATCAGCACCTGCACCACAAATTGATAATGTGGGCGGAGGCGGAGGCTTCACCCGAAGCGGACGTCTCTTTGCTTCACAAGTTCAAAGACCTACTGCCGAAGCAGAAGCTGCTGCCAAAGCAAAAGGAAAGAGCCCGGTGCAGGAAGATCCAGCTGCCAAAGAAGCCCTGAAGACTCCATTCGATCAGGAAGTTGATGAGTTTATGAGAATCATCAAAAAGAGTGACTACAAAATTGTGGATCAACTTCACCAGACGCCATCCAAAATCTCTATCCTCTCACTGCTTATGTGCTCCGAAGCCCATCGGAATGCACTACTGAAAGTACTGCACGCAGCTTACGTGCCCGAGGAGATTACTGTCAACCAATTGGAAACCGTCGTTGGAAATGTTACTGCTAGCAATGGGCTAGGGTTTACCAATTCTGACCTGACAGTGGATGGCCGCAATCACAACAAAGCCTTGCACATAACCATGGAATGCAAAGGAGCTGTCCTTTCACATGTGCTGGTGGACACAGGATCGTCCCTGAATGTCTTACCAAAGAAGGCTCTGGTGAAGCTTGAATATGATGGACTGGCATTGAGACCCAGCAACCTGGTGGTTAGAGCTTTTGATGGCTCGAAGAGATCGGTTCTGGGAGAGATTGAGCTGCCTGTGACAATTGGCCCGCAGACCTTTAAAACTATTTTTTACGTGATGGACATTCAGCCCGCCTACAGCTGTTTGTTGGGTAGACCCTGGATTCACGCCGCCGGCGCAATAACATCTACCCTTCACCAAAAGTTAAAATTTGAGTGGGAAGGTCAAGTTGTCACAATCTGTGGAGAGGAGGACATTTTTGTTAGCCATCTGGCTACTTATAAATACATTGAGATGGATGGAGAAATCCATGAAACAATGAGCCAAGGTTTCGAAGCCTTGAACGTCAATGAAGCATCTGCTGTATCTGGTATCTCCATGTCATCTTACCAACAAGCCCGGAAGGTTGTTGAAGAAGGAACTGCCCAAGGCTGGGGCAAGGTCTTAGCTGTGGAGGAGAAGAAAGACAAATTTGGGTTGGGTTACAGACCAACTCAACATCAAGCAAAGGCTGCTGGAGAGCCTGGTTTTGTCAGTGGGGGAATGCTTACCCCCGATGCTATCAACTGTCTGGAAGACGAGCTGGAAGAGGAGCGCAACCTAGAGATTTGGATTCGTCCGAAGATCCCGGGGAGCAGTATCTCGAACTGGTCTTCCCAGGAAATTATAAGTGTTACTCGAGCAGAGTAATTATTATTTCCTGTATTTTTTATAAGCATGCATCAAAGTCTTGCATCTTGCCCGAGATGACAAGACTCATTTTGTAATCAGGGCCATATGTACTTTTGTGCAAACAAGATTAAATTAATGAAATATCAGACGTCTTTTTGCAAAAGAGCCTTTTTCTTTTATGCTCACTGTTTTTCCATTTTTCTTTTTTGTACAAAAATAAATGGCAGTGTTTTTCAAAATGACAACTTCATTTCACTTTTCTAAACAAGACTAAAATCAGATCACTAAAATAAACAACCTAACCCTTGCAGAGAGTGCCTTCCTGACCGCACCGACAACAGCACGGCTATGACATCGTATGACTTTGACAATCCGATCAATCAAGCTGATGAAGGGGTTGAAGAAGAATATGAGCTTCCTGAAGAGCTAGCCAGGTTGTTAAGACAAGAGGAAAGGGTCATCACTCCTCACCAGGAGGAGGTTGAAGTGATTAATCTTGGTACAGAGGAAAATGTGAAAGAAGTCAAGATCGGGGCCTGCCTGCAAGACCCAGTGAAGAGACAACTGATAGATCTGCTTCAAGAGTATGTTGATGTGTTTGCTTGGTCGTATCAAGACATGCCAGGGTTGGATACCGATATAGTTGTGCACAAGCTGCCTTTGAGAGAAGAGTGCCCTCCAGTCAAACAGAAGCTACGCCGTACTCGTCCAGACATGGCTATGAAAATCAAGGAAGAGGTACAAAAGCAATGGGACGCCGGGTTCCTTGCTGTAACTAGCTATCCGCCGTGGGTTGCTAATATAGTACCTGTGCCTAAGAAAGACGGCAAAGTAAGAATGTGTGTTGATTACCGGGATCTGAACAGAGCCAGCCCGAAGGATGATTTCCCATTACCTCACATTGACGTATTGGTGGATAATACGGCTCAGTTCTCGGTATTCTCCTTCATGGATGGATTTTCAGGATACAACCAGATTAAAATGTCACCTGAAGACATGGAGAAGACAACATTCATTACACCTTGGGGCACGTTCTGCTATAAGGTAATGCCTTTTGGGCTCAAGAACGCTGGTGCAACCTATCAACGGGCTATGGTGACATTATTCCATGATATGATCCACAAAGAAATAGAATGTTATGTGGATGATATGATTGCCAAGTCCCTTACAGAGGAAGACCACCTGGTGAATCTGCTCAAGTTATTCAAGCGTCTGAGGAAATACCAACTGAAGTTGAACCCCAACAAATGCACATTCGGGGTGCGATCCGGTAAGCTGCTGGGATTTATTGTAAGCGAGAAAGGGATTGAGGTTGACCCTGATAAAGTCAAGGCTATTCAAGAGATGCCTGCACCGAAAACTGAGAAGGAAGTTCGAGGGTTCTTAGGTCGATTGAACTACATTTCACGGTTCATATCTCACCTCACGGCGACCTGTGAACCCCTGTTCAAGCTGCTAAGAAAAGAACAAACGGTCAGGTGGAACGAAGATTGCCAAAGGGCTTTTGACAAGATCAAGGAATATCTGCAAGAACCTCCAATCCTCATGCCGCCAGTTGAAGGAAGACCTCTGATAATGTATTTGACAGTATTAGAAGAGTCAATGGGGTGTGTGCTGGGCCAGCATGACGAGTCTGGTCGAAAAGAGTATGCAATATACTACCTAAGCAAAAAGTTTACCGACTGTGAACAACGTTATTCACTGCTCGAGAAAACTTGCTGTGCTTTAGCGTGGGCTGCTCGCCGACTAAGGCAGTATATGTTGACCCACACTACTCTATTGATCTCAAAGATGGACCCAGTTAAGTACATTTTCGAGAAGCCAGCTCTTACCGGACGGGTTGCAAGATGGCAGATGATTCTTACAGAATATGACATACAGTACACATCTCAGAAAGCCATCAAGGGCAGTGTATTATCTGAATATCTTGCTGAGCAACCCATTGACGACTACCAGCCTATGAGGTTTGACTTCCCTGATGAAGACATCATGTTCATTAAATCAAAAGATCATGAAGAGCCTATTCACACTGAAGGGCCTGACCCAGAAGAAGAATGGACTATGATGTTCGACGGGGCTGTTAATATGAATGGCCGTGGTGTTGGTGCAGTACTCATTACACCCAAAGGAGTTCACATGCCTTTCTCGGCAAAACTCACTTTCAACTGCACTAACAACGAAGCTGAATACGAAGCTTGCATTATGGGTCTTGAGGAAGCCATTGACCTCAGGATCAAGACTTTAACCGTATTCGGAGATTCAGCTTTGGTAATCAATCAGACCAACGGAAAATGGTACACACACCAAGATCATCTGATACCTTACAGGGATTATACAAGAAGGTTACTGACTTTCTTCACAACAGTCAAACTTGAGTATATCCCTCGGGACGAGAATCAGTTTGCAGATGCTCTGGCTACCATTTCATCCATGATCAAAGTTCAAGCTGCTAACTTTGTACCTCAGATTTCAGTATCCAGACTTGATAGACCAGCATATGTATTTGCAGCAGATATTGCTAAAGATGATAAGCCTTGGTTCCACGACATCAAGTGCTTCTTGGAGGACCAAACATACCCATCTGGGGCATCCTCCAACGATAAGAAGACTTTAAGAAGGCTTGCTGGGAGTTTCTTTCTGAACACTGATGGATCTTTATACAAAAGGAACTTTGATATGGTGCTTCTCAGATGTGTTGACAAGACGGAAGCAGATTTACTGATGCATGAAGTGCATGAAGGCTCCTTTGGTACCCATGCTGGAGGACATGCGATGGCTAAGAAATTGCTAAGATCAGGATATTACTGGATCACAATGGATGCCGACTGTTGTGCTTACGCCAGAAAGTGTCATAAATGCCAGATTTATGCGGATAAGGTGCATGTGCCTCCCAATCCTTTGAATATAATGTCTTCACCCTGGCCCTTTGCTATGTGGGGCATTGATATGATTGGCAAGATTGAGCCAACTGCTTCGAATGGCCACAGATTCATCCTGGTTGCCATTGACTATTTCACCAAGTGGGTTGAGGCAGCCTCATATGCAAACGTCACCAGACAAGTGGTAGCCAGGTTTCTGAAGAGAGATATCATCTGTCGGTATGGAGTGCCCGAGCGAATCATTACCGATAATGGTTCCAATCTCAACAACAAAATGATGGCTGAATTATGCCGGGACTTCAAGATCCAACATCACAACTCTTCTCCTTACAGGCCAAAGATGAATGGCGCTGTTGAGGCAGCAAACAAGAATATCAAGAAGATTGTGCAGAAGATGGTAGTCACCTACAAAGACTGGCATGAAATGCTACCGTTTGCCTTGCATGGGTACCGCACGTCAATCAGAACATCCACTGGGGCAACGCCATATCAGCTTGTGTATGGTATGGAAGCAGTCCTACCGGTTGAAGTTGAACTACCCTCCTTACGGGTATTAATGGATGTTAAACTGAGTGAAGCAGAATGGGTTCGGGCCCGATACGAACAACTGAGTCTGATCGAAGAGAAGAGATTGGCTGCAATCTGTCATGGACAGTTATATCAGAAGAGAATGAAGAGAGCCTTCGATCAGAAAGTCAGGCACCGAGAGTACCAAGTAGGAGATCTTGTGCTGAAAATAATCCTTCCTCCTCATACAGACCACAGGGGCAAATGGACTCCAAATTACGAAGGACCATTCGTTGTAAAGAAAGTTTTCTCTGGTGGAGCACTGATGCTCAGCACCATGGATGGTGAAGATTTCCCGTCCCCTGTGAATTCAGATGCAGTTAAAAAATACTTCGCATAAATGACCCGCTGGACATAAAAACAGAATGTAAGTCCAGGCAAAAATAGGGCATCCCGGCGAGTCAAAAAACAGAATAAAAGACTCGGGCAAAAATAAGGGAAAATAAACAAAAAAATGTACACCCGCTGAGTTGAAAAGCCGCATTGGACAGCTCAGGCAAAAATGGGTATCCCGATGGATTGAAAACCCGAAAGGGCGATCCATGCAAAATAAGGGAATAAGCGAACAACTGCATTCTGAATTCGTCTGTATCACTTGCAACTTGGTAAGCTCTAAAGGATCAAGCTTCAATTAGACTCAACTCTCTCCAGAAAGCAAGACGAGAAGAACGTCATTGTCATACGAGTCATAGCAGAAGAGGAAGCTCCTCAAAGCGTCATCAACACCGCCAGCACTTTGTTTCTCAATTTGTAACAACCTCCTCATTTCAGGAGATATTGTTTCTTTGGCTGTATCTTGCCAATTCAGGGCACACAAATTAATAAAGTCGAATTTTCAGTCATGTTTCGTTTTTACATTTATGTTTTGCAAAGAGTTGTCTGATATCTCTAAAAATACAATTGCATAAGTACAGATGCCTCTCTCTAAAAATAAAAACACATGCTTACAGGGAATATACTTACTCTCGAAAGTACTTGTCTCCTATGACGGAATCCAGTAAGGGGTACCTCGGGACCTTTTCGTGCGTTTCCTTATCTTTGCAGGATTGCAGGTATCCAGAATGCAACCTGGGGCATGCAAGTTACGTCTCAGCAAACTGACGAATCGTTGTCAACTCACATGGCCCTGGGAGGTGCCCACTTCCCCAGCAAGTTGCCAAATCAACATACAGCATCGGGAATGCTCTATCCCCAGCTGAGTTGCCTCTCACAATTCCCCAGCTGAGTTGGCCGCTTATTACTTATCCCCATCAGAATGGGCAGGTGTCACAGAAGATGCCCTTATCCCCGGCGGAGTCAAGAAGTCACCGTAACAGATTTTCTAGGGAGATCTTTCAGTGATGCCTCTCTCTCTCCCCAGCCGAGTTGTCATCTCGCCCTCAGCTGAGTACAAATCAGGGAATCATCCCCACAGAGCTCCAGCCTCTATCCAGAAGAGCGGCGCATAGAAGATCACAACGGAGTACAGAAAGCTTCTACAAACCCCAGCTGGGTCCCGTGTTATAAGGATATGTCAACCAATGACCTATATCCCCAAGCAAATATCATCTTATTAGATCTACCAATGATCTCATCCCCAGCTGGGATGTCTTCTTCAGCAGATCACCCAGAGATTTTCGCAGCAACGGGATCCGAATCCCGGATCTGTGCCTCTTTGCATAATCATAGCATTCGCATCATACTATCCCCCCAGAGCGTAGCATTCCGTCTAATACGGAGCATTACGGCAAAAATCAAATACATAGCATAATCATAAGTCATGTTGTGAATTGAACACTTGTAAATAATGACAATCTGTCGGCATACAGAATTTATACAGAAAAATCCCCACCAGAGTCCCAGCAAAAGGCAGTTGCTTCATATTCACAAACACCAATATGTACTCCTTTTGACACCCGTCCGTGTCATCATTCCCCAGCAGGTTGCCTGAATACACCTTACAAACCAAGATCATCAGTATTGCAGATACATCCTGACACTCGTCTGTGTCATATCACCAGCAGAAAGCCAAAGACGTCCTCTTTGCACTTACATATACCTATATATACAATTTCTTGACACCCGTCCGTGTCATATCCCCAGCGCAGTCGCTTACACTTTCATCACCCATATACTTGTTAATATCATACTTACCTCTCCTGACACTCGTTCGTGTCACTCTCCCCAGCAGATAAACACTCATATATACCTATTACTCACTGGTACACTTATACAGATACTCGTCCGTATCTTGTGTACATCATCACTCATATCCCCACAGATTCGACAGTAGTCCTTGTTCTTTGTTAACCAGTTGGTACTCGTCCGTACCATCATCTCAGAACATTGCGTCTAGTGTTTGTTTCTACATGATACTCGTCCGTATCATAGTCTTAAGGATGCTCGTCCGCATCTTTAATCCATACACCGTGTCAAACACTCTTGTCTTCTTGAATATAGATACTCGTCTGTGTCTACCATCCCCCCAGAAGAATTCCTTCAGATGCAACGCTCGTCCGTGTTCTTTGTTAACCAGTTGATACTCGTCCGTATCATCATCTCTGAACATGTGTCAGTTTGTTTCTACATGATACTCGTCCGTATCATAGTCTTAAGGATGCTCGTCCGCATCTTTAATCTATACACAATACCAAACACTTATACCTTTTGTTTCTTGGATGTAAACGCTCGTCCGTGTTTACTATCTCCCCAGTAGATTGCCAACAAATTTTCTTTTTATCTAACACTCGTCCTGTGT
The DNA here is from genome assembly GCA_963966055.1 of Lathyrus aphaca. Taxonomy (NCBI): domain Eukaryota; kingdom Viridiplantae; phylum Streptophyta; class Magnoliopsida; order Fabales; family Fabaceae; genus Lathyrus; species Lathyrus aphaca. The sequence goes on along the minus strand of OZ014521.1, from coordinate 400,993,149 downwards.
TATGATACCTTCGAGAGCAGCCGTACCCTGCTGAGTGGTCGTCCTCCACTTCTTGATGGTCGTCCTCCATCATGCTCATCCGATGGCCGTCCCCATCGTTGATTTTAGCAACCGTCCCCTGCTAGGTGGTCGTCCTCCACCTCTTGATGATCGTCCTTCATCAACTTTATCCAATGGCCGTCCCCATTGTTGATTTTGGTTATCTAACACTCGTCTTGTGTTATGATAAACCCCGAGAGCAGCCGTCCCCTGCTGAGTGGTCGTCCTCCACTTCTTGATGGTCGTCCTCCATCTTGCTCGTCCGATGGCCGTCCCCATCGTTGACCTTTTCTATCCGATGGCCGTCCCCATCGTTGACCTTTTCTATCCGATGGCCGTCCCCATCGTTGATATTTTCGGCAGCCGTACCCTGCCGGGTGGTCGTCCTCCACCTTTGATGGCCGTCCCCATCATATTCCTTTTATTCCCGACAGAGCAGCCGTCCCCTGCTAGGTGATCGTCCTTCACCTTTGATGGCCGTACCCCATCAGTTGTTTTTTTCATTTATTCTTTAACCCGATGGCCGTCCCCGTCGTGGTCCCTTTTCCTTTTTAACCCGATGGCCGTCCCCGTCGTGGTCCCTTTTCCTTTTTAGCCCGATGGCCGTCCCCATCGTTGGTTATTTTACCTACCTTATGAACTTGATGGCCGTCCCCGTCATGTTTCATTTGATTCCCAGAGAATGCTATAGCTTTATCTTGATGGCCGTCCCCATCATAATATTCTATTTTCCCCAGCTAGTCGGCCGTCCCCGTCTTAGCTTTACCTTTTTATCCCCAGCATGTCGGCCGTCCCCGTCATCGCTTTATTTTACACACTTTCCCAGCATGTCGGCCGTCCCCGTCATTGCTCCTTACCCAGCAGTCGTCCTCTGCTCGACGGTCGTCCTCCGTCGCCCACACTTTACAATATACTTTATTTGCTTTTACAATCTATATCCCTTTTCTTCTTCATTTCTGTGAGTGCAAATTTTGGACTGTCTCTGGTATTCAACCACAAGTTATCTTGTTTGCCTGTTAAGCCGTTGCTTACATCCTGCACAGCTAACTCATGTTTGAATAGGGGCAGCTGTAAACACCCCAAATTTGCCCTCACCCATTCACACCATGGCTTGTGATCATCTCATATGCATAAACACAAACATATCATCTCATAGTACACTGTTGATTCACTGGATAGTTTCTAAGGCATCTGCACCTAGGGTTTGTGACCTGAGCAATCCCAAAGCATCTTGAGGCATTCCAAAGGCCACCAATCAACTCAGAGGGGTCCATGTGTGGTCTTATATCATATTCCATCTCCACAAAGTCAAAAATGCAGAGGAATCACAAGAACTAGGGTTTGAGTGGATGCAGAGCCAGGATGAACTGCACAGTTGACTGAAAATTAGGGTTTTGGTTTCAGAGGCCATAACCCCAATTTTTTTGGTCATTCTTGTTTCCATTGGTCTCTATATGGTATAGGGAGTATGCATATCAATTTTCATGAAGAAATTCCATGGGGAAGTCATCTGATCAAGAGTTGACTTTTCAGACAAGTCAGTGTAAAATCAGGGCATCTGAGGCCCCCAATGACCCAACCAATGGGTGATCTTCATCATTTTGAGTGTATTTGATCATGGAAGAAGGTTTAAGTTCATAGAAATCAAGAATTTGGAAGTTTTGCAAATGTTGACTTTTTGGGCATAGTTGACTTTTCAAGAATGCATCATTTTGGGTCAATTTTCAAGCCTTGATTCATGATCCAAAAAGGCTTCAAATGGAAAAACTTTGGTCATGAAAGTTGTAGATCTCATCTTTCCCTTTTCAAAAAGTACAAGAACATGATCAAACTCTTCATGGATCAAAAGTTATGGCAATGCAAAGTTAGCAAAAATCATTGTTTTTCAAGTTATGCACCAAGTGGAAATTTTGCAAGGTCTTGAACCAAAGTCAAATGCAACCTCTAATCCACTTCAAACCAGCATGTAAGCATCCTCTAAGTTACAAAAATCAGAATTGGACTAGGTTGGCCCATGGTTTCATGTTTGGTTGGATAAAGGATCACATGTGAAACATAAAACCACAAGTTGCAAAAACTCATGAACACCTCTCACCAACTTGCAGCCTTGAGTGCTGAGTTTTGCTAGGCCCCTCCCACACCATGCTGCACCAGAACCAACATTGTACTTGCCTATGCCATGAGCTATGCATCACTTACACAAAAGGTGGACATTTTGCAAAAGTTGACTTATCTATCAAAAAAGCATGTGTCCAATCATCTGACCAATGAGAGAGAGTCATATGGACAACTTGCAAGCAAAGCATAAGGGCAGGCCAAGCTGAAACATCCTCACTCATCACTTACACAAAATCCCTTCACATTGCAAAATCTATCGAATTTGCCTCCACAGCCAAGAAACACCAAAACTTTCTTCATCACTAAACTCAATACACTCCATAGGCCTAAAACCATCAAAGCTCAGGCCTGAATCAAGCCTGATTTGAACCTCACCATTCTTCATCCTCAGAACCAGTCCTCTTCGAATCTCACTGTCCATCCCTCAAACACTTCATCTTCCTTCACCAACAAGTCAGGCACACTCAGAGGAGTCCAAACCACCCATTACATTGGCCTAAAACAGCCTGTACACCAAGGTCATTCTCTGCTACACCAGTTTGGTAGCCATTGAAATAGCTTGCTAAACTTCATCTCAAGCCTGCCATTGACACCAGGGGATTCATTAGAGCCAGCTTGCATCAAGAAACGGCTCTGGAAGCTCAGAAACAGGACTTGTCACCTCAGGTAGTCTTAAACTTCAAACTTTTTAAAGCTTGTTCCTTTTGTTCCAAATCAAAAATACATGCTCTGAGGATCACTGGGATGTGTTTAGAATTTAAAATGGTGTGAAAATGAGCATTTTATGCATCTCTGAAATTTGGCCCGTGAATGCATTTCGTTTCGATTCTCCTTGTTCATGTTAGATAAATGTATTTTGATCTTGGATTAAGGTTTAGTTAGGATAGGAGGTTGTTTCTGGGCAGGAAATTTGTTGGATGGTGGCTTGAATCGTTTTCTAGGGTTTTGGCTGGCCGGAGAAGACGACCGGAGGTCCTCTCCGGCAGCCTGAAAGTAGTTAACCCTAATCTCAGTCATTAAGTGAGGTTCAAATCTGGAACGTTAGATGGCGTTGACTGGCTGACTTCCCACCTTTTTTTGATGGCCAGGATCTTGTCATTAACCCTAATCCACTTAATTAACATTAATTAATTCATTTTTAATTTAATCTGGCCAGATGCAATCTCCACCCTTCATTTGCGCGCTGGTCAGCATTTTCAAACTCAGAGCCAATCTCATTCGTCCATCTTGATTACTTTTCATTTAATTTAATTTTAATTCATTTTATTCTCAATTAACTTGTACAATTTATTTAAAATAGTTAAAAAATCATAAAAATTATGAAACTTTTTCTTTGAGGTTTTATTAATTTTTATGACCCCAAAATATTTTTATTTTATTTTTTTATCATTAAAAAAGTATTTTTAAATATTTAAAAGATTTTTTTTAATTGATTAATGAGAATTAATTAATTAAAAATACTTTTAGGTATTTAAAAATTACAAAAAAATTCATGAAATGTTCTAGGACATTTAGAAACATTGTCCAACCTTCAAACCAAATTTCTTTTTTGATCTTGATGCATTTTAAGAATTTTTCATTGAATTAAATCCTATTTTATGCATTATTTTGATCATGTGTTTAAAAATTCATTTCTGCCTTTTGGTGAAGGTTGAGACATTGATTCTTTTTGCATTGTTTTCCATTTGACATGTAGTTTCAAGGATAAAAAAGGCCATGATTTGATCTTGCATTTTCTAATTGATTGGCATTTGTTTTGTTACAAACCCTAAAAAACCCTAATAACTTGTAAAAATCATAACTTGAGTTTGGTTGAGAGTTGAGAGTTCCCCTTTGGGCAGTGATTCATTATAGGTCCAGGGTTTCTTTGGGTACCATTTTCCATTTTTTATGTTAGGGTTTACTTCTGTTTTTGGTTTGTGTTTGATGTTTGATCCATGAACCCTAATTTGGGCTTCCTCTTGCATCCTTCTTGCATTTCCTTGCATAACTTGACTTGCCATTGCATTTTGTGCATTCTTATGATTCATTTGACAATCTTAAGACATATAGGAAGCATGTTTGATCATTGCATTACATATTTGCCATGTCATTTGTCCTGTATGCTTCATAACATTTCATGCTTGTTCATGCTCCTCAGCTTGCATCATTTGCATCCATGATTTTGTATGAACATCTCATTGTCTTGCCTCTTGTTTGCAGCACCTCATAACATCATTTTCATCATCACCATGCTTCTGGTTTTGTTTAGCATCATACCACTTCATCTCATTTTGCATTGCATTGCATTTCTTTCTAATATTTCAGGTGGTAAGTAAACTTGAGAAGTGAATTTGCCTTCACTTCTCATAACCTTTCTTTTCATCTCTCTTGCATCCATTGCTGCATTTCTATATGTGTTTGAGTTTGAGCTTGCTCATTCTTCTTTATCCCACTTTCTTTCTTCAAGTGACTTGACTTCTTGAATGAAGCAAGTCACTTTGCTTCTCTTAATCCTGTTCATCTGCTTCCTGGTGGCTCCTCTGAAGATTCTCTTGGAAACCTCACAAACCTTAGGACCAACCAAGCATGACAATGAATTAGGGTTTTGATTAGTCCCCCCATAGTTTTACCTTTGTGTCTCTCTTTGAGTCTCCTCTTCTCACCTCATAATCAGGGACTAAACCCTAAAGGCTTTAAGACTTTGTGATTAAGCTTATGCCTGCATCCTTCTCTTAGGATGGAGTGTATAACTTTAATCCTAAGTCTTGAACCCTTAAGGTGTTTAAATCTCTTAATCAATCCATCTAATAATCATCAAGACATCACTTGTAACTTGGGCCTTGCATTAGGGTTCTAATTCTTCCTTAATTGGTTAAGAAGGACTAACCCTAGTGTTAATGGACAAGTCCCCCTCAAGTTGTCTTACAAATCATAAAATTCACTTCATCATCTTATCATTAACTAAAATTCACTCAATCAAAGGCTTGTTTTGTCATGGGTTTAATCCCTAATCATGGATTAAGTTGAGGAGTCTTCCTCAGCTTAAACATTCTCATCTATCATCCTTCTTTTAGGATGGTGTAATGAGTCTGTTTAATCCTTGATTATGGCTTAACCTCATTACTCAACACTAAACAAAATCACAAAAACATCTAAATAATCACAAGTAGGTTAGTGATCTTAATCCTACATCAAAAGGTGATTAAGTGTGAGAATCTGACTTCACACTTAAGGTATTCTCATTACCCCTAATCAGAGGGAAGATGTGATGAGTTTACTAACCCATTGGTTTAGACTTAAGCTCATTATCCTATGACAAACTTCAAAAGAAATAAAAGACTGAAAACTCAAAAACAAACAATAATCGTCTCCTCCGGGATTCTTTTCTCATCACACTCACTCACAACCGAGAACTTGCTTCTTCCGTCTAATGCAAGACAGTAAGCACCTGAGCCAGACAGGTCATACACTTGAGCATAGGCAAGCAAGCAGTTCACAAGTCAATTCATCTTTCAGTCTCTTTGGGTCGAACTACGGTGTTCTGACTTCCTCATTGCACGAGAGGATACGTAGGCATAACTTAACAGTTATCGAACAAAAGTCTCTGTATATTCCCCCTCCTTCCAGCATTATTTTTTGAGCCTCATGATCTTGAGCATTTCATTCCAGTTCCCACACTGACACTGTGCATTTATACACTTCACTTCTTTTACACTGACACCTGTACATTCTTTTCCAGCTATCTTTATGCACATATTGCACTGACACTACCCCTTTAAAACACAAATCTTTTAAGCGTGGATCCCGTCGAGTACGACGGACAATCTGGGTGCTAATACCTTCCCAGGTTGTAACCAACCCCCTTTCTCAGCCCCTCTGGTTCGCAACCGTCTTATCCATATCTTTCTAGGTCTATGCAGCATTACCTTTCCTCCGGGATAAAAATGCCTAGCTGGCGACTCTATTCATTCTCCAGTGAGTTCACGGCTGTGTGTTCTCATTGTCCCTCTCGCCGACCGTTCGCGTCTGTACCTTCATATGATCCATTTTCATTTGTCGGGAGCGACACGAAGCAATGAAGATGATGATGTGAATAAAGATAGTCAGAGGATAATCCACAAAATCTTGAAGAAGGTGATGTGAATAAAACTCAGATTTGTTTCTTGTTGAGAGTGAAAAGAGAAATGCAGAGAGAAAGAGAGGTGAGGAGTTTGTATGCGTGAGTGTGAAATAATGAGAACCTCCTCCTTTGAATTTGTGACCTAGCCCTTCTTATATCCCAGGGGTGTGTGATGCAATTGAAGGGTGGTGAGCAAAGTTTGTTGCATCCCAAAACGCAGGGCTCGTGCATTCTTCTCCTCATCTTTTTTTCACTTTTCCAAATTGATCATATGTGTGATGGTGTATGGAGTTAGGGTGTGCTCTCGCAGGGGTCATTGTCACGTTGAAGGGTGAAAAAAATATGAGGATCTGATGGTGATTTGTGTAGGATGCATGGGAAACAAGACTTATGAGAACTCACTTCTCCTTTTTCCCTTTGTGCCGTACTCGTGACTTTGTGATTGGAGAAAAGGAAAAAATTTGAGAGCCAATCACAAACGCGTGCGTGCTGCATGTGTGATGCTTGCCATGCCGACTCTCTCTCAATGCTATTACATGTGCTCCCACACTTTGTACTATTTTTCCTAATTTTCCACTAAAAATAACAAGCAAATAAAAAGGCCTTCCCCATGTAATTTGTCAATGAAAATAATGGCATGACCCATTAAGAGAAGTGTAGAAAAAATAACAAAATAAAATATGACACTCACACAAAAAGAATGGACCAATTGAACAATGACACGTGTGCACCCAAAAATCCTAAAATGCATCAAACTTAAAAAATTCATAAATTGAGTTCTACAAATGCTATGAAGGTGTTCTAGGACTTTTTGGAAAGGGAAAATCATGTTATACAACTTTCATGTTCAAGGAAAAAACATCTGGAACTTTTTTGCACATGAAATAATGGCTTGAAGACCTAGGGCAAATATTTCCAAAAATAGAAACTTCTAAATTTCCATATTTAGCAACTTTTTGCATATTACTGATTTTTGACATTTGAGATCATCCAAACTATTCCCTGATCCAATATAGCTTCATGAAGTTGATGAATATGATCAAAGCCCTAAAAATATTTTGTTTGACTTTTGTTTGATACAATTGACTTTCTTGCTTCATTCTCAAGTAACTGCTCAAATACTTGACTTCTTTAGTGAATTTTTTTCTAAAATTTCATACATAAGCCTTGCAGATCATATGAGGGTCTTTGACCACAAGAATTGGTCAAAGCTCAGAGAATTCCCTTATTTGGAGCAAAACCCTAGTTAGGGGTTGTCTATGTAGGAGAAAAGGCACTGCTGAACTCCTGATGAAATTCCACCCTTCTAAGACTTTGAGAATGACCTTGAGCTTGAATAAGATATGATGAGACCTTGTGAGCTTCTTGCAATGTCACTTGGATCTTGGCTTGGCTTGGAGAATCATGAATTTTCAGATGATTGATCATATGCCTTATGCTTGCACCTATGGATGCCATACTTCATTTTTTGATGCCAAATGCTAGGATATGGTATGTTGCATGGTATGCTTATGATATGTAAATGATGATAAGAAGGAGAGGGCAAATTTGAGGTGTTACAACTTCCCCTATTCAAGCAACTGTTAATCGGAAAAGGACGAGAGCTCTTACTGTCGACCATTCGAGATGAACGGTGGTTGAATACCAAAATAACCCTGAAATTTGCACTCTGTTGGAAAGCCAAAAGAAAATGGGAAATAAACCCAACCAAGGAGAACCACTGCAAACTCTGATGAGGCAACAAGTAACCAGTAACCAAGAAATGTCTTTTAAACGACACCAGGAGACTACCGGCTTACCACAACGATGGTGGACTTAGAAACTTGTCTTTTGAACAACGCCAGATGACTACTGGCTTGCCACAGCTACGGTGGACTTAGAAATGGGTGATTCCTTACGAATCTCACATCTTCTTACGATTCCCATTGATGCATTCAAGTCTGTGGGGGTAGACATGCACTGATCAGGATCCGCATCTTACCATGCACTTAAAATACTGATTAGAATCTGCACGCGCTTACGATTCTCTTCGTATACCCTAGGGTCGGATGTACGGTGAACGCGTGCATATGGGAGAATCCGCATCTTAACATGCGCTTATGATCCTCTGCACTATTTTGACAATATAAACCCACTGTCAGGATCTCGCCTTAATTGCGCTGGAACGACCCTAATCAGAATCCGCATCTTAATATGCGCTTACGATTCTGAAGCAAAGTTCCGACGATTTCTACCGTCAGGACTTCAAACCTAGGTCCGTTGACATGGGACAAAACGATGAATGAGAGGAGTCCGTTGAAACTGGACAAACGCAAGTATGAATAAGAATGGTCCGTTGACACTGGACGAACGCGAATATGAATGAGAGGAGTCCGTTGACACTGGACAAACACAAGTCTGAATAAGAATGGTCCGTTGACACTAGACGAACGCGAATCTGAATAAGGGGAGTCTGTTGACACTGGAAAAACGCAAGTCTGAATAAGAATGGTCCATGGACACTGGATGAACGCGAATATGAATGAGAGGAGTTCGTTGACACTAGACAAATGCAAGTCTGAATAAGAATGGTCCGTTGACACTGGACGAACGCGAATCTGAATGAAAGGAGTCCGTTGACACTAGACAAACGCAAGTCTGAATAAGAATGGTCCGTTGACACTGGACGAACGCGAATCTGAATGAGAGGAGTCCGTTGACACTGGACAAATGCAATTCTGAATAAGAATGGTCCGTTGACACTGGACGAACACGAATCTGATTGAGAGGAGTTTGTTGAAACTGGACAAACGCAAGTCTGAATAAGAATGGTCTATTGACACTAGACAAACGTGAATTTGAATGAGAGGAGTCCGTTGACACTGGACAAACGCAAGAGGAGTCAGTTGACACTGGACAAACGCAAATAAACACAAAAATTGTTGAGGAGAGTAACAACTCTGCAAGGGAAAATACCGTTTGTAACCCTGTTGGGGATGAGAACATTCTGACTAATGTTCTGCTGAAAGACATTAAGATATTTCTTACAATACTTGACCTTAACTGAGGAATGATAACACTGTCTGCATTACTGTGTCACACTAGCCAAAAATAAATTGGTGACCTCTTCGGGGAATACTTCAATGATGGTTGAATTCTGATCATGAAACTCTGTGGGGAAATGAAAATCTTCCGACTTGGCTGGGGAAACAAACTGTCAAAACCTACCTGGGGATAGAATTTGACAATTCTAACTCTGTGGGGAGGCAAAGCATTCAACTTCCTGCTGGGAATACTTTACCGTGGAAAGATAACTCCGCTTGGAGGTGAGAACTGTTTAACTTACTTGATGTTCTGCTGAGGATACATGCCTGTTCTGACCCAACTGGGGAGTTTTTCCTCTTACTCTATTGAGGGTGCTGGACCTTGCCCTACTCTATTGGAGATAAAACTATAAAGTATCATCTTGCTGGGAAGAAATACTCTGCTTAGGGCAGTGCTGTCTGGAAACAGCTCTCTATTACATGTAACCTGCAACAACAGAATACACACATATGCCCCGGGAAATTACATGGCACGAGTTAATCATCCCATGTCACCTGTCATTCAAAGTGATTTTAGATGTTTTCCTTTCGCACATCATTCATAAAACCACCAAGCTTAAATGCAATGTTCTTTTACCAAAAATTCATGACATTTTTTGCAAACACAACAAATAAAATAAAAACAAGGACACAAAATTTCTTGGCTGAATATCCTTTTATTGATGAGCCTCTGAATAGGCGAAAATTTACATCAAGAAGCAATCACCTGGAAAGAGGTAATCACCATAAAATTGAGAAAAGGAAACTATCCTAATGGCAATGTGCACGACATTCCAATGAGTTTCTTTTCTGCTATGAGCAGTATGTTTTCAAAATTTTCCGTTCTTGCCTTTGCTTTTTGAAGAAGAAGATTGGACTGATTTCTAACCTTTTGAGATTGCCAGATTAACTGAGACGATGATATGGTACAGATTACCCAGATTGCAGACATTCACTTATTCTCTTATTTTGCGTTGATCTCCCTTTCGGGTTTTCAATCCACCAGGATACTCTTTTTTGCCCGAGCTGTCCAATGTGGATTTTCAACTCAGCGGGTGTACATTTACTTTTTTTTCCCTAACTTTTTCCCTAGCTTTTCTTCTGTTTTTAGCTCTCCAGGATGCCCCTTTTTTTCCTGGACTTTCATTCTGTTTTTGTGTCCAGCGGGTCTTTTTATGCGAAGTATTTTTTAACTGCGTCTGAGTTAACAGAGGATTAGATGTCTTCGCCATCCATAGTAGTGAGCATCAATGCTCCTCCAGAGAAAACTTTCTTTACTATGAATGGGCCTTCATAATTCGGAGTCCACTTGCCCCTGTGATCTGAACCTGGAGGAATAATTCTTTTGAGTACAAGCTCACCAACTTGATACTTCCGAGTGCATACTCGCTGATCGAACGCCCGCTTCATTCTCCTTTGATAAAGCTGACCATGACATATAATTGCTAATCTATTTTCATCAATTAAGCATAACTGGTTATAACGGGCATGCACCCATTCTGCCGCCTCAAGCTTGACATCCATTAACACAAGCAAAGAAGGAATTTCCACTTCAATAGGTAAGACTGCCTCCATACCGTATACCAAGGAAAATAGAGTTTCCCCAATAGACGTCCTAACTGACGTACGATACCCATGCAGAGCGAACGGTAACATCTCATGCCAATTTTTATAGGTGACAACCATTTTCTGCACAATCTTCTTGATATTCTTGTTTGCTGCCTCGACCGTGCCATTCATCTTTGGCCGGTAAGGAGAAGAATTGTGGTGTTGGATTTTGAAGTCCCGACATAGTTCAACCATCATTTTGTTGTTTAGATTGGAACCATTATCATTAATGATTCTCTTGGGAATTGCATATCTACAAATGATATCTTTCTTCAGAAATCTGGCCACCACCTGTCTGGTGACATTGGCATAAGACACTGCTTTGACCCATTTGGTGAAGTAATCGATTACGACCAATATGAAACAATGGCCATTCGAAGTAGTAGGCTCTATCTTTCCGATCATGTCAATGCCCCACATGGAAAAGGGCCAAGGAGATGACATGACATTGAGCGAGATTGGAGGAACATGCACTTTGTCTACATAGATTTGGCATTTGTGACATTTGCGGGCGTATGAACAATAGTCTGCATCCATTGATAACCAGTAATACCCCAATATTAATAACTTCTTAGCCATTTCATGTCCCCTTGCATGGGTACCAAAAGATCCCTCGTGGACTTCCTACATTAACATGTCTGCTTCTTGCTTGTCCACACATATGAGCAGGACCATGTCAAAGTTTCGTTTATACAGAACACCGTCAGCGTTTAAGAAGAAACTAGCAGCAAGTCGCCTTAAGGTCTTCCTGTCATTGGAAGATGCCCCAAACAGATACTCTTTACTTTCCAGGAAGTGTTTAATATCATGATACCAAGGCTTATCATCAGATACTGCGTCAACAGAGAACACGTAAGTAGGTACATCAAGCCTGGAGATGTCAATTTTGGGGACATAATTCCAACACATCACTTTGATAGACGAAGATAGTGTAGCCAATGCATCGGCAAATTGATTTTCATCGCGTGGTATATAATGAAGCTTTACTGTTGTGAAAAACGTCACCAGTCTTCTGGCATAATCCGTGTAAGGAATTAAATGATCTTGGTATGTATACCACTTACCGGTAATTTGATTAACCACGAGGGAGGAGTCTCCGAATATGTCGAGGGTCTTAATCCTAAGATTAATAGCCTCCTCTATTCCTATAATGCACGCCTCGTATCTCGCTTCATTGTTGGTGTAACCAAAAGTAATTTTGGCAGTGAAGGGAAAGTGAACACCTTCGGGAGTAATCAGAACAGCACCAACTCCGTGTCAGTTGATATTGACAGCCCAATCAAACATCAACTTCTATTTGGATTCAGGGCCTGGCCCCTCCTCCGGAGGTGGTTCCTCACAATCTTTTGCTTTGAGATACATGATGTCCTCATCAGGGAAGTCAAACCTCATTGGCTGATAATCATCTTCAAGGGGTTGTTGTGTAAGATAGTATGAAAGTATGCTTCCTTTGATGGCTTTCTGGGAAGTGTATTGAATGTCGTACTCTGTCAGCACCATCTTCCATCTTGCAACCCTTCCAGTTAACGCTGGTTTCTAAAAAATGTACTTTACAAGATCCATTTTTGAAATTAATAGGGTAGTGTGAGTCAACATGTACTGTCTCAGTCGATGAGCAGCCCATTCCAAAGCGCAACAAGTTTTCTCGAGCAGTGAATAATGGGATTCACAGTCGGTAAACTTTTTGCTAAGGTAGTATATTTCATGCTCTTTTCGACCAGACTCGTCATGTTGGCCTAGCACACACCCTATTGACCTTTCTAGCACAGTCAAGTACATGATGAGTGGCCTCCCTAGAACCGGAGGCATTAGGATTGGAGGTTCCTGCAGGTATTCTTTAATCTTTTCAAAAGCTTTTTGACAATCTTCGTTCCACCTGACCGCTTTCTCTTTTCTTAGCAGTTTGAATATGGGTTCACATGTGGCTGTGAAGTGAGATATGAACTGAGTGACATAGTTCAATGTACCCAGGAAACCACACATTTCTTTTTATGTATGTGTCGTACCTCGAAAAATACGATCCTCGCACCGACCGTAGAACAAACGAAACTACAGAGTCGCCACCTAATTCTATTTATTCTAATAAAAGAATAAGAAGATATATATAAAACCTAATAAAGAAAGATGGATAGAACAAGGTCATCAAAACCAAATTCTATGTTCGGGAGTCAGTTACAGAAGGGGAAGGTATTAGCACCCCTTACGTCTGTTGTACTCAACAAGAACATCTTAGTTTAACTTGCGATTTAATGTTGACTTATGCTTTACATTTTCTTCGAATACTAAAGTAAATGTGAACGATTCTAATCTAAATTTATAGGGAAATATGTGGTTTTATTCCTAGGGTGCTCGGCAGCGAGTAAGATCCGTGTGCCTACGTATTCCCTAGTGCAATGGGAAAGTCAGAGCCTCGTAGTTCGTGGTACTAAGGTGCGTTGGTTGATTTGTTTTAACGAACAATTATTTAGACCGCATTCTAACTACTAAGCGTTAGCTTGTCTGCTCGTGATAGGAGGCTGAAGCGCTGGCTTGTTTGCGAGATAGAAAGGATTTAAATAATGTTCGTTTGAAAAAATGTCCGATTTAATTAATGTTTTAGGAACGAAAGGGAAAATGAACCACGTCTCGTGGGGCGAGCCTCATGAGCGTTCATTCAAGAACTCGAGGAATGCTAGACTCCAGAACTCATTTATTTCGCTATTTGATATGTAATAGTTAGATGTTTTTAGGATGAAAGGTCGAATGAACCACATCCCGTGGGGCGAGCCTCAGGTGCGTTCATTCAAGAATTCGAGGAATGCTAGACTCCATAATTCAGTTCTTCCGTTATTTGATTAAGAAAAGTAGTTTGATTATTATTATTTGATTAGTTCGATGGCGGCGCGCGATGCGACCGACTTATAAGGGTAAGTGCAAAATGGAGGTTAATTACTTAAAGGTCGATTCATGGACGAAATAAAAGTGATAAATGCGAAAATAAAAAAAATAAAATAAAATAAGTAAAATAAAATTGAATTAAAGAATTGGCCTCATATTTAATTTAAATAACGTCGATTTATTTGAAATCGAATATTTAAATATTTATTCATCGGCCAAAATAATAATAAATCGGGACAATGTGAAATAATAAGAAAAATAAAGGTGTGGCCTCAAATTAGGGAATAACGTCGATTTATTAGAAATCAAATATCACCATTTATCATAGGCCGATTAAATGATAAAGTCGATTAATAGTGAATCTAAATTGATTAGAAACCATAAAAAATAGAAAACGGTGTCATATTGATTCAGACAACGTCGATAAATTGAATGTCACAAATCGAATAATAATATCATAGACCATATAAAAATAAGGAATAAATCGAGAAATCAATAAATAATGAAAAAAAGGAAAAGTTGGCCTCATAATGGTTTAGATAACATCGATTAGAAAAGTCGAATATCGATAAACCGTAATTATATCATTGGCCCATAATAAATAAATCAATAATATTAAATCTAAAAATTAATTAGAAATTGTTAAAAGTAAAGGAAATAAGATATGGTCTCATAACAATTCCGATAACATCGGTTCGATACCGAATATCAAGAAATCGCATTTATCATAGACCAAATAAAAATCTCTAAACAATTAAATAGAAATTAATATAAACAAAATGGTCTCATAGCGGTTTTAATAACGTCGATTCAAAATCGAATATTAAAAACTCGCATTTATATCATAGACACAAAAAAATCAGAACTAAAATAAGATCCAAAAAAACATAGAAGAAATACCAAAAAACTAAACTAAAATAAATTGTAAGAGGAGGAATGCTGCACTGATATAAGTGGTGCGGATGGTAGTGTTGCACTAAAAATCACTATGGGCTTTCATCAAGCCCACCAACAGATAATGAAACCAATTACTAATTTTAGTACATAAATAAATAAATGAAAAAAAATAAAAAAAATATAAGCAGCAACATCAGATTCCTGATAAAGCATACACCAACATAAACTTGTCATTTCAAAAACCGAATAAGAGGAAAAGCATCCACCCTCAGTTTCAATCGCTCAACAGAAACCAACAGTGAAAAGAAAAGGAAATGAGAATATCAACCTCTTTGAGAAGAAAAAAAATAAAGCCGTCGGCGGAGACTCGCGTTTCACTCGGTTTCGCGTTTCACGGTGGGTTCTATGCGCGATTTGGTCCTTTCGGATGAGGGTTGCGGACGACGTAAAGGTTTGTGTTTTGCGTGGTGGAAATGGTGTTTTGCGATTGAGGTTTACGTTTGTGTAACACGTTCGTTCAGTTCGTAGTTTTGGTTCAGACCTCTCATTCTCTCATTCTCTCAAGGTAAAACATTTTGGTTTGGTTTTACAATGGAAAATTGGTGTGGTTTGAGTATAAGGTTGAAGGGAATGTTAATGAGGGATTTTTCTGGTTTATGATTTTTGCAGGTTATTTGATGGTTTTTTTGAGACTTTTCTTAATGAAGGAGGAAAAGCTCCTTTTGAGAGTGATAAGCGGCTCCTTATATAGGTGAATGGTGAGGGCATTTGAGGAATTGGTGTGAGGAATGGTGCTGATGAAAAAATCCATTTGAGGGAATCTCCAGGTGATTTTGTGAGGATTGTGTGGGGACCAGCTGATGGTGACTCAATCTTTTCTGTGTGTAGTGCTAGCTGAATTTGCACTGTTTTTTTACTGTAGTGAAACTTTCATTTTACTGATTCGGGCCTGTTTTATTACTGCTGAACTTTATTTCACTTTATGACCTTTATTTGGTGAGCTTATGTGAAAGACTTAATTCTTAGTCATGGTTTGCTTGTGTAATAATTCACTTATTTCGATTTCTTTTGTTTTGGTATTCCACAGATGTGAGACCTGTCTTTGGTTTGAAGAACTGGCCATGGTATTGCCTCTTTGCTATAGCAGAAATTCTGGTATTGATTCATCTTCTCATAGGCGTAATTTTGGTAGCTTAATACCCTGTGCGAACAATGCTCCTCGTTGTTTCATGACTACTCTTGGGCCTTGTTTTTTGTGTGTCTCTTGGTGAGTTTGTGAAGTACCTGTTGCAAACTAGATTAGGCAGTCTGGTGCTGATTGCGAATCATTTGTTTTCACTCTACTACATAACTTAATGTAATTTTTCAATGGTTATCAACTTCTACTTGCTTTCCCTGTGATATTTCTTTCTGAGTCATGTATTACTATGGGCTAACCTGATGTTGCTTCTTTTGCTTGCCGAATTCAGACTTGCTTTCTTATACTTTATGCGGACCAACAAATTTTAATGAAGACTTCTGTTTCCTTGAATTCATTATGAAGGTATGACATGCTCTTCTCCTTTTTATTAATTCTAATGTAAACACTTCAATCCTCCTTTGGCTTTGAGCCATAATAAATTGTTTCACTTTAATCATTCAACCTCGTTCTAATGCTGCAGCGTATACGTGATACCTTATTCTTGGGTATAGGTGAAGATTTATTGTACCATTATTATTGGGCTTGTTGAGGAGACCTGATGTCTTTATGCTGCTCATGTTGTATGACGATTGTAGCTGACACTGGGGATTCAGCTCATGTGCATGGCTTATTTCAGTTTGGAAGAAAGTCGTTTTGACGGTGTTCATAGTAACTTAGGAATGGGCTTAGGGATGCAGAAAAGGCTACATGAAGTCATCTTTGCTTTGCAGCAGCTGGAGCTTATGAATGGGTGATCTTCATTCTTAGTTTATTTTATGGTATTGACAAAAAATGGGGCCCCCCTATCTTCACACTTTAACACTTGTTTCCCTGCTGTAATTTTGTATCAAACTTCTTGGTACTAAACTTCTTTATTATTTGCATCTTGAACTTCCTTGCAATTTGGAATGATGCTTTTGGTTTGGTGTGTAATACATATGGCTTTTAAAAAGAAAATTGTGTAACTAGTGTGATCTGGCACTGAAAACTTGGATTTGGATTTTATAGCTTGTAATACCAAAATGTAATAGGTCCTGAAGTGATGGACTTTAATAACCTGTTCTTGGGTGGACTTGCTTTTAAATTACAATATGTGCAGCGCCTTCTCCATTGGTCTTGGAATAAAAATTGCATTAAAACTTTTCTTGTATTAACATGGGCCTTATAATTTCCACCTTCATACTTATTTGAACCAAACTTAACAATTTTCTTGAATCTTAATTTGGTCAAACTTTCTAAGTTAAAACCACGCTTGACTTGAATTCCCATATCATATTCCTAACCAAATTCCAACAAATTTCGAGTTATTTAATAGGAACAAATTTGGAATGAACTAAAATCTCTAACCAACCCCTCCAACATGAACAAACCTTGACCCTGAATGCCATAATAAACTCTCTTGATCCACTATCTCAAATACCAAATGCACTGAATTGGCCAACCTTGCATCTAGACATTTAACAAATGATTTGAACTTGCACCAAACTCTAGACTTTTACACCTTGAAAGTTTTCAAATCCTGAAATCCTGAGAATGAAGTAAACCTGATTTGATGACTTTGAATAGCAACCACCAACACCACTCACATATGACCTGATTAACCAACTGAACTTCAACCTTGAAACGACTTTGTAAGACCTTGAGAAAGAAGCAATATATATTTTTTATTTTCTGAATAAAGGTTAGTAAATACAAGTAGGACAAATTTAGGGTATTACAGATGCCCCTATCTAATTTCCTTGAACCCGAAGAAGTGAACTGCTGCATGGCGTTCAATTTTAGGGTAAAAGTCCATTAGATATCCGATGAAGAATGCAATACTATGATGAAACATGCGATGCATGTATGGATGCAGTTGCTGGGGGATTTAATGCAATTTGATATGAGACACAAAGTCTACGGGGATGATGAAATGATTGAAAGAGGAGAACAAAACTGAAAACAATAATGTAGGAAAAATGGTTGGGGATAACAAGATATTTCAGAAGACCTGTCTGGACGACATAGAATAGTCAGAAATACTTGGAATGAAATGGGATTAAACCCTGGAAGAGGTATTAAAGACATCCAGAAAAATCTATAGATGCACAACTACCAAATTTGAAAATCAACGCCCGAAACATCTAGAAGAGTACTAGATGTGGAATGAGACCAAATTATGAAGGTACACCAAGGGAAACATCAAACATTTCAACGAGACATTCAGAGAGATGCCACTTGAAATAAATATTCGCGTCAAACTTCTCAATGGGATGAACCAGAGAGATACAATTGAGATAAACGTAATGAATTTCTCAGTGGGATTAACTAGAGAGAGACGATTGAAGAAACGAGGTCCACGTCAAACTTCACAAAGTTTGAAGGAAAAGAGAGATATCCAAGTCAAATTTCTTAACAAGACAAATTTGAAGGAATGGGGTCCACGTCAAACTTAAAAAAGTTTGAAGGAAATGGTCCATGTCAAACTTAACAACGTTTGAAAGAAGAGAAAAATATCCACGTCAAATTCCTCAATAAGACAAATTTGAAGGAAATGGGATCCACGTCAAACTTAACAAAGTTTGAAGGAAGAGAAAATATCCACGTCAAATTTCTCAACAAGACAAATTTGAAGGAAATGGGATCCACGTCAAACTTAACAAAGTTTGAATGAAGAGAAAATATCCACGTCAAATTTCTCAACAAGACAAATTTGAAGGAAATGGGATCCACGTCAAACTTAACAAAGTTTGAAGGAAAAGAAAATATCCATGTCAAATTTCTCAATGGGAATTATCCAAAGAGAGACCTTTGAAGGAAGGGATCCACGTCAAACTTCACAAAGTTTGAAGGAAGAAAATATCCACGTGAAAGACAGGGTGACAGACACGACTGCTTTGGTAGGTGCCAAGTGAGTTGAACTTTGACTTTTGGTGGTTGCCAATGGAAATTGGACTTTAAGGATGCCAAACGAAATTGGACTTTGACCACAAGGTAAGATGACAAGACCCCGGGAAATGCAGATGAGCACGAAGTATACTTTGAACTATGCTTGATATGAAATTTTGTATGATGTAAAATGGCCAATGCTTGCAATGAAAATGTTGAGACCATCGGGTGAGACCAATTTAAAAGACTCTTTTAGAGAGGTGCGGCTGAAACAGCTGATTCCCCAACACAGGGAACATTGCCAACTATGCCTTTGAAAGATGTCTTAAACACTACTTCTATTACATTTGCTAGAAGTATCAAGATGTTGATCCCGTCGGGAAGGAATGATAAGCTTTGCTTGGGGGATTGCTTCAAGTAGACTGCCCCATGTTGAATGATTCTGATGTGACTGCTTGACTGGTCGCTTGAAATGCTTGCCCCAATATGAGTCTTGAAAGAGAGATTTTCTAAAGAATAAGATCTTTGACTATGATATGCCCCTGATAGGATCATTGATCATGTTTCTCAACTATTGAAAATTCCTTGATGATGAGTACTTACTTGCAAATAAAATATTCATTTAAAAAATGTTAATTTTAATGCAATGCTTAAGTAAATATTTGAAATCAAAATCATTTTTGGAATGATATTGGAGTAAAGCAAATTAATCACTGGTAGGAATGCAATGTTTATCCAGACACACAATGTGAAAGGTAATGCAAATTGAAAGGTAATGTAAAAGGTATGATACCAAAGCAAATGATTGGAAAATCTCTTGGGAGTCAGCTTACGCAACCTTGCTGCGATATGCTTTCAAAACAAACCTAGCTTCAATTAGGTCTTTAAAGGATTGTAACATGGTCTGGTTCACGGTTTTCGAAACAAAGGATATAAGGCTCAAACTTTAATTTTTACCCAACCCATACTCCATGATGATCTCCAGTCCTACACTCAATTAACTCAATCTATGCATTCAAGTTATTTAGAATTGCACTGATGATGGTGGCTCAGAGGCCAAAGGATTATTGGATAGCAGTCATTGCTTCAACATAACATTTTGTTTTTTTTTGTTGAGGATTTTGGGTCAAGTCATCTTTGTATTTATTGAGGAATTATTGGTAACCTCTCCTGATTCGGATTTTCATTATCCCTAACTTTTTCCTAGACTATATCTTTGACGTTTTCAGTCGACCAAGATGCTTTTATTTTCGCCTAAGTCGCCTTTTGGGTGTTGACTTAGCGGATTTTTTCAGTTTTGATTTGGACAATGACTGCCACCAACTTCTTCGACAATTCTTTGATATGTGTGAAGACAAAATTGGGCTTGAAACCATTATTAAAAGTGTAAGGAATGATCCTCCTAAAATTGAATGCATATTCGAATTAATTGAGAACCACCTGCCCCGGGTTAAGATTGTGGGTTTTTTCGTGTAGAAAGAAACTCCAACTTCTAGGCTCAAAGGGGGTTGACGAAGGATTAACTTCCATATTTCTCCAGTGTTTGGGAGTTGAAACAATGCTTGTGTATCATCAACAAGGTTTTATTTTGAAAGCATACCATTCAACAATTTGGGTTTTTATTCGTCATCCTCCCTCCAATCATTGCTTAAACAACATATGAATAAGAGAAATAATGGTATATATTATTTTTTTTGAATTGTTTTTTATAAATGAAAAGCATGAATATACACAAATATGAAAGTGAACAAATTGATTCAAATTATGTGATGCTCATTTCATTATAATTAACATTAAAAAGAAACAAGTCTTAAAGCAAGTACACATAATACAACCAAGGAATTCAAAAAAAAAACTGAAAAGAAACAAGGTCTAGTGTCTAGTCAGCAACAAGGATGAGCTTTCCCACCTGATCCACTGGCTTTAGGTAGTAACTTGTGATTCTTCGACCAAATCTTCATCCACTTTGTTTGGGCATGGGATCTATGTCAACCTTGGGAGCCCCTCTCTATGTGAAGGTGAGCACGTCTCCTCTGACCAAGTCTTGAACTCGAGCTTGGAAAGCATAACAGTTCTCAATATCATGACCTGCATCTCCTTCATGGAATGAGCAATGAAGATCGGTCCTAAATCCAGGTGGAAGAGAATTTGGAAGGTTGAGAGGTCTAGTGGTAACAAGTCCTTTTTGGCACAAGGCAGGGAAAATCTCAGCATACATCATGGGAACAGGAACAATAGGAGCCCTGGGCCTGGGACTGTGAGTCTATTCTAACCAGTGTCGCTCCCGAAGATTTGCATCCCGGTACAAGTGAGAAAGGTCGGCGAAAAAAGAAAATGAAGGTGAACTGAATATAGTCGCCAGCTAGGCATTTTTATCCCGAAGGAAAGGTAATGCTGCATAAACCTGGGAAAAGATGGATAAGACGGTTGCGAACCAGAGAAACTGAGAAAGGGGTTGGTTACAACCTGGGAAGGTATTAGCACCCAGATTGTTCGTCGTACTCGACGGGATCCACGCTTACAAGATTGTGTTTAAAAGGGTAGGTGTATGTGCTTTTTGTGTGCAAAAGCTAGTAATGAATGTACAAGTGTCAGTGCAAAAGGGTGAATTGCTCAGGAACTGAGGCTTAAAAAAGAATGCTGAAAGAGGGGGAAGACATAGAGACTTTTGTTCGATAACCGTTAAGTTATGCCTACGTATCCTCTTGTGCAATGAGGAAGTCAGAACACCGTAGTTCGACTCAAAGAGATCGGAAAATAAATTGACTGTGAACTGCTTACTTGCCCATGCTCAAGTGTATGACTCGTCTGGTTCGAGTGCTAACTGTCTTGCATTAGACGGAAGAAGCAAGTTCTCGTATGTGAATGAGTATGATGAGAAAAGAATCCCGAAGGAGACGATTATTGTTTGTTTTTGTGTTTTCAGTTTTGTTATTGTTTTTGGTGTTTTGCATAAGTTAATGAGCTTAAGCCTAAATCAAGGGCTTGTAAACTCATTATATCCTCCCTGATTAGGGATAATAAGCCTACTTAAGTATGAGATAAACACCTCAACTTAATTACCATGATGATGTAGGATTAAGATCATTAACCTACTTCTGATTATTTAGATGTTTTTGGGTTTTTGTTTAGTGTTAAGTAATGAGTTTAATCTCTAATCATAGATTAGTGAACTTATTACACCATCCTAATAGAAGGATAATAGATGAGAACACTTAAGCTGAGGAAGAGACCTCAACTTAATCCATGGTTAGGGATTAAATTCATTATATAACACGCCTTTATTAAATGGATTTTAATTAAGGGATGAGATTAAGAAGTGGATTTTAAGTTTGTAAGACAACTTGAGGGGGACTTGTCCATTAAACACTAGGGTTAGTCCCTCTTAACCATAAGGAAGAGATAGAACCCTAATGTAAGGCCCAAGTTACAAGATGAAGTCTTTGTGATTATTAGTGTGATTTGAGTAAGAGGTTTAAACAAATTAAAGGTTTAACATTTAGGATTAAAGTTATACACTCCATCCTAAGAGAAGGATGTAGGCATAACCCTAATTCCAAAGTCCTAAAACTTTAAGAGTTTAGTCTCTGATTATTAAGATGAGAAGAGAGACTCAAGGAGACTCAAAGGTAAAAAAGCTAGGGGGACTATACATAACCCTAAATGTTATCATGCTTGGGTATCCTATGGTTTATTAGGCTTAAGAGAGAAGATCTTCAAGGCCACCAATGGAAGAAGCAGATGAAAAAGAGAAGGAGAAAGAAGAATAAGTTACTTACTTCCTGAAGAAGATTAGTAACTTAGGGGAAATAAAGTAAGAAAGATGGAACATAAGTGAACAAGTTCACTTCAAAGACATGTTGAAATTCATATGAATTAGATAAGAAGAGGTGAGAGGTGAAGGCAAATCCACCTTCCAAATAACTTACCAAAAGATCCTGAAAATGTTAGTATGAATGCATAAGACATAAGGCATGAAGAAATGAATTGAAATGAGATGCAATGACCAAAGTCAGAAGTGATTATGCAATGCAAATGGCATATGGGATGATGCAAAGTCATAAAATATGCATATGAATGATCATACAAAGATGAGATGTCATGAAAGCATGCTTGGAAGCTTGAAAATACATGGATGTTTATGAAATGTAATGAATGCAAGACATGGAAAATGAATGAAGAAATGATCAAACAATGTTCTAACATGTCCTAAGATGTATAAGATGACATATGAATGATTTAAATGTCATGGCAAGTTCACATGATGATGGATATGCAAGGTGAATGCAAATGAACATGAGAAATTAGGGTTTTATGAACATATGAGATGAAAATGGACAAAAAAGAAGCATACAACATGATAAAAATTGAAACCAAGCTCAATCAAACCCTAATCCCATACTAGGTCACACCCCAAAGGAGAAGGTCAGAAGCAAATCCTATTCAAAGTTATGATTTTAAGTTTGCTAGGGTTTTTGGATGATTCAAAAGGGAAAATGCAAATTAATTTGAAAATGCAAGATAAATTCATGAGGAAAATAACCTAGAAACTATATGCAATATGTGAAACAATTCAAAAAGAATCAAGTCAAACTCTTCATGGTTAGGCATAAATGATTTTTTAAAGTTAGGGTTAAAAAATGTGATTTTAAAGAACCCTAATTCAAAGGAAATTGTAAAATTGTGATCAAACCTAAAACGAATTTTGTATGAAGAGTTTGAAAATGTTTCTAAATGTATTGGAATGGTTCATGATTTTATTGGTGATTTTTAGAAACCTAAATGCATTTTTAATTAATTAAAATCCATTAATTAATTAAAAATAACATTTAATTTTTTTAAAAATACTTTTTTAATGCAAAAAAAAAAAATTATTTTCAGTTTGAGAAAAATATTTAAAACATAAATGCAAGAAATCATATTTTTTGAAAGTGTTTTGATATTTTTAATAAATTATGCAAAAGAAATGAATTAAAATGAAAATAAAATGAATTAAAATGAAAGTAATCTAATCCAGTGGTTGAGATTCAAACCTAGGGGGGAGATGTTGACTGCGCGCGTATTTTGATGGCTAGGATCTAATCTAGCAAAAATTAATTAATAAACCTAATTAATCTAATTAATCAGATTTAGGGTTTTAATGAATCAATCTGGACCCTCCATACGCGCGCTAAGCAAGATCCTACGGCCTACGTTTAAACTGACAAGATTAAACCCTAATCAAACCCTAATGACATTAAGGTGACCGGAGCAAGCTCCAGTCATCTTCTCCGGTCACACCAAAACCTCAACTTCTTCCCTAGGTCAAATTAAACCCTCTAAAGCTCCAGAAATGATCTTCTAACCCCCTAAGCAAGAAACCATCATCAAATAACATTTATATTTCATCAAAAACAAGAATCGCAGCAAACAAGATTTTCGGGAAAACTTTCAGAGAGTTCATACATGCTCATTTCTCACTCATTTTCAAAACTAAACATATCAGTGTGATCAGGGGAACATGAAGATTGATATTTTAACTTTAATAGCAAGTTCTGGAAAAAATGTTCTTGAGGTATACCCGAGATGAAGCTTTGCACTTTTGAGCTTTCTGGCCTCCTCCCTTGTGCAAATCAACTTCAATAGACCCCCTGAGGATGATGTGATGCTTAGAACAAGTTTATGATGGCCATTTTGAGGTGTATGATTCTGGTTTTGCAGAAATCGTATTTTGGTTTGAGCTGGTTTCAGGCCATGGTGAGGGGTGTTTTGTGACCCTTAAGTGATTTTGAGATGAATGGTGAAAGAATGAGTGAGCTTTGATGGCTGAAGTGTGAGAATCGAAGAAGGGAAGTTTTTTGACAAATTTTGTGCAATATGAGTTCTCAAATGTTTCAGGCTTGAATGTGTTATGAAATGAGCTCCTTAGGGTTTGCATAAGTCATTGTGATTGGTCAGATAGTGGGTGGTGGCACAACTTGATTGGTATGGGCCAAGTTGCAAAAATTTCAACTTTGTGTACTTGAGGTATGGGCATGGTGCAGAGCTGTTTCAAGGGGTGTCTTGGCCTCAACAGAGTTTGTGGATGGCCCTTGGATCAAAAGATTGCAGCTGGAAGGCTTGGATGAAGAGATGTCATGTGTTTTGCAACTTTCCAACTTTGATGTTTCTTGTGAATCAAGCCATGAAATTCTTAAATCCTTGGGCCAATTCTGATCTTGGCAAGTTGCATTAACATGTTGTGACATAATTGAGTGGATTAGAGGTCACTTAGAAGCTTGAAACTCAAAATTGCATAAATCCCTCTTTGACATGAACATGAAAATTATGTGATTTTTGCCAACTTTGAAAGGCCATATCTTGAGTTCTAGGATGAATCAAGACATGTTCTAGTACTTTTTGAAAAGGGAAAGACCTAATCTACAACTTTCATGCCCAAGAATTGTTCATTTGAAGCAGTTTTGCATCTCATTGTCCATTACAAGTCATTTCCAAAAATGGCAAGTTTGCAATTGGCTCAAAATTCTTCAATCTTGTGAACTTCCAACCACTTCTAAGATCAAATAAAGATCATAGAACCTCAATTTGATGAAAATGATCTTTTGGTTCCCTTGTTGGGGGCCTCAGATGCCCTGATTTTGACTTAACTTGCTCAAGAAGTTACCCAATGATCAGATTACTTCCACAATGAATTTCTTCATCAAAATTGATACAAATGATCCTTATAACATATTAAGAACATTAGAAACAAGAATGACCAAAAAATTTGGAGTTAAGGCCTTTGAAACCAAAACCCTAATTTTGGTCATCTGTGTAGTGAAAACCCTAGCTCTACTTTCATACCTTTTCCAATTATGTGATTTCTTGACTTCCATGAACTTTAGTTAGCAAAATATGATTATGGAACACACATGGACCCCCTTGGAAAGCTTCAAGACTTTTGGGATGGCTCAGATTGATTCTTGGATTGCTGATATCACAAACCCTAGATGCAAATGAAATGGAACTATGCAGATGAAACAAAAATGCAATATGAGATGTAATGATTATGTTAAAACAAAAATGAAGGATCACAAGCCATGGTGTGAGAAAAAGTGAGGGAAAATTTGGAGTGTTTACAGCTGCTCCTATTCAAGCATGAGTTAGCTGTGCAGGATGTAAGCACCTATCTTAACAGACAAACAAAATAATTTGTGGTTGAATACCAAAGACAGTCCGAAATTTGCACTCGCTGGTGAGAAGAAGAAAAGGGATATAAATTTTAAAAGTATAGTATGATTATCAAATGAAAGCGATGGAGGACGACCATCGAGCAGAGGACGACTGCTGGGGATAAAATTGTAAGTAAATCAATGACGGGGACGACCGACAAGCTGGGGAAATAAAGAGATCATGATGGGGACGACCATCGGGTAAGGAAATAAGATTCTCTGGGGATTAAAGTACTGAGAAAATCAATGATGGGGACGGCCACCAGGCTTGTAAAGTAAAGTAAACAACGATGGGGACAACCATCGGTTTAAAGAATAAATGAAATAATGATGAGGGACGGTCATCAAAGGTGAGGGCCGATCACCTGTAAACACCCCAAATTTTCCCTCACTCATATCACACCATGGCTTGTGATATTTCATTTTTGTTTTAACATGAGCATTACATCTCACTTAACATATTTGCTTCACTGCATAAGTTCAAGTTCATCTACATCTAGGGTTTGTGATCTGAGCAATCCATGATTCCATCTGAGCCATCCCAAAGGCCTCAAAGTGTTACAAGAGGGTCCATGTGTGTTATATCATCATATTATGTCCCTCAAAGTTCATGGAAGTCAAGAGATCACAAGAACTGGCAAGGCATGGAAGTAGAGCTAGGGTCTTCACTACACAGATGACCAAAATTAGGGTTTTGGTTTCAGAGGCCTTAACTCCAAATTTTTGGGCCATTCTTGTGTCTAATGTTCTTAAGATGTTATAAGGATCATGTGTACCAAGTTTGATGAAGAAATTCACCGTGAAAGTCATTTGTTTACTGGGTAACTTCTTGAGCAAGTTAAGTCAAAATCAGGGCATTTGAGGCCCCCAACAATGGAACCGAAGGGGTATTTTCATCAAATTGAAGTTATTTGATCTTTATTTGATCTTAGAAGAGGTTGGAAGTTCACAAGATTGAAGAATTTTGAGCCATTTGCAAACTTGCCAAAAATGGAAATGACTTGTAATGGAAACTTTCCATTTTGGGAAAGTTTTTCAACCTCCTCTTTCTTAATAAAAAATGCTTTAAATGAAAAATTCTTGGTATTGAAAGTTGTAGATTAGATCTTTCCCTTTTCAAAAAGTACAAGAACATGTCTTGATTCATCCTAGAACTCAAGATATGGCCTTTCAAAGTTGGCAAAAATCCTAAAATTTCAAGTTTCATGTCAAAGAGGGATTTTGCAAATTGGCATGTTCAAGAATTATAATGACTTCTAATAGGCAAAAATACTTCACAACATGTCAAGACAACCTATAAACATCAGAATTGGCCCAAGTTTTCATTGCTTTCATGACTTGAACTTCAAGAAATCACAAAAGGGCCAAAATTCTCAAGAATTGCAAAATGCATTGGATTCTCTCATCCATTTGTGCCATCTGCATCAAAACCATTCCATGGCTCTCCATGAAACTTGCTGAGGCCAGACACCCCAAGAAATCAGACCTACCATGGTCCATACCTCAAGTACACAAATCTTGACTTTTTTGCAAAACACCCCATACCAATCAACCTGTGCCACAACAACTTTCTGAGCATTTTCATTGGCTAAATCAAACATTATGGAACACATTTCATAACACACAAGCAGGTGAATCATCCAAGAACTCATAATCCACAAAATTTGTCAAAAACTTCCCTTCTTCGAAACTCAAAAACCAACCACTGAAACTTCAATTTTCTTTCACCAATCATCTCCATATAACCTAAGGATCACAAAGCACCCTTCACCATAGCCTAAAAGCCACTAAATCAGAAATACGATTTCTGCATCCTCAGAACCAAACACCTCAAAACAACCATCACAAGCTTGCTCTAAGCTCATCTTCATCATCAGGAAGATCATTGGGGTGGTTTTGAACCAAGAGGGAGGACATAAAGCTCAAGAACACAAAGCTTCAACTTAGGTAGCTTCATGAACTTTTTTTCCAGAACTTGTCATTTAAGTTTCTAAATGAATCTACATGCTTCACTGATCATCCTGATATAATTTGTTTTGAAAATGATTGAGAAATGAGCATGTATTGAACTTCTGAAAGTTTTGTTCATTTTCACGATTTGCTTCGAATCTTGTTTTTGATGTATGATAAATGTGTTTTGTTTGCTGATTCATGATGTATGATGCTTGGGGATCATTTATGGGCAAGAAATTTGGTGTTTAGTGGCCTAGAGAAGAAGTTAGCATTTTGGTGTGGCCGGAGAAGATGACCGGAGCTAGCTCCGGTCACCTGAAAATGTTTAGGGTTTGTAATTAGGGCTAATCTCCCCAGTTTGAATGTGGGTCGTGTAGGATTAGGATTAGCGCGTGTTTGAAGGGTCCAGATCATTTCACTTAAAACCTTAATTTTAATTAATTAATTAAATCAGTTAATTAGCCAGTTTGAATATGGGCCATTGATCTGCACGCGCAGTCAATTCCCTCCCTTTCCAGTTCAAATCTCACCCCTTGGATCATCATACTTCTCATTTTTGTTATTTTTATTTCATTTTAATTGCATTTTCTTGCATATTTAATTTAAAATACCAAAAAGCATCCCAAAAATATTTCCTTTTGCATTCTGACTTTAAATATTTTTCTCATTCCAAAAATGATTTTTATTTTATTTTTTGCATTAAAAAAGTATTTTTAAGATATTTAAATGTTATTTATATTTAATTAAAGTCTTTTAATTAATTAAAAATACATTTAGGTCTCTAAAAATCACCAAAAAAATCATGAGTCATCCCAATGCATTTAGAAACATTTTCAAACTCTTCACACAAATTACTTTTTAGGTTTGATCATAGTTTGTGAATTTTCTTTGAATTAAGGGTCATTAAAATCATATTTTTGAACCCTAACTTTAAAAAATCATTTCTGCCTAACCAAGAAGAGTTTGAAGATGATTCTTTTTGCATTGTGTTGCATATTGAATGTAGTTTGTAGTTCATTTTCCTCATGAGTTTATCTTGCATTTTCAAATTGATTTGCATTTTTCCCTTTGAACCACCCAAAAACCCTAGGAAACTTAGGAAAATCATAACTTTTGATTGGTTAGGCTTCTGACCTTCTCCTTTGGGGTGTGACCTAGTATGGGATTAGGGTTTGTTTGAGCTTTATTGAAATTTTTTATCATGTCATATGCTTCTGTTTTGTTCATTTGCATCTCATGCTTCCATATAACCCTAATATCTCATGTTCATTCACATTCATCTTGCATATGCATCCTGTCATGAACTTTCCATGCCATTTCTTGCATTCATATGTCATCTTAGACATCTTAGGACATGTTAGAACCATGCTTGATCATTTCTTCATTCATTTTCCATGTTTTGAATTCATTTCATTTCATTAACTTTCATGTGTTTTCAAACTTCAAAGCATGCTTCCATTTACATCTCATCTTTTTATGATCATACATATGCATTTTGTACGCCTTTGCATCATCTTACATGACATTCACATTGCATAAACACTTCTGACTTTGGTCATTTCATCTCATTGCATTTCTTTTCATTTCATTTCTTTATGCCTTGTACTTTATGCATTCATGCTAACATTTTCAGGTTTGGTAAGTTATTTTGGGAGGTGGATTTGCCTTCACCTCTAACTTCTTCTTATCTCTTTCATATGCATTCTTGTTTGTCTTTGAAGTGAATTTGATTCACTTATGTTCAATATCTCTCACTTTCTTTCTTTAAGTTACTTATCTTCTTCAATGAAGTAAGTAACTTATTCTTCTTTCCCATCCTCCTTTCATCTGCTTCTTCCATTGGTGGCTTCCTTGAAGATCTTTCTTAAGCCATACAAACCATAGGAACATCCAAGCATGATAATAATTAGGGTTGTGATTAGTCCCCCTTAGTTTTTACCTTTGAGTCTCCTTGAGTCTCTCTTCTCATCTTCATAATCAGAGACTAAACTCTTAAAGTTTTAGGACTTTGGAATTAGGGTTATGCCTGCATCCTTCTCTTAGGATGGAGTGTATAACTTTAATCCTAAGTGTTAAACCTCTAATTTGTTTAAACCTCTTAGTCAAATCATCTTAATAATCACTAAGACTTCATCTTGTAACTTGGGCCTTACATTAGGGTTATAATTCTTCCTTATGGTTAAGAAGGACTAACCCTAGTGTTTAATGGACAAGTCCCCCTCAAGTTGTCTTACAAACCATAAAATCCATTTCTTAATCTCATCCCTTAATTAAAATCCACTTAATAAAGGCTTGTTATATAATGAATTTAATCCCTAACCATGGATTAAGTTGAGGTATCTTCCTCAGCTTAAGTGTTCTCATCTATTATCCTTCTATTAGGATGGTGTAATGAGTTCACTAATCTGTGATTAGAGATAAAACTCATTACTTAACGCTAAATAAAAACCCAAAAACA
The DNA here is from genome assembly GCA_963966055.1 of Lathyrus aphaca. NCBI lineage: Eukaryota > Viridiplantae > Streptophyta > Magnoliopsida > Fabales > Fabaceae > Lathyrus > Lathyrus aphaca. The sequence goes on along the minus strand of OZ014521.1, from coordinate 400,962,797 downwards.
TCTAATTAATCACAAGTAGGTTAATGATATTAATCCTACATTATCATGGTAATTAAGTTGAGATGCTTATATCATACTTAAGTATTCTCATTATCCCTAATCAGGGAGGATATAATGAGTTTACGAGCCTTTGATTTAGGCTTAAGCTCATTAACTTATGCAAAACACCAAAAACAATAAAAAAAACTGAAAACACAAAAACAAACCATAATCGTCTCCTTCAGGATTCTTTTCTCATCATACTCACTCACAAATGAGAACTTGCTTCTTCCATCTAATGCAAGACAGTTAGCACTCGAGCCAGACGAGTCATACACTCGAGCATAGACAAGCAAGCAATTCACAGTCAATTTATCTTTCAGTCTCTTTGAGTTGAACTACGGTGTTGTGACTTCCTCATTGCATGAGAGGATACGTAGGCATAACTTAACTGTTATCGAACAAAAGTCTCTGTGTCTTCCCCCTCTTTCAGCATTCTTGTCTAAGCCTTAGTTCTTGAGCAATTCACCTTTCTAGCACTGACACTTGTATATTTCTTTTCTTAGCTTTTGCACACAGATATCACATATACTACCCCTTTAAACACAATCTTTTAAGCGTGGATCCTGTCGAGTACGACGGACAATATGGGTGCTAATACCTTCCCAGGTTGTAACCAACCCCCTTTCTCAGTTTCTCTGGTTCGCAACCGTCTTATCCATCTCTTTCCAGGTTTATGCAACATTACCTTTTCTTAGGGATAAAAATGCCTAGCTGGCGACTCTATTCATTTCATTTCATTCCTATTTTCGCCGACCGTTCGCGCTTGTACCGGGATGCAAATCTTTGGGAGCGACAACTTGGCGACTCTGTTGGGGATCTCTCTTGCAACCAGGGTTTCTGGTTCTTTTTGTGGGTTTCTCCTAGCGTTTGTTTGACTTGTGTTTATGGGGGTGTTATGTGATACTTGTGCTTATTGTTTATTGCTTTATTTATTGCTTTCTGTACAGCTTTATTTATTGTTTTCATTTACTGTTTATATATGCATTTCATACTGTTATCATCATATGTGCTGGATCTGTTGTTTCCTTTGGTGGGAGGGATTTTGAGTGATTAAGGTTCCATACCAAGGACCTGATCGACACATAGGATAGAGTGGCTTCATATTCTTTCCCATTCCATTTCGGTCTGGTGCGGGAATATGAAACACGGTTCAGACATGGGTTTCTTCTTGAGAACTCTGTGCTACGGATTTCCTGTTGTACTAGGACTATCTGGGAAGCCTGCCAAGTCTGGATGACCTTTTTATGACCTTCAACATCAGAGGTGAATTAGAGGAGGAACCTTTATGATTATTTTAAACACTGTACCTCCGGGTTAGAAGTGTTTACACTTCTCATAGCTGATCCAAGTCTGAGGATCCTTGTTCTAGAACAATACATGTGAGGGGGTTGGGATGTTTACAGGTTTGCAGGAACCCTTGGCCTCATCATACCATTGTTACTAGTTTTGTTAAGGTTGTTTTATTTTGGACTGTTCTTGTGAAACCCTGGACTTGTGACTCTTTATTTGAGTCCCCCACCTGGTTACTGGTTTTCTAAGCCTTATGCACACATGGACCCTATCAAGGCAGATAACAGATCCAACACTTGATCACAAACCCTTTGCATATCATTCTGCATACATCATTTTACATCATTTAACATTTGTCTATTTGTTTTACAGGGTATCCACATCTTATCTTTGGTTTGGTTTTGACCTGTTCTGCTACTCAGATTCCTTCAGCTATCTGCATCAGCTGCCTTCACCAGCTATATTCATCAGAGATCCTCTACAACCCTCTTCACCAGTTGTCTTCATCAGAGACTCTTCTTCAGTACCTTCTCCAGTTATCTTCATCAGTTTACAGCTGTTACCTTCATCATTGCTTCTCCTCAGTCTTCTTCATCAACATCCATTGTCAGCATAGACACATCCAGGAAGAGCAACATCACATACCACTTCTTTGAGCCCACTTTGACATGCATTAGACAGATTCAGTCCATCATCACTCCCGATTATGTCCCGTTATTCAGGGAATATTATGGTGGCATTATGGACATGATCATGGACCTGGATGCATCCCAGAGGAGCATGATTCACACATGTCTACAATTTTATGACCCTCCTCTCAAATGCTTCACTTTCCCAAATTTTCAGCTAGGACCATTGATGGAAGAGTTCTCCATGTTGTTAGGTGTCCCTATCAGGAGAGGGATTCCTTTCAACCCTGAGATGGCTGCTCCCAAGAATGAATATGTAGCTAAGGCTTTGCACTTGGAGTCCACCCTCATTGACCAAAGCATGACCACCAAGGCTGGAATCCCAGGCCTTCACATGGACTTCTTGGTTACCTAGGCCACCCTGCATGCTGCAGCAGGGAAGTGGGAAACTGTTTGTGCTCTCCTAGCCCTCAGCATATATGGAGTTATCTTGTTTGCAGACGAGCCAAATTTTGTAAGCAAGAGTGCTATTCACCTATTCTTATTGAGGAACCCAGTTCCTACCTTGCTTGGAGACTTTTACTACTCAGTGCATCAAAGGAATGAAAAGCAAAAGGGGAGATTGGTCAGATGCTGTGCACCCCTCTTCTACTGTTGGTTGTTAAGACACTTGCCGAAGTCGGACACTTTCCTGAATCTTCATTAGCCAAGGAACTGGGCTAAAAGGATGATTTCCCTTACATCAGAAGACATCGGATGGTGCACTCAGAGCACCAAGGGCAAATATATCATTACCAGCTGTGGGCAGTATCCCAATGTACCCCTGATTGGAGTGAAATGTTGCATCAACTACAACCCTTGGATTTTTAAGAGGCAATTAGGGTATGCCTTGGTACATCCCCCAAGAGGGCAAGATTTGACAGAAACCCTCTATTGTGACATCCAGCACAACCTTGCCATTGTCAGACAAGCTGCCTGGTGTCGCTCCCACCAAATGAAGCCGGGTCAAATGGGGTACAGACGCGAACGGTCGGCGAAGGGAACAATGAGAACACACAGCCGTGAACTTACTGGAGATGAATAGAGTCGCCAGCTAGGCATTTTTATCCCGGAGGAAAGGCAATGCTGCATAGACCTAGAAAGAGATGGATAAGACGGTCGCGAACCAGAGAGACTGAGAAAGGGGGTTGGTTACAACCTGGGAAGGTATTAGCACCCAGATTGTCCGCCGTACTCGACGGGATCCACGCTTAAAATATTTGTGTTTTAAAGGGGTAGTGTCAGTGCAATGTGTGTATAAAAGAGAGCTGGAAAAGGTGTACAGGTGTCAGTGTAAGGAGTGCAAAGTGTATAAATGATGTGTCAGTGTAGGAATGAGAATGAATTGCTCAAGATCATGAGGCTAAAAGAATGATGCTGGAAAGAGGGGGAATATACAGAGACTTTTGTTCGATAACTGTTAAGTTATGCCTACGTATCCTCTCGTGCAATGAGGAAGTCAGAACACCGTAGTTCGACCCAAAGAGACTGAAAGATGAATTGACTTGTGAACTGCTTACTTGTCTATGCTCAAGTGTATGACCTGTCTGGCTCAGGTGCAAACTGTCTTGCATTAGACGGAAGAAGCAAGTTCTCGTTTGTGAGTGAATGAGATGAGAAAAGAATCCCGAAGGAGACGATTATTGTTTGTTTTTGAATTTTCAGTCTTTTATTGCCTTTTTGAAGTTTGTCATAAGTTAATGAGCTTAAGTCTAAACCAATGGATTTAGTAAAATCATCACATCTTCCCTCTGATTAGGGGTAATGAGAGTACCTTAAGTGTGAAGTCAGGTTCTCACACTTAACCACCTTTGGTGTAGGATAAAGATCATTAACCTACTTGTGATTATTTAGATGTTTTTGGTGTTTTTGTTTAGTGTTGAGTAATGAGGTTAAGCCATAATCAGGGATTAAACAGACTCATTACACCATCCTAATAGAAGGATAATAGATGAGAATGTTTAAGCTGAGGAAGACTCCTCAACTTAATCCATGATTAGGGATTAAACTCATGACAAAACAAAACCTTTATTAAGTGGATTTTATTTAATGGTATGATGATGAAGTGGATTTTATGATTTGTAAGACAACTTGAGGGGGACTTGTCCATTAACACTAGGGTTAGTCCTTCTTAACCATTTAAGGAAGAATTAGAACCCTAATGCAAGGCCCAAGTTACAGGTGTGATGTCTTGATGATTATTAAGTGAATTGATTAAGGGAGTTAAACACATTAAGGGTTTAACACTTAGGATTAAAGTTATACACTCCATCCTAAGATAAGGATGCAGGCATAAACTTAATCACAAAGCCTTAAAGCCTTTAGGGTTTAGTCCCTGATTATGAGGTGAGAAGAGATGACTCAAAAGAGACACAAAGGTAAAACTAAGTGGGGAGACTAATCAAAACCCTAATCATTGTCATGCTTGGTTGTTCCTAAGGTTTGTGAGGTTTTCAAGAGAAGATCTTCAGAGGAACCACCAGGAAGCAGATGAAAGGATCAGGAGAAGCAAAGTAACTTGCTTCATTCAAGAAGTCAAGTCACTTGAAGAAAGAAAGTGGGAAGAAGAAGAATGAGCAAGCTCAATCTCAAACATATACAAAAATGCAGCATGGATGCAAGAGAGAGATGAGAAGAAAGTTATGAGAAGTGAAGGCAAATTCACTTCCCAAAATTACTTACCACCTGAAAGGTTAGGAAAGAAATGCAATGCAATGCAAAATGGGATGAGATGACATGATGAGAAACAAAACCAGAAGCATATACATGATGCTAATGATGCTATGAGATGCTACAAACATGAGGCAGCCCATGGAAATGATCATACAAGCTCATGAATGCAAATGAAGCAAGTTAAGAAGCAAGGACATACATGGAAAGTTATGAGATGCATATGGCATACAACATGACAAATGCAAGGTGCAATGATCAAGCATGCTTTCAATATGTCTTATGATGTTAATTGAATCAAATGGAGGCATGGGATGTCATGGTAAGTCATGTTATGCAAGGAAATGCAAGATGGATGCATATGGAAGCCCAAATTAGGGTTTATGATCAATGCAACAAACAAAAACCAAAACCAGAAGCAAACAACATTATAAAAAATTGAAAATGCACTCAAAGGACCCCTAAACCTATACTAACCCACTGCCCAAAGGAGAGGTCTCAACTCTTAACCAATTTCAAATTATGGTTTTCTTAAGATTTCTAGGGTTTTAGGGCTCCTTAACAAGGAAATTACCAAACAAATGGAAAATGAAAGATCAAATCATGGCCATTTAACCTCACAAACTACACACTAAACACAATGCAATGCAAAAAGAATCAAGGTCCAACTCTTTAGGGTTAGGCAGAACTGATTTTTTGAAGCTTGGATCAAAATAATGCATCAAAATGATTTTAATTCAATGAAAAATTCTCAAAATGCATCAAGATCAAAAAAGAAATTTGGTTTGAAGGTTGGACAATGTTTCTAAATGTCTTATAACATTTCATGAATTTTTTGGTGATTTTTAAATACCTAAAAGTATTTTTAATAAATTAATTTTCATTAATCAATTAAAAATAAACTTTTAAATATTTAAAAATACTTTTTTAATGCTAAAAATAAAAATAAAAATATTTTTGGGTTTTAAAAATTAATGAAACTCTTGACAAAAAGTTTCATAATTTTTAAAACATTTTTACTATTTTAAATAAATTGTATAAACAAATATGAAATAAATGAATTAAAATAAAGAAAATGGAAAAGTCAACTGAATGGAAGGCTGGGATGGATCCTGAGTTTGAAAGGGTTGACTGCGCGCGTTTTTAAAGGGCCTGGATTGCATCTGATTAAATTAATTTAATTATGATTAATTAAACTAACTAAAGTGGATTAGGGCAAATGAACGAATCTGGGCCATTCATGCACGCGGGAAGTCAACAAAGTCAAGCAATCTGACGCATGAGATTCAAATGGAAGTTAATGACTGGGATTAGGGCAAATGACATTCAGGTGACCGGAGGGAAGCTCCGGTCATCTTCTCCGGTGACAACAAAACCCTAGATCATGATTCAGGCATCTAAACATCAAATTAAACACAGCCAAATGATCCTCTAACATCCTAGGACACGAATCCACCCTCAAACATCATTTAAACATCAAGAATCGAGCAAATCGAAAGAAACAAATTTCACGGGTGAAAATTCAGAGTGACCATACAGACTCATTTCTTACTTATTTTTGATTCTAAGAACATCCCCATGACCAGCAAGACATGAGCAATCAATTTATAACTTAAAATGTAAGCTCTGAGGAAAAAAGAATCCATGGTCATACCTGAGCTGGAAAGCTTCAAAACTGAGCTTCCAGAGCCTCCTTTGTGTGCAGATGAACTTCTTTGACTCCCTTGAACTCAAAGAGAAGCTTCAAAGTTCTTGTGGATGGCTGGTTTGAAGAGGAAAGTTCTGGTGCAGCAGGTTTCACAGTCAGGAATGGTGAGGTTTCAGGCTACTCCAATGGTGGATTCTTGCTCCTTTGGGTGTGCTTGACTTGTTGGTGAAGAGAAATGGGGTGCTTGATGGCTGGAAAGTGAGATTCGAAAGTTCTGGCTTTGAGGATGAAAAATGGTGAAGCTCAGTTCTTGCTTAGTTCAAGCCTGAGTCTTGTTGGTTTTGGCTCAGTGAAGCAAGGTGAGTTGATCAATGGACTTGGTTTTTGTGTTTGTGAGCTATGGAGACAGATTCGAAAGGTTTTGCTTGAGGGAGTGACTTTGTGAATGTGCTGTGTCTATGTGTTTCAGCCTTGCTTTCTATGTGAAATGGCCTGCATTTTGCTTGCATAAAATAATCCCATTGGTCAGATGATGTGACCTGGCCTGCTGTGATAGGTAAGTTCACTTTTGCAAAATGTCAACTTTGGTGTAAGGAAGGCGTGGGCTGGGTTCTAGGCAGGTACAAGTGTATGGGCTGGCGCAGCATGGTGTGTGAGTGAGGCTAGAATGGTTCAGCATTGTAGGCAACAAGTGGATGAGGTGTGATGATGGTTTTTGCAAGTTGATCATCCTTGGTTCACATGAAACCTTCTTGTCCCACAAGCCCTAAAACATGAGGAAATCTTGGTCCAATCTGAACTTTAGGACTTACATGATGCTTGTGTAATGGTTTGACATGAATTAGAAGTTACAAATGCCTTGGTACAAAGTTTTTGCAAGTTTCTCATTTGAGGCATATCTTGAAAATTAGTGATTTTTGCCAACTTTGACACACCATAACTTTTGATCCAAAATGAATTAGATCATGTTCTTGTACTTTTTGAAAAGGGAAAGATCTAATCTACAACTTTCATGACCAAAGTTTTTCGATTTGAAGCATTTTTGGATCAAAAAGCAAGGCTTGAAAAGTGGCATAAAATGACATATCCTTTAAAAGTCAACCATGCCCAAAAAAGTCAACTTTGCAAAAACTTGTAATTTTTGAATTTTGTGAACTTCAACCTTCTTCTATGATCAAATAAAGATCAAATACACTCAAAATGATGAAGATCACCCCTTGGTTGGGTCATTGGGGGCCTCAGATGCCCTGATTTTGCACTGACTTGTCCGAAAAGTCAACTCTTGATCAGATGACTTCCCCATGGAATTTCTTCATGAAAATTGATATGCATACTCCCTATACCATATAGAGACCAATAGAAACAAGAATGACCAAAAAATTTGGATTTATGGCCTCTGAAACCAAAACCCTAATTTTAGGTCAACTGTGCAGTCAAACCTGGCTCTGCCTCCACACAAATCCCAGTTCTTGTGATTCTTTGACATTCTTGACTTTGGGAAGACATAATATGATGCTTGAACTCACATATACCCCTTTTGATGTGATTGTTGACCTTTGGAGTAGCTCAAGAAGCTCTTGGATTGCCCAGATCACAAACCCTAGATGCAGATGACTTAGAACCTATGCAGAGATTCAAAAATGTGATATGGGATGTTATGATTGTGTTTATGCATATGAGATGATCACAAGCCATGGTGTGAATGGGTGAGGGCAAATTTGGGGTGTTTACAGCTAGCCCTATTCAATCATGAGTTAGCTGTGCAGGATGTAAGCAACGGCTTAACAGGCAAACAAGATAACTTGTGGTTGAATACCAAAGACAGTCCAAAATTTGCACTCACAGAATGAAGAAGAAAAGGGATATAGATTGTAAAAGAAAATAAAGTATATTGTAAGGTGTGGGCAACGGAGGACGACCGTCGATCAGAGGACGACTGCTGGGTAAAGAGCAATGACGGGGACGGCCGACATGCTGGGAAAAGTGCGGAAAATAAAACAATGACGGGGACGGCCGACATGCTGGGGATAAAAGAATCATGATGGGGACGGACATCAAGATAAAGCTATAAAAATATCTGGGGATTAATGAAACATGACGGGGACGGCCATCAAGTTCATAAAGTAAAGCAACCACCGATGGGGGCGGCCATCGGGCTAAACTGAAAGGAAAAGGGACCACGACGGGGACGGCCATCGGGTTAAAGAATAAATGAAATAAACAGATGATAAGGTACGGTCATCAAAGGTGAAGGACGATCACCTAGAAGGGGACGGCTGCTCTGTTGGGGATAAGATGAGGGACGGTCATCTAAGGTGGAGGACGACCACCTGGCAGGGTACGGCTGCCGAAAATATCGCGACATAGGACGAATGCCGGATAGAAAATCAACGATGGGGACGGCCATCGGATGAGCATGATGGAGGACGACCATCAAGAGGTGGAGGACGACCACCTAGCAGGGGACAGCTGCTCTCAAGGTTTATCATGACATAGGACGAATGCCAGATAACCAAAAATCAACAATGGGGACGGCCATTGGATAAAATGATGAAGGACGATCATCAAGAGGTGGAGGACGACCACCTAGCAGGGGACGGCTGCTAAAATATCAACGATGGGGACGGCCATCGGATGAGCATGACGGAGGACGACCATCAAGAGGTGGAGGACGACCACCTAGCAGGGTACGGCTGCTCTCAGGGTTTATCATAACACAGGACGAGTGTCAGATAAAAAGAAAATTTGCTTTGTTGGCAATCTACTGGGGAATAGTAAACACGGACGAGTGTTTACATCCAAGAAACAAAAGGTATGAGTGTTTAGATATTGTGTATGGACTAAAGATGCGGACGAGCATCCTTAAGATTACGATACGGACGAGTATCGGGTAGAAACAAATACTGACATATGTTCAAAGATGATGATACGGACGAGTATCAACTGGTTAACAGAGAACATGGACGAGTGTTGAATCTGAAGGGACTCTTCTGGGGAATGTTAGACACAGACGAGAGTCTATATTCAAGAAGACTTGGTGTATGGATTAAAGATGCGGACGAGCATCCTTAAGACTATGATACGGACGAGTATCATGTAGAAACAAATGCTTGACGCATGCTCTGAGATGATGGTACGGACGAGTACCAACTGGTTAACAAAGAACACGGACGAGTGTCGAATCTGTGGGGATATAAATGGTATATACAAGATACGGACGAGTATCTGTATAAGTGTAACATGAGTAGTGAGTATGAGTATTGTATAGATGAGTGTTTATCTGCTGGGGAGGGTGACACGGACGAGTGTCAAGAGAGAAAAGTATAGTAATATCAACAAGTACATGGATTGTAAAAGTGTAGGCGACTGCGCTGGAGATACGACACGGACGGGTGTCAAGAAAGTGTATATAGGTAAATGTGAGTGCAAAGAGGATGTCTTTGGCTTTATGCTGGGAGCATGACACGGACGGGTGTCAGGAAGTATCTGTAATACGGGTGATCTTGTTCGTAAAGGGTGTTCAGGCGACTTTACTGGGGAAAGATGGCACGGACGGGTGTCAAAATGAGTATATACTGGTGTTTGTGGATTGTGAGGCAGCCGCTTTTGCTGGGGACTCTGGTGGGGATTTTAGGGAAAGTATTCTGCATTCTGACGGATTGTCATTATTCATAAGTGTTTGGTTCATAACATGGCTTATGATTATGTTATATGTTTGATTTTTGCCGTAATGCTCCGTATTAGACGGAATGCTACGCTTTATGGGTGAATATGATGCAAATGCTATGATTATGCAAAGATACCAAACCGGGATTTGGATCCCGTTGCCACGAAGATCTTCGATCGATTTGCTTGAAATGGACATCCCAGCTGGGGATGAGATCATTGGTAGATCCGATGAGATGTTTCTGCTTGGGGAAATGGGTCAATGATAGACCTTATTCCAATAAATGAGAGGCCCAGCCGGGGTTTGTAGAAGCTTTCGTCACTCTGTTGTGATTCCTTCGTGCGTTGCCCTTCTGGATAGAGGTTGAAGCTCTGTGGGGGGATGGTTCCCTAACTTTTGTACTCGGCTGAGGATGAAATGGCAACTCGGCTGGGAGCAGTAGCAAGTGGCAGCTCAGCTGGGGGAAGTCATGAGAGGCAACTCAGCTGGGGAGATAGCACTTCGGGTGCTAAGATTGAGTGTTGATTTGCCCACTTGCTGGGATGAAGCTTACGTGCTCCAAGTTGCGTTCTGGATTCCTGCAAACCTGAAAAGACAGAGAAACGCACAAATAATCCCGAGGTATCCCTTACTGGATTCCGTCATAGGAATTAGATACTTCCGAGAGTAAGTATATTTCCTGTAAGCACGCTTTTCCTTTGAAAATAATCATCTGTGTTTTATGCAATCAGTTTTTTCTTAAGACATCAGACATTTTTTGCAAAAATAAAAATGTACAAGACGAGACATGACTGAAAATCTGATTTTATTAATCCATATGCCCTGAATTGGCGAGATACAGTCAAAGGAACATATCCCCTGAAATGAGGAGATTGTTACAAATTGAGAAACAAAATGCTGGCAATGTTGATGACGCTTTGAGGAGCTTCCTCTTTACTATGACACGTATGACTTTTGACGCTCTTCTCGTCTTGCTTTCTGAAGAAGGCTGATTCTGATTTGAAGCTTGATCCTTCCGAAACTTACCGAGTTGTAGATGATACAGACGAATTCAGAATGCAGTTGTTCGCTTATTCCCTTATTTTTGCATGGATCGCCCTTTCGGGTTTTCAATCCATCGGGATACCCATTTTTGCCTGAGTTGTCCGATGTGGCTTTTCAACTCAGCGGGTGTACATTCTTTTGTTTATTTTCCCTTATTTTTGCCCGAGTCTTTTATTCTGTTTTTGACTCGCCGGGATGCCCTATTTTTGCCTGGACTCGCATTCTGTTTTTATGTCCAGCGGGTCATTTTTATGCGAAGTATTTTTTAACTGCATCTGAATTCACAGGGGACGGGAAATCTTCACCATCCATGGTGCTGAGCATCAGTGCTCCACCAGAGAAAACTTTCTTCACTACAAATGGTCCTTCATAATTTGGAGTCCATTTGCCCCTGTGGTCTGTATGAGGAGGGAGGATTCTTTTCAGCACAAGATCTCCTACTTGGTACTCTCGGTACCTGACTTTCTGATCGAAGGCCTTCTTCATCCTTTTCTGATATAACTGCCCATGACAGATTGCAGCCAATCTTTTCTCTTCAATCAGACTCAGTTGTTCGTATCGGGCCCCGACCCACTCTGCTTCGTTCAGCTTAACATCCATTAGTACCCGTAGGGAGGGTAATTCAACTTCAACAGGTAGGACTGCTTCCATACCATACACGAGCTGATACGGCGTTGCCCCAGTGGATGTTCTGATTGACGTGCGGTACCCATGCAAGGCAAACGGTAGCATTTCATGCCAGTCTTTGTAAGTGACTACCATCTTCTGCACAATCTTCTTGATATTCTTGTTTGCTGCCTCAACAACGCCATTCATCTTTGGCCTGTAAGGAGAAGAATTGTGATGTTGGATTTTGAAGTCCCGGCACAGTTCTGCCATCATTTTGTTGTTTAGATTGGAACCATTATCAGTAATGATTCGCTCGGGCACTCCATACCGACAGATGATGTCTCGTTTCAGAAATCTGGCTACCACTTGTCTTGTAACATTTGCGTATGAAGCTGCTTCGACCCACTTGGTGAAATAGTCAGTGGCAACCAAGATGAACCTGTGGCCATTTGAAGCGGTTGGCTCAATCTTGCCAATCATATCAATGCCCCACATAGCAAAGGGCCAGGGTGAAGACATCACATTCAAAGGATTAGGAGGCACATGCACCTTATCCGCATAGATATGGAATTTATGGCATTTTCTGGCGTAGGCACAACAGTCGGCATCCATTGTGATCCAGTAATAGCCTGATCTTAGCAACTTTTTAGCCATGGCATGCCCTCCCGCATGGGTACCAAAAGATCCTTTGTGCACTTCATGCATCAACAAGTCTGCTTCTGTCTTATCAACGCATCTGAGGAGTACCATATCAAAGTTCCTTTTGTACAGGGAACCATCGGTGTTCAAGAAGAAACTACCAGCAAGCCTTCTCAAAGTCTTTTTATCATTGGAAGATGCTCCAGGTGGGTACGTTTGATCCTCCAAGAAGCATTTAATGTCATGGAACCAAGGCTTATCATCTTTTACGACATCTGCTGCGAACACATATGTTGGTCTGTCAAGTCTGGACACTGAGATCTGAGGTACAAAGTTGGCAGTCTGAACTTTGATCATGGACGAAATGGTAGCCAGAGCATCTGCAAACTGATTCTCGTCCCGAGGGATATACTCAAGCTTGACTGTTGTAAAGAAAGTCAATAACCTCCTCGTATAATCCCTGTAAGGTATCAGATGATCCTGGTGAGTGTACCATTTTCCGTTGGTCTGATTGATTACCAAAGCTGAATCTCCGAACACGGTCAACGTCTTGATCCTGAGGTCAATGGCTTCCTCAAGACCCATAATGCAAGCTTCGTATTCAGCTTCGTTGTTAGTGCAGTTGAAAGTGAGTTTTTCTGAGAAAGGCATGTGGATTCCTTTAGGTGAAATGAGTACTGCACCAACACCACGACCATTCATATTAACAGCCCCATCAAACATCATAGTCCATTCTTCCTCTGGGTCAGGCCCTTCAGTGTGAACAGGCTCTTCATGATCTTTCGCTTTTATGAACATGATGTCTTCATCAGGGAAGTCAAATCTCATAGGCTGGTAATCATCAATGGGTTGCTCAGCAAGATATTCAGACAATACGCTGCCCTTGATGGCTTTCTGAGAAGTGTACTGAATGTCATACTCTGTAAGGATCATTTGCCATCTTGCAACCCGTCCGGTAAGAGCTGGCCTCTCAAATATGTACTTAACTGGGTCCATCTTTGAGATCAATAAAGTAGTGTGGGTCAACATGTACTGTCTCAGTCGGCGAGCAGCCCACGCTAAAGCACAGCAAGTTTTCTCGAGCAGTGAATAACGTTGTTCACAGTCGGTAAACTTTTTGCTTAGGTAGTATATTGCATACTCTTTTCGTCCAGACTCGTCATGCTGGCCCAGTACACACCCCATTGACTCTTCTAATACTGTCAAGTACATTATCAGAGGTCTTCCTTCAACTGGAGGCATGAGGATTGGAGGCTCTTGTAAGTATTCCTTGATCTTGTCAAAAGCCTTCTGGCAGTCTTAGTTCCACCTGACCGTTTGTTCCTTTCTCAATAATTTGAACAAGGGTTCGCAGGTTGCTGTAAGGTGAGATATGAACCTTGAAATATAGTTCAAACGACCTAAGAACCCTCGAACTTCCTTCTCTGTCCTCGGTGCAGGCATCTCTTGAATAGCTTTGACTTTATCAGGGTCAACTTCAATCCCTTTCTCGCTTACAATAAAACCCAACAACTTACCAGATCGCACCCCAAATGTGCATTTGTTGGGGTTCAACTTCAGCTGGTACTTCCTCAGACGCTTGAACAACTTTAGCAGATTCACCAGATGATCTTCTTCAGTAAGGGACTTGGCAATCATGTCATCCACATAACACTCTATTTCATTATGGATCATGTCGTAGAATAATGTTACCATAGCTCATTGATATGTTGCACCAGCATTCTTGAGCCCAAATGGCATTACCTTGTAGCAGAACGTGCCCCAGGGTGTGATGAAGGTTGTCTTCTCCATGTCTTCAGGTGACATTTTAATCTGATTGTATCCTGAAAATCCATCCATGAAGGAGAATACCGAGAACTGAGCTGTATTATCCACCAATACATCAATGTGAGGTAAAGGGAAGTCATCTTTCAGGCTAGCTCTGTTCAGATCCCGGTAGTCAACACACATCCTTACTTTGCCGTCTTTCTTAGGCACAGGTACTATATTAGCAACCCACGGTGGATAGCTAGTCACGGCAAGGAACCCAGCGTCCCACTGCTTTTGTACCTCTTCTTTGATTTTCATTGCCATGTCTGGGCGAGTACGGCGCAGTTTCTGTTTAACCGGCGGGCATTCTTCTCTCAAAGGCAGCTTGTGCACAACAATGTCGGTATCCAACCCTGGCATATCTTGATAAGACCAAGCGAACACGTCCACATATTCTTGAAGCAGGTCAACCAGTTGTCTCTTCACTGAGTCTTGCAGGCAGGCCCCGATTTTAACTTCTTTCACGTCTTCATCTGTACCAAGATTGATCGTTTCAACCTCCTTCTGGTGAGGAGTGATAACCTTTTCCTCTTGTCTTAACAACCTGGCTAGCTCTTCAGGAAGCTCATATTCTTCTTCAACCCCTTCATCAGCTTGATTGATTGGATTGTCAAAGTCATACAAAGTCATAGCCGTGCTGTTGTCGGTGCTGTCTGGAAGGCACACTCTGCAAGGGTTCAGTTTGTTCATTTTAGTGATTTGATTTTAATTTTGTTTAGAAAAGTGAAATAAAGTTGTCATTTTGAAAACATTGCCATTTATTTTTTGTACAAAAAGAAAAATGGAAAAAACAGTGAACGGAAAAGAGAAAAGACTCATTTGCAAAAGATGTTTGATATTTCATTGATTAATCTGGTTGCACAAAAACTTCAGATGGCCCGATTACAAAATGAGTCTTGTCATCTTGGGCAAGATGCAAGACTTTGATGCATGCTATAAAAATACAGGAAATAATAATTACTCTGCATGAGTAACTCTTATAATTTCCTGGGAAGACCAGTTCGAGATACTGCTCCCCGGGATCTTTGGACGAATCCAGCTTTCCAGGTTGCGGTCTCCTTCATCCTCGTCTTCCAGATTGTTGATAGCATCAGGGGTGAGCATCCCCCCACTCACAAAGTTGGGCTCTTTTGCAGCCTCTGCTTGATATTGTTGAGTTGGTTTGTAACCCAACCCAAATCTATCCTCTTTCTTCTCCACCGGTAACAGTTTGCCCCAGCCTTGGGCATTTCCTTCCTCAACAACCTTCCGGGCTTGCTGATATGATGTCATTGAGGTTCCAGGTACAGCAGATGTTTCATTTACGTTCAAGGCCTCAAACCCTTGACTCATTGTTTCGTGGATCTCCCCATCCATCTCAATATATTTGTAGGTAGCCAGGTGGCTAACAAAAATATCCTCCTCTCCACAGATAGTAACGACTTGACCCTCCCACTCGAATTTTAATTTCTGGTGAAGGGTAGAGGTCACGGCGCCAGCGGCGTGAATCCAAGGCCTACCCAATAGACAGCTGTAGGCAGGCTGTATATCCATCACGTAGAAGGTCGTTTTGAAAGTTTGCGGGCCAATCTTTATGGGCAACTCAATCTCTCCCAGAACCGATCTCTTTGAACCATCAAAGGCTCTCACCACCAGGTTGCTGGGTTGCAACGCCAATCCGTCATACTCTAGCTTCACAAGAGATTTTTTAGGTAAGACATTGAGGGATGACCCCGTGTCTACCAGCACATGGGAAAGGACTGCACCTTTACATTCCATGGTTATGTGCAATGCCTTGTTATGGTTGCGGCCTTCCGTTGTCAAATCAGTGTTGGTGAACCCTAGTCCATGACTAGCATTAACATTTCCAACTACAGCTTCCAGCTGATTGACAGTGATCTCTTCAGGCACATAAGCTGCGTGCAAAACTTTGAGTAGTGCATTCCGATGGGCTTCGGAGCACATAAGCAATGATAGGATTGAGATCTTGGAAGGTGTCTGGTGAAGCTGATCCACTATTTTGTAATCACTTTTCTTGATGATTCTCATGAACTCATCAACTTCTTGATCAAAGGGTGTTTTCAAAGCTTCCTTAACAACCTGCTCTTCCTGTAACAAGCTTTTTCCTTTTGCCTTGGCAGCAGCTTCTGCTTCGGCAGTGGGTCTTTGAATTTGTGGGGCGAAGAGACGTCCGCTTCGAGTGAAGCCTCCGCCTCCTCCCACATTATCTATTTGTGGTGCAGGTGTTGATGATTCAAGAGTGATTTTCTGTCCTTCGCAGTACAGGTCAGAGCCGTAGTGCCAAGGGATGGCATTACTGCTTTCATAAGGTACTGGTCCAGGCACTGTGATAGTGACTGGACTGATGGCAGCTGCGGAAGGGACTGTGATAGTCTGTGGGTCGTAGTATATCGTGACTGGTGCTCTGATGGGAGTAGCACTTTGTGAGTTGTAGGCAGAATCACTTTCTGGATCGTAATAAATCGTAACTGTTGAGACATCTTCGTTGTTTGCTGCTGCTGTTGTAGGAGACATTGTTGGAAGGATGGGTGTTGTTGTTGTAGGAGTTTCAAAATGGAGTGGTGCTGAAGTTGTAGCAGGAATGTTTGTTGATATCTGGTCAGTTGAAAAGACAGATGAAGCACTTGTTGATGAAGCCGAAGAATTGTCGGGAACAATGGTTGTTGCAGTTGTAGGAGATACTGGAATTGTTGCTGATGAGATTGCTGGATTTGTAGGAAATGATGTTGTAATTTGAAGTTGGCCACTCTGGATGAGACCATCTATGCCATCCCTCAAGTTATCGCACCCATTTACCGAGATATTGCAGTAAGCACACCCCAACTCACACCCCGGGATCATTTGACATTCGAGGAGTTGAGCCTTAATTTCTACCAATGGTGTCCGGATCTGACCCACACTGGTTATTAAATAAGACGACTTGTCTTCTTCAATAGCGTTAATTCTGGGACCACCGTGGTTTGGCATTGGGTTCTTATTGACATTGGGTGGTGGTGCGAAATTCAAGGCCTTAGAGTCTACCAGGTCTTGTACCTTCATGTGCAAGGCTCTGCACTTTTCTGTACTGTGGCCAGGTGCATTTGAATGAAAAGCACATCTGGCGTTGGAGTCATAATTTCTTGGCAGACTATTAGGATCCGGAGGTGCCAGTGTCCTTAGCTCAACCAGGTTGAGTTTCAGGAGTTGTGGCAGCAATGTAGCATATGGCATAGGGATCGGATCGATCACCCTATTGGCTTGAGAAGGCCTCTGTTGGAATGGCCTTTGCTGATTGTTGTTGTTGGTGTTGTTATAGTTTCTCGGAGGATACTGAGCTTGTTGATGGTACTGAGGTTGTTGCTGATAGTTTTGTGGCGGTGGTTGATAAGCCGGTTGAGGATGAACTGGAGCGGGGATGGTGACTGCTGCCACAGACCTGTGAACATACTGGGGTCTGCCCCTGTTGGTGTGGATGGCATTGGTCTCGCCAGTTCTTCTTGGGCCTGTAAAAGGCTTCCTTGTATTGCTGGACGAGCTGGCACCGTTGTCAGAAATCTTGCCCATCTTTAACAGGCTCTCAATTCTTTCCCCAGCTATGACAACATCTGCAAAGCTAGTGGAAGAGAAAGCAGCTAGCCTGTCAATATATGTTCCTTGGAGGGTGTTCATAAACATATCTGCCATTTCCCTCTCCGACATAGGTGGCTGAACAGCAGCAGCCAATTGCCTCCATCTCTGGGCATATTCTCGCAAACTTTCTCTAGACGACTGTGACATTCCCATTAGGAGGGTCCTGTTAGGTGCCATATCTAAATTGTACTGATATTGTCTAATGAAAGCTTCTGCCAAATCCTTCCAACACCTGATGGTTGCTCTTGTTAGATGAGAGTACCATTCTCTTGAAGCTCCCGTCAGGCTATCCTCAAAATAAAACATCCAGAGCTTCTCATCCATGGTATAGGCTTTCAATCTCCCCAGAAAAGATTGCAAGTGGGTCCATGGGCAGGAAGTTCCGTTGTACTTTTCAAAACAAGGAGGCTTAAACTTATGGGGAATCCTGACCCCGTCTACCAAGCCCATGTCCATGACATCGAAACCCAAAGAGTTTTGAGACTCTAAGGATCTTAACTTTTCAGCTATCTCATCCAGCCTTCTGTCATAAGCTTCTTCCCCAGCACCCATTACTGTGAATTGATCCTCCTGGGGGTCTTCTTGCAGTACCCTGCCTGCAGTGGCAGTCCCTTGAACATTTGCAGGAATGTTGACCTCAGGATGGAGGTGGGGTCCAAATACAGGGGGATTGACATGAGGTTGGACCCTCTCATTGTTGCTAGTCCCAGCAGTCCCTACATGGGGTTCTTCCTGATTCTGCCTTTCCACCATGGCTCTCAATCTTTCTTGGCTCTGAGCCATATTGTTCATCACTTCCATGAACTGTGTCATCTGGGTTCTCATTTCCAATCTTTCGTTTGCCATTTGATTTCTGACCTCTGCAAGGTCCTGCTGTACCTGATCCATTTGTATGCCTGGAAGGTTGTTACGGGTTGGATATCGGTGCGGACGGTTGAGGGGAAATACCCGGCGTCGAGCAATAGTTCCTGAACATCACAACAAAGTTAGCGACAATAAAACAAAAACCTACAAAACAAACAAAGGGTTAGCATGCAATGCAGTATGCTTATTTGTTTTCAAGGTATCCGGCTTGGTATTCAGTTTTGACCCTTCCAGACCCTCGAAGATGCTGTTGATGTTGCTTTTGAAGTAAACTCGGATTGAACAAACTGATACATATATTACAAAAAGCAAAAGGTACATAGTCTGTTTACAAATACAAGCCCTCTGAGGGGTCAAAATACATTACAAGAAAATAAAAGTACATGGAATGAAAGAAACAACAAGCAAATGGTCAAACACCGAGACCAAACTCATCCTCCCGAACTTCCTTGAGAAGTGCTTCGGTCACAGGATCAGCTGGACGCTCCGTGAGATTCCTGATAAGGAGGTTCCGGGTAGTAACAGCCGCAGTTAGCTTCTTGCGTTGACTTTGGTCCTTTGACCTCTTCACTCCGGCTCTGATCTTTAGCTCTGCTATCTCCCTCTGGGCTGCTGCCAAGGCTTCCTGCTGCTCTTTTGCACTAGTCTCCAGTTGTTCAATCTTATCCTGAGTCCTTTTATCCTCCAGAGTACGAGCTTCGGTGATTCTGACCCACCTAGCTTGACTCTCCTTCAGATACAAATCAGTCCTAGCTTTCTGGAACTGGGCTTCCTTGCAAGCATTTTTCAGAATTTGTTCTCCAGCCCTAGACTTCTTGATGTAATCTTCAGACTTCTCAATTTTAGCCAGATGCTCCACTCTCAACTTCTCTAACCTCTCAACATCCATTCTACCATCACTCCTCTCCCGGAGGGTTTTCTGCAAAGCCTGAGTCAACTTCTCATTTCTCTCTTTCAAGCCCTCAAATTCCTCCAAACTGACAGTGGCAGGGGGTGGTGCTGAGGATGATCCAGGCATATCCTCCATGGTAAAGGGAATTCCAGAGAATTGAGCCCTGGCATGGGACCACTCATGGCATTGTGCTGACGCCACATTGTTGCACTTCCCCAGAATGGTTACTCCCTTGGTTTGAACATTATCCCAGGCCCAGGCTGCCTGCCTAACAATAGCCAAATTAAGCTTGTTCTCACAATAAAGAGTCTCAACCAAGTCTTGTGCCTTAGGAGTGTGGACCAGTGCATAGCCCAGTTGTCTTCTGAACAGTAGAGGGTTGTAATTAATGCTACCTTTAACTCCTATCAGGGGTACATTAGGGAAATGCCCACAACTGGTGATGATATCCCTGCCCTTTGTGCTTTGAGTGCACCACCTGATATCAGCCGAAGTTAGAGCAGTGAGTCTTCTAGCCCAGTTTCTCTGCTGATGAGGATTCAAAAATGCATCTGTCTTGGGCAAATGCCTGAGAAGCCAAGTATGGAACAAAGGAGCACAACACCTTACTAGTCTTCCCCTCTGCTTTTCATTCCTTTGGTGCACTGAATAGTAGAGATCCCCTAACAAGGTTGGCACTGGGTTCCTTAGAATGAACAAATGGATTGCATTCTTGCTAATGAATCTGGGCTCATCTGCAAACAAAATGATCCCATATATGCTCAGGGCCAATAAAGCACAGACTGCTTTCCACTCTCCTAAAGAAGCTTTCAGGGTAGCTTGAGAGATCAAGAAATCCAGGTGCAGGCCAGGGATTCCAGCCTTAGAAGTCATATGCTGCCCAACCAGAATTGGCTCCAGATGTAATGCCTTTGCTACCTCTTCATTACCAGGAAAGACCATCTCAGGGTTGAAAGGGACTCCACCCCTGATAGGTATACCAACCAATGATGAGTATTCTTCCAATAAAGGGCCCAGTTGAAAGTCCTAAAAAGTAAAACATCTCAGTGGGGGATCATAAAACTGAAGGCAGGTGTGAATCAGGCTCCTCTGTGAAGGGTCCAGATCCATAACCACATCAAGTATATCTCCATAGTGTTCCCTGAACAGTGGTATATGGTCTGGAGTGACCAGGGTCTGAATCCTCCTGATGTCAGATAGCTCTGGCTGGAAGAAGTGGTAGGTGATGTTACTCTTTTTAGGTGCCATGATGCTGAAGATGAGTAGAGACAAGTGCTGATGATAATACTGAAGAATGGGCCACTGATTGGCTGGTGCAGGTGACTGAAGCAGATGCTGATGAAGATAGGTCAATACTGAAGATGGGGTCAAAACCAAAACCAAATGAAGATGGATACCCTGAAACACAAATAAGCAAATGTCAAAATGATGCAATGATTATGTATGCGGATGATATGCAAGGGTTTGTGACTGAGCTAGATCTAATCCAATGCCCTGATATAGGTCCAAGTATGTTCAAGAATTCCAGATGGAGGTCTATAAATCCAGTAACCAAGGTGGGGGGCTCAAATAAAGAGCCACATGTCCAGAGTTTAGAATCACAAGAACTGTTCCAACATGGGGTATTCTTAATCAAATCAAAGTAACAGGGTATATTGAGGCCAAGGGTACCTGCAAACCTGTAAACAACCCAACCCCCTCACAGGTGGTGTTCTAAAACAAGGATCCTCAGACTTGGATCAGTTATGAGAAGTGTAAACACTTCTGACCCGGAGGTACAGTGTTTACAATAACCATAAAAGTTCCTCCTCTAATTCACCTCAGTTTCTGAAGGTCAATACTAAAGGTCATCCAGACTTAGCAGGCTTCCCAGATAGCCCTAACATTGCAGGAAATCTGCAACACAGAGTTCTCAAGAAGAAACCCATATCTGAACCGTGTTTCATATTCCCGCACCAGACCGAGATGGAATGGGAAAGAACATGAACCACTCTAGCCTAGGTGTCACTCAGATCCCAGGTATAGGATCTTAACTCTAAGTAGAACACCCACCCACCAAAGCAAACAAACAGATCCAGCCAGCAGCACAGTATGACAATATGATATAATGCAAAGCTATAAAGGAAGCAGTAAACAACTGTACATAAAGCAAAAATAAATACAAATATACAAACACAAATAAGCACATAACACCCCAGTAAACACAAATCAAACAAGCGCTAGGAGGAACCCACAAAAAGAACCAGAAGCCCTGGTTGCAGTATAAGGTTCCCCAGCAGAGTCGCCAAGCTGTCGCTCCCACCAAATGAAGCCGGGTCAAATGGGGTACATACGCGAACGGTCGGCGAAGGGAACAATGAGAACACACAGCCGTGAACTTACTGGAGATGAATAGAGTCGCCAGCTAGGCATTTTTATCCCGGAGGAAAGGCAATGCTGCATAGACCTAGAAAGAGATGGATAAGACGGTCGCGAACCAGAGAGACTGAGAAAGGGGGTTGGTTACAACCTGGGAAGGTATTAGCACCCAGATTGTCCGCCGTACTCGACGGGATCCACGCTTAAAAGATTTGTGTTTTAAAGGGGTAGTGTCAGTGCAATGTGTGTATAAAAGAGAGCTGGAAAAGGTGTACAGGTGTCAGTGTAAGGAGTGCAAAGTGTATAAATGATTTGTCAGTGTAGGAATGAGAATGAATTGCTCAAGATCATGAGGCTAAAAGAATGATGCTGGAAAGAGGGGGAATATACAGAGACTTTTGTTCGATAACTGTTAAGTTATGCCTACGTATCCTCTCGTGCAATGAGGAAGTCAGAACACCGTAGTTCGACCCAAAGAGACTGAAAGATGAATTGACTTGTGAACTGCTTACTTGTCTATGCTCAAGTGTATGACCTGTCTGGCTCAGGTGCAAACTGTCTTGCATTAGACGGAAGAAGCAAGTTCTCGTTTGTGAGTGAATGAGATGAGAAAAGAATCCCGAAGGAGACGATTATTGTTTGTTTTTGAATTTTCAGTCTTTTATTGCCTTTTTGAAGTTTGTCATAAGTTAATGAGCTTAAGTCTAAACCAATGGATTTAGTAAAATCATCACATCTTCCCTCTGATTAGGGGTAATGAGAGTACCTTAAGTGTGAAGTCAGGTTCTCACACTTAACCACCTTTGGTGTAGGATAAAGATCATTAACCTACTTGTGATTATTTAGATGTTTTTGGTGTTTTTGTTTAGTGTTGAGTAATGAGGTTAAGCCATAATCAGGGATTAAACAGACTCATTACACCATCCTAATAGAAGGATAATAGATGATAATGTTTAAGCTGAGGAAGACTCCTCAACTTAATCCATGATTAGGGATTAAACTCATGACAAAACAAAACCTTTATTAAGTGTATTTTATTTAATGGTATGATGATGAAGTGGATTTTATGATTTGTAAGACAACTTGAGGGGGACTTGTCCATTAACACTAGGGTTAGTCCTTCTTAACCATTTAAGGAAGAATTAGAACCCTAATGCAAGGCCCAAGTTACAGGTGTGATGTCTTGATGATTATTAAGTGAATTGATTAAGGGAGTTAAACACATTAAGGGTTTAACACTTAGGATTAAAGTTATACACTCCATCCTAAGATAAGGATGCAGGCATAAACTTAATCACAAAGCCTTAAAGCCTTTAGGGTTTAGTCCCTGATTATGAGGTGAGAAGAGATGACTCAAAAGAGACACAAAGGTAAAACTAAGTGGGGAGACTAATCAAAACCCTAATCATTGTCATGCTTGGTTGTTCCTAAGGTTTGTGAGGTTTTCAAGAGAAGATCTTCAGAGGAACCACCAGGAAGCAGATGAAAGGATCAGGAGAAGCAAAGTAACTTGCTTCATTCAAGAAGTCAAGTCACTTGAAGAAAGAAAGTGGGAAGAAGAAGAATGAGCAAGCTCAATCTCAAACATATACAAAAATGCAGCATGGATGCAAGAGAGAGATGAGAAGAAAGTTATGAGAAGTGAAGGCAAATTCACTTCCCAAAATTACTTACCACCTGAAAGGTTAGGAAAGAAATGCAATGCAATGCAAAATGGGATGAGATGACATGATGAGAAACAAAACCAGAAGCATATACATGATGCTAATGATGCTATGAGATGCTACAAACATGAGGCAGCCCATGGAAATGATCATACAAGCTCATGAATGCAAATGAAGCAAGTTAAGAAGCAAGGACATACATGGAAAGTTATGAGATGCATATGGCATACAACATGACAAATGCAAGGTGCAATGATCAAGCATGCTTTCAATATGTCTTATGATGTTAAGTGAATCAAATGGAGGCATGGGATGTCATGGTAAGTCATGTTATGCAAGGAAATGCAAGATGGATGCATATGGAAGCCCAAATTAGGGTTTATGATCAATGCAACAAACAAAAACCAAAACCAGAAGCAAACAACATTATAAAAAATTGAAAATGCACTCAAAGGACCCCTAAACCTATACTAACCCACTGCCCAAAGGAGAGGTCTCAACTCTTAACCAATTTCAAATTATGGTTTTCTTAAGATTTCTAGGGTTTTAGGGCTCCTTAACAAGGAAATTACCAAACAAATGGAAAATGAAAGATCAAATCATGGCCATTTAACCTCACAAACTACACTCTAAACACAATGAAATGCAAAAAGAATCAAGGTCCAACTCTTTAGGGTTAGGCAGAACTGATTTTTTGAAGCTTGGATCAAAATAATGCATCAAAATGATTTTAATTCAATGAAAAATTCTCAAAATGCATCAAGATCTAAAAAGAAATTTGGTTTGAAGGTTGGACAATGTTTCTAAATGTCTTATAACATTTCATGAATTTTTTGGTGATTTTTAAATACCTAAAAGTATTTTTAATAAATTAATTTTCATTAATCAATTAAAAATAAACTTTTAAATATTTAAAAATACTTTTTTAATGCCAAAAATAAAAATAAAAATATTTTTGGGTTTTAAAAATTAATGAAACTCTTGAAAAAAAGTTTCATAATTTTTAAAACATTTTTACTATTTTAAATAAATTGTATAAACAAATATGAAATAAATGAATTAAAATAAAGAAAATGGAAAAGTCAACTGAATGGAAGGCTGGGATGGATCCTGAGTTTGAAAGGGTTGACTGCGCGCGTTTTTAAAGGGCCTGGATTGCATCTGATTAAATTAATTTAATTATGATTAATTAAACTAACTAAAGTGGATTAGGGCAAATGAACGAATCTGGGCCATTCATGCACGCGGGAAGTCAACAAAGTCAAGCAATCTGACGCATGAGATTCAAATGGAAGTTAATGACTGGGATTAGGGCAAATGACATTCAGGTGACCGGAGGGAAGCTCTGGTCATCTTCTCCGGTGACAACAAAACCCTAGATCATGATTCAGGCATCTAAACATCAAATTAAACACAGCCAAATGATCCTCTAACATCCTAGGACACGAATCCACCCTCAAACATCATTTAAACATCAAGAATCGAGCAAATCGAAAGAAACAAATTTCATGGGTGAAAACTCAGAGTGACCATACAGACTCATTTCTTACTTATTTTTGATTCTAAGAACATCCCCATGACCAGCAAGACATGAGCAATCAATTTATAACTTAAAATGTAAGCTCTGAGCAAAAAAGAATCCATGGTCATACCTGAGCTGGAAAGCTTCAAAACTGAGCTTCCAGAGCCTCCTTTGTGTGCAGATGAACTTCTTTGACTCCCTTGAACTCAAAGAGAAGCTTCAAAGTTCTTGTGGATGGCTGGTTTGAAGAGGAAAGTTCTGGTGCAGCAGGTTTCACAGTCAGGAATGGTGAGGTTTCAGGCTACTCCAATGGTGGATTCTTGCTCCTTTGGGTGTGCTTGACTTGTTGGTGAAGAGAAATGGGGTGCTTGATGGCTGGAAAGTGAGATTCGAAAGTTCTGGCTTTGAGGATGAAAAATGGTGAAGCTCAGTTCTTGCTTAGTTCAAGCCTGAGTCTTGTTGGTTTTGGCTCAGTGAAGCAAGGTGAGTTGATCAATGGACTTGGTTTTTGTGTTTGTGAGCTATGGAGATAGATTCGAAAGGTTTTGCTTGAGGGAGTGACTTTGTGAATGTGCTGTGTCTATGTGTTTCAGCCTTGCTTTCTATGTGAAATGGCCTGCATTTTGCTTGCATAAAATAATCCCATTGGTCAGATGATGTGACCTGGCCTGCTGTGATAGGTAAGTTCACTTTTGCAAAATGTCAACTTTGGTGTAAGGAAGGCGTGGGCTGGGTTCTAGGCAGGTACAAGTGTATGGGATGGCGCAGCATGGTGTGTGAGTGAGGCTAGAATGGTTCAGCATTGTAGGCAACAAGTGGATGAGGTGTGATGATGGTTTTTGCAAGTTGATCATCCTTGGTTCACATGAAACCTTCTTGTCCCACAAGCCCTAAAACATGAGGAAATCTTGGTCCAATCTGAACTTTAGGACTTACATGATGCTTGTGTAATGGTTTGACATGAATTAGAAGTTACAAATGCCTTGGTACAAAGTTTTTGCAAGTTTCTCATTTGAGGCATATCTTGAAAATTAGTGATTTTTGCCAACTTTGACACACCATAACTTTTGATCCAAAATGAATTAGATCATGTTCTTGTACTTTTTGAAAAGGGAAAGATCTAATCTACAACTTTCATGACCAAAGTTTTTCCATTTGAAGCATTTTTGGATCAAAAAGCAAGGCTTGAAAAGTGGCATAAAATGACATATCCTTTAAAAGTCAACCATGCCCAAAAAAGTCAACTTTGCAAAAACTTGTAATTTTTGAATTTTGTGAACTTCAACCTTCTTCTATGATCAAATAAAGATCAAATACACTCAAAATGATGAAGATCACCCCTTGGTTGGGTCATTGGGGGCCTCAGATGCCCTGATTTTGCACTGACTTGTCCGAAAAGTCAACTCTTGATCAGATGACTTCCCCATGGAATTTCTTCATGAAAATTGATATGCATACTCCCTATACCATATAGAGACCAATAGAAACAAGAATGACCAAAAAATTTGGATTTATGGCCTCTGAAACCAAAACCCTAATTTTAGGTCAACTGTGCAGTCAAACCTGGCTCTGCCTCCACACAAATCCCAGTTCTTGTGATTCTTTGACATTCTTGACTTTGGGAAGACATAATATGATGCTTGAACTCACATATACCCCTTTTGATGTGATTGTTGACCTTTGGAGTAGCTCAAGAAGCTCTTGGATTGCCCAGATCACAAACCCTAGATGCAGATGACTTAGAACCTATGCAGAGATTCAAAAATGTGATATGGGATGTTATGATTGTGTTTATGCATATGAGATGATCACAAGCCATGGTGTGAATGGGTGAGGGCAAATTTGGGGTGTTTAAACCTGGGTTTGGGACAATATTCAAACTAAGGGGACAACTATTCTCTGCAAGTGTAACAACATAGCCTCAGCTCAGTATCTTGACTGGTCTTGTGTCAGGGGACAGATCACCCGAATGCCATTCACCTTAGAGGATGTACCTGGACCATCAGCAGTGGAGCCTGTAGCTACTTTCAGTTTAGAGGAGTTTGAGAAATTGAAGGAAAGGAATACTCAGCTCTCTGAAGCTTTGAAGAAGACCCTCTGGGAGAGGAATGACAGCCGTCTGGATAATGAAAGGTTAGAGAAGCTCCGGATTGAGCACTTGAGCAAGATTGAGAAAACAGATGACTACATCAGAAAGGCTAGAGCAAGAGAGTTAGTGTTGAAGAATACTTGCAAAGAAGCTAAGACTAAGAAGGCCAGGGCTGAGCATTACTTAGAGGAGAGTCAGGCTAGGTGGATCAGGATCACTGAGGCCCGTGCACAGGAAGATCAAAGAACCCAAGCTAGGATAGAGCAGTTGTAGGCTTGTGAGAAGAAGAATCAGGAAGATTTGTTAGTAGCACAGAAGGAGATATCTAAGTTGAAACTCCTGGTGGGGTTAAAGAGATCAAAAGACCAGGATAAGCACA
The DNA here is from genome assembly GCA_963966055.1 of Lathyrus aphaca. Lineage (NCBI taxonomy): Eukaryota > Viridiplantae > Streptophyta > Magnoliopsida > Fabales > Fabaceae > Lathyrus > Lathyrus aphaca. The sequence continues at coordinate 400,935,334 of OZ014521.1, read as the reverse complement.
AGAAGTTGACCAGTGCCATTGCCACCAGGAACCTTCTCATCAGGACCATCACAGAGCACCCAGTTGGCCCAGTGACTGAGGCTCTCCTGAAAGAAGTCAGAGAGGATGACTTTGGATTGGATGTTTGATTTCCTTGTACTTGTATTTCCTTTTGTTTGTACTTTTGATTTTGTTGTTGTATTTTGACCTACCATGGGAATTTTGTTGTAATCAAACTATGTATCTTCACATTTTTGTAATATATGGTTTGTATTATTTCATGGGCTTTTTCTCTCTGCAACATCATCATTTCCTCGAGGTCTGGAAGGTCAAAACTAAAGAACCAAACCGGATACCCTTGGAAGACAAATAGACATCATGCATTGCATACTAACATCATTTCTTTGTTTTGTAGGTTTTTGTTTTTGTTGTTTCTCACTTTGTTGTGATTTCAGGAAACATTGCTCGTAGAAGAGTGTTCCCCGTCAATAGAGTGCACCGGTATCTGACAAGAAACAACCTTCCGGGATTACAAATGGATCAGGTTCAACAAGACTTGACTGATGTGAGGACCCAAATGGCCAATGAAAGGACAGAGATGAGGGCCAAAATGAATCAATTTATGGCAGTGATGACTGGTTTGGCTCAGAGCCAGGAAAGACTGAGAGAGTTAGTCGAGCGGCAAACTCCCGAAGAAAACCATCCAGGTATAGGGGGTACCAGTAACAACGATCACGTACAACCTCGAACTGATCCCCCAGAGTTTGGACCTCATCTGAACCCAGACATCAATGCTATAAGAAACAACCAAGGTAACACTGGAGGGAGGGCCTTGCAGGAGGACCCTCAGGAAGAGCAATTTACTGTGGTTGGGGCTGGAGACGAAGTCTATGATCATCGGCTGGACGAAATAACGGAAAAGCTAAGGTCTCTGGAGTCTCAAAACACTCTGGGTTTTGATGTCATGGATATGGGATTAATGGAGGGGGTTAGAATTCCTCATAAGTTCAAACCTCCCTGTTTTGAAAGATACAATGGCACATCCTGCCCACGTACCCATCTTCAGTCTTTCCTGGGGAGATTGAAAGCCTACACCATGGATGAAAAAATGTGGATGTTTTATTTCGAGGATAGCTTGACAGGGGCATCCCGGGAATGGTACTCCCACTTGACCAGGGCCATAGTAAGGAATTGGAAAGACTTGGCAGAAGCTTTCATTCGTCAATATCAATATAATCTGGATATGGCTCCAAACAGAACCCTTCTGATGGGAATGTCATAGTCTTCCCGAGAAAGCTTTAGAGAGTACACCCAAAGATGGAGGCAATTAGCTGCTGCCGTTCATCCCCCGATGTCAGAAAGGGAGATGGAAGATATGTTCATGAACACTCTCCAGGGTACTTATATTGACAGGTTGGCTGCATTTTCTTCTACCAGCTTTGCATATGTGGTTATAGCCGGGGAAAGAATTGAGAGCTTACTGAATATGGGAAAGATTTCTGACAACGGTGCCAGTTCAAGCAGTGCAAGAAAGCCGTTTGCAGGGCCCCGTAGATCCGGTGAAACAAACTCTGTACATGTGGGAAGAGGTAGACCCCAGTATCTTCCAAGATCAGTTGCCACCATCACTATTCCTACTCCACCTCCTCAATGCACTCAACAACCACATCACTTTCCTCAACAACCACAATTTCCTCAAAAGAGATCCTACAACAACAATAACAACAACCAACAACAACGCCCTTTTCAGCAGCGACCATCTCAGATCAACAGGGTGATTGACCCTATTCCAATGCCATATGCCACATTGCTGCCACAACTCCTAAAGCTCAATCTTGTCGAGTTGAGGACATTGGCTCCACCAGATCCTCAAAACCTTCCGAGAAATTATGACATCAACGTCAGGTGTGCTTTTCATTCTAATGCACCTGGTCACTCCACAGAAAAGTGCAGCGCTCTACATATGAAGGTCCAGGATCTAGTAGATTCAAAGGCCCTGAATTTCGCACCACCTCCCAATGTCACGAAGAATCCTATGCCCAACCATGGTGGGCCGAGGATTAATGCAATAGAGGAAGGCTCACCCATGAGTTTGATTGAAGATATTGCAAGTATTCAGACACCTCTTGCGGAGGTTAAAGCTCAGCTTTTGAAATGCCAAGTGTTTCCAAGTTGTGAGGCCTGTTGTGAATCTTACAAGGTTTCCGTGAATGGGTGTGCGAGCTTGAGGAATGGCATTAATGGCCTGATCAAAGAAGATATTCTACAAATAAAAACAACCGCTTCTACAACACCAGCAACTCCTTTTTCAACAACAAGTATTTCTCCTACAACTGCAACGACAATTGCCCTACAGACTCATCTACAAAATCAACAATCACTTCTTCCATAACTTCAACAAACAACAGTTCCATCTCAACAGCTTTTACAAATACAACAACCACCAACAACGACGTCTCCACAGTTACCATCTATTAATACCCTACAACGGTCTCGGGTTCCAACAATTACCAACAACAACAACCTCAACAACAGTTTCAATAACAATCTAGCTTTAATCAAACACCACCAACATCCACCAGACGTCCTGTCACCATTTTCTATAATCCACATACAATAACGGTTCCAACCTCTTCCGCAGTTAGCCCAGTCACCATCACGGTGCCAGGGCCCATTCCATATGTTAAAGACAATGTTGTACCATGGCATTATGGTGCAGACCTTTACTGCAACGAAGAAAAAGTCCTTCTTGATTCTTCAGTTCCTACCTCACAAGTGGATAATGTCGGGGAGGCGTAGGCTTCACCCGAAGCGGACGCCTCTTCGCGTCACAAGCTCCAAAGACCAATACTGAGGCAGAAGCTATTGCCAAGGCCAAAGGGAAAAGTGTGGCACCTGAAGAACCTGCACCTAAAGAGACTCATAAATCATCCTTTGATCAGGATGTGGATGAATTTATGAGGATAATTAAAATAAGTGACTAGAAAGTTATGGATCAGCTCCACCAGACTCCTTCTAAAATCTCCATCTTATCCCTGCTGTTGTGTTTCGAAGCTCATCGGGATGCACTACTTAAAGTCTTGCATGCTGCATACGTGCCGGAGGAGATCACAGTGAATATGCTTGAGACAGTGGTGTCCAACGTTAATACTAGCCATGGAGGTTTTACCAATACTGACTTGACAATGGAAGGACTTCACCACAACAAAGCTTTACACAATACTTTGGAGTGTAAAGGAGCTATGCTCTCTCATGTTCTTGTTGACACTAGGTCCTCAGTAAATGTCCTGCTGAAGAAACTCTTGTCAAGCTCGAATATGATGGTATAGATCTCCGACCAAGCAATCTGGTGGTCAAGGCTTTTGATGGCTCCAAGAGGTCTGTTCTTGGAGAGGTGGAGCTGCATGTGATAATCGGTCCGCAGGTCTTTCAGACTACTTTCTATGTGATGGACATTCAGCCGGCCTACAGTTGTTTGTTGGGTCGACCATGGATTCACGCTGCTGGCGCAGTTACGTCGACCCTTCACCAGAAATTGAAATATGAGTGGGAAGGACAAATTATCACCATCTGTAGTGAAGAGGACATATTTGTTAGCCATCTGGCTACATACAAATACATTGAGATGGATGGTGAAATCCATGAAACTATGAGTCAGGGGTTCGAAGCACTGTACATCAATGAGGCGACGACTGAAGTATTTCCTGCATCCCAGGAGGATAGGATGGGTACTTCAATTGTCTCCTATCAGCAAGCCCAGAAGGTTGTTGAAGATGGAAATGCCCAAGGCTGGGGCAAGCTGCTACCGATGGAGTAGAAGGAGGACAAATTCGGTTTGGGTTACAAACCATTCCGACAAGATAAAGTAGAGGCTGCTAAAGAGCCCAAATTCATCAGTGGGGGGATGCTCACCCCGGATGCTGTTAACAACGTGGAAGACGAGGCGAAAAGCGACCTCAACCTGGAGAGCTGGATACGTCCAAGGATCCCGGGTCACCAAGTTCTTAACTGGTCTTCCCAGGAAATTATAAGGGTTACTCCTGCAGAGTAATTATTATTTCCTGCTTTTTTTCCCCAGCATGCATCAAGTCCTGCATCTTGCCCAAGGTGTCAGGACTCATTTTGTAATAGGGTCATATTGTAATTTTGTGCAAATGGAATATCAATGAATATCAGACACCTTTTGCAAACAATTCTTTTTTTTTCGCTCACTGTCTTTTCATTTTTCACTTTTGTACAAAACAATAAAATGGCAATGTTTTCAAAATACTAATTTCATTTACACTTTTTCAAAACAAGATTAAAATTGATCACTAAAACGAACAAATCTCAACCATTGCAGAGATTATCCTCCAGATTGCACCGACAACAGCACTGCTATGACCTTGTATGACTTCGACAATCCAATTAAACAAGCTGATGAATGGGTTGAAGAAGACTATGAGTTACCTGAAGATTTATCCAGGTTGTTGAGGCAAGAAGAGAAAGTGATCACTCCTCATCAGGAGGAGGTTGAAACAGTTAATCTTGGTACCGAAGAGGATTTGAAAGAAGTGAAGATTGGGGCCAGTCTGCAAGCTTCAATAAAAGAACAACTTATTAACATGCTTCGAGAATACGTCGACGTCTTTTCTTGGTCCTATCAAGACATGCCAGGTCTAGATACGGACATTGTTATGCACAAGCTGCCCTTGAAAGAAGATTGCACTCCAGTGAAGCAGAAGCTACGCTGTACTCGCCCGGATATGGCCATGAAGATTAAGGAAGAGGTACAAAAGCAGTGGGACGTCGGTTTCCTTGCTGTAACTAGTTACCCGCCGTGGGTCGCTAACATTGTACCAATGCCTAAGAAGGATGGAAAAGTACATATGTGTGTGGATTACCGGGACCTGAATAGAGCTAGCCCGAAGGATGACTTCCCATTACCTCACATTGATGTATTGGTGGATAACACAGCTCAATTTTCGGTATTTTCTTTCATGGATGGATTTTCTGGGTATAATCAGATGGAGATGTCACCCGAAGACATGGAGAAAACAACCTTCATCACACATTGGGGCACATTTTGTTACAAAGTAATGCCTTTTGGACTGAAGACTTCCGGTGCAACTCATCAACGAGCTATGGTAACGTTATTCCACGATATGATCCACAAAGAAATTGAATGCTACGTGGATGATATGATTGCCAAGTCCCTCACTGAAGAAGACCATCTGGTAAATCTGCTGAAGTTATTCAAGAGTCTGAGGAAGTATCAACTGAAGTTAAACCCCAACAAATGCACATTCGGGGTACGTTCCGGCAAGTTGTTGGGATTTATCGTAAGTGAAAAGGGAATTAAGGTTGATCCTGACAAAGTCAAAGCCATTCAGGAGATGCCTGAACCTAGGACTGAAAAGGAAGTTTGGAGTTTCTTAGGTAGAATGAACTACATATCAAGGTTCATATCTCATCTCACTGCAACCTGTGAGCCCCTTTTCAAATTTTTAAGAAAGGAACAAACGGTCAGGTGGAACGAAGATTGTCAGAAGGCTTTTGACAAGATCAAGGAGTACCTGCAAGAACCTCCGATTATTATGCCTCCAATTGAAGGAAGACCTCTAATAATGTACCTGACAATATTAGAAGGATCAATGGGGTGTGTGCTGGGCCAGCATGACGAGTCTGGTCGAAAAGAGTATGCAATATACTACCTAAGCAAACAAGTTTACCGACTGTGAACAATGTTATTCACTGCTTGAGAAAACTTGTTGTGCTTTTGTCGCTCCCACCAAATGAGGCTAAGTCAAATGGGGTACAGACGCGAACGGTCGGCGAAAGGGAGAAGGAATGAATAGAGTCGCCAGCTAGGCATTTTTATCCCGAAGGAAAGGTAATGCTGCATAAACCTAAGAAATGATGGATAAGACGGTTGCGAACCAGAGAAACTGAGAAAGGGGGTTGGTTATAACCTGGGAAGGTATTAGCACCCAGACTGTCTGCCGTACTCGACGGGATCCACGCTTGAAAGATTTGTGTTTAAAAGGGGTAGTGTCAGTGCAATCTGTGTATCAAAGCTGGAAAGAATGCAAGTGTCAGTGTAAAAGAAATGTGAAGTGTATAAGAGAAGTGTCAGTGTAAGAACAAGAGTGAAATGCTCAAGACTATGAGGCTCAAAGAATAATGCTGGAAGGAGGGGGAATATACAGAGACTTTTGTTCGATAACTGTTAAGTTATGCCTACGTATCCTCTCGTGCAATGAGGAAGTCAGAACACCATAGTTCGACCCAAAGAGACTGAAGGATAAATTGACTTATGAACTTCTTACTTGTCTATGCTCAAGTGTATGACCTGTCTGGCTCAGGTGCAAATTGTCTTGCATTAGACGGAAGAAGCAAGTTCTCGTTTATGAGTGGATGAGATGAGAAAAGAATCCCGGAGGAGACGATTATTGTTTGTTTTTGTGTTTTCAATCTTTTATTGCTTTTGGATTTGTCATAAGTTAATGAGCTTAAGCCTAAACCAAGGGTTAGTAAACTCATCACATCCTCCCTCTGATTAGGGGTAATGAGAATACCTTAAGTATGAAGTAAGCACCTCACACTTAATCACCATGATGTAGGATTAAGATCATTAACCTACTTGTATTTATTTAGATGTTTTTGTTGTTTTTGTTTAGTGTTAAGTAATGAGTTTAAGCCATAATCAAGGATTTAATGGACTCATTACACCATCCTAATAGAAGGATAATAGATGAGAACATTTAAGCTGAGAAAGGCTCCTTAACTTAATCCATGATTAGGGATTAACCTCATGACAAAACAAAACCTTTATTAGATGGATTTTAGTTAATGGTAAGGTTAAGAAGTGGATTTTAGGGTTTATAAGACAACTTGAGGGGGACTTGTCCATTAACACTAGGGTTAGTCCTTCTTAACCAATTAAAGAAGAATTAGAACCCTAATGCAAGGCCCAAGTTACAAGCTTGATGTCTTAGTGATTATTAAGTGAGTTGATTAAAGGATTTAAACACATTAAGAGTTTAACACTTAGGATTAAAGTTATACACTCCATCCTAATAGAAGGATGCAGGCATAAGCTTAATCACAAATCCTTAAAACCTTTAAGGTTTAGTCCTTGATTAAAAGATGAGAAAAGAAAACTCAAGGATGACACAAAGGTAAAACTAAATGGGGGACTAATCAAACCCTAATTATTATCATACTTGGAGATCCTAGGGCTAGTGAGGCTTAAGAAAGAAAGAGATCTTCAAAGGCCACCAAGGAGGAACATGATAGAAAAGAGATGAGATGAGAAGAGAAAAGAGGGAAGAGAGGCACAAGTGAGAAATCTCACTCAAAGGCAAGTAAAAATGCAGCAAGGATGTAAAATGATAAGGTGAGAAGAGGTAGGAGGTGAAGGCCAATCCACCTCCCAAACAAACTTACCATTAACTTGAAAAGTTAGTACAAGATGCATAAGGGAAGAAATGAGATGAAACAATGCATATGGATGGGCAAAGGCCAAAGTCAGAAACATACACATAATGCAAATGATGTCAAGAGATGGTGCAAAGTCATACAAGATGCATATATGTGAACATACAAGAGAATGGAGGTATATGGAGCATGCTTTGAACCATGAAAGTTCATGAAAGTTTATGAAATGCAATGAAAGTATGACATGTCAAATGAATGATGCAATGATCAAACATGATTCTAATATGTCCTAAGATGTCTTATGAATCATGTGGATGCACAAAATGTCATGGCAAGTTCTTGAATGCAAACATATGAGAGATGGATACAAGTGAAGGCACAAATTAGGGCTTATGCATAACATACAACACAAAATTCAAAATCAGAAGCAAAAGACATGATAAAAAATTGAAAATGGGATCAAAGGAACCCTAACCCTACACAAGTTCACTGCCCAAAGGAGGAGACCCAAATCTAAACCTAATGGAAGTTATGATTTTCTGAAGTCAACTAGGGTTTCAAAGCACCTCAAAAGGAAAAATGCACATCAAATTGAAAATGAAAGACAAATTCAAACCAATTATAACCTAGAAACTACATGATATGAAGGATGCAATGCAAGAAGAACCATCATCAAACTCTTCATGGTTAGGCAGAATGAATTTTTCTAAGTTTGAACAAAAATATTACCTTTAAACAAATTTTATTCCAATGAAAATCGTAAAAATACATCAAGGACCAAAAATAAATTTGTTTGAAGAGTTGGATAATGTTTCTAAATGTTTTAAAATGCAATGTGAATTTTTTGGTGATTTTTAAATACCTAAATGCATTTTTAATTAATTAATTTTCATTAACTAATTAAAAATAAACATTTAAATGATTTAAAAATGATTTTTAATGCAAAAAATAAAAATAAAAATATTTTTGGGTTCTGAAAATTAATAAAAGGTTTGACAAAAAATTTCAGAATTTTTCAAATCATTTTTCTATTTTTAAAAATTCGTGCAAATTAAATATAAAACAAATAAAATAAAAATGAATTTAAAAGGAAAATGAGAAAGTCAAAGGATCTGAAGGCCCAAATTCAAACTCAAGGGGGCGGGAATTGACTTAGCGCGCAAACGAACGACTGGAATTCAAACTCACTTAATTATGATTAAGCCCTAATCCTGAGCCCTAATCACTCTCAGATGACCGGAACAGTGTTCCGGTCATCTTCTCCGGCCAGCCAAAACTCCTATCTCACTCAATACGCATCAAAACTTCATCAAAATCTCCAGAATCAACCCTTAAACCTCACTGAATCTAAACCCCACCCCAAAAATCATTTATTTTCCATGAATCAAGAGAATCAAATCAAAACGCATTTCACGGGCAAAGTTTCAGAACAACATAACATTCTCAAAACTCAATCATTTTCAAAAATAAAAGCATCAACATGATCAGGGCAACATAAGGAACAAGTTTATAACCTAAAATCAAGCTTCTGGAAAATTTGTTCTTAAGGTTACCTGAGGTGAAGCTTTCAACCCTGGAGCTTTTTGGCTGCTTATTTGGCCCAAGATGCTTTTAATGAACCTCCTGAGAAGTTTGCAATGCTTGTTTGGAATTCCTTATGGATGGTTTATGAGATTGATGAAGTTCTGACCAAGGGGAGTGAAAAATCGTATTTCTGTTTGTGGGCTTTTCAGGGCAAATTGATGGTTGGGAAATGATCAGAGGATCATGTTGAGTGATTCTGTGAAGTTTGTTTTGAGGTTTTAGGCTTGTGTATTGAGTTTCGAAAGAAAATGCATATGAGAGGATTTTGGTGAATGCTGTGCTATGGGAGGTTTCAGCTTCCAAGATTGTGTGAGAAATGATCCATGAGTCATGTATGTGAAGCTGTGATTGGTCAGAGTAGTTGGTGTGGCTCAGCTTGATTGGTATGGCTCAAATTGCATAAAGTCAACTTTTGTGTAAGTGAAGGTATGGGCTGGTTCAGTCATGGTAAAAGGGCATGGTTCGAATCAGCATGCTTCAAGGAGGTCCATGGAAGTCACTTTTGGCAGCTGGCACAAGTGGATGAGAAGCTTTGGGTCATTTTGCAAATTCATGGAGTCTTGGCCCCTTTTGGATTTCTCAATGATCAAGGCATGAAAATGGGCAATTCTTTGGTGAATTCTGAATTTTAGGCATTGCATTGTGTTTGTATGATGATTAGAAGTTACTTTGAAGTCATAAAAATGCTTGACATGTGAAATTGCAAGTTCCCCTCTTTGGTGCCAAAGTGAAAAATAAGTGATTTTGTCCAACTTTGACAAGCCATAACTTTTGATCCAAAATGAATTAGAATGAGTTCTTGTACTTTTTGAAAATGGGAGGATCCATTCTACAACTTTCATGACCAAAGTTTTCTCATTTGAAGCATTTTTGAATTAAAAAGAGGAGGTTGAAAAACTTTCCCAAAATGGCAAGTTTACATTACAAGTCACTTTCCCAAAAAGGCAACTTTGCAAATGGCTTGAATTTCTTCAATTTTGTGAACTTCTAACATCTTCTATGATCAAATAAAGATCATACACAATCAAAATGATGGAGAACACCCTTTGGTTGGGTCATTAGGGGCCTCAGATGCCCTGATTTTGCACTGACTTGCTCAAGAAGTCATCTCCTGATCAGATGCCTTCCCCATTGAATTTCTTCATGAAAATTGATATGCATGATCCTCATAACATATAGAGACCAAAAGAAACAATAATGACCAAAAAATTTAGAGTTATAGCCTCTGAAACCAAAACCCTAATTTTAGGTCATCTGTGCAGTTAAACCTGGCTTTGCTTCCATGCCTTTCTCAGTTCTTGTGATTCTTTGACTTTCTTGACCTTGTGAGGATATAATATGATGCTTGAACAGACATGGACCCCTTTGAAGTGATTGATGACCTTTGGAGTGGCTCAAATGGCTCAGGGATGACTCAGATCACAAACCCTAGATGCATATGGTTTTGAATTAATGCAGTGAAACAAAAATGCAATATGAGATGCTATGGTTGAACTTATGCAAATGAAGAGAGTCACAAGCCATGGTGTGAATGGGTGAGGGCAAATTTGGGGTGTTTACAGCTTTAGCGTGGGCAGCTCGCCGACTTAGGCAGTATATGTTGACTCACACTACCTTGTTGATCTCAAAGATGGACCCCGTCAAGTACATATTTGAGAAGCCAACACTTACCAGAAAGGTTGCAAGATGGCAGATGATTCTGACAGAGTATGACATTCAGTACACATCCCAAAAGGCCATCAAAGGCAGTGTACTGTCTGACTATCTAGCTGAGCAACCCATTGATGATTACCAGCCCATAAGATTTGACTTCCCTGATGAAGACATCACGTACCTAAAAGCAAAAGATCATGAAGAGCCTGTTCACACTGAAGGGCCTGACCCAGAAGAAGAGTGGACAATGATGTTTGATGGGGCTGTCAATATGAATGGTCGTGGAGTTGGTGCAGTGCTCATTACACCTAAAGGAGTTCATAGGCCTTTCTCGGCAAAAATCACCTTTGCCTGCACTAACAACGAAGCTGAATATGAAGCCTGTATCATGGGTCTTGAGGAAGCCATTGACCTCAAGATCAAGACATTGAATGTATTCGGAGATTTGGCTTTGGTAATCAGTCAGACCAACGGAAAATGGTACACTCACCAGGAGCATCTGATTCCATACCGTGACTACACAAGGAGATTATTGACTTTCTTCACAATAGTCAAACTTGAGTACATCCCTCGAGACGAAAATCAGTTCGCAGATGCTTTAGCCTACCATGTCCTCCATGATCAAAGTTCAAACTGCAAATTATGTGCCTCGGATTTCGGTATCTAGACTAGACCGACCAGCATACGTTTTCTCTGTGGACATTGCTAAAGATAACAAGCCGTGGTTCCACGACATCAGGAGCTTCTTAGAGGATCAAACATACCCATCTGGGGCATCATCTAATGATAAGAATACACTAAGAAGGCTGGGCGATAGTTTCTTCCTTAATGCCGATGGTTCATTATACAAGCGTAACTTTGACATGGTTCTGCTCAGACGTGTTGATAAGAAAGAAGCAGACTTGCTGATGCAGGAGGTGCATGCAGGATCTTTTGGTGCCCATACTAGAGGACATGCAATGGCTAAGAAATTGTTAAGATTAGGTTACTACTGGATCACAATGGATGCAGACTGTTGTTCCTATGCCAGGAAATGCCACAAATGCCAGATCTATGCAGATAAACTACATGTGCCTCCAAATCCGTTGAACGTAATGTCTTCACCTTGGCCCTTTTCCATGTGGGGCATTGACATGATTGGGAAGATTGAACCGACTGCTTCGAATGGTCACAGATTCATCCTGGTAGCCATTGATTACTTCACCAAATGGGTTGAAGCAGCTTCATATCCAAATGTCACTAGACAAGTGGTAGCAAGATTCCTGAAGAGAGATACCATCTGTCGATATGGACTACCCGAGCGAATCATTACTGATAATGGTTCCAATTTGAACAACAAAATGATGGCAGAACTTTTCCGGGACTTCAAAATCCAACATCAAAACTCTTCTCCTTACAGGCCAAAGATGAATGGTGTTGTTGAGGCAGCTTACAAAAACATTAATAAGATTGTACAAAAAATGGTGGTTACATATAAGGACTGGCATGAAATGCTACCATTTGCTTTGCATGGGTACCGAACCTCAATCAGAACGTCCACTGGGGCAACACCTTATCAACTTGTGTATGGTATGGAGGTAGTCCTACCTGTTGAAGTTGAGCTACCCTCCTTACGGGTACTGATGGATGTAAAGATGAATAAAGCAGAATGGGAACGATCTCGATAAAATCAATTGAATCTGATCGAAGAAAAGAGATTAACTGCAATCTGCCATGGGCAGTTATATCAGAAAAGGATGAAGAAAGCCTTCGATCAGAAAGTCAAACTTTGGGAATACCAAGTGGGAGATCTTGTGCTGAAAAGACTTCTTCCTCCTCATACAGACCACAAGGGCAAGTGGACTCCAAATTACGATGGTTCATTCATAGTAAAGAAGGTTTTCTCTGGTGGAGCACTGATGCTCATTACTATGGATGGTGAAGATTTCTTATCCCCTGTGAATTCATATGCAGTTAAAAAATACTTCGCATGAAATGACCCGCTAGACATAAAAACAGAATGTAAGTCCAGGCAAAAATAGGGCATCCCGGCGAGTCAAAAATAAAATAAAAGACTTGGGCAAAAATAAGGGAAAATTAAAAATATGTACACCCGTTGAGTTGAAAAGCCGCATTGGACAGCTCAGGCAAAAATGGGTATCCCGGTGGATTGAAAACCCGAAAGGGCGATCCACGCAAAATTAGGGAATAAACGAACAACTGCATTCTGATTTCGTCTGTATCTTGGCAAGCTTCGAAAGGGCAAAACATCAGTCAGAATCAACCTTCTTCAGAAAGCAAGATGAGAAGAACATCGAGGTCATACAAGTCAACAAAGGAAGCTAACTGGAGCGTCGTCGTCAACATTGCCAACACTTTTATTTCCTCAATTTTTAGCAATCTCCTTATTTCAGGGGATATGTTTCTTTGACTATATTTGCCAATTAAGGGCACCTAGATTAATAAAATCAGAGCTTTCAGTCACACCTCATCTTGTACAATTTTATGTTTCGTTTGCAAAATGTCCAGTATTCGTGATACAACACTTGCATAAAACGAATGAGCCATTTTTAATAAATGCTTGCAGGAAATAAATTTACTTTCAGGAAAGCCTAAATCCTATGACGGAATCCGGTAAGGGATACCTCGGGAAACTTGTGTATTTATTTTGCCTTAACAGGTTGCAGGTATTCAATACACAACATGGGGCATATCAAGCATCACATCCCTAGCATGTTACTTCCCAGAACTTACCTCCTTCCCAAGCAGGATCTCCCGAGCAATATCTGAAATGCTTTTCCCCAGCGAAGCTGCCAAAACCTCCTCATCCCCTGCACGAGTCTACTCAATAGGAGCTTCCCCAACCAAGAGCCCTACCAGAGTGCCAGATCTCTCATCCTCAGCAAGGATAAAAGAACTATTTTCCCACAGAAGTTTCCATTCTCTCCCCAAAAGAGAAATTCCTGAAACTCCTACACAACAAAGTGACGAAAGTTTCCTTCTCCCCAGCCGGGACATCCCTTCAAGCAGATCATCCAGAGATCTTCGGCGGGATCCGAATCCCGAATCAGTTTCTATTTTGCATAATCATAGCATTTGCATCATATTCACCAAATAAGCGTAGCATTCCGTTTAATACGGAGCATTACGGAAAAAATCAAACATTTGCATGATCACAAGACAGGTTCGAGCCAGTCACCTGCAATTACCATCAGTATTTCATCAGCAATGTATATAAAAACTTGCATCCCCTGCAGATGTAAGCCAAGGCGTCCCCTTTGCACTCTCAACTACAAATACCTATACATGCTTTTTTTTACACTCGTCTTTGCCATACTTCCCCAACAAGGTTTCCAGAACACTTTCTACAAACAAAATACTTGTTTATAATACACTATTTTTGACACCCGTCCGTGTCATCCTATCCCCCACAGAAAGCCAAAGCATATCCTCTGCATTCTCAAAACAAATGCTTGTTTATATAGTACATATTTGACACTCGTCCGTGTCATACACTTCCCAACGAGTCGAACACTCGTCCGTGTCTTGCTCATACTCCACCGAAAAACCAATACTCACTCCTACTTAAGCCCCTGATACTCGTCCATATCTTGTATATATATCACTCCCCAACAGATTTGACACTCGTCCGTGTTCTTTGTTAACCAGTTGGTACTCGTCCGTATCATCATCTCTGAACACGCGTCAGCGTTTGTTTCTTCCAATACTCGTCCGTATCACGGTCCTAAGGATGCTCGTCCGCATCTTTAATCTATACACAGCGTCAAACACTTATACCTTTTATTCTTGAAAGCGTTAGCACCAGTCCGTGTTTACCATTCCCCAGCAGAACAACCTTTTTCTATCCGACATTCGTCCTATGTCGTGATACTTTCGGCAGCCGTACCCTGCCTGGTGATCGTCCTTCACCCTTGGATGACCGTCCCTCATCCCATCCCCATCGGAGTCCCCATTAGTGGAACCCTTTTCTATCCGACATTCGTCCTATGTCGTGATAAAGAGCAGTCGTACCTTGCTAGGTGATCGTCATTCGCCTTTTGATGACCGTCCCTCATCATTTTATCCGATGGCCGTCCCCATCGTTGATCTTTTATCTGACATTCGTCATATGTCGTGATAAAACCCGAGAGCAGCCTTACCCTACTAGGTGATCGTCCTTCACCTCTTGATGATCGTCTGTCGCTCCCACCAAATGACACCCAAGTCAGAAGGGGTACATGCGCGAACGATCGGCGAAAGGAGAAGAACACACAACGGTGAACTGAAAAGAAAAGAGTCGCCAGCTAGGCATTTTTATCCCAAAGGAAAGGTAATGCTGCATAAACCTAGAAAAGAATGGATAAGGCGGTCGCGAACCAGAGAAACTGAGAAAGGGGGTTGGTTACAACCTGGGAAGGTATTAGAACCCAGATTGTCCACCGTACTCGACGGGATCCACGCTTGAATGATTTGTGTTTTAAAGGGGTAATGTCTGTGCAATCTGTGTATCAAGGCTGGAAAGAAAGCAAGTGTCAGTGCTAGAAGAAAGTGAAGTGAAATATGTGAAGTGTCAGTGTAAGAAAGAATGAGAAGCTCAAGACTATGAGGCTTAAAGAATAATACTGGAAGAGGGGGGATGTACAGAGACTTTTGTTCGATAACTGTTAAGTTATGCCTACGTATCCTCTCGTGTAATGAGGAAGTCAGAACACCGTAGTTCGACTCAAAGAGACTGAAAGATAAATTGACTGATGAACTGCTTACTTGCCTATGCTCAAGTGTATGACCTGTCTGGCTCAGGTGCAAACTGTCTTGCATTAGACGGAAGAAGCAAGTTCTCGTTTGTGAGTGAAGATGGTGAGAAAAGAATCCCGGAGGAGACGATTATTTGTCTGTTTTTGTGTTTTCAATCTTGTATTGATTTTTGTGTTTGTCATAAGTTAATGAGCTTAAGCCTAAACCAAAGGTTAGTAAATTCATCTCATCTTCCCTCTGATTAGGGGTAATGAGAATACCTCAAGTATGAGGTAAACACCTCACACTTAATCACCATAGTGTAGGATTAAGATCATTAACCTACTTGTATTTATTTAGATGTTTTTGGTGTTTTTGTTTAGTGTTAAGTAATGAGTTTAAGCCATAATCAGGGATTTAATGGACTCATTACACCATCCTAATAGAAGGATAATAGATGAGAGCATTTAAGCTGAGGAAGGCTCCTCAACTTAATCCATGACTAGGGATTAACCTCATGACAAAACAAAGCCTTTATTGAATGGATTTTAGTTAATGGTAGAATTAAGAAGTGAATTTTATGGTTTGTAAGACAACTTGAGGGGGACTTGTCCATTAACACTGTGGTTAGTCCTTCTTAACCAGTTAAGGAAGAATTAGAACCCTAATGCAAGGCCCAAGTTACAAGCTTGATGTCTTAGTGATTATTAGATGGATTGATTAAAGGATTTAAACACATTAAGGTTTTAACACTTAGGATTAAAGTTATACACTCCATCCTAATAGAAGTATTTAGGCATAAGCTTAATTACCAAGCCTTAAGACCTTAAAGGTTTAGTCCTTGATTAAGAGATGAGAAGAGAAGACATAAAGATGACACAAAGGAAAATAAAAACTAATGGGGGACTAATCAAACCCTAATTGTTATCATGCTTGGGTATTCCTAGGGTTTATGAGGCTTGCAAAAGATCTTCAAGAGAAAAGCAACCAAGAAAGAAGCAGATGAAAGGAGGAAGAAGCAGAAGAAGCAAGTCAACTTACTTCACTTAAGAAGATAAGTTGCTTGAAGAAAGAAAGTGAGAAAGAGACATGAATGAGCAAGCTCACTCTAATACACAGATAAAGTGCAGAAATGATGCATAAGAGAGATGAGAAGAGATTATGAGAAGTGAAAGCAAATTCACTTCTCAATGACTTACCACCTGAAAAGTTAGCAATAAGAACATGAAATGGAATGAAAATGAGAAATATGCAATGATGCAAACCAAAACCAGAAGCATAAACATGATGATAATGATGCTAAGAGATAAATCCAACACAAGTTAAGAGTTGTGGATGATCATATAAGGATGAGGATGCAAATGAAGCATGTTTGGAACCATAAAAGTTCATGAAAGTTTATGAAATGCAATGGAGGTATAACATGACAAATGGATGAAGCAATGATCAAGCATGACTCTAATGTGTCCTAAGATGTCTTAGAAGTTATGTGAATGCACAAAATGTCATGGCAAGTTCATGTATGCAAGCAAATGAGAGATGAATGCAAATGAAGGCAAAAATTAGGGTTTATGCACAAGACACAAAGCAAAATTCAAAATCAGAAGCCAATGACAAGATAAAAAATTGAAAAGGGGATAAAAGGAACCCTAACCCTACATAAGTTCACTGCCCAAAGGAGAGGACCTAACTCTTAACCTAATGGGAGTTGTGATTTTCTCAAGTTGGCTAGGGTTTTAAGGCACTTCAAAAGGAAAAATGCACATCAAATTGAAAATGAAAGATAAATTCAAACCAATTTTACCCTAGAAACTACATTATATGAAGAATGTAATGCAAAAAGAACCAACATCAAACTCTTCATGGTTAGGCAGAATGAATTTTTCTAAGTTAGGGCAAAAATATTGACTTTTAAGAACTTTAGTTCCAAATAAAAATGTCAAAATATGTCATGAACCAAAAATAAATTTGTTTGGAGAGTTTGATAATGTTTCTAAATGTATTAAAATGCAATGTGAATTTTTTTTGTGATTTTTAGAAACTTAAATGTTATTTTAATTAATTAATTCTCATTAACTAATTAAAATAAACATTTAAATATTTTTAAAATACGAAATTTATGCAAAAAATAAAATAAAAATTATTTTCAGAAAGAGAAATAATTATAAGGTGTGATGCAAAAAATGAGATTTTTTAGAAATGATTTGCTATTTTAAATAAAATGTGCAAGAAAAATGAATAAAAATGAAAATAAAATTGAATTAAGAGGAAAGTAATCAGATCTAAAGGCTGTAGTTCAAACCAGGGAGGCGGGAGTTGACTTGGCGCGGGTTTGGAAGGCTAGGATTGGTTCTGATTAAATTCAAACTAATCCTAATTAATTAAACTAATTAATTGAGATTAAGGTTAAATGACAAATCCTGGCCATTGAGGACGCGCGCGAAAGATAAATCCAACGCACTAAATTCAAACTGAGCTAAACACGTGATTAAGCCCTAATTGTGCCCTAAACATTTTCAGGGGACCGGAACAGTGTTCCGGTCATCTTCTCCGGTGAACCCAAACCCTAGATTCTTCCCTAAGCTTCTATTCTTCAAATTTCTTGCTCAGAAATGATCCCCCAATCATCCTAAACCTAAACCCTCAATCAAAAAACATTTATTTCACATCACGAACACGAATCGAACCAAAATGTAAAAACGGGCAAATGTTTCAAAGCTCACATACATGGTGGTTCCTCAACCATTTTCAATAAAAAACATATCCTCATGACCAGGGGAACTCAAAGAATCATAAAAGAACTTAAAAACAAGCTTCTGAGAAAAAAGTTCATGAGCTATAACTGAGGTTGAGCTTTCTGGTTCTGGGATTTCTGGCCTTTCCTTTGCTGCAAGTCCACCTCTTTGAACCCCCTTATGATGAAATGAAGCTTATAATGAGTTTATATGGCTTGGTTTGAAGGTTTTGGTTTTGGTGTAGCAGATTTTGAGAGTTGAGTATGTGGTGTTTCAGGCTATTTCAATGCTTGGTTTCTGGTCTATGGGTGACATATGACTTGTTGGTGAAGAAATATTTGAGGTTGGATGGCTGTATCATGAGTTTCTAAGAGAAGAAGAAGAAGGCAGTTTTTGTGTATCCTGGCTTATGGGAGGTTCCAGGCTTGTGTGTGTGTCTCTTTCAAGTCCTTGAGGTCCACATATGAGGTTCTGATTGGGCAGAGGGTTGGTAGTGGCACAGTTTGATTGGTATGGGAAAAATGCAAAAGGTCATGACTTTGTGTACTTGAGGTATGGCTCGGGTCAGAGGGAGATTAGGGGCATGGCTGGGCTCAGCATGGATCAAGGAAGGCCCTTAGATTACTTTTGTGCAGCTGTAATGGCTAGGGCAAGTGGTAGCATGGTTCTTGCAACTTTTCCCCCTTTGGAAGTCTTTGTGAATCAAGGCCAAGAAACATCTAAACTCTTGGGAAAATTGCAGCCAAATGGGCCATATGAAGTTGTTATTATGTCTTGAACTCACTTAGCAACTAATTCAAGCATTAAAAGTTCCTTTTGCAAAAATTTCAATTTTGAAGATTCATGAAAAAATGCCTTATGTGACTTGTAATTCAAGGCATGAAAAATGGGAAATCTCTTAGGAAATTCTGAATTATGGACCATGAATGATGTTTGTGTGATGATTAGAAGTTGATTTGAGGTCACATTTGGCTTTGACAAGTGTTTTTGCAAGTTTCCTCTTTGGCACAAAAGTGAAAATTAAGTGATTTTGTCCAACTTTACAAGGCCATAACTTTTGTTCTATGATGAATTAGATCAAGTTCTTGTACTTTTTGAAAATGGTAGGATCCAATCTACAACTTTCATGACCAAGAATTTTTCATTTGAAGCATTTTTGAATCAAAAAGAGGAGGTTGAAAAACTTTCCCAAAATGGCAAATCTCCATTACAAGTCACTTTCCCAAAATGGCAACTTTGCAAATGGCTTGAAATTCTTCAATTTTGTGAACTTATAACTTCTTCTAAGATCAAATAAAGATCATACACATCCAAAATGATAAAGAAAACCCTTTGGTTGGATGATTGGGGGCCTCGGATGCCCTAATTTTGCACTGACTGGCTCAAGAAGTCATCTTGTGATCAGATGCCTTCCCCATTGAATTTCTTCATGAAAATTGGTATGTATGATCCTTATAACATATAGAGACCAATAGAAACAAGAATGACCAAAAATTTTGGAGTTATGACCCCTGAAACCAAAACCCTAATTTTAGGTCATCTGTGCAGTTAAACTTGGCTCTGCTTCCATGCCTTTCCCAGTTCTTGTGATTCTTTGACTTCCTTGATCTTGGGAGGATATAATATGATGCTTGAACATACATGGACCATCTTGAGATGATTGAAAACCTTTGGAGTGGCTCAGAAGGCCCCCTTGGATTCATCTGATCACAAACCCTAGATGCAAATGATTTTGAACCAATGCAGTGAAGCAAAAATGCAATATGGGATGCTATGATTGAATCTATGCAAATGAAAAGATCACCAGCCATGGTGAAATGAGTGAGGGCAAATTTGGGGTGTTTACAGCTGCCCCTATTCAAACATGAGTTAGCTGTGCAGGATGTAAGCAGCGGCTTAACAGGCAAACAAGATAACTTGTGGTTGAATACCAAAGACAGTCCAAAATTTGCACTCACTGAATGAAGAAGAAAAGGGATATAGATTGTGAAAGGAAGTAAAGTATGATTATAAAGTTCGGGCGACTAAGGACGACCGTCGAGCAGAAGACGACTGCTGGGGATGAAGCAATGACGGCGACGGTCGACATGCTGGGGAAATAGAGGTATCATGATGGGGACGGCCATCAGGTAAGGTAACAAGATTCTCTGGGGATTAAAGGTAGAGGCAATGATGGGGACGACCATCAGGTTGAGAAAAATGATGAGGGACGGTCATCAGAGGTGAAGGACGATCACCTAGCAGGGGACGGCTGCTCTGTTGGGGATAAGATGAGGGACGATCATTTAAGGTGAAGGACGATCACCTGGCAAGGTACGTTTGCCGAAAATACCATGACATAGGACGAATGTCGGATAGAAAAGGTCGATGATGGGGACGGCCATCGGAATAAGCATGATGAAGGACGATCATCAAGAGGTGAAGGATAGCCACTTAGCAAGGTACGGCTGCTCTCGGGGTTTATCATGACATAGGACGAATGTCGGATAAAAAGATCGACGATGGGGGCGGCCATCGGATAAAATGATGAAGGACGATCATCAGAAGGGTGAAGGACGATCACCTAGCAGGGGACGGCTGCTAAAATATCACGACATAGGACAAATGTCGGATAGAAGAGGGTTCCAATAGTGGAGACTCCGTTGGAGGAATGATGAAGGACGATCATCAAAAGGTGAAGGACGATCACCTGGCAGGGTACGGCTGCCGAAAGTATCATGACACAGGACGAATGTCAGATAGAAAAGAAATTTGCTTTTTTACTAGCGATTTGCTGAGAACTCTTCTGGGGAATGGTAGACACGGACGAGTGTCTAAATTCAAGAAGATATAAGTGTTTGACACGGTGTATAGATTAAAGATGCGGACGAGCATCCTTAGGACCATGATACGGATGAGCATCGGTAGAAACAAACGCTTGACGCATGTTCAGAGATGATGATACGGACGAGTACCAACTGGTTAACAAAGAACACGGACGAGTGTTGAATCTGAGGAAGATAAGTGACGTATACAAGATACAGACGAGTATCTGTATGAGTAAAAGTAAACATGAGTGAGACACAGACGAGTATTCAACATGTTGGGGAGAGTATGATACAGATGAGTATCATAAGAGGAAGTATATAAGTTACGAATTTATGAGTGTAAGAGACATTCTGAAGATCTGTGGGGATAGGATGACACGGACGAGTGTCGGAAGAGAGTACTATAAACAAGTGTTTTGAGTTTATAATGAGTGTTTAAGCAACCATGCTGAGGGAGGGTGACACAGACAGGTGTCAGGGAAGTGTGTATAAATGTATCTGTCGGTGGAGAACGTTCAGGGGACTTTACTGGGGAATGATGACACGGGCGAGTGCAAAAAGGAGCATGTATCTATATTTGTGAGTGCGAGGAGGATGTTTTGACTTTCTGCCGGGGAGTTTGGGAAGTATTTTGTATATTCGTAAATGGAGTGTTGGTGTATACAGATGTTTGATTCAGAACATGGCTCATGATTTATGCAATATGTTTGATTTTTGCCGTAATGCTCCGTATTAGACGGAATGCTACGCTCTACGGGAAAATGTGATGTGAATGCTAGGTTTATGCAAAGTTACCGCTCCGGGATTCGGATCCCGTTGCGGTGAAGGTCTTCGGCTGATCTGCTTGAAATGATATCCCAGCTGGGGATGAGATCATTGGTAGATCTGATATATGACTCTGCATGGGGAAATAGGTCACTGATAGACCCATCTTGGTAAGGAGGGGCCCAGCTGGGGTACTTGGGAGCTTCCGTCACTTTGTTGTGAGATCTTCAGGCATTTCTCTTCTGGATAGAGGCTGGGACTCTGCGGGGAGATGGTTCCCTGCCTGACACTTGGCTGGGGAGGAATGATCACTGGACGATCTTCCTAGAGATTTCTGAGGAGGATCCTGTTGAGGATGATGAATTTAGTTGGGGAAATGAGCTCCTCTGATGCTGTTTGGAAGACACGTTGAGGAAATAGTGATTTGACAGCTTGCTAGGGAAAAGCTCTCATGCCCCCTGTCGTACTTTGAATACCTGCAATCCTTTATGACAAAGAAATGTACAAGTATCCCGAGGTATCCCTTACTGGATTCCATCATAGGAGTTTAGACACTCCCGGGAGTAAGTATATTTCCTGTAAGCATGTAATTTAGAAAAGACGCATTTGTATTTATGCAATCAATATATTAAGGACATCGGACATTTTTGCAAACGAAAATAAAATATACAAGACAAAGTGTAACGGAAAATCTGATTTTATTAATTTACGTGCCTCTGGATGGGCAAATACAGTCAAAGAAACAGATCCCCTGAAATGAGGAGATTGTTACAAATTGAGAAACAAAAAGATGCTGGCAATGTTGATGACGCTTCAAGGAGCTTCCCTTTTGCTATGACCCGTATGACATTGACGTTCTTCTCATCCTGCTTTTGAAGAAGGCTAACTCTGACCGAAGCTTGAACCTTTCAAAACTTACCATGTTGCAAGTGATACAGACGAATTCAGGATGCAGTTGTTTGCTTATTCCCTTATTTTGCGTGGATCGCCCTTTCGGGTTTTCAATCCACCGGGATACCCTTTTTTGCCTGAGCTGTCCAATGCGGCTTTTCAACTCAGTGGGTGTACATTTTTTTGTTTATTTTCCCTTATTTTTGCCCGAGTATTTTATTCGATTTTTGACTCGCCGAGATGCCCTATTTTTGCTTGGACTTACATTCTGTTTTTATGTCCAGCGGGTCCTTTTTATGCGAAGTATTTTTTAACTGCATCTGAATTCACAGGGGACAGGAAATCTTCACCATCCATAGTACTGAGCATTAGTGCTCCACCAGAGAAAACTTTCTTTACTATGAACGGACCATCATAATTCGGAGTCCACTTGCCCCTGTGGTCTGTATGAGGAGGAAGGAGTCTCTTCAACACAAGATCTCCTACTTGGTATTCTCGAAGCCTGACTTTCTGATCAAAGGCTTTCTTCATTCTCTTCTGATACAACTGCCCATGACAGATTGCAGCTAATCTCTTCTCTTCAATCAGATTCAGTTGTTCGTATCGGGATTAGACCCATTCTGCTTCATTCAATTTAACATCCATCAATACCCGTAAAGATGGTAACTCAACTTCAACAGGTAGGACTGCCTCCATACCATACACAAGCTGATACGGCGTTGCCCCAATGGATGTTCTGATTGACGTTTGGTACCCATGTAAAGCAAATGGTAGCATTTCATGCCAATCTTTGTAGGTGACCACCATCTTCTGCACAATCTTCTTGATATTCTTGTTAGCTGCCTCTACAGCGCCATTCATCTTTGGCCTGTAAGGAGAAGAGTTGTGGTGTTGGATCTTGAAGTCCCGAAACAGCTCTGCCATCATTTTATTGTTCAAGTTGGAACCATTATCAGTAATGATTCGCTCGGGCACTCCATACCGACAGATGATGTCTCTCTTCAGGAATCGGGCTACCACTTGCCTAGTGACATTAGCATAAGAAGCTGCTTCAACCCACTTGGTAAAATAGTCAATGGCTACCAAGATGAATCTTTGGCCATTCGAAGCGGTCGGTTCAATCTTGCCAATCATATCAATGCCCACATGGCAAAGGGCCAGGGTGAGGACATCACATTCAGAGGATTTGGAGGCACATGCACTTTATCCGCATAAATCTGGCATTTATGGCATTTCCTAGCATAGGCACAACAGTCTGCATTCATTGTGAGCTAGTAGTAACCTGATCTTAGCAACTTTTTAGCCATAGCATGCCCTCCCGCATGGGTACCAAAAGATCCTTCATGCACCTCGTGCATCAACGAGTCTACTTCTGCCCTATCAACACCTCTGAGAAGTACCATATCGAAATTTCTCTTATACAGGGAACCATCAGCATTCAGGAAGAAACTACCAGCTAGCCTTCTTAATGTCTTCTTATCATTGGAAGATGCCCCAGGTGGGTATGTTTGATCCTCCAAGAAGCACTTAATGTCATGGAACCAAGGCTTATCATCTCTGACAACATCTGCTGAGAACACGTATGCTGGCCTGTCAAGTTTGGATACTGAAATCTGAGGCACAAAGTTGGCAGCTTGAACTTTGATCATGGATGAAATGGTAGCCAGAGCATCCGCAAACTGATTCTCGTCTCGAGGGATATACTCAAGCTTGACTGTTGTGAAGAAAGTCAATAACCTCCTTG
This sequence comes from Lathyrus aphaca, assembly GCA_963966055.1. Lineage (NCBI taxonomy): Eukaryota > Viridiplantae > Streptophyta > Magnoliopsida > Fabales > Fabaceae > Lathyrus > Lathyrus aphaca. Next base: position 400,911,044 of record OZ014521.1, on the reverse strand, counting down.
TATAATCCTGGTAGGGTATCAGATGATCCTGGTGAGTGTACCACTTGCCGTTGGTTTGATTAATTACCAGAGCTGAATCCCCGAACACAGTTAAAGTCTTGATCCTGAGGTCAATGGCTTCCTCGAGACCCATAATGCAAGCTTCGTATTCAGCTTCATTGTGTCGCTCCCACCAAATGACACTTGGCCAGAAGGGGTACAGACGCGAACGGTCGGCGAAAGAGAAGAGAATGAATAGAGTCGCCAGCTAGGCATTTTTATCCCGAAGGAAAGGTAATGCTGCATAAACCTAAGAAAAGATAGATAAGATGGTTGCGAACCAGAGAAATTGAGAAAGGGGGTTGGTTACAATCTGGGAAGGTATTAGCACCCTGATTGTCCGCCGTACTCGACGGGATCCACGCTTAGGAGACTTGTGTTTTAAAGGGGTAGTGTCAGTGAAATTTGTGTATCAAAGCTAGAAAGAATACAAGTGTCAGTGTAAAAGAAGTGTAAAGTGTATAAGAGAAGTGTCAGTGTAAGGAAAGAATGTGAAGCTCAAGACTATGAGGCTTAAAGAATAATGCTGGAAGAGGGGGAATATACAGAGACTTTTGTTCGATAACTGTTAAGTTATGCCTACGTATCCTCTCGTGCAATGAGGAAGTCAGAACACCGTATTTCGACTCAAAGAGACTGAAATATAAATTGACTTGTGAACTACTTACTTGTCCATGCTCAAGTGTAAGACCTGTCTGGCTCAGGTGTAAACTGTCTTGCATTAGACGGAAGAAGCAAGTTCTCGTTTGTGAATGAGTGTGATGAGAAAAGAATCCCGAAGGAGACGATTATTGTTTGTTTTTGGTATTTTCAATATTTTATTGCTTTTTGGAGTTTGTCATAAGAAAATGAAATTAAGCCTAAACCAAGGGTTAGTAAACTCATCACATCCTCCCTCTGATTAGGGGTAATGAGAATACCTTAAGTATGAAGTCAACATCTCACACTTAATCACCATGATGTAGGATTAAAATCATTAACCTATTTGTAATTATTTAGATGTTTTTGGAGTTTTTGTTTGGTGTTAAGTAATGAGTTTAAGCCATAATCAAGGATTTAATGGACTCATTACACCACCCTAATAGAAGGATAATAGATGAGAACATTTAAGTTGAGAAAGACTCCTCAACTTAATCCATGATTAGGGATTAACCTCATGACAAAACAAAGCCTTTATTAAATGGATTTTAGTTAATGATAAGATGAAGAAGTGATTTTTATGGTTTGTAAGACAACTTGAGGGGGACTTGTCCATTAACACTAGGGTTAGTCCTTCTTAACCAATTAAGGAAGAAATAGAACCCTAATGCAAGGCCCAAGTTACAAGTTTGATGTCTTGATGATTATTAAGTGAATTGATTAAAGGATTTAAACACATTAAGGATTTAACACTTAGGATTAAAGTTATACACTCCATCCTAATAGAAGGATACAGGCATAACCCTAATCACAAAGCCTTAAAACCATTAAGGTTTAGTCCTTGATTAAGAGATGAGAAGAGAAGACTCAAAGATGACACAAAGGTAAAAGATAAATGGGGTACTAATCAAACCCTAATTGTTATCATGCTTGGTTATTCCTAGGGTTAATGAGGCTTGCAAGAAGATCTTCAGAGAAACCACCAGGGAGAGGAGCAGATGAAAGGAGGAAGAAGCAAAGAGAAGCAAAACAACTTGCTTCATTTAAGAAGACAAGTTGCTTGAAGAAAGAAAGTAAGAGAAGGGCATGAATGAGCAAGCTCACTCTAAGGCAAATACAAAATGCAGAAATGATGCAAGAGAGATGGGGAGAGATTGTGAGAAGTGAAGGCAAATCCACTTCTCAAAACAACTTACCACCTGAAAAGTTAGCAAAAGGAATGAAATGCAATGCAAATGAGATGAAATGTCATGATGCAAACCAAAGTCATAAGCATTTACATGATATTAATGATGCTAAGAGATGATACAAACATAAGGCAAGACATGAGAATGATCATACAAAGGCATGGATGCAGGTGAAACATGCTTTAAATCTGGCCCAGATTCAAATCTGGCTAATTTTGTTTTATGATTTAATTAAACTGATTTTAATTAATTAAACAAAGATTAGGGTTTTAATGACAAATCCTGGCCACACGCACGCGCGGGAGTCAACCCCAGTCAAACGCATCTACGGTCCACATTCAAACTCCCATTAATGACGCAATTAGGGCTAAACAAATTCAGGCGACCGGAACAGTGTTCCGGTCGTCTTCTCCGGCGAAACCAAATACCTAGATTCCACTATAGGCCACCCCAACCCAAATTAATTGCCCAGAAACAATCTCATATCAAAACTAAACTCAAATCCATCATCAAACATCATTTATCAAGCATGAGCAAGGAGAATCGAAGCAAAACATTTTCACGGGTCAAGTTTCAGAACATCACAACATGCTTGTTTCTGGCTCATTTTCAAAAATAAATAGATCCCCATGATCAGGGCAACATATAGAACAACATTCTAACAAGAAACCAAGGTTCTGGAAAATTTGTTCATCATGTTACCTGAGATTGAGCTTTCAGTCCAGGAGCTTTCTGCTCGCCTCTTTGCCTCAAAATGGTCCCAATGATCCTCTTGATGAAGTTATGAAGCTTGGTTGGAGTTTAGAATGGCTGATTTGTGAGCTTGAAGAGGTTCTGTTCAGAGAGGGGAAGGAATCGTGTTTCAGTTTCAGGGTGTTTCAGGGCAAGGTGAAGGGTCAGGGATGATCAGTGAGATATGCTGAGATGTTCTATGGAGTTTGTTTGGGTGTTTGTGTCTTGTGGAATGTGTTTCGAATGAAAATGCATAAGAGGTGAAAACTTGGAGCTATGGCTTGGAGGATGCTTCAGGCTTGTGTGTGTGTTGTGTTCAGTCTCTTTTGGTCCACTTATCACTCTTGGATAGGTCAGAGGAGTTGGTGTGGCCTAGCTTGATTGGTATGGGTCTTTATGCAAAAAGTCCAAGTTAGGTGTACTTGAGGTATGGGCAAGTGTGAGGCTGTGATAGGGGCATGGCTTGGCTCAGCTGAGTTTAGGGAGAACCATGGAAATGGATTAGAAGCAATGCAGCAAGTGGATTAGGGTTTATCATAGGTTTTGCAACTTTGTGACTTTTTGGCCCTTTTGTGATTTCTTGATCCACAAGCCATGAAAATGGGAAAACCTTTGGTGCATTCTGACTTTTAGGCATTGGCTTATGTTTGTGCAAAGATTAGAAGTCACTTTGAGGTCTCATTTTGCCTTGGCAAGTGGTTTTGCAACTTTGCCTCTTTGGTACAAAACTTGAAATTATGTGATTTTGTCCAACTTTGACAAGCCATAACTTTTGATCCAAAATGAATTAGAATGAGTTCTTGTACTTTTTGAAAAATGAATGATCCATTATACAACTTTCATGACCAAAGTTTTCTCATTTGAGGCATTTTTGAATCAATTTGAGGAGGTTGAAAAACTTTCCCAAAATGGCAAGTTTCCATTACAAGTCATTTTCCCAAAAAGGCAACTTTGCAAATGGCTTGAAATTCTTCAATTTGTGAACTTCTAACATCTTCTATGATCAAATAAAGATCATACACATTCAAAATGATGAAGAACAAACTTTGGTTGTGTCATTGGGGGCCTCAGATGCCCTGATTTTACACTGACTTGCTCAAGAAGTCAACTCTTGATCAGATGCCTTCCCCATGGAATTTATTCATGAAAATTGATATGCATGATCCCTATGACATATAGAGACCAATAGAAACAAGAATGACAAAAAAATTTGGAGTTATGGCCTCTGAAACCAAAATCCTAATTCTAGGTCATCTGTGCAGTCAAGCCTGGCTCTGCTTCCATGCCACTCTCAGTTCTTGTGATATTTTGACTTTATTGACTTTGTGGGGATATAATATGATTCTTGAACACACATGGACCACTTTTAAGTGATTGATGACCTTTGGAAAGGCTCAAGTGGCTCTTGGATTGCTCAGATCACAAACCCTAGATGCAGATGACTTTGAATCAATGTAGTGAAGCAAAAATGCAATATGGGATGTTATGATTGAAATTATGCATATGAAAATATCAAAAGCCATGGTGTGAATGGGTGAGGGAAAATTTGGGGTGTTTACACATTGTTAGTGCAGTTAAAGGTGAGTTTTGCCGAGAAAGGCATGTGAACTCCCTTAGGCGTAATGAATACTGCACCAACACCATGACCATTCATATTAACAGCCCCGTCAAACATCATAGTCCATTCTTCTTCTGGGTCAGGCTCTTTAGTGTGAACAGGCTCTTCATGATTTTTGCATTTATGAACATGATATCTTCATCAGGGAAGTCAAATCTCATAGGCTGGTAATCATCAATAGGTTGCTCAGCAAGATAATCAGACAATACACTACCCTTGATGGCTTTTTGAGATGTGTACTGATTTATGCAAAAGATGCCGGTCCGGGGTTCGGATCCCGTTGCTGTAGAGATCTCTGGCTGATCTGCTTGTAGTAGATATCCCAGCTGGGGATGAGATCATTGGTAGATCTAACACTCATGACCCTGTATGGGGAAGTAGGTCATCGATAAACCTATCTTGGTAATGAGGGACCCAACTGGGGTTTGTAGAGGCCTTCATCACTCTGTTGTGAGATCTCCAGCCGTTGCTCTTCTGGATAGAGGTTGAGACTCTGTGGGGGAGATAACTCCCTGTCTAGCACTCGGTCGGGGAGGAAGAAAGATCACTGAAAGATCTTCCTAGAGATTTCTGCGGGGGATCCTGCTGAGGATGACACTTGACAACTCAGCTGGGGATATGAGCATCTTCTGGTACATGCCCTGAAGGAAATGTTTGGAGAAGTGATGCCTGACAACTCAGATGGGGAGAAGGCATCTCTGATGCTGTTTGGAAGGTGCTGGGGGAACAGTGATTTGGGCAGCCTACTGGGGGGAAGCCTTCATGCCCTATGTTGTGCTTTGGACACCCGCAATCCTGTAAAGACAAAAAACGCACAAGTACCCCGAGGTATCCCTTTCTGGATTCCATTATATGAGTTTGGACACTCCCGGGAGTAAGTATATTTCCTGCAAGCACGTATTTTTAGAAGGGAAGCATCTGTATTTATGCAATCAATATCTTAAGGACATCAGACATTTTGCAAATGAAAATAAAATGTACGAGACGAAACATGACTGAAAATCTGATTTTATTAATTCGCGTGCCCTGAATTGGCAAGATACAGTCAAAGAAACGGATCCCCTGAAATGAGGAGATCGTTACAAATTGAGAAACAAAAGATGTTGGCAATGTTGATGACGCTTCGAGGAGCTTCCCTCTGGCTATGACTCGTATGACATTTGACATTCTTCTTATCTCACTTTCTGAAGAAGGTTGATTCTGATCGACGCTCAAACCTTTCGGAACTTGTCAGGTTATAAGTGATACAGATGAATTCATAATGCAATTGTTCGCTTATCCCTTTATTTTGCGTGGATCGCCCTTTCAGGTTTTCAATCCACCGGGATACCCATTTTTGCCTGAGTTGTCCAATGCGGCTTTTCAACTCAGCGGGTGTACATTTTTATTTACTTTACCTTATTTTTGCCCGAGTCTTTTATTCTGTTTTTGACTCGCCGGGATGCCCTATTTTTGCCTGGATTTACATTCTATTTTTATGTCCAGCGGGTCATTTTATGCGAAGTATTTTTTAACTGCATCTGAATTCACAGGGGACAGGAAGTCTTCACCATCCATAGTACTGAGCATTAGTGCTCCACCGGAGAAAAATTTCTTTACTACGAATGGCCCTTCATAGTTCGGAGTCCACTTGCCCCTGTGGTCGGTATGAGGAGGGAGGAGTCTTTTCAGCACAAGATCTCCTACTTGGTACTCTCGGAGCCTGACTTTCTGATCGAAGGCCTTCTTCATTCTTTTCTGATATAGCTGCCCATGACAAATGGCAGCCAATCTCTTCTCTTCAATCAAATTCAGTTGTTCGTATCGGGATCGGACCCATTCTACTTCATTCAACTTGACATCCATTAGTACCCGTAGGGAGGGTAATTCAACTTCAACAGGTAGGACTGCCTCCATACCATACACAAGCTGATACGGTGTTGCCCCAGTGGATGTTCTGATTGACGTACGGTACCCATGCAAGGCAAATGGTAGCATTTCATGCAAGTCTTTATAGGTAACCACCATCTTTTGCACAATCTTCTTGATATTCTTATTAGCTGCCTCTACAGCGCCGTTCATCTTTGGCCTGTAAGGAGAAGAATTATGGTGTTGGATCTTGAAGTCCCGGCATAGCTCTGCCATCATTTTATTGTTTAAGTTGGAACCATTATCAGTAATGATTCGCTCGGGCACTCCATACCGACAGATGATGTCTCTCTTCAGAAATCGGGCTACCACTTGCCTTGTAACATTTGCATAGGAACCTGCTTCAACCCACTTGGTAAAATAGTCAATAGCAACCAGGATAAATCTGTGGCCGTTTGAAGCAGTCGGTTCAATCTTGCCAATCATATCAATGCCCCACATGGCAAAGGGCCATGGTGAAGACATCACATTCAAAGGATTCGGAGGCACATGCACTTTATCCGCATAGATCTGGCATTTATGACATTTTCTGGCATAAGCACAACAGTCTGCATCCATTGTGATCCAGTAATAGCCTGATCTTAGCAACTTTTTGGCCATTGCATGTCCTCCTGCATGGGTACCAAAGGATCCTTCATGCACCTCGTGCATCAACAAGTTTGCCTCTGTCCTATCAACGCATCTGAGGAGTACCATATCAAAGTTTCTCTTGTACAAGGAAGCATCAGTATTTAAGAAGAAACTACCAGCTAGCCTTCTTAAAGTCTTCTTATCATTGGATGATGCCCCAGGGGGGTATGTTTGATCCTCCAATAAGCATTTGATGTCATAGAACCAAGGCTTATCATCCTTAACAATATCTGCTGAGAACATATATGCTGGTCTGTCAAGTCTGGACACTGAAATCCGAGGCACAAAGTTGGCAGCTTGAACTTTGATCATGGATGAAATGGGGGCAAGAGCATCTGCAAATTGATTCTCGTCCCGAGGGATATACTCAAGCTTGACCGTTGTAAAGAAAGTCAATAACCTCCTTGTATAATCCCTGTAAGGCATTATATGATCCTGGTGTGTGTACCATTTGCCGTTGGTTTGATTAATTACCAGAGCTGAATCTCCGAATACAGTCAAAGTCTTGATCCTGAGGTCAATGGCTTCCTCAAGACCCATAATGCAAGCTTCGTATTCGGCTTCGTTGTTAGTGCAATTAAAGGTGAGTTTCACCGAGAAAGGAATATGAACTCCTTTAGGTGTAATGAGTACTGCACCAACACCACGACCATTCATATTAACAGCCCCATCAAACATCATAGTCCACTCTTCTTCTGGGTCAAGCCCTTTAGTGTGAATAGGCTCTTCATGATCTTTTTCTTTTATGAACATGATGTCTTCATAAGGGAAGTCAAATTTCATAGGCTGGTAATCATCAATGGGTTGCTCAGCAATATAATCAGACAATACACTGCCTTTGATGGCTTTTTGAGATGTGTATTGAATGTCATATTCTGTGAGGATCATTTGCCATCTTGCAACCCGTCTGGTAAGTGCTGGCTTCTCAAATATGTACTTGACTGGGTCCATCTTTGAGATCAATAAGGTAGTGTGGGTCAACATATACTGCCTTAGTCGGCGAGCAGCCCACGCTAAAGCACATCAAGTTTTCTCGAGCAGTGAAAAACGTTGTTCACAGTCGGTAAACGTTTTGCTTAGGTAGTATATTGCATACTCTTTTCGACCAGACTCGTCATGCTGGCCCAACACACACCCCATTGATTCTTCTAACACTGTCAAGTACATAATTAGAGGTCTTCCTTCAACTGGAGGCATAAGGATTGGAGGCTCTTGCAAGTATTCCTTGATTTTGTCAAAAGCCCTCTGGCAATCTTCGTTCCACCTGACCGTTTGTTCCTTTCTTAACAACTTGAACAAAGGCTCACAGGTTGCTGTAAGGTGAGATATGAACCTTGAAATGTAGTTCAATCTACCTAGAAACCCTCGAACTTCTTTTTCTGACTTCGGTGCAGGCATTTCTTGAATGGCTTTGACTTTATCAGGGTCAACTTCAATCCCTTTCTCACTTACAATAAATCCCAGCAGCTTACCAGATCGCACCCCGAATGTGCACTTGTTGGGGTTTAACTTCAACTGGTACTTCCTCAGACGTTTGAACAATTTCAAAAGATTTACCAGGTGGTATTCTTCTGTGAGGGACTTGGCAATCATGTCATCCACATAACATTCAATTTCTTTATGGATCATGTCATGGAATAATGTTACCATAGCCCGTTGATAAGTTGCACCAGCATTCTTCAGTCCGAATGACATCACCTTGTAACAGAATGTGCCCCAGGGTGTGATGAAAGTTGTCTTCTCCATGTCTTCAGGTGATATCTTGATCTGATTGTATCCTGAAAATCCGTCCATGAAGGAGAACACCGAGAACTAAGCCGTATTATCAACCAATACATCAATGTGAGGTAAAGGGAAATCATCTTTCGGGCTGGCTCTGTTCAGGTCCCGGTAATCCACACACATTCTTACCTTGCCATCCTTCTTAGGCACAGGTACAATATTAGCAACCCCAGTGGATAGCTAGTTACATCAAGGAAACCGGCGCCCCACTGCTTTTGTACCTCTTCTTTAATCTTCATTGCCATGTCTGGACGAGTACGGCGCAGTTTCTGCTTTACCGGTGGGCAGTCTTCTTTTAAAGGCAGCTTGTGCATGACAATATCGGTGTCCAACCCTGGCATATCCTGATAAGACCAAGCAAAGACATCCACATATTCCCGAAGCATATCAATCAGTTGTTCCTTTACTGAATCTTGCAAGCAGGCTCCGATCTTAACCTCTTTCATATCTTCTTTCGTACCAAGATTAACCGTTTCGACCTCCTCCTGATGAGGAGTGATAACCTTCTCCTCTTGCCTTAACAACCTAGCCAGCTCTTCAGGCAGCTCATAGTCTTCTTCAACCCCTTCATCAGCTTGATTGATTGGATTGTCAAAGTCATACGAAGTCATAGCTGTGCTGTTGTCGGTGCAGTCTGAAAGGCACTCTCTGCAAGGGTTTAGATTGTTCATTTTAGTGATCGATTTTAATCTTGTTTAGAAAAAGTGAAATGAAGTTGTCATTTTGGAAAACATTGCCATTTTATTTTTATACAAAAAGAAAAATGGAAAACAGTGAGCGAAAAAGGAAAAGACTCATTTGCAAAAGATATCCGATATTCATTGATTGATCTGTTTGCACAAAATTACGAGATGGCCCGATTACAAAATGAGTCTTGACATCTTGGGCAAGATGCAAGACTTTGATGCATGCTTAAAAATACAGGAAATAATAATTACTCTGCAGGAGTAACCCTTATAATTTCCTGGGAAGACCAGTTAAGGACTTGGCTCACCAGGGTCCTTGGACGTATCCAGCTCTCCAGGTTGCGGTCGCTTTCTTCCTCGTCTTCCAAGTTGTTCACTGCATCCGGGGTGAGCATTCCCCCGCTGACAAAACTGGGCTTCTTGGTAGCCTCTGATTGATCTTGTTGAGTTGGTCTGTAACCCAACCCAAATCTGTCTTCCTTCTTTTCCACTGGCAACAGCTTGCCCCAGCCTTGGGCAGTACCCTCTTCAACAACCTTCCTGGCTTGCTGATAAGATGTCATGGAGGTTCCCAGTACAACATATGCTTCATTAACGTTCAGGGCCTCAAACCCCTGGCTCATGGTTTCATGGATTTCTCCATCCATTTCAATGTACTTGTACGTATCCAGATGGCTAACAAAGATGTCCTCTTCCCCGCAGATGGTGATGATCTGGCCTTCCCATTCGAATTTCAGCTTCTGGTGAAGGGTAGACGTAACAGCGCCAGCGGCATGGATCCAGGGTCTACCCAACAAACAACTGTAGGCCGGCTGAATGTCCATCACATAGAAGGTAATTTTAAAAGTCTGCATACCTATCATCACAGGCAGATCAATCTCCCCAAGCACTGATCTTTTAGAGCCATCGAAGGCTCTCACCACCAAATTACTCGGACGCAATGCCAAGCCATCATACTCCAGCTTCACTAAGGCTTTCTTAGGTAGAACATTGAGTGACGACCCAGTGTCCACCAGTACATGAGATAAAATAGCACCCTTGCACTCTAGGGTGATGTGTAAAGCCTTATTGTGGTTACGTCCCTCAGTTGTTAAGTCAGCATTGGTAAAGCCCAGTCCGTGACTGGTGTTGACATTTGCCACCATAGTTTCTAGCTGATTAACAGTGATCTCCTCTGGCACGTATGCTGCGTGCAGGACCTTCAGTAATGCATTCCTGTGAGCTTCAGAACACATCAACAGGGATAATATGGAGATCTTTGAAGGAGTTTGGTGAAGCTAATCCACCACCTTGTAATCACTTTTCTTTATGATCCTCATAAACTCGTCTACATCTTGCTCAAAAGATGTCTTCTGAGTTTCTTTGATAGCTGGCTCTTCAACCACCACACTCTTTCCTTTTGCTTTGGCAGCAACTTCTGCTTCGGAATTTGGTCTCTGAGTTTGTGAGGCAAAAAGGCGTCCGCTTCTGGTGAAGCCTCCGCCTCCCCCAACATTATCAATTTGTGGAGAAGAGGTTGAAGAATCCAAAGTGATTTTCTCCCCGTTGCAGTAGAGATCAGAGCCATAATGCCAAGGTATGGCATTACTGCTTTCATATGGAACTGGTCCAGGCACCGTAATGGTAACTGGACTGACTGCAGCAGGGGAGGGTACTGAAATGGTGTGCGGATCATAGTAAATGGTGACTGGTGATCTGGAAAGAGGTGCCACTGTTTGTTGAAAGTTGTTGCTTGGAGGAACATTCGATGGATCATAGTAGATGGTGACTGCTGAGATATCTTCATTAATTTTTGCTGGCGTTGTAGAAGATTCTGTCGAATAAATGGAAGCTGATGTTGTAGAAGAAAGGGTTGTTGACATTTGATTTGTTGAAGTGATGGATGGAGCCATTGTTGATGATATGGATGAATCGGTCGGAATGATTGTTGCTGCAGTTGTAGGGAACTCAGGAATTGTTGTCAGAGGAATTGCTGGATTCGTAGGCGCCGTTGTTGAGATCTGAAGTATACCACTTTTGATAAGACCATCTATGCCACTTCTCAAGTTATCACACCCGTTGACCGAAATGTTGCAATACCCACAACCGAGCTCACACCCGGGGAACATCTGGCACTCTAGAAGCTGAGCTTTAATTTCTACCAGAGGTGTTCGAATCTGTCCAACACTGGTTATCAAGAAAGATGGCCTGTCTTCCTCAATGGCATTAATTCTTGGCCCTCCATGATTGGGCATGGGATTCTTGTTGACATTTGGAGGGGGTGCAAAGTTGAGGGCTTTAGAATCCACCAGATCTTGTACTTTCATTTGTAAAGCCCTGCATTTCTCAGTATTGTGGCCAGGTGCATTGGAGTGAAAAGCACACCGGGAGTTGACATCATAATTTCTTGGAAGATTGGAAGGATCTGGAGGTGCCAATGTCCTTAACTCAACCAAGTTGAGCTTCAGGAGTTGTGGCAATAAGGCAGCATAAGGCATAGGGATAGGGTAATCACCCTATTTGCCTGTGACGGTCTTTGCTGAAAAGGTCTTTGCTGTTGATTGCTATTGTTGTTGTTGTAGGCTCTTTGTGGCGGATACTGAACTTGATGTTGATAATGTGGTTGCTGTTGTGGTTGATATGTTGGTTGCTAAGGAATTGGAGCTGGAATTGTGACAGCTGCTACTGATCTGTGAACATACTGAGATCTGCCCCTGTTAGCATGAATGGCACTTGTTTCACCGGTTCTTCTAGGCCCCACAAAAGGCTTCCTGGGATTACCGGACGAACTTGCACCATTATTAGAAATCTTACCCATCTTCAAAAGGCTCTCGATTCTTTCACCGGCTATAACCACGTCAGCAAAGCTGGTGGAAGAAAAGGCAGCTAGCCTATCAATATATGTTCCTTGTAGAGTATTCATGAACATGTCGGCCATTTCTCTTTCCGACATGGGTGGTTGGACAGCAGCAACAAGCTGTCTCCACCTTTGGGCATATTCCCTGAAGCTTTCTTTGGAGGACTGAGACATTCCCATCAGAAGGGTTCTGTTAGGAGCCATGTCCAGATTGTATTGGTATTGTCTGATGAAAGCTTCAGCTAGGTCCTTCCAGCATCTGACAGTGGCTCTGGTCAAGTGTGAATACCACTCTCTTGAAGCCCCAGTCAAGCTGTCTTCAAAATAAAACATCCACAGCTTCTCATCCATTGTATATGCTTTAAGTCTTCCCAGAAAGGACTGTAAGTGAGTTCGTGGACATGAAGTTCCATTGTACTTCTCGAAGCACGGGGGTTTAAACTTGTGGAGAATCCTTACCCCATCCACTAATCCCATATCCATTACATCGAAGCCTAGGGAATTTTGAGACTCTAGAGATCTTAACTTCTCAGCAATTTCATCAAACCTCCTATCATAAACTTCATCCCCAACTCCCATTACCGTAAACTGCTCTTCTTGGGGGTCTTCTTGTAAGATCCTTCCCCCAGTAGTATTTCCTTGCACATTACCCGGGATGTTGACTTCTGGATGTAGATGAGGCCCATATACTGGTGGATTAACATGAGGCTGACCCCTTTCATTGTTACTTGTTCCTCTAGTTCCCAGATGGGGTTCTTCCGGGGTTTGTCTTTCTACCAATGCCCTCAACCTTTCTTGACTTTGGGCCAAGCCATTCATTACTTCCATGAATTGAGTCATTTGGTTCCTCATCTCCAGCCTTTCATTAGCCATCTGAGTTCTGACCTCTGTCAGATCTTGCTGTACTTGATCCATTTGGATACCAGGAAGGTTGTTGCGAGTAGGATACCGGTGCGGACGGTTGAGAGGGAACACCCGACGGCGAGCAATAATTCCTGAACCACAACAGAGTTAGAAACAAATAAAATAATGACAAAACCTACAAAAAAAAAACAAAAGTTAGCATGCAATGCAGTATGCTTATTTGCTTTCCAAGGTACCTGGCTCGGCTCTTGGTTTTGACCTTTCCAGACCCTGAGGAGAAACTCATTGAAACAAACTAACAAATACATTACAAAAGGTGGATCATACATAGTTTGTTTTTACAACATATGCCCCTGAAGGGTCAAAATACAACATAAAAGAAAAGTACACCAAATGGGAATAACAACAAGCAAAGAAGTCAAACATCTAATCCAAACTCATCCTCCTTAACTTCCTTCAAAAGTGCTTCAGTTACAGGACCAGCCGGATGCTCTGTAATGTTCCTAATAAGGAGGTTTCTGGTGGCAATAGCAGTGGTCAGCTTCTTGTGCCTGTCCTGGTCCTTTGACCTCTTCAGACCAGCCTTAAGCTTCAATTCTGAAATCTCCTTCTGGGCTGCCAGCAAGGCTTCCTGTTGTTTCTTTTCACTGGCCTCCAACTGCTCAATCCTGGCCTGAGTTCTCTTATCTTCTTGAGTACGAGCTTCAGTGATCCTGACCCACCTAGCTTGACTTTCTTGCAGATAGAGATCAGTCCTAGCTTTCTGAAACTGGGCCTCTTTGCAGGCATTCTTCAGTATTTGCTCCCCAGCTCTTGCTTTCCTAATATAGTCTTCTGTTTTCTCAATCTTGGCCAGATGCTCCACCTTAAGCTTTTCCAACCTCTCAATGTCCAGACGTCCATCACTCCTTTCCCAAAGAGTCTTCTTTAGAGCTTGAGACAGATTCTCATTCCTTTCCTTCAGCTTCTCAAATTCTTCCATGCTGACAGTGGCTGGAGGTGGTGCTGTGGATGGTCCAGGTGCATCCTCGATGGTGAAAGGCATCCCTGAAATCTGAGCTCTAGCATGAGACCATTCATAATACTGAGCTGAAGCCACATTATTGCACCTCCCGAGAATGGCCATCCCTTTGGTCTGGATGTTGTCCCAAGCCCAGGATGCTTGTCTAACAACTGCTAGATTAGGTTTTATCTCACAATACAGGGTTTCAGCTAAATCTTGCACTCTAGGAGGGTGGACCAAAGCATAGCGCAATTGTCTTTTAAACAGCAAAGGGTTGTAGTTGATGCAACCCTTCACTCCTACTAAAGGCACATTGGGGTATTGCCCACAGCTAGTGATTATGTCCTTGCCCTTGGTGCTCTGGGTGCACCATCTGATGTCATCTGAAGTCAGAGCAATAAGTCTTTTAGCCCAATTCTTCTGTTGGTGGGGGTTCAGGAAGGCATCAGTCATGGGTAAGTGTTTGAGCAGCCATTTATGAAATAAGGGAGCACATTATCTCACCAATTTTCCTCTTTGCTTCTCATTCCTCTGATGAATGGAATAATAGAAATCTCCCAGCAAGGTGGGTACTGGGTTCCTCAGAAGGAAAAGATGAATGGCATTCTTGCTGATAAACTTGGGCTCATCTGCAAATAGTATAACCCCATATATACTGAGGGCTAACAATGCACAAACTGCCCTCCAATCTCCCAAGGAGGCCTTCAAGATGGCCTGAGAAGTCAGAAAGTCTAAGTGCAAACCAGGGATCCCAGCCTTTGTTGTCATGTTCTGCTCAATCAATATAGGCTCTAGGTACAGTGCTTTTGCCACTTCTCCATTGCTGGGAGAAGTCATCTCTGGGTTGAAGGGGACACCACCTCTAACAGGTACTCCAATCAATGATGAGAACTCTTCCAACAGAGGTCCCAACTGAAAGTCCTGGAAAGTAAAGCATCTCAAAGGAGGGTCATAAAACTGTAGGCAGGTGTGAATCATACTCCTCTGAGAAGGATCCAGGTCCATAACCATATCAAGGATGCCTCCATAATGCTCTCTGAATAATGGGATGTGTTCTGGAGTAATAAGTGCATGGACCTGCCTGATGCCAGTCAGCACAGGCTCAAAGAAATGATATGAAATGTTGCTCTTCCTGGGTGCCATGACTGCTGATGAAGAACTGAAGACAAGTGCTGATGAAGATCAAAACTGGTACTGGAGATGAGCCACTGATAAACTGATGGTGGAGGTAACTGAAGCAAGCAACTGATGAAGATAGCTGAAGCAGATAGCTGATGAGCAGAGGTCTATGCAGATGAAGGGGTCAAAACCAAGCCAGATGTAATGTGGATACCCTGAAAGACAAATAAACAAATGTTAAATGATGCAATGATGATGTATGAAAATGATATGCAAGGGTTTGGGATCAAGCTGGATCTGATTTATCTGTCTTGATATAGGTCCATGTATGTTCAAGAAGTCCAGATGGAGGTTCAGAAATCCAGTAACCAAGGTGGGGGACTCAAATAAAGAGTCACATGTCCAGGGTTAAATCACAAGAACTGTCCAAAGTGAAGCATTCTTAAGCAAAACAAATATCAGGGTATGATGTGGCCCAAGGGTTCCTGCAAACCTGTAAACAGCCCAACCCCCTCACAGGTGGTGTTCTAGAACAAGGATCCTCAGACTTGGATCAGTTATGGGAAGTGTAAACACTTCTAACCCGAAGGTACAGTGTTTACAATAACCATAAAAGATCCTCCCCTAATTCACCTCAGCTTTTGAAGGTCAATAATAAAGGTCATCCAGACTTAGCAAGCTTCCCAGATAGCCCTAGCACTACAGGAAATCTGTAGCACAGAGTTCTCAAGAAGAAACCCACATCTGAACCGTGTTTCATATTCCCGCACCATACCGAAATGGAATGGGAAAGAACATGAACCACTCTAGCCTAGGTATCACTCAGGTCCCAGGTATAGGACCTTAAACTCTCAGCAGAACCCCACCCACCAAAACAAAAACCAGATCCAGCAAGATGACAGTATGACAGTATGATGTATAAAGCTGTAAAGAAAGCAATAAATAATTGTACATAAAGCAATAAATAAAGCAAATAAATAAACACAATTAGCACATAACACCCCAATAAACACAAATCAAACAAGCGCTAGGAGGAACCCACCAAAAGAACCAGAAGCCTTGGTTACAGTATAAGGGTCCCCAACAGAGTCGCCAAGCTGTCGCTCCCACCAAATGACACCTGGCCAGAAGGGGTACAGACGCGAACGGTCGGCGAAAGAGAAGAGAATGAATAGAGTCGTCAGCTAGGCCTTTTTATCCCGAAGGAAAGGTAATGCTGCATAAACCTAAGAAAAGATGGATAAGACGGTTGCGAACCAGAGAAACTGAGAAAGGGGGTTGGTTACAATCTGGGAAGGTATTAGCACCCAGATTGTCCGCCGTACTCGACGGGATCCACGCTTATGAGACTTGTGTTTTAAAGGGGTAGTGTCAGTGCAATTTGTGTATCAAAGCTAGAAAGAATACAAGTGTCAGTGAAAAAGAAGTGTAAAGTGTATAAGAGAAGTGTCAGTGTAAGGAAAGAATGTGAAGCTCAAGACTATGAGGCTTAAAGAATAATGCTGGAAGAGGGGGAATATACAGAGACTTTTGTTCGATAACTGTTAAGTTATGCCTACGTATCCTCTCGTGCAATGAGGAAGTCAGAACACCGTAGTTCGACTCAAAGAGACTGAAAGATAAATTGACTTGTGAACTACTTACTTGTCCATGCTCAAGTGTAAGACCTGTCTGGCTCAGGTGTAAACTGTCTTGCATTAGACGGAAGAAGCAAGTTCTCGTTTGTGAATGAGTGTGATGAGAAAAGAATCCCGAAGGAGACGATTATTGTTTGTTTTTGGTATTTTCAATATTTAATTGCTTTTTGGAGTTTGTCATAAGAAAATGAGATTAAGCCTAAACCAAGGGTTAGTAAACTCATCACATCCTCCCTCTGATTAGGGGTAATGAGAATACCTTAAGTATGAAGTCAGCATCTCACACTTAATCACCATGATGTAGGATTAAAATCATTAACCTATTTGTAATTATTTAGATGTTTTTGGAGTTTTTGTTTGGTGTTAAGTAATGATTTTAAGCCATAATCAAGGATTTAATGGACTCATTACACCACCCTAATAGAAGGATAATAGATGAGAACATTTAAGTTGAGAAAGACTCCTCAACTTAATCCATGATTAGGGATTAACCTCATGACAAAACAAAGCCTTTATTAAATGGATTTTAGTTAATGATAAGATGAAGAAGTGATTTTTATGGTTTGTAAGACAACTTGAGGGGGACTTGTCCATTAACACTAGGGTTAGTCCTTCTTAACCAATTAAGGAAGAAATATAACCCTAATGCAAGGCCCAAGTTACAAGCTTGATGTCTTGATGATTATTAAGTGAATTGATTAAAGGATTTAAACACATTAAGGATTTAACACTTAGGATTAAAGTTATACACTCCATCCTAATAGAAGGATACAGGCATAACCCTAATCACAAAGCCTTAAAACCATTAAGGTTTAGTCCTTGATTAAGAGATGAGAAGAGAAGACTCAAAGATGACACAAAGGTAAAAGCTAAATGGGGGACTAATCAAACCCTAATTGTTATCATGCTTGGTTGTTCCTAGGGTTAATGAGGCTTGCAAGAAGATCTTCAGAGAAACCATCAGGGAGAGGAGCAGATGAAAGGAGGAAGAAGCAAAGAGAAGAAAAACAACTTGCTTCATTTAAGAAGACAAGTTGCTTGAAGAAAGAAAGTAAGAGAAGGGCATGAATGAGAAAGCTCACTCTAAGGCAAATACAAAATTCAGAAATGATGCAAGAGAGATGGGGAGAGATTGTGAGAAGTGAAGGTAAATCCACTTCTCAAAACAACTTACCACCTGAAAAGTTAGCAAAAGGAATGAAATGCAATGCAAATGAGATGAAATGTCATGATGCAAACCAAAGTCAGAAGCATTTACATGATATTAATGATGCTAAGAGATGATACAAACATAAGGCAAGACATGAGAATGATCATACAAAGGCATGGATGCAGGTGAAACATGCTTTAAACCATGAATGTACATGAAAAGTTATGAAATGTAATGGACATATAACATGGAAAATGAAAGATGAAATGATCAAACATGATTCTAACATGTCCTAAGATGTATTATGAATCATATGGATGCACAAAATGTCAAGGCAAGTCATGGTATGCAAGCAAATGGAAGATGGATGCAAAGGAAAGCACAAATTAGGGTTTCATGCATCATGCAATACAAAAATCCAAAACCAGAGGCAAATGACATGATAAAATATTTAAAATTCAATCAAAGATACCCTAAACCTATACAAACTCACTGCCCAAAGGAGGGGATCCAACTCTTAACCTAGGGAAAGTTATGAATTTCCTAAGATTGCTAGGGTTTTGGGGTACCTCAACAAGAAAAATGCAAAACAAATTGAAAATGCAAGATCAAATCAAACCAATTTTATCCTATAAACTACATGCTATGAGGAGTGCAATGCAAGAAAAATCACCATCCAACTCTCAATGGTTAGGCAGAAAGGAATTTTTGAAGTTTGGAACAAAATATTGCCTTGAAATGAAATTAAATCCAATGAAAATGATCAAAAGGCATCAAGAACAAAAAATAAATTTGGTTTGAGAGTTGGACAATGTTTCTAAATGTTTTTAAATGCTATGTGAATTTTTTTGTGATTTTTAAATACCTCAATGTATTTTTAATTAATTAATTTTCATTAACTAATTAAAAAATAAACATTTAAATGATTTAAAAATAATTTTTAATGCAAAAAATAAAATAAAAATCATTTTCTGATTAAGAAAAATATTTGAAACAAAAATGCAAAGGGAAATATTTTTAGGATTTTTCTAACTATTTTAAAATAAATATAAAAGATAAATGAATAAAAATGAAATAAAAATGAAAATAAATGAAAGTATGCAAGGGGGAGGGCCAGGATTTGATCTGGGTTTGGACTGGTTGACTGCGCGCCAGATCCAAAGGCCCAGATTCAAATCTGGCTAATTTTGTTTTATGATTTAATTAAACTGATTTTAATTAATTAAACAAAGATTAGGGTTTTAATGACAAATCCTGGCCATACGCACGCGCGAGAGTCAACCCCAGTCAAACGCATCTACGGTCCACATTCAAACTCCCATTAATGACGCAATTAGGGCTAAACAAATTCAGGCGACCGGAACAGTGTTTCGGTCGTCTTCTCCGGCGAAACCAAATACCTAGTTTCCACTACAGGCCACCCCAACCCAATTTAATTGCCCAGAAACAATCTCCTATCAAAACTAAACTCAAATCCATCATCAAACATCATTTATCAAGCATGAGCAAGGAGAATCGAAGCAAAACATTTTCACGGGTCAAGTTTCAGAACATCACAACATGCTTGTTTCTGGCTCATTTTCAAAAATAAATAAATCCCCATGATCAGGGCAACATATAGAACAACATTCTAACAAGAAACTAAGGTTCTGGAAAATTTGTTCATCATGTTACCTGAGATTGAGCTTTCAGTCCAGGAGCTTTCTGCTCGCCTCTTTGCCTCAAAATGGTCCCAATGATCCTCTTGATGAAGTTATGAAGCTTGATTGGAGTTTAGAATGGCTGATTTGTGAGCTTGAAGAGGTTCTGTTCAGAGAGGGGAAGGAATCGTGTTTCAGTTTCAGGGTGTTTCAGGGCAAGGTGAAGGGTCAGGGATGATCAGTGAGATATGCTGAGATGTTCTATGGAGTTTGTTTGGGTGTTTGTGTCTTGTGGAATGTGTTTCGAATGAAAATGCATAAGAGGTGAAAACTTGGAGCTATGGCTTGGAGGATGCTTCAGGCTTGTGTGTGTGTTATGTTCAGTCTCTTTTGGTCCACTTATCACTCTTGGATAGGTCAGAGGAGTTGGTGTGGCCTAGCTTGATTGGTATGGGTCTTTATGCAAAAAGTCCAAGTTAGGTGTACTTGAGGTATGGGCAAGTGTGAGGCTGTGATAGGGGCATGGCTTGGCTCAGCTGAGTTTAGGGAGAACCATGGAAATGGATTAGAAGCAATGCAGCAAGTGGATTAGGGTTTATCATAGGTTTTGCAACTTTGTGACTTTTTGGCCCTTTTGTGATTTCTTGATCCACAAGCCATGAAAATGGGCAAACCTTTGGTGAATTCTGACTTTTAGGCATTGGCTTATGTTTGTGCAAAGATTATAAGTCACTTTGAGGTCTCATTTTGCCTTGGCAAGTGGTTTTGCAACTTTGCCTCTTTGGTACAAAACTTGAAATTATGTGATTTTGTCCAACTTTGACAAGCCATAACTTTTGATCCAAAATGAATTAGAATGAGTTCTTGTACTTTTTGAAAAATGAATGATCCATTCTACAACTTTCATGACCAAAGTTTTCTCATTTGAGGCATTTTTGAATCAATTTGAGGAGGTTGAAAAACTTTCCCAAAATGGCAAGTTTCCATTACAAGTCATTTTCCCAAAAAGGCAACTTTGCAAATGGCTTGAAATTCTTCAATTTGTGAACTTCTAACATCTTCTATGATCAAATAAAGATCATACACATTCAAAATGATGAAGAACAAACTTTGGTTGGGTCATTGGGGGCCTCAGATGCCCTGATTTTACACTGACTTGCTCAAGAAGTCAACTCTTGATCAGATGCCTTCCCCATGGAATTTATTCATGAAAATTGATATGCATGATCCCTATGACATATAGAGACCAATAGAAACAATAATGACCAAAAAATTTGGAGTTATGGCCTCTGAAACCAAAACCCTAATTCTAGGTCATCTGTGCAGTCAAGCCTGGCTCTGCTTCCATGCCACTCTCAGTTCTTGTGATCTTTTGACTTTCTTGACTTTGTGGGGATATAATATGATGCTTGAACACACATGGACCCCTTTGAAGTGATTGATGACCTTTGGAAAGGCTCAAGTGGCTCTTGGATTGCTCAGATCACAAACCCTAGATGCAGATGACTTTGAATCAATGTAGTGAAGCAAAAATGCAATATGGGATGTTATGATTGAACTTATGCATATGAAAATATCACAAGCCATGGTGTGAATGGGTGAGGGCAAATTTGGGGTGTTTACACATTGTTAGTGCAGTTAAAGGTGAGTTTTGCCGAGAAAGGCATGTGAACTCCCTTAGGCGTAATGAATACTGCACCAACACCATGACCATTCATATTAACAGCCCCGTCAAACATCATAGTCCATTCTTCTTCTGGGTCAGGCTCTTCAGTGTGAACAGGCTCTTCATGATTTTTGCATTTATGAACATGATATCTTCATCAGG
Source organism: Lathyrus aphaca (assembly GCA_963966055.1). Classification (NCBI taxonomy): domain Eukaryota; kingdom Viridiplantae; phylum Streptophyta; class Magnoliopsida; order Fabales; family Fabaceae; genus Lathyrus; species Lathyrus aphaca. Next base: position 400,889,746 of record OZ014521.1, on the reverse strand, counting down.
GAAGTCAAATCTCATAGGCTGGTAATCATCAATAGGTTGCTCAGCAAGATAATCAGACAATACACTGCCCTTGATGGCTTTTTGAGATTTGTACTGAATGTCATACTCTGTGAGGATCATTTTCCATCTTGCAACCCGTCCGGTAAGTGCTGGCTTCTCAAAAATGTACTTAACTGGATCCATCTTGGATATCAATAAAGTAGTGTGGGTCAACATATATTGTCTTAGTCGGCTAGCAGCCCACGCTAAAGCACAACAAGTTTTCTCGAGCAGCGAATAACGTTGTTCACAGTCGGTAAACTTTTTTCTTAGGTAGTATATTGCATACTCTTTTCGACCAGACTCGTCATGCTGGCCCAACACACACCCCATTGACTCTTCTAATATTGTCAAGTACATTATCAGAGGTCTTCCTTCAACTGGAGGCATAAGGATTGGAGGCTCTTGTAAGTATTCCTTGATTTTGTCAAAAGCCTTCTGGCAGTCTTCGTTCCACCTGACCGTTTGTTCCTTTCTTAACAGCTTGAACAAAGGCTCACACGTCATTGTAAGGTGAGATATGAACCGTGAAATGTAGTTCAATCTACCTAGAAACCCCCGAACTTCTTTTTCGGTCTTTGGCGCTGGAATTTCTTGAATGGCTTTAACTTTATCAGGATCAACTTCAATCCCTTTCTCACTCACAATAAATCCTAGCAGCTTACCGGATCGCACCCCGAATGTGCGTTTGTTTGGGTTTAACTTCAATTAGTACTTCCTCAGATGCTTGAATAACTTCAACAGATTTACCAGGTGGTCTTCTTCTGTGAGGGACTTGGCAATCATTTCATCCACATAACATTCAATTTCTTTGTGGATCATGTCATGGAATAATGTTACCATAGCCCGTTGGTAAGTGGCACCAACATTCTTCAATCCGAATGGCATCACTTATAACAGAATGTGCCCCGGGGTGTGATGAAAGTTGTCTTCTCCATGTCTTCAGGTGACATCTTGATCTGATTATATCCTGAAAATCCATCCATGAAGGAGAACACCGAGAACTGAGTCGTATTGTCGACCAATACATCAATGTGTGGTAATGGGAAGTCGTCTTTCGGGCTGGCTCTGTTTAGATCCCGGTAATCCACACACATTCTCACCTTGCCATCTTTCTTAGGCACAGGTACAATATTAGCAACCCACAGCGGATAGCTAGTCACAACAAGGAAACCGGTGTCCCACTGCTTTTGTACCTCTTCTTTTATCTTCATTGCAATATCAGGGCGAGTACGGCGCATCTTCTGTTTTACTGGTGGGCAGTCTTCTTTCATAGGTAGCTTGTGCATGACAATGTCAGTGTCCAACCCTGGCATATCCTGATATGACCAAGCAAAAACATCCACATATTCCCGAAGCATATCAGTCAGCTGCTTTTTTACTGAATCTTGCAGCAGGCCCCTATCTTAACTTCTTTCAAGTCTTCTTCTGTACCAAGATTAACCGTCTCAACCTCCTCTTGATGAGGAGTGATAACCTTCTCCTCTTGCCTTAACAACCTGGCTAGCTCTTCAGGTAGCTCATAATCTTCTTCGACCCCTTCATCAGCTTGATTGATTGGATTGTCAAAGTCATACGAAGTCATAGCAGTGTCGTTGTCGGTGCAGTCTGGAGGGCACTTTCTACAAGGGTTTAGATTTGTTCATTTTAGTGATCAGTTTTATCTTATTTAGAAAAAGTGAAAATGAAGTTATTTATTTTGAAAAGCATTGCCATTTTATTTTTTGTACAAAAAATGAAAAATGAAAAACAGCGAGCGGAAAAGAAAAGACTCATTTGCAAAAGATGTCCTGATATTCATTAATTGATCTTTGCACAAAATACAAGATGGCCCGATTACAAAATGAGTCCTGACACCTTGGGCAAGATACAGGACTTGATGCATGCTTCAAAATACAGGAAATAATAATTACTCTGCAGGAGTAACTCTTATAATTTCCTGGGAAGACCAGTTTGAGACATGGCTCCCCGGTGTCCTTGGACGTATCCAGCTTTCCAGGTTGCGCTCGTCTTCTGACTCATCTTCCAAGCTATTCACAGCATCCGGGGTGAGCATCCCCCCACTAATAAACTTGAGCTCCGTTGCAGCCTCTGGTTGATCTTGTCGAGTTGGTTTGTAACCCAACCCGAATCGGTCCTCCTTCTTCTCCACGGGCAGCAGCTTGCCCTAGCCTTGGGCGGTACCCTCCTCAACAACCTTCCGGGCTTGCTGATATGACGTAATGGAAGTCCCAAGCACAACAAATGTTTCATTAATATTAAGGGCCTCAAACCCTTGGCTCATGGTTTCATGGATCTCCCCATCCATCTCAATGTATTTGAAGGTGGCCAGTTGGCTAACAAAAATATCCTCCTCCCCATAAATAGTAATGACTTGGCCTTCCCACTCGAATTTTAACTTTTGGTGAAGGGTTGACGTCACGGCGCCGGCGGCGTGTATCCATGGTCTACCCAATAGACAGCTGTAGGCAGGCTGTATATCCATCACAAAGAAGGTTGTTTTGAAAACCTGTGGGCCAATCATTATTGGCAACTCTATCTCTCCCAGAACTGATCTTTTAGAGCCATCAAAGGCTCTCACTACCAAGTTGCTTGGGCGTAGTGCCAATCCATCATATTCCAGCTTCGCAAGGGCTTTCTTGGGCAGGACATTGAGGGATGACCCTCTGTCCACCAGTACGTGAGAAAGAACTGCACCCTTACACTCCAAGGTAATATGCAAAGCCTTGTTGTGATTGCGACCTTCCGTTGTCAGATCAGTGTTGGTAAATCCTAGTCCATTACTAGCGTTGACATTTCCAACCACAGCCTCTAACTGATTGACGATAATCTCCTCCGGCACGTAAGCTGCGTGCAGGACCTTCAATAGTGCGTTCCGATGAGCCTCGGAGCACATTAGCAATGATAATATGGAGATCTTGGAAGGTGTTTGGTGAAGCTGGTCTACCACCTTGTAATCACTTTTCTTTATGATTCTCATGAATTCATCAACCTCTTGATCAAAAGGAGTCTTCAAAGCTTCTTTGACAACTTGTTCTTCTTGCACCATGCTCTTCCCTTTTGCCTTAGCAGCAGCTTCTGCTTCGGCAATGGGTCTTGGAATTTGCGAGGCAAAGAGATGTCCACTTCAAGTGAAGCCTCTGCCTCCCCCTACATTGTCTATCTGAGGTGAAGAAGTTGATGATTCTAAAGTGATTTTCTGCCCCTCGCAGTATAGATCTGAGCCATAATGCCAAGGGATGGCATTATTGCTTTCGTAAGGAACTGGCCCAGGTACTGTGATAGTGACCGGACTGATAGCAGCTGCAGAATGGACCACAATGGTGTGTGGATCTTAGTATATGGTGACTGGTGCTCTGACAGGAGTAACATTTTGTTGTGAATTATTGGTAGGAACATTTGCGGGATCGTAGTATATTGTAACCGTTGAGACACTTTCATTAACTGTTGCTGATGTTGTAGAAGGTACCGTTGACTGAATGGGTGTTGCAGTGGTAGCAGGGATAGTAACTGAACTTGTATCCATTGAAGTGATCGATTGAGCGGTTGTTGGAGTTGTAGTAGAATCCGTTGGAACAATGGTTGCTGACGTTGTAGGAGTATCTGTGATTGTTGGTGAAGGAATTGTTGGAGTTGTAGGTGCTGTTGTCGTTATCTGAAGGATACCATCCTTAATAAGACTATCTATTCCGTTTCTCAGCCTTTCACACCCATTGACTGCAATATTGCAATACCCACAGCCGAGCTCACACCCAGGGAACACTTGGCATTCTAAAAGCTGAGCTTTGATTTCAACCAAAGGTGTTCGAATCTGTGCAACACTAGTGATTAAGGTGGATAGTTTGCCTTCCTCAATAGCATTGATCCTAGGCCCATTGGGACTAGGCATTGGATTTCTTGTGACATTCGGAGGAGGTGCAAAGTTGAGAGCTTTTGAGTCCACCAGATCTTGGACTTTCATTTGTAAGGCCCTGCATTTTTCAGTATTATGCCCCGGTGCGTTTGAATGGAATGCACACCTGGCATTGGCATCATAGTTCTTTGGCATATTGGAAGGATCTGGAGGTGCCAATGTCCTTAACTCGACTAGGTTGAGCTTCAGGAGTTGCGGCAAGAGTGCAGCATATGGCATTGGAATTGGGTCAATTACCCTGTTTGCTTGTGATGGCCTTTGTTGGAAAGGACGCTGTTGTTGGTTGTTATTGCTATTGTTGTAGGTTCTCTGTTGCAGATACTGAACTTGTTGTTGATACTGTGGTTGTTGTTATTGTTGAGGATATGCTGATTGTTGAGGAATCGGAGCTGGAATGGTAACTGCTGCTACTGACCGGTGTACATACTGAGGCCTGCCCCTGCATGCATGAATGGAATTTGTTTCACCGGCCCTTCGGGGTCCCACAAAAGGCTTTCTGGGATTGCTGGATGAACTTGCACCACTGTCGGAAATTTTTCCCATCTTCAGTAGACTTTCAATCCTTTCACCAGCTATGACCACATCAGCAAAACTGGTAGAGGAGAAGGCAGCCAATCTATCAATATAGGTCCCTTGCAAAGTGTTCATGAACATGTCAGCCATTTCCCTCTCTGACATGGGTGGTTGGACAACAGCAGCAAGCTGTCTCCATTTGAGCATACTCCCGGAAGCTCTCTCTAGAAGACTGAGACATTCCCATTAGGAGGGTCCTATTAGGGGCCATGTCCAGATTGTATTGATATTGTCGGATGAAAGCCTCAGCCAAATCCTTCTAGCATCTTATGGTGGCTCTAGACAAGTGTGAATACCACTCTCTTGAGGCTCCAGTCAGACTATCTTCAAAGTAGAACATCCACAACTTTTCATCCATGGTATACGCTTTAAGTCTTCCTAGGAAGAACTGCAAATGAGTGCGAGGACAGGAGGTACCATTGTACTTTTCAAAGCAAGGGGGTTTGAATTTGTGGGGAATTCTCACCCCATCCACTAGTCCCATATCCATCACATCGAAGCCCAAATAATTCTGAGACTCCAAAGATCTCAACTTCTCAACAATTTCGTCCAATCTCCTGTCATAAACTTCATCTCCAGCTCCCATAACAGTAAAATGCTCTTCTTGGGGATCCTCTTGCAAGATTCTCCCTCCAACAGTATTACCTTGTACATTCCTCGGGATGTTAGCTTCTGGATCCAGATGAGGCCCAAATACTGGTGGGTCAATACGAGGTTGTCCCCGTTCATTGTTACTAGTTCCTCATGTTCCAAGATGAGGCTCTTCAGGAGTCTGTCTTTCCACCAGCTCTCTTAACCTTTCTTGACTCTGGGCTAAGCCAGTCATCACAGCCATGAATTGAGACATCTGATTTCTCATATCCACTCTCTCATTAGCCATCTGATTTCTGACCTCAGTCAGATCCTGCTGTACTTGTTCCATTTGAATACCGGGAAGGTTGTTACGAGTCGGGTACCGGTGCATGCGGTTGACAGGGAACACTCGGCGACGAGCAATGTTTCCCGAGGTCACAACAAAGTTAGAAACAATAATAACAAAACCTACAAAACAAAGACAAAGTTAGTATGCAATGCAGTATGCTTATTTGTTTTCCAAGGTATCCGTTTTGGTTCTTGGTTTTGACCTTTCCAGACATCGAGGAAGATGCTTGATGTTGTTGAGAAAAGAAGCCCAATGAAAGCAAACTAATATATTACTAATGGTGAACAATACATAGTCTATTTTACAACATATGCCCATGGAGGGTCAAAATACAATAAAAGGAAAAGTACATCAAATGGAAACAAACAATAAGCAAAGAATCAGACATCCAGTCCAAACTCATCTTCTCTGACCTCCTTCAGGAGTGCCTCAGTCACTGGACCGACCGGGTGCTCTGTAATGGTCTTAATGAGGAGGTTCCTGGTAGCAATAGCAGTAGTCAGCTTCTTATGCCTGTCCTGGTCTTTTGATCTTTTCAACCCTGCTCTGAGCTTCAACTCTGAAATCTCCTTCTGGGATGCCAATAAAGCTTCCTGCTGCTTCTTCTCATTGGCCTCTAGCTGTTCAATCTTGGCTTGAGTCTTTTGGTCTTCTTGTGTACGGGCTTCGGTGATCCTGACCCACCTAGCTTGACTCTCTTGTAGATAGAGCTCAGTCCTAGCCTTCTGAATTTTGGCCTCTTTACAGGCATTTTTCAATATTTGTTCCCCAGCCCTTGCTTTCCTGATGTAGTCCTCTGTCTTCTCAATTTTGGCAGGATTCTCCACCCTGAGCTTTTCCAATCTCTCAATGTCCAGACGACCATCACTCCTTTCCCAAAGGGTCTTCTTCAAGGCTTGAGATAGGTTCTCATTCCTTTCCTTCAGCTTCTCAAATTCTTCTAGGCAGACAGTTGCTGCAGGTTGTACTATAGAGGGTCCAGGTATGTCCTCCAAGGTGAAAGGCATTCCAGTAATCTGAGCTCTAGTACGAGACCAGTCATAGTACTGAGCTGAAGCAACATTATTACACCTTCCCAGAATTGCCATCCCTTTTGTCTGGATGTTGTCCCAAGCCCAGGATGCTTGCCTGACAACAGCTGAATTAGGTTTTACTTCACAATACAAGGTCTCAGCCAAATCTTGCCCTCTGGGAGGGTGAACCAAAGCATAGCTCAGTTGTCTCTTAAACAGCAAAGGATTGTAGTTGATGCAACCCTTTACTCCTATCAGAGGCACATTTGGGTGTTGTCCACAGCTGGTGATAATGTCCTTGCCTTTGGTGCTCTGGGTGCACCATCTGATATCATCTGAAGTCAAAGCAATGAGCCTTTTAGCCCAATTCTTCTGTTGGTGGGGATTCAGGAAGGCATCTGACTTAGGCAGGTGTCTGAGCAGCCAGGAGTAAAACAAAGGAGCACAACATCTAACCAACTTCCCCATTTGTTTCTCATTCCTCTGATGGATGGAATAATAAAACTCTCCTAGCAGTGTGGGTACTGGGTTCTTCAGGAGAAACAGATGGATGGCATTCTTGCTGACAAATTTGGGCTCATCTGCAAACAGTATAGCCCCATATATGCTGAGGGCTAACAGTGCACAGACTGCCCTCCACTCCCCTAATGAGGCCTTCAGGATGGCTTTAGAAATCAAGAAGTCTAAGTGAAAACCAGGGATCCCAGCTTTTGTTGTCATACTTTGCTCAATCAAGGCAGGCTCCAGGTACAATGCCTTTGCTATCTCTTCATTTTTGGGAACTGGCATCTCTGGGTTGAAGGGGATTCCACCCCTGATAGGTACTCCAATCAATGAAGAAAACTCTTCCAGCAGAGGCCCTAGCTGAAAGTCTGGAAAGGTGAAAAATCTCAAAGGAGGGTCATAAAACTGCAGGCATGTGTGAATCATGCTCCTCTGAGAAGGATCAAGGTCCATAACCATATCTAGGATACTTCCATAGTGCTCTCTAAACAATGGGATGTGGTCAGGTATGATAAGTTACTGGACCTGCCTGATACCAGTCAACACATGTTCAAAGAAATGGTAGGATATATTGCTCTTCCTGGGAGTAGTCATGAATGCTGCTGAAGAAGTTGAAGACTGGTACTGATGAAGATCACAAAATGGTGCTGGAAATGAGCCACTGACAGGCTGATACTGGTGATGATGAAGATAGCTGAAGCAGATAACTGATGAAGACAGTTGAAGCAGAGGCCTATGCAGAAGAAGGGGTCAAAACCAAACCAGATATGATATGGATACCCTGAAAAACAAATAAACAAATGTTAAATGATGCAATGATGATATATGCAAATGATATGCAAGGGTTTATGATCAAGCTGGATCTGATTATCTGTCTTGATATAAGTCCATGTATGTTCAACAAAAGATCTAGATGGAGGCTCAAAAATCCAGTAACCAAGGTGGGGGACTCAAATAAAGAGTCACATGTCCAGGGTTAATCACAAGAACTGTCCAAAGTGGAGTATTCTTAAACAAAACAAAAACAGGGTATGATGTGGCCAAGGGTACCTGCAAACCTATAAACAGCCCAACCCCCTCACAGGTAGTGTTCTAGAACAAGGATCCTCAAACTTGGATCAGTTATGAGGATTGTAAACACTTCTAACCCGGAGGTACAATGTTTACAATAACCATAAAAGATCCTCCTCTAATTCACCCCAGTTTCTGAAGGTCATAATAAAGGTCATCCAAATTTAGTAGGCTTCCCAGATAGCCCTAGCACTACAGGAAATCTGTAGCACAGAGTTCTCAAGAAGAAACCCACATCTGAACCGTGTTTCATATTCCCGCACCAGACCGAAATGGAATGGGAAAGAACATGAACCACTCTAGCCTAGGTGTCACTCAGGTCCCAGGTATAGGACCTTAAACTCTCAATGGAACCCCACCCACCATAACAGAAGCCAGATCCAACAATTATAAAGACAATATGAAATATGTAAAACTGTAAAGGAAAGCAATAAAAAAAGTTGTACATAAAGCAGTAAATAAAGCAAATAAATAAACACAATTAGCACATAACACCCCGATAAACACAAATCAAACAAGCGCTAGGAGGAACCCACAAAAAGAACCAGAAGCCCTGGTTACAGTATAAGGTTCCCCAGCAGAGTCGCCAAGCTATTGCTCCCACCAAATGACACCCAGGTCAGAAGGGGTACAGGCGCAAACGGTCGGCGAAAGGAGAAGAACACACAAGGGTGAACTGAAAAGAAAAGAGCCGCCAGCTAGGCATTTTTATCACAAAGGAAAGGTAATGCTGCATAAACCTAGAAAAGAATGGATAAGGCGGTCGCGAACCAGAGAAACTGAGAAAGGGGGTTGGTTACAACCTGGGAAGGTATTAGCACCCAGATTGTCCGCCGTACTCGACGGGAACCACGCTTGAAAGATTTGTGTTTTAAAGGGGTAATGTCTGTGCTATATGTGTATCAAGGCTGGAAAGAAAGCGAGTGTCAGTGCTACAAGAAAGTGAAGTGAAATATGTGAAGTTTCAGTGTAAGAAAGAATGAGAAGCTCAAGACTATGAGGCTTAAAGAATAATACTGGAAGAGGGGGGATGTACAGAGACTTTTGTTCCATAACTGTTAAGTTATGCCTACGTATCCTCTCGTGCAATGAGGAAGTCAGAACACCGTAGTTCGACTCAAAGAGACTGAAAGATAAATTGACTGATGAACTGCTTACTTGCCTATGCTCAAGTGTATAACCTGTCTGGCTCAGGTGCAAACTGTCTTGCATTAGACGGAAGAAGCAAGTTCTCGTTTGTGAGTGAAGATGGTGTGAAAAGAATCCCGGAGGAGACGATTATTTGTCTGTTTTTGTGTTTTCAATCTTGTATTGATTTTTGTGTTTGTCATAAGTTAATGAGCTTAAGCCTAAACCAAGGGTTAGTAAATTCATCTCATCTTCCCTCTGATTAGGGGTAATGAGAATACCTCAAGTATGAGGTAAACACCTCACACTTAATCACCATGGTGTAGGATTAAGATCATTAATCTACTTGTATTTATTTAGATGTTTTTGGTGTTTTTGTTTAGTGTTAAGTAATGAGTTTAAGCCATAATCAGGGATTTAATGGACTCATTACACCATCCTAATAGAAAGATAATAGATGAGAGCATTTAAGCTGAGGAAGGCTCCTCAACTTAGTCCATGACTAGGGATTAACCTCATGACAAAACAAAGCCTTTATTGAATGGATTTTAGTTAATGGTAGAATTAAGAAGTGAATTTTATGGTTTGTAAGACAACTTGAGGGGGACTTGTCCATTAACACTGGGGTTAGTCCTTCTTAACCAGTTAAGGAAGAATTAGAACCCTAATGCAAGGCCCAAGTTACAAGCTTGATGTCTTAGTGATTATTAGATGGATTGATTAAAGGATTTAAACAAATTAAGGGTTTAACACTTTGGATTAAAGTTATACACTCCATCCTAATAGAAGGATGTAGGCATAAGCTTAATCACCAAGCCTTAAGACCTTAAAGGTTTAATCCTTGATTAAGAGATGAGAAGAGAAGACACAAAGATGACACAAAGGAAAAAAAACTAATGGGGGACTAATCAAACCCTAATTGTTTTCATGCTTGGGTATTCCTAGGGTTTATGAGGCTTGCAAAAGATCTTCAAGAGAAAAGCCACCAAGAAAGAAGCAGATGAAAGGAGGAAGAAGCAGAAGAAGCAAGTCAACTTACTTCACTTAAGAAGATAAGTTGCTTGAAGAAAGAAAGTGAGAAGGAGACATGAATGAGCAAGCTCACTCTAATACACAGATAAAGTGAAGAAATGATGCATAAGAGAGATGAGAAGAGATTATGAGAAGTGAAAGCAAATTCACTTCTCAATGACTTACCACCTGAAAAGTTAGCAATAAGAACATGAAATGGAATGAAAATGAGAAAGATGCAATGATGCAAACCAAAACCAGAAGCATAAACATGATGATAATGATGCTAAGAGATAAAGCCAACACAAGTTAAGAGTTGTGGATGATCATATAAGGATGAGGATGCAAATGAAGCATGTTTGGAACCATAAAAGTTCATGAAAGTTTATGAAATGCAATGGAGGTATAACATGACAAATGGATGAAGCAATGATCAAGCATGATTCTAATGTGTCCTAAGATGTCTTAGAAGTCATGTGAATGCACAAAATGTCATGGAAAGTTCATGTATGCAAGCAAATGAGAGATGAATGCAAATGAAGGCAAAAATTAGGGTTTATGCACAAGACACAAAGCAAAATTCAAAATCAGAAGCCAATGACAAGATAAAAAATTGAAAAGGGGATAAAAGGAACCCTAACCTTACATAAGTTCACTTCCCAAAGGAGAGGACCTAACTCTTAACCTAATGGGAGTTGTGATTTTCTCAAGTTGGCTAGGGTTTTAAGGCACTTCAAAAGGAAAAATGCACATCAAATTGAAAATGAAAGATAAATTCAAACCAATTTTAACCTAGAAACTACATGATATGAAGAATGTAATGCAAAAAGAACCAACATCAAACTCTTCATGGTTAGGCATAATGAATTTTTCTAATTTAGGGCAAAAATATTGACTTTTAAGAACTTTAATTCCAAAGAAAAATGTCAAAATATGTCAAGAACCAAAAAGAAATTTGTTTGGAGAGTCTGATAATGTTTCTAAATGTATTAAAATGAAATGTGAATTTTTTTTGTGATTTTTAGAAACTTAAATGCTGTTTTAATTAATTAATTCTCATTAACTAATTAAAATAAACATTTAAATATTTTTAAAATACGAAAATTATGCAAAAAATAAAATAAAAATTATTTTCAGAAAGAGAAAAATATTTTAAGGTGTGATGCAAAAAATGAGATTTTTTAGAAATGATTTGCTATTTTAAATAAAATGTGCAAGAAAAATGAATAAAAATGAAAATAAAATTGAATTAAGAGGAAAGTAATCAGATCCAAAGGTTGTAGTTCAAACCAGGGAGGCGGGAGTTGACTTGGCGCGGGTTTGGAAGGCTAGGATTGGTTCTGATTAAATTCAAACTAATCCTAATTAATTAAACTAATTAATTGAGATTAAGGTTAAATGACAAATCCTGGCCATTGAGGACGCGAGCGAAAGACAAATCCAACGCACTAAATTCAAACTGAGCTAAACATGTGATTAAGCCCTAATTGTGCCCTAAACATTTTAAGGTGACTGGAACAGTGTTCCGGTCATCTTCTCCGGTGAACCCAAACCCTAGATTCTTCCCTAAGCTACTATTCAAATTTCTTGCTCAGAAATGATCCCCCAATCATCCTAAACCTAAACCCTCAATCAAAAAACATTTATTTCACATCATGAACACGAATCGAACCAAAATGTAAAAACGGGCAAAAGTTTCAAAGCTCACATACATGGTGGTTCCTCAACCATTTTCAATAAAAAACATATCCTCATGACCATGGGAACTCAAAGAATCATAAAAGAACTTAAAAACAAGCTTCTGAGAAAAAAGTTCATGAGCTATACCTGAGGTTGAGCTTTCTGGTTCTTGGATTTCTGGCCTTTCCTTTGCTGCAAGTCCACCTCTTTGAACCCCCTGATGATGAAATGAAGCTTAGAATGAGTTTATATGGCTTGGTTTGAAGGTTTTGGTTCTGGTGTAGCAGATTTTGAGAGTTGAGTATGTGGTGTTTCAGGCTATTTCAATGCTTGGTTTCTGGTCTATGGGTGACATATGACTTGTTGGTGAAGAAATATTTGAGGTTGGATGGCTGTATCATGAGTTTCGAAGAGAAGAAGAAGAAGGCAGTTTTTGTGTATCCTGGCTTATGGGAGGTTCCAGGCTTGTGTGTGTGTGTCTCTTTCAAGTCCTTGAGGTCCACATATGAGGTTCTGATTGGGCAGAGGGTTGGTAGTGGCACAGTTTGATTAGTATGTGAAAAATGCAAAAGGTCATGACTTTGTGTACTTGAGGTATGGCTCGGGTCAGAGGGAGATTAGGGGCATGGCTGGGCTCAGCATGGATCAAGGAATGCCCTTAGATTGCTTTTGTGCAGCTGTAATGGCTAGGGCAAGTGGTAGCATGGTTCTTGCAACTTTTCCCCCTTTGGAAGTCTTTGTGAATCAAGGCCAAGAAACCTCTAAACTCTTTGGCAAATTTCAGCCAAATGGGCCATATGAAGTTGTTATGATGTCTTGAACTCATTTAGCAACTAATTCAAGCATTAAAAGTTCCTTTTGCAAAAATTTCAATTTTGAAGATTCATGAAAAAATGCCTTATGTGACTTGTAATTCAAGGCATGAAAAATGGGAAATCTCTTAGGCAATTCTGAATTATGGACCATGAATGATGTTTGTGTGATGATTAGAAGTTGATTTGAGGTCACATTTGGCTTTGGTAAGTGTTTTTGCAAGTTTCCTCTTTGGCACAAAAGTGAAAATTAAGTGATTTTGTCCAACTTTACAAGGCCATAAATTTTGTTCTATGATGAATTAGATCGAGTTCTTGTACTTTTTGAAAATGGGAGGATCCAATCTACAACTTTCATGACCAAGAATTTTTCATTTGAAGCATTTTTGAATCAAAAAGAGGAGGTTGAAAAACTTTCCCAAAATGGCAAATCTCCATTACAAGTCACTTTCCCAAAATGGCAACTTTGCAAATGGCTTGAAATTCTTCAATTTTGTGAACTTATAACTTCTTCTAAAATCAAATAAAGATCATACACATCCAAAATGATAAAGAAAACCCTTTGGTTGGATGATTGGGGGCCTCAGATGCCCTGATTTTGCACTGACTTGCTCAAGAAGTCATCTTGTGATCAGATGCCTTCCCCATTGAATTTCTTCATGAAAATTGGTATGTATGATCCTTATAACATATAGAGACCAATAGAAACAATAATGACCAAAAATTTTGGAGTTATGGCCCCTGAAACCAAAACCCTAATTTTAGGTCATCTGTGTAGTTAAACTTGGCTCTGCTTCCATGCCTTTCCAAGTTCTTGTGATTCTTTGAATTCCTTGATCTTGGGAGGATATAATATGATGCTTGAACATACATGGACCCTCTTGAGATGATTGAAAACCTTTGTAGTGGCTCAGAAGGCCCCCTTGGATTCATCTGATCACAAACCCTAGATGCAGATGATTTTGAACCAATGCAGTGAAGCAAAAATGCAATATGGGATGCTATGATTGAATCTATGCAAATGAAAAGATCACCAGCCATGGTGAAATGAGTGAGGGAAAATTTGGGGTGTTTACATCGTCCTTCATCATGCTTATCCGATGGCCGTCCCCATCGTTGACCTTTTTCTATCCGACATTCGTCCTATGTCGTGTTAAAGAGCAGCCGTCCCCTGCTAGGTGATCGTCCTTCACCTTTGATGACTGTAACACCCTTCTACCCCAAACATAATATTCAAATATTATCAGAGTAATCGTCTAAAAAGGTATCACATTTTCAACAAAAATACACAACAGTGTCCTGTCCCATAACACGGGTTATTCAACATCAAAATACCATAAATCATTTCGCAGCGGAAATTAACTTCATAATTCAAAACTTCATAAAAGTCATTTTCACCATCCTGAATTTAACATCATATAAATAGGAAAAACATTTATCCAATAATAACATAACTGAAACAATTAACAGAATAAAACCCATCCCAGTGTTACATGACACAGAGCAGGACACATAAACCAGAACCACTCCTAAGGAACACTAAAGCATGCTCCGAGACTCATGAATTACTCCTATTGCACTGCAGGACTATTCTTCGACATCTGCAAGTTACCCACGAAGGAGGCAACGTTTCCAAGCAGGCAGGGTGAGTAATCATAATATATCATAAACTTATAAGAATATAGAATCATAAATAAATTAGTACACATAACATGACATCATCAACTACAAAATTCAACAACAACCACAACACCATCATGAAATCAATTAACACCAACACAGTCATGAAATTCATCCAAAATATGAAATTCTACATCCTGATATGCAATATGCATGTGGTACCATTTTCACCAAAATTCTCAAATTAACCCAAACTCTCCAAATTTTCTAAATTAATTAAATAAATGATTAAATAATTAAATTTAGATTTTCGGGGCGTTACAACTCTCCCCTACTTAAAGAATTTTCGTCCTCGAAAATTACCTGAAGTAAATAGAGTCGGATACGACTCCTTCATCTGATCTTCGCGCTCCCAAGTCCACCTTTCTCCAGCTGGTCCACCCACAATACCTTCACTAAAGCAATCTCTTTACCTCGAAGTCGTCAATCCTCACTGGTAAAGCTTCAACTGTCAAATTATCTCTCACCTGAACATCATCTAACTGAATTACATGCGACGGGTCCGGAATGTACTTCCTCAACTGCGATACATGGAATACATCATGTAAATTCGCAAGAGAGGGAGGTAAAGCCACCCGATAGGCCACTTCCCCTATCCTCTGCATAATCTGATATGGACCGACGAAACGTGGAGTGAGCTTTCTAGACTTCAAAGCTCTTCCCACACCATTCATAGGAGTAACTCTTAAGAACACATGATCTCCCTCTTGGAACTCAAGTGCTTTCCTTCTCTTATCGTGATAACTCTTTTGACGACTCTGCGATGTTTTCATCCTTTCCTGAATCATTTTTATCTTTTCAGTTGTTTCTTCGACAATCTCTGGCCCAAGCACCAAACTCTCTCCTGACTCATACCAACATAATGGAGTACGACAACGTCTACCATACAATGCCTCATATGGAGCCATCCCGATACTAGCATGAAAACTGTTATTGTACGTAAACTCGACCAATGGCAAATGGCTATCCCAAGACCCTCCTTGATCTAACACACAAGCTCTCAGCAAATCTTCTAAAGATTGGATTGTTCTTTCCGTCTGACCATCCGTTTGAGGGTGATAAGCAGAACTCACCTTAACTTAGTACCCAAAGCATCCTCCAAACTCTTCCAAAACCTCGATGTAAACTGCGGATCTCTATCCGATACAATACTTGAAGGCACACCATGCAACTTCACAATTTCCTCAATATAAATCTCAGCTAATCTTTGCATGGAATGGTTAATCCTCATTGGCAAGAAATGTGTCGACTTAGTTAACCGATTAACAATTACCCAAATCGAATCATTACCTCTAGCAGTCTTAGGTAACCCAGTCACGAAATCCATGGAAATACTATCCCATTTCCACTCAGGAACATTCAATGGTTGCATCATACCTGAAGGTCTCTGATGTTCTATCTTTGACTTCTGACATATCAAACAAGCATATACAAATTCAGCAATGTCTATTTTCATACCCGGCCACCAAAACAACCTGTGTAAATCCTGATACATCTTCGTAGCACCAGGATGAATACTCAGTCGACTCTTGTGCCCCTCTTCTAAAATACTCTTCTTAATTCCTGCAATATCCGGAATACATACTCTATCTCTAAATCTCAAAATTCCATCTTCATCAACTCGAAAGTCACCTGCATTAACTTGATCAACCAACATCAATTGATCGACTAATTTCAAATCAGATTTCTGACCCTTACGAATCTCTTCCAAAATCTCACTGGTCAGCTTTAACATTCCCAATTTCACACTATCAGCAGTAGTTTCACACAACAAGCTCATATCTCTGAATTGTTCGATCATTTCCAATTCTTTCACCATAAGCATTGAAATATGTAACGACTTCCTACTCAAAGCATCAACCACAACATTTGCCTTACCCGGATGGTAATTCAAATAAAAATCAAAATCTTTCAATAATTCAAGCCACCGTCTCTGTCTCATATTTAACTCTTTCTGATCAAACAAGTACCTTAAACTTTTGTGATCACTGAATACTTCAAATTTCGAACCAAACAAGTAGTGCCTCCAAATCTTAAGCACAAACACCACAGCTGCTAACTCTAAGTCGTGAGTAGGATAGTTCCTCTCATGAACTCTTAACTGTCTAGAAGCATAAGCAACCACCTTACTATCCTGCATCAAAACTCCACCAAGACCCATTTTGGAAGCATCACAATAAACTACAAAGGACTCATCTGGATTTGGTAAGACCAATACTGGCGCGGTCGTTAATCTTTTCTTCAGTTCTATGAAACTCTCTTCACAAGCAACATCCCACACATACGCTTGACCCTTCCTAGTCAATTGCATCAACGGTAAAGCTATCTTAGAAAAACCTTCAATGAACTTACGATAGTAACCAGCCAACCCAAGAAAACTACGAATTTCTGTAGCTGACTTCGGAGTATCCCACTGCAATACCGCATCAATCTTTGAAGGATCCACCGAAATTCCACCACTTGAAATTACATGGCCGAGGAAACTCACTTCCCTAAGCCAAAATTCACACTTAGATAACTTAGCAAACAATTTCTTTTCTCTCAACACTTGCAACACAACTCTCAAATGCTCGGCATGTTCCTCTTCTGATTTAGAATATACCAAGATATCATCTATGAAAACCACTACGAACTTATCCAGATACTCATGAAAGATTCTATTCATATATTCCATAAACACACCAGGCGCATTAGAAACCCCAAACGGCATCACCGTATACTCATAATGCCCATATCTCATCCTGAAAGCTGTCTTCGGAATATCATCAGCTTTAACTCGAATCTGATGATAACCAGACCTCAGATCAATTTTACTAAAGACACAAGCACCTACTAGCTGATCCATCAAATCATCGATCCTCGGAAGTGGATACTTATTATTGATATTCACTTTATTCAACTGTCGGTATTCGACACACAATATCATACTACCATCCTTCTTCTTAACAAGCAACACCGGAGCACCCCAAGGAGAAACACTGGGTCTAATGAACCTCTTCTCTAACAATTCTTCTAATTTTTTCTTCAACTCATTCAACTCTGAAGCCGACATTCTATAAGGAGCCATCGAGACAGGACTCGTACCCGGTACTAAGTCCACAGAAAAATCAATCTCACGTTCCGGTGGTAAATCACTTATATCACCAGGAAACACATCTTGAAATTCACAAACCACAGGCAACTCTGCACTAACAGTCTTATCATCAACTTGCAATGAGGTAGACACTGCAAACATCAAAGCTTCATCTAAAACAAGTTCATCCACTTGCTTAGCAGATAAAAACATCAACTCACCATTCCCCCTCAAATCAGGGAACTGCACTGTTTTACTATAACAGTTAATATGAACATAATTGAATTCCAACCAGTTCATACCAAGGATAACATCGATTTGGTGTAATGGTAGGCACACCAAATCCATCACAAAATTCTTCTCGAAAATTGTCAAAGGACATTTCAAACAGACAAGCATGGTAGTCACAGAACCATTAGCAGGAGTCTCTATTATCATATTACCATTCATATTAGACAACTTTAAACCCAATCTATTAGCACACTCAAGAGAAATAAATGAATGTATAGCTCCAGTGTCAATAATAGCAATCAACTCAATATTATTAATAAAACAGGTACCTCTGATCAAGTTGTCCTTCTTTGGAGCTTCTGAACCAGCTAATGCAAACACTCTTCCAGCATTCTGAGTAGTAGCAGCATTCTTCTTTGGTTTTTGGCATTGGGTGCTGATATGCCCCTGTTCACCACAATTGTAACAAGTTGGGCCTTCATTAGGACAATCACTCACCTTATGCCCAAGCTTGCCACAACGGTAACATTTCACAATTCTGGTGGTACACACATCGGCCTAATGACCTGCCTCTCCACACTTGTAACACTTAACAGGTACATTAGAAGCTCCCCTACTTTGCTTCTTCTCAACATATGCCTTCTGCTTCCCCTTATCACCAGTAGTCACATAAGGTTTTCCTCTATACTGACTCTTGTCTTTCTTCTCGCTCAGCTGTTTATAGTGAGCTGACCGAGCTCGGCTATCCTCATCATAAATACGGCTCTTATCCACCAGCTCTGCATACTTGCGAATTTGTTGGCATCCAATTCCATGCTTAATTTCAGGTCTCAGCCCATTCTCAAACTTAATACACTTGGAAAGTTCAGCATCTGCCCTGTTGTAGTGAGGACAAAACTTCACCAGCCTTTCAAATTTGGCAGCATACTCTGCCAGAGTCAAGTTTCCTTGTTTCAGCTCAAGGAATTCTATCTCCAACTTACCACGAGCATCTTCCGGAAAATACTTCTTAAGGAACTCCGCCTTAAATACAGTCCAAGTCACCACAACAGCTTCATCCTTGAGACGCTGACGAGTATTATCCCACCAGTCTTCAGCTTCCTCAGACAACATATGAGTTCCGAATTGAACCTTCTACGCGTCAACACACGCCATTAATCTGAAAATCTTCTCAATTGCCTTGAGCCACTTCTGTGCGCTCGCCGGGTCATGAGTTCCTTCAAACACAGGTGGATTATTCCTCTGGAATTTCTCCAATGCACGAAACTCATCATGCACATTGTTTTGAGCAGCAGTCTGAGCAAGAGCTGCAATAGCATCAGCGAGAGCACGCGAGTTGTTTCCTGCCATTCTGCACAACACTTACCACATCAGAAGAGAATAACCGTTAAATAAATAACGACTTGACAACTGGCTGACAACAACAAGACTTGGCCGGACAGACCGACCTGCTCTGATACCACTAATGTAACACCCTTCTACCCCAAACATAATATTCAAATATTATCAGAGTAATCGTCTAAAAGGGTATCACATTTTCAACAAAAATACACAACAGTGTCCTATCCCGTAACACGGGTTATTCAACATCAAAATACCATAAATCATTTCGCAGCGGAAGTTAACTTCATAATTCAAAACTTCATAAAAGTCATTTTCACCATCCTGAATTTAACATCATATAAATAGGAAAAACATTTATCCAATAATAACATAACTGAAACAATTAACAGAATAAAACCCATCCCAGTGTTACATGACACAGAGCAGGACACATAAACCAGAACCACTCCTAAGGAACACTAAAGCATGCTCCGAGACTCATGAATTACTCCTATTGCACTGCAGGACTATTCTTCGACATCTGCAAGTTACCCACGAAGGAGGCAACGTTTCCAAGCAGGCAGGGTGAGTAATCATAATATATCATAAACTTATAAGAATATAGAATCATAAATAAATTAGTACACATAACATGACATCGTCAACTACAAAATTCAGCAACAACCACAACACCATCATGAAATCAATTAACACCAACACAGTCATGAAATTCATCCAAAATATGCAATTCTACATCCTGATATGCAATATGCATGTGGTACCATTTTCACCAAAATTCTAAAATTAACCCAAACTCTCCAAATTTTCTAAATTAATTAAATAAATGATTAAATAATTAAATTTAGATTTTCGGGGCGTTACAATGACCGCCCCTCATCATTATTTCATTTATTCTTTGACCCGATGGTCGTCCCCATCGTTGCCTACTTTACTTTCCAAGCCTTATGGCCTTCCCCATCATTGCCTTTACTTTAATCCCCAAGGAATCTTGTTTCTTTACATGATGGCCGTACCCGTCATGATCTCTTTATTTCCCCAGCTTGTCGGCCGTCCCCGTCATTGCTTGGTTTACCGTTTATCCCCAACAGTCGTCCTCTGCTCGATGGTCGTCCTCCATCGCCTTCATTTGATAATCATACTATACTATCTTTTATAATTTATATCCCTTTTCTTCTTCTATCCAGCGAGTGCAAATTTTGGACTGTCTTTGGTATTCAACCACAAGTTATCTTGTTTATCTGTTAAGCCAGGCGCTTACATCCGGCACAGCTAACTCATGCTTGAATAGGGGCAGCTGTAAACACCCAAAATTTGCCCTCACTCATATCACACCATGGCTTACGATCTTTCATTTTTGTTTTAACATGAGCATTACATCTCACTTAACATATTTGCTTCACTACATAAGTTCAAGTTCATCTGCATCTAGGGTTTGTGATCTGAGCAATCCAAGATTCCATCTGAGCCGTCCCAAAGGCCTCAAAGTGTTCCAAGAGAGACTATGTGTGTTCTATCATCATATTATGTCCCTCAAAGTTCATGTAAGTCAAGAGATCACAAGAACTGGCAAGGCATGGAAGCAGAGCTAGGGTCTTCACTGCACAGATGACCAAAATTAGGGTTTTGGTTTCAGAGGCCTTAACTCCAATTTTTTGGGCCATTATTGTGTCTAATGTTATTAAGATGTTATAAGGATCATATGTACCAAGTTTTATGAAGAAATTCATTGTGGAAGTCATCTGTTTACTGGGTAACTTCTTGAGAAAGTTAAGTCAAAATCAGGGCATATGAGGCCCCCAATAATGGAACCAAAGGGGTATTTTCATCAAATTGAAGTTCTTTGATCTTTATTTGATCTTATAAGAGGTTGGAAGTTCACAAGATTGAAGAATTTTGAGCCATTTGCAAACTTGCAAAAAATGGAAATGACTTGTAATGGAAAATTTCCATTTTGGGAAAGTTTTTCAACCTCCTCTTTCTTAATCAAAAATGCTTCAAATGAAAAATTCTTGGTCATGAAAGTTGTAAATTGGATCTTTCCCTTTTCAAAAAGTACAAGAACATGTCTTGATTCATCCTAGAACTCAAGATATGGCCTTTCAAAGTTGGCAAAAATCCTAAAATTTCAAGTTTCATGTCAAAGAGGGATTTTGCAAATTGGCATGTTCAAGCATTCTAATGACTTCTAATAGGCACAAATACTTCACAACATGTCAAGACAACCTCTAAACATCAGAATTGGCCCAAGTTTTCATTGTTTTCATAACTTGAACTTCAAGAAATCACAAAAGGGCCAAAATTCACAAGAATTGCAAAATGCATTGGATTCTCTCATCCACTTGTGCCAGATGCATCAAAACCATTCCATGGCTCTCCATGAAACTTGCTGAGGCCAAACACCCCAAGAAATCAGACCTGCCATGGCCCATACCTCAAGTACACAAATCTTGACTTTTTTTGCAAAACACCCCATACCAATCAACCTGTGCCACAACAACTTTCTGAGCATTTCCATTGGCTAAAGCAAACATTATGGAACACATTTCATAACACACAAGCAGCTGAATCATCCAAGAACTCAGAATCCACAAAATTTGTCAAAAACTTCCCTTCTTTGAAACTCAAAAACCAACCACTAAAACTTCAATTTTCTTTCACCATTCATCTCCACATAACCTAAGGATCACAAAGCACCTTTCACCATAGCCTAAAAGCCACTAAATCAGAAATATGATTTCTGCATCCTCAGAACCAAACACCTCAAAACAGCCATAACAAGCTTGCTCTAAGCTCATCTTCATCATCAGGAAGATCATTGGGGTGGTTTTGAACCAAGAGGGAGGACAGAAAGCTCAAGAACACAAAGCTTCAACTCAGGTAGCTTCATGAACTTTTTTTCCAGAACTTGTCATTTAAGTTTCTAAATGAATCTACATGCTTCACTGATCATCCTGATATAATTTGTTTTGAAAATGATTGAGAAATGAGCACGTATTGAACTTCTGAAAGTTTTGTTCATTTTCACGATTTGCTTCGAATCTTGTTTTTTATATATGATAAATGTGTTTTGTTTGCTGATTCATGATGTATGATGCTTGGGGATCATTTCTGGGCAAGAAATTTGGTGTTTAGTGGCCTAGGGATGAAGTTAGCATTTTGGTGTGGCCGGAGAAGATGACCGGAGCTAGCTCCGGTCACCTAAAAATGTTTAGGGTTTGTAATTAGGGCTAATCTCCCCAGTTTGAATGTGGGTCGTAGGATTAGGATTAACGCGTGTTTGGAGGGTCCAGATCATTTCACTCAAAACCCTAATTTTAATTAATTAATAAAATCAGTTAATTAGCCAGTTTGAATATGGGCCATTGATATGCTCGTGCAGTCAATTCCCTCCCTTTCCAGTTCAAATCTCACCCCTTGGATCAGCATACTTCTCATTTTTGTTATTTTTATTTCATTTTAATTGCATTTTCTTGCATATTTAATTTTAAATACCAAAAAGCATCCCAAAAATATTTCCTTTTGCATTATGACTTTAAATATTTTTTTCATTCCAAAAATGATTTTTATTTTATTTTTTGCATTAAAAAAGTATTTTTAAGATATTTAAATGTTATCTCTAATTAATTAAAGTCTTTTAATTAATTAAAAATACATTTAGGTCTCTAAAAATCACCAAAAAAATCATGAATCATCCCAATGCATTTAGAAACATTTTCAAACTCTTCACACAAATTTCTTTTTAGGTTTGATCATAGTTTTTGAATTTTCTTTGAATTAAGGGTCATTAAAATCATATTTTTGAACCCTAACTTTAAAAAATCATTTCTGCCTAACCAAGAAGAGTTTGAAGATGATTATTTTTGCATTGTGTTGCATATTGCAAGTAGTTTATAGGTCATTATCCTCATGAATTTATCTTGCATTTTCAAATTGATTTGCATTTTTTACTTTGAACCACCCAAAAACCCTAGGAAACTTAGGAAAATCATAACTTTTGATTGGTTAGGCATCTGACCTTCTCCTTTGGGGTGTGACCTATAAACACCCCAAATTTGCCCTCACTCATTCACACCATGGCTTGTGATCTTTTCATATGCATAAGTCCAATCATAGCATCTCATATTGCATATTTGCTTCACTGCATTGGTTCAAAGTCATCTGCATCTAGGGTTTGTGATCTGAGCAATCCAAGAGCCATTTGAGCCATTCCAAAGGTCTTCAATCACTTCAAAGGGGTCCATGTATGTTCAAGCATCATATTGTATCCTCACAAAGTCAAGAAAGTCAAAGATTCACAAGAACTGAGAAAGGCATGGAAGCAGAGCCAGGCTTAACTGCACAGATGACCTAGAATTAGGGTTTTGGTTTCAGAGGCCATAACTCCAAAATTTTTGGTCATTCTTGTTTCTATTGGTCTCTATATGGTATAGGGATCATGAATATCAATTTTCATGAAGAAATTCAATGGGGAAGGCATCTAATCAAGAGTTGACTTTTTGAGCAAGTCAATGCAAAATCAGAGCATCTGAGGCCCCCAATGACCCAACCAAGGGGTGTTCTTCATCATTTTGATTGTGTATGATCTTTATTTGATCATGGAAGATGTTGGAAGTTCATAAAATTGAAGAAATTCAAGCCATTTGCAAAGTTGACTTTTTGGGAAAATGACTTGTAATGGAAACTTGCCATTTTGGGAAACTTTTTCAACCCTTGCTTTTTGATCCAAAAATGCTTCAAATGGGAAAACTTTGGTCATGAAAGTTGTAGAATGGATCATTCCCTTTTCAAAAAGTACAAGAACACATTCTAATTCATTTTGGATCAAAAGTTATGACTTGTCAAAGTTGGGAAAAATCACATAATTTCAAGTTTTCTACCAAAGAGGCAAAGTTGCAAAACCACTTGCCAAGACAAATTGTGCTATCAAATGGACTTCTAATCTTCATACAAACATAAACCAAGGCCTAAGGATCAGATTGCATCAAAAGTTTACACATTTTCATGGCTTATGGATCAAGAAACTTCAAAAGGGCCAAAGTTGATCAAAGTTGCAAAACCTCACTCAAACCCTAATCCATGTGCTGGCTGATTTCAAAATTGATCCTATGGTTCTCCTCACTTCTTGCTGCGCAGAACACCCCTATTGTCCTTGGCTAGCCATGAGCCCATACCTCTCTTACACAAAGCTTGACTTTTTGGCAAAAGACCCATACCAATCACAATAGGGCACACCAACTCCACAGACCTATCCATGAGTGATAAGTGGACCACAGGCAAGCCATAACACATAACAACTCATGTTGAAGCTCTCTCATAGCCATAGTTCCAAGTTTATGCCTCATATGCATTTTGCTTCGAATCACACAACACAACCATCAAACACAAAAACAAACTTCACCATTGATCTCAGCATGTTCCACTGATCACAAACCAACCATTGAAACAGCCCAAAACCTCACACAAACCAAACACGATTTCCTCACTTCACTGAACAGAACTTGCTCAATCTCACAAACCAGCCATTTTTAACTCCAATCAAGCCTTGCAAACTTCTCAGGGGGATCATTGGAGGTGATTGGAAGCAAAGAGCTGGCCAGAGAGTTGCAAACTGAGAAAGCTCAAGCTCAGGTACCTCATGAACTTTTTTTCCAGAAATGAAAATTTAAGTTTCTAGATTGTTCCTTATGCCTTGCTGATCATCCAGATGTTTTTACTTTTTGAAATGGTTAAGATTTGAGTGTGTACTGGTTGTCTGAAACTTTTGCCGTTTTGCAAGTTTTGATTCGAATCTTGTTTTGTAGGTCATAGAAATTTGTTTTGAAGTGGGGTTTGGATTCAGGGAGGTTAGAAGGTTTGATCTGGAGCTTTAGAGCTCCAGAAATGGCCTAGGGAGAGAGTTCCATCTTTCGTCTCGCCGGAGAAGATGACCGGAACCACTGTTCCGGTCATCTGAAAGTGATTAAATTAGGGTTAGGGTTTAGCTGAGTTTGAATGCTAGCCTTTGGATCCAACTTCCCGCGCGCTGTGAACGGCCCAGATCCTTTGATTTAGCCCTAATCCAGTCATTAACTTTAATTAATTAGGATTAAAATTTGAATTTCCCAGAAGCAATCCCAGCCACTCAAACGCGCGTCAGTCAATTCCCGCGTGTCCAATTTGAATCTCAGCCTTAGATCTTGCATACTTTCCATTTAATTTCATTTTTATTTCATTTTTATTCATTTAACTTTCATATTTATTTTAAAATAGTTAGAAAAATCCTAAAAATATTTCCCTTTGCATTTTTGTTTCAAATATTTTTCTCATTCAGAAAATGATTTTTATTTTATTTTTTGCATTAAAAAAGTATTTTTAAAATATTTAAATGTTATTTTTAATTAATTAAAGTCTTTTAATTAATTAAAAATACATTTAAGTTTCTAAAAATCACAAAAAAATTCACATAGCATTTAGAAACATTGTCCAACTCTCAAACCAAATTTCTTTGGAATTAAATTCATTTTGAGGCAATATTTTGTGACAAACTTCAAAAATTCATTTCTGCCTAACCATTGAGAGTTGGATGATGATTCTTTTTGTATTGCATCTTGTATAGCATGTAGTTTATAGGATAAAATTGGCTTGAATTGATCTTGCATTTTCAATTTGTTTGACATTTTTTTGACAAGGTACCTTAAAACCGTAGCAATCTTAGGAAAATCATAACTCTCACTAGGTTAAGAGTTGGATCCCCTCCTTTGGGCAGTGAGTTTGTATAGGTTTAGGGTTCCTTTGATTGCATTTTCAAATTTTTATCATGTCATTTGCTTCTGGTTTTGGATTTTTGCTTTGCATGTTGCATATAACCTTAATTTGTGCCTTTCCTTGCATCCATCTTCCATTTGCTTGCATACCATGACTTGCCATGACATTTTGTGCATTCATTTTATTCATAATACATCTTAAGACACATTAGAATCATGTTTGATCATTGCAACTTTCATTTGCCATGTTATATGTCTTTTGCTTTCCATAACTTTTCATGAACATCCATGGTTCAAAACATGCTTCTCTTGCATCCATATGTTTGTATGATCATTCTAATGCCTTGCCTCATGTTTACATCATCTCTTAGCATCATTAACATCATGTTTATGCTCCTGGTTTTGGTTTGCATCATCACATTGCATCTTATTTGCATTGCATTTCATTTCTTTACTAACTTTTCAGGTGGTAAGTTGTATTGAGAAGTGAATTTGCCTTCACTTCTCACAATCTCTTTTCATCTCTCTTATGCATCATTGCTGCATTTTATCTTGTGCTTTGGATTGAGCTTGCTCATTCTTGTTCATCTTACTTTCTCTCTTCAAGCAACTTGTCTTCTTAAGTGAAGCAAGTTGTTTTGCTTCTTCTTGATCCTTTCATCTGCTTCTCTCCTTGGTGGCTCTTTGAAGATTTCTTTCTCTCTTAAACCTCACAAACCCTAGGAATGACCAAGCATGATAACAATTAGGGTTTAATTAGTCCCCCACTTAGCTTTTACCTTTGTGTCTCTTTGAGTCTTCTCTTCTCATCTCATAATCAGGGGCTAAACCCTAAAGGCTTTAAGGCTTTGTGATTAAGCTTATGCCTACATCCTTCTATTAGGATGGAGTGTATAACTTTAATCCTAAGTGTTAAACCCTTGATGTGTTTAAATCCTTTAATCAATTCACTTAATAATCATCAAGACATCAAGCTTGTAACTTGGGCCTTGCATTAGGGTTCTAATTCTTCCTTAATTGGTTAAGAAGGACTAACCCTAGTGTTAATGGACAAGTCCCCCTCAAGTTGTCTTACAAACCATAAAAATCACTTCTTCATCTTATCATTAACTAAAATCCACTTAATAAAGGCTTTGTTTTGTCATGAGTTTAATCCCTAATCATGGATTAAGTGAAGGTGCGCAAAACACAAGGAAGGGGGGTTGGAATTGGGTTTTCTTTAACAATTAAAATTAACTTCTAATGACACGTTTAATTTATCCTGGTTCGTTTGAACTCAAACTACATCCAGTCCACCCGCCAAGGTGATTTTGCCTCTACTGAGGTCTTAATCCACTATTCAATAGGAATACACACAAAGACCTATAGTCAATGTCCTCTTGAGTCTTCTGACTAAACTTAGTCACTCAAGGAATAAGATAACTATTACAAATATAATAAAGAATAACTTTAGAATGCTTCTTGATAAGAAAGGATCACTAAGTGAAAGTTACAATAATAATCACAAGATGATTCAATTGATTTGCGTGAATATGTTGAGGTGTGTCATTGAATTCTTCAAATGAAATCCTTTATATAGTACTTGAAGAATGTAGCCGTTGGAGACATCTTGAAATAAATTAGGATAGAATTTAATACCATAAATTCCTTCCATAAACAGAGATACTTGTCTTGTTCATTAATTAAAATATCCTTTAATTAATGTCTTCAATAAGGATACCAACATCTTCTAAGCGGAGATCAGAGATAATAAATATAAGATGCGCAGCCAATAAATATGTTATTAAATGATGGATTCTCCCTTTAAAAGTATCTTCTGTATGAGACTAAATGAATCTTCTATGCGCGTACGGTTTACTTAAATGAATTGATCTTCTACACAAGAATAAAGATATTCATTAGAACTTCTATTCTACAATAAGCTTTGTTATCATCAAAACACTTAGAGGTTCAGAACCATAATTGTTCTAACAATCTCCCCCTTTTTGATGATGACAAAACATTTAAATAAGGAGAATAGAGTTTAATAAAATTAAGTGAACTCCCTTTGATTTAGAAAAAAATTCTTCAGAAGTTCCATGATCCTTAGCTCCCCCTGAGTTGATTACTTGACCTGTTTCTTTTCTATAATAACAACTCAAATAGTTTTATTAGTATATTATATGTGAGAGGCAAATTATGGTAAACTGCTATGGATCAGAATCATTTACGTTTCTCCCCCTTTTTGTCATAATCAAAAAGAATCAAAGCACATGAAAAGGATAGATAATAACCAATATATGAAAATTATAATTAAAACAAAAACCAGTAGAAGTTTAAAGAGTTATGCAGAAGCAGAAGATAAAACAAAGGAACCGCTAATGCAGAAGATAAGAAAAAAAAAATTTAGGAGTTCATCTTAGTAACTAAGGTCTCCAACAAAGATTTGATTTCTGATGATGATTCCACTTGCTTGCCAAGCAATGTCTTCAGTTAAGCAGTGGTTTCATCTTGCTTATCCAGACGTTGTTTCACCAGTTGATTCTCCTTCTTCAGCTCTTGTAAAGTTTGCAGAACAAAATCTGTAGCCAGAGGTTCTTCAACTTCTGGGGCAGCTTGAGTATCAGGTTCATCAATATGCTCTTCTTCAGGAGATACCAAGACCATTTAAAGTGCAGAGAGTTCATCCAGAGGTTCTGACTCTGTCCAGGGCTTGTTGTCCAGCAGAAGAGGTTTAGCCTGTTCAACATTAGAAACAACTGCTTGAAGATACTCACAGAAGTTCTGGTGAGCAACATCATAGCAGATGTCCTTAAGTCTTTTGGTCTCAGCATTAAACCACTTTCTGAGAGTAGCCCACAGAAAATCAGAAGTAGCTGGATCTGTGAGCTCTGAGCATGCAGACTTCAGATCATCTAACTTTAATTTCAAGACTGTTTCAAAAGCAAGAAGTAACGCAGAAATGTCTGTTCTAGTTGGTTTTGGTTTGGGAATAGGTATGGCTGTTTTGTTTGATACTGAGGACAGTTTTTGTAGGGCTTTAAAATCAACAGATGTTCTGAGAGGATTTTCAGTTTCAGTTTCTTCTGGAGTGTCAGGAATGTTTATGAATGTAGGTGAGTTTGGTGGTGTAGATATATAAGAGGATAATGAGCTTTCTCTTATGGGAGATAGTCTAGGTGCATGTTCAGGAGATGGAAGTTGGACAAATTCTGAGTCTTGAAAATGTTCAAGATTTGATAGGGCATGTTGCAAAGCAGTTTGTGTTTCAGTTGTTGGAGAGCGATCAATGTCAGATAGTGGGGTATTATCAATGGGTATGTCAAAATCAGAAATAGTTTGTGGTTGATGGGGTTCAACTTCTAGTGGATATAGTGATGAGAGGATGGATGCGACAGCAGCAGTTGCAGGTATTTCAGTTTGAATGGGATTAACAGATTGAGGTGGTTCAGAGGAAGGGATTTGTGCAGAGGGAATATCAACAGAGGATAGTCGGCTAGAAGGTAAGGTGCTAGAAGGTAATTCAGACACTTCTACATTAACTGCTTCTACTACAGAAATGAATTCAGAGTTAGAGGCAAAAGTTTTACCTGATGTTCTAGATGATTTTGGCATCTTCTGAGAAGGTCCTTCAGCAGTCTTTCTTTTCTTGAGTCTTACAGAGGCAGCGTCTGGAGCTTTCTGTTTGAGTTCAGTAGGCTTGAACTGGGGGTCCACACCATGTTGCTTGCAGATATCCAGGTAGTTTACTACAACTTC
This sequence comes from Lathyrus aphaca, assembly GCA_963966055.1. NCBI lineage: Eukaryota > Viridiplantae > Streptophyta > Magnoliopsida > Fabales > Fabaceae > Lathyrus > Lathyrus aphaca. The sequence goes on along the minus strand of OZ014521.1, from coordinate 400,860,271 downwards.
TGGAGGTGTGTCATAAGAGAAGAGAGGGAAGTTCTCCAATGGAATCCTTCTGGTGATGATTACTTCTCTAGAATGAAGAACAGGTTCTTGTTGAATAGAAGTAATGAACTTCATCTTTTTCAATTTCTTTGCATTCAGAGGTTTTCCAACATCTGTTTCTAGAAGTTCAGTTTGCTTCAATTCTGCTAGAAAGTCTACCAGCTTGTTTTGGCAGAGGATGTCAGAAATAATACGTCCAAAAGGAATCCAATCCCTCTTGGTCTTTTCACCATCTCTGGTTTCCTTTACACTGACTCTCAGATTCTGGAATAGAGTGTGTGCAAGGTTGATCTTTCTCTTTTTGGCAATGAAGTAGAGAAGAAATTGTTGGTCCAGGTTGATGTAATCTGGAGAGTTGGTAGGCTTCCTGTGACAGATTGTCCCAAGAATGATTTTGGCCCAAATACGAAGAGGGGTCTTCAAATATTTGATTTTGTTTGAGGGTTTTCCAGAGGTAAAAATTTCCTTTGCTATCACAGTAGTATCAGACACTCTGTCCATGTCACTGCACTTGATGCCATTTCCATCAGCTTCAATAAGTTTAGCAAGATGGTCTTCAAAAATAATCACCCTTTTACCAAGCACGTATGATGTAACCTGTGCGTCGTTTGATGTTGCATAAGCCCAGAATTCTTTAACCAGTTTTGGAAAGACTGGTCCCATTAATCGGTCAAAATATTTTTCCCAGCCCTGAGCATGAACATACGGGATGAGATCAAAACCATTTTCCTTCAAACTGTTCAAATCCACAAATAACTCACACAGGACTTCCAATTTGTCAGCAGGAGTTGAGAGAGTTTTCGTGGGTTCAACATAGAACACATCAGAAAAATCTTTGCGTTGATGAGAAGAAGAAGCCATTAGTTACTAAGATGAGATTTGAGGGTTTAGGGTAAAAGTCAGAGAAAATGCAAGAGTGAGGGTAAAAAAAAATCAGTAAGAATGCAATACGGGTAAAAATGAAAATGAGAGAGACACATTACATATATAGAAAAATAAAGCATTTAATTAGATGAGAAATTAGTGGGAAAATTTAAGTTTAAAAACATAATGATTATATGCATTAAATGCGCTGACATAGGGTAAGGCGTAAAAGATTCTGGAACAATTACCCAAGAGATTTTTGCCTTTTTGGTGTCAAGTTTTAGCCGTATCAGTCTCCCAGAATATCAACAGATGTCCTTCTGTAGAGGACTGTTACCAAAAGCATGTTCTGTCACTCTTTAGAATTTGGACACTTGTTTTAATTCTGATGAGAATCCTTAGAGCCTTGTTGACACTTGTTGATTTGAAGATCTGCATGTTATTCCTTTGAACAGAAGTTCTTAGAATGAAACAGTTAGAACATAGCATCTTCTGAGATAACCATATAGAAGATAAATATCAGAACTTCTAAGTGATAAAGACATATAATTAAAGCATTTTCATTCTGGACATAATTTCATGCTAAGGTTAGTTAGTATGAAATTAAATCTATCTTCAGGAAGGGGTTTTGTAAAAATATCAGCCCATTGGTGATTTGTATCTATGAATTTTAACATTAAAATTCCCTTCTGAGTATAGTCCCTAATGAAGTGATGTTTAACTTCTATGTGTTTAGCTCTAGAATGTAAAATTGGATTTTTAGAGAGACAAATAGCAGAAGTATTGTCACAGAGGATGAGAATGTTACTCTTATAGATATTGAAGTCCTCAAGCTGATTTTTCATCCAGAGCATCTGAGTACTGCATCCAGCTGCTGCAATGTATTCAGCTTCTGCAGTTGATAATGCTATGGTTGACTGTCTTTTGCTAGACCAAGAGATTAGATTGTCTCCCAGAAATTGACAACTTCCAGAGGTACTTTTTCTTTCTGTTCTGTCTCCAGCAAAATCTGCGTCACAATATCCTACAAGTTTATACTCTTCTGATCTTCTGTAGTACAGACCAAGATTAGTAGTACCTTTCAGATATCTAAAGATTCTCTTAACTGCTGTTAAGTGAGTTTCTCTAGGATCTAATTGGAATCTAGCACATAAACATACACTGTATAGAATATCTGGTCTAGAAGCAGTTAGATAGAGAAGAGATCCAATCATACCTCTGTAGAGCTTCTGATCAACTTTCTTACTTACCTCTTCTTTCTCCAAAATACATGTAGGATGCATAGGAGTTTTAGATATAGTGCTTTCTGATAAATCAAATTTCTTCAGAAGTTCTTTTACATATTTGCTTTGATGGATATATGTTCCTTCTGATGTTTGATTTATTTGAATTCCCAGAAAGAACTTTAGTTCTCCCATCATGCTCATTTCAAATTTTGCCTGCATAGATTTAGCAAATTCCTTTCCCAAGGCACTTTTAGTAGAACCAAAAATTATATCATCTACATAAATTTGACATATCAGAAGATCATTTTTAATGTTTTTACTGAAAAGAGTTGTATCCACTTTCCCTCTGATGAACTTATTTTCCAGAAGAAAATTACTTAGTCTTTCATACCAAGCTCTGGGAGCTTGTTTTAAACCATATAATGATTTTTTGAGTTTGAAAACATGTTCTGGAAATTTTGTATTTTCAAATCCAGGGGGTTGGTGTACATACACTTCTTCATCAATATAACCATTTAAAAATGCACTTTTGACATCCATTTGATATAGAATAATATTATGATTTACAGCAAATGATATTAGAAGTCTGATTGATTCTAACCTGGCGACTGGTGCATAGGTTTCTGTATAGTCAATTCCTTCTTGTTGACTATAACCTTGTGCAACCAGTCTTGCTTTGTTTCTGATAACTTCTCCTTGCTCATTTAGTTTGTTTCTGAATACCCACTTGGTGCCAATGATGTTGAATCCTCTGGGCCTAGGAACTAGATCCCACACATCATTTCTGGTGAATTGATTTAGTTCTTCTTGCATGGCCAGAATCCAATCATTTTCTGAGAGAGCTTCTTCTACAGAAGTTGGTTCAATCAGAGAAACAAGTCCCATTAAAGTCTCTTCAGAGTTTTTGAATGAAGATCTTGTTCTGATTGGTTCATCTTTCTTTCCCAAGATTTTATCTTCTGGGTGATTAGTATTGCTTCTGGATAGTTTCTTCTGGATGGGTTCTTCAGATGTTGTTGGAGAAATTGTATTACGTTGATCTTTATGTGATTGATCTTTAGAAGTTCTGTTTGTAGAGATTTCTACTTCTATATCTGCAGAAAATTCATTCTGCTTTGGTTTTTCAGAACCAAGCTTATCATCAAATCTGACATGAATAGATTCTATCACAATGCGTGTTTCTGTATTGTATACTCTGTATCCCGTAGAACATTCAGAGTATCCTAACATATAACACTTTTGTGCTTTAGAATCAAATTTATTCAGAGTATCAAGGGTATTTAAGATAAAACAAATACATCCAAAAGGATGAAAATATGAAATGTTGGGCTTTCTGTTCTTCCACAATTCATAAGGAGTCTTTTCAAGAATAGGTCTTATAGAGATTCTATTCTGAATATAGCATGCTGTATTTACTGCTTCTACCCAAGAATGTTTAGCCATATTAGTCTCATTTATCATGGTTCTGGCCATCTCTTGTAATGTTCTATTTTTACGTTCTACAACCCCATTTTGTTGTGGAGTTCTAGGACAAGAAAAATCATGAGAGATGCCATTTTCATTAAAAAAATGATTCTAATTGTTTATTTTCAAATTCTCCACCATGATCACTTCTGACTTTAATGATTTTAGATTCTTTTTCATTTTGAACTTGTTTGCAGAAGTTAGAAAATACAGCAATTGACTCATCCTTGTGTCTAAGAAACTTTACCCATGTCCATCTGCTGAAGTCATCTAGGATCACTAATCCATACTTTTTGCCACTGACAGAGGCAGTTTTCACTGGTCCAAACAAGTCAATGTGCAGAAGTTCTAATGGTCTAGAGGAAGATACAACATTTTTAGCTTTGAAACCAGTTTTTGAAAATTTGCCTTTCTGACATGCTTCACACAGAGCTTCTGAGTTGAACTTCAAATTTGGAAGTCCTCTGACTAGATTGAGTTTGTTAAGTTGAGATAATCTTCTCATATTAACATGTCCCAATCTTCTGTGCCAGACCCATTGCTCAGTTTCCACAGACATTAGACATTTTACATTTTGAATTTTTAATTCTGAAAGCTTTATTTTATAAATGTTGTTCTTTCTCTTTCCACTAAAGAGGATTGTTCCATCTTTCTGACTAACAGCTTTACAGAACTTTTGATTAAAGATTATGTCATAGCCATTATCACTTAATTGACTTATGGATAATAGGTTATGCATTAATCCTTCTACAAGTAGAACATTAGAGATAGAGGGAAGGTTTCCGTTACCAATAGTTCCAGAGCCAATTATTCTTCCTTTTTGATTTCCTCCAAAACCTACGTGGCCTCCATCTTTTAATTCAAGATTTTGGAACATATGCTTTCTTCCCGTCATGTGTCGTGAGCATCCAGAGTCCAGGTACCATGATTGGTGTTTCAGTTTTGCTGTTAAAGACATCTGCAACATACACAATTTTATCCTTGGGTACCCATATTCTTCTGGGTCCTTGTTTGTTAGTTTTTACAAACTTCTGATTTATTTTAGGTTTCAAATCAGAACTTGTAGAACAAGTTGACTCACTAGTGTATATAAGATCATGATTATGACCATAGACGAATTGAGAACTTAGAGGAGTATTAGTATTTATGACAATGTCATCAATTTTTTTAAGCTTCAGAGTTTCTTTGGTTTTCACATAGCCTATGCCTCTTCTTTCATTTCTGCTAACACCATAGATCATAGATGCAATCTTGCTTCTATCTAAGATTTTAGTAAGAAATTGTTGAAAGCTATAGTCATATTGTTTTATGATACTATCGGAATTGATTAGATCTTCTAATTCAGATTCCTTCTGAGCTTTAAGTTTCTCAAAAGAGTTTTTACATTCAAAGAAGTTTTCTTTCAGCTCAGAGTTTTCTGTTTTTAGTTTTCCAACTTCTTCTAATTTAGATACTAGACTTTGTTTAATGTCTTTGTATTTGAGTTGAAGCTTCTGATATTTTTCAAGAATTTCTGAGAGGCTATCTTCTAATTGAGATCTGGAAAATTTAGAAAATACCTCTTCTGAATCTGATTCTAATTCTGATTCTGATGAGTGATCATCTTCTGGTATGTTTGCCATTAATGCAATATTAGCTTGTTCATCTTCAGAATCTGACTCTGCTTCAGATGATTCAGAATCATCCCATGTTGCCATGAGACTCTTTTTCTTTTCTCTGCTGAATTTGTTTCTGGGTTTTTCTTTCTGAAGTTTTGGACATTCACTTTTATAGTGTCCTGGTTCTTTGCATTCGTAGCACACAACTTCTTTGCTTCTGGGTTTCTTATGACCAGATGTTGATTCAGAATAATTATTTGTTCTTCTGGTATTTCTGAACTTCTTCTGACGATGCTTCCAGAGTTGTTGAACTCTTCTGGATAGGAGAGATAATTCATCTTCTTCTGATGAGCATCCAGAGCTTTCTTCTTCTTCTGCCTGTAAAGCTTTAGAAACATGTTTGTTAGATTTAAGAGCTACAGACTTACCTTTCTTCTGGGGTTCATCTTCTTCTAACTCAATCTCATGACTTCTCAAGGAGCTGATCAGTTCTTCTAAGGAAATTTCATTCAGATTTTTTGATAGCTTTAAAGCAGTGACCATGGGCCTCCAAGCTTTTGGTAAACTTCTGATGATTTTCTTCACATGATCTGCTGTTGAGTAGCCCTTGTCCAGAACTTTTAGTCCAGCTACCAGGATTTGGAACCTTGAGAACATTTTTTCGATGGTCTCATCTTCTTCCATCTTGAAAGCTTCATACTTCTGGATGAGAGCTAGAGCTTTAGTCTCCTTGACTTGAGAGTTGCCTTCATGTGTCATTCTTAGAGAATCAAACATTTGTTTAGCTGAATCCCTGTTTGTGATCTTCTCATATTCTGTGTATGAGATGGCACTTAGAAGTATGGTCCTAGCTTTGTGATGATTTCTGAATTCCTTCTTCTGTTGAGCTGTCATATTTTTTCTTTCAATCTTCTGACCATCTGCTCCAACAGGATGAATGTATCCATCTGTCACCATGTCCCAGAGATCTCCATCTAGAGCTAGAAAGAAACTCTCCAGAACGTCCTTCCAGTAGTCAAAATTGTCACCATTGAATATTGGAGGTTTAGCATTAATCTTGTCATTTTGATAGTCATTGTTGTTAATTCCGGTTTCTGCCATGTGTTTAACTTCTGGATCTTTTACTGACACTGTTAAGTGTATTACTCAGAACCTAGCGCTCTGATGCCAATTGAAGGTGCGCAAAACACAAGGAAGGGGGGTTGGAATTGGGTTTTCTTTAACAATTAAAATTAACTTCTAATGACACGTTTAATTTATCCTGGTTCGTTTGAACTCAAACTACATCTAGTCCACCCGCCAAGGTGATTTTGCCTCTACTGAGGTCTTAATCCACTATTCAATAGGAATACACACAAAGACCTATAGTCAATGTCCTCTTGAGTCTTCTGACTAAACTTAGTCACTCAAGGAATAAGATAACTATTACAAATATAATAAAGAATAACTTTAGAATGCTTCTTGATAAGCAAGGATCACTAAGTGAAAGTTACAATAATAAGCACAAGATGATTCAATTGATTTGCGTGAATATGTTGAGGTGTGTCACTGAATTCTTCAAATGAAATCCTTTATATAGTACTTGAAGAATGTAGCCGTTGGAGACATCTTGAAATAAATTAGGATAGAATTTAATACCATAAATTCCTTCCATAAACAGAGATACTTGTCTTGTTCATTAATTAAAATATCCTTTAATTAATGTCTTCAATAAGGATACCAACATCTTCTAAGCGGAGATCAGAGATAATAAATATAAGATGCGCAGCCAATAAATATGTTATTAAATGATGGATTCTCCCTTTAAAAGTATCTTCTGTATGAGACTAAATGAATCTTCTATGCGCGTACGGTTTACTTAAATGAATTGATCTTCTACACAAGAATAAAGATATTCATTAGAACTTCTATTCTACAATAAGCTTTGTTATCATCAAAACACTTAGAGGTTCAGAACCATAATTGTTCTAACATTAAGTTGAGGAGTTTTCCTCAGCTTAAACATTCTCATCTATTATCCTTCTATTAGGATGGTGTAATGAGTCTGTTTAGTCCCTGATTATGGCTTAATCTCATTACTCAACACTAAACAAAAACAACAAAAACATCTAAATAATCACAAGTAGGTTAATGATCTTAATCCTACATCATGGTGATTAAGTGTGAGGTGCTTACTTCACATTTAAGGTATTCTCACTACCCCTAATCAGAGGGAAGATGTGATGAGTTTACTAACCCTTGGTTTAGGCTTAAGCTCATTAACTTGTGACAAATCTCAAAAAGCAATAAAAGACTGAAAACACAAAAACAAACAATAATCGTCTCCTCCGGGATTCTTTTCTCATCATCTTCACTCATAAACGAGAACTTGCTTCTTCCGTCTAATGCAAGACAGTTTGCACCTGAGCCAGACAGGTCATACACTTGAGCATAGACAAGTAAGCAGTTCACAAGTCAATTTATTTTAGTCTCTTTGGGTCGAACTACGGTGTTCTGACTTCCTCATTGCACGAGAGGATACGTAGGCATAACTTAACAGTTATCGAACAAAAGTCTCTGTATATCCCCCTATTTCCATCATTATTCTTTAAGCCTCATTATCTTGAGCATTTCACTCTTGTTCTCACACTGACACTTCACTTATACACTTCACCTTTTTATTTTCTTTTACACTGACACTTGCATTCTTTCCAGCTTTGATACACAAATTGCACTGACACTACCCCTTTAAAACACAAATCTTTTAAGCGTGGATCCCGTCGAGTACGACGGAAAATCTGGGTGCTAATACCTTCCCAGGTTGTAACCAACCCCCTTTCTCAGTATCCCTGGTTCGCAACCGTCTTATCCATATCTTTTCTTAGGTTTATGCAGCATTACCTTTCCTTCGGGATAAAAATGCCTAGCTGGCGACTCTATCCATTCATTTTCTCTCTTTTCGCCGACCGTTCGCGTCTGTACCCCTTCTGACCCTGGGTGTCATTTGGCGGGAGCGACATGACCTAGTATGGGATTAGGGTTTGTTTGAGCTTGATTGCAATTTTTTATCATGTCATATGCTTCTGTTTTGTTCATTTGCATCTCATGCTTCCATATAACCCTAATATCTCATGTTCATTCACATTCATCTTGCATATGCATCCTTTCATGAACTTGCCATGGCATTTTTTGCATTCATATGTCATCTTAGACATCTTAGGACATGTTAGAACCATGCTTGATCATTTCTTCATTCATTTTCCATGTTTTGCATTCATTTCATTTCATTAACTTTCATGTGTTTTCAAACTTCAAAGCATGCTTCCATTTACATCTCATCTTTGTATGATCATACATATGCATTTTGTATGCCTTTGCATCATCTTACATGACATTCACATTGCATAAAAACTTCTAACTTTGGCCATTTCATCTCATTGCATCTCATTTCATTTCATTTCTTTATGCCTTGTACTTTATGCATTCATGCTAACATTTTCAGATTTGGTAAGTTATTTTGGGAGGTGGATTTGCCTTCACCTCTCACTTCTTTTTATCTCTTTCATATGCATTCTTGTTTGTCTTTGAAGTGAATTTGATTCACTTATGTTCAATATCTCTCACTTTTTTTTCTTTAAGTTACTTATCTTCTTCAATAAAGTAGGTAACTTATTCTTCTTTCCCATCCTCCTTTCATCTGCTTCTTCCATTGGTGGCTTCCTTGAAGATCTTTCTTAAGCCTTACAAACCATAGGAACATCCAAGCATGATAATATTAGGGTTGTGATTAGTCCCCCTTAGTTTTTACCTTTGATTCTCCTTGAGTCTTGTAGAAGCATACTTCAAGCTCAATGTTTTTGATGACGTCAACATTATCCAAGCTCATTCCAGATTGCAAAAAGCCGAGATGATAACAACGATCAAGATCATGGCTATGCATCATCAATGGAATGCTTCCGATCGTATCAAGCTTTTGTGCAACACTTTCAAGACTTTGTCTCAAGGCTTAGGTATATCAAAATTTACTTCTTAATATGATATACAAGTGTTCAATATATTCATCATAATTTTTAATGCATGTGCGTATTTTTAGAAAAGAATTGGAACTGGTTTTAACACTTTAAACAGAAATATTTTTCTGTATTTTAACAGTGTTAACCGGTTAACCATATGGGTTAACCAGTTAACGGTATCAATTTTTCAAATCTGTGGTAACGTTTCTGGGCGTTAACCGATTAACCTATTTGGTTAACCGGTTATCACTGTAGAAATTTTGAAAAATTGTTTCTCTTCAAATTCAAATGTTTATTAAGTGTTATACCTTTTCATGATTTTATTTCATAACTTTTTTATACCTTTTCAAAGAATTTCTTTTTAAATTCTCATACCTTTTTGAATAGGTGTTTTAACTATTATAAATTCTAAAAATTTCAAATTCATAAACACCTCCTAGATTTTTTAAATATTATCATACAATCAAAATCACTAAATTCAAATATTTTTCATCTTTCAAAAGTGTTCATAAGTTCATCATTTTCATATTGTCTTGAACACTTGTGTTGAATCTTAAGTAGTGAATTCTTGATTTTAAGAGAAGATCAATTTTTATTGATACCATTCATTGTACTCTCACTCAAACAATATTTTAGAAAGTGTCTTTCTATTTGTGACTTATGTTCCAAGGATTGTTTGGACATAAGGGTAAGTGTGGCAAGAGGATTGTTCTTGCACACTTGTTTGTATAGTTTGCTAGAAAGTAGGCCTCACCATTAAAGGTGTGATAGGTTGTACTGTTCTAAAGAAACTAGTGGAAATCTCTTTCGTGTTGAAAGGGGACTAGATGTACCTTCAGATTGTGAAGGGAACCAGGATAAACCTCTGTGTCTTCTTTACTTTTCTGCTTTACAATTTTTGTTCTTTAAACCGTAAAAAGCAAAATCCATCCATCGAAGAAAAAGAATAGAAAAATTTGATAACACCTAATTCACCCCCCCTCTAAGGCAAATTCTGATCTTACAATTGGCATCAGAGCAGGTTTAGGTAACTTGTTCCTACAAGATCCTATGGCTTCCGCAAACTCGAATCCTGTTTTCAAAGATGGTGGAAGTAGCAACAAGCCTTCGCTCTTCTCTGGCGAATACTTCGATTATGGAAAATCAGAATGATGGCACATCTTGAAGCCCAAAGAGAAGGCATATGGGAAGCAATCGAAGAAGGTCCGCATAATCCTGTTAATGCGATCAACGGCGTTGGAACCGCAAAGTTGAAGAATATGTATGATGAAGATGATAAAAAGAAGATCCTAAATGAGAAGAAGGCAATCAACATACTTCAAAGCGCTCTTAGTATGGACGAAATTTTTCATGTATCACAATGCAAATCAGTGAAGGAGATTTGGGATACTTTGGTAGAAACACATGAAGGAACAACAGAAGTTAAAAGATCAAGGCTTAACACATTGAGTAAAGAATATGAAATGTTCCGCATGCAGCCCGGAGAATATATTGTGGCTTTACAAAAAAGATTTGTTCATCTAACCAACCACTTGATTGCACTCGGAAAGACCTTCACCAATGATGATCTCAACTTGAAAGTTCTAAGGTCTTTGACAAGGGAATGGCAACCGAAGGTGACCGCGATTTCGGAGAAGAAGAGTCTCTCAACAATGACATCCACATCTCTATTCGGCAAACTTCAAGAGCACGAATTGGAACTTGGAAGGCTCGAGAAGCACGAAAGTCAAGAGAAAAAGTCCAAAGGAATTGCTTTGAAGATTGACACGAAGGATGGCAAAGATGACGAGATCTCCGAAGATGAGAACTTCATGCTTCTTGTTAAGAAGCTTGGTAAGTTTATTAACAAAAATAATAATTCTTCTTTTCCTAAAAAGAATAAACATTTCTGGAAGAAGGATACATCCACATTGAATCAAGAAGTTACATGCTATGAATGTGGAAAGCAAGGTCACACAAAACCGGATTGTCCAAGACTTGCGAAGAAAGGAGGATTCAAAGGCAAGAAGGACTTCAAAAATAAAAAGGCTTATGTCGCGTGGGATGAAAATGAAGTTAGTTCCTCATCGGAATCGGAAAGCAATGAATGTGCAAATATGGCGTTAATGGCGTCACATCACTCTGATGAAGAAAATGACGAGGTTAGTAGCAACTTTTCAATTTATGAAAATGATGCACAAGAAGTCATAGATGAACTTCTAAAAGAATGCAAGACTTTGTACAAAAATATTTCATCCCAAAAGAAAAAAAAATATTATCTTTAGAAGAACAAAATGCATCTTTTGAAAAGTACATTGAAAATGAAAAACAAAAGATAATGGATGAAAAACAAAGCCTTGCATGTAAAAATTGTGAGTCATTGTCTTTTCAAATTGTTCAACTCAAAAGAGTTTTAGAAAGATATGAAAAAGGTCAAATTGGCTTGGAGGAAATTCTTAGGCACCAAAGATATCCAAATGATAAAAGTGGCTTAGGATATTCTAAGTTTTCCAAACCAAGCACAAGTGAAACCGTTTTCGTAAAAGATAGTGAACAAATTGTTAAGGAAAAGACTAACAATTCTAAAACTATGCATCAAAGTCATAAAAAGAAAAGGATCATTAAGAAACAAAAATATGTTCCTAGATTTAAAAGTCAATTTCAACCTACTTGTTTTTATTGTGGAATCAAAGGCCATACACCTAATGCTTGCTATGTGCGCAACATTGGTGTTGCTAAAGGGCATTATGTGTGGGTTGAAAAGGGTACTAACTATCAAGGACCCAAAGCAATTTGGGTACCTAACAATACTTGACTTTGTTTTGTAGGTATGCTTGAAAACAACTTCTACGCAATGGTATCTCGATAGCGGTTGTTCAAAGCATATGACGGGCGATATCAACAAATTTTCAAGTCTAACACTTAAGGCCAAAGGATACGTTACTTACGGTGATGATAATAAAGGAAGAACTCTTGGAGTTGGAACCATTGGTGTATCTCCTCATACAATCATCGAAGACGTCCTTTATGTGGAAGGCCTTAAACACAACCTTCTTAACATAAGTCAATTGTGTGACAAAGGGTTCCGAATCAACTTCACAAAGGAGGAATGCTTGATAGAACACGAAGTCACTCATGAACTCTTGCTAAAAGGTAAACGATTTAATAAATTTTTTATGATTTCTTTTGATGACTCTCTCTTGAAGGTGAAATGCTTAATGGCAAACAACAACGAGGCATGGCTTTGGCATAAGAGGATTTCTCACATACACATGAAGTATTTGAACAAATTATTAAAGCATGATCTATTTGTTGGTCTTCCGAAGATGAAGTTTATCAAGGATAAGCTTTGTGACGCATGTCAAAAGGGGAAGCAAACTAAAACATCTTTCAAGACGAAGAAAGTGATATCTACTTCAAGACCACTACAATTGTTACATATGGATCTTTTCGGTCCATCAAGAACAAAAAGCTTCGGAGGTAACGTTTTTGCCTTAGTTATTGTTGATGATTTCTCTAGATACACTTGGACTTTGTTTTTAGTGCAGAAAAGTGATGCCTTTAAAGCATTCAAGAAGTATGCCAAGCAAATACAAAATGAGAAGTCACTCTCAATTGTTTCCATAAGAAGCGACCATGGTGGCGAATTTCAAAATTCATCATTTGAAGATTTTTGTGAAGAACATGGAATCTCTCACAATTTCTCCGCACCAAGGACTCCTCAACAAAATGGTGTCGTAGAAAGGAAGAATAGGGCATTAGTGGAACTTGCAAGGACAATGCTTAGTGACTCAAATCTCCCAAAATATTTTTGGGCGGATGCACTTAGCACGGCTTGCTTTGTAAGTAACCATGTCAATATTCGACCTATTCTCAAGAAGACCCCATATAAGTTGTTCAAGGGAAGGAAACCCAACATATCTTTCTTCCACATATTCGGATGCAAATGCTTCGTTCTCAACAACGGCAAGGACAACCTTGGTAAGTTTGATGAGAAATCCGATGAAGGTATATTTCTTGGCTATTCTCTATCAAGTAAAGCTTTTAGAATTTTCAATAAACAAACTCTTACTATTGAAGAATCTATACATGTTTCGTTTAATGAGACTAACCCCTCGAAAGAGGATAATATTATTGTGGATGATGATGATGATGTAGTAGATCTATCACAACAACAAAAGGAGATATCAAAAGAACAAGCAATATCACAAGAAGATGACTCACCAACCATTGAAGAACATCAAGATCTTCCAAAAGAATGGAGAACTCATAGAGATCACCCGATAGATAAAGTGATTGGTGATATTAGCTAAGGCGTTGCAACTCGACTCAATCTCAAGGATGCTTACCTCAACATGGCGTTCATGTCTCAAATTGAACCAACAAAAATCGATGAATCCTTAGGACACGATCAATGGATAATAGCTATGCAAGAAGAGCTCAACCAATTCGAAAGGAACCAAGTTTGGACTCTTGTACCAAGACCGGACAACAAACATATCATAGGCACAAGATAGGTGTTCAAGAACAAACTTGACAAGAATGGGATCATAGTTCGTAACAAAGCAAGATTGGTAGCACAAGGCTACAACCAAGAAGAAGGAATCGACTTTGATGAAACCTTCGCTCTGGTAGCAAGGTTAGAAGCAATTAGATTATTACTTGATTACGCTTGTTCTATGAATTTTCAGTTGTACCAGATGGATGTCAAAAGCGCTTTCCTAAACGGTTACATCAATGAAGAAGTCTACGTCAAACAACCTCCGGGTTTTGAAGACTTCAAGAATCCCTCTCATGTCTACAAGTTGAAGAAGACTCTTTATGGCTTAAATCAAGCACCAAAGGCTTGGTATGATCGCCTTAGCAACTTCCTATGTGAGAAAGGTTTTACGAAAGGAAAGGTTGACAAGACTTTGTTCATCAAGAATCTCAAGGGAAACACCTTACTTGTTCAAGTCTATGTCGACGACATCATCTTCGGTTCAATGAACAAAGATCTTTGCGAAGAATTCTCTCTTATGATGCAAGGCGAATTCGAGATGTCCATGATAGGAAAGATGAACTACTTCCTTGGTTTACAAATCAAGCAAACAAAGGATGGCATCTTCATCAACCAATCCAAGTATTGCAAGGAATTATTGAAAAGATTTGATATGGACAATTGCAAAGAAATGTCTACTCCAATGGGATCCGAAACGTATGTTGATCAAGATCCTTCCGGCACTTCAATAGATATTACAAAGTATCGAGGTATGATCAGTTCACTTTTATATTTGACGGCAAGCCGTCTTGACATTATGTTTAGTGTTTGTTTGTGTGCCCGCTTTCAAGCTAATCTGAAGGAATCACATCTCACTGCCGTGAAGAGGATCATGAAGTATCTCAAAGGAACGACGCACGTCGGATTATGGTATCCTAAAGGTAGTACTTGTTCTTTAATTGGTTATTCTGACGCTGATTATGCAGGATGTAAGACCGATAGAAAAAGTACAAGTGGTACTTGTCACATTCTCGGGAATGCACTAGTGTCGTGGGCATGTAAGAAGCAAGCATGCGTTGCACTTAGCACGGCCGAAGCGGAGTACATCGCAGCCGGAAGTTGTTGTGCTCAAATCATGTGGCTTAAACAACAACTTCTCGATTTCGGTATAGATCTCGGTTGTATCCCTCTCTGGTGTGACAACACAAGTGCCATCAATATCACGAAAAACCCGGTCATGCATTCAAGAACAAATCACATTGATATCCGGCACCACTTCCTTCGAGATCATGTTCTAAATGGAGATGTCGATGTTACATTCGTGGATACACACAATCAACTCGCCGATATATTCACTAAACTGTTGGCTAAAGAGCAATTTTACAAGATTCGACGAGAACTTGGTATTCTCAATGAAGGTGACATCTAACCTTTACTTTAAAATTGCTTATTGTATGTTTTTATTGCATTTTATGTATGTTTGTTCACTTTTTAGTCATAAAATGCTAGCACTCCCATTTCACCGTTTTTCGTTTTTCTCACTTTCGTATACCCGAAAATAATCGGTTTCAAAAACTTTTTTGATCAAAAGTTGCGTCTTGATGAGTGCTAACACTTTATGATTTTTTTTAATGAAAAAGTGGTTATTTTTGGTCTAAAACATGCTGCTGGATTTTTCAAAAAATTCAAATTTTTTAACCGCTAACTGGTTAACGTAATAGGTTAACCGGTTAACACATCCAAAACTTGGATTTCCAGCGCAAGTTTCAGACTCTATTTCTTTTATTTTTTTGTTTTCTTTGTTTTACTATGTTTTGATATATTCTACAAGTACATGTATTGCATGTTTGGTTCATTCACTTCCACATGTTTTAAACTCTTCAACTCTTTGACTACCATAAACACTATTTATCATCCTCTTCCAACTTCCGACCTTCAACAACTTAAACCCCCATTAAAACCCACTATCTCTTCATCTTTATAACACTCTTCAAACTACATTCAACTCACCAAATATCAAATCTGAAAATATCATCTCATCCATAAACCCTAACTCCATCATTGTTCATGGCACCCCAAAGGAAAGGAAAGGAACCGGATTCTGTGTCAGAAGAAGCTCCAGTTGTAGAAACAATGGAATCTACCAAGAAGAGGAGGCTGGATTTCAAAGTCAGAGTCAGACCACTGCTTAAGGGTAAATATGTTCTTCTGAAATCCTTCAAACCTCCAACCTTTAAATTTTCAGCATTGCTAGAATTTCAAGGGATGCTTGATTTTGTTGCTGACAACGGGAGAGTTTACCCGGATTTGGTCCAATCCTTTATGCATAACTTTTCTCTCAACATGGATAGGCATGGTAAACATAAGTTGCATACTCTTGTTAGAAATTGTGAAATTAAGGAGGATTTAGGTGCTTTGGCTGCATCCTTGAACATTCCATTTTCCGATGTGTTTCTCCGCAAAGGCGTGAATCACATTGATGATATTTGGTCCGGCTACAACAAAATGGAGTATTATTACTCAATCTTCCGTTTTCCAAAGGATGTTGTGACATCGGGACAGCGCACTTCAAGAACTCTATGATATGCGAAGAATTTGACCGTTGATGATCGGTTGTTACACTATATCATTTGCTATGTGCTGCTGCCCAAGGATTCAAACCACTCTCAAATCAACGACTTGGAGATGCAAGTACTGTTTGCTATCAAGAAAAGGGTAAAGATTAATTGGATGATCACTATGATGTATCACTTGAAGCAACAACTCTCTTTAAAGACAAGACTTTTGTATGCTAGGCTCATTTCTCGGATCATTAAGCAAACCGACTTGGTTATTGGTAGGGAACCTTTTATCGCCATGAAGGCTACGGCGAATGAAATAAATGAGATTACAATTGTGAAGAATACCGGAATTATTTTACGCAACGATGGTTCTTATGAATATGCCGATGGTTCCTCCGCTCCATCCTTTCCTATTCCCGAAGGTGGCATAACCAATGACTTCCTTTACACCACCATCATGACACATCACCGAGAAGCTCAACAAAACCACCGTGAAACCCAACGCACTCTCAAAAGTCTTCGGAAATTGATTATCGGTTCTCACAACCAAACCGAAGAGGAAGATGAAAGTGAAGCCGGTAGTGAAGATGGTGAAGATGGTGAAGATGAAAGTGATGATATGTCGGAAGAGGAATGAACATGCATGTCTTGTTGCTTTTGTTGTTTTTATTTAGTTTTAAAAAAATTCTGTTATAAGTCCTAAGTTTGTTAGGCAATTTTGATTTTGTTTCGGTTATGTTTCCATACTCTTTTCCATTTTTAATCCAATTATGTTTTTGTTATATTTGTGTTTTCGTGTATGCTTTCATACTAAGTTGTATCATGCTGAATTTTATGTTGTATTTTTCATGTTTATGCTTGATCCTCTCTTCCTTTTTGCTAATTCCAAAGGGGGAGAAGAGCTTTGGTTTCTAATATTTCTCTGTGCAGAATTTTGCCTCTGTTTAGATAGGGGAGTTGCTGGACATAGGGGGAGAAGCAAGCCTAGAACATCATTGATCGATCAAAGCTTGTACGCAAAATTCGCTCGGTTGTCATCATCAAAAGGGGGAGAATGTAGAAGCATACTTCAAGCTCAATGTTTTTGATGACGTCAACATTATCCAAGCTCATTCCAGATTGCAAAAAGTCGAGATGACAACAACGATCAAGATCATGGATATGCATCATCAATGGAATGCTTCTGATCGTATCAAGCTTTTGTGCAACACTTTCAAGACTTGTCTCAAGGCTTAAGTATATCAAAATTTACTTCTTAATATGATATACAAGTGTGCAATATATTCATCATAATTTTTAATGCATGTGCATATTTTTAGAAAAGAATTGGAACTGGTTTTAACACTTTAAACAGAAATATTTTTCTGTATTTTAACAGTGTTAACCGGTTAACCATATGGGTTAACCGGTTAACGGTATCAATTTTTCAAATCTGTGGTAATGTTTCTGGGCGTTAACCGATTAACCTATTTGGTTAACCGGTTAACACTGTATAAATTTTTAAAAATTGTTTCTCTTCAAATTCAAATGTTTATTAAGTGTTATACCTTTTCATGATTTTATTTCATAACTTTTTTATACCTTTTCAAAGAATTTATTTTTAAATTCTCATACCTTTTTGAATAGGTGTTTTAACTATTATAAATTCTAAAAATTTCAAATTCATAAACACCTCCTAGATTTTTTAAATATTATCATACAATCAAAATCATTAAATTCAAATATTTTTCATCTTTCAAAAGTGTTCATAAGTTCATCATTTTCATATTGTCTTGAACACTTGTGTTGAATCTTAAGTAGTGAATTCTTAATTTTAGGAGAAGATCAATTTTTATTGATACCATTCATTGTACTCTCACTCAAACAATATTTTAGAAAGTGTCTTTCTATTTGTGACTTGTGTTCCAAGGATTGTTTGGACATAAGGGTAAGTGTGGCAAGAGGATTATTCTTGCACACTTGTTTGTATAGTTTGCTAGAAAGTAGGTCTCACCATTGAAGGTGTGATAGGTTGTACTGTTCTAAAGAAACTAGTGGAAATCTCTTTCGTGTTGAAAGGGGACTGGATGTACCTTCGGATTGTGAAGGGAACCAGGATAAACCTCCGTGTCTTCTTTACTTTTCTGCTTTACAATTTTTGTTCTTTAAACCGTAAAAAGCAAAATCCATCCATCGAAGAAAAAGAATCGAAAAATTCAATAACACCTAATTCACCCCCTCCCCTCTTAGGGGCATTCTGATCTTACAAGTCTCTCTTCTCATCTTCATAATCAGAGACTAAACTCTTAAAGTTGCAGGACTTTGGAATTAGGGTTATGCCTGCATCCTTCTCTTAGGATGGGGTGTATAACTTTAATCCTAAGTGTTAAACCTTTAATTTGTTTAAACCTCTTAAACAAATCATCTTAATAATCACTAAGACTTCATCTTGTAACTTGGGCCTTACATTAGGGTTCTAATTCTTCCTTATGGTTAAGAAGGACTAACCCTAGTGTTTAATGGACAAGTCCCCCTCAAGTTGTCTTACAAACCATAAAATTCATTTCTTAATCTCATCCCTTAATTAAAATCCACTTAATAAAGGCTTGTTATATAATTAATTTAATCCCTAACCATGGATTAAGTTGAGGTATCTTCCTCATCTTAAGTGTTCTCATCTATTATCCTTCTATTAGGATAGTGTAATGAGTTCACTAATATGTGATTAGAGATTAAACTCATTACTTAACACTAAACAAAAACCCAAAAACATCTAATTAATCACAAGTAGGTTAATGACCTTAATCCTACATCATCATGGTAATTAAGTTGAGATGCTTATCTTATACTTAAGTATTCTCATTATCCCTAATTAGGGAGGATATAATGAGTTTACGAGCCTTTGATTTAGACTTAAGCTCATTAACTTATGCAAAACACCAAAAACAATAACAAAATTGAAAACACAAAAACAAACCATAATCGTCTCCTTCGGGATTCTTTTCTCATCATACTCACTTAAAAATGAGAACTTGCTTCTTCCGTCGAATGCAAGACAGTTAGCACTCGAGCCAGATGAGTCATACACTTGAGCATAGGCAAGCAAGCAGTTCACAGTCAATTTATCTTTCAGTCTCTTTGAGTCGAACTACGGTGTTCTGACTTCCTCATTGCACGAGAGGATACGTAAGCATAACTTAACTGTTATCGAACAAAAGTCTCTATGTCCTCCCCCTCTTTTAGAATTCTTGTCTAAGCTTCAGTTCTTGAGAAATTCACCTTTCTAGCACTGACACTTGTATATTTCTTTTCTTAGCTTTTGCACACAGATAGCACATATACTACCCCTTTAAACACAATCTTTTAAGCGTGGATCCCGTCGAGTACGACGGAAAATATGGGTGCTAATACCTTCCCCGGTTGTAACCAACCCCATTTCTCAGTTTCTCTGGTTCGCAACCATCTTATCCATATCTTTCTAGGTTTATTCAGCATTACCTTTCCTTCGGGATAAAAATGCCTAGCTGGCGACTCTATTCATTTCATTCCTATTTTCGCCAACCGTTCGCGCTTGTACCGGGATGCAAATCTTTGGGAGCAACATCACCTAGAAGGGGACAACTGCTCTTTATCACGACATAGGACAAATGTCGAATAGATAAGGTCAACGATGGGGACGGCCATCGGGTAAGCATGATGAAGGACGATCATCAAGAGGTGAAGGATGATCACCTAGCAGAGTACGGCTGCTCTCGGGGATTATCACGACATAGGACGAATGTCAGATAACAAGATCAATGATGGGGATGGCCATCGGATAAACGACGAGGGCCGGTCATCAAAAGGTGAAGGACGAATACCTACCAGGGGACGACTGCTAAAAAAGTATTGCGACATAGGACGAGTGTCGGATAGAAAGTTCCAATAATGGAGATTCCACTTGGGGAAAAGGATGAGGGATGATCATCCAAAGGTGAAGGACGATCACCTGACAGGGGACGGCTGCCGAAAGCATCACGACATAGGACGAATGTCGGATAGGAGAATGTTATTTTGTTGGCGACTTACTGGGGAAAGGTAAACACAGACGAGTGCTTACGCCCTCAAAAACAAAAGATATAAGTGTTTGACAGTGTGTATAGATCAAAGATGCGGACGAGCATCCTTAGGACCACGATATGAACGAGTATCGGTAAAAACAAACGCTGACATGTGTTTAAGGATGATGATACGGACGAGTATCAATCGGTTAAGCAAGGAACACAGACGAGTGTTGAATCTGCTGAGGAGTGATATATACAATGATACATACGAGTATCAGAGGACTGTATAAGTATGAGTGTTGATCAGTTGGTGAAGTATGTGCATGACATAGACGAATGTAAAAAAGATTGAGCAAGGGACATAGACGAGTGTTTGACTTGCTGGGGAAGCATGACACAGACGAGTGTCAAAAGAATATGTTATGAACAAGTATCTGTACTTGAGAGTGCAAAGGGGATGCTTTGGCTTTTATCTGCAGGGGATATGAGTTTTGTATGATGGTATTTGTAGGTGACTGGCTCGAACCTGGCTTATGATCGTGTAAATGTTTGATTTTTGTCGTAATGCTCCGTATTAGACGGAATGCTACACTTATTTGGTGAATATGATGCGAATGCTATGATCATGCAAATGAGAGAACTGATCCAGGATTCGGATCCTGCAGGGATAAAGATCTCTGGCTGATCTGCTTGGAGGATAACCCGACTGGGGGAAGAGATCATTGATGGATCTGTCCGGAGGGAGAACTCTGCTTGGGGGAATAGATCATTGGTAGATCTACCTGGAGGGAGAACTCCTTAATGGGGATGAGGAAGTTCTAGCCACTCAGCTGGGGATGTGTTTCAGGTATTGCTCTTCTGGGGAGGCAATCCCGTGGGGAATCAATTCCATCAACTCTGCTAAGGATGAGAGAAAACTCATATCCCTGGTGGAAAAAAGAAAGTTATTGAACCACTTTGCTATGGAAGAGTTTCCAGGTACTGCTCAGGAGATCCTGCTCGGGGAGGAGATAACTTCTGAAAAGTAGTGTGCTGGGGATTCAATGCTGCTATGCCCCATGTTATGAAAGATTGTCTGTCTTGAGTACTTGCAACCTATTAAAACAAAGGAAAATGCACGAGTGTCCCGAGGTATCCTTAACCGGATTCCGTCATGGGAGTTAGATTTCCCTGAAAGTAATATATTTCCTGCAAGAATTTTATTAAAAATGGCTCATATGTTTTATGCGAGTGTTGTATTATGAACATTGAACAATTTGTAAACGAAACAAAAATGTACCAAACGAAGTGTGACTGAAAACTCTGATTTTATTAATTTGTGTGCCCTGAATTGGCAAGTACAGTCAAAAGAAGCGAATCCCCTGGAAGGAGGAAATTGCTGTGAAATAAAAGTGTTGGCAATGTTGAAGATGACACTTCAGTGAGCTTCCTTTAATATGATATGTATAACCTTGACGCTCTTCATATCTTGCTTTCTGAAGAAGGCTGATTCTGACCGACGCTTTACCCTTTCAAAGCTTGCCATGCTGTGAGTGACACAGACGAATTCAGAATGCAGTTGTTCACTTATTCCTGATTTTGCGTGGATTTCCCTTTTGGGTTTTCAATCCACCAGGATACCCATTTTTGCATGAGCTTTCCAATGCGGCTTTTCAACTCAGCAGGTGTACATTTTTTGATTTTTCCCTTATTTTTGCCCGAGTCTTTTATTCTGTTTTTGACTCGCCGGTGTAACACGGTGGGAGAACTGACTTTTAGTTATGTTGCGGATAGCAAGAGTCGCCACCGACTTTTATTTTATCCAAAAGGAAATGACATAAAAGAACAGGAAAGACCTTAAAAAGATTTTGAGTTCGTGGGGTAGGTTATATAAAGGGAAAGTGTTAGCACCCTTTATATCCATGGTTATCCATGGGTTCTTAGTTACTTAGCTCACTTTGAATTGTTTTGAAAAGGTGTAGTGTGTGATTAGAAACTTTCTAAGTACTTTATAATGATCCTCGTATGGATGTATATAAGGATTTGTTTTTGAAAATTTGTTTGAAATGTGAAGTATAAAATGTATTTTGAAATGTGTGAGCAAGTTATTAAGAGAAACCTACCCTATATTAAATCTTTACTGTTCTTATGTTCTTTCAATGGTAAGACTATTCCTATTATTAAGGAATAGGTAGTCATTACCTTGGATGTTATAAGCGACATGTACAGGGATATCTGAATGTAGGCAACTGCAAGGTGTCTTTAGCAATTCATATGGACTTATCATCTTTTATTTGAAGGGACAAGATCATTTATCGTAGGAAACATCGAAGGGACTTGATCTTATAGAATGAAGGGACTTGATGATATTTATGAAGGGACTTTGCTTAAGACACCCTACTTGACCTTTTGAAATAGGCAACATGAAAGGTAACCCTAGAAAGTGCAAGATGGCGATCAAAGATCGACTTACGTGTGTGCGTGTTCATGTTCAAATATTTATCTTTTTAAATTAGTTATTCTAAGTCAATTTTAATTAAAATTATGTTATCCACACCCTAAATTACTAACCATGCAGTTAATATATTTATAATAAATAAAGCAAAAATATAAACCTAAAATATTACAAGGCTTTGGGACAATTACAATATAATCGAGAAATAGAAATAAGAAATATAATAATAAATAAGCAATAATTTAAATGTTAGTAATAATGAAATAATAATAAGATGAGGTTAGTAAAATATAAAGAAAATAAAAATTTAACGGAGAACATTATTTTTAGGTTAAATAAACATTAGAAATTTTTTTTAGAAGAAAATATAACAACTTTGATAATAATAAACAAAATATTAAACAATTTACATAAAAAAAATGATTTAATTAGGGTTTGTAAAATATTAAGTTAAATATTAGGATTAGTAAAAAATTAGGGTTAAGAAATTAGGGTTTATGTTTTATTTAAGAAAATTAAAGTTTTGATTATAATTAAAATATACTAATAACCTATTTACAATATATATATATATATATATATATATATATATATATATATATATATATATAATAATAATAAATATAAACACATTGTAAAATAAATAGAAACAATTTTAAATTTTAAGAAAATAAATTATGATTTTTAAGAATATAAAGAAAATATTATAATAATGTTTAGAAATTATTTTTATGATTTATATTTAATAAATTAATCAAAATAAAGTTAATATATGAAAAAAAAATAGAAAATAAGAAAAAAAGATGAACAATTGGCCAAAAAGATAGGACCTGGGATTTGAACCCAGGTCCCTTACCTCAATCAGCAACCTTCAAAACCAGCTGAGCCAGCATGCGCTGGTGATAGCTATACACCACAAAATTGTTTTATTATAAACCTGCAAAATAAATGAAGTTAAAAACAAAAACTGCTTTCGGCCAGACTCAAACCATGGTCTTCACCCCAAACACACATACGCCTTGCCAACTGAGCCACCAACGCCTTGTGATAATACTCTGTAAACAAAACATAATAAAATAAAACAAATATTCAAACAGAATTTCGCGCCAAGAATCATCTTCTTCCTCCAGCCGTCTGCTTAGGCTACAGTGACACTTCATCCGTCACTAGAGCTTATAGTGACGGATTTTCCCCGTAGCTACATGACCTGAAAATTCAAAAACGCACCATACACAATATAAATTCATCCTAAAGGTTCACATCAATTATTACATATCCCCTAAGTCCAAATAAGTCTATAATTTGGTCTGAAATTACTTATTTCTGAAGCCCTAATCCATGGTTTCATAAACCCTAAAAATGGCGTTTGGCCGTTCCTGCATCAAACATCAAATCAAACCACCCAGAAACATTGCAAACATCATCATAAACAATAATACACAATCAAATTTCATTTATATTGCTTGTATAATGGAAATCGAAAAATCAAATTTTAAGCTAGAAGATGAATTCGGTTTGGGCACTCCAGGGTGTTTTTGATGATACAAATGATGTAAATAGGTTCAATAAGCATCCAACAATGCGTTGCAACCTTTTAAAGTTCTTGATATAGCGTGCAACAGAAAATCCGATTGTGAGTTTTTTTTTAAAATTTGAAGCTTTTGGAATGAAATTAGGTCATAAAACATGTCTCTTCTTTGGGCTTTTGGATATCTTGATGGTGAAGAAAGATATGATTCAAATATTGAAAAAAAATCTCACCAAACCTTTCTATTTTAGGCTAGCACGAATTTTTTTGATTCCAATCAACTTTAAATCTTGTTTATGAGCTTCTAGAATGAAAATCATATCAAATATTGAGCTTTTCATATTTTATTTTGATTTAAAATGATTTTAAATGAATAAAATAAAAATAAATAAAATAAAATAAATAAAAATCTGAATAAATGATTTTTGGTTCGTGCATGATGTCATGGTAGTGATTGGGTCATAAAAATGCAAGCCCATGTGGAAAGAATTGGTTCTAAGATCCCATTTGCTCAATAAACCCCTCAAATATTTCCCAACTTTGCAAAGACATAAATCCCTCAATTTTAAGGCTATGAAGGTGTTCATTGACATTTTGGAAAGCTTAAAGAGTCCTTTAACAAACCTATTTGGTTTCATGTCCATATCCTTTACCATTCTCAAGTTATGCCCTTTGGAAGATGTTGACTTTTTGTTGACTTTTGAAATGACCCATAATGTCTTTGCTCATACCTTTCAAATGAAGCATTTTTAGGCTTGGCTTGTGAGAAAAAAAGTTGTAGATAATTCAATTTCCTTCAAAATGAGCTTTGGATGGAAAATTCTTGATGAAGCATGTGAAAGTTATGGCTGGTCAAAGTTCAGTTGACTTTTCATGTGAAAACCCTAATTTAGAAACTCCTGATTCTTGATGATCTGAAATCTCCTTGATGAATCATGATCAACCATTGATCAAATGATGAATTTTACTTCATATACTTGATGTTGGCAAAAAATCATGAAGTTTGACTTTGGTTTGACCACAGTTGACCTTAGTTTGACTTTTTAACTGCTTTGACTGATTTTTGCATATCTGATCATCTGACTGAGCAAACTTTTTGGGAAAGTCTTGAAACTTGACATAGGGATTCTTGAAGATATATAGGATGTTATGAAGCTCACTTGAGGCCTTGGAAGTCCATTTAGCCTGATGAAATCCAAAACCCTAGTTTAGGGTGTATTGCTTAGGAGGATGCTTTGTCTGAGGGAATTATCAAACTTTCTGACTAATTGTGAACCTTGTGAACCTTGTGAACCTTGAGAGGATCCTTGGGACACATTTACTTGACTAGGGGAGGGAAAATTTTGGGGTGCAACAGCTTCCCCTGTTCAATTTTCTAAAACCTGAGGAGTTAGATTGGCCTGTATGCCATTCGTGACTTGGAAGGTTAAAGGGGATTGAACACAAAAGCCCAAAAATTTGCACTCGCCGGTGCGTAAAGTAATACTGCTGATTGGTTGTATATATTGGAGTGGGCTTAAATATGCCACTCAAAGCAAATGGAGATGGGCTTATAGATGCCATCCATAATATTAGAAGGTGATGGTATCTTTATGTTGTCACTAGATATCAGTACTAGGTCTTTGTATAGGCCGTCTCTGAATTATTTCTGTAACATGGTTTGAGTTGAATGCCAGCACTAGATCTTCGTATAGATCGTCTCTGCATTATCTCTGGGGGAAAAGAATATCCTTCATTAGGTGTCAGTATTTAGATCTTCGTATAGATCGGCTCTGAACCATCTTTAGGAACATACTTTAATTTAAGCATCAGAATCAAATCTTCGTGGCGATCTTTTCTGAATTGCTTTTGGTCATATCTTGGGCTAAGTACAAGATCTTCGTATAGATCCTTTATGTACCATTTCATAGATAAACTGTTGAATAGACCATTAGAAATAAATCTTCGTAGCGATTATCTCTTCTGGAAATATCCTGGATTAGGTAATAGATCTTCGTATAGACCATTTACCCCTCCAAGGACAACTTGAGTATTGATCATCAGAAATGAATCTTTGTAGCAATTATCTCTGAATTAAGTATCAGAGCACTAGACCTTCGTATAGATCGTCTCTGAATTGTTTTGAGTTGTTGATAGTGTTTATCTGCATGTAACTATCCTGAAAAGAAAAGGTTAGTTTATGCAATATGTATGCATGTATGACACGATGTACCTAAGTAAATGTATTATGCATTTATGGATATGCTATGGTATGATGTAAATGATGTATGTATGAATCAAGCAGCCTGAAGCGTCTGGGTATCTCTGTATAACAACTGATGGCTAGGGAAAATAAATCTCGGTTCGTTGCTGAGGAATATGAGGACCTCGTTCCTGTCTTGCTTGATAGTATGGTACTTATAACCTCCCGCCTTCATACTTCTTATTGAAGGAATAAGTTCCTGAGTATCCCGACTGAGGATAAAAGAGATGAACATAAGTCAAAGGGGAGATGTTACTCGAAGTATCTATAAAGATAGATTTGCTCTGCTGGGGATTTGTGGTTGTCTTATGGGGATGAACTGACGAAGTTTAGTTGAATTCCTACCCTCGTTCGTCCTTAATAAATACTATTACTGCATTTTATGCATTTCTGGTAAACATCAATCATATTCAAAAGCATACATACATTCAAACATAACCAATGGACGTTTTCGTTTAGGTAAACAGGGTAAAAGTAAATCTGGATTCAAAGACGAGATTTTATTTATATTATAAAGTGGCCTATACACAGGAAAGTTTGTACACGGAGACAGAAATCCTAGTAAGAGGAATTCGTCGTAAAAGTTTTACAAAACAAAGAAAACAGCTATGTGAGAAATAATCCTATTGAGTTTCAATTCCACTATTGCCATTATCTTCAAGTATCTCATCCTTTGTTCAGATTAGAGCCATTATCTGTGATAATCCTTTCAGGGATGCCATACCTATATATGAGATTATTCTTAACGAATCGAGCCACAACATTCTTAGTAACAGATGCAAATGAGGCTGCTTCCACCCACTTTGTAAAGTAATCAATGGCAACCAGGATGAAACGATGCCCATTAGAAGCAGTAGGCTTGATCTCACCAATCATATCAATGCCCCACATGGCAAAAGGCCAAGGAGCAGTCAACACATTCAATGGAGCTGAAGGTATATGCACCTTATCAGCATAAATCTGACACTTGTGACATGTTTTAGAATGTTGATAGCAGTCAGCTTCCATGGTAGACCAATAGTAACCTGCTCTCAATATCTTCTTTGCCATGGTATGACCACTAGAATGAGTTCCAAATATCCCATCATGCATGTCTTCCATAATCTCTGTTGCTTCTTTCTTATCCACACAACGAAGCAAAGTTGAATCATGATTGCGTTTGTACAAAATTTCATTACTTAAAAAGAACTTAGCAGAAAACCTCCTCAGAAACTTCTTATCTTTGACAGATGCCCCTTCAGGGAACTCCTGAGCTTCAAGATATCTTTTCACCTCATAGAACCAAGGCTTTTCCTCTCCTCCTTCAGTATCAATCTCATTGCAGTATGTAGGCTTCTCAAATCTATCAATAGTGATCTTGGGAGCTTCATCATCTCAGCTAATCTCAAACATAGATGCCATGGTGGCTAGTGCATCTGCCAACTGATTCTCTCCTCGTGGAATATGTCCAAATGTAATCTCTTCAAAGTACGGGATCAAAGACAACACATGCTCTCTGTAGGGAATGAGATTTTCAAGCTTGGTATCCTAATCTCCTTTAATCTGACTAACTACCAGGGCTGAATCTCCATATACATCCAGGAACTGAATCTTCATCTCAATGGCAGCTTTAATACCCATGATACATGCCTCATATTCAGCCATATTATTGGTACAATAGAAACAAATTCTTGCAGTAATTGGGGTATGATAACCTTCAGGGGAAATGATCACAACACCAACACCATTACCAAGTGCATTAGAAGCTCCATCAAAAACCATAGTCCATCGGGATCCTTGTTTAGGTCCGTCATATTGTCCATGTTCTTTGGTAATAATCATAATGTCTTCATCAGGGAACTCAAAACTCATTGATTGATAATCATCCACTGCTTGATGAGCCAAATGATCAGCTACCACACTTCCTTTAATGGCCTTCTGAGTAGTGTACTGTATATCATATTCTGTTAAGATCATTTTCCATCTCGCTATTCGTCCAGAGAGAGCAGGTTTCTCAAATATGTACTTGATTGGGTCCATCTTTGAAATCAACAAGGTAGTATGAGTCAACATATATTGTCTTAGTCGGCGAGCATCCTATGGCAAAGCGCATCAAGTTTTCTCGAGCAGTGAGTATCTTGTTTCACAGTCAGTAAACTTTTTGCTTAGGTAGTATATTGCCTGCTCTTTTCGACCAGACTCGTCATGTTGCCCCAATACACACCCCATTGAGTTGTCTAATACTGTTAAGTACATAATCAAAGGTCTTCCATCAACCGGTGGCATCAAAATTGGAGGTTCTAGGAGATATCTCTTGATTTCATCAAAGGCTGTCTGGCACTCGTCATTCCATTCCATTACCTGGTCTTTCTTCAACAACTTGAAGATTGGCTCACAAGTAGCAGTTAGCTGGGATATAAACCTTGCAATGTAATTCAGTCGTCCCAAGAAACCTCTAACCTCCTTTTCAGTACGGGGAGCTGGCATCTCTTGTATAGCTTTCACTTTTGCATGATCTACTTCAATACCTTTTCCACTGACAATGAAACCCAGGAGTTTACCAGACCTAACTCCAAAAGTACACTTGTTTGGATTCAATCTCAGTTTATACTTCTTCAACCTCTCAAACAACTTATGTAGATGGTCAAGGTGTTGCTCTTCATTTTGGGACCTGGCTATCATATCATCCACATATACCTCTATCTCATGATGAATCATATCGTGAAACAAAGCCACCATAGCACGCTGATTTGTTGCTCTGGCGTTCTTCAAACCAAATGGCATCACTTTATAACAAAAGATGCCCCACTGTGTAACAAACGTAGTCTTCTCTATATCTTCTGGTGCCATCTTAATCTAATTATACCCAGAGAAACCATCCATGAAAGAGAATACCTTATGCTGAGCAGTGTTGTCTACCAAAACATCAATATATGGAAGTGGAAAGTCATCTTTAGAACTGGCCTTATTCAAATCTCTGTAATCCACACACATGCGTACCTTACCATCTTTCTTGGGTACCGGTACCACATTTGCAACCCATTGAGGATAGGAAGTCACAGCCAAGAACCCTGCATCAAATTGTTTCATCATCTCCGCTTTAATCTTTTCTGACATTTCAGGACACATGCGACGAACCTTTTGCTTCTTCGGACGACAGTCTTCTTTTACCGGTAAACGGTGAACCACAATGTCAGTATCCAAACCTGGCATATCTTCATAAGACCAAGCAAAGATCTCCATATAATCACGTAACATCTGGATCAATCTGCTCTTAACATCATCTTCTAGTTCAGCCCCTATCTTGACCTCCTTCATGTTTTCTTCAGTTCCTAGATTCACAACTTCGATTGGCTCTTCATATGGCTGTATAGCTTTCTCTTCTTGTTGTAACAACCTCGCAAGCTCTATAGGTACTTCACAATCTTCCTCCTTTCCATCTTCAGCTTGATAGATTGGATTCTCGAAATTATAATTGGCAATAGTAGAACTGTTATCAACAGGATCCAGAGTGGATAAAGATCTGCATTTTAGTGATGTGGGTGTGTGTAAGAACACATAGCTGATAAAACAAAAATAAAACATAGAAGAAAGACAAGGAACACAATATTTACAAAAACGAAACGTCCATTGATTTTTATTGAATGAAGTATGCAAATGAAATGACATCTCGAAATAAGCATACCATTGTGCCCCGGGTAAGACACAAGACTTAAAAGTTTAATTGTTCAAAATTACAAAAAAAATAAAAACACAGTAATAGTATTTACTCCTGACTAAAGGAGATAGGAATAACGTCTTCGGTCTTCCAATTTTTGAGCCCATCACCTATGGTAGGAAAGACCCAATTATCTAGGTTGTAGTCTTCACTATAGTCACCCACATCATTAATTTGATCTCTCATGACCCCTTGACTGGTGATACGAACAACACGAGCACGACGAAAAGCCTTCTAAGATTCTGCAGTAAAACCCAAACCAAACTTGTCAGACTTGTAAGGAATGTTGGGAAGCTGACCCTAAATAGCAGAACCACCTTTTGCAACCACAACCTTAGCATCCT
Source organism: Lathyrus aphaca (assembly GCA_963966055.1). Lineage (NCBI taxonomy): Eukaryota > Viridiplantae > Streptophyta > Magnoliopsida > Fabales > Fabaceae > Lathyrus > Lathyrus aphaca. The sequence goes on along the minus strand of OZ014521.1, from coordinate 400,829,801 downwards.
TGAGGGAGGCCATTGCAGGAGGTATATTAGTAACCATAGAAACTATTTCAGAAGCAGGAACAAACTGAGGAACAGGATCAGAATAGGGAACAACTTCAAATGTTTGACACGGAGTTTCAACCATTTCACCCTCCATTTCTACATACTTGAAAGTATTCACGTGGCTAACCATGTACTCTTCTTCACCATACACAGTGACAATTTTGTTCTTCACTGGGTATTTCAACTTCTGATGCAAGGTGGAAGTCACAGCACCTGCCCCATGGATCCAGGGGCGCCCTGGCAAACAAGAATACGCAGGACGAATATCCATCACATAGAAAGTAGAGTTGAAGACTTGAGAGCCTACTTTGATTGGAAGGTCTACTTCTCCATGTACCACTCTTCTTGAGCCATCAAAGACCCTCACCACTACATCACTTGGTCTTAACACAACATCTTCAGGACTGAGCTTGTCCAGAACCTCTTTAGGGAGCACATTTAATGAAGAACCATTGTCCACCAGTACATGAGACAAGGTAGTGCCTTTACATTCAATGGAGATATGCAGAGCTCTGTTATGATTCCTCTTGGCAGGAGTTAGATCAGCATCAGAAAAGCCCAACCCATTATCACTAGTCAGATGTGCCACACAATTCTCAAATTGGTCCACAGAAATTTCATTTGGCACATGAGCAGTCTTCAGGAACTTGATTAAGGCTTTAGCATGAGCCTCAGAACACATCAGCAAAGATAACATGGAGATTTTGGAGGGAGTATGCCCCAACTGGTCAACAATATCATAATCACTTTTGCGAATGATCTTCAGTACCTCTTCCATCTATTTAGAAAGATTTTCAGCAGTCGACGCCTCAGCTTGCACAGGTTCAATCACATGACCTTTGCCCCGAGCATCAGTACTTGGCTCAGAATTAGAGGTAGTAATTGGAGTAGCTGCACTTTTGGAGGTAGCCTGAGAAGAGAAGATTCTTCTACTTCTGGTGATCTTACTAGATCCAGTAATATTATCAACATCAAGATTATCATCAGTAACAGGTGCATCAGCCAGAGGTTCTTGTTTGACACCATGGATGTAAACATCGAAACCATAATTCCAGGGTATAGCTTTATCAGAAGTATAAGGAACAGGGCCAGGAGTGGTAATGATCATGGGGGCCAGCCTAACTTCAGCAACAGTCTTCACAAGGCCTTCAGCAGTAATCCTGACAGGACCTTTAGGAGTGATCTTGATAGGACCTTTGGAGGTAATCTTCACTGGTACTCTATCGACCACGGCTACATCTTCAAGCTTCATGTTTCGAGTCAAATGCTCACACATACTTTCCATAGAAGGAGTCTTCTCAAACAATATAGTGTAATTGTCCATGAGGCGTTGAATTCCATCCTTCAACTTCCAACAACTATCAGGTTTGTAGGCACAATAGAAACAGTCTTCATTGCAACCTGGAAAGAACCCAGCCTGCACCAACTTCTTCTTGATAATGGATAATGGAGTAGTCACATCTTCTATTGAGGAAGCATAGGAAACCTCATCAACAACATTAACAGTCTTCTCATGGTTGGGCATGGGAGCAGTGATTACATTTGGGGTCCCAGGAGGGTCAAATTCAATCTCCCTAGCTTCAATCATGTCTTGAATCTTGTTTTTCAACACCCAGCAGTTTTTGGTGTCATGTCCCGGACTATTAGAATGATAGGCACATCTTACATTAGGATTGTATCGAGGAGAGGAAGTATTAGGATTCTGAGGAGGATCCCTCAAAGAGATGAGTTCCCCTTTCAACATGTGTTGTAAGGCTTGGGCCAGTGACATGTTAATCTTGGTGAACTCTCTTCTAGGTTTCTGTTGATTGTTTTGTTGTGGCTCTGGTGCTGCAGGAGTAGGATTAGAGATGTGAACTGCTCCTACGGATTGGTGACTTCTGTTACGACTATGTTGACCATACACAACATTAGACTCCTTCTTCCCACTAGGGGGCTTCTTTGCAGTTCTTGATGAAGAGGCCCCCATTTGTATCTTACCACTTCTTATACCACTTTCCACGCGTTCTCTAGTCATTATCAGCTCAGTGAAACCAGATGATGAGCTTCCAATGAGGTGACTATAAAAAGGACCATTCAGCGTACTCATAAACATATCCACCAGCTCCTGTCAGTCAAAGGAGGTTGAACTCTGCCAGCCAGGTCTCTCCATTTCTGGGCATACTCCTTGAAACTCTCTTTAGCACCCATAGACATGCTTTGGAGCTGCATGCGAGTAGGTGCTAAATCAGCATTATATTGGTATTGCCTACAGAAGTCCTCAGCAAGATCATTCCAATCACGAATATTAACATTTTCCAGTTGATAATACCATTCCAATTGAGCTCTAGACAAGCTCTCTTGGAAGAAATGAATCCACAGTTTCTTATCAGCAGTATGTGGTTGAATCCTCCGGACATAAGACCTTAAATGCAGCTTGGGACATGAGACACCATCATACACTACAAAAACAGGAACCTTGAAACCAATAGGTATAACAACTCCAGAAACTAAACTCAGATCTTCAAAATCAAGCCCAGAAGATTTTTGCAATTCCATGGCATTCATTCTGTCCACCAACATCTTATACTTCTCCTCACTAGCATGATCATGATAATAATTTGCCTCAGAATCAGAATCTCCCATAGTATCATGGAGACTACCTCCCTCTTTCTCAGAATTATCAAACTCAGAATCCTCAATCTGTTTCTTTGTCTTGATAGGACCTCTGAACCTTCTTCCCAGATTAATAAGGCCTCCTGATTTCCTGGTCTTCTTCTTCTTCTTCTTCTTCTTGGCCAGCAGTGTCTTCAGCTCAGCCTTTCCCTTGGACAAATTCAAGATCAGCTCTTGGAATTGTGCATTCTGAGCCTGGAGATCCTTGATAGTTTGTTCAAGAGCCATTTCTGCTAAAATAAACAGTGAGAAGATAAGATACCTGGTCATAAGAAAACCTGTGATGCAATGACATGGTATGTAAATGCGTATGCAATGTTTTCAAGGACCGCAGGATTTAAATTTGTTTAAACAATCAGAAAGTAAAATTTTACTAGTAATCAATAAATTTGTTTGCCTCTTGGGCTTACAACAAAATTAAATGAATACAAAGATGGGGTTTTAAGTCTCCCATGGACGTTTCCTCTTTGTGTTAAGGTATGAGTTGAGATTTCGTTCCTCGTGAAGTTGTTTGGTCATCTCCAGGATTCTTTCTTGACTAGATTTGAAATGAGTCTCAAAAGTATCCCTTTGCTCCTTCAAATGGATCCATGACCTTTGTAACTCCTCCATGTCAGTGGGCATGTCTGGATGAAGAATGATATAAGAAGTATCTCCTTCAGCAGCAGGCTCCATGGTAACTGGCAGGATAGCAGGATATGGCATCATAAGAGTCTGAGCACGAGATCGCACCCATCTAAGATAAGGTTCCATAGGAATAGTGTACTTTGGTTCCAGAGTCTTGCTATCAACCTTGTTCACTTTACCCCAAGCTCGTATGAACCTTTGACGGTAACCTTGCAGATCGTTGTCGTAGTCGAACACAATACCCTGAATATGCATGTCATGAGGACCATCACTCCGAGCGTAACCAAACTGACGTAGAGCTAAAGAAGGGTTGTAAGTAATGCCCCCTTTTATTCCAAGGAGTGGCACATTAGGGAACTCCCCACAACAGTCAATGATAGTAACATTCTCCATAGATCGAGAGCACCAATGAATATCTGAATGAGAAAGTGACATAATCCTCTTGGACCACCTTAACCCCTGTTCATTCTTCATCACTGATCGAGGAAGGTGAGAAATAAACCACCTGGACAATAGAGGTATGCAACACATCAGAGTTCCTCATGCCTTCGTAGTACAGGTATGGAGAGAATGTAAGATGTCTCCAAGTAATGTAGGCACTGGATTATGAGTCAGAAATATGTTGATGGCGTGTATGTCATTGAACTGGTCTGGATTAGGGAACAACACTAAGCCATAGATTAATAAGGCTAAGATCTCCTCAAAAGCATCATAACTCATAGCCTTCAAGAACACTTGAGCTTTCTCCATCAATACCTTGGCAAGGATACCCTTAACTCCACTTCTCGTTTCTAGAACAATGTCTGATTTCTTCAAGTGTAAGGCTGCAACAATGACTTCAGGTTTAAGCTCCTTTTCTAGGCCTGTGAAGGGTCTCTGATCATGGATAGGTATACCCAGTAGCTTAGAGAACTCTTCCATTGTAGGAACCAGCTGATAATCGGGGAATGTGAAGCAATGATGTTTAGGGTCAAAGAACTGAAACAGGACACTCATCATGTCTTCATTGAATCCTGAAGTGACTAGATCCAGTAGGTGACCATGCTTCTTGATGAACTGGGAGTTTTCAGAAACTTGAGAGACCAATTCCTTAATCTTAGGGGGTATTCCTACAAAGTTGATCCGGATAGTATTCCTACGAGCAGAAGCCATGACCTGCAACAAAGAACAAAGATAAATCCTTTGGTCCTTGAAATGGTTAGTGAAAATGCTATGCTTATGATGCATGATGATGCTATGATGTTATGCTCAATCACAAACATGTGGCACACACAAACAAGTCACACAATAGCCCTAGGTTTGAAGGCTTGCATGAGGTTTAAAGGTAAGTACCCTTCCCTGAAGTTTAGTTGGTTCATCCTATCCTACAAAAGTAACCAGGTTCTAAGGGATCTCAATATCACTGGTCCTTCCCAAGGGTGGTTGTTCAGTAGGAAACTTACTTGCCAACCAAAACCCTCCAAGTTTAGGATCTCAATGAGCGTAGTATCGAGTATCAACCAACTTCAGTCTTCACCAAAGCCGGTTATCTCACTACTTTCTAAAGGCCAAGATGGGATGACTAAGGTTCTAAAAGTTAGTTAGTGTATTGACAATATATGACAGCCTCATATTATCCTTAACTTACTTAAGGAACATAAGCACCAACCAAGAAGTCACACTAACTATGGCCACCAGATCAACCATATCGGTATACGCCGTACAGTTTCCTTGGTCTATTGCCATTTATCTAAGGTACACTAGATCCGGGTTAGGATCTTTCACACATAAGAGCCCCACAAGTAAGTATAAAGCAAGCAAAGCAAACAATTTAAAGTGATCTAATTCCTAAGGGTACCCCTCTTTTATTAACTCCCCAGCAGAGTTGCCAGTTCTGTAACACAGTGGGAGAACTGACTTTTAGTTATGTTGCGGATAGCAAGAGTCGCCACCGACTTTTATTTTATCCAAAAGGAAAGGACATAAAAGAACAGGAAAAACCTTAAAAAGATTTTGAGTTCGGGGGGTAGGTTATATAAAGGGAAGGTGTTAACACCCTTTATATCCATGGTTATCCATGGGCTCTTAGTTACTTAGCTCACTTTGAATTGTTTTGAAAAGGTGTAGTGTGTGATTAGAAACTTTCTAAGTACTTTATAATGATCCTCGTATGGATGTATATAAAGACTTGTTTTTGAAAATTTGTTTGAAATGTGAAGTGTAAAATGTATTTTGAAATGTGTGAGCAAGTAATTAAGAGAAACCTACCCTATATTAAATCTTTATTGTTCTTATGTTCTTTCAATGGTAAGACTATTCCTATTATTAAGGAATAGGTAGTCATTACCTTGGATGTTATAAGGGACATATACACGGACATCTGAATGTAGGCAACTGCAAGGTGTCTTTAAAAATTCGTAGGGACTTATCAGCTTTTATTCGAAGGGACAAGATCATTTATCGTAGGCAACCTCGAAGGGACTTGATCTTATAGAATGAAGGGACTTGATGATATTCATGAAGGGACTTTGCTTAAGACACCCTACTTGACCTTTTGAAATAGGCAACATGAAAGGTAACCCTAGAAAATGCAAGACGGCGATCAAAGATCGACTTACGTGTGTGCGTGTTCATGTTCAAATATTTATCTTTTTAAATTAGTTATTCTAAATCAATTTTAATTACAATTATGTTATCCACACCCTAAATTACTAACCATGCAGTTAATATATTTATAATAAATAAAGCAAAAATATAAACCTAAAATATTACAAGGCTTTGGGACAATTACAATATAATCGAGAAATAGAAATAAAAAATATAATAAAAAATAAGCAATAATTTAAATGTTAGTAATAATGAAATAATAATAAGATGAGGTTAGTAAAATATAAAGAAAATAAAAATTTAAAGGAGAACATTATTTTTAGGTTAAATAAACATTAGAAAAAAAATTTAGAAGAAAATATAACAACTTTGATAATAATAAACAAAATATTAAACAATTTACATAAAAAAATGATTTAATTAGGGTTTGTAAAATATTAAGTTAAATATTAGGATTAGTAAAAAATTAGGGTTAAGAAATTAGGGTTTATATTTTATTTAAGAAAATTAAAGTTTTGATTATAATTAAAATATACTAATAACCTATTTACAAATACACACACACACACACACACACACACACACACACACACATATATATATATATATATATATATATATATATATATATATATATATATATATATATATATATATATATATATATAGAATAAATTTAAACATATTGTAAAATAAATAGAAACAATTTTAAATTTTAAGAAAATAAATTATGATTTTTAAGAATATAAAGAAATATTATAATAATGTTTAGAAATTATTATTATGATTTATATTTAATAAATTAATCAAAATAAAGTTAATATATGAAAAAAAAATAGAAAATAAGAAAAAAAGATGAACAATTGGCCAAAAAGATAGGACCTGGGATTTGAACCCAGGTCCCATACCTCAATCAGCAACCTTCAAAACCAGTTGAGCTAGCATGCACTGGTGATAGCTATACACCACAAAATTGTTTTATTATAAACCTGCAAAGTAAATGAAGTTAAAAACAAAAACTGCTTTCGGCCAGACTCGAATCATGGTCTTCACCCCAAACACACATACGCCTTGCCAACTGAGCCACCAACGCCTTGTGATAATACTCTGTAAACAAAACATAATAAAATAAAACAAATATTCAAACAGAATTTCGCGCCAAGCATCACCCTCTTCCTCCAGCCGTCTGCTTAGGCTATAGTGACACTTCATCCGTCACTAGAGCTTATAGTGACGAATTTTTCCCGTAGCTACATGACCTGGAAATTCAAAAACGCACCATACACAATATAAATTCATCCTAAGGGTTCACATCAATTAATACATATCCCCTAAGTCCAAATAAGTCTATAATTTGGTCTGAAATTACTTATTTCGTGAAGCCCTAATCCATGGTTTCATAAACCCTAAAAATGGCGTTTGGTCGTTCCTGCATCAAACATCAAATCAAACCACCCAGAAACATTGCAAACATCATCATAAACAATAATACACAATCAAATTTCATTTATATTGCTTGTATAATGGAAATCGAAAAATCAAATTTTAAGCTAGAAGATGAATTCGGTTTGGGCATTCCAGGGTGTTTTTGATGATGCAAATGATGTAAATAGGTTCTATAAGCATTGCAACCTTTTAAAGTTCTTGATATAGCCTGAAATAGAAAATTCGAATGTGAGTTTTTTTTTTTGAAAATTTGAAGCTTTGTTCTTACTCTTAGAGGCTGCCAATTTTGTCCCCTAGTATTGCATTATGTTCATAGTCTTATAGTGAATGAAATTAGGTCATAAAACTTGTCTCTTCTTTGGGCTTTTGGATATCTTGATGGTGAAGAAAGATATGATTCAAATATTGAAAAAAATCTCACCAAACCTTTCTATTTTAAGCTAGCACGAATTTTTTTGATTCCAATCAACTTTAAATCTTGTTTATGAGCTTCTAGAATGAAAATCATATCAAATATTGAGCTTTTCATATTTTATTTTGATTTAAAATGATTTAAAATGAATAAAATCAAAATAAATAAAATAAAATGAATAAAAATCTGAATAAATGATTTTTGGTTCGTGCATGATGTCATGGTAGTGATTGGGTCATAAAAATGCAAGCCCATGTGGAAAGAATTGGTTCAAAGATCCCATTTGCTCAATAAACCCCTCAAAAATTTCCCAACTTTGCAAAGACATAAATCCCTCAATTTTAAGGCTATGAAGGTGTTCTTGGACATTTTGGAAATCTTAAAGAGTCCTTTAACAAACATCTTTGATTTTATGTCCATATCCTTTACCATTCTCAAGTTATTCCCTTTGGAAGATGTTGACTTTTTGTTGACTTTTGAAATGACCTATAATGTCTTAGCTCATACCTTTCAAATGAAGCATTTTTAGGCTTGGCTTGTGAGACACAAAGTTGTAGAGAATTCAATTTCCTTCAAAATGAGCTTTGGATGGAAAATTCTTGATGAAGCATGTGAAAGTTATGGCTGGTCAAAGTTCAGTTGACTTTTCCTATGAAAACCCTAATTTAGATTCTCCTGATTCTTGATGATCTGAAATCTCCTTGATGAATCATGATCAACCATTGATCAAATGATGAATTTTACTTCATATACTTGATGTTGGCAAAAAATCATGAAGTTTGACTTTGGTTTGACCACAGTTGACCTTAGTTTGACTTTTTAACTACTTTGACTGATTTTTGCATATCTGATCATCTGACTGAGCAAACTTTTTGGGAAAGCCTTGAAACTTGACATAGGGATTCTTGAAGATATATAGGATTTTATGAAGCTCACTTGAGGCCTTGGAAGTCCATTTAGCCTGATGTAATCCAAAACGCTAGTTTAGGGTGTATTGCTTAGGAGGATGCTTTGTCTGAGGGAATTATCAAACTTTCTGACTAATTGTGAACCTTGTGAACCTTGAGAGGATCCTTGGGACACATTTAACTTGACTAGGGGAGGGAAAATTTTGGGGTGCAACAGCCGGTATGCCCTATTTTTTCCTGGACTTACATTCTGTTTTTATGTCCAGCGGGTCATTTTATGCGAAGTATTTTTTAACTGCATCTGAATTCACAAGAGACGAGAAGTCTTCACCATCCATGGTTGCGAGCATCAGTGCTCCACTCGAGAAGACTTTAGTTATCACATAGGGACCTTCATAGTTTGGTGTCCACTTGCCCCTATGGTCTGTATGAGGAGGAAGGATTCTTTTTAGAACGAGCTCTCCCACTTGGTATTCCCGAGGTCTGACTTTCTGATCGAAGGCTTTCTTCATTCGCTTCTGATATAACTGCCCATGACAGATGGCTGCTAATCTTTTCACTTCAATCAGATTCAGTTGATTGTACCGAGACCGGACCCATTCTGCTTCATCCAGCTTCAAATCCATCATCACCCGTAAGGAGGGTAGCTCAACTTCAACCGGTAGGACAACTTCCATACCATACACAAGTTAATAAGGTGTTGCCCCAGTAGATGTTCTGATCGAGGTTCGGTACCCATGCAACACAAATGGTAGCATGTCATGCTAGTCTTTGTAGGTAACTACCATCTTCTGCACAATCTTCTTGATTTTCTTGTTAGCGGCCTCAACAGCGCCATTCATCTTTGGCATGTAAGGAGAAGAGTTGTGATGTTGGATTTTGAAGTCCCGAAAAAGTTCTGCCATCATTTTGTTGTTCAAATTGGAACCATTATCAATAATGATTCGCTCGGGAACTTCATATCGACAGATGATGTCTCTTTTTAGAAATCTGGCTACCACTTGTCTGGTGATGTTTGCGTACGAAGCTGCTTCGACCCATTTGGTGAAGTAATCAATGGCTACCAGGATGAATCTGTGACCATTTGAAGCAGCCGACTCAATCTTTCCAATCATGTCAATGCCCCACATGGCAAAGGGCCAAGGTCAAGACATTACGTTCAAAGGATTTGGAGGCACATGCACTTTATCTGCGTAGATCTGGCACTTGTGGCATTTTCTGGCATAGGCACAACAGTCTGCATCCATTGTGATCCAATAGTAACATGATCTTAACAATTTCTTTGCCATTGAATGTCCCCTGGCATGGGTACGGAAAGAGCCTTCATGTACTTTGTGCATCAGCAGGTCTGCTTCCTTCTTGTCAACACATCGGAGCAGGACCATGTCGAAGTTTCGCTTGTATAATGAACCATCACCATTGAGGAAGAAACTGCCAGCCAACCTTCTTAATGTCTTCTTGTCATTAGATGATGTCCCAGGTGGGTATGTATGATTCTCCAAGAAGCATTTGATGTCATGGAACCAAGGCTTGTCATCACTAGCAGTGTCCACAGAGAATACATATGTCGGTCGGTCTAGTCTGGATACCAAAATCTGAGGCACATAATTGGCAACTTGAACTTTGATCATGGAGGAAATGGTAGCTAAAGCATCTGCAAACTGATTCTCATCTCGAGGGATGTATTCAAGTTTGACTGTTGTGAAGAAGGTTAACAATCTCCTCGTATAATCACGGTATGGAATTAGATGCTCCTGATGAGTGTACCATTTGCCATTGGTCTGATTGATTACAAAAGCTGAATCTCTGAATACATTTAAGGTTTTGATCCTGAGGTCAATGGCTTCCTCAAGACCCATGATACAGGCTTCGTATTCTGCTTCGTTGTTAATGCAGGAAAAGGTGAGTTTTGCCGAGAAAGGCATATGAACTCCTTTAGGTGTAATAAGCACTGCACCAACCCCACGACCATTCATATTGACAGCCCCGTCAAACATCATAGTCCATGCCTCTTCTGGATCAGGACCTTCAGTGCGAACTGGCTCTTCATAATCTTTTGCTTTTAAGTACATGATGTCTTCATCAGGGAAGTCAAATCTCATGGGCTAGTAATCATCAATGGGTTGCTCAGCTAGATAGTTAGACAGTACACTACCTTTGATGGCCTTTTGAGAGGTGTACTGAATGTCATACTCTGTCAGAATCATTTTCCATCTTGCAACCCTTCCGGGAAGTGCTGGCTTCTCAAATATGTACTTGACTGACGGGGTCCATTTTTGAGATCAACAGAGTAGTGTGAGTCAGCATATACTGTCTTAGTCGGCGAGCAGCCCACGCTAAAGCACATCAAGTTTTCTCGAGCAGTGAATAGCGTTGTTCACAATCAGTAAACGTTTTGCTTAGGTAGTATATTGCATACTCTTTTCGACGAGACTCCTCATACTGTCCTAACACACACCCCCATTGACCCTTCTAATACTGTCAGGTACATTATCAGAGGTCTTCCTTCAATTGGAGGCATGAGAATTGGAGTATCTTGTAAGTACTCCTTGATCTTGACAAAAGCTTTCTGACAATCGTTGTTTCACCTGACTGTTTGTTCCTTTCTTAATAGCTTGAACAAAGGTTCAAAGGTTGCAGTGAGGTGAGATATGAACCTTGAGATGTAGTTCAGTCTACCTAAGAACCCTCGAACTTCCTTTTCAGTCCTAGGTGCAGGCATTTCCTTAATGGCTTTGACTTTTTCGGGATCAACCTTAATTCCCTTTTCACTTACGATAAATCCCAGCAACTTACCAGAACGTACCCCGAATGTGCATTTGTTGGGGTTCAACTTCAGCTGATATTTTCTCAGATGCTTAAACAACTTCCACAGATTCACCAGATGATCTTCTTCAGTGAGGGACTTGGCAATCATATCATCCACTTAGCATTCGATTTCTTTGTGGATCATATCATGGAATAATGTTACCATAGCCCGTTGGTAAGTTGCATCGGCGCTCTTTAGTCCAAATGGCATTACCTGGTAACAAAATGTGCCCCAAGGTGTGATGAAAGTTGTTTTCTCCATGTCTTCGGGTGACATCTTTATCTGATTGTACCCAAAAAATCCATCCATGAAAGAAAATACCGAGAACTGAGTTGGGTTGTCCACCAATACATCAATGTGAGGTTATGGGAAATCATCCTTCGGGCTAGCTCTGTTCAGTTCCCAGTAATCCACACACATACGCACATTTCCATCCTTCTTAGGCACGAGTACAATGTTAGCAAACCACGGCGGGTAACTAGTTACAACAAGGAAACCGGTGTCCCACTGTTTTTGTACTTCTTCCTTAATCTTCATGGCCATATCTGGGCGAGTACGACGTAGCTTCTGTTTGACTGGAGGATAATCTTCTTTCAATGGCATCCCGTGCATGATAATATCCGTATCTAGACCTGGCATGTCTTAATAGGACCAACCAAAAACGTCGACGTATTCCCGAAGCATGCTGATAAGCTGTTCTTTTACTGGAGCTTGCAGACTGGCCCCAATATTCACTTCTTTCAAATCTTCCTCAGTACCAAGATTAACAGTTTCAACCTCCTCCTGATGAGGAGTAATCACTTTCTCTTCTTGCCTCAACAACCTGGCTAATTCTTCAGGAAACTCACAGTCTTCATCAACCCCTTCATCTGCTTGATTAATTGGATTGTCGAAGTCATATAAGGTCATAGCGGTGTTGTTGTCGGTGCAATCTGGAGGGTAATCTCTGCAAGGGTTGAGATTTGTTCTTTTTAGTGATCAATTTTAATCTTGTTCAGAAAAATGAAGTTATTTATTTTGAAAACATTGCCATTTTATTGTTTTGTGCGAAAAATAACAAAAATGAAAAGACAGTGAGCAAAGAAGAAAATTGTTTGCAAAAGATGTCTATTGTTCATTGATATTCCATTTGCACAAAATACAAATATGGGCCTATTACAAAATGAGTCTTGACACCTTGGGCAAGATGCAGGACTTGATGCATGTTTAAACAAGAAATAATAATTACTCTGCAGGAGTAACTCTTATAATTTCCTGGCAAGACCAGTTAAGGACTTGTTGGCCCGGGATCTTTGGAAGAATCCAACTCTTCAGGTTGAGGTCGCTATCAGTCTCATCTTCCACGTTATTGACAGCATCTGGGGTTAGCATCCCCCACTTATGAATTTGGGCTCCTTAGCAGCCTCTGCTTGATCTTGTCAAAATGGTTTGTAACCCAAACCGAATCTGTCCTCCTTCTTCTCCACAGGTAGCAGCTTGCCCCAACCTTGGGTGCTTCCATCTTCAACAACCTTCCGAGCTTGTTGGTAGGATAAAATTGAAGTACCCATCCTATCTTCTTAGTATGCAGCAAATACTTCAGTTGTCGCCTCGTTGACGTTCAGTGCTTCAAAACCTTGGCTCATGGTCTCGTGGATTTCACCATCCATCTCAACGTATTTGTAGGTAGACAGATGGCTAACAAAAATATCCTTTTCACCACCGATTGTGATAATCTGCCCTTCCCACTCGTATTTTAATTTCTGGTGAAGGGTCGACGTAACTACGCCAGCGGCGTGAATCCATGGTTGACCCAACAAACAACTGTAGGCCGAATGAATGTTCATCACGTAGAAAGTAGTTTGAAAGACCTGCGGGCCAATTATCACAGGAAGCTCCACTTCTCCAATAACATACCTCTTGGAACCATCAAAATCCCTGACCACCAGATTGCTTGGTCGGAGAGCTATACCATCATATTCAAGCTTAACAAGGGCCTTTTTTAGAAAGACATTGAGTAAAGACCCAGTGTCAACTAGAACATGTGAAAGCATATACCCTTTACACTCTAGAGTGATGTGTAAAGCTTTGTTATGATGACGACCTTCCGTATAAATAAGTGTTGGTGAAGCCTAGCCCATGACTAGTATTAACATTAGACACCACTGTCTCTAGCTGATTTACCGAGATCTCCTCAGGCACGTAGACTGCATGCAAAACTTTAAGTAATGCATCCCGATGAGCTTCGGAACACAACAACAATGATAAATTGGAGATCTTGGAAGGAGTCTGGTGGAGTTGATCCAAAACCTTGTAGTTGCCTCTCTTGATTATCCTCATAAATTCATCCACATCTTGATCGAAGGATGTTTTATGGGCTTCTTTCAAAACTGGTTCTTCCGGCACCACATTTTTACCTTTAGCTTTGGCAGCAGCCTCTGCCTCAGTATTAACTCTTAGAACTTGTGACGCGAAGAGGTGTCCGCTTCGGGTGAAGCCTCCGTCTCCCCGACATTATCGACCTGTGGTGTATGAGTTGAAGAATCAAGAAGGACTCTCTCTCCGTTGTAGTAGAGATCTGAACCATAGTACCATGGTACAACATTATCTTTTTCATACGAAATGGGTCCAGGTACCGTGATGGTAACTGGACTAACTGCAAAAGAAGTAGGAACTGTGATCGTTTGTGGATCGTAATATATGGTGACAGGATTTCTGACTGGTGGTGGTGGTGAATGACTGAAGTTGGGTTGTTATTGAAACTGTTGCTGAAAATTGTTGGAGTCGGGGACCATTGTCGGGTCGTAATATATGGTGACTATGGAGATGTCGTTGTTAATGGTTGATGTAGTTGTAGAAGCGGATGCGGTTGAACTAGTGTTTGTTGAAGTGGTGGAAGAGATGATTGTTGATTTTGTAGATGAGTCTGTCAGAACAATTGTCTTTGAAGTTGTAGGAGGAGTATTTGTTGTTGCTGTAAGAGGAATTATTGATGTTGTAGAAACCGTTGATGTTATCTGCAAGATACCTTCTCTGATAAGAGCATTGATTCCACTTCTTAAGCTTGCACAACCGTTGGTGGAAATTTTTCAATATTCACAGCAGGCCTCGCAACCTGGGAACACCTAGCATTTTAAAAGCTGAGCTTTAACCTATGCCAGAGGTGTTTGAATGTTTGCAGTATCTTCAATTAAGTTCATGGGTTGGTCCTCCTCAATAGCATTTATCCTGGCCCCACCGTGGCTAGGCATAGGATTCTTTGCGATGTTAGGTGGTGGTGTAAAATTTAAAGCCTAAACTTTTCTGTGGTGTGGCCAGGTGCATTAGAATGGAAGGCACACCTGGCATTGACGTCGTAATTTCGTGGAAGGTTCTGAGGATCTGGTGGAGCCAGAGTCCTTAACTCAACAAGATTAAGCTTCAGAAGTTGTGGTAACAAAGTGGAATAGGGCATTGGGATAGGCTCAATTACCCTGTTGACTTGAGATGGCCTTTGCTGGAAAAGACATTGTTGTTGGTTGTTGTTGTTGTTGTAGGACCTTTGTTGAGGAAAATGTTGCTGCTGAGGGAAATGTTGTGGTTACGGAGTGTATTGTTGTTGAGGAGGTGGAGTGGGAATTGTGACAGTGGCAATTGATCTTGGCATATACTGGGGCCTTCCTCTGCCCATGTGTACTGAATTAGTTTTACCCGACCTTCGAGGCCTTGCAAAAGGTTTCCTTGTGCTGCTTGAGCTGGCGCCGTTATCAGAAATATTACCCATTATTAACAAACTCTCAATCCTTTCTCCTGCTATGACTATGTTAGCAAAGCTAGTGGAAGAGAAAGCTGCCAGCCTATCAATGTATGTCCCCTGAAGGGTGTTCATAAAAATATCTGCCATTTCTCTTTCCGACATTGGATGTTGAACAACAACAACTAATTGCCTCCATCTCTGAGCATACTCTCTGTAGCTTTCCCTGGAGGATTGTGACATACCCATTAGAAGTGTTCTGTTAGGAGCCATGTCTAGATTGTATTGATATTGGCGAATGAAAGCATCGGCCAAATCTTTCCAATTTCTGATTGTTGCCTTAGTCAGATAAGAGTACCACTCACGGGATGAACCGGTCAAGCTATCTTCAAAATAGAACATCCATAGCTTTTCATCCATAGTGTAAGCCTTCAATCTTCCCAGAAAGGATTGAAGATGGGTGCGAGGGCAAGATGTTCCATTATATCTTTCGAAGCAGGGAGGTTTGAATTTGTGAGGAATTCTAACTCCCTCTACCAGCCCCATATCCATAACATCAAATCCTAATGAGTTTTGAGATTCCAGAGATCTCAATTTTTCTGCTATCTCGTCCAGCCGACGATCATAGACTTCATCTCCTTCCCCAACTACAGTAAATTGTTCCTCCCGAGGGTCCTCTTGCAAGGCACACCCTCCAATATTACCCTGTGTATTCCTGATAGCATTAATGTCAGGGTTAAGATGAGGTCCAAACTCTGGGGGATCAATACGAGGCTGTACATGATCATTGTTGCTGGTACCCCCTGTACCTGGGTGGTTTTCTTCAGGAGTTTTCCGCTCGACCAACTCTCTTAATCTTTCTTGGCTCTAGGCCAACCCAGTCATCACTGCCATAAACTGGTTCATCTGAGCCCTCATTTCAGTTCTTTCATTAGCCATCTGGGTTCTTACGTCAGTCAGATCCTGTTGAACTTGGTCCATCTGTAAGCTCAGAAGGTTGTTTCTTATAGGATACCGGTGAGCTCTATTGATGGGGAAGACTCTCCTACGAGCAATGTTTCTTGAGACCACAACAAAGTGAGAAAACAACAACAAAAATACCTACAAAACAAAGAATGAGGTTAGTATGTAATGCATCATATCTATTTGTCTTCCAAGGGTATCCGGTTTGGTTCTTTGGTTTTGACCTTCCAGACCTCGAGGAATGATGATGTTGAAGAGAAATGAAGCCCACAGAATAACACACAAACCATATATTACAAAATGTAAAGATACATAGTTCATGGTTACAAACAAGTCCCCATGGTGGGTCAAAATACAACAAAATCAGCAAAAGTACAAACAAAATGAAGTACAAATATAAAGAAATCAAACATTCAGCCCATAATCGTCCTCCTTGACTTCCTTCAGGAGAGCATCAGTCACTGGGCCAACTGGATGCTCTGTGATGGTCCTAATAAGAAGGTTCCTGGTGGCAATAGCATTTGTCAATTTTTTATACTTGTCTTGGTCTTTTGATCTCTTCAACCTCACCCGGAGTTTCAATTCAGAGATTTCCTTCTGTGCTGCTAACAAGGCTTCCTGACTCTTCTTCGCATTAGCTTCTAGCTGCTCTATCCTAGCCTGGATCTTCTGATATTCTTGTGAGCGAGCCTCAGTAATTCTGATCCATCTAGCCTGACTCTCTTCCAAGTAATGCTCATCTATGGCCTTCTGAATCTTGGCTTCTTTACAAGCATTCTTCAATACCAACTCCCCTTCTCGGGCTCTTTTGATGTAATCATCTGTCTTATCAATCTTGGTCATATGCTCGATCCAGAGCTTCTCTAACCTCTCATTGTCCAGACAACTATCATTCCTCTCCCAGAGGGTCTTCTTCAGAGCTTCAGACAGCTGAGTATTCATTTCCTTCAACTTCTCAAACTCTTCTAAGCTGACTGTAGCTACAGGCTCTACTGCTGATGGTCCAGGCACATCCTCTAAGGTGAAAGGCATGCGAGTGATCTATCCTCTGATACGAGACCAATCAATATACTGAGCTGAAGCTATGTTGTTGCACTTGCCAAGAATGGCAGTTCCTTTTGTCTAAATGTTATCCCAAGCCCAGGATGCTTGTCGGGCAATGGCATGGTTATACTAAATGTCACAGTAAAGGGTTTCTGATAAGTCCTGCTCTCTTGGTGGATGTACCAAGGCATACCCTAATTGCCTTTTGAACAGCAGAGGGTTGTAGTTGATGGAACCCTTTACTCCAATCAGAGGTACATTGGGATACTGCCCACAGCTGGTGATTATGTCTCTGCCCTTGGTGCTCTGAGTGCACCACCTGGTGTCTTCTGAAGTGAGAGCAATCATTCTCTTAGCCTAATTTCTTGACTGATGAGGGTTCAAGAAAGCTTCTGACTTTGGCAAGTGCCTCAGTAACTAACAGTAAAAGAGAGGTGCACAACATCTGACTAATCTCCCCCTCTGCTTCTCATTCCTTTGATGCTCTGAGTAATAGAAATCCCCTAGCAAGTTAGGAACTGGATTCTTCAACAGGAAAAGATGGATAGCATTCTTGCTTACAAACTTAGGCTCGTCTGCAAACAAGATGATACCATATATGCTAAGGGCCAAAAGAGCACAAACAGTGTCCCACTTCCCTGCTGCAGCATGACTGGTGGCCTGAGTAATCAAGAAGTCCAAATGGAGGCCTGGGATTCCAGCCTTGATGGTCATATTCTGATCAATAATGGGGTTTTCCAAACACATAGCCTTAGCTATATCTTCATTCCTGGGAGCAGTCATCGCAGGGTTGAAAGGAATCCCTCTCCTGATGGGGACACCCAACAACATGGAAAACTCCTCTAGCAAAGGACCCAACTGAAAGTCTGGAAAGGTGAAACATCTGAGAGGAGGGTCATAGAACTGAAGGCAAGTGTGAATCATATTCCTCTGTGATGCATCCAAGTCCATGATCATGTCCATAATGCCATCATAATGTTCCATGAATAAAGGGACATGATCAGGAGTGATGAGTGTCTGAATCTGCCTGATGCCTGCCAGAGTGGGCTCAAAGAAATGATAGGTAATGTTACTCTTCCTGGATGGGTCCATGCTGGAAATGGATGCTGATGAAGAAGACTGAGGAGAAATACCGATGAAGACAACTGATGAAGGTGCTGAAGGGAGTCTCTGATGAAGATGGCTGATGAATATAACTAGAGAAGATATCAGCTGAAGCAGATCTCTGATGAAGATAACTGATGAAGATGGCTAAGCAAAAGAACGGTCAAAACCAAACCAAAGATGAGATATGGATACCCTGTAAAACAAATAGGCAAATGTTAAAATGATGCAAAATGATGTATGCAGAATGATATGCAAGGGTTTGTGATCAGGTACTGGATCTGTTATCTGCCTTGATAAGGTCCATGTGTGTTCATAAGTCCGGATGGAGGCTAGAGAACCAGTAACCAGGTGGGGGACTCAAATAAAGAGTCACAAGTCCAGGGTTTCACAAATATATTCCAAAATGATGTAACCTTAAAACAAATCTGGTAACAGGGTATGATGTGGCCAAGGGTTCCTGCAAACCTGTAAACATCCCAACCCCCTCACAGGTATTGTTCTAGAACAAGGATCCTCAGACTTGGATTAGTTATGAGAAGTGTAAACACTTCTAACCCGGAGGTACAATGTTTACAATAATCATAAAAGATCCTCCTCTAATTCACCTCAGATGTTGAAGGTCATCTATAGGTCATCCAGACTTAGCAGGCTTCCCAGATAGCCCTAGTACTACAGGAAATCCGTAGCACAGAGTTCTCAAGATGAAACCCATATCTGAACCGTGTTTCATATTCCCGCACCAGACCGAAATGGAAAGGGGAAAGAATATGAAGCCACTTTATCCTATGTGTCACTCAGGCTCCCGGTATGGAACCTTACTCACTGAATATCCCTCCCACCAAGGCAAACAGAAGATCCAACACATGATATGATGATAATAGTATGAAATGCATAAAAACAGTAAATGAAAGCAATAAATAAAGCTGTACAGAAAGCAATAAATAAAGCAATAAACAAACACACATATATAACATAACACCCCCATAAACACAAATCAAACAAGCGCTAGGAGAAACCCACAAAAAGAACCAGAAGCCCTGGTTACAAGATAAGTTTCCCCAGGAGAGTTGCCAAGCTGTCGCTCCCGAAGATTTGCATCCCGGTACAAGCGCGAACGGTCGGCGAAAAGAGAAAATGAAGGTGAACTAAATTGAGTCGCCAACTAGGCATTTTTATCCCAAAGGAAAGGTAATGGTGCATAAACCTGGGAAAAGATGGATAAGATGGTTGCGAACCAGAGAAAATGAGAAAGGGGGTAGGTTACAACCTGGGAAGGTATTAGCACCCAGATTGTCCGTCGTACTCAACGGGATCCACGCTTACAAGATTGTGTTTAAAGGGGTAGGTGTATGTGCTTTCTGTGTGCAAAAGCTAGGAATGAATGTACAAGTGTCAGAACAAAAGGGTGAATTTCTCAGGTATGGAGGCTTAAAAAAGAATGCTGAAAGAGGGGGAAGACACAAAGACTTTTGTTCGATAACCGTTAAGTTATGCCTACGTATCCTCTTGTGCAATGAGGAAGTCAGAACACCGTAGTTCGACTCAAAGAGACCGGAAAATAAATTGACTGTGAACTACTTTCTTGCCCATGTTGTCGCTCCCCCGAAAAGACACCGGGTTAAATAGGGTGTAGACGCGAACGGTCGGCAAAAAGAGAGAATGAAATGAAGATGAATAGAGTCGCCAGCTAGGAATTTTTATCCCGAAGGAAAGGTAATGCTGCATAAACCTAGAAAAAATATGGATAAGACGGTTGTGAACTAGAAAGACTGAGAAAGGGGGTTGGTTACAACCTGGGAAGGTATTAGCACCCAGATTGTCCGTCGTACTCGACGGGATCCACGCTTACAAGATTGTGTTAAAATGGGTAGGTGTATGTGCTATCTGTGTGCAAAAGCTGGAAAAGAATATACAAGTGTCAATGCAAAAGGTGAATTGCTCAGGACTGAGGCTTAAATGAATGCTGAAGGAGGGGGAAGACACAAAGACTTTTGTTCGATAACAGTTAAGTTATGCCTACGTATCCTCTCGTGCAATGAGGAAGTCAGAACACCGTAGTTCGACTCAAAGAGACTGAAAGATAAATTGATTGTGAACATCTTGCTTGCCCATGATCAAGTGTATGACTCGTCTGGCTCGAGTGCTAACTGTCTTGCTTTAGACGGAAGAAGCAAGTTCTTGTTTATGAATGAGTGTGATGAGAAAAGAATCCCGAAGGAGACGTTTATTGTTTTTTTTTGATGTTTTTAGTTTTTTATTGCTTTTGGTGTTTTGCATAAGTTAATGAGCTTAAATCTAAATCAAGGACATGTAAACTCATTATATCCTCCCTGATTAGGGATAATGAGGATACTTAAGTATGAGATAAGCATCTCAACTTAATTGCCATGATGATGTAGGATTAAGATCATTAACCTACTTGTGATTATTTAGATGTTTTTGGGTTTTGTTTAGTGTTAAGTAATGAGTTTAATCTCTAATCACAGATTAGTGGACTCATTACACCATCCTAATAGAAGGATAATAGATGAGAACACTTAAGCTGAGGAAGATACCTCAACTTAATCCATGGTTAGGGATTAAATTCATTATATAACAAGCCTTTATTAAATGGATTTTAATTAAGGGATGAGATTAAGAAATGAGTTTTATGGTTTGTAAGACAACTTGAGGGGGAGTTGTCCATTAAACACTAGGGTTAGTCCTTCTTAACCATAAAGGAAGAATTAGAACCCTAATGTAAGGCCCAAGTTACAAGATAAAGTATTAGTGATTATTAAGATGATTTGATTAAGAGGTTTAAACAAATTAAAGGTTTAACACTTAGGATTAAAGTTATACACTCCATCCTAATAGAAGGATACATGCATAACCCTAATTCCAAAGTCCTAAAACTTTAAGAGTTTAGTCTCTGGTTATTGAGATGAGAAGAGAGACTCAAGGAGACTCAAAGGTAAAAACTAAGGGGGACTAATTACAACCCTAAGAGTTTCATGCTTGTATGTTCCTATGGTTTGTAAGGCTTAAGAAAGATCTTCAAGGAAGCCACCAATGGAAGAAGCAGATGAATGGAGGAAGAAGCAAATGAATAAGTTACTTACTTCATTGAAGAAGATAAGTAACTTAAAGAAAGAAAGTGAGAGAGATGGAACACAAGTTAACAAGTTCACTTAAAAGGCAAGTAAAATGCATATGAAAGAGATGAAAAAAAGTGAGAGGTGAAGGCAAATTCACCTCCCGAAATGACTTACCACCTGAAAGTGTTAGCATGAATGCATAAAGTATAAAGCATGAAGAAATAAAATGAAATGAGATGATATGAGATGAAATGACCAAAGTCAGAAATGTTTGTGCAATGTTTAAGTCTTGTGATATGATGCAAAGACATACAAAGTGCATATGTATGATCATACAAGAATGAGATGTCATGTAAGCATGCTTTGAAGTTTGAAAACACATGAAAGTTAATGAAATGAAATGAATGCAAATAATGGCAAATGAATGAAGAAATGATCAAGAATGATTCTAACATACCTTAGGATGTCTAATATGACATATGAATGCAAGAAATGTCATGGAAAGTTCATGCATGGATGCTTATACAAGATGAATGCAAGTGAACATGAGAAATTAAGGTTATATGGAAGTATGAGATGCACATGAACAAAACAGAAACATATGATATGATAAAAATTTTAAATCACACTCAAACAAACCCTAATCCCATACTAGGTCACACCACAAAGGAGAGGGTCAGAAGCCTTACCACTCAAAAGTTATGAATTTCCTAAGTTTCTAGGGTTTTTTGGGTGATTCTCAAAGGAAAATGCAAATCAATTCAAAAATGCAAGATAAATTCATGAGATAAATGACCTCTAAACTAAATGCTATGCAAAAAACAATGCAAAAAGAATCATCTTCAAACTCTTCTTGGTTAGGCAGAAGAGATTTTTTTCAAGTTAGGGTTCAAAAACATGATTTAAATGACCCTTAATTCAAAGAAAATTCTCAAGTTATGATCAAACCTAAAAATAAATTTGTGTGAAGAGTTTGAAAATGTTTCTAAATGCCATGGGATGATTCATGATTTTTTTGGTGATTTTTAGAAACCTAAATGTAATTTTAACTAATTAAAAGACTTTAATTAATTAAAAATAACATTTAAATATTTTAAAAATACTTTTTAAATGCAAAAAATAAAATAAAAATCATTTTCTGATTAAGAAAAATATTTTAAACAAAAATGAAAAAGGAAATATTTTTTTGAGAGCTTTTTGGTATATTTAATTAATTATACAAAAGAAATAGAAAGAAAATAAAATAAAATGAATTAAAGAGGGAAGTATGTCAATCTGAGGGCTGAGATTCAAACCTAGGGGGGGACGTTGACTGCGCGCATGTTTTAATGGTTGGGATTGCTCCTGGCTAATTAATTGAGTTTTATTTTAATTAATCTGAAATTAACTTAATGAACTAATCCTGGCCACTCATACGCTAACCCTAATCTTCATCTAACGGCCAAGGTTCAAACTGGGAATTAAAACGTGGATTAGCCCTAATGACTTTCAGGTGGCCGGAGAAGACCTTCGGTCATCTTCTCCGGCCAGCTCCTCACTTGACCTTGCTCAAATCATCACCCCAAGCCCCCAAAATCTCTAGAAATGATCAACTAACTACCCTAAACAATAATCCAGCCCCAAAAATCATTTATCATTCATCATCAACAAGATTTGAATCAAAACAACAAAACGGCAAAAATTTCAGAACATCATGAAATGCTTAAAACTCAACTATTTTAAAAAATAAAGGCATCAGCATAATTAGTGAAGCATGAGGAATCATTCTATAACATAAAAACGCATTTCTGGAAAAAAAGTTCTTGAGGTTACCTGAGGTTGAGCTTTCAGTTCTTGAGCTTTCTGGACCTTTCTTTGGTGCAAATCAACTCCAATGAGCTTCCTGAGAATGCTTTGATGCTTGGAGTGAGTTTATTTGGCCTCCTTTTGAAGTTCAGTTCTGAGGGATGAAAAATCGTATTTGTTGTGTAATGTGTGATGTGTTTCAGGTCATTTTAATGGTTGGGATTGGTTCCTTAGGTGATGCTGGGTTGAATGGTGAAGAAAGTTTGAAGTTTTTGTGGTTGTACTATGAATTTTGAAGAGATGAAGGTATGAGGTGATTTTTGCAATCCGAGTCTTGAGAGGTTTTCAGGCTTGAATGTTATGTGTTTTGTGTTGCTTTTGGTTTGTATAATGTGTTGTGATTGGTCAGAAAGTTGGTAATGGCACAACTTGATTGGTATGGCTTGTTTTGCAAAAAAGTCAAAAGTTTGTACCATAAGCATGGGCTCGGGTCAGAAGAAATCTAAAGGGTGGATTGACCTCAGTTGAGTTTGTGGATGTCCCTTGGATCAGATTACATGAGCTGTGATGACTGAATGGTGAGATTGAAGAGGTTTTGCAAATTTCCCTCTTTGTAATTTTTGTGAAAATTGATCATAGAAACTTGTGTTCCAAGGCATGATTTTGGGCTTGCAATGTTGCATTGTCATGTAATGAAGCTTAGAAGGCAATTAGAGGTCACTTGAATGCTTGCAACTTGATTTTGCAAAATATCCTCTTTGGCATGAAACTTGAAATTTTAGGATTTTTGCCAACTTTGAAAGGCCATATATTGAGTTCTAGGATGAATCAAGACATGTTGTTGTACTTTTTGAAAAGGGAAAGACCTAATCTACAACTTTAATGACCAAGAATTTTTCATTTGAAGCATTTTTGGTTGAGAAAGAGGAGGTTGAAAAACTTTCCCAAAATGGAAAGTTTCCATTACAAGTCATTTCCATTTTTGGCAAGTTGGAAAATGGCTCAAAATTCTTCAATCTTGTGAACTTCTAACCTCTTATAAGATCAAATAAAGATCATAGAACTTCAATTTGATGAAAATACCCCTTTGGTTCCATTGTTGGGGGCCTCAGATGCCCTGATTTTGACTTAACTTGCTCAAGAAGTTACCCAGTGAAAAAATGACTTCCACAATGAATTTCTTCATCAAACTTGGTACACATGATCCTTATAACATATTAAGGACAATTGAAACAAGAATGTCCCAAAAATTTGGAGTTAAGGCCTCTGAAACCAAAACCCTAATTTTAAGTCATCTATGTAGAAACTACTCAGTCTGCCTCTATGCCTTTGCACTGCTTTGTGATCTCTTGACTTTAATGAACTTTGGAGAGAATATTATGATGATGGAACACAAATATACCCTCTTGACAAGCTTCAAGGCCTTTGAGATAGCTCATATCACTTCTTCGATTGCTCAGATCACAAACCCTAGATGCAGATGAACTTGAACTTATGCAGTGAAACAAATATGCAATATGAGGTGTAATGCTTATGTTAATGCAAACATGAAAGATCACAAGCCATGGTGTGATATGATTGAGGGAAAATTTGGGGTGTTTACAGCTTCCCCTATTCAAACATGAGTTAGCTGTGCAGGATGTAAGTGCCTTGCTTAACAGACAAACAAGATAACTTGTGGTTGAATACCAAAGACAGTCCGAAATTTGCACTCGCTGGATAGAAGAAGAAAAGGGATATAAATTGTATAAGGTAGTATAGTATGATTATCAAATGAAGGCGATGTAGGACGACCATCGAGCAGAGGACGACTGCTGGGGATAAAGCAATGACGGGGACGGCCGACACGCTAGGGAAATAAGGATATCATGATGGGGACGACCATCGGGTAAAGAAACAAGATTCACTAGGGATTAAAGTAATGAGAAAAGAAATGATGGGGACGACCACCAAGCTTGAAAAGTAAAATAAACAACGACAGGGACAACCATCGATTTAAATAATAAAATGAAATAAATGATGAGGGACGGTCATCAAAGGTGAAAGACGATCACCTAGCAGGGGACAGCTGCTTTTTATCACGACATAGGACGAATGTCAGATAGCAAAGGTTGACGATGGGGACGACCATCGGATAAGCATGATGAAGGACGATCATCAAGAGGTGAAGGACGATCACCTAGCAGGGTACGGCTGCTCTCGGGGTTTATCACGACATAGGACGAATGTCGAATAACAAGGTCAACGATAGGGACGACCATCGGATAGAATGATGAAGGATGATCATCAAAAAGGTGAAGGAGGATCACCTAGCACGGGACGACTGCTCTTTATCACGACATAGGACGAATGTCGGATAGAAAAAGGTTCCACTAATGGGGACTCCACTGAGGAAGGGATGAGGGACGGTCATCCAAAGGTGAAGGACGATCACCTGGCAGGGGACGGCTGCCGAAAGTATCACGACACAGGACGAATGTCGGACAGGAGAAAATTGCTTTGTTGGTGACTTACTGGGGAATGGTAAACACGGATGAGTGCTTACGCTCAAGAATAAAAGGTATAAGTGTTTTGAAATTGTGTATAGATTAAATACGCAGACGAGCATCCTTAGGACCATGATACAGACGAGTACCGGTAGAAACAAACACTGACGCATGTTCAGAGATGATGATACAGACGAGTACCAACTGGTTAACAAAGAACACGGACGAGTGTCAAAAGAGAAATGTTATAATTTATGAACACATATTTGTATGTGAGAGTGTAAATAGGTGTTCTGGCGACCTGTGGGGATAAGACGGCACAAACGGGTGTCGAAAAGAGTGTGTAGGTATCTGTATTTGAGAATGCAAAGGGGATGCTTTTGGCTTATATCTACGGGGAATAATACGACACGGACGAGTGTCGAAACGAGTATATATGAACAAGCATTTGTGTTGGAGAGTGCAAAGGGGACGCTTTGGCTTTTATTTACAGGGGATACGAGTTTCTTTTATATATTGCTGATGAAATACTGATGGTAATTGCAGGTGACTGTCTCGAACCTGGCTTGTGATCATGCAAATGTTTGATTTTTGTCGTAATGCTCCGTATTAGACGGAATGCTATGCTTATTTGATGAATATGATGCAAATGCTATGATTATGCAAAAGAGAAACCGATTCGAGATTCAGATCCTGCTGTGATCTCTGGCTGATTTGCTTTGGAGGGATATCCCAGCTAGGGGAGATCATTGGTAGATCTGTTAGGAGGGAGAACTCTGCTTGGGGGGAGTAGATCATTGGTAGATCTTCCCGTAAAGAGAACTCAGCTAGGGAGAAGGAACCTTTCATCACTTTGTTTGTGTAAGAGTTTCAGGCATTGCTCTTCTGGGGAGAGAATGGAAACTTCTATGGGGAGATAATTCTTTTATCCTTGCTGAGGATGAGAGATCTGACACTCTGGTGGGGATTTCAGTTGGGGATGCTCCTGTTGAATAGACTTATGCTGGGGAAGGAGGCTTTGGCAACTCCGTTGGGGAAAAACATTTCACATATTGCTCTTCCGGGAATTAGCCTATTGGGGATACGATGCTTGATATGCCCCATGTCGTGTATTGAATATCTGCAACCTGTTAAGAAAAAAGAAATGCACAAGTATCCTGAGGTATCCCTTAAAGTAAATTTATGCAAGCATTTATTTCCTGAAAGCATTTATTAAAAACGGCTCATTTGTTTTATGCAAATACTGTATCATGAATATTGGACATTTTGCAAACGAAACAAAAAATGTACAAAACGAGGTGTGACTGAAAACTTCTGATTTTATTAATCTGGGTGCCCAGAATTGGCAAATACAAAGAAACAAATCCCCTGGAATGAGGAGATTGCTATAAATTGAGAAAAACAAAAGTGTTGGCAATGTTGACGACGCTCCAATGATCTTCCTTTGCTATGACCTGTATGACTTTATCGTTCCTCTCATCTTGCTTTTTGAAGAAGGTTGATTCTGACTGATGCTTTATCCTTTCGAAGCTTGCCATGTTATGAGTGATACAGACGAATTCATAATGCAGTTGTTCGCTTATTCCCTGATTTTGCGTGGAACTCCCTTTCGGGGTTTCAATCCACCGGGATACCCATTTTTGCCTGAGTTGTCCAATGTGGCTTTTCAACTCAGTGGGTGTACATTTTTTTCAATTTTCCCTTATTTTTGCCCGAGTCTTTTATTCTGTTTTTGACTCGCCGGGATGCCATATTTTTGCCTGAACTTACATTCTGTTTTTATGTCCAGCGGGTCATTTTATGCGAAGTATTTTTTAACTACATCTGAATTCACCGGGGATAAGAAATCTTCACCATCCATAGTAGCGAGCATCAGTGCTCCACCAGAGAAAACCTTATTTACTATGAATGGACCATCGTAGTTTGGAGTCCATTTGCCCCTGTGGTCTGTATGAGGAGGAAGAAGTCGTTTTAGCACAAGATCTCCCACTTGGTATTTGCGAAGTCTGACTTTTTGATCGAAGGCTTTCTTCATCCTTTTCTGATACAACTGCCCTTGACAGATGGCAACTAGCCTTTTCTCTTCGATCAAATTCAGTTGATTGTACCGAGACCAAACCCATTCTGCTTCGTCCAACTTAACATCCATCATTACTCGCAAGATGGGTAGCTCAACTTCAACAGGTAGGACAGCTTCCATACCGTACACAAGCTGATAAAGTGTTGCCCCAGTAGACATTCTGATTGAGGTTCGATACCCATGCAAGGAAAATGGTAGCATTTCATGCCAGTCTTTGTAAGTAACCACCATCTTCTGCACAATCTTCTTGATGTTTTTGTTAGCTGCCTCAACAGTGTCGTTCATCTTTGGCCTATAAGGAGAAGAGTTGTGATGTTGAATTTTGAAGTCCCGACACATTTCTGCCATCATTTTGTTGTTTAGATTGGAACCATTATCAATAATGATCCGCTCGGGAACTCCATATCGACAAATGATGTCTCTTTTCAGAAATCTGGCTACCACTTGTCTGGTGACATTTGCATACGAAGCTACTTCAACCCATTTGGTGAATTAATCAATGGCCACCAAGATGAATCTGTGCCCATTTGAAGCAGTCGGTTCGATCTTTCCAATCATGTCAATGCCCCACATGGCAAAGGGCCAAGGTGAAGACATCACGTTCAACGGATTTGGAGGCACATGCACTTTGTCTGCATAGATCTGGCACTTGTGGCATTTCCTGGCATAAGCACAAAAGTCTACATCCATTGTGATCCAGTAGTAACCTGATCTTAATAACTTCTTCTCCATTGCATGTCCTCCAGCATGGGTACCGAAAGATCCTTCGTGCACCTCGTGCATCAGCAAGTCTGCTTCTTTCTTATCAACAAATCTGAGCAGAACTATGTCAAAGTTTCGCTTGTATAATGAACCATCAGCATTAAGGAAGAAACTACTGGCCAACCTTCTTAATGTCTTCTTATCATTGGATGATGCCCCAGGTGGGTATGTCTGATCCTCTAAGAAGCTTTTGATGTCATGGAACTAAGGCTTGTCATCTTTAGCAATGTCCGCAGAGAATACGTATGCTGGTCGGTCTAGTCTGGATACCGAAATCCGAGGCACATAATTTGCATTTTGAACCTTGATCATGGAGGAAATGGTAGCTAAAGCATATGCGAACTGATTTTCGTCCCGAGGGATGTACTTAAGTTTGACTGTTGTGAAGAAAGTCAATAATCTCCTCGTGTAGTCACGGTATGTGATCAGATGCTCTTGGTGAGTATACCATTTGCCGTTGGTCTGATTGATTACCAAAACTGAATCTCCGAATACAATCAAAGTCTTGATCCTGAGGTCAATGGCTTCCTCAAGACCCATGATACAGGCTTCGTATTCAGCTTCATTGTTAGTGCAGGCAAAAGTGAGTTTTGCCAAGAAAGCCATATGAACTCCCTTAGGTGTAATGAGCACTGCACCAACTCCACGACCATTCATATTGACAGCCCCATCAAACATCATTGTCCACTCTTCTTCTGGGTCAGGCCCTTCAGTGTGAACAGGGAAGTCAAATCTCATGGGCTGGTAATCATCAATGGGTTGCTCAGCTAGATAGTCAGACAGTACACTGCCCTTGATGGCCTTTTGAGATATGTACTGAATGTCATACTCTGTCAGAATCATTTGCCATCTCGCAACCCTTTTGGTAAGTGCTGGCTTCTCAAATATGTACTTGACGGGGTCTATTTTTGAGATCAACAAATTAGTGTGAGTCAACATATACTTTCTCAGTCGGCGAGAAGCCCACGCTAAAGCACAACAAGTTTTCTCGAGCAGTGAATAACGTTGTTCACAGTCGGTAAACTTTTTGCTTAGGTAGTATATTGCGTACTCTTTTCGACCAGACTCGTCATGTTGGCCCAACACACACCCCATTGACCCTTCTAATACTGTCAGGTACATTATTAGAGGTCTTCCTTCAACTGGTGGCATAAGGATCGGAGGTTCTTGCAGGTACTCCTTGATCTTGTCAAAAGCCTTCTGACAATCTTCGTTCCACCTGACTGTTTGTTCCTTTCTTAATAGTTTGAACAAGGGTTCACAGGTTGTAGTGAGGTGAGATATGAACCTAGATATGTAGTTCAATCTACCTAAGAACCCTCGAACTTCTTTCTCAGTCCTAGGTGCAGGCATTTCCTGAATAGATTTGACTTTGTCGGGATCAACTTCAATTCCCTTTTCACTTACGATAAATCCCATCAACTTACCAGAACGTACCCCGAATGTGCATTTGTTTGGGTTTAACTTCAACTAATATTTCCTCAGATGCTTGAACAACTTCAGTAGATTTACCAGTTGGTCTTCTTCAGTAAGGGACTTGGCAATCATGTCATCCACGTAGCATTCGATTTCTTTGTGGATCATATCGTGGAACATTGTTACCATAGCTCGTTGATAAGTGGCACCGACATTCTTCAGTCCGAAAGGCATTACCTTGTAACAAAATGTGCCCCAAGGTGTGATGAAGGTTGTTTTCTCCATGTCTTCGGGTGACATCTTGATCTGATTATACCCAGAGAATCCTTCCATGAAAGAAAATACTGAGAACTAAGCCGTGTTGTCGACCAATACATCAATGTGAGGTAATGGGAAATCATCCTTTGGGCTAGCTCTGTTCAGATCCCGGTAATCCACACACATACGCACCTTTCCATCCTTTTTAGGCACTGGTACAATGTTAGCAACCCACGGCGGATAACTAGTTACAACAAGGAAACCGGTGTCCCACTGTTTTTGTACTTCCTCCTTAATCTTCATGGCCATATCTGGGCGAGTACGGCGTAACTTTTTCTTCACTGGAGGGCAATCTTCTTTCAAAGGTAGCTTGTGCATGACAATATTCGTATCTACACCTAGCATGTCTTGATAGGACCAAGCAATGACGTCGACATATTCTCGAAGCATGTTGATGAGTTGTTCTTTTATTGAAGCTTGCAGACTGGCCCCAATTTTCACTTCTTTCAAATCCTCCTCGGTACCAGGATTAACAGTTTCAACCTCCTCCTGATGTGGTGTAATCACTTTCTCTTCTTGTCTCAACAACCTGGCTAACTCTTCAGGCAACTCATAGTCTTCTTTAACCCCTTCATCGGCTTGATTAATTGGATTGTCGAAGTCATACAAGATCATACCAGTGTTGTTGTCGGTGCAATCTGGAGGATAATCTCTGCAAGGGTTGGGATTTGTTCTTTTTTAGTGATCAATTTTAATCTTGTTTAGAAAATTGTAAAATGAAGTTGTTATTTTGAAAACATTGCCATTTTAATGTTTTGTACAAAAGTGAAAAATGAAAAGACAGTGAGCAAAAAAGAGACTTGTTTGCAAAAGATGCCCGATATTCATTGATAATCCATTTGCACAAAATTAAAATATGGCCCTATTACAAAATGAGTCCTGACACCTTGGCCAAGATGCAGGACTTGACGCATGCTGAAAAAAAGCAGGAAATAATAATTACTCTGCAGGAGTAACCCTTATAATTTCCTGGGAAAACCAGTTAAGGACTTGGTGACCCGGGATCCTTGGACGTATCCTGCTCTCTAGGTTGAGGTCGCTTTCTGCCCCGTCTTCCAGGTTGTTAACAGCATCTGGGGTAAGCATCCCCCACTAACGAACTTGGGCTCTTTAGCAGCCTCTTCTTGATCTTGTCGGAATGGTTTGTAACCCAAACCGAATATGTCCTCCTTCTTATCCACCGATAGCAGCTTGCCCCATCCTTGGGCATTTCCATCTTCAACATCCTTTTGGGCTTGCTGATAGGAGACAATTGAAGTACCCATCCTATCCTCATGGGATGCAGCAAATACTTCAGTTGTCGCCTCATTGACGTTCAGTGCTTCGAACCCTTGGCTCATGGTTTCATGGATTTCACCATCCATCTCAATGTATTTATATGTAGCCAGATGGCTAACAAAGATATCCTCTTCACCACAGATGGTGATAATCTGTCCTTCCCACTCATATTTCAATTTCTGGTGAAGGGTCGACGTAACTGTGCCAACAGCGTGAATCTATGGTCGACCCAACAAATAGCTATAGGCCGGCTGAATGTCCATCACATAGAAAGTAGTCTGAAAGACCTGCGGACCGATTATTACAGGCAGCTCCACCTCTCCAAGAACATACCTCTTGGAGCCATCAAAAGCTCTAACCACCAGATTGCTTGGTCGGAGAGCTATTCCATTATATTCGACTTTGACAAGAGCTTTCTTCGGCAAGACATTGAGTGAGGACCCAGTGTCAACAAGAACATGAGAGAGCACAACTCCTTTACACTCTAGGGTGATGTGTAAAGCTTTGTTGTGGTGACGTCCTTCCGTTGTTAAGTCAGCATTTGTGAAACCTGGCCCATGGCTAGTATTAACATTGGACACTACTGTCTCAAGCTGATTTACTGTGATCTCCTCCAGCATGTAGGCAGCGTGCAAGACTTTAAGTAGTGCATCCCGATGAGCTTCGAAACACAACAGCAAGGATAAGATGGAGATCTTGGAAGGGGTCTAGTGATGCTGATCCACAACCTTGTAGTCACTTCTTTTGATTATCCTTATAAATTCATCCACATCCTGGTCAAAGGATGATTTATGAGTCTCTTTTAGTGCAGGTTCTTCTGGTGCCACACTTTTTCCTTTGGCTTTGGCAACAGCCTCTGCCTCAGTATTGGTTCTTGGAGCTTGTGACACGAAGAGGCGTCCGCTTCGGGTGAAGCCTCCGCCTCCCCCGACATTATCCACTAGTGAGGTAGGAACTGAAGAATCAAGAAGGACTTTTTCTCCATTGTAGTAAAGGTCTGCACCATAATGCCAAGGTACAACATTTTCTTTATCATATGGAATTGGCCTTGGCACCGTGATGGTGACTGGGCTTACTGCAGCAGAGGTTGGAACCGTTATTGTATGTGGAACATAGAAGATGGTGACAGGACTTTTTGTGGATGTTTGTGGTGATAAGTTGAAGCTTGATTGTTGCTGAAACTGTTGCTCAGATTGTTTTTGAAAGTTGCTGGAATTTGGGACCGTTGTAGGGTCATAATAAATAGTAACTATGGAGACATCGTTGTTGGTGGTTGCTATAGTTGTAGAAGCTGTTGAGATGGAAATGTTGTTTGTTGAAATAATGTAAGAAGTGGTTGTTGTAGTTGTAGACGTGTCGGTAGGAACAATTGTTGTTGCAGTTGTAGAAGAATCATTTGTTGTTGAAAAAGGAGTAGCTGGTGTTGTAGAAGCTGTTGCGGTTATTTGCAGAATGCCTTCTTTAATCAAGCCATTGATGCCATTCCTCAAGCTCGCACACCCATTTCTGGAAAGCTTGCAAGATTCACAACAGGCCTCACAACCTGGAAACACTTGGCATTTCAAAAGCTGAGCTTTAACCTCCGCCAGAGATGTCTTAATACTTGCAATATATTCAATCAAACTCATGGGTGAGCCTTCCTCTATAGCATTAATCCTTGGCCCACTGTGGCTTGGCATAGGATTTTTCATGACATTGGGAGGTGGTTCAAAGTTCAGGGCCTTTGAATCTACCAGATCCTGGACCTTCATATGCAGATCCCTGCATTTTTCCGTGGAGTGACCAGGTGCATTAGAATGAAAAGCACACCTAGCATTGACGTCGTAATTTCTCAGAAGGTTCTGAGGATCAGGTGGAGCCAATGTCCTCAACTCAACCAGATTGAGCTTTAGGAGTTGTGGCAGCAATGTGGCATATGGCATTGGAATAGGGTCAATCACCCTGTTGATCTGAGATGGTCGCTGATGAAAAGGGCGTTGTTGTTGATTGTTGTTATTGTTGTTGTAGGATCTTTGTTGAGGAAACTGTGGTTGTTGAGGAAAGTGTTGTGGTTGTTGAGTATATAGAGGAGGTGGAGTAGGGATAGTGAAGGCAGCAACTGATCTGGGCAGATATTGGGGTCTCCCTCTTCCCATGTGTACAAAATTTGTTTCACCAGATCTACGGGGCCCAACAAATGGCTTCCTTGCACTGCTTGAACTGGCACCATTGTCGGAGATCTTTCCCATCTTCAGTAAGCTCTCAATTCTTTCCCCAGCTATCACCATGTTGTCGCTCCCAAAAGACGAGACTGGGCTCGAATGAGGTACAGACGCGAACGGTCGGTGAAAGGAGGGTGTGAGAACACACGGGAGTGAACTCACAGGGAATGAAAAGAGTCGCCAACTAGGCATTTATATCCCGGAGGAAAGGTAATGCTGCATAGACCTAGAAAGATATGGATAAGACGGTTGGGAACCAGAGAGACTGAGAAAGGGGGTTGGTTACAACCTGGGAAGGTATTAGCACCCAGATTGTCCGCCGTACTCGACGGGATCCACGCTTAAAAGATTTGAGTTTTAAAGGGGTAGTGTCAGTGCAATTTGTGCATCAAAGCTGGAAAGAATACAAGTGTCAGTGTAAAAGAAAAGTGAAGTGTATAACTGAAGTGTCAGTGTAGGGATAAGATGCCCAAGATCATGAGGCTAAAAGAATGATGCTGGAAAGAGGGGGAATATACAGAGACTTTTGTTCGATAACTGTTAAGTTATGCCTACGTATCCTCTCGTGCAATGAGGAAGTCAGAACACCGTAGTTCGACCCAAAGAGACTGAAAGGTGAATTGACTTGTGAACTGCTTGCTTGTCAATGCTCAAGTGTATGACCTGTCTGGCTCAGGTGCAAACTGTCTTGCATTAGACGGAAGAAGCAAGTTCTTGTTTGTGAGTGAATGAGATGAGAAAAGAATCCCGGAGGAGACGATTATTGTTTGTTTTTGTGTTTTCAGTCTTTTATTGCTTTTTGAAGTTTGTCGTAAGTTAATGAGCTTAAGCCTAAACCAATGGGTTAGTAAACTCATCACATCTTCCCTCTGATTAGGGGTAGTGAGAGTACCTTAAGTGTGAAGTCAGCTTCTCACACTTAAACACCTTTGGTGTAGGATTAGGATCATAAACTTACTTGTGATTATTTAAATGTTTTTGGTGTTTTTGTTTAGTGTTAAGTAATGAGGTTAAGCCATAATCAAGGATTAAACAGACTCATTACACCATCCTAATAGAAGGATAATAGATGAGAATGTTTAAGCTGAGGAAAGCTCCTCAACTTAATCCATGATTAGGGATTAAACTCATGACAAAACAAAACCTTTATTAAGTGGATTTTAGTTAATGATTTGATGGAGAAGTGATTTTTAGGGTTTGTAAGACAACTTGAGGGGGACTTGTCCATTAACACTAGGGTTAGTCCTTCTTAACCAGTTAAGGAAGAATTAGAACCCTAATGCAAGGCCCAAGTTACAAGCTTGATGTCTTGATGATTATTAAGTGAATTGATTAAAGGATTTAAACACATTAAGGGTTTAACACTTGGGATTAAAGTTATACACTCCATCCTAATAGAAGGATGCAGACATAAGCTTAATCACAAAGCCTTAAAGCCTTTAGGGTTTAGTCCCTGATTATGAGATGAGAAGAGAAGACTCAAAGAGACACAAAGGTAAAAGCTAAGTGGGGGACTAATCAATATTCACATGCTCGGATGGTCCTAGGTTAGTGAGGCTCACTATCCTAAAGAAGAAAGAAAGAAGAAGAGAAAGATGAAAGGAGAAGCTCCATGGTGGCCTAAGCACACCTCAAGTCGAGAAAGAATAAGAGAAGATGAGGAATAAGATAAGATGAATAAGAATGAAGATACGGAGATGAGAATGCAATATGAAGAAGAAATAAGATAAAGAGATGAGAATGCGATATGGAGATAAGATGACAATGCACAAACAGAGCCTACACCAGTAGGACTTCCAGATGCAACAGCATGCAATAAGATCAATCGGGCCATCAGTGTTACCTAACGGAGAAAGTCCGTTGCCTCTTCAATATGAACAAAAGGATCTCAGACAAATGTCCATTACCAGGGAATCAAACAAATGCCCAATAAACTTCCAACATCCAAGCAGACCAACAAAGAGAATCCAAATTTGCAGCAAGAATTGGTTCACACAATACTAAATCCTATCGGAGAATTGGCAACAAGATTATGAAAATAAAATCAGTCACAAGGCCATCATCATGCTACAATCTCCATTGTCGGTATCGAACAATAAACCTACAAAGCATCACACCAAACTAGAACCAAGACTAAATGCAATTCTATTTAATTAAACTCAAATAAATTGAATATACTAAAACTAAAGTTATATTAACAAAATTATATTAAGATAAACAAAGCCAAACTAAATTATGTCCCAACAAAATTCTAAACTATAATAAACTATTGTTAATAATTAAATTTAGCAAAATTAAAGAGAAAACTTAATGAAAAAAAAAAACCAAAATACAAAAGGAATAACAAAAAAAAACAAGGGGGATGAGAGGTGATGTGGTGCGGAAGCCAGGTGTGGAAAGGAAGTTCGGATGGGCTTTGAAGGCCCAACAACAAAACAACACAAGCTGGGGTGTAGGAGAGTGAACATGCGGTGTGCTGCGGAATCCGATGGGCCTTGGGGGCTTGGTCCAACTCAGGTCCCAATCAAACCATTTCATCTCCTGTAAAAACAAAACATAACCAGAATAAAATTAAATTAACCTAAAAGAGAATGTGAAAAACTCAGAAGCTAGAACGTGAGTCCCTGTATTCTCCGCCGCAAAATCAATCGCCAGAAAAGAAAAGGAAATCTGGCCGCCATCAACATTGTCCGATCCCGGTCTTTCTCTTCGTTCTGTTTCGGAGGGCTTTATCCTCGACGTCAAGAGAAAGAGCAGAACGAAGACCTCCTTCCGTCAAATGCTCCCCCAATTCGGAGTTTCTGATCTCGAATCAATCGCTCCGTCGCACATGATTCCGTCTTCAAAGATCTCAGTCCCAGCGAAGATCTCCTTCACTTCCTCTGTTTCGGTGAGTTGTTGTTTCGGTTCAGCTTCTATCACTTCATCTTCTTCTCGACTATGTTTCTGATTTTGTTGTTGGTTTGAAAAGGAAAGGCCGAAGGTGTTTTTGATTTGCAGAAGAAAATGAGTGAAATATTTATGTGTTGTCGTTGTTTTTGCTAAGAGCTGGGTCTGTTTGGTGAAAATTTGAAGAGGTCATTTTGGTGATGGTGGTGTGGTTTGAAGAGTGAGCTGGGTTTTGTGAAATTGTATGTTGTTCTGTTTAGGTGATGAAGGGTTGAGTGATGAAGAAGAGTTGTTTCTGTGTTGTTGTTGTTTGCGTGATGCAGAAGAGGTAATTATGTTTTTTTTTTCTTCATCTATTTCTCTTTGTGCTCAAAGAATATGGTGTGTGTTCTGATCTGTTTCTGTTGTTGTTTGTTGAAGGAGTGATTAAGGTCAAAGAGTTGTGGTGAACTTGCTGAGGCTCTCTTGTTTCGATTCTATTTTTTTTGAGATTTGTTTGGTTGTTGCTGTGGATGTTTCGAGGATGATGGAAGGGTTAAGGATGGTGAGTGTGACTCGGTCGGTTCGTTGTTGCTCAGTTATTGGTGTTTGGTGGATGAAGAGTGATGTTGTTGCGGTGAAGGTTGATGAGGACGGAAAATGGTTTGAGGGAGGATCCGGTTTGTTGTTGGAGATGGCATGAAAGGGTGATGAAGGCGTGGAAAAGAGTGAGCGATACGTGGTTTTTTTGTCGTCTTGAAATGTTGAAGCCAGGGTAGTGATATTGTGAGTTGCCTTAATGGTGGTGAAAGAATGACAGTGGTTTCAAGATGAAGGTGAGTTTGGCCGGGATAGAGGTTGAAGGATTATTATTCACTTGTGGCTGTTGAAGTTTTGTGGTGATTGAGGAAAAATTTGCGGCTGCTAAATCTTGGGATTAGGGTCTTTTCATTTTATACTTAGGTCAACTTATGTCAATTTTCTATTTCCTAATGGGCCACCAAAAAGGATGTGGGCTTTATGAAATTCATTTATTTGATAACAATTTTGTTTTGTTTAATAATGTGAATTGGACTTGGTAAATAAATATAGGAGAATGGCTTTTGATATGTACTTTGGAGTTTTGAATGTAAACTTGAATAAGAAAAATGAAAAATGGATAATGGATTAACTTGCATCAAAAAAATGAAAGAAAAAAAAGGTATTGAGAAATTGAATTATAATATGGATATTAACAAATGGGTATCTTTTAAATGGATTTTACACATGAAATTGGGTATGGACATGACTGGATTTAGCATGATTAACAAAGAAATAATTGACAATTAAATGTGGATTAAGAAAAATGGTAAGAATTAAAAGAACTGATCTTATATGGAATGGACCAACTACCACCAATATGAACACAACCACATAACCTCGATTTTTAAACTTGCAACCAATCTTGCACCACTGCCACCAAAAACCACTAATTGAGAACAACACAACTACCACTGACAATTCACCATTGAAATAATGACTATCTGAATTAAGCGTCTTCTGAATTTCTGACTAAACAAATCATGAACCACTGCTTAAGACCCTGATAAATTCCTCACAACAACTTGATATTGGTCACACTTTGACTAACAAATAACCCACCGAAACCAATAACTTGAATTGAAACAAGCTCCTGAGATGCTGAGAAGAAAATAGTGGCCTTTTAACTTGACAAAGAGAAGACCTCTTATTCACCCTTAATTACTGATGATGTTCCAGATGAATTAATGAATAATCTTCAAACGTGAGATCCTTGAACAACACTTAACTAGGGAAATAAACCCTAATTGAGTGACAATAACATAAGAAAACAATGTCATTGATGGCTGCATAGCCAAGGACTTTGAATTCTTCTGATGATCCGCAAATAGGAACGTGAAAACCTAATTCCACAGATGACATCGATCCCATGTCTCAGGAGCCTATGCAAATGGTATGCAAAATGCGTATGATATGCAAACGAGAAGTAGAAAAAGATACAAAAGCCAGAGGGAAAATTTAGGGTGTCTACAGCTGCCCCTATTCAAACATGAGTTAGCTGTGCAGGATGTAAGCTACGGCTTAACAGGCAAACAAGATAACTTGTGGTTGAATACCAAAGACAGTCCAAAATTTGCACTCACAGAATGAAGAAGAAAAGGGATATAGATTGTAAAGGAAAATAAAGTATATTGTAAAGTGTGGGCGACGGAGGACGACCGTCGAGCAGAGGACGACTGCTGGGGAAGGAGCAATGACGGGGACGACCGACATGCTGGAAAAGTGCGGAAAATAAAGCAATGACGGGGACGGCCGACATGCTGGGGATAAAAGGGGTTATGATGGGGGCGGCCATCATATAAAGCTATAAGATTCTCTAGGGATTAATGAAAAATGATGGGGACGACCATCAACTTCATGAAGTAATGTAAACAACGATGGGGACGGCCATCGGGCTAAACTGATGAAGGACGATCATCATGAAAAAGAAAAAGGGACCACGACGGGGACGACCATCGGGTTAAAGAATAAATGAAATAATGATGAGGGACGGTCATCTATGGTGAAGGACGATCACCTGGCAGGGTACGGCTGCCAAAAATATCGCGACATAGGACGAATGCCGGATAAAAGGTCAACGATAGGGACGGCCATCGGATGAGCATGATGTAGGGCGATCATCAAGAGGTGAAGGACGATCACCTAGCAGGGTACGGCTGCTCTCAGGGTTTATCATGACATAGGATGAATGTCAGATAGAAGAGAAATTTTGCTTTGCTGGCGATCTACTGGGGAATAGTAAACACGGACGAGTGTTTATATCCAAGAAAATAAAAGGTATAAGTGCTTTGACGCTGTGTATAGATTAAGGATGCGAACGAGCATCCCTAAGACTACGATATGGACGAGTATCGGGTAGAAACAAATACTGACACGTATTCAGAGATGATGATACGGACGAGTATCAACTGGTTAACAAGGAACACAGACGAGTGTTGAATCTGAGGGGACTCTTCTGGGGAATAGTAGACACGGACGAGTATCAACTGGTAAACAAGGAACACGGACGAGTGTTGAATCTGCGGGGATGTATAAGTGGTGTATACAAGATACGGACGAGTATCTGTATAAGAGTAACAAGTATGAGCGGTGTATAGATGAGTGTTTATCTTGCTGGGGGGGTGACACGGACGAGTGCGAAAAGGAGAAAAGTATAGTATGAACAAATATCTGATATACAAAGTGTATGTATCTGTGAGTGCAAAGAGGATGCTTTGGCTTTCTATTGGGGATATGACGCGGACGGGTGCCACAAGGAGTATATACT
Organism: Lathyrus aphaca; assembly: GCA_963966055.1. Lineage (NCBI taxonomy): Eukaryota > Viridiplantae > Streptophyta > Magnoliopsida > Fabales > Fabaceae > Lathyrus > Lathyrus aphaca. Next base: position 400,789,873 of record OZ014521.1, on the reverse strand, counting down.
GATGTTTGGGAGTGTAAGGCAACTGTTTTAGCTTTAGCTCTCCGCTGGGGAATTTGGGAAGCATTCTGTATACTGCTGACGGGTTGAAAGCTTTTAACTCTAATGGGAACGAAGTGTTGGCAACCTGATGCTTGTTGGAGAGGTTTTCACTGGAGGAAAGACGACTATGCGTGAGGTATACTTCGTTTAACTGCTTTGAACATCTGCTGAGGATCTGATCATCCTGCTCTGACTCCACTGGGGAGAATTTCTTCTTGCTCTGCTGGGGAAGTCCCTTGGAAATGAGAATCCCGATGACTCTATGGGGAAAGATCATCTTTAGACTTGGCTAGGGAAGATGCTTGATCACACAATCCTGCTGAGGAGGGAATTCTGATAATTCTAACTCTGTGGGGAAGCAAGGCCTTCAGCTTCCTGTTGGGAAAACTTCGCTGTGGAAAGATAAGTCCGCTTGGGGACGAGAACGATTCAATTAGCCTTGAAGTTCTGTTGGGGTTATCATCTGTTCCAACTCAGCTGGGGATGTGTCAACCCTCTGGCATGGTTGAGAAAAGATTTGGCAATGCTCTGCTGAGGAGAGACTTTGTTGGAGAATTAGGGATCGAAATAAGCCAAATTAAGCCCCATGTATAGCATGACGACTGTGCTGGGAAGATATGTCAATGAAAATTGGCTTTGACTGAATGCGAATAACCAACTCCTCACGAACAAACCTTGTCGGCTGAAAGAAGATCTTTATGCTCGGGGAAGAAATAAACTTCCAATGCCTTGCTGGTAAAATAAATACCAGACATTCCCTGAGAATTAACACAGTGTTTCAAGCTTCTGGAGTTCAAAAGTTGCATACTGATTATCAAGAGCGAACAAGCATTCCCTTAACTCCTCAATTATGCCTCAGACTGCACCTTCTATGAAAATATTGTCCCCAGAGGATTTTTACAGAAGACCCGGCATCCAGAATTGCCCCAGTGTCTTCAAACTCTCGCAGAAATCAAACGGATCTTGAGATAACTGCCCCAGATTACGTCTTGAAACGATTCTTGCCCCACATCAGAGCTAAAACAGAAACCATGCGGTATGAAGATGCAATGCAAATGATGTACAATGCAGACGTATGCTCATAGCCAAAGATATGAAACAAGGATGGTTGGGCGCTAGGGCCAGGTTGATAGATATATATATATATATTTTTTGGTTGCCAAGCAATTGGACTTTTGAAGGTGAATTACCAGACGAGAACTGGTTTATTAAAGGTAGGCCAACAGACAAGAACTGATGGGCAAAGAATAAGTCGTCAGACGAGAACTGACTCCTTGGGTTCATTGTCAAACGAGAATTGACTCTGAAAAAAGAATGACTACCAGACGAGAACTGGCTTCCAAACGGTTAAATGAAAAGGTAACCAGACGAGAACTGGTTACAAGATTCACCTACCAGACGAGAACTGGTATTTGAAGTTGATTCGCCAGACGAGAATTGGACTTTGGGTTTGTCTGCCAGACGAGGACTAGACTGTGAAAAGGTTTGCCAGACGAGAACTGAACTTTGGATTGGTTTGCCAGACGAGAACTGGACTTTGAAATGTTGATAAGTTAGGGTTACGGGGCCCTGGGTGTGAGATTGATGTTACGGGGAATGCCCAATGCAATTATGATGCATATGCTCTATATGCGACATGAATAATGTATGCAAATGACTTATGCAATGCTTATGAAAAGCCAGAAATGTTCCCGAGGATGGGAAGAAAGGTCTAATGTAGCTTCTGGTTGAGAAAGGTTACAAAGGCGAGAGTGGGTAGCACGATTTCCCGATACTCGTCTTGAACTCGAAGATCACTGATATAAATGGCTCTGCATAACTAAAGTTTTCCCCTGTTGGGCGAGTCTCTGAACAGACTGTTGCTAATTATCCAATTTCTGGAATAGCAAACTTGGATGTTCTCTCGAGGAGAGTTGCACTTAGTGATCTCTGGAAGTGTCCTTCCCCGGTATGAGTGTGAAAGCGACTTGACTCATTCTGACTGAGCATTGGAAGATTTCATCCTTGGAAAACAGAAATTTCGGGTGGCCTGCCCCTGTTTGGCAGATTCAGCTCTGATCAACTGACTTTGAATGACGTTCCTCGATCAACTGATGCTTGGGAACTCTCTTTACCCTGACATATTCCTTGGTCAACAAAACCATTGGATAACATGCCCCTGATTCATAGGCCTACATGATGCGCTTGATTCTGGTCATCATTGTTGAATAATCAAGTTTTCCTCTAATTGTCCTTTGTAGGAACTTCCCGGGTGTCACAAACTAACTTGCAATTAAAACTGTACATTCACAAATGGTAATTTTAATGCAGTGCACATGCAAGTTTTGAAAATCTATTTATTTGAATGATGTGACAGTGTGTGACGAATGGACCATTAGCCCAAACGTAGTGCTGAGTTAGCAAATCCTTAGGAGTCAGTTTACGCAACCTTGTCGTAGTATGCTTTCAGAATTGAACCTGATTCAATTAGGACCTTCAAGGGTTATAACGTGGTCTGGTTCACGGTTTTAGAAAGAAGGATTTATGGCTCAAAGTTTATTTGTGCCCACCCATTCTCCTTGATGTTCTCCAGTCCTATGTTCAGCTAATTCGACTTAAGCGCTCGCTTCTCACAAGGGTTTTGTAATGATTGAGGAACCAATGACGTTGATGGTTTACGCACCAAAGAGGTTTCTTGGAGTAACAGTCACCCATTCTGACTTTGTTTCTGGTCACACGACTTTGTTCTCATGGAAGATTCTCTTTCATTTTTTTTTACACCCTAACTTTTGCCTGGACTGGTTCTTTTTTGTTTTGAATTTTTCGATTTTGAAGTCCAGCGGGATGCCCTAACTTTTGCCTAAGTCATATGTTTTCACACATTTTTTCGACTTAGCGGGCTTTATTTCTTTTTTTTTTTTATTTTTGTTGAACAAATCGTGTGACACTGGCTTGTCATGACTTGCTGAAAGGGTTATGACTGCCTCATTCCTTTGTTGTTGAGGGATAACCGTTGTGGTTTCACATCTCTTGACCTCTTGAGGTGTAATGAATAAAGGTAATGGATCCTCGGATGCACACTCCTTTGGAAATTTGAACACTCGGTCAAATTAACTGATAACTACCCTGCCCCGGGTTGAATGTGAGGGTTTTTTTTGTTTAGAAAAGAAACTCCTACTTCAAGGCTCAAAAGGGGTTGACGAAGGTCTATCTCCCTTATATCTCCGGTGTTTGGGAATTGAAACAATGCTTGTACATCGTCAGCAGGTTCTACTCTGAAAGCATACCTTCAACAATTATGAGTATTCAGTTGTCATCATCCTCCCTCAAACCTGCTAAACAACAGTGAAATAAATGGGAGGTATATGGATGCAATTTTTTTTTATTTTTCGTTTTTCATGCAAGGAAAGAAAAAATGAGCGAATGCGACATAATTGATTCAAAAATGCAAGATCACTACATTAACATTACCATTCAAAATAACAATGCTTAAAAGACAAGTAGCTACTAACAGGAAAGAAACTACAATGCGAATGATAAAAGGATACAGTGATCACCAACTCTGATGACATTTTCTTGCTCGGACCACCGAAATCAGGATACGCTCCTTCGAAGTCTTTGAACTTAATCAGGCGAGAGGTTGACGTGCACAACCAAGCTTCCTTCTGGAAAGGAGATGTAGCCCTTGTCGATCAACTGTTGTACTTTGGCTTGAAAAGCTTTGCAATCTTCAGTTGAATGCCCTATTGATCCACCATGATACCCGCACTACTCATGAGGATTGTACCCTGGAGGGTACGGCCCTGGTAACGGCTTGAGAGGCTTAGGAACCAACAAAGAGCTCTGAACTAGATGTGGCAAGAGTTCACTGTATGCCATGGGGACTGGATGAAGAGGAGCAATCCTTCTTTCCAGATTGTTACGAGGCCTAGGCTGGCTCTGAAGTTGATTCTGAGGTCTTCGACCATGAGATTGCAGATTTGGACGAGGAGGAGCCCAGGGTTTCTGACACGGTGTTCTGAGCATTGCCGAATGCCCGTAAGAGTAATCAGATTCAGGAAAAGACGATCTCTTAGAAGATGTTGTTCTAGAATATTCGATATTTTCCATGAAGGAACTGACGTCATCCCATTCTTCCTCTTGGGAGCTAACAACAGACTCACCTTCACTAGCTGGGATATTCGAAAAGTCCTGGATCTTTCCACTTTTGAGCAGGCTCTCAATGCGTACTCCAACTATCATCAAATCAGAGAAGCTTGTCATCCCAATGCTACTCATTCTTTCCAAGTATGGACCCTGCAAGGTGCCCACGAACAAGTCAATTAATTCTCTGTCTGAAAGTGGTGGTTGCACTTGGGCTGCCAATTCTCTCCACCGCTGTGCATATTCTCTGAAAGATTCACCACTCCTCTGGGATAGGCTCTGCAAGTGCGTGCGATTGGGCGCCACGTCCATATTGTACTGGTATTGCTTTACGAAAGCTCTGGATAAATCATTCCAAGATCGGATATGACTGCTTTCCAAATCCATGTACCAACTTAAAGATGCCCCACTTAAACTGTCCTGAAAACAGTGAATCATCAACTTATCATTGCAGGCATAAGAAGTCATTTTTCTACAGAACATCACCAAATGACGCTTCGGGCAACTGACACCAGTGTATTTTTCAAACTTCGGAGTCTTGAAATCTGGAGGAATGACAAGACCAGGCACCAAACACATGTTTAGAGCATCAAAACCAAAGGCATCAGGATCCGATAAGGCTTTGAGTCGCTCCTCCAACACACGAAACCTTTCAGCAGGATCAACAGCTCGTGGATCCTTGGTTTTCGCACGAGGGATTGCCCCTTGGAAATCTGGCATAGGGAAGGCAAAACTCTGATAATCTGTAGAATCAGAAGAAGATGAAGGTCCACCTCGGACATCAGATGGTTCAGGCACATTCTGATTCACGATCGGGGTCTGTGCAGGCTGAGCTTGAGCAAGATTGTTCACTTGTGGAAGATCCTCATCAGGAGAAAGACCATACAACGGATTGGTCATTGAAGTGAAACCAAGTGGAAACTCAACATTCTGACGGTTGTTCTCTGACATAGCTACTGGCGGCTTCCAATCTGACCCTTTACCTCTTGACACTGTTCAATCTTCCTTCAAACACTGTCGTCTTCCAACAGTTAACACTTGTTCAAACTGAGTACCGGGAAATCAACTGGCTGGTCATGGACAAAAGAGGAAGGATGAGCTCTCTGGAGGAGGAAAATGCAATGCAGATGTAAATGAAAAATGCAATATGATGATGCAAAAGATGCAAAGACATGGGATCACAGCTAGAAACTGCCTGGAATCTGGAATACTGCCAAGAATCGAGTGTCTGTAACCACAAGATCTCTGTATAGTAACTCGAAATAGTAACTGAAAACCAAAGGTTGAAGAACTCCAGGATCATAGAGACCAGATCAAAACATAAGACTACACTGGTAATGAGGGTATGTTGAGGTCATGGGTTCCTGCAAACCTGTAAACAACCCAACCCCCTCACAGGTAGTGTTCTAAAACAAGGATCCTCAGACTTGGATCAGTTATGAGAAGTGTAAACACTTCTAACCCGGAGGTACAGTGTTTACAATAACCATAAAAAATCCTCCTCTAATTCTCCTCAGTTTCTGAAGGTCATAATAAAGGTCATCCAGACTTAGCAGGCTTCCCAGATAGCCCTAGCACTATAGGAAATCTGTAGCACAGAGTTCTCAAGAAGAAACCCACATCTGAACCGTGTTTCATATTCCCGCACCAGACCTAAATGGAATGGGAAAGAACATGAACCACTCTAGCCTAGGTGTCACTCAGGTCCCATGTATAGGACCTTAAACTCTCAATAGAACCGCCACCCACCAAAACAGAAACAACAGATCCAGCCAGAATAGTATGACAGTATGATGTATATAAAGCTATAAAGAAAGCAATAAACAAAACTGTACATAAAGCAATAAATAAAATATACAAACACAAATAGCACATAACACCCCAGTGAACACAAATCAATCAAGCGCTAGGAGGAACCCACAAAAAGAACCAGAAGCCCTGGTTACAGTATAAGTTTCCCCAGCAGAGTCGCCAAGCTGTCGCTCCCAAAAGACGAGACTGGGCTCGAATGAGGTACATACGCGAACGGTCGGCGAAAGGAGGGTGTGAGAACACATGGGAGTGAACTCACAGAGAATGAAAAGAGTCGCCAGCTAGGCATTTTTATCCCGGAGGAAAGGTAATGCTGCATAGACCTAGAAAGATATGGATAAGACGGTTGCGAACCAGAGAGACTGAGAAAGGGGGTTGGTTACAACCTGGGAAGGTATTAGCACCCAGATTGTCCGCCGTACTCGACGGGATCCACGCTTAAAAGATTTGTGTTTTAAAGGGCTAGTGTCAGTGGAATTTGTGCATCAAAGCTGGAAAGAATACAAGTGTCAGTGTAAAAGAAAAGTGAAGTGTATAAGTGAAGTGTCAGTGTAGGGATAAGATGCCCAAGATCATGAGGCTAAAAGAATGATGATGGAAAGAGGGGGAATATACAGAGACTTTTGTTCGATAACTGTTAAGTTATGCCTACGTATCCTCTCGTGCAATGAGGAAGTCAGAACACCGTAGTTCGACCCAAAGAGACTGAAAGGTGAATTGACTTGTGAACTGCTTGCTTGTCAATGCTCAAGTGTATGACCTGTCTGGCTCAGGTGCAAACTGTCTTGCATTAGACGGAAGAAGCAAGTTCTCGTTTATGAGTGAATGAGATGAGAAAAGAATCCCGGAGGAGATGATTATTGTTTGTTTTTGTGTTTTCAGTCTTTTATTGCTTTTTGAAGTTTGTCGTAAGTTAATGAGCTTAAGCCTAAACCAATGGGTTAGTAAACTCATCACATCTTCCCTCTGATTAAGGGTAGTGAGAGTACCTTAAGTGTGAAGTCAGCTTCTCACACTTAAACACCTTTGGTGTAGGATTAGGATCATAAACCTACTTGTGATTATTTAAATGTTTTTGGTGTTTTTGTTTAGTGTTAAGTAATGAGGTTAAGCCATAATCAAGGATTAAACAGACTCATTACATCATTCTAATAGAAGGATAATAGATGAGAATGTTTAAGCTGAGGAAAGCTCCTCAACTTAATCCATGATTAGGGATTAAACTCATGAAAAAACAAAACCTTTATTAAGTGGATTTTAGTTAATGATTTGATGGAGAAGTGATTTTTAGGGTTTGTAAGACAACTTGAGGGGGACTTCTCCATTAACACTAGGGTTAGTCCTTCTTAACCAGTTAAGGAAGAATTAGAACCCTAATGCAAGGCCCAAGTTACAAGCTTGATGTCTTGATGATTATTAAGTGAATTGATTAAAGGATTTAAACACATTAAGGGTTTAACACTTGGGATTAAAGTTATACATTCCATCCTAATAGAAGGATGCAGACATAAGCTTAATCACAAAGCCTTAAAGCCTTTAGGGTTTAGTCCCTGATTATGAGATGAGAAGAGAAGACTCAAAGAGACACAAAGGTAAAAGCTAAGTGGGGGACTAATTAATATTCACATGCTCGGATGGTCCTAGGTTAGTGAGGCTCACTATCCTAAAGAAGAAAGAAAGAAGAAGAGAAAGATGAAAGGAGAAGCTCCATGGTGGCCTAAGCACACCTCAAGTCGAGAAAGAATAAGAGAAGATGAGGAATAAGATAAGATGAATAAGAATGAAGATACGGAGATAAGAATGCAATATGAAGAAGAAATAAGATAAAGAGATGAGAATGCGATATGGAGATAAGATGACAATGCACAAACAGAGCCTACACCAGTAGGACTTCCAGATGCAATAGCATGCAATAAGATCAATCGGGCCATCAGTGTTACCTAATGGAGAAAGTCCGTTGCCTCTTCAATATGAACAAAAGGATCTCAGACAAATGTCCATTACCAGGGAATCAAACAAATGCCCAATAAACTTCCAACATCCAAGCAGACCAACAAAGAGAATCCAAATTTGCAGTAAGAATTGGTTCACACAATACTAAATCCTATCGGAGAATTGGCAACAAGATTATGAAAATAAAATCAGTCACAAGGCCATCATCATGCTACAATCTCCATTGTCGGTATCGAACAATAAACCTACAAAGCATCACACCAAACTAGAACCAAGACTAAATGCAATTCTATTTAATTAAACTCAAATAAATTGAATATACTAAAACTAAAGTTATATTAACAAAATTATATTAAGATAAACATAGCCAAACTAAATTATGTCCCAACAAAATTCTAAACTATAATAAACTATTGTTAATAATTAAACTTAGCAAAATTAAAGAGAAAACTTAATGAAAAAAAACCAAAATACAAAAGGAATAACAAAAAAAAACAAGGGGGATGAGAGGTGATGTGGTGCGGAAGCCAGGTGTGGAAAGGAAGTTCGGATGGGCTTTGAAGGCCCAACAACAAAACAACACAAGCTGGGGTGTAGGAGAGTGAACATGCGGTGTGCTACGGAATCCGATGGGCCTTGGGGGCTTGGTCCAACTCAGGTCCCAATCAAACCATTTCATCTCCTGTAAAAACAAAACATAACCAGAATAAAATTAAATTAACCTAAAAGAGAATGTGAAAAACTCAGAAGCTAGAACGTGAGTCCCTGTATTCTCCGCCGCAAAATCCATCGCCAGAAAAGAAAAGGAAATCCGGCCGCCATCAACATTGTCCCATCCCGGTCTTTCTCTTCGTTCTGTTTCGGAGGGCTTTATCCTCGACGTCAAGAGAAAGAGCAGAACGAAGACCTCCTTCCGTCAAATGCTCCCCCAATTCGGAGTTTCTGATCTCGAATCAATCGCTCCGTCGCACATGATTCCGTCTTCAAAGATCTCAGTCCCAGCGAAGATCTCCTTCACTTCCTCTGTTTCGGTGAGTTGTTGTTTCAGTTCAGCTTCTATCACTTCATCTTCTTCTCGACTATGTTTCTGATTTTGTTGTTGGTTTGAAAAGGAAAGGCCGAAGGTGTTTTTGATTTGCAGAAGAAAATGAGTGAAATATTTATGTGTTGTCGTTGTTTTTGCTAAGAGATGGGTCTGTTTGGTGAAAATTTGAAGAGGTCATTTTGGTGATGGTGGTGTGGTTTGAAGAGTGAGTTGGGTTTTGTGAAATTGTATGTTGTTCTGTTTAGGTGATGAAGGGTTGAGAGATGAAGAAGAGTTGTTTCTGTGTTGTTGTTGTTTGCGTGATGCAGAAGAGGTAATTATGTTTTTTTTTTCTTCATCTATTTCTCTCTGTGCTCAAAGAATATGGTGTGTGTTCTGATCTGTTTCTGTTGTTGTTTGTTGAAGGAGTGATTAAGGTCAAAGAGTTGTGGTGAACTTGCTGAGGCTCTCTTGTTTCGATTCTGTTTTTTTATAGATTTGTTTGGTTGTTGCTGGGGATGTTTCGAGGATGATGGAAGGGTTAAGGATGGTGAGTGTGACTCGGTCGGTTCGTTGTTGCTCAGTTATTGGTGTTTGGTGGATGAAGAGTGATGTTGTTGCGGTGAAGGTTGATGAGGACGGAAAATGGTTTGAGGGAGGATCCGGTTTGTTGTTGGAGATGGCATGAAAGGGTGATGAAGGCGTGGAAAAGAGTGAGCGATACGTGGTTTTTTTGTCGTCTTGAAATGTTGAAGCCAGGGTAGTGATATTGTGAGTTGCCTTAATGGTGGTGAAAGAATGACGGTGGTTTCAAGATGAAGGAGAGTTTGGCCGGGATAGAGGTTGAAGGATTATTATTCACTTGTGGCTGTTGAAGTTTTGTGGTGATTGAGGAAAAATTTGCGGCTGCTAAATCTTGGGATTAGGGTCTTTTCATTTTATACTTAGGTCAACTTATGTCAATTTTCTATTTCCTAATGGGCCACCAAAAAGGATGTGGGCTTTATGAAAGTCATTTATTTGATAACAATTTTGTTTTGTTTAATAATGTGAATTGGACTTGGTAAATAAATATAGGAGAATGGCTTTTGATATGTATTTTGGAGTTTTGAATGTAAACTTGAATAAGAAAAATGAAAAATGGATAATGGATTAACTTGCATCAAAAAAATGAAAGAAAAAAAAGGTATTGAGAAATTGAATTATAATATGGATATTAACAAATGGGTATCTTTTAAATGGATTTTACACATGAAATTGGGTATGGACATGACTGGATTTAGCATGGTTAACAAAGAAATAATTGACAATTAAATGTGGATTAAGAAAAAATGGTAAGAATTAAAAGAACTGATCTTATATGGAATGGACCAACTACCACCAATATGAACACAACCACATAACCTCGATTTTTAAACTTGCAACCAATCTTGCACCACTGCCACCAAAAACCACTAATTGAGAACAACACAACTACCACTGACAATTCACCATTGAAATAATGACTATCTGAATTAAGCGTCTTCTGAATTTCTGACTAAACAAATCATGAACCACTGCTTAAGACCCTGATAAATTCCTCACAACAACTTGATATTGGGCACACTTTGACTAATAAATAACCCACCGAAACCAATAACTTGAATTGAAACAAGCTCCTGAGATGCTGAGAAGTAAATAGTGGCCTTGTAACTTGACAAAGAGAAGACCTCTTATTCACCCTTAATTACTGATGATGTTCCAGATGAATTAATGAATAATCTTCAAACGTGAGATCCTTGAACAACACTTAACTAGGGAAATAAACCCTAATTGAGTGACAATAACATAAGAAAACAATGTCATTGATGGCTGCATAGCCAAGGACTTTGAATTCTTCTGATGATCCGCAAATAGGAACGTGAAAACCTAATTCCTCAGATGACATCGATCCCATGTCTCAGGAGCCTATGCAAATGGTATGCAAAATGCGTATGATATGCAAACGAGAAGCAGAAAAAGATACAAAAGCCAGAGGGCAAATTTAGGGTGTCTACACATGTCTGCAAAGTTGGTGGAAGAAAATGCAGCCAACCTGTCAATATAGGTACCCTGGAGAGTATTCATGAACATATCTGCCATCTCCCTTTCTGACATCAGGGGTTGAACAACAACAGCTAGTTGCCTCCACCTTTGTGCATACTCTCTAAAGCTTTCACAGGAAGATTGTGACATTCCCATCAGAAGGGTTCTGTTTGGAGCCATATCCAGATTATACTGATATTGACGGATGAAAGCTTCTGCCAAGTCTTTCCAATTCCTTACTGTGGCCCTGGTCAAATGGGAATACCACTCTCGGGATGCCCCTGTCAAGCTATCCTCGAAGTAAAACATCCACAGTTTCTCATCCATGGTGTAGGCTTTCAATCTCCCCAGGTAATATTGGAGATGGGTACGTGGGCAGGATGTGCCATTGTATCTTTCAAAATAGGGAGGTTTGAACTTATGAGGAATTCTAACTCCCTCCACTAATCCCATGTCCATGACATCAAAACCCAGAGTGTTTTGGGATTCAAGAGACCTTAGCTTTTCTGCTATTTCATCCAATCGACGATCGTAAACTTCGTCTCCAGCCCCAACCACAGTAAACTGTTCTTCTTGAGGGTCTTCTTGCAAGGCCCTCCCTCCAGTGTTACCTTGGGTGTTTCTTATAGCATTGATGTGTGGGTTCAAATGAGGTCCAAACTCTGGTGGATCAGTATGTGGCTGTACATGATCGTTGTTACTGGTACCCCCTGTACCTGGATGGTTTTCCTCGGGAGTTTGCCGCTCGACTAACTCTCTCAGTCTTTCCTGGATCTGAGCCAAACCAGTCATCACTGCCATAAATTGATTCATTTGGGCCCTCATCTCTATCCTTTCATTGGCCATTTGGGTCCTCACATCAATCAAATCCTGTTGAACTTGATCCATTTGTAATCCCGGAAGGTTGTTTCTTGTCGGATACTGGTGCACTGTATTGACGGGGAACACTCTTCTACGAGCAATGTTTCCTGAAATCACAACAAAGTGAGAAACAACAAAAAAAAAACATAAAAAACAAAGAAATGATGTTAGTATGCAATGCAGGATGCCTATTTGTCTTCCAAGGGTATCCGGTTTGGTTCTTTGGTTTTGACCTTTCCAGACCTCGAGGAAATGATGATGTTGCAGAGAGATAAAGCCCATGAAATAATACAAACCATATATTACAAAAAAAAATGTGAAGATACATAGTTTGATTACAACAAAGACCCCATGGTGGGTCAAAATACAACAACAACATCAAAAGTACAAACAAAAAGGAAATACAAGTACAAGGAAATCAAACACCCAGTCCAAAGTCATCCTCTCTGACTTCCTTCAGGAGAGCCTCAGTCACTGGACCTACTGGGTGCTCTGTGATGGTCCTGATGAGAAGGTTCCTGGTGGCAATGGCACTGGTCAACTTCTTGTGTTTATCCCGATCCTTTGACCTCTTTAACCCCGCCCAGAGTTTCAACTCAGAGATCTCCTTCTGTGCTGCTAACAAAGTTGCCTGATTCTTCTTCTCACTAGCCTCCACCTGCTCTATCCTAGCTTGGGTTCTCTGATCCTCATGTACATGAGCCTCAATGATCCTGATCCATCTGGCCTGACTCTCTTCTAAGTAATGCTCAGCTCTGGCCTTCTGAGTCTTAGCTTCCTTGCAAGCATTCTTCAGCACTAACTCTCCTGCTCTAGCCTTTCTGATGTAGTCATCCGTCCTCTCAATCTTGGTTAAGTGATCAATCCGGAGCTTCTCTAACCTTTCATTATCTAGACGACTGTCATTCCTCTCCTAGAGGGTCTTCTTCAAAGCTTCAGAGAGCTGAGCATTCCTTTCCTTCAATTTCTCAAACTCCTCTTAACTGACAGTAGCTGCAGGCTGCACTGGTGATGGACCAGGTACATCCTTTAAGGTGAATTGCATCCGGGTGATTTTCCCCCTGACACGAGACCAGTCAAGATACTGTGCTGAGGCTATATTGTTACATTTTCCAAGGATAGTTGTCCCATTAGTCTGAATATTATCCCAAGCCCAGGCTTCTTGTCTGACAATGGCAAGGTTGTGCCGGATGTCACAATAAAGGGTTTCTGTCAAATCTTGCCCTCTTGGGGGATGTACCAAAGCATACCCTAATTGCCTTTTTAAAAGCAAAGGGTTGTACTTGATGCAACCTTTTACTCCAATCAAGGGTACATTGGGATACTGCCCACAGCTAATAATGATATCTTTGCCCTTGGTGCTCTGAGTGCACCATCTGATGCCTTCTGATGTAAGGGCAATCATCCTCCTAGCCCAGTTCCTTGGATGATGGGGATTCAAGAAAGTGTCTGACTTTGGCAAGTGTCTCAACAACCAACAGTAGAAGAGGGGAGCACAACATCTAACCAATCTTCCCCTCTGTTTCTCATTCCTTTGATGTAACTGAATAATAAAAGTCTCCAAGCAGGGTAGGAACTGGATTCCTCAGTAAGAACAGGTGAATAGCATTCTTGCTTACAAACTAAGGCTCGTCTGCAAACAAGATAACTCCATATATGCTGAGGGCTAGGAGAGCACAAACAGTTTCCCACTTCCCTACTGCACCATACAGGGTGGCCTGGGAGATCAAGAAGTCCAAGTGAAGGCCTGGGATTCCAGCCTTGGTGGTCATGCTCTAATCAATGAGGGTAGGCTCCAAGTGCAAGGCCTTAGCTATATCTTCATTCTTTGGAGCAACCATCTCAGGGTTGAAAGGAATCCCTCTCCTGATGGGGACACCTAACAACATGGAAAATTCTTCTGGCAAAGGTCCAAACTGAAAATCAGGGAATGTGAAACATCTGAGAGGAGGATCATAAAACTGCAAGCAAGTGTGGATCATGCTTCTCTGGGATGCATCCAGGTCCATGATCATGTCCATAATGCCTCCATAATGTTCCCTGAATAAAGGGACATGGTCAGGAGTGATGAGAGACTGGATCTGTCTAATGCCTGTCAAAGTGGGCTCACAGAAATGATAGGTAATGTTGCTCTTCCTGGATGTGTCCATGCTGACAATGGATGTTGGTGAAGAAGACTGAGGAGAAGCACTGGTGAAAACTGCTGAAGATAGCTGGAGAAGATACTGAAGAGGATCACTGATGGAGATAACTGATGAAGAGGCTGATGCAGATAGATGAGCAGTAGAACAGGTCAAAACCAAACCAAAGATAAGATGTGGATACCCTGTAAAACAAATAGACAAATGTTAAATGATGCAGAATGATGTATGCAAAATGATATGCAAAGGGTTTGTGATCAAGTTCTGGATCTGTTATCTTCCTTGATAGGGTCCATGTGTGTTTATAAGTCCGAATGGAGGCTTAGAAAACCAGTAACCAGGTGGGAGACTCAAATAAAGAGTCACAAGTCCAGGGTTTCACAAGAACAGTCCAAAATGATACAACCTTAACAAAACTAGTAACAATGTATGATGTGGCCAAGGGTTCCTGCAAACCTGTAAACATCCCAACCCCCTCACATGTATTGTTCTAGAACAAGGATCCTTAGACTTGGATCAATTATGAGAAGTGTAAACACTTCTAACCCGGAGGTACAATGTTTATAATAATCATAAAGGATCCTCCTCTAATTCACCTCAGATGCTGAAGGTCATAAAAAGGTCTTTCAGACTTAGCAGGCTTCCCAGGAAGCCCTAGTACTACAGGAAATCCGTAGCACAGAGTTCTCAAGAAGAAACCCATGTTTGAACCGTGTTTCATATTCCCGCACCAGACCAAAATGGAATGGGAAAGAATATGAAGCCACTCCATCCTATGTGTCACTCAGGTCCCTGGTGTGGAACCTCAATCATTCAATAACCCTCCCACCAAAGGAAACAACAGATCTAGCACAGATGATATGATGATAACAGTATGAAATGCATATAAACAGTAAATGAAAGCAATAAATAAAGCTGTGCATAAAGCAATTAATAAAGCTATAAACAAAAAGCACAAGTAGCACATAACACCCCCGTAAACACAAATCAAACAAGCGCTAGGGGAAACCCATAAAAAGAACCAGAAGCCCTGGTTGCTATATAAGGGGTCCCCAGTAGAGTCGCCAAGTTGTCGCTCCCCCGAAAAGACACCGGGTCAAATAGGGTGTAGACGCGAACGGTCGGCGAAAAGAGAGAATGAAATGAAGATGAATAGAGTCGCCAGCTAGGTATTTTTATCCCGAAGGAAAGGTAATGCTGCATAAACCTAGAAAATATATGGATAAGATGGTTGCAAACCAGAGAGACTGAGAAAGGGGGTTGGTTACAACCTGGGAAGGTATTAGCACCCAGATTGTCCGTCGTACTCGACGGGATCCATGCTTACAAGATTGTGTTAAAAAGGGTAGGTGTATGTGCTATTTGTGTGCAAAAGCTGGAAAAGAATATACAAGTGTCAGTGCAAAGGGTGAATTGCTCATGACTGAGGCTTAAATGAATGCTGAAGGAGGGGGAAGACACATAGACTTTTGTTCGATAACAGTTAAGTTATGCCTACATATCCTCTCGTGCAATGAGGAAGTCAGAACACCGTAGTTCGACTCAAAGAGACTGAAAGATAAATTGACTGTGAACTGCTTTCTTGCCCATGCTCAAGTGTATGACTCGTCTGGCTCGAGTGCTAACAGTCCTGCATTAGACGGAAGAAGCAAGTTCTCGTTTATAAATGAGTGTGATGAGAAAAGAATCCCGAAGGAGACATTTATTGTTTATTTTTTGATCTTTTCAGTTTTTTATTGCTTTTGGTGTTTTGCATAAGTTAATGAGCTTAAGCCTAAATCAAGGACATGTAAACTCATTATATCCTCCCTGATTAGGGATAATGAGGATACTTAAGTATGAGATAAGCATCTCAACTTAATTGCCATGATGATGTAGGATTAAGATCATTAACCTACTTGTGATTATTTAGATGTTTTTGGGTTTTGTTTAGTGTTAAGTAATGAGTTTAATCTCTAATCACAGATTAGTGGACTCATTACACCATCCTAATAGAAGGATAATAGATGCGAACACTTAAGCTGAGGAAGATACCTCGACTTAATCCATGGTTAGGGATTAAATTCATTATATAACAAGCCTTTATTAAATGGATTTTAATTAAGGGATGAGATTAAGAAATGAGTTTTATGGTTTGTAAGACAACTTGAGGGGGACTTGTCCATTAAACACTAGGGTTAGTCCTTCTTAACCATAAAGGAAGAATTAGAACCCTAATGTAAGGCCCAAGTTACAAGATAAAGTCTTAGTGATTATTAAGATGATTTGATTAAGAGGTTTAAAAAAATTAAAGGTTTGACACTTAAGATTAAAGTTATACACTCCATCCTAATAGAAGGATACATGCATAACCCTAATTCCAAAGTCCTAAAACTTTAAGAGTTTAGTCTCTGGTTATTGAGATGAGAAGAGAGACTCAAGGAGAGTCAAAGGTAAAAACTAAGGGGGACTAATTACAACCTTAAGATTATCATGCTTGGATGTTCCTATGGTTTGAAGGCTTGAGAAAGATCTTCAAGGAAGCCACCAATGGAAGAAGCAGATGAATGGAGGAAGAAGAAAATGAATAAGTTACTTACTTCATTGAAGAAGATAAGTAACTTAAAGAAAGAAAGTGAGAGAGATGGAACACAAGTGAACAGGTTCACTTAAAAGACAAGTAAAATGCATATGAAAGAGATGAAAAGAAGTGATAGGTGAAGGCAAATTCACCTCCCAAAATGACTTACCACCTGAAAGTGTTAGCATGAATGCATAAAGTATAAAGCATGAAGAAATAAAATGAAATGAGATGATATGAGATGAAATGACCAAAGTCAGAAATGTTTATGCAATGTTTATGTCATGTGAGATGATGCAAAGACATACAAAGTGCATATGTATGATCATACAAGAATGAGATGTCATGTAAGCATGCTTTTTAAGTTTGAAAACACATGAAAGTTAATGAAATGAAATAAATGTCATGGCAAGTTCATGTATGGATGCTTATACAAGATGAATGCAAGTGAACATGAGAAATTATGGTTATATGGAAGTATGAGATGCACATGAACAAAATAGAAACATATGATATGATAAAAATTTGAAATCACACTCAAACAAACCCTAATCCCATACTAGGTCACACCCCAAAGGAGAGGGTCAGAAGCCTTACCACTCAAAAGTTATGAATTTCCTAAGTTTCTAGGGTTTTTCGAGTGATTCTCAAAGGAAAATGCAAATCAATTCAAAAATGCAAGATAAATTCATGAGATAAATGACCTCTAAACTACATACTATGCACAAAACAATGCAAAAAGAATCATCTTCAAACTCTTCTTGGTTAGGCAGAAAAGATTTTTTTCAAGTTAGGGTTCAAAAACATGATTTAAATGACCCTTAATTCAAAGAAAATTCTCAAGTTATGATCAAACCTAAAAAGAAATTTGTGTGAAGAGTTTGAAAATGTTTCTAAATGCCATGGGATGAGTCATGATTTTTTTGGTGATTTTTAGAAACCTAAATGTATTTTTAACTAATTAAAAGACTTTAATTAATTAAAAATAACATTTAAATATTTTAAAAATACTTTTTTTATGCAAAAAATAAAATAAAAATCATTTTCTAATTAAGAAAAATATTTGAAACAAAAATGCAAAAGGAAATATTTTTTTGAGAGCTTTTTGGTATTTTTAATTAATTATACAAAAGAAATAGAAAGAAAATAAAATAAAATGAATTAAAGAGGGAAGTATGTCAATCTGAGGGCTGAGATTCAAACCTAGGGGGGGACGTTGACTGCGTGCGTGTTTTAATGGCTGGGATTTCTCCTGGCTAATTAATTGAGTTTTATTTTAATTAATATGAAATTAACTTAATGAACTAATCCTGACCACTCATATGCTAACCCTCATCTTCATCTAACGACCAAGGTTCAAACTGGGAATTAAAACGTGGATTAGCCTTAATGACTTTCAGGTGGCCGGAGAAGACCTCCGGTCATCTTCTCCAGCCAGCTCCTCACCTGACCTTGCTCAAATCATCACCCCAAGCCCCCAAAATCTCCAGAAATGATCAACTAACTACCCTAAACAATAATCCAGCCCCAAAAATCATTTATCATTCATCATCAACAATATTTGAATCAAAACATCAAAACGGCAAAAATTTCAGAACATCATGAAATGCTTAAAACTCAACTATTTTAAAAAATAAAGGCATCAGCATAATTAGTGAAGCATGAGGAATCATTCTATAACATAAAAACGCATTTCTGGAAAAAAAAGTTCTTGAGGTTACCTGAGGTTGAGCTTTCAGTTCTTGAGCTTTCTGGACCTTTCTTTGGTGCAAATCAACTCCAATGAGCTTCCTGAGAATGCTTTGATGCTTGGAGTGAGTTTATTTGGCCTCCTTTTGAAGTTCAGTTCTGAGGGATGAAAAATCGTATTTGTTGTGTGATGTGTTTCAGGTCATTTTAATGGTTGGGATTGGTTCCTTAGGTGATGTTGAGTTGAATGGTGAAGAAAGTTTGAAGTTTTTGTGGTTGTACTATGAATTTCGAAGAGATGAAGGTATGAGGTGATTTTTTGCAATCTGAGTCTTGAGAGGTTTTCAGGCTTGAATGTTATGTGTTTTGTGTTGCTTTTGGTTTGTATAATGTGTTGTGATTGGTCAGAAAGTTGGTAATGGCACAACTTGATTGGTATTGGTTGTTTTGCAAAAATGTCAAAAGTTTGTACCATAAGCATAGGCTCGGGTCAGAGGAAATCTAAAGGGTGGATTGACCTCAGCTGAGTTTGTGAGGGTCCCTTGGATCAGATTACATGAGTTGTGATAACTGAATGGTGAGATTGAAGAGGTTTTGCAAATTTCCCTCTTTGAAATTTTTGTGAAAATTGATCATAGAAACTTGTGTTCCAAGGCATGATTTTGGGCTTGCAACGTTGCATTGTCTTGTAATTAAGCTTATAAGGAAATTAGAGGTCACTTGAATGCTTGCAACTTGATTTTGCAAAAAATCCTCTTTGGCATGAAACTTGAAATTTTAGGATTTTTGCCAACTTTGAAAGGCCATATCTTGAGTTCTAGGATGAATCAAGACATGTTCTTGTACTTTTTGAAAAGGGAAAGACCTAATCTATAACTTTCATGACCAAGAATTTTTCATTTGAAGCATTTTTGGTTGAGAAAGAGGAGGTTGAAAAACTTTCCCAAAATGGAAAGTTTCCATTACAAGTCATTTCCATTTTTGGCAAGTTTGCAAATGGCTCAAAATTCTCCAATATTGTGAATTTATAACCTCTTATAAGATCAAATAAAGATCATAGAACTTCAATTTGATGAAAATACCCCTTTGGTTCCATTGTTGGGGGCCTCAGATGCCCTGATTTTGACTTAACTTGCTCAAGAAGTTACCCAGTGAACATATGACTTCCACAATGAATTTCTTCATCAAACTTGGTAGACATGATCCTTATAACATATTAAGGACAATAGAAACAATAATGGCCCAAAAATTTGGAGTTAAGGCTCAGATCACTTCTTGGATTGCTCAGATCACAAACCCTAGATGCATATGAACTTGAACTTATGCAATGAAACAAATATGCAATACGAGGTGTAATGCTTATGTTAATGCAAACATGAAAGATCACAAGGCATGGTGTGATATGAGTGAGGGAAAATTTGGGGTGTTTACACATGCTCAAGTGTATGACTCGTCTGGCTCGAGTGCTAATTGTCTTGCATTAGACGGAAGAAGCAAGTTCTCGTTTGTGAATGAGTATGATGAGAAAAGAATCCTGAAGGATACGATTATTGTTTGTTTTTGTGTTTTCAGTTTTGTTATTGTTTTTGGTGTTTTGCATAAGTTAATGAGCTTAAGCCTAAATAAAGGGCTTGTAAACTCATTATATCCTCCCTGATTAGGGATAATAAGCCTACTTAAGTATGAGATAAACACCTCAACTTAATTACCATGATGATGTAGGATTAAGATCATTAACCTACTTGTGATTATTTATATGTTTTTGGGTTTTTGTTTAGTGTTAAGTAATGAGTTTAATCTCTAATCACAAATTAGTGAACTCATTACACCATCCTAATAGAAGGATGATATATGAGATAACTTAAGCCGAGGAATAGACCTCAACTTAATCCATGGTTAGGGATTAAATTCATTATATAAAAAGCCTTTATTACATGGATTTTAATTAAGGGATGAGATTAAGAAGTGGATTTTAAGTTTGTAAGACAACTTAAGGGGGACTTGTCCATTAAACACTAGGGTTAGTCCCTCTTAACCATAAGGAAGAGATAGAACCCTAATGTAAGGCCCAAGTTACAAGATGAAGTCTTTGTGATTATTAGTGTGATTTTATTAAGAGGTTTAAACAAATTAAAGGTTTAACACTTAGGATTAAAGTTATACACTCCATCCTAAGAGAAGGATGCATGCATAACCCTAATTCCAAAGTCCTAAAACTTTAAAAGTTTAGTCTCTGATTATTAAGATGAGAAGAGAGACTCAAAGGTACAAAAGCTAGGGGGACTATACACAACCCTAAAAGTTATCATTCTTGGGTATCCTATGGTTTTTTAGGCTTAAGAGAGAAGATCTTCAAGGCCACCAATGGAAGAAGTAGATGAAAAAGAGAAGGAGAAAGAAGAATAAGTTACTTACTTCCTGAAGAAAATTAGTAACTTAGGGGAAATAAAGTAAGAAAGATGGAACATAAGTGAACAAGTTCACTTTAAAGATATGTTGAAATTCATATGAATGAGATAAGAAGAGGTGAGAGGTGAAGGCAAATCCACCTCCAAAATAACTTACCAAAAGATCCTGAAAATGTTAGTATGAATGCATAAGACATAAGGCATGAAGAAATGAGATGCAATTACCAAAGTCAGAAGTGATTATGCAATGCAAATGGCATATGAGATGATGCAAAGTCATACAATGTGCATATGAATGATCATACAAAGATGAGATGTCATGAAAGCATGCTTGGAAGCTTGAAAACACATGGATGTTTATGAAATGTAATGAATGCAAGAAATGGAAAATGAATGAAGAAATGATCAAGCAATGTTCTAACATGTCCTAATATGTCTAAGATGTCATATGAATGCTTGAAATGTAATGTAAAGTTTACATGATGATGGATATGCAAGGTGAATGCAAATGAACATGAGAAATTAGGGTTTTATGAACATATGAGATGCAAATGGACAAAACATAAGCATACAACATGATAAAAAATTGAAACCAAGCTCAATCAAACCCTAATCCCATACTAGGTCACACCCCAAAGGAGAAGGTCAGAAGCTAATCCTGTTGAAAGTTAGGATTTTTCTAAGTTTGCTAGGGTTTTTGGATGATTCAAAAGGGAAAATGAAAATTAATTTGAAAATGCAAGATATATTCATGAGGAAAATAACATAGAAACTACATGCAATATGTGAAACAATGCAAAAATAATCAAGTTCAAACTCTTCATGGTTAGGAAGAAATGATTTTTCAAAGTTAGGGTTAAAAAATGTGATTTTAAAGATTCCTAATTCAAAGAAAATTGTGAAATTGTGAACAAACCTAAAAAGAAATTTGTATGAAGAGTTTGAAAATGTTTCTAAATGTATTGGAATGGTTCATGATTTTTTTGGTGATTTTTAGAAACCTAAATTCATTTTTAATTAATTAAAATCCATTAATTAATTGAAAATAACATTTAAATATTTTAAGAATACTTTTCTAATGCAAAAAATAAAATAAAAATTATTTTCAGGTTGAGAAAAATATTTAAAACAGAAATGTAAGAAATCATATTTTTTGAAAGTGTTTTGATATTTTTAATAATTATGCAAAAGAAATGAATTAAAATGAAAATAAAATGAATTAAAATGAAAGTAATCTAATCTAGTGGCTGAGATTCAAACCTAGGGGGAGATGTTGACTGCGCGCGTATTTTGATGGTTGGGATCTAATCTGGAAAAAATTAATTAATAAACCTAATTAATCTAATTAATCAGATTTAAGGTTTTAATGAATCAATCTGGACCCTCCATATGCGCGCTAAGAAAGATCCTATGACCTACGTTTAAACTGGAAAGATTAAACCCTAATCAAACCCTAATGACATTCAGGTGACCGGAGCAAGCTCCGGTCATCTTCTCCGGTCACCCAAAAACCTCAACTTCTTCCCTATGTAAAATTAAACCCTCTAAAGCTCCAGAAATGATCTTCTAACCCTCCTAAGCAAGAATCCATCATCAGATAACATTTATATTTAATCAAAAACAAGAATCGAAGCAAACAAGATTTTCGGGCAAACTTTCAGAGAGTTCATACATGCTCATTTCTCACTCATTTTCAAAACTAAACATATCAGTGTGATCAGGGGAACATGAAGATTGATGTTTTAACTTAAATAACAAGTTCTGGAAAAAAATGTTCTTGAGGTATACCTGAGATGAAACTTTGCAGTTTTGAGCTTTCTGGCCTCCTCCCTTGTGCAAATCAACTTCAATGGACCCATTGAGGATGATGTGATGCTTAAAACAAGTTTATGATGGCTATTTTGAGGTGTATGGTTCTGGTTTTGCAGAAATCGTATTTTAGTTTGAGCTGGTTCCAGGCCATGGTGAGGGGTGTTTTGTGATCCTTAAGTGATTTTGAGATGAATGGTGAAAGAATGAGTGAGTTTTGATGGCTGAGGTGTGAGAATCGAAGAAGGGAAGGTTTTTTGACAAATTTTGTGCAATATGAGTTCTCAAATGTTTCAGGCTTGAATGTGTTATGAAATGAGCTCCTTAGGGTTTGCATAAGTCATTGTGATTGGTCAGAGAGTGGGTGGTGGTACAGCTTGATTGGTATGGGCCAAGTTGCAAAAATGTCAACTTTGTGTACTTGAGGTATGGGCATGGTGCAGAGCTGTTTCAAGGGGTGTCTTGGCCTCAACAGAGTTTGTGGATGGCCCTTGGATCAAAAGATTTCAACTGGAAGGCTTGGATGAAGAGATGTCATGTGTTTTGCAACTTTCCAACTTTGATGTTTCTTGTGAATCAAGCCAAGAAATGCTTCAATCCTTGGGCCAATTCTGATCTTGGCAAGTTGCTTTAACATGTTGTGACATAATTGAGGGGATTAGAGGTCACTTAGAAGCTTGAAACTCAAAATTTCATAAATCCCTCTTTGACATGAACATGAAAATTATGTGATTTTTGCCAACTTTGAAAGTCCATATCTTGATTTCTAGGATGAATCAAGACATGTTCTAGTACTTTTTGAAAAGGGAAAGACCTAATCTACAACTTTCGTGTCCAAGAATTTTTCATTTGAAGCATTTTTGGTCATGAAAGAGGAGGTTGAAAATCTTTCCCAAAATGGAAAGTTTCCATTACAAGTCATTTCCAAAAATGGAAAGTTTGCAATTGGCTCAAAATTCTTCAATCTTGTGAACTTACAACCACTTATAAGATAAAATAAAGATCATAGAACCTCAATTTGATGAAAATGATCTTTTGGTTCCCTTGTTGGGGGCCTCAGATGCCCTGATTTTGACTTAACTTGCTCAAGAAGTTACCCAATGATCAGATGACTTCCATAATGAATTTCTTCATCAAAATTGATACACATGATCCTTATAACATATTAAGAACATTAGAAACAATAATGACCAAAAAATTTGGAGTTAAGGCCTCTGAAACCAAAACCCTAATTTTGGTCATCTATATAGTGAAAACCCTAGCTTTGCTTTCATGCCTTTGCCAATTATGTGATTTCTTGACTTCCATGAACTTTAGGGAGAAAACTATGATTATGGAACACATATAGACCCCCTTGGAAAGCTTCAAGACTTTTGGGATGGCTCAGATTGATTCTTGGATTGCTCAGATCACAAACCCTAGATGCAGATAAAATGGAACTATGCAGATGAAACAAAAATGCAATATGAGATGTAATGCATATGCTAAAACAAAAATGAAGAATCACAAGCCATGGTGTGAGAAAAAGTGAGGGAAAATTTGGAGTGTTTACAACCAACATTCCTTTGTGGATGAGCTCGAGCTGGTGGAGCATTAACCATAGGAGCAACTGCAGCTACTTAGGCTTCCCCATACTGTTGCTGCTTGTAGTAGGGTCTTCTTTTAGCGTTGACTACATGAGTATCATCCTCTTTCTTCTTTTGAAAGTTCCCAGAGGACTTTCTCGCAGCATTAGAAGCTTCAGCATTTCCAAACTTTCCTTTTCTGATTCCTTCCTCTAGCCTTTCTCCAATAGTGACTAGGTCAACAAAACTAGATGATACACTACCAATCATCCTTTCCCAGTATACGGGTTGAAGGGTGCCCATGAATAGACCAGTCAGCTCTTTCTCCGCCAAGGGAGGCTCAACTTGAGCAGCTAGCTCTCTCCATCGTTGAGCGTACTCTTTGAATGATTCCTTTTCCTTCTGCGACATATTTTGAAGTTGACGGCGGTCAAGCGCCATGTCCAGATTGTATTTGTATTGTTTCAGGAATGCATCAAGCAGGTCCTGCCAGCATTGGATACGGCTCTTCTCGAGTCCGATATATCGTTTCAAGGATGCCCCACTCAAGCTATCCTGGAAGCAATGGATGAGCAGTTTGTCTTTGTCAGCATGAGCAGCCATTTTGCGACAGTACATGACCATATGGATTTTTGGGCAAGTGTCACCTTTGTATTTTTCAAATTCTGGCATTCTGAACTTGTCAGGCATAACTAAGTTCAAAACCAAGCACATGTCTGCAGCAGCAGCATTGAAAACATCAAATCCCTCAACATCTCTTATCCTTTTCTCCAAAGTCATGCATTGTTCCTTGACATCCTCAATATTTCCAACCTCTCCTTGTACTGAAGATGGTGGATTGTGCATGAAGGGAGGATTCACATAAGCAGTTTGGGCGATTGTGTGCGCATTAGGTTGAGATTCAGTGAATACTCTAGGTTCGAAAAAAGTGGATGTACCAGCCATCTGAGTAGTTGCAAATGGCGGAGTGTAATCTGGTGGTAAACCAAATTCTGGCCAAGTAGTAGCGGGCCTTGAAGACTCTGCATTAATGACCAAACTACTGACTTCAGAGGTGACGATCCTTTGAGGTTGAGCGTCCTTAGTAGCCAAGACTTGGAGCATTTCCATGATCTTGCTCACGTTGATTTTTAGGTCATCAATGTCTTCCCTAACTCGCATGTTGTGTTCTTCTTGTTCGGCCATTCTTCTTCTTTCGTGGGCCCTTGTTCTGTATCTGCATGGAGGAATCAGCTTGACGGGTACTCAACAACTCTGAAGATGAGAACGGATGAACATGAGCGACTATGATGTATGAAAAATGAATTCAAATATGAATGCAATAATATGAGAATAAGATGTAATGAGTTGTTGTAATTCAAAGGATAACAAATCAAATTCCAAAGTTGATAACCAAAACGAGTGAGTAACCAATATCCATGATAAAAGGGACCTTACAGGTAGGCACTAGAAGGATAGTTCTAAGTTCTTTACCCATACAAACCTCTCACATGATAGTTTCTACGGTGGTGGATTAAGATACTCAAGGTCACGAACGTTAATCGAACTAACGTCCTTCCACAGGCTTGCTGTATTATGACGATAGTGACGATAAAGTCTACCTTGAGTGGAGTTCTCATGTTTGGCACACAAGGAGCGGGTCCTCGGAGACTAACACTACACAACTACCAATATTGAAACTGGTTCTAGGGGTTCCCCGAGTCACAGACCCTTCACAAATCAAGTCATACGACATGCTAGCTGCGTTACGACAAGATCTACGAATACATCTACTCTCGGGGGGAGCCTTCATGCTAGGCTTGCAAGGAGCGAGTCTTTGGAGACTAACACTAATAACTTCCAATTCTAATTTAGATGTTCCCTCTTCTTTTTCCAAATCTCGAGTGTAGAACTTTACACATGATATCAACCCAAGATCTAACAAGCAAGTATGATAATGATCATAATAAGAAGAGCGAATAAACAAGCATAAATAAAAAGCGTGAAGAAAACATATAAGCACAATCAACATTGATCGCAAAGCAAACTAAGTTAGGCTTGACTCTTTGAAGGTCCCCAGCAGAGTCGCCAACTATCGTACCTCTAAAAATATGATCCTCGCGCCGACCGCGGAACAAACGGAACTACAGAGTCGCCACCTAATTCTATTTATTCTAATGAAAGAATAGGAAGATATAGATAAAACCTAATAAAGAAAGATGGATAGAACAAGGTCATCGAAACCAAATTCTACGTTCGGGAGTCAGTTACATAAGGGGAAGGTATTAGCACCCCTTACGTCTGTTGTATTCAACAGGAACCTCTTAGTTTAACTTGCGATTTAATGTTGACTTATGCTTTACATTTTCTTCGAATAATAAAGTAAATGTGAACGATTCTAATCTAAAGTTATGGGGAAATAGGTGGTTTTATTCCTTGGGTGCTCGGCAGGGAGTAAGATTTGTGTGCCTACGTATTCCCTTGTGCAATGGGAAAGTCAGAGCCTCGTAGTTCGTGGTACTAAGGTGCATTGGTTGATTTTTTTTAATGAACGATTATTTAGACCGCATTCTAACTACTAAGAGTTGGCTTGTCTGCTCGCGATAGGAGGCTGAAGTGCTAGCTTGTTTGCGAGATAGAAAGGATTTAAATTATGTTCGTTTGAAAAAATGTCCGATTTAATTAATGTTTTAGGAACGAAAGGGAATGCTATACTCCAGAACTCAGTTCTTTCGCTATTTGATATGTAATAGTTAGATGTTTTAAGGATGAAAGGTCGAATGAACCACATCTCGTGGGGCGAGCCTCTGGAGCGTTCATTCAAGAATTCGAGGAATGCTAGACTCCAGAATTCAGTTCTTCCATTATTTGATTAAGAAAAGTAGTTTGATTATTAATATTTTATTAGTTAGATGGCGGCGCGCGATGCGTTCGTCTTATAAGGGTAAGTGCAAAATGGAGGTTAATTACTTAAAGGTCGATTCATGGACGAAATAAAAGTGGTAAATGCGGAAATAAAATAAATTAAATAGAATAAGTAAAATAAAATTGAATTAAAGAATTAGCCTCATATTTAATTTAAATAACGTCGATTTATTCGAAATCGAATATTTAAATATTTATTCATCGGCCAAAATAATAATAAATCGGGACAATGTGTAATAATAAGAAAAATAAAGGTGTGGCCTCAAATTAGGGAATAACTTCGATTTATTAGAAATCGAATATCACCATTTATCATAGGCCGATTAAATGATAAAGTCGATAAATAATGGATCTAAATTGATTAGAAACCATAAAAAAAATAGAAAACGGTCTCATATCGATTCAGACAACGTCGATAAATTGAATGTCATAAATCAGATAATAATATCATAAACCGTATAAAAATAAGGAATAAATTGAGAAATCGATAAATAATGAAAAAAAGGAAAAGTTGGCCTCATAACGGTTTAGATAACATCGATTAGAAAAGTCGAATATCGATAAACCCCAATTATATCATTCGCCCATAATAAATAAATCAATAACATTAAATCTAAAAATTAATTAGAAATTGTTAAAAGTAAAGGAAATAGGATATGGTCTCATAACAATTCCGATAACATCAGTTCGATACCGAATATCAAGAAATCTCATTTATCATAGACCAAATAAAAATCTCTAAACAATTAAATAGAAATTAATATAAACAAAATGGTCTCATAGCGGTTTTAATAACGTCAATTCAAAATCGAATATTAAAAACTCGCATTTATATCATAGACCCTAAAAAATCAGAACTAAAATAAGATCCAAAAAAAACATAGAAGAAATACCAAAAAACTAAACTAAAATAAATTGTAAGAGGAGGAATGCTGCATTGATATAAGTGGTGCGGATGGAAGTGTTGCACTAAAAATCACTATGGGTTTTTATCAAGCCCACCAACAGATAATGAAACCAATTACTAATTTTAGTACAGAAATAAATAAATGAAAAAAATAAAAAAAATATAAGCAGCATCATCGGATTCCTGATAAAGCATACACCAACATAAACTTGTCATTTCAAAAACCGAATAAGAGGAAAAACATCCACCCTTAGTTTCACTCGGTTTCGCATTTCACGGTGGGTTCTATCCGCGATTTGGTCCTTTCGGATGAGGGTTGCGGACGGCGTAAAGGTTTCTGTTGTGCGTGGCAGAAATGGTGTTTTGCGATTGAGGTTTACGTTTGTGTAATGCGTTTGTTCAGTTCGTAGTTTTGGTTCAGACCTCTCCTCCTCTCATTCTCTCAAGGTAAAGCATTTCAGTTTGGTTTTACAATGGAAAATTGGTGTGGTTTGAGTAAAGGGTTAAAGGGAATGTTAATGAGGGATTTTTATGGTTTATGATTTTTGCAGGTTATTTGATGGTTTTTTCGAGACTTTTCTTAATGAAGGAGAAAAAGCTCCTTTTGAGAGTGATAAGAGGCTCCTTATATAGGTGAATGGTGAGGGCATTTGAGGAATTGGTGTGAGGAATGGTGCTGATGCAAAAATCCATTTGAGGGAATCTCCAGGTGATTTTGTGAGGATTTTGTGGGGACCAGCTGATGGTGACTCAATCTTTTCTATTTGATGTGCTAGCTGAATTTGCACTGTTTTTTTACTGTTGTGAAACTTTCATTTTACTGATTCGGGCCTGTTTTATTACTGCTGAACTTTCTTTCACTTTATGACCTTTATTTGGTGAGCTTATGTGAAAGAATTAATTCTTGGTCATGGTTTGCTTGTGTACTAATTCACTTATTTAGATTTCTTTTGTTTTGGTATTCCACAGATGTGAGACATGTCTTTGGTTTGAAGAACTGGCCATGGTATTTCCTCTTTGTTGCAGAAGAAATTCTGGTATTGATTCATCTTCTCATAGGCGTAATTTTGGTAGCATAATACCCTGTGCGAACAAAGCTTCTCGATGTGTAATGACTACTCTTGGGCCTTGTTTTTGTTTGTGTCTCTTGGTGAGTTTGTGAAGTACTTGTTGCAAACTAGATTAGGCATTTTGGTGTTGATTACAAATCATTTGTTTTCACTCTGCTACATAACTTAATGTAATTTTTCAATGGTTATCAACTTCTACTTGCTTGCCCTGTGATATTTATTTCTGAGTCATGTATTACTATGGGCTAACCTGATGTTGCTTCTTTTGCTTGCCGAATTTAGACTTGCTTTCTCATACTTTATGCGGACCAACAACTTTTAATGAAGACTTCTGTTGCCTTGAATTCATTACAAAGGTATGACATGCTCTTCTCCTTCTTATTAATTCTAATGTAAGCACTTCAATCCTCCTCTGGCTTTGAACCATAATAACTTGTTCCGCTTTAATCATTCAACCTCGTTCTAATGCTGCAGCGTATACGTGATACCTTGTTCTTGGATATAGGTGCAGATTTATTGTACCATTATTATTGGGCTTTTTGAGGAGACCCGATGTCTTTATGCTGCTCATGTTGTATGACGGTTGTAGCTGACACTGGGGATTCAGCTCATGTGCATGGCTTATTTCAGTTTGGAAGAAAGTCATTTTGACGGTGTTCATAGTAACTTGGGAATGGGCTTAGGGATGCAGAAAAGGCTACATGAAGTCATCTTTGCTTTGCAGCAGCTGAAGCTTATGAATGGGTGATCTTCATTCTTAGTTTATTTTGTGGTATTGACAAAAAATGGGGGCCCCTATCTTCACACTTTAACACTTGTTTCCCTGATGTAATTTTGTATCAAACTTCTTGGTACTAAACTTCTTTATTATTTGCATCTTGAACTTCCTTGCAATTTGGAATGATGCTTTTGGTTTGGTGTGTAATGCATATGGCTTTTAAAAAGCAAATTGTGCAACTAGTGTGATATGGCACTGAAAACTTCGATTTGGATTTTATAGCTTGTAATACCAAAATGTAATAGGTCCTGAATCCCTCTCTGACTCACAATAAAACCCAACAATAAAACCCAACAATTTTGCAGGATCTACCTGAATCCCTCTCTGACTCACAATAAAACCCAACAATTTTCCAGAACGCACCCCAAAGGTGCACTTATTAGGATTTAACCTCAAACGATACTTCCTTAGTCGTTCCAACAATTTCTTGAGGTTAACCAAATACTCTTCTTCATCTCAGAACTTGGCGATCATGTCGTCCACATAACATTCAATCTCTTTGTGGATCATATCATAAAACAGAGTCACCATTGCCCGCTGATAGGTTGCCCCGACGTTATTCAAACCAAAAGGCATGACCTTGTAGCAAAACGTAGCCCATGGAGTGATGAACGTTGTCTTCTCCATGTCTTCCTCCGCCATTTTAATCTAGTTATAAACGGAGAAGCCTTCCATGAAGGATAATACCGATAATTGAGCCGTATTATTAACCAGTACATCAATGTGAGGTAATGTGAAATCATCTTTTGGGCTCGCTCTATTCGAATCCCAGTAGTCAATGCACATCCGGACCTTGCCGTCCTTCTTTGGTACATGCACAATACTAGCTACCCAGGGTGGGTAACTAGTTACGGCAAGAAAACCGGCGTCCCATTGCTTCTGAACCTCTTCTTTGATCTTCATTGCCATGTCAGGATGGGTTCTTCTAAGATTTTTCTTAACAGGAGGGCAGTCTGGCATATCTTGATATGACCAAGCAAAGATATCCACATACTCTCGAAGCATGCCAATTAACCCTTCTTTTACTCCGGCCTGCAGACTGGCTCCAATCTAAATTTCCTTCTTTGCATCTTTCGTTCCGATGTCGATGATCTCAATCTCTTCTTGGTAAGGCTGAATTACTCTTTGCTTCGATCTCAATAACCTGGCCAATTCTTCAGGGAGTTCACAGTCTTCCTCAACCCCTTCATCAACTTGGTAGATCGGATTATCGAAATCATACTCGGTCATAGAAGAAGAGTTATCAAAGAAATCCGAATGATTGGTTCTGCACAAATGACATGCTTATTTCAAAATCTGCTCTTTTTATGGAAACAACTAAAAAATCAAAGAAGAAGATAAAAACATTTCCATTTTTATTGTTTTTTGTGAAAAAATTGAAAAGAAAGACAGGGAACACAATTTGAATGAAAAATGTCCTTTATTCATGATAAAATTAATCGCATTAAAATGCAAGGTGGCCCTACAATGTATTCATACACCTTGGTCATAGTGTAGGACTTAACATGCAAATGATAAATGGGAAAACAAGAAAAAATACTCTGGCTGACAAGTAACTTGGATGAAATCCTCTGCAAACCAGTTCTGAAGCTCTTCCCCGGGAACACATGGGTGCACCCAGTTGTCTAGATCACAATCATTGTCGACATCTTTATCTACATCACACACTTGGTTTAGATCAATCACTCCAACACTATTGAAGCTCCTTGTCAGTTTACCTTGAGACCCTCCAGCTTGCCCCGGTTGATAGCCAATTCCAAATTTGTCATCCTTCTTCTCAACTTCTAGCAACATGCCCCAGCCTTGGGCCTTCCCTAATTATACTACCTCATTAGCCTGCTTATAAGAAGAGATGGAAGTTCCCACCTTCTAACTGCCTTTGATTGTAGAAGTAGGAGAGACTGAACTGACATTCACTGCCTTAAATGCCTGACTTAATGTTTCATGGATTTCACCATCCATCTCAACGTACTTAAACGAGGACAAGTGGCTAATAAAGATATCTTCCTCACCACAAATAGTAACCACCTGGCCATCCACCATATACATCAATTTTTGGTGAAGAGTAGACGTCACAACACCAGCAGAATGAATCCAAGGACGACCCAACAAAAAATTGTATGCTGGTTGAATGTCCATGACATAAAAATTACTTTTGAACACTTGTGACCCTATCTTTACAGGTAGCTCCACTTCTCCAAATAACGATCTCCGATAACCGTCAAAGGCCTTCACAACTGGATCACTTGGTTGGAGGATAATACCATCCACATCCAAATTCATCAGGGCTTTCTTTGGGAGCACATTCAGAGAGGAACCTGTATCAACCAGGACATGTGACAAAATAACACCTTTGCATTCCACCGTGATGTGCAAAGCCTTATTGTATTTTCTCCCCTCGGTCATAAGATCTCTATCAGTAAACCCTAGCCTATGACTATCATTTATGTTGGCCTCTACTGCCTCCAACTGATTAATAGTAATCTCTTGAGGTACGTAAGACAAATGCAATACTTTCAATAGAGCCTCCCTATGTGCCTTCGAACACATCAGCAATGATAGGATAGAAATTTTGGATGGCGTCTGATTCAATTGCTCCACTACTTTGTAGTCACTTTTCTTTATTATCCTCATGAATTCTTCCACTTCTTTCTCGAAGACACTCTGATTAGTAGCTGGGGTCACAACCTCTTCAGTGGCTATCTGCTTGCCCTTGGCTTTAGCAGCTGCTTAAGCTTCATTACTAGTCTGGAGAGTTTGTGGAGAAAACAAACATCCACTACGAGTAAATCCAACCAAACCTCCAACATTCACAACAACAGGGTCAATCATTACTGGTTTGTCTTCCACCTTCTATCCCCTCACGTAGACATCAGAACCATAATGCCAGGGAATAGCTTTGTTATCATTATATGGAACAGGCCCAATAATAGTAATTATGACAGGGTTTACATCTTGTGGAACGTATATGGTGACAAGTTCTGGCCGGGGAGGCACCAGAATGTTAGCAGGGGTATAATATATTGTCACAGTAGATACGCAGTCACTTTGTTTGTTCACTTTGTCAAACTGCAGTGAACCCTCATCCATCAGATCCTGAAGTCTAGCTTTCAACTTGTCGCAACCATTGGGAGAAACTACACACCCTTCATAGTCAAATCTGCAATCGGGAAACACTTGTCCTTTCAACAACCTTTATTTTACAACTAGGAGGGGAGTCTGCACCTCTTTAACACCAGAAACTAAGTTCAACTATTCATCGCTCTCAACAACATTAACCTTAGCCCCACCATGATTAGGCATGGGGTTGTTGGTAAAATTCGGTGGTGGTAAGAAGTTGATAGCCTTTGAATCGATCAAGTCTTGCACCTTCATATGCAACACCATACACTGCTCAGTAGAATGTCCGGGAGCTCCAGAATGGAAAGCACACCGGGTGTTAGCATCATAACCTGGAGGAGGAGCACCCACCAGTGGAGCCAAAGTTCTCAGCTGGACCATATTCAAATATAGAAATCTATGTAACAAGGTTGCGTATGTCATTGGAATGGCCTCAATAACACGATTAGAATGCCTGGGTTGACATTGCTGGAAAGATCTTGGTTGGTTGTGTTGTTGTTGTTGCTGTTGAGGAGCAGGGTTTGAAGGTATAGTAACAACTTCCACATAATCATACAAATTTTTGCGCCCACGGCTTCTACCTCGACCAAAAACAACATTGGTTTCTCCATCCCTCCTCCTCTGAGGACATGCAAAAGGCTTCCTTGCCCCAGATGAGCTGCTAGCACCAGTATCTTGAATTTTTCCTGTCTTCAGCAAGTTCTCAAATCTCTCCCCTGTGTCGCTCCCGAAGATTTGCATCCCGGTACAAGCGCGAACGGTCGGCGAAAGGAACAGTGAGAACACACAGCCGTGAACTCACTGGAGATGAAAAGAGTCGCCAGCTAGGCATTTTTATCCCGGAGGAAAGGCAATGCTGCATAGGCCTAGGAAAAGATGGATAAGACGGTTTGCGAACCAGAGAGACTGAGAAAGGGGGTTGGTTACAACCTGGGAAGGTATTAGCACCCAGATTGTCCGTCGTACTCGACGGGATCCACGCTTAAAAGATTTGTGTTTTAAAGGGGTAGTGTCAGTGCAATCTGTGTGTAAAATAGCTGGAAAAGAATGTACAGGTGTCAGTGTAAAAGAATGTGAAGTGTAATAGATACAGTGTCAGTGTAGGAACAAAGATGAGATGCTCAAGAATATGAGGCTAAAGAATGAAGCTGGAAGGAGGGGGAATGGACAGAGACTTTTGTTCGATAACTGTTAAGTTATGCCTACGTATCCTCTCGTGCAATGAGGAAGTCAGAACACCGTAGTTCGACCCAAAGAGACTGAAAGATGAATTGACTTGTGAACTGCTTACTTGTCTATGCTCAAGTGTATGACCTGTCTGGCCCAGGTGCAAACTGTCTTGCATTAGGCGGAAGAAGCAAGTTCTCGTTTGTGAGTGAAGGTGATGAGAAAAGAATCCCGGAGGAGACGATTATTGTTTGTTTTTGAGTTTTCAGTCTTTTATTGCTTTTTTGGATTTTTGTCATAAGATAATGAGCTTAAGTCTAAACCAATGGATTTAGTAAACTCATCACATCTTCCCTCTGTTTAGGGGTAATGAGAGTACCTTAAGTGTGAAGTCAGATTCTCACACCTAATCACCTTTGGTGTAGGATTAAGATCATTAACCTACTTGTGATTATTTAGATGTTTTTGTGATTTTGTTTAGTGTTGAGTAATGAGGTTAAGCCATAATCAAGGATTAAACAGACCCATTACACCATCCTAAAAGAAGGATAATAGATGAGAATGTTTAAGCTGAGGAAGACTCCTCAACTTAATCCATGATTAGGGATTAAACCCATGACAAAACAAGCCTTTATTAAGTGGATTTTAGATTAATGATATGATGATGAAGTGAATTTTATTTTTTGTAATACAACTTGAGGGGGACTTGTCCATTAACACTAGGGTTAGTCCTTCTCAACCACTTAAGGAAGAATTAGAACCCTAATGCAAGGCCCAAGTTACAAGTGTAATGTCTTGATGATTATTAGATGAATTGATTAAGAGATTTAAACACCTTAAGGGTTTAATACTTAGGATTAAAGTTATACACTCCATCCTAAGAGAAGGATGCAGGCATAACCCTAAGCACAAAGTCTTAAAGCCTTTAGGGTTTAGTCCCTGATTATGAGATGAGAAGAGAAGACTCAAAGAGAGACACAAAGGTAAAACTATGAGGGGATACTAATCAAAACCCTAATTCATTATCATGCTTGGATGATCCTAAGGTTTGTGGGGTTTTCAAGAACAATCTTCAGAAGAACCATCAGGAAGCAGGTGAACAGGATCAAGAGGAGCAAAGTGATTTGCTTCATTCAAGAAGTCAAGTCACTTGAAGAAAGAAAGTGGGAGGAAGAAGAATGAGCAAGCTCAATCTCAAACACAAATAGAAATGCAGCAATGGGTGCAAGAGAGATGTGAAGAAAAGTTATGAGAAGTGAAGGCAAATCCACTTCTCAAGTTTACTTACCACCTGAAATGTTAGAAGAAATGCAATGCAATGCAAGATGAGATGAAATGATATGATGCTAAGTAAAACCAGAAGCATGTTGATGATGATTATGATGTTATGAGGTGCTGCAAACATGAGACAAGGCATAGGGATGTTCATACAAAGTCATGGATGCCAATGATGCAAGTTTAGAAGCATGAACAAGCATGAAATGTTATGAAGCATACAAAGCAAATGACATGTCAAATATGAGATGCAATGATCAATGATGCTTTCTATATGTCTTAAGATGCCAAGTGAATCATAAACATGCACAAAATGCAATGACAAGTCATGTTATGCAAGGAAATGTAAGAAGGATGCAAATGAAAGCCCAAATTAGGGTTTATGGATCAAACATCAAACACAAACCAAAAAAAGAAGCAAAACCCTAAAGTAAAAATGGAAAATGGTACCCAAAGAAACCCTAGACTTATAATAAACCACTGCCCAAAGGGGAGCTCTCAACTCTCAACCAAACTCAAGATATGAATTTTGCAAGTTATTAGGGTTTTTTAGGGTTCTTATCAAAATAAATGCCAATCAATTGGAAAATGCAAAATCAAATCATGGCCTTTTTAACCTTGAAAATACATGTCAAATGGAAAACAATGCAAAAAGAATCAATGTCTCAACCTTCACCAATAGGCAGAAATGAATTTTTAAGCTTGTGATCAAAATAATGCACAAAATGAGATTTAATTCAATGAAGAATTCTTAAAATGCATCAAGATCAAAAAAGAAATTTGGTTTGAAGGTTGGACAATGTTTCTAAATGTCTTAGAACATTTCATGAATTTTTTTGTAATTTTTAAATACTTAAAAGCATTTTTAATTAATTAATTCCCATTAATCAATTAAAAATAATCTTTTAAATTTTTAAAAATACTTTTTTAATGATAAAAAATAAAATAAAAATATTTTTGTATCATAAAAATTAATAAAACCTTAAAGAAAAAGTTTCATAATTTTTATGATTTTTTAACTATTTTTAAATAAATGTACAATTTAAATGAAAAAGAAATGAATTAAAATTAAATTAAATGGAAGTCAACAGAATGGATGGATGAGATTGATCCTGGATTTAAAAACATTGACTGCGCGCCAGAATGAGAGGCCCAGATTGTTTCTGATTAAATTAACTAAAATATGATTAATTAACCCTAACACGTGGATTAGGGTTAATCAAAGAGATCCTGGCCCTTCCCTTGCGCGCGTAGTCAACAGATTCAACGCATCCTACGGCCAATATTCAAACCAGCATTAATTATGGGATTAAACCCTAATCACACTCAGGTGGCCGGAGAAGACTTCCGGTCGTCTTCTCCGGCCAGAAGCTCACCTGAAAATCACCCAACTTCCTCAAAACGTAATATAAATGAAATCTATGAATTGGGAAACGTTTCTAACACCCTCACGAATCAAACCCCTAACCTAAAACAAATTTATCTTTCCTAAATCATCTGAATCGAAGAGGGAAAGTTCTAGGGTTCGTAAGCTTCAAACACAAATTAAATTCTCAAAACACAACTATTTCAAAAACTAAAAGCATCAGGATGATCAGGAGAGCATAAAGAACAAGTTTGTAACAAGAAAAATCATTTCTGGAAAAATTAATTTCGAGCTACCTGAGATTTGCAGCTTTCAATTTAGGAACTTTCAAGCCACTTCCTTCAGTGCAAGCCGCTTCTCTTGGCCTCCCAAATGTGCCTGAATGCTCAAAATGAGTTTGTGTTGGCTGGAGAAAGAGATTCGAATGCTCCTGCTTCAGTTCAGTCAAAAATGGCAGATGAGATTCTGGCACTTTCAGGTCATGGTGATGGGGTGTTTAAGGTCCAGATGATGTGTATAGATGATCTGTGGTGTTGGTTCGTGTGCTGATGGCTTGTGGAGAGAGATTCGATAGAATCTGCAACTTGAGGTGAATGATGGCAATGGAGTTTTCAGGCTTGTTTCAGGTTTATGCTTGGGGTGTTTCTTGTCTATGAGGTGTGGTGAGTTGAATGATGATGAGAGTTTGAATGTTTGATGACTGTGGAGAGTGATTCGAAGGAACTTGCAATGAGGTGAGTTTTTGTGTAAGTGGTGAATGTGTGTGTTTCAGCCTTGGTCCTCATGTGTTATGGCCAGCAAACTGATTCAATAAACAATTGCAAGTGGCTGATGGATGTGACCTGGCCTGCAGAGATAGGTGTGGCTACTTTTGCTCAAAGTCCACTTTTGTGTAAGATAGGGCATGGCTGAAGTTTAGGCAAGTACAAGTTGGGTTCTGGTGCAGCATGGTGAGTGTGAGAGGCTGGCTTGACTCAAGGATCAATGCAGCAAGTTGGTGAAAAGGTCATGAGTGTTTTGCAACTTGGTTAGCTTTATGGATTTTCATGAGAAAAGTCAAGTTACATGAACCAAACCATGAGCAAACTTGATCCAAATCTGGTTTTTGTGACTTAGAGGATGTTTACATAATGGTTTGACATGAATTAGAGGTCACATGATGCATTGGTTCAAGACTTTGCAAAATTTCCTTTTTGTGCATAACTTGAAAATCAATGATTTTTGCTAACTTTGCAATGCCATAACTTTTGATCCATGAAGAGTTTGATCATGTTCTTGTACTTTTTGAAAAGGGAAAGATGAGATCTACAACTTTCATGACCAAAGTTTTTCCATTTGAAGCCTTTTTGGATCATGAATCAAGGCTTGAAAATTGACCTAAAATGAGGCATTCTTGAAAAGTCAACTATGCCCAAAAAGTCAACATTTGCAAAAACCCTAAATTCCTGATTTTTATGAACTTCAACCTTCTTCCATGATCAAATAAAGATCATATACACTCAAAATGATGAAGATCACCCATTGGTTGGGTCATTGGGGGCCTCAGATGCCCTGATTTTGCACTGACTTGTCTGAAAAGTCAACCCTTGATCAGATGACTTCCCCATGGAATTTCTTCATGAAAATTGATATGCATACTCCCTATACCATATAGAGACCAATGGAAACAAGAATGACCAAAAATTTTGGGGTTATGGCCTCTGAAACCAAAACCCTAATTTTCAGTCAACTGTGTAGTTCAAGCTGGCCCTGCATCCACTCAAACCCCAGTTCTTGTGATTCTTCTGCATTTTTGACTTTGAGGAGATGAAATATGATGTAAGAACACACATGGACCCCTTTGAGTTGATTGGTGGCCTTTGGAATAGCTCAAGATGCTTTGGGATTGCTCAGATCACAAACCCTAGGTGCAAATGCCTTGGAAACTATGCAGTGAATCAAACATGAGATATGAGATTGTATGATTGTGTTTATGCATATGAGATGATCACAAGCCATGGTGTGAATGGGTGAGGGCAAATTTGGGGTGTTTACAGCTGCCCCTATTCAAACATGAGTTAGCTGTGCAGGTTGTAAGCGACGGCTTAACAGGCAAACAAGATAACTTGTGGTTGAATATCAAAGACAGTCCAAAATTTGCACTCACAAAATGAAGAAGAAAAGGGATATAGATTGTAAATGAAAAATAAAGTATATTGTAAAGTATGGGCGACGGAGGACGACCGTCGAGCAGAGGACGACTGCTGGGTAAAGAGCAATGACGGAGACGGCCGACATGCTGGGGATAAAAGGTAAAGCCAAGACGGGGACGGCCGACTAGCTGGGGAAATAAAATCATGATGGGGACGGCCATCAAGATAAAGCTGTAAAATTCTCTGGAAATTAATGAAACATGACGGGGACGGCCATCAAGTTTATAAAGGTAAAGTAACCAACGATGGGGACGGCCATCGGGCTAAAAAGGAAAAGGGACCACGACGGGGGACGGCCATCGGGTTAAAGAACAAATGAAATAAACAGATGATGGGGTACGGCCATCGAAGGTGAAGGACGATCACCTAGCAGGGGACGGCTGCTCTGTTGGGGATGAAAGGGATATGATGGGGACGGCCATCAAAGGTGGAGGACGACCACCTGGCAGGGTACGGCTGCCGAAGATATCAACGATGGGGACGGCCATCGGATAGAAAAGGTCAACGATGGGGACGGCCATCGGACGAGCATGATGGAGGACGACCATCAAGAAGTGGAGGGCGACCACTCAGCAGGGTACGGCTGCTCTCGAGGTTTCTCATGACATAGGACGAATGCCAGATAACCAAAAATCAACAATGGGGACGGCCATTGGATAAAGTGATGAAGGACGATCATCAAGAGGTGGAGGACGACCACCTAGCAGGGGACGGCTGCTAAAATATCAACGATGGGGACGACCATCGGATGAGCATGATGGAGGACGACCATCAAGAAGTGGAGGACGACCACTCAGCAGGGTACGGCTGCTCTCAGGGGTATCATAACACAGGACGAGTGTTAGATAAAAAGAAAATTTGCTGGCGATCTACTGGGGATATAGTAAACACGGACGAGCGTTCACAACCAAGAAAGGAAAGTATGAGTGTTTGGTATTGTGTATAGATTAAAGATACGGACGAGCATCCTTAAGACTATGATACGGACGAGTATCATGTAAAAACAAACTGACACATGTTCAGAGATGATGATACGGACGAGTATCAACTGGTTAACAAAGAACACGGACGAGTGTTGCATCTGAAGGGACTCTTCTGGGGAATAGTAGACACAGACGAGTATCTATATTCAAGAAGACATAAGTGTTTGACGCGGTGTATGGATTAAAGATGCGGACGAGCATCCTTAAGACTATGATACGGACGAGTATCATGTGGAACAAACATTAGACGCAATGCTCTGAGACGATGGTACGGACGAGTACCAACTGGTTAACAAAGAACAAGGACCACTGTCGAATCTGTGGGGATATGAGTGGTGATGTATACAAAATACGGACGAGCATCTGCATAAGTGCACCAACGAGTAGCGAGTGTATATATAATGTATTGACGGGTGTTTATCTGCTGGGGAGAGTGACACGGACGGGTGTCAAGAGAGAAAAGCATGATATTAACAAGTATATGAGTGATAAAGGTGTAAGCGACCGCACTGGGGATATGACACGGACGGGTGTCAAGAAAGTGTATATACAAGTATGTGTGAGTGCAAAGAGGGTGTCAGGGAGTATCTGTAATACGGGTGATTTTGTTTGTTCAGGCGACTTTACTGGGGAACAATGGCACGGACGGGTACCAAAAGGTGCATGCTGGTTTTTGAATATGGGGCAACTGCCTTTGCTGGGATTCTGGGGGATTTTGGGGGAACTATTCTGTGTAACGACGGATTGCCAATATTTTCAAGTGTTTAATTCACAACATGACTTATGATTATGCTATGCGTTTGATTTTTGCCGTAATGCTCCGTATTAGACGGAATGCTACGCTTTGAGGGTGTATTATGATGCAGATGCTATGATTATGCAAAGAAGCACAGATCCGGGATTCGGATCTCGTTGCCGCGAAGATCTCTGGCTGATCTGCTGAGGAAGACATCCCAGCTGGGGATGAGATCATTGGTGTATCTGCTTGGGGGATATAGGTCACTGATCGACATATCCTTATAATATGGGAGACCCAGCTGGGGTTCGTAGAAGCTTTCTTCACTCTGTTGTGACTTCTTCGTGCGTTGCTCTTCTGAATAGAGGCTGGGGGTATGCGGGGAGATGATTCCCTGACTCTGCATTCTGCTGAGGAAGAATGGCAACTCGGCTGGGGAATTGAGAGGCAACTCAGCTGGGGAGAGCAATGGGAAGCAACTCAGCTGGGGGTAGAGCATTTCGGATGCTGAGATGGAGTGTATGTTGATTTGGCAGCTCCACTGGGGGAATGGGCATCTTCTAGTGCCATGTGGAAGATAGACCGAGTTGACAATGATTCGCCCACTTGCTGAGACGTAACCTGCATGCCCCAGGTTGCGTTCTGGATACCTGCAATCCTGCAAAGATAATGGAACGTACAAAAGGTCCCGAGGTGTCCCTCACTGGATTCCGTCATAGGAGTCAAGTACTTTCGAGAATAATTACATTCCCTGTAAGCATGTGTTTTTTTTTTTTTTTTTTTTTTTTTTTTTTTTTAGAGAAAGGCATCTGTACTTATGCAATTGTATTTTTAGAGATAT
The DNA here is from genome assembly GCA_963966055.1 of Lathyrus aphaca. Taxonomy (NCBI): domain Eukaryota; kingdom Viridiplantae; phylum Streptophyta; class Magnoliopsida; order Fabales; family Fabaceae; genus Lathyrus; species Lathyrus aphaca. The sequence goes on along the minus strand of OZ014521.1, from coordinate 400,748,487 downwards.
CAGACAACTCTTTGCAAAACATAAATGTAAAACGAAACATGACTGAAAATCTGATTTTATTAATTCATGTGCCCTGAATTGGCAAGATACAGTCAAGGAAACATATCTCCTGAAATGAAGAGATTGTTACAAATTGAGAAACAAAATGCTGGCGATGTTGACGACGCTTTCGAGGAGCTTCCTCTTCTGCTACGACTCGTATGACAATGACGTTCTTCTCGTCTTGCTTTCTGGAGAGAGTTGATTCTGATTGAAGCTTGATCCTTTGGAAGCTTACCAAGTTGCAGGTGATACAGACGAACTCAGAATGCAGTTGTTCGCTTATTCCCTTATTTTGCACGGATCGCCCTTTCGGGTTTTCAATCCATCGGGATACCCATTTTTTGCCTGAGCCGTCCGATGCGGCTTTTCAACTCAGCGGGTGTACATTTTCTTATTTATTTCCCTTACTTTTGCCCGAGTCTTTTATTCTGTTTTTGACTCGCCGGGATGCCCTATTTTTGCCTGGACTTACATTCTGTTTTTATGTCCAGCGGGTCATTTTATGCGAAGTATTTTTTAACTGCATCTGAATTCACAGGGGACGGGAAACCTTCACCATCCATGGTGCTGAGCATCAGTGCCCCACCAGAGAAAACTTTCTTTACAACAAATGGTCCTTCATAATTTGGAGTCCATTTGCCCCTGTGGTCTGTATGAGGAGGGAGGATTCTTTTCAGCACAAGATCTCCCACTTGGTACTCTCGATGTCTGACTTTCTGATCGAAGGCCCTCTTCATTCTCTTCTGATATAACTGCCCATGGCAGATTGCAGCCAATCTCTTCTCTTCGATCAGACTCAGTTGCTCGTATCGGGACCGAACCCATTCTGCTTCACTCAGTTTGACATCCATTAATAACCGCAGCGAGGGTAATTCAACTTCAACTGGTAGGACCGCTTCCATACCATACACAAGCTGATACGGTGTTGCCCCAGTGGATGTCCTGATTGATGTGCGGTACCCATGCAAAGCAAACGGTAGCATTTCATGCCAGTCTTTGTATGTGACTACCATCTTCTGCACAATCTTCTTGATATTCTTATTCGCAGCCTCAACAGCGCCGTTCATCTTTGGCCTGTAAGGAGAAGAATTGTGATGTTGAATCTTGAAGTCCCGGCACAGCTCTGCCATCATTTTGTTGTTCAGGTTGGAACCATTATCAGTAATGATTCGCTCGGGCACTCCATATCTACAGATGATATCTCTCTTCAGAAACCTGGCTACCACTTGTCTAGTGACGTTTGCATATGAGGCTGCTTCAACCCACTTGGTGAAATAGTCAATGGCGACCAGGATGAATCTGTGGCCGTTTGAAGCAGTCGGCTCAATCTTGCCAATCATATCGATGCCCCACATGGCAAAGGGCCATGGTGAAGACATGATGTTCAGAGGATTGGGAGGCACATGCACCTTATCTGCATAGATCTGGCATTTATGGCATTTTCTGGCGTAGGCACAACAGTCTGCATCCATCGTGATCCAGTAATAGCCTGATCTTAACAATTTCTTAGCCATGGCATGCCCTCCAGCATGGGTACCAAAAGAGCCTTCATGCACTTCATGCATCAGTAGATCTGCTTCCGTCCTGTTAACACATCTGAGGAGTACCATATCAAAGTTCCTTTTGTATAAAGATCCATCAGTGTTCAGAAAGAAACTCCCAGCAAGCCTTCTTAAAGTCTTCTTATCATTGGAAGATGCCCCAGGCGGGTATGTTTGATCCTCCAAGAAGCACTTAATGTCGTGGAACCAAGGTTTATCATCTTTTACAACATCTGCTGCAAATACATATGCTGGTCTATCAAGTCTTGATACTGAAATCTGAGGTACAAAGTTAGTAGCTTGAACTTTGATCATGGACGAAATGGTAGCCAAGGCATCTGCAAACTGATTCTCGTCCCGAGGGATATACTCAAGTTTGACTGTTGTGAAGAAAGTCAGTAACCTTCTTGTATAATCCCTGTAAGGTATCAGGTGATCTTGGTGGGTGTACCATTTTCCGTTGGTCTGATTGATTACCAAAGCTGAATCTCCGAATACGGTCAATGTTTTGATCCTGAGGTCAATAGCTTCCTCAAGACCCATAATGCAAGCTTCGTATTCAGCTTCGTTGTTAGTGCAATTGAAAGTGAGTTTTGCCGAGAAAGGCATGTGAACTCCTTTGGGTGTAATGAGTACTGCACCAACACCACGGCCATTCATGTTAACAGCCCCGTCGAACATCATAGTCCACTCTTCTTCTGGGTCAGGCCCTTCAGTGTGAATAGGCTCTTCGTGATCTTTTGCTTTAATGAACATGATGTCTTCATCCGGGAAGTCAAACCTCATTGGCTGGTAATCATCAATGGGTTGCTCAGCAAGATATTCAGATAGTACACTGCCCTTGATGGCTTTCTGAGATGTGTACTGTATGTCGTATTCTGTGAGAATCATCTGCCATCTTGCAACCCGTCCGGTAAGAGCTGGCTTCTCGAAAATGTACTTAACTGGATCCATTTTTGAGATTAATAAGGTAGTGTGGGTCAACATATACTGTCTTAGTCGGCGAGCAGCCCACGCTAAAGCACAGCAAGTTTTCTCGAGCAGTGAATAACGGGATTCACAGTCGGTAAACTTTTTGCTTAGGTAGTATATTGCATACTCTTTTCGACCAGACTCGTCATGCTGACCTAGTACACACCCCATCGACTCTTCTAATACTGTCAAGTACATAATTAGAGGTCTTCCTTCAACTGGCGGCATAAGGATTGGAGGTTCTTGCAGATATTTTTTGATCTTGACAAAAGCCCTTTGGCAATCTTCGTTCCACCTGACCGTTTGTTCTTTTCTTAACAACTTGAACAAGGGTTCACAGGTTGCGGTGAGGTGAGATATGAACCTTGAAATGTAGTTCAATCTACCCAAGAACCCTCGAACTTCTTTCTCAGTTTTCGGTGCAGGCATCTCTTGGATGGCCTTGACTTTATCAGGGTCCACTTCAATCCCCTTCTCGCTTACAATAAAACCCAGCAACTTACCGGACCGCACCCCGAATGTGCATTTGTTGGGGTTTAACTTCAATTGATACTTCCTCAGACGCTTGAACAACTTGAGCAGATTTACCAGATGGTCTTCCTCTGTAAGGGACTTGGCAATCATGTCATCCACATAGCATTCTATTTCCCTATGGATCATATCGTGGAATAATGTTACCATAGCCCGTTGATAAGTGGCACCAGCATTCTTCAGTCCGAATGGCATCACCTTGTAACAGAACGTGCCCCAAGGTGTAATGAATGTTGTCTTCTCCATGTCTTCAGGTGACATCTTGATCTGATTATATCCCGAAAATCCATCCATGAAGGAGAATACCGAGAACTGAGCCGTGTTATCCACCAATACATCAATGTGAGGTAATGGGAAGTCATCTTTCGGGCTGGCTCTGTTCAGATCCCGGTAATCAACACACATTCTTACTTTGCCGTCCTTCTTAGGCACAGGTACTATGTTAGCAACCCACGGCGGGTAGCTAGTTACAGCGAGGAACCCGGCGTCCCATTGCTTTTGTACCTCTTCCTTGATTTTCATAGCCATGTCTGGACGAGTACGGCGCAGCTTCTGCTTGACCGGTGGGCATTCTTCTCTCAGAGGCAGCTTGTGCACAACAATGTCGGTATCCAACCCTGGCATATCTTGATACGACCAAGCAAACACATCAACATACTCTTGAAGTAGATCTATCAGTTGCTTCTTCACTGAGTCTTGCAGGCTGGCCCCGATTTTAACTTCTTTCACGTCTTCGTCTGTACCAAGATTAATCACTTCAATCTCCTCCTGGTGAGGAGTAATGACCTTTTCCTCTTGTCTCAACAACCTGGCTAGCTCTTCAGGAAGCTCATATTCTTCATCAACCCCTTCATCAGCTTGATTGATTGGATTGTCGAAGTCATACGATGTCATAGCCGTGCTGTTGTCGGTGCTGTCAGGAAGGCACTCTCTGCAAGGGTTAAGTTGTTCATTTTAGTGATTGATTTTAATCTTGCTTTAGAAAAAAGTGAAATGAAGTTATCATTTTGAAAACACCGCCATTTATTTTTGTACAAAGAGAAAAATGGAAAAAACAGTGAGCATAAAAGAAAAAGACTCGTTTGCAAAAAGATTGTCTGATACTTCATTAATTTAATCTTGTTTGCACAAAAGTACAGATGGCCCTGGTTACAAAATGAGTCTTGTCATCTTGGGCAAGATGCAAGACTTGGATGCATGCTATATAAAAAAATACAGGAAATAATAATTACTCTGCTTGAGTAACACTTATAATTCCCTGGGAAGACCAGTTCGAGACACTGCTCCCTGGGATCTTCGGACGAATCCAATTCTCCAGATTGCGCTCATCTTCCAGCTCGTTTTCCAGACAGTTGATAGCATCGGGGGTAAGCATCCCCCCACTGACAAAACCAGGCTCTCCAGCAGCCTTTGCTTGATGTTGAGTTGGTTTGTAACCCAACCCAAATTTGTCCTTCTTCTCCTCCACAGCTAAGACCTTGCCCCAGCCTCGGGCAGTTCCTTCTTCAACAACCTTCCGGGCTTGTTGGTAAGACGACATGGAGATCCCCGACACAGCAGATGCTTCATTGACATTCAAGGCTTCAAAACCTTGGCTCATCGTTTCATGGATCTCTCCGTCCATCTCAATGTATTTATAAGTAGCCAGATGGCTAACAAAAATGTCCTCTTCTCCACAGATTGTGACAACTTGACCCTCCCACTCAAATTTTAACTTTTGGTGAAGGGTAGACGTTATTGCGCCAGCGGCGTGGATCCAGGGTCTACCCAACAAACAGCTGTAGGCGGGCTGAATGTCCATCACGTAAAAGATAGTTTTAAAGGTCTGCGGGCCAATCGTCACGGGCAGCTCAATCTCTCCCAGAACCGATCTCTTCGAGCCATCAAAAGCTCTAACCACCAGGTTGCTGGGTCTCAATGCCAGTCCATCATATTCAAGCTTCACCAGAGCCTTCTTTGGTAAGACATTCAGGGATGATCCTGTGTCCACCAGCACATGTGAAAGGACAGCTCCTTTGCATTCCATGGTTATGTGCAAGGCTTTGTTGTGATTGCGGCCATCCACTGTCAGGTCAGAATTGGTAAACCCTAGCCCATTGCTAGCAGTAACATTTCCAACGACGGTTTCCAATTGGTTGACAGTAATCTCCTCGGGCACGTAAGCTGCGTGCAGTACTTTCAGTAGCGCATTCCGATGGGCTTCGGAGCACATAAGCAGAGAGAGGATGGAGATTTTGGATGGCGTCTGGTGAAGTTGATCCACAATTTTGTAATCACTCTTTTTGATGATCCTCATAAACTCATCAACTTCCTGATCAAATGGAGTCTTCAGGGCTTCTTTGGCAGCTGGATCTTCCTGCACCGGGCTCTTTCCTTTTGCTTTGGCAGCAGCTTCTGTTTCGGCAGTAGGTCTTTGAACTTGTGAAGCAAAGAGACGTCCGCTTCGGGTGAAGCCTCCGCCTCCGCCCACATTATCAATTTGTGGTGCAGGTGCTGATGTTTCAAGAGTGATTCTTTTTCCCTCGCAATACAAGTCAGAGCCATAGTGCCAAGGGATGGCCCTATCGCTTTCATATGGTACAGGTCCAGGTATCGTGACAGTGACCGGACTGATTGCTGCTGCTGAAGGGACTGTTATTGTTTGTGGATCATAAAAGATTGTGACTGGTGCTCTAGCGGGAGCAGCACCTTCTGAATGGTAGGCGGAGTTATTTTCTGGATCGTAGAATATGGTAACTGTGGAGACATCTTCATGATTGTTTGCTGGAGTTGCAGGAGGTACCGTTGGAAGGACTGTTGTTGTTGTTGATGGAGAGTCGAAATGGAATGAAGCTGAAGTTGTAGCAGGAGGAACTGTTGAAAACTGATCATTCGGAAGGACAGGTGAAGTACTTGTTGATGGTGCTGATGAATTGTCGGGAACAATAGTTGCTGCAGTTGTAGGAGGTTCTGAAACCGTTGTTGATGAAGTTGCTTGAGTTGCCGGAAATGATGTAGTGATCTGTAGCAGGCCATTCTTAATAAGGCTGTCAATGCCATTCCTCAAGTCTTCACACCCATTCCAAGAAATATTGCAGTAGGGGCACCCTAGTTCACACCCCGGAAATATATTGTTTTCACGGAGTTGAGCTTTGATTTCCACCAATGGTGTCCTGATCTGATCCACACTGGTTATGTAATAAGACGGTGTGTCTTCTTCAATTGCGTTAATACGGGGACCACCATGGTGTGGCATTGGGTTTTTGTTGACATTGGGCGGAGGTGCAAAGTTCAGAGCCTTGGAGTCTACCAAGTCTTGTACCTTCATATGCAGAGCTCTGCATTTTTCTGTACTGTGACCAGGTGCGTTGGAATGAAAAGCACACCTAGCATTGGAGTCATAGTTTCTTGGTAGACTATTGGGGTCCGGAGGTGCCAACGTTCTTAGCTCAACCAAGTTGAGTTTCAGAAGTTGTGGCAGCAAGGCAGCATACGGCATTGGGATCGGGTCGATCACTCTGTTAGCTTGGGATGGCCTTTGTTGAAATGGCCTCTGTTGATTGTTGTTGCTATTGTTGTTGTTGTAGTTGTTTCTTGGAGGATATTGATTCTGATGATACTGAGGTTGTTGTTGGAAATTTTGTTGAGGAGGTTGATAGACCGGCTGAGGATGAGCTGGAGCAGGGATTGTGACTGCTGCTATTGTTCTGGGAACATAATGGGGCCTGCCCCTGTTGGTGTGAATGGCATTGGTCTCGCCAGTTCTTCTCGGGCCTGCGAAAGGCTTTCTTGTACCACTGGACGAGCTTGCACCATTATCAGATATCTTACCCATTTTTAACAGGCTTTCAATCCTCTCCCCAGCTATGACAACATCTGCGAAGCTAGTGGAAGAGAAAGCAGCCAACCTGTCAATATAGGTTCCCTGAAGAGTGTTCATAAACATGTCTGCCATTTCTCTCTCAGACATTGGTGGTTGAACGGCAGCAGCCAATTGCCTCCATCTTTGAGCATATTCTCTGAAGCTCTCTCTCGAAGATTGTGTCATTCCCATTAGGAGAGTCCTGTTGGGTGCCATGTCTAAGTTGTATTGATACTGTCGGATGAAGGCTTCTGCCAGGTCCTTCCAGCATCTTACAGTTGCCCTTGTCAAGTGGGAATACCATTCCCTCGATGCTCCTGTCAAACTGTCTTCGAAGTAGAACATCCAAAGCTTCTCATCCATCGTATAGGCCTTCAGCCTTCCCAGAAATGATTGCAGATGAGTCCGGGGGCACGAAGTCCCATTATACTTTTCGAAACAAGGAGGCTTGAACTTATGAGGGATCCTGACCCCATCAACCAAGCCCATGTCCATGACGTCGAAGCCCAAAGAATTTTGAGATTCTAAAGACCTTAACTTCTCAGCTATTTCATCCAATCTCCTATCATAAGCATCCTCTCCAGCACCCATTACTGTAAATTGGTCCTCCTGAGGATCCTCTTGAAGTACTCTGGCTGCGGTGGCTGTTCCTTGAACGTTTGCAGGGATATTAATCTCAGGATGTAGGTGTGGACCAAACACCGGGGGATTCACATGTGGTTGCACCCTTTCATTATTACTGGTGCCTGCAGTCCCTACATGAGGCTCATCTTGGTTCTGCCTTTCCACCATAGCTCTCAGTCTCTCCTGGCTCTGAGCCATGTTGTTCATAACCTCCATGAACTGCGTCATCTGTGTTCTCATCTCCAATCTTTCATTGGCTAGCTGATTTCTGACATCAGCCAGATCTTGTTGAACTTGATCCATCTGAATTCCCGGAAGGTTGATTCTAGTTGGATACCTGTGTGGCCTGTTGAGAGGAAATACCCGGCGGCGAGCAATAATTCCTGAGATTCACAACAGAGGTTAGCAACAACAAAACAAAACCCTACAAAACAAATAAAAGATTAGCATGCAATGCAGTTATGCTTATTTGCTATCAAGGTATCCGGTTTGGTCTTCAGTTTTGACCCTTCCAGACCCTTGAATGATGATGCTGTTGAAGTTGCTTTTGATGTGAACCCCAATACAAATATATTACAAAGGTGAAATAATTTTGTTCAATTTACAACACAAACCCTCAAAGGGGCCAAAATACATCACAAAAAGCAAAAGTACGTGGAAAAGGAACAACAACAAGCAAATGATCAAACTCCAAGGCCAAACTCATCCTCACGAACTTCCTTGAGAAGTGCTTCGGTCACAGGATCAGCCGGACGCTCCGTGAGACCTCTGATGAGAAGGTTTCTTGTTGCAACAGCTGCAGTCAACTTCTTGCTCTGACTTTGGTCCTTAGACCTTTTCAATCCTGCTTTGATTTTCAGCTCTGATATCTCCTCCTGGGCTGCTGCCAGGGTTTTTTCCATCTGCTCCATCTTGTCTTGAGCTCTCTTGTCTTCTAGAGTACGGGCCTCAGTGATCCGGACCCACCTGGCCTGACTCTCTTTCAAATACAAGTCTGTTCTTGCTCTTTGGAACTGGGCTTCTTTACAAGCATTCTTCAGAATCTGCTCACCAGCTTTAGACTTGTTGATATACTCCCCAGACTTCTCTATCTTGGTCAAGTGTTCCACCCTCAATTTCTCCAATCTCTCAATCTCCCTCACACCTTCACTCCTCTCCCTGAGGGTCTTCTGCAAGGCTTGAGTTAACTTCTCATTCCTTTCCTTCAGGCTTTCAAACTCCTCCAGACTGATAGTGGCAGGGGGTGGTGCTGAAGATGACTCAGGCATATCTTCCACGGTGAAAGGCATTCCAGAGAATTGGGCCCTAGCATGGGACCACTCATAATATTGGACTGATGCCACATTATTGCACTTCCCCAGAATGGTGATTCCCTTGGTTTGAACATGATCCCAGGCCCAGGCAGCCTGCCTAACAACAGTCAAACTGATCTTGTTCTCACAGTAGAGGGTCTCCACCAAATCTTGTTCCCTAGGAGTATGAACCAGTGCATAGCCCAATTGTCTCCTGAACAGCATAGGGTTGTAGTTGATACTTCCCTTAACTCCTATCAGAGGCACATTGGGAAAGTGCCCACAGCTGGTGATCATATCTCTGCCCTTGGTGCTTTGAGTGCACCATCTGATGTCTGCTGAAGTGAGAGTAGTGAGCCTCTTAGCCCAGTTGCTTTGCTGATGAGGGTTTAGAAATGCATCTGTCCTGGGTAGATGCCTGAGGAGCCAAGCATGGAATAATGGAGCACAAATCCTCACTAATCTTCCCCTTTGCTTCTCATTTCTCTGATGTACTGAGTAATAGAGATCACCCAGTAAAGTTGGCACTGGGTTCTTCAGGATGAACAGATGGATTGCATTTTTGCTAATGAATCGAGGCTCATCTGCAAACAACACAATTCCATATACACTTAAGGCCAACAGAGCACAAACTGCTTTCCACTCCCCCAAGGAGGCCTTCAAACTAGCTTGAGAAATCAGGAAGTCCAGATGAAATCCAAGCATCCCAGCTTTAGAGGTCAAGTGTTGTTCAATCAACAGAGGTTCCAGGTGCAAAGCTTTTGCTATCTCTCCATTGCCGGGAAAGACCATTTCAGGGTTGAAAGGGATTTCTCTCTTGATAGGCAAACCAACCAAATATGAGTATTCTTCCAAAAGAGGACCCAACTGAAAGTCCTGAAAGGTGAAACATCTCAATGGAGGATCATAAAACTGAATGCAGGTGTGGATGAGGCTCCTCTGAGAAGGGTCCAGATCCATAACCATGTCCAGTATATCTCCATAACTCTCCCTGAACAAAGGAATGTGATCTGGAGTGATCAGGGTCTGGATCCTCCTGATGTCTGATAAGTCTGGTTGGAAGAAATGATAGGTGATGTTGCTTTTCTTTGGAGCCATGATGCTGAAGACTGAGTAGAGTGCTGATGAAGATGCTGAAAGAGTGAACCACTGATTGGCTGGTGCTAGTAACTGAAGTATATGGCTGACAAACTGAAGCAAGTGCCGGTGGAGACAGGTCAATGATGCAGATGGGGTCAAAACCAAAACCAAAGATGAAGGTGGATACCCTGAAACACAAATAAGCAAATGTTAATATGATGCAATGAGTATGTATGCAAAATGAAATGCAAGGGTTTGTGACTGAGCTGGATCTGATTAACTGCCTTGGTATAGATCCATGTGTGTTCAAGAAATCCAGGTGGAGGTCTATAAATCCAGTAACCAGGGTGGGGGACTCAAATAAAGAGCCACAAGTCCAGGGTTTTAGAATCACAAGAACTATTCAACATGGAGTATTCTTAACAAAGTCAAAGTAACAGGGTATTCTGAGGTCAAGGTACCTGCAAACCTGTAAACAGCCCAACCCCCTCACAGGTAGTGATCTAGAACAAGGATCCTCAGACTTGGATCAGTTATGAGAAGTGTAAACACTTCTAACCCGGAGGTACAGTGTTTACAATAACCATAACAATTCCTCCTCTAATTCACCTCAGTTTCTGAAGGTCAATACTAAAAGGTCATCCAGACTTAGCAGGCTTCCCAGATAGCCCTAGCATTGCAGGAAATCTGCAACACAGAGTTCTCAAGAAGAAACCCATATCTGAACCGTGTTTCATATTCCCGCACCAGACCGAAATGGAATGGGAAAGAATATGATTCACTCTAGCCTAGGTGTCACTCAGATCCCAGGTATAGGATCTTAACTCTCAATGAATCACCCACCCACCAAAACAAAAAACCAGATCCAGCCAGCAACATGACAGTATGATATATGAAAAGCAGTAAAGAAAGCAGATAAAGCAACTGTACATAAAGCAAAAATAAAACATATACAAACACAAATAAACACATAACACCCCAGTAAACACAAATCAATCAAGCGCTAGGAGGAACCCACAAAAAGAACCAGAAGCCCTGGTTGCAGTCTAAGTCATATCCCCAGCAGAGTCGCCAAGCTGTCGCTCCCGAAGATTTGCATCCCGGTACAAGCGCGAACGGTCGGCGAAAGGAACAGTGAGAACACACAGCCGTGAACTCACTGGAGATGAAAAGAGTCGCCAGCTAGGCATTTTTATCCCGGAGGAAAGGCAATGCTGCATAGGCCTAGGAAAAGATGGATAAGACGGTTTGCGAACCAGAGAGACTGAGAAAGGGGGTTGGTTACAACCTGGGAAGGTATTAGCACCCAGATTGTCCGTCGTACTCGACGGGATCCACGCTTAAAAGATTTGTGTTTTAAAGGGGTAGTGTCAGTGCAATCTGTGTGTAAAATAGCTGGAAAAGAATGTACAGGTGTCAGTGTAAAAGAATGTGAAGTGTAATAGATACAGTGTCAGTGTAGGAACAAAGATGAGATGCTCAAGAATATGAGGCTAAAGAATGAAGCTGGAAGGAGGGGGAATGGACAGAGACTTTTGTTCGATAACTGTTAAGTTATGCCTACGTATCCTCTCGTGCAATGAGGAAGTCAGAACACCGTAGTTCGACCCAAAGAGACTGAAAGATGAATTGACTTGTGAACTGCTTACTTGTCTATGCTCAAGTGTATGACCTGTCTGGCCCAGGTGCAAACTGTCTTGCATTAGGCGGAAGAAGCAAGTTCTCGTTTGTGAGTGAAGGTGATGAGAAAAGAATCCCGGAGGAGACGATTATTGTTTGTTTTTGAGTTTTCAGTCTTTTATTGCTTTTTTGGATTTTTGTCATAAGATAATGAGCTTAAGTCTAAACCAATGGATTTAGTAAACTCATCACATCTTCCCTCTGTTTAGGGGTAATGAGAGTACCTTAAGTGTGAAGTCAGATTCTCACACCTAATCACCTTTGGTGTAGGATTAAGATCATTAACCTACTTGTGATTATTTAGATGTTTTTGTGATTTTGTTTAGTGTTGAGTAATGAGGTTAAGCCATAATCAAGGATTAAACAGACCCATTACACCATCCTAAAAGAAGGATAATAGATGAGAATGTTTAAGCTGAGGAAGACTCCTCAACTTAATCCATGATTAGGGATTAAACCCATGACAAAACAAGCCTTTATTAAGTGGATTTTAGATTAATGATATGATGATGAAGTGAATTTTATTGTTTGTAATACAACTTGAGGGGGACTTGTCCATTAACACTAGGGTTAGTCCTTCTCAACCACTTAAGGAAGAATTAGAACCCTAATGCAAGGCCCAAGTTACAAGTGTAATGTCTTGATGATTATTAGATGAATTGATTAAGAGATTTAAACACCTTAAGGGTTTAATACTTAGGATTAAAGTTATACACTCCATCCTAAGAGAAGGATGCAGGCATAACCCTAAGCACAAAGTCTTAAAGCCTTTAGGGTTTAGTCCCTGATTATGAGATGAGAAGAGAAGACTCAAAGAGAGACACAAAGGTAAAACTATGAGGGGATACTAATCAAAACCCTAATTCATTATCATGCTTGGATGATCCTAAGGTTTGTGGGGTTTTCAAGAACAATCTTCAGAAGAACCATCAGGAAGCAGGTGAACAGGATCAAGAGGAGCAAAGTGATTTGCTTCATTCAAGAAGTCAAGTCACTTGAAGAAAGAAAGTGGGAGGAAGAAGAATGAGCAAGCTCAATCTCAAACACAAATAGAAATGCAGCAATGGGTGCAAGAGAGATGTGAAGAAAAGTTATGAGAAGTGAAGGCAAATCCACTTCTCAAGTTTACTTACCACCTGAAATGTTAGAAGAAATGCAATGCAATGCAAGATGAGATGAAATGATATGATGCTAAGTAAAACCAGAAGCATGTTGATGATGATTATGATGTTATGAGGTGCTGCAAACATGAGACAAGGCATAGGGATGTTCATACAAAGTCATGGATGCCAATGATGCAAGTTTAGAAGCATGAACAAGCATGAAATGTTATGAAGCATACAAAGCAAATGACATGTCAAATATGAGATGCAATGATCAATGATGCTTTCTATATGTCTTAAGATGCCAAGTGAATCATAAACATGCACAAAATGCAATGACAAGTCATGTTATGCAAGGAAATGTAAGAAGGATGCAAATGAAAGCCCAAATTAGGGTTTATGGATCAAACATCAAACACAAACCAAAAAAAGAAGCAAAACCCTAAAGTAAAAATGGAAAATGGTACCCAAAGAAACCCTAGACTTATAATAAACCACTGCCCAAAGGGGAGCTCTCAACTCTCAACCAAACTCAAGATATGAATTTTGCAAGTTATTAGGGTTTTTTAGGGTTCTTATCAAAATAAATGCCAATCAATTGGAAAATGCAAAATCAAATCATGGCCTTTTTAACCTTGAAAATACATGTCAAATGGAAAACAATGCAAAAAGAATCAATGTCTCAACCTTCACCAATAGGCAGAAATGAATTTTTAAGCTTGTGATCAAAATAATGCACAAAATGAGATTTAATTCAATGAAGAATTCTTAAAATGCATCAAGATCAAAAAAGAAATTTGGTTTGAAGGTTGGACAATGTTTCTAAATGTCTTAGAACATTTCATGAATTTTTTTGTAATTTTTAAATACTTAAAAGCATTTTTAATTAATTAATTCCCATTAATCAATTAAAAATAATCTTTTAAATTTTTAAAAATACTTTTTTAATGATAAAAAATAAAATAAAAATATTTTTGTATCATAAAAATTAATAAAACCTTAAAGAAAAAGTTTCATAATTTTTATGATTTTTTAACTATTTTTAAATAAATGTACAATTTAAATGAAAAAGAAATGAATTAAAATTAAATTAAATGGAAGTCAACAGAATGGATGGATGAGATTGATCCTGGATTTAAAAACATTGACTGCGCGCCAGAATGAGAGGCCCAGATTGTTTCTGATTAAATTAACTAAAATATGATTAATTAACCCTAACACGTGGATTAGGGTTAATCAAAGAGATCCTGGCCCTTCCCTTGCGCGCGTAGTCAACAGATTCAACGCATCCTACGGCCAATATTCAAACCAGCATTAATTATGGGATTAAACCCTAATCACACTCAGGTGGCCGGAGAAGACTTCCGGTCGTCTTCTCCGGCCAGAAGCTCACCTGAAAATCACCCAACTTCCTCAAAACGTAATATAAATGAAATCTATGAATTGGGAAACGTTTCTAACACCCTCACGAATCAAACCCCTAACCTAAAACAAATTTATCTTTCCTAAATCATCTGAATCGAAGAGGGAAAGTTCTAGGGTTCGTAAGCTTCAAACACAAATTAAATTCTCAAAACACAACTATTTCAAAAACTAAAAGCATCAGGATGATCAGGAGAGCATAAAGAACAAGTTTGTAACAAGAAAAATCATTTCTGGAAAAATTAATTTCGAGCTACCTGAGATTTGCAGCTTTCAATTTAGGAACTTTCAAGCCACTTCCTTCAGTGCAAGCCGCTTCTCTTGGCCTCCCAAATGTGCCTGAATGCTCAAAATGAGTTTGTGTTGGCTGGAGAAAGAGATTCGAATGCTCCTGCTTCAGTTCAGTCAAAAATGGCAGATGAGATTCTGGCACTTTCAGGTCATGGTGATGGGGTGTTTAAGGTCCAGATGATGTGTATAGATGATCTGTGGTGTTGGTTCGTGTGCTGATGGCTTGTGGAGAGAGATTCGATAGAATCTGCAACTTGAGGTGAATGATGGCAATGGAGTTTTCAGGCTTGTTTCAGGTTTATGCTTGGGGTGTTTCTTGTCTATGAGGTGTGGTGAGTTGAATGATGATGAGAGTTTGAATGTTTGATGACTGTGGAGAGTGATTCGAAGGAACTTGCAATGAGGTGAGTTTTTGTGTAAGTGGTGAATGTGTGTGTTTCAGCCTTGGTCCTCATGTGTTATGGCCAGCAAACTGATTCAATAAACAATTGCAAGTGGCTGATGGATGTGACCTGGCCTGCAGAGATAGGTGTGGCTACTTTTGCTCAAAGTCCACTTTTGTGTAAGATAGGGCATGGCTCAAGTTTAGGCAAGTACAAGTTGGGTTCTGGTGCAGCATGGTGAGTGTGAGAGGCTGGCTTGACTCAAGGATCAATGCAGCAAGTTGGTGAAAAGGTCATGAGTGTTTTGCAACTTGGTTAGCTTTATGGATTTTCATGAGAAAAGTCAAGTTACATGAACCAAACCATGAGCAAACTTGATCCAAATCTGGTTTTTGTGACTTAGAGGATGTTTACATAATGGTTTGACATGAATTAGAGGTCACATGATGCATTGGTTCAAGACTTTGCAAAATTTCCTTTTTGTGCATAACTTGAAAATCAATGATTTTTGCTAACTTTGCAATGCCATAACTTTTGATCCATGAAGAGTTTGATCATGTTCTTGTACTTTTTGAAAAGGGAAAGATGAGATCTACAACTTTCATGACCAAAGTTTTTCCATTTGAAGCCTTTTTGGATCATGAATCAAGGCTTGAAAATTGACCTAAAATGAGGCATTCTTGAAAAGTCAACTATGCCCAAAAAGTCAACATTTGCAAAAACCCTAAATTCCTGATTTTTATGAACTTCAACCTTCTTCCATGATCAAATAAAGATCATATACACTCAAAATGATGAAGATCACCCATTGGTTGGGTCATTGGGGGCCTCAGATGCCCTGATTTTGCACTGACTTGTCTGAAAAGTCAACCCTTGATCAGATGACTTCCCCATGGAATTTCTTCATGAAAATTGATATGCATACTCCCTATACCATATAGAGACCAATGGAAACAAGAATGACCAAAAATTTTGGGGTTATGGCCTCTGAAACCAAAACCCTAATTTTCAGTCAACTGTGTAGTTCAAGCTGGCCCTGCATCCACTCAAACCCCAGTTCTTGTGATTCTTCTGCATTTTTGACTTTGAGGAGATGAAATATGATGTAAGAACACACATGGACCCCTTTGAGTTGATTGGTGGCCTTTGGAATAGCTCAAGATGCTTTGGGATTGCTCAGATCACAAACCCTAGGTGCAAATGCCTTGGAAACTATGCAGTGAATCAAACATGAGATATGAGATTGTATGATTGTGTTTATGCATATGAGATGATCACAAGCCATGGTGTGAATGGGTGAGGGCAAATTTGGGGTGTTTACACCCTGCTATAATAAGGTTAGTAAACTTAGTTGCGGAACATGATGCCAAGAAATCAATGAATACCCCCTGTAAGGTTTCCATAAACATATCAACCATTTCGTTCTCTAATAATGGGGGTTGCACCCTTGCAGCCAGTTGACGCCACCTCTGGGCATACTCCTTGAAGCTCTCTTTCGAATTTTGTAACATGTTCTGCAGCTGTGTGCGATTCGGAGCCATGTCCAGGTTGTACTGATAGTGTTTAACAAAAGCCTTAGCCAAATCCTTCCAGTTTCTGATAGACACCCTACTCAATTTCATATACCACTCCTGAGATGCTCCGATGAGACTATCTTGAAAGTAATACATCCACAGCTTCTCGTCGTCAATGTGAGCAGCTATTCTCCCGAAAGAAGCTTGAAGGTGAGTCTTTGGGCAGGAAGCACCATTATATTTGTCAAAAAAACGGGAGCCTTTAACTTATAAGGAATCCTTACTCCAGGAACCAAACCTAAGTCAGTTATGTCAAACCCCAAAGAGTTTTGGGATTGGATAGAACGGACCTGCTCAGCCATTTCCTCGAAACGGCGATTGACCTTCGCACCCTGACCTTCCATGTCTTCCAAGATAGTAAACATGTCATCCTAATGATCCATCTGATATTGAGGACCTCATCTAGCATTGATAACCACCTCTGGTTGAGGATCACCATTATTATTACCACGAGCTCTGGTACCATTATTAGCATTAACATCTATCATCTATCATAGCCGTTCTTGATTCTGGTTCATGCCAGTCACTAACTTCATGAACTTATCCATTTGGTTACACAACTCTTCCAGCTCGGCCTGCATTTGATCCATGATTCAGCTTCTGTTTTCTTTTGTCAAATACCTACGCACTCTTCGTGCAACAATACTGCCTGAAAATGAAGAGATGTTAGAAATCTGGTAACTGTACCCGCAAAATAGAAACAAGGTTATATGCATGCAATGCAACTATTTGTGTTCCCATGGTCAGGCACCTGGATCTCCAGTTCCGGTATTTGACAGGAAAAAACCCAGATGGCCTTTTGGAGATTGATTTTCCAATACAAGATTCTTTAAGATGTATTCAACTGCTGATGACTTTGAACAACCAGTTTCAGTGATTCAGGAAAGTAAGTGAGAAACCAAACAAATATGCATAAACTGAACAGCCTCCCAAGGCAAAATTCATACAAAACAACCTCAAAGGGTTACAAGTCTTATAAAACAAAGGACAGAAAAACTGAAAGCAAATAAACACCGATTCCTACAACAAGCCTGTAGGTAATCCAAATACAAAAGCTAAAAAACAAGACTGCAAGAGGATTCTGATCCTTCTTCACTAGATCCTGGCCCAGATCTAGCTCTCTTAACCTCTTCCATCAGCTTGAGATCTTGAATCTCCTTGAGTGCTTCTTCTAAGACCCGATGACTTTGCACTAGTTATTGAGACTTCTCCCGACGAATCTTGTGAACTTTTTCCATCTCTTCCTTCTGGTCTTGGATTTGCAACTTGTAAGCTTTCTCTTTTTCTTCATACATCTTTTCATCTTTGTCTTTCATCTCTTGCAACCAGGTAATGGATTGTCTGGCTTCCCTAAGAGTCTTCTGAGTCTTCTTATACTCTACTTCTCTCCTTAAGTCCATCAAGCCTCTTCTTTGGAAATAAGCTTCCCTCCCGGCAAACTCTTTCTCTTTAACTTCCTGGGCTATCTGTATCTTCTGCAGCTTCTCCTCTACTTCTTCCTTAGAATTGACTGCACGATGGTACAAACCAGTCATCTCCATGTTCTCAACCCTTAACTCTTATATCAATGCTTCCAGCTTCTTATATCTTTCAACAGAGACAGTGGCCTGAACAAGTACTTCTTTTGGGTACATTGGAGCTTCTGCAGAAAATGGAAGAAGAAAAGCCTCCACATGAGTTTGTAACCAAGTAGCAAAAGGAGAATATGTCTTTGAATCTATCTTTCCAAATTCTTTCTTACATTTCTTTACCCTATGTGCCCAAGCCTGAGACGCCTGGATAACCAACTCCCTATTTCCTTCTACCGGGAGATACAATGACTCAGTTATTTCTTCAGCAGATGGTGCCATCTTCAACGGATATCCAAATTGCTTCCTTGACAGTACCGGATTATAGTTGATCACTCCTTTCCTACCAAGCAAAGGTACATTAGGAAAATCACCGCAACTGATAAGTAACTCCTTGCCTATCAAGTCCCGGTTACATCCCCAAGCTATATTCTCAGAAGTTAATCCCATCAACCTTCTGGACCATCTCCACTTTTCTTTCATGTCTTTGAAAGGTCCTGATTTCGGGAGTTGCTTAGTGAACCAGTCAGTAAATAATGGAGCACAACAATTGACTAGTCCACCTCTTCCTTTCTCATTCCTGTAGTGAACAATGTAATAGAAATCTCCTAGCAAGGTAGGTATGGGGTTTCCTTTAGAAAAAATGGAGATCACTTCCATGCTCACAAACTCCTTTTATCCTGGGAAAAGACTAGCTCCATACACCATTAAGGCCAACACATCACTAAAATCTTCCCACTTTTTCTCTCAAGCATAACCCTCAGCTTCTACTATGATTATATCCCAATGATGTCCTCTACCTTCACTAACTTGCAAACTCTTCTTAACATTTGCAGCTGGTATATGACACACTTTGGTTATCTCTTCTTCCCGAAGAACTATCTATGAACCATAGTAAGGCAAGCTATTTCTGACAGGAATACCCAGGATGCTGGAAATCTCTTCCAAAGTGGGAGCCAAGATGTAGTCTGTAAATACGAAACACCGCAATGGAGGATCATAAAACTGGAGTAGAGTGTGCAAGCTGTCTCTCTGATCTGCCATTGGCTTATCCATGTACTTCAAAATCTACCCATATCTCTTTCTGAAATCACCTAAAACCTGGTTGTTCATTAAACCTATCAGTTTTTGAATGCTCTTGACCTCTGGTTGAAGAAAAGTGTAACGAACATTTTTATTTCTTGGCACTTTCTTAACTTATGCCATCTGGATGAGGAATAACTACCGGAACTAGGTGCAAGGTACAGATAATGACTTGAGAAAATGAAACGCAAATAGTTAATGCTAGTATGATGCAATGCAGGCATATGATCAAACTGGAATTGTCTGGACACATGATCTGAGAACCAAAAGCCAAGTGATCTGAAATCCAAGATATCCTCTGAACAAAAACCCTCTCAGATAATGACTCATAAACTAAGATCAAGAATTCAAGAACTATAGTAACCGGATCAAAACAAAAGGATCACACTGCTGATAAAGGGTGTGTGGAGGTCAAGGGTTCCTGCAAACCTGTAAACCCTCCCCATCTCACGGGTGTGCTCCGGGTCAAACATCATGGACTCTCAAAGCCGAATAGCAATAATACATTCACCATTTCTAAGAAATGTCTCATGACCAAATCAGGGATTCAGCTAAGCATTATATACTACTCAGGGAGGTCTCAACGTGAGTCTGAGAAAAACAAGCATCCCTTATAAGTTCCCAGCTTCGAATGCTGAAATCGAGAAACAACAGTAAATTCAACGTGTAGGATACAATACTATTGACATATGATCCGATGCTCTCACTGAGTTCTTATAAGAAACCAGGCCATCCTATGCAAGTTTCCCGTGGACCCTCAGATGCGAGTGGGTTTGCCACAAAATGTGGTCTGCCACTATCATCACTAGAGAGGGATGTTTCTACAAAGGTCGTAAATGATCGGTCCCCAGCTGCACATAACTATTAAGGTTGTGAAATGAGAAGGGAAGATCCCTAAATCAAGACATTTCCAAGACGGTCGCAGATCTGGGCGTGGAACTCACTACTACCCCCATGACAAGATCTCTTGAGGCCAAAGTGGAACCACTCTAAGTCCTAAGGTGCACTCGAGCCTATGTAATGAGATCATCTCACAATAACAGTATCAACCAAGTCCCACCAAACAGAAAAATCCAGTCCAAACAATCCAGTAATACATATGATGCATGAAAACAAATACTGAAAATTGTAACATATTGAGACCATTAGAAACAAGAATGACCAAAAAAATTGGGATTAAGGCCTCTGAAACCAAAACCCTAATTTTAGGTCATCTGTGCAGGAAATCTTCAGTCTGCCTCTATGCCTTTGCCATGCTTTGTGATCCCTTGACTTTTATGAACTTTGGGGAGCATATTATGATTATGGAACACTCATGGAACCTCTTGGCAAACTTCAAGATCATTGGGATGGCTCAGATCACTCTTTGGATTGCTCAGATCAAAAACCCTAGATGCAGATGAAAATGAACTATGCAGTAGGACATGATATGCTTATGTAATGCAAAATTGAAAGATCACAAGCCATGGTGTGAGAAAAAGTGAGGGAAAATTTGGGGTGTTTACAGCTGCCCCTATTCAAGCATGAGTTAGCTGCGCAGGATGTAAGCGCCTAACTTAACAAACAAACAAGATAACTTGTGGTTGAATACCAAAGACAGTCCGAAATTTGCACTCGCTGGGGAGAAGAAGAAAATGGATATAAATTGTAACAGGTAGTACAATATGAGTATCAAATGAAAGCGACGGAGGACGACTATCGAGCAGAGGAAGACTGTTGGGGGTGAAACGGTAAACAAAGCAATAACAGGGACGACCATCATGCTGGAAAATAAAGAAACCGCGACGGGGACGACCATCGGGTAAGGAAACAAAATTCTATGGGGATCAAAGGAATGAGGGAAACACCGATGGGGACGACCATCAGGTTAAATGGTAAAGTAAACAATGATGGGGACGGCCATTGGGTAAAAGCTGATGAAGGACGATAATCAGTAAAAGGAAAAGGGACCACGATGGGGACGACCATCGAGTTAAAGAATAAATGAAATATTTGATGAGGGGCGGTCATCAAAGGTGAAGGACGATCACCTAGCAGGGGACGGCCTGCTCTTTATCTCAACATAAGACAAATGCTAGATATAAAAGGTCAACGATGGGGACGACCATCAGATAAGCATGATGAAGGACGATCATCAAGAGGTGAAGGACGATCACCTAGTAGGGTACGACTACTCTTGGGGATTATCGTGACATAGGACGAATGCTGGATAAAAAGATCAACGATGGGGACGGACATCAGATAAATGATGAGGGACGGTCATCAAAAGATGAAGGATGATCACCTAGCAGGGGACGACTGCTCTTTATCACGACATAGGACGAATGTCGGATAGAAGGTTCTAACAATGGGGATTCCACTGGGGAAAGGATGAGGGACGGTCATCCAAAGGTGAAGGACGATCACCTGGCAGGGGATGGCTGCTGAAAATATCACGACATAGGACGAATGTCGGATAGAGAAAGTTGTTTTGCCTTTGTGGGGATGTAAACACGGACGAGTGCTTACGCTTAAAAATAGAAGGTATAAGTGTTTGACAGTGTGTATAGATCAAAGATGCGGACGAGCATCCTTAGTACCATTATACAGACGAGTATCGGTAGAAACAAACGTTGACACGTGTTTAAGGGTGATGATGCGGACGAGTATCTATTGGTTGAGCAAGGAACACGGACGAGTGTTGAATATGCTGAGGGGTGATATATACAAGATACAGACGAGTATCAAAGACTTCTGTATGAGTATGTACAAGTATGATCTGCTAGTTAAGTATGTGCAAGACACGGGTGAGTGCCAAAAGATTGAGCAAGGGACACGGACGAGTGTTTGACTTGCTGGGGACGTATGACACGGGCGAGTGTCAACAAAGAATATGTACAAGTATGAACAAGTGTTTAATAATTCTGAAGGATTTATGGCGACTTTACTGGGTAAAGATGACACGGACGAGTGTCGAAAAGAGCATGTATAAATATAAACAGACATTTGGGTTTGAGAGTGCAAAGGGGATGTCTTGTCCTTTATCTACAAGGGATATGAGTTTTTTATATTATTGATGAAGTGATATTGATATTTACAGGTGACTGGCTCGAACCTGGCTTATGATCATGCAATTGTTTGATTTTTCCCGTAATGCTCCGTCTTAGACGGAATGCTACACTTATTTTAGGGAAAAATGATGTGAATGCTATGATTATGAAAAAGATAGAACCCGATCCGAGATACTGATCCTGCGGGGGAGAGAGATCTCTGGTTTATCTGTCCAGAGGGAGGACTCCGCTAGGAATGAAGAAGTTTTAGCAACTCCGCTGGGGAAGTATTTCAGGCATTGCTCTACTGGGGAGAGAAAGGCAACTCTGTGGGGAAGCAATTCCATCGACTCTGCTGAGGATGAGGAAAATCCTGGCAACTCTAATGGGGAATAGAAAGTTCCTGACTACTTTACTGGAGGAAAAGCTGTCAGGCATTGCTTGGGAGACCCCTTCTTGGGGAAAAGAGAACTTTTGGGAAGTAATACATTGGGGATTGATGAATTCCTTAAGGGATCCTCTGGGGGGATAAAAACTTCTCGAGGAAATACTTCTTGTCAAGGAGTCTTGCTGATGATGTGATTGCTGGTTTGGCTGGGGAACCATACTTGATATGCCCCATGCTGTGAAATGGTCTGCCTTGAGTACCTGCAACCTGTTAAACAAAGGAAACGCACAAGTGTCCCGAGGTATCCTTAACCGGATTCCGTCATAGGAGTTAGATTTATCCGAGAGCAACATATTTCCTGCAAGCATTTATTGAAAATGGCCTATATGTTTTCATGCAAATATTGTATTACGAACTCTGGAAATTTTTCAAACAAAAACAAAAGGTAAAAACAAAGTGTGACTAAATATTTTGATTTTATTGATTTGTGTGCCCTGAATAGGAAAGTACAGTCAAAGAAGCGAATCCCCTGAAAGGAAGAGATTGCAGTAAAAATTGAAAAAATAAAAGTGTTGGCAATGTTTGAATTTGACGCTCTGGTGAGCTTCCTTTGCTATGACCTGTATGACCTTGACGTTCTTCTTATCTTGCTTTCTGAAGAAGGTTGATTCTGACCAACGCTTTATTCTTTTGAATCTTGTCATGTTGTGAGTGATACAGACGAATTCAGAATGCAGTTGTTTGCTTATTCCCTAATTTTACGTGGATTGTCCTTGCGGGTTTTCAATCCACTGGGATACCCATTTTTGCCTGAGTTGTCCGATGTGGCTTTTCAACTCAGCGGGTGTACATTTTTTTAAATTTTTCCCTTATTTTGGCCCGAGTCTTTTATTCTGTTTTTGACTCGCCGGGATTCCCTATTTTTTCCTGGACTTACATTCTGTTTTTATATCCAGCGGGTCATTTTATGCGAAGTATTTTTTAACTGCATTTGAATTCACAAGAGACAGGAAGTCCTTGCCATCCATAGTAGTGCGCATCAGTGCTCCACCAGATAAAACTTTCTTTATTATGAATGGGTCTTCGTAGTTTTGCGTCCATTTGCCCCTGTGGTCTGTATGAGGAGGAAGAAGTCTTTTCAGAACAAGCTTTCCCACTTGGTATTCCCGAGGTCTGACTTTCTGATCAAAGGCTTTCTTCATTCGCTTCTGATACAACTGCCCATGATAGATAGCTGCTAATCTTTTCTCTTCAATCAGATTCAGTTGATTGTATCGAGATCGGACCCATTATGCTTCATCCAGTTTCACATCCATCATTACCCGTGAGGAGGGTAGTTTAATTTCAACAGGTAGGACAACTTCTATACCATACACAAGTTGATAAGGTGTTGCCTCGGTAGATGTTCTGATAGAGGTTCGGTACCTATGCAAGGCAAATGGTAGTATTTCGTGCCAGTCTTTGTAGGTGACTACCATCTTCTACACAATCTTCTTGATATTCTTGTTGGCTGTCTCAACAGCACCGTTCATCTTTGGCCTATAAGGAGAAGAGTTGTGATGTTGAATTTTGAAATACCAGCAAAGCTCAGCCATCATCTTGTTATTTAAATTGGAACCATTATCAGTAATGATTCGCTCGGGAACTCCATACCGACAGATGATATCCCTTTTCAAAAATCTAGCTACCACTTGTCTGGTGACATTTACATACGAAGCTGCTTCAACCCATTTGGTGAAGTAATCAATGGCTACCAGGATGAATCTGTGACCATTTGAAGTAGTCGGTTCTATCTTTCCAATCATATCAATGCCCCACATGGGAAAGGGCCAAGGTGAAGACATTACATTCAAAGGATTCAGAGGCACATGCACTTTATCTGTGTAGATCTAGCATTTGTAGCATTTTCTGGCATAAGCACAATAGTCTGCATCCATTGTGATCCAGTAGTAACCTAATCTTAATAACTTTTTTTCCATTGTATGTCCTCCTGAATGGGTACCGAAAGAACCTTCATGTACTTCGTGCATCAGTAGGTATGCTTCCTTCTTGTCAACACATCTAAGCAGGACCATGTCGAAGATTCGCTTGTACAAAGAGCCATCAGTATTGAGGAAGAAACTGCTGGCTAGCCTTCTTAATGTCTTCTTTTCATTTGACAATGCCTCAGATGGGTATGTATGAGTCTCCAAGAAGCATTTGATATCGTGGTACCAAGGCTTGTTATCAGTGACAGTGTCCACAAAGAACACATATGCCGATTTGTCCAGTCTAGATAAATAAATCTGAGGCTCATAATTGGCAGCGTGTACTTTGATCATGGATGAAATGGTAACCAAAGCGTCTGCAAACTGATTCTCATCTCGAGGGATGTATTCAAGCTTAACTGTTGTGAAGAAGGTCAACAATCTCCTCGTATAGTCACGGTAAGGAATCAAATGCTCCTGATGAGTGTACCACTTGCCATTGGTCTGATTGATTACCATAGCTGAATCTCCGAATACATTCGAGGTTTTGATCCTGAGGTCAATGGCTTCCTCAAGACCCATGATACAAGCTTCGTATTCTGCTTCGTTGTTAGTGCATGCAAAGGTGAGTTTTGTTGAGAAAGGCATGTGAACCCATTTAGGTGTAATAAGCACTGCACTAATCCCACGACCGTTGCAATTAACTGCCAAATCGAACATCATAGTCCATGCTTCTTCTGGGTCAGGCCCTTCAGTATGAACTGGCTCTTCAAAATCTTTTGCTTTTAAGAACATGATATCTTCGTCAGGGAAGTCAAATCTCATAGGCTGGTAATCATCAATGGGTTGCTCAGCCAAATAATCAGACAATACACTGATTTTGATGGCCTTTTGAGAGGTGTATTGAATGTCATATTTTGTTAGAATCATTTGCCATCTTGAAACCCTTCTGGTAAGTGTTGGCTTCTCGAATATGTACTTGACTGGATCCATCTTTGAGATCAATAAGTCGGCGAGCAGCCCATGCTAAAGCACAACAAGTTTTCTCGAGCAGTGAATAACGTTGTTCACAGTCGGCAAACTTTTTGCTTATGTAGTATATTGCATACTCTTTTCGACCAGACTCGTCATGCTGGCCCAACACACACCCCATTGACTATTCTAATACTGTCAGATACATGATTAGAGGTTTTCCTTCAACTGGTGGCATGAGAATTGGAGGTTCTTACAAATATTCTTTGATCTTGTCAAAAGCTCTCTGACAATCATCGTTCCACCTGACTGTTTGCTCTTTTCTTAACAACTTGAACAAGGGTTCGCAGGTTGCAGTGAGATGAGATATGAACCTTGAAATGTAGTTCAATCTACCTAAGAACCCTCGAACTTCTTTCTCAGTCTTAGGTGCAGGCATTTCCTAAATGGCTTTCACTTTGTCGGGATCAACCTCAATTCCTTTTTCACTTACAATAAAACCTAGCAGCTTACCGGAACGTACCCCGAATGTGCACTTATTGGGGTTCAACTTCAACTGATACTTTCTTAGACGCTTGAACAATTTCAGCAGATTCACCAGGTGATCTTCTTATGTAAGGGACTTGGCAATCATATCATCCACATAACACTCAATTTCTTTGTCGATCATATCGTGGAATAATGTTACCATAGCACGTTGATATGTTGCACCGACGTTCTTCAGACCAAGCGACATTACCTTGTAACAAAACGTGCCGCAAGGTGTGATGAAGGTTGTCTTTTCCATGTCTTCAGGTGACATCTTAATCTGATTGTATCCAGAAAATCCGTCCATGAAAGAAAATACCGAGAACTGAGCTGTGTTATCCACCAATACGTCAATGTGAGGTAATGGGAAATCATCCTTCGGGCTAGCTTTTTTCAGATCCCGGTAATCCACACACATACGCACCTTTCCATACTTCTTAGGTACGGGTACAATGTTAGCAACCCACGACGGGTAACTAGTTACAACAAGAAAACCGGCGTCCCACTGTTTTTGTACTTCTTCTTTAATTTTCATGTCCATGTCTGGGCGAGTACAACATAGCTTCTGTTTAACTGGCGGACAATCTTCTTTCAATAGCAACTTGTGCATGACAATATTTGTATCCAGACCTGGCATATCTTGATAGGACCAAGCAAAGACATCAACATATTCCCGGAGCATACTGATGAGTTGCTCTTTCACTGGAGCTTGCAGACTGGCCCCGATCTTTACTTCTTTTACATCTTCCTCGGTACCAAGATTGACAGTTTCAACCTCCTCCTGATGAGGAGCAATCACTTTTTCCTCTTGTCTTAACAACCTGGCCAATTCCTCAGGCAAATCATAGTCTTCATCAACCCCTTCATCTGCTTGATTAATCGGATTGTCGAAGTCATACAAGGTCATAGCAGTGTCGTTGTCGGTGCGATCTGGAGGATTATCTCTGCAAGGGTTGAGATTTGTTCATTTTAGTGATTGATTTTATCTTGCTTAGGAAAAAGTGAATGAAGTTATTTATTGAAAAACATTGCCATTTATTGTTTTGTGCGAAAATAACAAAAATGAAAAGACAGTGAGCAAAAAAAGAAGATCGTTTGCAAAAGATGTCCATTTGTTCATTAATCATTCATTTGCACAAAATAAAAATATGGCCCTATTACAAAATGAGTCCTGACACCTTGGGCAAGATGCAGGACTTGAAGCATGCTTAAACAGGAAATAATAATTACTCTGCAGACGTAATCCTTATAATTTCCTAGGAATACCAATTGAGGACTTGCTGTCCTGGGACCCTTGGACGAATCCAACTTTCTAGGTTGAAGTCGCTTTCAGCCTCGTCTTCCACATTGTTGATTGTATTTGGGGTCATCATACCCCCACTGATAAACTTGGGAGCTTCAACAGCCTCCTCTTGGACCTATCGGGATGGTTTGTAATCCAACTCGAACTTGTCTTCCTTGACCTGAACTTGCAGCAACTTGCCCCATCCCTGGGCATTCCCGTCTTCAACAACCTTCCGAGCTTGCTTGTGTGAAGAGATTGAAGTACCAGACACTTCAAATGTTGCTTCATTGACATTGAGGGCCTCAAACCCTTGGCTCATTGTCTCATGGATCTCTCCATCCATCTCAATATACTTGTAAGTAGCTAGATGAATGACGAAGATATCCTCTTCCCCAGAGATTGTGATAACTTGGCCCTACCATTCGTATTATAACTTCTGGTGAATGGTCGACGTTACAGCACCAGCGGCATGAATCGATGGCCGACCCAACAAACAGCTATAGGCAGGCTGAATGTCCATCACGTAGAAGATAGTTTTGAAGATCTGTGGGCCAATCACCACAGGTAGCTCAATTTCCACAAGAACCAATCTTTTAGAACTGTCAAAGGCTCTCACCACCAAGTTACTTGGATGCAATGCAAGACCATCATATTCCATCTTGACCAAGGCTTTCTTTGGAAGAACATTGAGAGAAGAACCAGTGTCAACCAAGACATGAGAGAGAACAACACCTTTACACCCCAAGGTGATATGTAAAGCCTTATTATGGTTACGGTGATCCGTAGTTAGATCAGCATCAGTAAAACCTAGCCCATGGCTAGTATTGACATTTGAAACCACCGTTTCTAGCTGAATAACTGTAATCTCTTCTGGCACGTAAGCTGCGTGCAGGACTTTGAGAAGTGCATTCCTGTGAGCTTCGGAACACATTAGCACTGATAGAATAGAGATTTTGGAGGGTGTCTGATGGAGCTAGTCTATAACCTTATAGTCACTCTTCTTGATTATTCTAATGAACTCGTCTACATCCTGGTCAAAGGATGTCTTCTGATTTTCCTTGGCAATAGGCTCTTCAGGCACCACACTCTTGCCCTTAGCCTTGGCAGCAGCTTCCGTTTCAACATTAGTTCTTTGGGATTGTGAGGCAAAGAGACGTCCGCTTCAGGTGAAGCCTCCTCCTCCCCCCACATTATCAATCTGTGGTGTAGAAGTGTCAAGAGTGACTTTCTTTCCGTCGTAATACAAATCTGAGCCATAGTGCCAAGGGACGGCACTGCTGCTGTCATATGGAACTGGTCCTGGTACCGTGATAGTAACCGGACTGATTGATGCGGAAGAAGGAATTGAGACAGTCTGAGGTTCATAATAAATTGTGACAGGAGGTCTGACCGGAGATGGTGCTGGTGATGAAGGTTGCTGATGTGAGTTGTTGAAAGAATCTGGGACATGGATTATTGTCGGATCATAGTAAATGGTAACTGTGGAAATGTCTTCATTGATGGTTGTTGTTGTTGTAGAAGGATGTGTTGAACTGATATTTGTTGAAGTGGAAGAAGGGATGGTTATTGATGTTGTAGAAGAATCCGTTGGAATGATTGTTGTCGAAGTTGTAGGAGTGATATATGCTACATCTGATGGAATGGCATGTGTTGGAGTAGTAGGAGGAATGGTTGTTGATATTGTAGGAGCTAGAACTGTTGAAGTGATCTGTAAAGTGCCTTCTTTGATAAGATTGTTGATACCGGTCTTTAATTTTGCACAACCATTGATAAAAATCTTGCAAGCTTCACAATGGGCGTCACAACCTGGGAACAATTGGCACTTTAAAAACTGGGCTTTAACCTCGTCCAGAGGTGTTTGAATACTTGCAACATTGTCAATTTTGTTCATTGGTTGATCCTCCTCAATGGCATTTATCCTAGGCCCACCATGGCTAGGCATAGGATTCTTGGTAACACTTGGAGGGGGTTCAAAGTTGAATGCCTTAGAATCAATCAAATCTTGAACCTTCATGTGTAAAGCTCCGCACTTCTCTGTTGTATGGACAAGTGCATTGGAATGGAAGGCACATCTGGCATTAACATCATAGTTTCTTGGAAGATTCTGGGGATCTGGTGGGGCCAGAGTCCTCAATTCGATCAGGTTAAGCTTTAATAACTGTGGAAGTAAGGCAACATATGGCATCGGAATGGGATCGATAACCCTGTTGATTTGTGAAGTCCTTTGTTGAAACGGACATTGTTGCTGATTGTTATTGTTGTAAGATCTCTTTTGAGGAAATTGTTGTTGTTGTGGGAAGTGTTGAGGTTGTGGAGGATACTGTTGTTGAGGTGCTGGAGCTGGAATGGTGACAACAACCACTGATCTTGGCATGTACTGAGGCCCACCTCTTCCCATATGTACTGAGTTGGTCTCACCTGTACTGCAAGGTCCTGAGAAAGGTTTTCTGGCATTGCTGGAACTAGCACCGTTGTCTGAAATTTTGCCCATCTTCAAAAGACTCTCAATTCTCTCACCAGCTATAACTACATCAACAAAGCTAGTGGAATAGAAAGCAGCAAGCCTGTCGATATATGTTCCTTGCAACGTGTTCATAAACATGTCGACCATTTCTCTCTCAGACATCGGAGGCTAGACGGAACCAGCAAGCTGTCTCCATCTTTGGGCATACTCCCTGAAGCTTTCTCTTGATGATTGAGACATACCCATCATGAGGGTTCTGTTAGGAGCCATGTCAAAGTTATATTGATATTGGCGTATGAAAGCTTCATCAAAATCGTTTCAGTTACTGACTGTTGCTCTGGACAGGTGAGAATACCATTCACGGGATGCCCCGGTCAGACTGTCTTCGAAGTAGAACATCCACAACTTTTCGTCCATGGTATAAGCTTTCAGTCTCCCCAGAAAGGACTGCAGGTGAGTACGTGGAGAAGAGGTACCATTATATTTCTCAAAGTAAGGAGGCTTGAATTTGTGAGGAATCCCGACTCCCTCAACTAGACCAATGTCCATTACATTAAATCCCAAAGAGTTTTGGGACTCCAAAGATCTCAGCTTATCTGTTATTTTGTCCAGACGATGATCATAGGCTTCATCCCCAGCACCAATTACTGTAAACAGTTCCTCTTGAGGGTCCTCTTTCAGGGCACAACCTCTAGTGTTTCCTTGGGTATTTCTGATAGCATTGACTTCAAGATTGAGGTGAGGCCCAAACTCTAGTGGATCTGTTCGTGGCTGCCCGTGATCATTGTTGCTAGTACCTCCTGTACCTGGATGATTCTCTTCTGGAGTTTGCCGCTCGACTAACTCTCTTAATCTTTCTTCGCTCTGAGCCAACCCAGTCATTACTGCCATGAACTGGTTCATCTGAGCCCTCATCTCAGTTCTTTCATTAGCCATCTGGGTTCTCACATCAGTCAGATCTTGTTAGACTTGGTCCATCTGTAAGCTCGGAAGGTTGTTTCTGGTTGGATACCGGTGAACTTTGTTGATGGGGAAAACCCTCCTACAAGCAATGTTTCCTGAAACAACAACAAAGTGAGAAAACAACAACAAAAACACATACAAAACAAAGAATGAGGTTAGTATGCAATGCAGTATGTCTATTTGTCCTCCAAGGGTATTCGGTTTGGTTCTTTGGTTTTGACCTTCCAGACCTCTAAGAATGAAGATGATGTTGGAGAGAAATGAAACCCATCAGAAAATCCAGGTAATACATAAACCATACATTATAAAAAGGTCAAAATACATAGTTTATGATTACAACAAGTTCCCATGGTGGGTCAAAATACAACAAAGTCGAGAAATACAACAAAACCACCATGAGAAATAAAGTACAACCAAGACAAAATACAAGTACAAAGAAATCAAACATCCAGCCCAAAGTCATCCTCCTTGACTTCCTTCAAAAGAGCATCAGTCACTGGTCATACTGGATGCTCTGTGATGGTCCTGATAAGAAGGTTCCTGGTGGCAATGGCACCTGTCAACTTTTGGTACTTGTCTTGGTCTTTTGATCTCTTCAACCCAACCCGGAGTTTCAACTCAGAGATTTCCTTATGTGCTGCTAACAAGGCTTCTTGAATCTTCTTCTCATTAGCTTCCAACTGCTCTATCCTAGCCTGTGTCCTCTGATTTTCTTGCAAACGAGCTTCAGTGATCCTGATCCACCTAGCCTGACTCTCTTCTAGGTAATGCTCAGCTCTGGCCTTCTGAATCTTAGCTTCTTTGCAAGCATTCTTCAATACCAATTCTCTTGCTTGGGCTTTTTTGATGAAGTCCTATGTATTTTCTATCTTGGTCATATGCTCGATCCGAAGCTTCTCTAACCTCTCAATATCCAGTCGACCATCATTCCTCTCCCAGAGGGTCTTCTTCAGAGCTTCAGAAAGCTGGGTATTCCTCTCTTTCAACTTCTCAAACTCCTCTAAACTGACTGTAGCTACAGGCTCTACTGCTGATGGCCCTGGCACATCTTCTAGGGTGAATGGCATACGGGTGATCTGTCCTATGATGCGAGACCAATTAATGTACTGAGCTGAAGCTATGTTGTTGCACTTGCCAAGAATAGCAATCCCTTTTGTATGTATCTTATCCCAAGCCCAGGCTGCTTGTCAGATGATGGCGTGATTATTCTGAACATCACAGTAAAGGGTCTCTGCTAAATCCTGCCCTCTTGGTGGGTGTACTAAGACATATCCTAGCTGCCTTTTGAAAAGCAAAGGATTGTAGTTGATGCAATCCTTCACTCCAATTAGAGGTACATTGGGATACTGCCCACAGCTTGTGATCATGTCCCTGCCCTTGGTGCTCTGAGTACACCACCTGATGTCTTCTGAAGTGAGAGCAATCATTCTCAGCCCAATTTCTTGACTGATGAGGATTCAGGAAAGCTTTTGTCTTTGGCAAGTGTCTTAATAACCAACAATAGAAGAGAGGTGCACAACATCTGACTAGTCTTCCCCTCTGCTTCTCATTTCTATGATGCACTGAGTAGTAGAAATCCCCTAGCAAGGTAGGCACTGGATTCTTCAGCAGGAAGATATGGATAGAATTCTTGCCTAAAAACTTAGGCTCGTCTGCACACAAGATGATTCCATATATACTAAGAGCCAGGAGAGCACAAACAGTTTCCCACTTCCCTGCTGCAGCATGACTGGTGGCCTGGGTGATCAAGAAGTCCAGATGGAGGCCTGGGATTCCAGCCTTGGTGGTCATATGCTGATTAATGATGGTGGCTTCCAAGTGCAGAGCCTTAGCTATGTCTTCATTACTAGGAGCAGTCATCTCAGGGTTGAAAGGGATTCCTCTCCTGATGGGGACACCCAACAACATGGAAAACTCTTCCAACAAAGGACCCATCTGAAAGTCTGGGAAAGTAAAACACCTGAGAGGAGGGTCATAAAAATGAAGGAAAGTGTGAATCATGCTCCTCTGTGATGAATCCAAATCCATGATCATGTCCATAATACCACCATAATGTTCCCTGAATAAAGGGACATGATCAGGAGTGATAAGTGCCTGAATCTGCCTGATGCCTGCTAGGGAGGGCTCAAAGAAATGATAAGTGATGTTGCTCTTCCTGGATGAATCCATACTGATAATGGATGCTGATGAAGATAAATGAGGAGAAATACTGATGAAGACAGAAGATATCAACTGAAGAAAATCTCTGTGGAAGATAACTGATGAAGATGGCTGAGCAGAAGAACAGTCAAAACCAAACCAAAGATGATGTGGATACCCTGTAAAACTAATAGACAAATGTTAAAATGATGCAAAATGATGTATGCAAAATGATATGCAAGGGTTTGTGATCAGGTGATGGATTTTCCATTTGCTTTGATAGGGTCCATGAGGGTTCAGAAATCCAGATGAAGGCTAGGGAACCAGTAACCAGGTGGGGGACTCAAATAAAGAGTCACAAGTCCAGGGTTTCATAGAATCAGTCCAAAATAGTATAACCTTAAAACAATATCAGTAACAGGGTATGTTGAGGCTAAGGGTTCCTGCAAACCTGTTAACATCCCAACCCACTCATATGTATTGTTCTAGAACAAGGATCCTCAAACTTGGATCTATTATGAGAAGTGTAAACACTTCTAACCCGGAGGTACAATGTTTACATTAATCATAAAGGACCCTCTTATAATTCACCTTAGATGCTGAAGGTCATCTAAAAAGGTCATCCAGACTTAGCAGGCTTCCTAGATAGCTCTAGCACTACAGGAAATCCGTAGCACAAAGTTCTCAAGAAGAAACCCATGTCTGAACTGTGTTTCATATTCCCGCACCAGACCGAAATGGAATGGGAAAGAATATGAAGCCACCCTAATCCTATGTGTCACTCAGGCTCCCGGTGTAGAACCTTGCTCACTAAAATACCCCTCCTGCTAAGGCAAACCAACAAATCCAACACATGATATGATGACAATAATATGAAATGCATAAAAACAGTAAATGAAAGCAATAAATAAAGTTGTACAGAAAGCAATAAATAAAGCAATAAACTAAAAACACACATAACACCCCCCATAAACACAAATCAAACAAGTGCTAGGAGAAACCCGCAAAAAGAACCAGAAGCCCTGGTTGCAAGATACTCATCCCCAGCAGAGTCACCAAACTGTCGCTCCCCGGACTTGCGTCCCGGTGCAAACGCAAACCGTCGGCGAAAGAGAAGGTGTTGAATTGAATAGAATCGCCAGCTAGGCATTTTTATCCCGAAGGAAAGGTAATGCTGCATAAACCTGGAAAGAGATGGATAAGACGGTTGGGAACCAGAGAAACTGAGAAAGGGGGTTGGTTACGACCTGGGAAGGTATTAGCACCCAGATCGTCCGTCGTACTCGACGGGATCCATGCTTACTAGATTGTGTTTAAAAGGGGTAAGTGTATGTGATATCTGTGTGCAAAAGCTAGGAAGGAATGTACAGGTGTCAGTGCAAAAGGTGTGAATTGCTCAGGAACTGAGGCTTAGAAAAGAATGCTGAAAGAGGGGGATAACAAAGAGACTTTTGTTCGATAACTGTTAAGTTATGCCTACGTATCCTTTCTTGCAATGAGGACGTCAGAACACCATAATTCGACTCAAAGAGACTGGGAATGATTGACTGTGAACTGCTTACTTGTCTATGCTCAAGTGTATGACTCGTCTGGCTCGAGTACTAACTGTCTTGCATTAGACGGAAGAAGCAAGTTCTCGCTTGTGAATGAGAGTGATGAGAAAAGAATCCCGGAGGAGAAGATTATTGTTTGTTTTTGTGTTTTCAGTTTTTGGTGTTTTGCATAGGATAATGAGCTTAAGCCTAAACCAAGGGTTTGTAAACTCATTATATCACCCCTGATTAGGGATAATGAGCCTACTTAAGTATGAGATAAGCATCTCAACTTAATTACCATAATGATGAAGGATTAAGATCATTAACCTAATTATGATTATTTAGATGTTTTTGGTTTTTGGTTTAGTGTTAAGTAATGAGTTTAATCTCTAATCACAGATTAGTGAACGCATTACACCATCCTAATAGAAGGATGATAGATTAGGACTCTTAAGCCGAGGAAGATACCTCAACTTAATCCATGGTTAGGGATTAAATTCATTATATAACAAGCCTTTATTAAATGGATTGTAATTAAAGGATGAGATTAAGAAGTGGATTTTATGGTTTGTAAGACAACTTGAGGGGGACTTTTCCATTAAACACTAGGGTTAGTCCCTCTTAACCATAAGGAAGAGATAGAACCCTAATGTAAGGCCCAAGTTACAAGATAAAGTCTTAGTGATGATTAATGTGTTTTGATTAAGAGGTGTAAAAAAATTAAAGGTTTAACACTAAGGATTAAAGTTATACACTCCATCCTAAAATAAGGATGCAGGCACAACCCTAATTCAAAGTCCTAAAGCTTTAAGAGTTTAGTCTCTGATTATTGAGATGAGAAGAGAGACTCAAGGAGACTCAAAGGTAAAAAGCTAGTGGGGACTATACACAACCCTAAAAGTTATCATGCTTGGATATCCTATGGTTTTTGAGGCTTAAGAGAAGAATCTTCAAGAAGGCCACCATGGAAGAAGCAGATGAAAAGAGAAAGAGGGAGAAGAATAAGTTACTTACTTCCTAAAGATGATAAGTAACCTAGGAGAAAATAAAGGAGAAATAGAGATATAAGTGAAGCAAGTTCACTTCAAAGACAAGTAAATATGCAAATGATAGGAAAGAAGAGGTGGGAGGTGAAGGCAAATCCACCTCCCAGATAACTTACCAAAAGTTCCTGAAATGTTAGTATGAATGCATAAGACATAAAGCACAAAGAAATGAGATGAGAAAGGATGTAAAGACCAAAACCAGAAGTGATTATGCAATGAAAATGTGTTATGAGATGATGCAAAATCATACAAGATGCATATGAATGATCATACAAGGATGAGATGCAATGGAAGCATGTTTAGAAGCATGAAAACACATGGATATTCATGAAATGTAATGGATGCAAAGCATATAAAAAATGATGCAAAAATGATCAAGAAATGTTTCAAACATGTCCTAAGATGTCTAAGATGACATACAAAATAATGGAATGGCATGACAAGTTCACAAGTTCATGAAATGCAAAGGAGAATGCAAATGAAGATGCAAAATTAGGGTTTTAAGGCAACATGAGATGCATATGACCAAAACAGAAGAAAACACCATGATAAAAAATTTAAATTGAGCACAAACAAACCTTAATCCCATATAAGATCACACTCCAAAGGAGAAGGTCAGAAGCTAATCCTAGTGAAAGTTATGAAATTTCTAAGTTAATTAGGGTTTTTGGGTGCTTCTAAAGGGAAAATAAAAATTAAATTGAAAATGCAAGATAAAAATATGAGATAAATAACCTAGAAAATATATGCAATATGTGAAACAATGCAAGAAGAATCAAGTTCAAACTCATCATGGTTAGGCAAAAATGAATTTGTCAAGTTAGGGTTAAAAAATGTGAAATTTAAGAACCCTAATTCAAAGAAAATTGTGAAAATGTGATCAAACCTAAAAATAAATTTGTATGGTGAGTTTGGAAATGTTTCTAAATGTATTGGAATGCTTCATGAATTGTTTGGTGATTTTTAGAAACCTAAATGCATATTTAATTAATTAAAATCAATTAATTAATTAAATAAAACATTTAAATATTTTAAAAATACTTTTTTAATGCAAAAAATGAAATAAAAAATGTTTTTAGGTTAAGAAAAATATTTGAAATAGAAATGAAAAGTTTGAGATTTTTTTATGGTTATTGCTATTTTAAAATAAATATGGAAAGAAATGAAAAAAAAATGAAATAAAAACAAATAAAATGCAAAGTCAACTGATCTGATGGTTGGGATTCAAATGGGAGAAGACCGCGCGTGCTATCCAAGAGTTCATATCAAATCTGGCTAATTAATCTTAATTAATTTAATTAATTATGAATTAACATTAATGAACTAATCTGGTCCATCCAAAAACGCGCTAACCCTAAGATCTAATGGCCAAGATTCAAACTGACTAATTAAACCCTAAACACTTTCAGGTGACTGGAGCCAGCTCCGGTCATCTTCTCCGGCGAGCCCTTCAACCTATCTTATTCCCTAGGCTACCCTAAACCCTCTAAAGCTCCAGAATCAATCCTCTAACATCCCTAAGCAAGAATCCAACCCCAAACAACATTTATTTTGCATCAAACAAGAGAATCAAACAAACACATGTTTCACGGGCAAACTTTCAGAAGATCAATACATGCTTAATACTCAACCATTTTCAAAAGTAAACATATCACAATGATCAAAACATCATGTAGAATCAATTTGTAACTTAAAAAACAAGTTCTGGAAAAATTGTTCTTGATGATACCTGAGATGAAGCTTTCTCAATTTGAGCTTTCTGGACCTCCCCTTGGTGCAAAACCACTCCAATGTTCCCCCTTGTGCTTCTGAAAGGATTGAAACAAGTTTGTATGGCTTGGTTTTTGAGATTCAGTTCTGCTAAGGCCGAAATCGTGTTTTTGTTTTGTGAGGTTTCAGGCCATGGCAAGGGGTGGGAAATGATCCTTAAGCTGTATGGAGATGATTGGTGGTGAAAGTTTTGAGTTTGAGTGGCTGAGGAGTGAGTTTCGAAAGCTTGAAGGTTTTGGGGATTTTTGAGCAATCTGAGTTGTGGGAGGATTCAGGCTTGTGTGTGTTATGAAATGAGCTGCATAAGGTTAGTATAGGATAATGAGAGTGATCAGAAAGTGGGTGGTGGCATAGTGTGATTGGTATGGGCCAAGTTGCAAAAATGTCAACATTGTGTACTTGAGTTATGGGCATGGTTCAGAGTTGTTTCAAGGGGTTTCTTGGGCTCAGCTGAGTTCATGGAGAGCCTTTGGATCATTAGAGTGCAGATGGATGGCCTTGATCAAGTGTTTGCAAGCTTTATGCATTTTGACAACTTTGAAATTTCTTGAGAAATTGGCCATGAAAACTTGTGATGCATGGCATGATTCTGATCCAAATGTATTGCACTATGTTTGTATGATGTTTATAAGATGATTAGCGGTCATGAAATGGCTTGGCAAGTGAATTTGCAAAATTCCCTCTTTGGTGCACACTTGAAAATTATAGGATTTTTGCCAACTTTGAAAGGCCATATCTTGAGTTCTAGGATGAATCAAGACATGTTCTTGTACTTTTTGAAAATGTGAAGACATAATCTACAACTTTCATGTCCAAGAATTTTTCATTTGAAGCATTTTTGGTCATGAAAGAATAGGTTGAATATCTTTCCCAAAATGGAAAGTTTCCTTTACAAGTCATTTCCAAAAATAGCAAGTTTGCATTTGGCTCAAAATTCTTCAACTTTGTGAACTTATAACCACTTCTAAGATCAAATAAAGATCATAGGACCTCAAAATGATGAATGTGACCCTTTGGTACCATTGTTGGGGGCCTCAGATGCCCTGATTGTGACTTTACTTGCTCAAGAAGTTACCCAATGATCAGATGACTTCCACAGTGAATTTCTTCATCAATTTGGTACACATGATCCTTATAAAATATCGAGACCATTAGAAACAATAATGACCAAAAAATTTGGGATTAAGGCCTCCGAAACCAAAACCCTAATTTATGTCATCTGTGCAGGAAGTCTTCAGTCTGCCTCTATGCCTTTGTCATGCTTTGTTATCCCTTAATTTTATGAAATTTGGGGAGCATATTATGATCATGGAACACTCATGGACCCTCTTGGAAAGCTTCAAGATCATTGGGATGGCTCAGATCACTCTTTGGATTGCTCAGATCACAAACCCTAGATGCAAATGAAAATGAACTATGCAGTGGGATATGATATGCTTATGTAATGCAAAAATGAAAGATCACAAGCCATGGTGTGAGAAAAAGTGAGGGAAAATTTGGGGTGTTTACAGTGGCAAGAGGATTGTTCTTGCACACTTGAATGTTATAGTTGTTAGAAAGTAGGCCTCACCGGTTGATGGTGTGATAGGTTGTACAATCTAAAACTATAGTGGAAAATCTCTTTCGGTTTTTAAAAGGGGACTGGATATACCTTCAGATTGTGAAGGGAACTAGGATAAATCGCCGTGTCTTTTTACTTTCTGCTTTACCGTATTCTTATCTTAACCACATAAAAGAGAAAAATCCATCCACCGATAAAATAACCGAGAAAAGTTTTATAAAGCCTAATTCACCCCCTCTTAGGCTATCTCTGAAACTACATTTGTGACCTATGAAGCTCAAGGATGATGAATCTGATCTTAGATGAAGCAATGTGTTGGTGTATGAAGGGATTCGAAGCAAAATTCTTTGAGAGCAAAAACTTGAGAATGAGAAAATGGTGATGAAATCCGGTGAATCAAAGGCATGATTCACTTATATATCATGTATATTTGCACTGATTAGGGTTTGCAAGGAAATGCATGTGGGAGAAGTGTGATTGGAATGAAATTGCAAAACGACATAAAAAGTGTGATTGCACCCCTTGTCTGTGATCCTCCTTGCAATCACTCAATCTCCACCCTTGGATCAAACTTGGATCAAACTTGGATCAAAAGAAAACCTGGATCATGCCTTTAGTGATGTTTTGCATTTTTTTGCATTAGGTGAAATACTCTTTATCCATGCACGATTTTCTTGGTTTCTTTGGGGAAAAACAATTCTTATGAAATTCTTAGGAGTATTGTGACCTCACTTGATCCATAGAACAACTTGAAAACAAATCCCATGTCATTTTGCAACTTAGTGGAAATTTGGATTTTAAGTAAAACCCTAAAAAAAGCCTAATTTCAAATAATCATATCTTTCAAACCACACATTCTATGGAGATGATCTTGTACTTTTTGAAAAGGGGAAGGAATATCCTACAATTTTCATGTTTGAGGAAAAATCGTTTGAGGCCATCTTGGTAATGAAAGGAGCCTTTGAAAACTAGGGCAAAACTTGCCAAAAACATAAACTTCCATTATAAGTCACTTGCCAAAAATGGAAATCTTTTAAAACCTCTTCATTCTTGATCTTTGAGATCACCAAAGCCCTTAATTGACCTTAAGAAAGTCCCTTTACTTGAAAAATAGGATTGGAGGCCTTGAAATTTCACAGTTGACTTTTCAGATGTCCAGTTTGACCAATTTCTTCCTTTACAAGTAACTGAAGAATTGTCTGACTTTCTCAATGAATTTTCTCACAAAATTTCACACATAGGCTTCAAATATCATATAAAAGCCTTTGAGCACAAGAATTGGTCAAAGATGTGAGAGTTACTTGCTCAAATGCAAAACCCTAATTAGGTTTAAACTGTGTAGGAGAAAATTGCTTCCTTGATCTTCTAATGACCTTTCACCCTTCTTGACTTTTGTGGATGGATTTGAACTTATATAATATATGAGAACACCTTGTGAGCTTCTTGCAATGTCCCTTAGAATTTGTCTTAACTTATAGAACCTCATATTTCCAGATGATTGATCATATGCCCTATGCTAGAACATGTGAGTGTCATACTTCATTTTTCTATGCCAAATGCCAGAATATGGTATGATTATGCTATGCTTATGATATGCTCATGATGATAAAAAGGAGAGGGAAAATTTGGGGTGTTACAGTTGCCCCTATTCAAGCAACCGTTAATCTGAAAAGCGCGAAAGCATCAGCTGTCGGCCGTTCGAGTTGAACTCTGGTTGAATACCAAGAAGAACCAGAAATTTGCACTCTGTTGGAGGAGAAAACGGAAATAAACCCAACCAAAGAAAACAACTGCTTAGAAACCGTGCTATGATGAAAAGTAACTTATAACCAAAATCTTGTGCAGATTCAACATCAAACAGAGCAGACGAGCTGCCTTCAAACAAACCTGTTATGCTAGGTGAATAATATCTAGGACGGACGAGCTCTCTTCATATATCTTGCGTAAATATATGGTGCTTAAGACAGACGAGTCTTCTTCGGATAACCTGTTATGCCAGGAAACGGGTATTGCACTTAAGTCTGTGGGATAAACATGCACAATCAGGATAGACGAACCCTCTTCATTATCCTATGTAGATATATGGTTCCAGGACAGACGAGCCCTCTTCACAAATCTTGCTCAGATATGTGGTGCTTAAGACGAGCGAGTCTTCTTCGGATGACATGTTACGCCAGGACCGGTAAACATTTTGATGTTTAATCCCACCATCAGAACTTCAAACCTCTTCAATACGGACAAGTATTGGATGATCATCAAGGAAACAAGGACGAATGCCCTAAGTCAATGATACGGATGAGTATCAGACGATGATCAAAGAAACACGGACGAGTCCTTCAGGCAATGATACGAACAAGTACCAGCCACTGATACAAAAGGGTACCAGAAAAGACATCAAACACGGACGAGTGCTTGCCAAAAGATAACACAAACAAGCGTTAAAAAGAAAACGGACGAGTATCAAACAAGTATCAAACACAAATGAGTGTTTGAAGCAACATCATAACATAGACGAGTGTTTGCCAAAAGATAACATGGACGAGTGTTAAAAACGATACAGACGAGTATCCGTAAAGATATTAAACACAGACAAGTGCTTGTCCAAAAGATAACACAAACGAGTGTTAAAGATGATACGGACGAGCATCATAGAGGTATCAAACAT
The DNA here is from genome assembly GCA_963966055.1 of Lathyrus aphaca. NCBI lineage: Eukaryota > Viridiplantae > Streptophyta > Magnoliopsida > Fabales > Fabaceae > Lathyrus > Lathyrus aphaca. Next base: position 400,707,148 of record OZ014521.1, on the reverse strand, counting down.
AGATGAGTGCTTTTCCAAAAGATAACAGAAACGAGTGTTAAAGACGATACGGACGAGCATCAGAAAGATATCAAACACAGACGAGTGTTTTTCGAAATATAACACAGACGAGTGTTAAACATGATACATACGAGTATCAGAAAGGTATCAAACACAGACGAGTGTTTGACATGAAGATAACACAGATAAATCTTAAACATGATACATACGAGTATCAGTAAGGTATCAAACACAGACGAGTGTTTGACATGAAGATAACACAGACAAGTGTTAAACATGATACAGACGAGTATCAGAAAGGTATCAAACACAGACAAGTGTTTGACGTGAAGATAACATATACGAGTGTTAAACATGATACATACATGTATTAGAAAGGTATCAAACACATACAAGTGTTAGACATGAAGATAACACAAACGAGTGTTAAACATGATACAAACGAGTATCAAAAAGATATCCTTGATTTTCAAGGAGAGTAACACCTCTGCAAGGGGGAATATTTCTTTAGAACATTCTACTGAGAGACCAACTCAGGATGCTCTGCCAATCCTTGACTCTAACTGGGGAATATTTCAATGATGAGAATGGATCTCCATCATGAACTCTGTTTTCAGACTTGGCTGGGAATGAGTGCTTGGTCAAATAACCCTTGTTGAGAGAAGGATTATGGCACTCTACCTCTGTGGGGAAAAAATATTTAGATTCATGCTGGGGATACTCCACTGTAGACTCCACTTGGGGAAGAGGACTATTCAACTAATCTTGAAGTTCTGCTGGGGATAACATCTCTACCTTGATTCAGCTAGGGAAAAGCTAATTGGAAATAGACCCCTATTATCTGCAAACCTGCAACAACAAAAGTACATCCATATGCCCCAGGAAACTACATGGCACGAGTTAATCATCACACGTCACCTGTCATTCAAAGTGTTTTTAGATGTTTTCCTCTCGCACATCAATCATAAAACCACCAAGTTTAAATGCAATGTTCTTTTACCAAAAATTTAGGACATTTTTGCAAACAAAGCAAATAAAAGATAAAAGACAAGGACAAAGCCTTTTGACTGAATATTCTTTTATTGATGAGCCTCTGAATAGGAGAAAGTTTACATCAAGAAGCAACCACCTAGAAAGAGGTAGTCAACATAAAATTGAGAAAAAGAAACTATCCTAATGGTAACGTGCACGAAATTCCAATGAGTTTCCTTTATGCTATGACCAGTATATCTTCACGATTTTCCATTTTTGCCTTTGCCTTCTGAAGAAGAAGATAAGACTGATTCCTATCCTTCGGATATTTCCAGATTAGCTGAGACGATGATGTGGTACAAATTACCCGGATCGCATTCATTCGCTTATTCCTTTATTTTGCATGGATCGCCTTTTCGAGTTTTCAATCCACTGGGATACCCTTTCTTGCCCGAGCTGTCCAATGTGACTTTACAACTCAACGGGTGTACATTTATTTTTTTCTTTATTTTCCCTATTTTTTCCCGAGCTTTTTATTCTATTTTTAGCTCGCCGGGATGCCCCTTTTTTGCCTGGACTTTAATTCTGTTTTTGTGTCCAGCGGGTCTTTTTATGCGAAGTATTTTTTAACTGCGTCCGAGTTAACAGGGGATTGGAAGTCTTCACCATCCATAGTAGTGAGCATTAGTGCTCCACCAGAGAAAACCTTCTTTACTATGAATGGGCCCTCATAATTCGGTGTCCACTTGCCCATGTGATCTGAACCTGGAGGAATGATTCTTTTGAGTACAAGCTCACCAACTTGGTACTCCCGAGTGCGTACTTGTTGATTAAATGCTCGCTTCATTCTCCTCTGATAAACCTGACCATGACACACAACTGCTAATATCTTTTCATCAATTAGACACAATTGGTTATATCGGGAATGCACCCATTCAGCCTCGTCAAACTTGACGTCCATCATCAAACGTAAAGAAGGAATTTCTACCTCCACAGGTAAGACTGCCTCCATACCACATACCAGAGAAAATGGAGTTGCCCCAGTAGACGGCCTGACTGACGTACGGTACCCATGTAATGAAAATGGTAACATCTCATGCCAATCCTTATAGGAGACAACCATCTTCTGCATAATCTTCTTAATATTCGTGTTTGCTGCCTCAACCGCACCATTCATCTTTGGCTGATAAGGAAAAGAATTGTGATGTTGGATCTTGAAGTCTCGACATAGTTCTGCCATCATTTTGTTGTTCAAATTGGAACCATTATCAGTAATGAATCGCTCGGGAACTCCATATCTACAGATGATATCTCTCTTTAGAAACCTACCACCACTTGGTGAGTAACTTTGGCATAAGATGCTGCTTCGACCCATTTGGTGAAATAATCAATTGTGAACAATATGAAACGATGGCCATTCGAAGCAATAGGCTCTATTTTCCCGATCATGTCAATGCCCCACATGGAGAAGGGCCAAAGAGATGACATGACGTTGAACGGGCTTAGAGGGACATGCACTTTGTCTGCATAAATATGGCATTTGTGACATTTGCGGGCCTATGAACAACAGTCTGCATCATAATACCCCGATCTTAACAACTTCTTAGCCATTGCATGTCCTCCTGCATGAGTACCAAAAGATCCCTCATGGACTTCCTACATTAACATGTCCGCTTCCTGCTTGTCCACACATATGAGCAAGATAATGTCAAAGTTTCTCTTGTACAGAACACCGTCAGTGCTTAAGAAGAAACTAGCAGCAAGTCGTCTTAAGGTCTTCTTGTCATTGGAGGTTGCCCTAGCTGGATACTCTTTTCTTTCCAGGAAATGTTTGATATCATATTACCAAGGTTTCTCATCAGACATTGCGTCTACAGAGAACACATAAGCTGGTACATCAAGCCTGGAGATGTCAATTCTGGGAACATAATTCCAACACAAGACTTTGATAGACGAAGAGAGCGTCGCCAATGCATCGAAAAATTGATTTTCATCTCATGGTATATACTGAAGCTTTATTGTTTTGAAGAATGTCAACAGTCTTCTAGCATAATCCATGTAAGGAATTAAGTGTTCTTAGTGTGTATACTACTTTCCAGTAATCTGATTTATCACGATGGCGGAGTCTCCGAATATATCGAGGGTCTTAATCCTAAGATTAATAGCCTCCTTTATTCCTATAATGCACGCCTCGTATTCCACTTCATTTTTGGTGCATCCAAAATTGATTCTGGCAGCGAAGGGAAAGTGAGCACCTTCGGGAGTAATAAGAACAAAACCAACTCCAGGTCTGTTGATATTGACTGCCCCATCAAACACCAACTTCCATTTGGATTCGGGGTCTGGCCCCTCCTCCGGAAGTGGTTCCTCGCAATATTTTTCTTTGAGGTACATGATGTCCTCATCAGGGAAATGAAATCTCATTGGCTGATAATTGTCTTCAAGGGGTTGCTGCGCAAGATAGTCTGAAAGTATACTTCCCTTGACGACTTTATGAGAAGTGTATTAAATGTCGTACTCTGTCAGCACCATCTCCCATCTAGCAACTCTTCCGGTTAACGCTGGTTTCTCAAAAATGTAGTTAACAAGGTCCATCTTTGAAATTAACAGGGTTGTGTGGGTCAACATGTATTGTCTCAGTCGGCAAGAAGCCCATGCAAAAGCGCAGCAAGTTTTCTCGAGTAGTGAATACCAGGATTCACTATCGGTAAATTTTTTGCTAAGGTAGTATATTGCATGCTCTTTTCGACCAGACTCGTCATGTTGGCCTAGAACACACCCCATTGACCTTTCTAGCACAGTCAAATACATAATAAGTGGCCTTCCTAGAACTGGAGGCATTAGAATTGGAGGCTCCTCCATGTATTCGTTTATCTTTTCGAATGCTCTTTGACAATCCTCATTCCACCTGACCTCTTGTTCTTTTCTTAGAAGCTTAAATATTGGCTCACATGTGGCTGTTAGGTGAGATATGAAACAAGCGATGTAGTTCAATCTCCCTAAGAAACCACACAATTCTTTTTCAATTTGCGGTACATGCATGTCTATTGCTTTGACCTTTGCAAGATCTACCTCAATTCCTTTTTGACTAACAATGAAACCCAACAATTTACCAGAACGCACCCCGAAGGTGCACTTGTTTGGATTTAACCTCAAACGATACTTTCTCAATCTTTCAAACAATTTCTTGAGGTTAACCAAATGCTTTTCTTCGTCGCAGGACTTGGCGATCATGTCATCCACATAGCATTCAATTTCATTATGGATCATGTCATGAAACAAAGTCACCGTTGCCCGTTGATATGTTGCCCCGAAGTTCTTCAAACCAAAGGGCATGACCTTATAGCAGAACGTCCCCCAACGGGTAATGAACATTGTCTTATCCATGACTTCTGGCGCAATTTTGATCTAATTATAACCGGAGAAGCCATCCATGAAGGAGAATACCGAGAATTGAGCCATATTATCCACCAATACATCAATGTGAGGTAGTGGGAAATCATCTTTTGGGCTTTCTCTATTAAAATCCCGATAATCAATGTACATTCGAACCTTTCCGTCCTTCTTCGGTACAGGTACAATATTAGCTACCCAGGGTGGATAACTAGTCACAGCAATGAAACCGACGTCCCATTGTTTCTGAACCTCTTCTTTAATCTTCAATGCCATGTCAGGACGGGTTCTTCTATGCTTTTTCTTGATAGAAGGGCAGTCTTCCCTCAAGGGAAGATTATGCATAATGATGTCGGTATCCAATGTTGATGAATTCGAGCTCTTTTTGATGAGGCTGAATAACCCTTTCCTCTTGTCTCAGTAACCTGGCTAATTATTCAGGGAGTTTACAGTCTTCTTCAACCCTTTCATCAGCATGGTAGATTGGATTATCAAAGTCATACTTGGTCATAACAGAAGAGTTATCAGAGAAATCCGAATGATTGACTTTGCACAAGGAATGTGCTTATTTCAAATTTTGCTTTTATGAAAACGAACATGACCAAAACAAAAGAAAAACATTGCCATTTTACATTTTGTGAAATTTTTAAAAAGAAAGAAAGAAAAGGAATGCAATTTGAATGAAAAATGTCCTTTATTCCTGGTAAAATTAACTTCATAGAATGCAATGGTGGCCCTACAATGGGTCCATACACCTTGGGAAGAGTGTAGGACTTAACATGCAAATGAATAAATGGAAAACATGAAAAAATTACTCTGTTGGACCGGTAACTTGGATGATCTCCTCAGCAAACCAGTTCTGCAACTCTTCCCCGGGAGCACATGGGCGCACCCAGCTGTCCAGATCACAGTCGTTGTCTGCATCTTCATCCATGGCACACACATGGTTGGGATCAATCACCCCAGCACTCGTGAAGTTCATTGCCTTGCTATTCTGGGACCCTCCAGCTTGCCCCGGTTGGTAACCAATACCAAACTTATTATCCTTCTTCTCAACTTCCAGTAATCTGCCCCAACATTGGGCATGCCCAGATTGTACTACTTCTTTGGCCTGCTTATACGAAGAGATGGAAGTTCCCCCTTTTTCACTGCTTTGGAACATGGAAGCAGGAGAGACTGAGCTGACATTTATTGCTTCAAATGCCTGGCACAAGGTTTCATGGATTTCGCCATCCATCTCAACATACTTAAATGTAGATAGGTGGCTAACAAAGATATCTTCCTCGCCACAAACAGTAACCACCTGGCCATCCACCACATACTTTAGCTTCTGATGAAGAGTAGACATCACTGCTCCCGCAACATGAATCTAAGGATGACCCAACAAATAGCTGTAAGCTAGTTGAATGTCCATCACATAGAAAATACATTTAAACACCTGTGACCCTATCTTCACCGGTAACTCCACTTCCCCGAAAATAGACCTCCGAAAATCGTCAAAAGCCTTTACAACTAAATCACTGGGTCGGAGAATAAGACCATCCACCTCCAATTTTATCAGGGCTTTCTTTGGCAACACATTTAGGGAGGAACCTGTATCAACTAGGACATGTGACAAAATAACGCCTTTGCACTCCATTGTGATGTGCAAAGCTTTGTTATGGTTCCTTCCTTCAGTTGTAAGATATCTGTCAGTAAACCCTAGCCCATGACTTGCGTTTACGTTGGCTACTATTGCTTATAATTGATTAATAGTAATCTCCTGAGGCACGTATGCTGACTGCAATACTTTCAACGGAACCTCCCTATGTGCTTGCGAGCACATCAACAGTGATAGTATGGAAATCTTGGATGGCATTTGGTTCAATTGCTCCACTATCTTATAATCGCTTTTCTTTATGATCCTCATAAATTCTTCTACTTCCTTCTCGAAGACATTCTGATCAGTAGCCGGGGTCACAACCTCCTTGGTAGCTACCTGTTTTCCTTTAGCTCTGGCAGCAACTTCAGCTTCGTCATTGTTCCGGAGAGTCTATGGAGCGAACAATCGTCCACTTCGAGTGAAGCCGCCCAAGCCTCCAACATTGGCAACATCAGGATTTATTGTTACTGGCATATCCTCCACTTTCTGTCCTTGTACATAAACATCTGAACCATAATGCCACGACACAACTTTATCATTATCATATGGTACGGGTCCAGGCACAGTGATGGTGATAGGATTGACTTCCTGTGGAACATAAATGGTAATAGTTTCCCTCCGGATTGGGACTGGCATATCATCAAGGTCATAAATGATGGTCACGGTAGAAATACAATCTCCTTGTTTGTTAACCTTGTCAAACTATAATGATCCTTCATTCATCAAAATTTTCAGCACAACTCTTAAATTATCACAACCATTAACAGAAACTTCACATTCCTCACAATCAAAATCACATCCAGGAAACACATATCCTCTTAACAATCTTTCCTTCATAACCAAGATGGGAGTCTGCACCTCTTTTACATCCAGAATCAAATTCAAATGCTCTCCACTTTCGACAGTGTTAATCCTAGCCCCACCATGATTAGGGATAGGATTAGTGATAACATTTGATGGTGGCGCAAAGTTGTTAGCCTTTGAATATATTAAGTCTTGAACTTTGTTATGCAGCGCTCTACATTTTTCTGTTGAGTGCCCCGGAGCACCCGAGTGGAAAGCACATCTAACTTTGACATCATACCCTGGTGGAACATCACCTGGGGGTGGTGGAGTCAACGTCCTCAATTGTATCATGTTCATATCTATCAGCCTTTGTAGCAGCACTGTATAAGTCATGGGAATTGCTTCAATGACACAATTAGCAGGACGAGGTTGACGTTATTGGTATGGCCTCTATTGAAAGTTGTTGCGTTGTTGTTGTGGTTGAGGAGCAGGACTGGTTGGTATAGTGACAACTTCCACTTGATCATATGAATTTTTGTATCCACGACCCCTTCCTCTTCCATAAACAACATTGGCCTCTCCTTTTCTTCTCCTTTAAGGGCCTGCAAAAGGCTTCCTCTCCCCAGAAGAACTTCCAGCACCATTGTCCTAAATCTTGCCCATCTTCAATAGGGTTTCAACCCTTTCACCTGCTATAACAATATCATTGAACTTGGTTACCGAGCATGACGCCAAAATTTCAATGAATACTTCTTGCAATGTGCCCACGAACATGTCAGCCATCTCATTTTCCAATAGTGGGGGTTTCACCCAGGCAGCAAGCTAGCGCCATCTCTGAGCGTACTCCTTAAAACTCTCCTTCGCATTCTGTGACATGCTTTGCAACTTCGTACGGTTAGGTGCCATGTCCAGGTTATATTGATATTGCTTAACAAATGCCTCATCCAAGTCTTTCCAGCTTCTAATAGTAACCCTGCTTAACTTCATATACCATTCCAAAGACACCCCAACGACGCTATCTTGAAAGTAGTACATCCATAGCTTTTCGTCGTCAGTATGGGCATCAATTCTTCCGACGAATGATTGAAGATGAGTTCTTGGGCATGAAGTGCCATTGTATTTATCAAATATTGGAGCCTTAAACTTATAAGGGATCCTCACTTCGGGCACCAGTCCCAAATCAGTAATATCAAACCCCAAGGAATTATGGGATTGGATAGAATGAATTTGTTCAGCCATTTCTTCAAAGCGACGATTCATATCAGCCCCTTGTCCTTCAGCTTCATCCAACAATGTAAACTTTTCATCTTGTCCATCCATCTGAAGATTATGAGTTCCATCATTAATAATAGTAACACCAGGCTACACCAAAGGAATTTCAGCATGATGGGCCCCTGCACCATTACGATTGCCTCCACCTCCTTGACCATTATTCCTTGCTTGATTCCCTTCTACCAACTCTCACAAGCATTCCTGAGTCTGACCCATACTAGCCATAAGGTCATGAACTGATCCATTCTTGTACATAAATCTACCAAGTCAGTTTGCATCTGATCCATCGCTCGTCCTCTGTTCTCCTTTGTAGGATATCTGTGAATCTTCTTGGGAACTCTCTTTGAAGCTATAGTGCCTGAAATCAGAAGAGACGTTAAAAACCCGAAGACTGTACCTGCAAAACAACAACATTGTTACATGTAATGCAATCTTCATGCTTTCATTATCAGGGTATTTTTCCCCAGTTCTGGTATCTTATTAACGAATTCAGATGGCCTTTGAAATAATCTTCTATAATGATTTTCTTTAAGGTTTTCACACCATTTCCACAACCGATTGAAAACACACAAAGCTCAAAGAGTCTAGAAAGATAACTGCATAAATCAAAATCCCAAAGGCACCAACACCATCCCCGTAAGGTTACAAGTCTTACAAAATCACAAAGTACAACAAAATAACTAAGATTCCTACAACAATCTTGTAGGTAATCGGAAATACAAAAACTAAAACCCTAAGCTGTAGGAAGACTCTTGTCCTTCATCCGTAAGCTCCAGCTCTACTCTAGCTCTCTTCATATTTGCATTTCTCTTGAGGTCTGCCATCTCTAAAAGAGCTTAATTCAGCTGATGAGACACCTCTTGTTGTCTTTTGTAAGCTTGCTCCAACTCCTCCTTCTGAGAAGCAATTTGTAGCTCATACATCTCCTCTTTCTTCGTGTATTCTTCTTGGTCTTGATCTCTCTTCCCCTGCATCCAAGTGAGATATTGCCTAGCCTCTTTGAGAGCCTTCTTGTTCTTCCTAAACTATTCTTCCCTCCTGATGTCCATCAAGCCTCTTCTTTGGAAGTAAGCCGCTCTCTCTGAAAACTCCTTTTCCTTAGCTTCCTGGTCTACCTGCACCTTGTGCATCTTTTCTTCTAAATTCATCTTAGAGAGAGCCAATTTATGATGTATGCTAGTCATTTATGCATGCTCTAATTTCAACCCCTTCAACTGGGCTTCCAGCTTTTGATAATCTTCTAAAGGAACAGTGTTTTGTGTAGTAGGGACCTGTGGAACTACTTCCTTTGGGTAGAGGGGAAGCTCCAATGAGAAAGGCAACAAAGTAATCCTGGAACGATTCTTCAACCATGCTACAAAGGGTTCATACATGTTTGGATCCACTCTTCCAAACACTTTCTTTCCTTTTTGAGTCTTGATGACCCAAGCCTGGAATACTTGAACAACCATGTCTTTGTTTCCTTAAATAGTAAGATATAATGATTCTCTCACATCTTCATCAGAAGGAGGTTCTTTTAAAGGGTATCCAAGTTGTCTTGTAGCCAAAACTGGATTGTAATTAATCATTCTATTCTTCCCAATTAAAGTAACATTAGGAAACCAATTACATTTCACCTTCATTTCTTTTCCCAATACATCCCTATCATATCCCTAACTTATATCACTTGCAGTCAATCCCATCAACCTACGAGACCACTTCCACTCTCCTCTTAGATCTTTGAATGACCCCACCTTGGGCAGCTGCCTAGCGAACCAATAAGCAAATAAAGGTACACAATAACTCACATGACCTCCCCTCTTTTCATTCCTATAGTGGACCCTGTAATAAAAATCACCTAACAGGGTATGTGTGGGGTTTCTCCTGAAGAAGATGGCAATGGCTTCCAAGCTAACAATCCCATGATCTCCTGGAAATAAACTGGTTCCATAAATCAACAAAGCCAAAAGTACACTGAACTATGTCCACTGATTCTCCTGAGCATATGCTAGAGCCTCTTGAATTAGCACATTACAAGGAAATCTTTTCCCTTTGCTACTACTCAAACCATGCTCCACCCTACTCAAAGGCAAGTGACATCTCTGAGCAATCTCTTCTGCTTGGAAAACTCTTCCAGAGTTGTAATAAGGTTGTCTACCTCTGAGAGGGATATGTAGTAAACTAGAAATTTCCTCCATTGTAGATTCTAACACATAATCTGGGAAAACAAAATAACATAGTGGAGCATCATAGAACTGTTGAAGAGTATGAATATTGTCTCTCTTCTCTTCTATTGGCTTGTCCATATACCTGAGAATCTGTCCAAAGCTGGCCCTGAAATCTCCCAAAACCTTATCATTCATCAGACTCTTCAGCTGATGCAGTTTCTTCATTTCTGGTTGTGGAAAGGTATAATGTGCATTGTTCTTTTTGGGAACTATGATAACACTTGCCATTTAGATATGAGAAGCTAGCAGATAGCGGAATAGGGGATAGACAAAAATTCAACCTGAAAAATGGAAACACAAAGATGTTAAGAATGCTATGATATGATGAAAATGCAATGCAAGGAACATATGATCAATTTCGAACTGTCTAGATACTGGATACAAGATCCAAGTGAACAGAAACCCCGAATCCTCTGGATAACAGCCCATATAAGTGTTCATGTGGGTCATAGATAATTTCAGATCAAGGTGCAAAACCAAATAAATCAAGAATTCCAAGGTCAGAGTAACCAGATCAAAACACACAAGACTATACTGGCAATGTGGGTATGATGAGGTTGAAGGGTTCCTGCAAACCTGTAAACCCCTTCCAATCTCACGGGTATGTTTCGGGTCAAACATCACAGACTCTCAAAGCCGAATAACAATAATACGTTCAGCATTTCCGAGAAATGGCTCATGACCAAATCATGGAATCGGTTAAGCATTATGTATTACTACAGGAGGTCTCAGCGTGAGTCCGGGAAAAACAAGCATCCCTTATAAGTCCCCAGCTTCAAGCACGTAAATCGATAAATAATAGTACATTCAGCCTGTAGGATACAATACTATCTTCATATGACCAGATGCTTTGACTGAGTTCGTATAAGAGAACCAGGCCATCCTATGCGAGTTCCAAGTGGGCCCTCGGGTGCGAATGGGTTTGCCACAGAATATGGTCTGCCACTGTCACCACTATAGAGGGATGTTTCCATAAGGTTCTCAATGATCGGTCCCCAGCCACACATAACTATCAAGGTTGTGTAATGAAGTAGGGAAGATCCCTATATTAATACACTTCCAAGACTGGCGCGAATCTGGGTGTGAACATACTAATACCCCCATGACAAGATACCATTGGGCCAAAGTAATGGTTCACGCTACGTCCTATGGTGCACTCAAGCCAAGTATTTGGCTAGTGTCATCTCACCACACACAAGTAATACCCTTGTCCCGCCAAACAAAAAACCAGTCCAGTACATATACGATGCATGAAAATAAATACTGAAAGCAGTAAATAAAGCTATAAATAAAACTGTAAATAAGCAATAGTAAAATAAACAGGCAATAACAAATAATCAATCACACAATGAAACAAAACCATGCAAGCGCTAGGAGAGACTCTCAAGGGAACCAGAGATTTTGGGTTTGTTCCCAATCAGAGTCGCCAGCTGTCGCTCCCTAGATTTCCATCCTGGTACAAACATGAAAGTGGCACAGAAAAGGGAAGAGTAGCCAGCCAGACATTTTTATCCCGAAGGAACGGTAATGTTAATGCTGCACAAACCAACGAAAAGAAAAGGAAGGACACAGGTCTTGCGAACCAAAGAAACTGGGTTCGGGAGTCAGTTACGACCTGGGAAGGTATTAACACCCCAGATCATCCTCCGTACCCGACGGGATCCACACTTGCAAAGAAATTATTTCAAAGGGTGTCAGAATGAAAGTTGTTGCAAAGAAAAGGAACTGAACTGGATAAAAAAAAGAAAAGAAATGGGGAAAATGTAGAGAAAATAAAAGAGTGCTCGAACAGGCCCTACCCCGCTGCCTACGTACCTCATATGGAAATGAGGATCAGAGTCGCCGTAGTTCCCCTAACTAGGGGTGGAAAAGATTGATTTAGTGTTAAGGCTTGAACTGCCTATATCAATGCTTAGGTGTTGTAATCTCGGACGACGAGTGCATAACCGTTTTGCAAAGTGACAAGTAGGAGCAAGTTTGTACGTAAGGAGTGAGGGTGATGAGAAAATAAGTCCCGAAGGAGAGACGCTTATTCTTTGTCCAGTGTTTTTTATGAGCTTTTTATGGAGTAGGGAACAAGGAAGTGAAGGCAAATCCTTTTCTAAGGAATGTGTCCTTATTACTACATCAAAAAATAGGATGAGTAACAAGTCCATCAAGAATGAACAAGATCCTCAAACTTGTTTCCTAAGATTAGGGTTTGAATTCACTAACCTGTATGTGTCGCACCCCGAAAATTACGACCTTATGCGATCTAAAGAGAAGAGCCGCGTGCTGGGCAGACATGAGAGTCGCCACCTAATTCTAATTTATTCCCGAAGAGGGAAAGGGAAGATATTGATAAAACCCGTCGAAAAGGAGGATGAAGACAAAGGTCTCGCAACCATTGCCTGGGTTCGGATGTCAGTTATGCAGGGGGAAGGTATTAGCAACCCCTACATCCATCGTACTCGATGGGAACCATCTAAGTTGTCACGCGCGAAAGGATGTCTATGCTTAAAGAGTTACTTGCTAAGGGAAATAAGTTTAAATTATAAGTTAGATTGATCCTAGGTGCTCGGCAAGGATTGAGATCCTTGTGCCTACGTACTCTCGCGTGCAATGGGAAAGTCAGAGCCTCGTAGTTCAGCCTACTACGGGTGTTGGTTGTTTGTTTTTATTACCATTCTTTCGACGAAAGGATTTAGGAGTCGAATCGCACTAAAGACTATGGGTAGAGGTGATTATTCCGAACCAACAAGACGAACGTCTTGCGACGAAAATAACCAGAGCGAGTAACGAAAGCTCGTAGTCCTCCTTTCCACCACTTAAGGCTCGTGGCATACAATTCTTCTCGTTTTATTAATGTGTTTTATTAACCTACGACCGCTTGACGTTGGATCAAGGGTTTGGATCTAATCGAAACATTTTGGTTTTTTTAGGTTTATGCGTGAATGAAAATGGAGGTTTATTTTGTGGTTTGTTAGTGAGGCACAATGCACTCGGCTCGCAAGGTTAGGTGGATCCTAATAAACAGAATAAAAACTGAAAATAAAGTGCAAGTGTGCAAGTGCAACCGCTTGGCGTTGGACCAAGGGTTCACGAACTAAACAAAATCGATAAAATGTGGAAAATAAAATGCGTACATAAAATGGGGGGAGTGATACAATATAAATTGCAGGGGATTGCGAGAAATAAAGGGTATCATTGTAGTTTTCCCAAGAGGAAGCGTGTGTGCAGTATTTTCGAACTGTTCGGAGGCGTTCAGCCTTTTTATTCGGAGGTAACTATTCGGAGGCATTAGACCTTTTCGGATGCGTCGAAATTTGGTTCGTTAACTACCTTAGAACTGATTTAATGTTAAAATCATTCTATAAGGAGTCGAATCGTTTTATGTATTAAAAAGCGATAAATTGAATAAATTAAATAAAGTACCAATTGATAAATAAATAAAAATAATGAATTAAATTAGTTTGTGAAATAACAATAAATTGAAAAAATGAAAAAATAAGAACTTAAATTACATAAGCCTCATATTGATCGAGTATCACCGATTTAACGAAATCAGGCGAAACGTTGACCTTTTGATATATCATTGGCCCGAAAAATTATAAAGTGGAAATTATATGACAAAAATTAAAAGCAGTAAAACTTCTAAAATAAATATTAAACAAAAATTAAAATAAAGTAAAATAAAATAGGACAAAATAAGAACAAACAGGTGGTGCATCTAGCAGTGGTAGGTGGTGTAATCAGTAACAAAACGTATGGGCCCAAACTCAATGGAATTCATATAAAAAACAATTGAGAGGTGGGTGTGCGCAGGTTTGTGGGTTGTGTTTAGCAGAACAGATTGAGCTGAGTTAATTATAAAACCATAAAGATTAAGAAAAACAATTAAAAAAAAGGATGAGAAAGATCTGGTATATGTGCGAGCAGAAACAATGGGATGTAGGTAGTAACAAAATAGGATGGGCCTAAGCCCTTTTCACCAACAGCAACAACCATAGCTATTTTATAAATAAATAAGAAAATAAAATAATAAAAACAAAATTTAAATAAAATATGAAGAGTATAATAAAAATAAAGGGTTTGCTTTAAAAAAAAGAGGAACCACATCAGGCTTAATAAAAGAGAACAAAACTTATCCACGATCTAAGAAGAAACGAAGCAGACACCCACCCTCAAAGTCTCTCTCAAACGCTCCTAGAGAGAGAAAAGGTGACGGCGGCGGATCAATGGCTCTCACAGTGGTGATTTTTGTTGTGGTTCACGTCGGGATTTGCGGTGGTTTCGAAGGTTTGTGAGTGGTGGCCGGCGCAGAGATTTCGAAAGTTTCAACTGTGAGGGTTTAAGGGTCGCGGCTTTGTGTGGTTCGTGGTGGCTGGCGTTATTTGGGGGGTGTTTGAAGGGTGTTCGAGTGAAGAGTTTGAAGGTTAATGGTGATCGGATTTGGTCTGCTGGTTTTCTTTGTTTCGGATTTGGATTGTTCATCTCAGATTTGTGTTTGCAAGGTTTGTGGTTTTGTATTTGACTGAAGACGGTGATTGTAGATTTATTTTATGGGTTGATGAAGAGTGATGGATACGATGGTGTTTGAACAATATGAATATAGTGATTTGTTTTATTTGACTCATTTTGAAGAAAGAAAATGTGAGTTTCCTGTGATTTGTTTGAGGAAGGTTTAGAAAGAAAAGGTTTGATGTGTTTTTTTTTTGGTATTTTGACACTGGAATTATTTTTGTTTTTTTTAAGGGTTTTGAAGCTTGATTATTCTGAGTTTTTACAGAGTTTATGTAATGTTTTTCAAGCTCCTCATGAGAAGAATGAGTGATTCAATTTATAAAGAAAATGCTAGATATTTTTGTAATGTTGTTATGTGTTTTGACAGGTTGTAATTAGCTTCATTGTTGCTGTGTGAAAAAAAACAGTGCGCTTTGATAGTTTGTTGTGTGGTGCGAGAATATTCGTATGAATGAAAGAATTGGGCCATGTGTGTTGCTGGCAAGTGGGATCAAGAAGAAATTTTTGTGGGGCCAATTTGTTTTGCTGAGAAAAGTGATAAAATTAAGTGGCTGAAGAAAATGCAGTGTGATGGTCAAAATAAAATTTGTGAGAATCTGAAAAAAAAATAATTGTGTAATGTAATGTTGACTATAATAAAAAAAAGTATAATAATAATAATGAAAATAGATAATATTAAAAAATAGAAATGGTGAAACTGAAAATGCTAATAAAAAATTAAATAAAATAGACAATAAGAGGAAGATGATAATAATAATGAGATTTTTGTATTTTTTGGATAATGAACTAAATAATAAAAATAAAAATTTATGATTATATTAAAATAAAAAAGAGAGTTTGAAATTTTTTTAGAAGGTATTTTTGGAATTTTGGTAATTGTTTTTTTTGTGATGAAAAAATAAATAAATAGAAAATGAAGGTGACAACTGGACAAATGACTTCCACACAACAAACCACACACACGCATTCGACTTGACAAACTCAAACGATCCAGATTTTTTCGCACGAACCTAAATGACATATTTTTGGATTTTTGAATAATGGTTAATAAACAGAAAACAAAATGACACAAGTAGGACAAATTTGGGGTATGACAGTTGCCCCTATCGAATTGGCTTAGACAGAGTAAGATGAACGGGCTCACGTTCAGACTTCCAAGGTACAATACAATTAGATACTATAAAGACTCCGAATTTGTCTGAAAAAGAAAAAAAATGTAGTGACAAGAGTTGACGATTAAAACTGGAAAGATGGGTGACACAAAAAAGAAACAGGTTGTCTGAAAATAAATAAATCACTATCACCAAAAGGATGATAAGGCGACCCCGACACTCGATATGGATGTCGAGTGACAGAAGATTAAAAATAATCGCTATCACTAAAAGGATGATAAGGTGAGTAACTGAAAACAAAATCACTTATCACCGTAGGATGATAAAGCGAGTGACTGAAAATTAAATAATCACTATCACGAAAAAGATGATAAGACGACCACGACACCAAAGGGATGACGAGTGACTGAAAATTAAATAATCGCTATCACCAAAAGGATGATAAAGCGACTCCGACACCAAAAGGATGCTAAGTAACAGAAAAGTAAATAATTGCTAACACCAAAAGGATAGTAAGGCGACCACGACACCAAAAGGATGACGAGTAACTAAAAATTAAATAATCGATATCACCAAAAGGATGATAAAACGACTCCGACACCAAAAGGATGCTGAGTGACAAAAAAGTAAATAATCGCTAACACCAAAAGGATGATAAAGCGACCCCGACACCAAAAGGATGTTGAGTGACAGAAAAGTAAATAATCGCTAACACCAAAAGGATGATAAAGCGACCTCGACACCAAAAGGATGACGAGTGACTGAAAATTAAATAATCGCTATCACCAAAAGGATGATAAAGCGACCCCGACACCAAAAGGATGTTGAGTGACAGAAAAGTAAATAATCGCTAACACCAAAAGGATGATAAAGTGACCCCGACACCAAAAGGATGTTGAGTAACAGAAAATTAAATAATCGTTAACACCAAAAGGATGATAAAGCGACCCCGACACAAAAAGGATGTTGAGTAACAGAAAAGTAAATAATCGCTAACACCAAAAGGATGACAAAGCAACCCCGACACCAAAAGGATGTCGAGTGACCGAAAAATTAAATAATCGCTATCACCAAAAGGATAATAAAGCGACCCCGACACCAAAAGGATGTTGAGTAACAGAAAAGTAAATAATTGCTAACACCAAAAGGATGACAAAGCGACCCCGACACCAAAAGGATGCCGAGTGACCGGAAAATAAATAATCTGGTTGAGGAATGCTGGTAAAACAAGTAAAATTGCTTGGGAAAATAAACAAAAGGTTGAAGAGAAAAAGTTCAGTAGGGAACGCCCACTGGAATCGCCGAGGAGATGCCTAAAATCTTCGATTGATCCTGGATCCTGACTTATGCTTGTATGCTTGTTTTTATTGAAACGGTATTCCATAATGATGGAAATGTAATGTAAATGTTTATGCACTGAGGTATAATCGGAAATGTTAGGGATATGAAAAGTTGATTTGCAAATGATGCGTATACGATGTTTGATGATGCATAATGATGCATATGTGTAATTGGAAAAATGCCAGTTTGATGGACTTTTGGTTTGGTAGTTGCCAATAATGATTGGACTTTAGGTGTGTGGAAGGTTGGATTCCCCGACACTCGATCTTCAACGATGCATGGTCAGAAGATGGATCTGAATGCTCCAAGTTCGGTCACTTGTTGATGAGTGAAGCGACTTGGTTGACGCATGAGAACTGATTTTGCTTTGAAAAGTTACCTATGTCTGGTAAGACTTGCTCGTTCAGCTGGGGAATAGAGATAATGAGATTTGCTCCTTGTTTGCTTGCCCCTATCTTTAGGGTATTGTCGCTCCCCCGTAAAGACACCTGGTCTTAGATAGGGTACAGATGCGAACGGTCGACAAAAGGAGAATGAAGATGAACTGAATAGAGTCACCAGCTAGGCATTTTTATCCCGAAGGAAAGGTAATGCTGCATAAACCTAGAAAGAGATGGATAAGACGGTTGCGAACCAGAGAAACTGAGAAAGGGGGTTGGTTACAACCTGGGAAGGTATTAGCACCCAGATTGTCCGTCGTACTCGACGGGATCCACGCTTAAAAGATTTGTGTTTAAAGGGGTAGTGTATGTGTTATCTGTGTGTAAAAGCTGGAAAAAGAGAGATATATAAGTGTCCGTGTAAAAAGGTGTGAATTGCTCAAGATCTGAGGCTTTGAAAAGAATGCTGAAAGAGGGGGAAGACACAGAGACTTTTGTTCGATAATAGTTAAGTTATGCCTACGTATCCTCTCGTGCAATGAGGAAGTCAGAACATCGTAGTTCGACTCAAAGAGACTGAAAGATAAATTGACTGATGAACTGCTTGCTTGTCTATGCTCAAGTTATGACTCGTCTGGCTCGAGTGCTAACTGTCTTGCATTAGACGGAAGAAGTGAGTTCTCGTTTGTGAGTGAATGAGGTGAGAAGAGAATCCCGGAGGAGACGATTATTGTTTGTTTTTGTGTTTTCAATCTTTTATTTGTTTTTTGGTGTTTGTCATAAGTTAATGAGCTTAAGCCTAAACCAAGGGTTAGTAAACTCATCATATCCTCCCTTTGATTAGGGATAATGAGAATACCTTAAGTATGAGATAAACATCTCAACTTAATTTCCATGATGGTGTAGGATTAAGATCATTAACCTACTTGTGATTATTTAGATGTTTTTTTGAGTTTTTGTTTAGTGTTAAGTAATGAGTTTAAGCCATAATCAAGGATTAGTGAACCCATTACAACATCCTAATAGAAGGATAATAGATGAGCACACTTAAGTTGAGGAAGATACCTCAACTTAATCCATGATTAGGGATTAACCTCATGACAAAACAAACCTTTATTAAAGTGGATTTTAATTAAGGGTGAGATTAAGAAGTGGATTTTATGGTTTGTAAGACAACTTGAGGGGGACTTGTCCATTAACACTAGGGTTAGTCCTTCTTAACCAATAAAGGAAGAATTAGAACCCTAATGCAAGGCCCAAGGTACAAGTTAATGTCTAAGTGATTATTAAGATGGATTGATTAAGAGGTTTAAACAAATTAAGGGTTTAACACTTAGGATTAAAGTTATACACTCCATCCTAAGAGAAGGATGCAGGCATAACCCTAATCACAAAGTCTTAAGGCCTTAAAGGTTTAGTCTCTAATTGTGAGATGAGAAGAGAGACACAAAGAAGACTCAAAGGTAAAACTAAAGGGGGACTAATCACAACCCTAATTATTGTCATGTTTGGATGTTCCTATGGTTTGTAAGGCTTGAGAAAAATCTTCAAAGAAGCCACCAATGGAAGAAGCATATGAAAGGAGGAGAAGCAGAAGAAACAAGTTACTTACTTCACTGAAGAAGATAAGTAACTTGGAGGAAGAAAGTGAAAGATGAACATGAATGAGCAAGCTCACTCTAAGGCAAATGAAAATTCAGCAAGGATGCATAAGAAAAAGATGAAGAGAAATGAGAAGTGAAGGAAAATTCACTTCTCAAGTTACTTACCACCTGGAAAGGTTAACACAAAGGAAAGAAATGAAATGAAAATGAGACATATGCAAAGGTAAAACCAAAATCAGAAGCAAACACATGATGCAAATGGTGCTATGAGATGATGCAAAATCATGTCAAGTATTATGAATGTTCATGCAAAGAGAAAGAATGCAAATGAAGCATGTAGGAAGCATGAAAACAGATGTATACTTATGAAATGAAATGGATGCAAAGCATAGCAAATGTATGAAGAAATGATCAATTAATGTTCAAGCAATGTCTTAAGATGTCTAAGATGGCATACAAATGCTTAGAATGTCATGGCAAGTTCACATGTTCATGCACTGCAATGTAAGATGCAAGTATGGATGCAAGATTAGGGTTATATGAAAGGATGAGATGCAAATGTTAAAAACAGAAGCTAATCACATGATACAAAATTGCAAGTGAACTCAAAGGGACCCTAACCCCATATGATATCATACCCTAAAGGAGAATGTCTAACTCCTAACCTAAAGAAAGTTGTGAATTTTCTAAGTTTGCTAGGTTTTTTGGGTACCTTAAGAGGGAAAATGCAAATCAAATGGAAAATGTAAGATAAATTTATGACAAAAATATGCTAGATACTACATGCTATATGAAGAACAATGCAAAAATAACCAATGTCAAACCCTTCATGGTTAGGCAGAAAAGAATTTTCAAAGTTAGGGTTCCAAAAAGGGATTTTTATGAACCCTAAATTCAAGAAAAATGTCAAAGTTGGATCAAAACTAAAAAGAATTTTGTATGAATGGTTTGATAATGTTTCTAAATGTCCTAAGATGTAATGTGATTTTTTTTGGGATTTTTAGAAACCTAAATGGTATTTTAATTAATTAATTTCCATTAATTAATTAAAATAAACATTTAAATATTTTAAAATGATTTTTAAATGCAAAAAATAAAAATAAAAATGTTTTTGGGTGAATAAAAATATTTGAAGACAAAATGCAGAAGAAAAATATTTTTGGAATTTTCTAAGTATTTTAAATAAAATGTACAAAATAAATGCAATAAAATGAAATAAAAATTGAAATAAAAGAAAGTATGCTGATCTAAGGGTTTAGATTCAAAGTTGAGGGGCGGGAATTGATTGGCGCCATATCCAAAGGCTGAAATTCAAACCAGTCTTAATTAATTAACTAAACCTAATTAATTAAATTAAATGGAAATTAAGGGTTAATGAAGTGATCTGGTCCATTGGTTCATGCGCGCAAAACCTAATCTAAGGGTGGAGATTCAAACTCACGCTAATCACTCAGCTAACCCTAATTAGGGCAAACAACCTTCAGACGACCGGAACAGTGGTTCCGGTCGTCTTCTCCAGCGAGCCCTCAAGAACAAAATCTTCCATAGGCCTTTTTAGGAGCTCTAAAGCTCCACATCAACTCCCCACACCTTCCAAACCTAAATCTACCTCAAAACAAATTTTCCATGGCTCATGAACAAGATACGAATCAAAACTCAAAAACTGGAAAAGTTTCAGAAGCTCAGTACATGCTTATTTTCCACTCATTTTCAAAACAAAATAGATCATGGTGATCAGCAAAACATAAAGAACATTTCTATAACAAGAAAAACAAGTTCTGGAAAATTTGTTCTTGAGGATACCTGAGATGGAGCTTCTTCAATCTGAGCTATCTGGCCTCCTTTTTGGTGCAAAATGACTCCAATGATCCTCCTGGTGATGCTTTAGTGCTTGGAAGAAGTTTATAATGGCTGGTTTGAGTGGTTGTTCTTCAGCTGGTCAGAAATCGTGTTTTTGTTTGGCTGGCTTTTAGGCTTGTTTGATGGTTGGTTTATGCTCTATGGATCATTTCTGAATGAATGGTGAAGTTTGTTTTGAAGTTTGATGGCTGGACAGAAAGTTTCGAAGGTTTTTGCTTTGAGGTGGATTTTTGTGAAACTTGGTGATTCTGAGGTTCCAGGCTTGTATGATGTGTGTTATGAGTTGCTTTTGATCCACATAACATTGTTCGATAGGTCAGAAAGTGGGTGGTGGACTGTGGTGATTGGTATGGGCAAGTTGCCAAAATGTCAACATAACTTGTACTTGAGGTATGGGCTCATGTTGCAGCTGGCTTAAGGCATGTCTTGGCTCAGCAAAGATCAAGGAGAACCATGGAAAATGTTTTGAGGTGATTCAGCAAGTGTGTGAAAGGTTTTGTATCATTTTGCAATTTTGAGGAATTTTGGCCCCTTTGTGATTTCTTGATGTGCAAGGCATGAAAGCAAGTGGTTTTTTGGGCAATCTTGGTCACAATGCATTGTATCATGTGTGTATGATGTTTAGAGAGTGATTAGAGGTCACAAAATGACTTGGTTTGTGAATTTGCAAAAAATCCTCTTTGGTGTGAAAGTGAAAATTATGTAATTTTTGCCAACTTTGCCAAGCTATAACTTAAGTTCCATAATGAATTAGAACTTGTTCTTGTACTTTTTGAAAAGGGAATGATCCAATCTACAACTTTCATGACCAACAATTTTTCATTTGAAGCATTTTTGGTTGAGAAAGAGGAGGTTGAAAAACTTTCCCAAAATAGAAAGTTTCCATTACAAGTCATTTCCATTTTTGGCAACTTTTGGTTTAGCTCAAATTTCTTCAATTTTGTGAACTTCCAAGCACTTCAATGATCAAATAAAGATCATATAATTTCAATTTGATAAAAAAAATCCACTTTGGTTCCATTGTTGGGGGCCTTAGATGCCCTGATTTTGCTCTGACTTACTCAAGAGGTTACCAAGTGAACAAATGACTTCCATAATGCATTTCTTCATCAAACTTGGTACACATGATTCTTATAACATATTGAGACTATTAGAAACAAGAATGACCAAAAAATTTGGAGTTATGGCCTCTGAAACCAAAACCCTAATTTCAGGTCATCTATGCAGTGAAACCCTAGCTCTGCTTCCATGCCTTGCCAGTTCTTGTGATTTATTGACTTCCTTGATCTTTAAGGGACATAATATGATGATAGAACACACATGGACACTCTTGGAATTCTTTGAGGCCTTTGGAGTGGCTCAGGTGGATCCTTGGATTGCTCAAATCACAAACCCTAGATGCAGCTGACCTTGTACCATGCAGTGAAACAAAAATGCAATATGAGATGGTATGCTTAAACTAATGCAAATATGAAAGATCAAAAGCCATGGTGTGAACTCAATGAGGGAAAATTTGGGGTGTTTATAGCTGCCCCTATTGAAGCATGAGTTAGCTGTGTAGGATGTAAGCGACGACTTAACAGACAAACAAGATAACTTGTGGTTGAATACCAAAGACAGTCCAGAATTTGCACTCACTGGGGAGAAGAAGAAAAGGGATATAAATTTTTAAAAGAAAGTATAGTATGATTATAAAGTGTTGGTGATGGAGGACGACCATCGAGCAGAGGACAACTGCTGGGGATAAAGTAATGACGGGGACGGCCGACATGCTGGGGAAATAAAGATACCACGACGGGGACGACCATCGGGTAAAAAAGTAAGGTTCTCTGGGGATTAAAAATAAAAGCAATGATGGGGACGGCCATCAGGTTCATAAAGTAAGGTAAACAACGACGGGGGTGGCCATAGGTTTAAAGAATAAATGAAATACATGATGAGGGACGGTCATCAAAGGTGAAGGACGATCACCTAGCAGGGGACGACTGCTCTTTATCGCGACATAGGACGAATGTCAAATAGAAAAGGTCGACGATAGGGACGGCCATCAGATAAGCATGATGAAGGACGATCATCAAGAGGTGAAGGACGATCACCTAGCAGGGGACGACTGCTTTCGGGGTTTATCAAGACATAAGAAAAATGTCAGATAACAAAGATCAACGATGGGGACGACCATCGGATAAAATGATGAAGTACGATCATCAAAAGGTGAAGGACGATCACCTAGCAGGGGACGGCTGCTAAATATCACTACATAGGACGAATGTCAGATAGAAAGTTCCAATAATGGAGATTCCACTGGGGAAAGGATGAGGGACGGTCATCCAAAGGTGAAGGACGATCACCTGGCAGGGTACGGCTGCCGAAAGTATCACGACATAGGACGAATGTCGGATAGAAGAAAAGTTGCCTTGTTGGTGACTTACTGGGGATGGTAAACACGGACGAGTGTTTACGCTTAAGAAATAAAACGTATAAGTGTTTTGACGCTGCTGTATGGATTAAAGATGCAGACGAGCATCCTTAAGACCATGATAGGGACGAGTATCAGTAGAAACAAATGCGGACGCGTGTTCAGAGATGATGGTACGGACGAGTACCAACTGGTTAACAACGAACACGGACGAGTGTCGAATCTGTGGGGAAAGTAATGTATATACAAGATACAGACGAGTATCGAAAGAATCCTGTATAAGTGAGTATGGATTTGTTTGTGAAGTATGAGTAAGACACGGACGAGTGTTCAACTTGCTGGGGAAAGTATGACAAGGACGGGTGTCAAAAGAGAATGTGTATAAGTTATGAACAAATATTTGTGTGTGAGAGTGTAAAATGTGTTCTGGTGACCTTTGGGGATAGGATGACACGGACGGGTGTCGAAAGGAGTGTGTTATAAATAAGTGTTTGGTTTGTGACAAGTGATTTGGCAACCATGCTGGGGAAAGGTGACACAGACGAGTGTCAAAAGAGTATATATAGGTATCTGTATTGGAGAATGCAAAGGGGATGTTTTTGGCTTATATCCGCAGGGGAATGATATGACACGGACGAGTGTCGAAAGAGTATATATATAAACAGGCTTTTGTGTTGGAGAGTGCAAAGGGGACGCTTCGGCTTTTTTATTTGCAAGGGATGTGGGTTTTTATATACTGTTGATGAAATACTGATGGTATTTGCAGGTGACTGGTTCGAACCCGACTTATGATCATGCAAATGTTTGATTTTTGCCGTAATGCTCCGTATTAGACAGAATGCTACGCTTTGTGGGGAAAGATGATGCGAATGTTATGTTTGCAAAAAGAAACCGATCCGGGATTCGGATCCTGCTATTGTGAAGATCTCTGGCCGATCTGCTTGGAAGGATATCCCAGCTGGGGATGAGATCATTGGTAGATCTAATAAATCATATGGCTCTGCTTGGGGAAATAGATCACTGACAGATCTATCCGGTAAGGAGACAAACCAGCTGGGGATGAGGAAGCTTCTTGTCACTTTGTTGTGTGAGAATTTCAGGCATTGCTCTTCTGGGGAGAGGTTGGAACTCTGCGGGGAAATGGTTCTTTTGTCTTTGAGACCTGACACTCTGTTTGGGGGAGGAAAGATCATTGAACGATCTTTCTAAAGATATCTGTGGGGATCCCGGCTGAGGATGAGGAGGCTTTGACAACTCTGTTGGGGAAAAAGCATTTCAGATGCTGCTTGGAGAAGATGTGCTTGGGAAGTGATACCTGGCATGCCCCATTCTACGTATTTGAATACCTACAACCTGTTAAGACAAAGAAATGCACGAGTATCCCGAGGTATCCCTTACCGGATTCCATCATAGGAGTTAGATATTCCTGAGAGTAAATACATTTCCTGCAAGCATTTATTAATAATGGCTCATTCATTTTATGCAAACATTATATTACGGATATTGGACATTTTGTAAACAAAACAAAAATGTACGAAACGAGGTGTGACTGAAAATCTGATTTTATTAATCTGGGTGCCCTGATTTGGCAAATACAGCCAAAGAAACAGATCCCCTGGAATGAGGAGATTGTTACAAATTGGAAAAGTAAAAGTGATGGCAATGTTGATGACGCTCCGTTGAGCTTCCTTTGCTATAACCCGTATGACCTTGACGCTCTTCTCATCCTACTTTCTGAAGAAGGTTGATTTTGACCGATGCTTTAACTCTTTCGAAGTCGGCCGTGTTGTAAGTGATACTGACGAATTCAGAATGCAGTTTTTCGCTTATTCCCTGATTTTGCGCGGATCGCCCTTTCGGGTTTTCAATCCACCGGGATACCCATTTTTGCCTGAGCTGTCCAACGTGGCTTTTCAACTCAGCGGGTGTAGATTTTTTTGATTTTTCCCTTATTTTTGCCCGAGTCTTTTATTCTGTTTTTGACTCGCCGGGATGCCCTATTTTTGCATGGACTTACATTCTATTTTTATGTCCAGCGGGTCATTTTATGCGAAGTATTTTTTAACTGCATCTGAATTCACAAGGGATAAGAAATTTTTGCCATCCATGGTAGTGAGCATCAGTGCTCCACCAGAAAAAAAAAACCTTTTTTACTATGAATGGACCATTGTAGTTTGGAGTCCACTTGCCCCTGTGGTCTGTATGAGGAGGAAGGAGTCTTTTCAGCACAAGATCTCCTACTTGGTATTCCCGAAGCCTGACTTTCTGATCGAAGGCTTTCTTCATTCTTTTTTGATATAGCTGCCCATGATAGATTGCAGCTAATCTCTTTTCTTCGATCAGATTCAGTTGATTATACCGAGAACGGACCCATTCTGCTTCATTCAGCTTGACATCCATCAGTACCCGTAAGGAGGGTAGTTCAACTTCAACAGGTAGGACAACTTCCATACCATACACAAGCTGATAAGGTGTTGCCCTAGTGGATGTTCTGATTGAGGTTCGATACCCATGCAAGGAAAATGGTAGCATTTCATGCCAGTCTTTGTAGGTCACCACCATATTTTGCACAATCTTCTTGATGTTCTTGTTAGCTGCCTCAACAGATCTTTGGTCTGTAAGGAGAAGAGTTGTGATGTTGGATTTTGAAGTCCCGACACAGTTCTGCCATCATTTTGTTGTTCAAATTGGAACCATTATCAGTAATGATACGCTCGGGCACTCCGTATCGGCAGATGATGTCTCTTTTCAGGAATCTGGCTACCACTTGTCTGGTGACGTTTGCATACGAAGCTGCTTCAACCCATTTGGTGAAGTAATCAATGGCTACTAGGATGAATCTGTGGCCATTTGAACCAGTCGGTTCAATCTTTCCAATCATGTTAATGCCCCACATGGCAAAGGGCCAAGGTGAAGACATCACGTTCAAAGGATTTGGAGGCACATGCACTTTATCTGCATAGATCTGGCATTTATGGCATTTCCGGGCATAGGCACAACAGTCTGCATCCATTGTGATCCAGTAGTAGCCTGATCTTAACAATTTCTTAGCCATTGCATGTCCCCCAAAATGGGTACCGAAAGATCCTTCATGCACCTCGTGCATCAGCAAGTCTGCTTCTTTCTTGTCAACACATCTGAGTAGAACCATATCAAAGTTTCGCTTGTATAATGAACCATCAGCATTAAGGAAGAAACTGTCGGCCAACCTTCTTAATGTCTTCTTATCATTGGATGATTCCCCAAGTGGGTATGTTTGATCCTCCAAGAAACTTGTGATGTCATGGAACCAAGGCTTGTCATCTTTAGCAATGTCCACGGAGAAAACGTATGTTGGTCTGTCCAATCTGGATACCGAAATCCGAGGCACATAATTTGCAGTCTGAACCTTTATCATGGAGAAAATGGTAGCTAGAGCATCTGCGAACTGATTTTCGTCTCGAGGGATATACTAAAGTTTGATTGTTGTAAGGAAAGTCAATAATCTCCTCGTGTAGTCACGGTAAGGGATCAGATGGTCTTGGTGAGTGTACCATTTGTCGTTGGTCTGATTGACCACCAGAGCTGAATCTCCAAATACAGTTAAAGTCTTGATCCTGAGGTCAATGGCTTCCTCAAGACCCATGATACATGCTTCGTATTCAGCTTCGTTGTTAGTGTAGTTAAAGGTGAGTTTTGCCGAGAAAGGCATGTGAACTCCTTTAGGTGTAATGAGCATTGCACCAACTCCACGACCATTCATATTGACAGCCCCATCAAACATCATTGTCCATTCTTCTTCTGGGTCGGGCCCTTCAGTGTGAACAGGCTCTTCATGATCTTTTGCTTTTAGGAACATGATGTCTTCATCAGGGAAGTCAAACCTCATTAGTTGGTAATCATCAATGGGTTGCTCAACTAGATAGTCAGACAGTACACTGCTTTTGATGGCTTTTTGAGATGTGTATTGAATGTCATACTCTTTCAGAATCATTTTCCATCTTGCAACCCTTCCGGTAAGTGTTGGCTTCTCAAATATGTACTTGACGTGGTCCATCTTTGAGATCAATAAGGTAGTATGAGTCAGCATATACTATCTTAGTCGGCGAGCAGCCCACGCTAAAGCACAACAAGTTTTCTCGAGCAGTGAATAACGTTGTTCACAGTCAGTAAACTTTTTGCTTAGGCAGTATATCGCATACTCTTTTCGACCAGACTCGTCATGTTGTCCCAACACACACCCCATTGATCCTTCTAATACTGTCAGGTATATTATTAGAGGTCTTCCTTCAACTGGAGGCATAAGGATTGGAGGTTCTTGTAGGTACTCCCTGATTTTGTCAAAAGCCTTTTGACAATCTTCGTTCCACCTGACCGTTTGTTCTTTTCTTAATAGTTTAAACAGAGGTTCACAGGTTGCAGTAAGGTGAGATATGAACCTTGATATGTAGTTCAATCTTCCTAAGAACCCCCGAACTTCCTTTTCAGTCCTAGGTACAGGCATCTCCTGAATGGCTTTGACTTTGTCAGGATCAACTTCAATTCCTTTTTCACTTACAATGAATCCCAGCAGCTTACTAGAACGTACCCCGAATGTGCACTTGTTGGGGTTTAGCTTCAACTGATACTTTCTCAGGCGCTTGAACAACTTCAGCAGATTTACCTGATGATCTTCTTCAGTGAGGGACTTGGAAATCATGGCATCCACGTAGCACTCAATTTCTTTGTGAATCATGTCATGGAACAATGTTACCATAGCCTGTTCATAAGTCACACCGGCATTCTTCAGTCCAAAAGGCATTACCTTGTAACAAAATGTGTCCCATGGTGTGATGAAGGTTGTCTTCTCCATGTCTTCGGGTGACATCCTGATCTGATTATACCCGGAAATTCCATCCATGAAAGAGAACACCGAGAACTGAGCCGTGTTGTCGACCAATACATCAATGTGAGGTAATAGAAAGTCATCCTTGGGCCTAGCTCTGTTCAGATCCCGGTAATCCACACACATCTGTACTTTTCCATCCTTCTTAGGCACTGGTACAATATTAGCGACCCACGGCGGGTAACTTGTTACATCAAGGAAACCGGTGTCCCACTGTTTTTGTACTTCTTCTTTAATCTTCATGGCCATATCTGGGCGAGTACGACATAGCTTTTGTTTCACTGGAGGGTAATCTTCCTTCAAAGGCAGCTTGTGCATAACAATGTCTGTATCTAGACTTGGCATGTCTTGATATGACCAAGCAAAGACGTCGACGTACTCTCGAAGCATGTCAATAAGCTGTTCCTTTACTGAATCTTGCAGACCGGCCCCAATCTTCACTTCTTTCAAGTCTTTTTCGGTACCAAGATTAACTGTCTCGACCTCCTCCTAATGAGGAGTAATCACTTTCTCTTCTTGCCTCAACAACCTGGCTAACTCTTCAGGTAACTCATAGTCTTCTTCAACCCATTCATCGGCTTGATTAATCGGATTGTCGAAGTCATACAAGGTCATAGCAGTGTTGTTGTCGGTGCAATCTGGAGGATAATCTAAGCAAGGGTTGAGATTGGTTCATTTTAGTGACCAATTTTAATCATGTTTAGAAAAAAGTGAAAATGAAGTTATTTATTTTGAAAACATTGCCATTTTATTGTTTTGTACAAAAGTGAAAAATGAAAAGATAGTGAGCGAAAAAGAGACTCGTTTGCAAAAGATGTATGATATTCATTGATTAATCATTTGCACAAAATTACAATATGGCCCTATTACAAAATGAGTCTTGACTCCTTGGGCAAGATGCAGGACTTGATGCATGCTAAAAAGATAGGAAATAATAATTACTCTGCAGGAGTAACCCTTATAATTTCCTGGGAAGACCAATTAAGGACTTGGTTCACCGGGATCCTTGGACGTATCCAGCTCTCCAGGTTGCGGTCGCTTTCCGCCTCGTCTTCCAGATTGTTAACAGCATCTGGGGTGAGCATCCCCCATTGACGAACTTGGGCTCCTTCGCAGCCTCTGATTGATCTTGTCGGAATGGTCTGTAACCCAAACCGAATTTGTCTTCCTTCTTTTCCACTGGAAGTAGCTTTCCCCAACCTTGAGCGTTACCGTCTTCAACAACCTTCCGGGCTTGCTGATAAGAGATAATTGAAGTACCCATCCTGTCCTCTTGGGATGCAGCAAATACTTCAGTAGCCTCATTGACATTCAGGGCCTCGAACCCTTGGCTCATTGTCTCATGGATTTCACCATCCATCTCAATATACTTGTACGTAGCCAGATGGCTAACAAATATGTCTTCCTCACCACAGATGGTGATAATTTGTCCTTCCCATTCATACTTCAGTTTCTGGTGAAGGGTCGACGTTACTGCGCCTGCAGCGTGAATCCAGGGTCGACCTAGCAAACAACTATAAGCAGGCTGTATGTCCATCACATAGAAAATGGTCTTAAAGACTTGTGGACCGATTATCACTAGCAACTCCACCTCTCCAAGAACAGATCTTTTGGAGCCATCAAAAGCCCGAACCACAAGGTTACTTGGCCGGAGAGCTATCCCATCATATTCTAGCTTGACAAGAGCTTTCTTTGGTAAGACGTTGAGGGAGGACCCAATGTCTACAAGAACATGAGATATTACATCTCCTTTTCACTCCAGGGTTATGTGCAAAGCTTTGTTGTGGAGACGCCCTTCTGCAGTTAAATCAGAATCAGTGAACCCTAGTCCATGGCTAGTATTGACATTTGACACTACTATTTCCAGCTGATTCATAGTGATCTCTTCTGGTACGTAAGCAGCGTGAAGAACTTTAAGTAGTGCATCTCGATGGGCTTCGGAACACAACAGCAGGGATAAGATAGAGATCTTCGAAGGAGTCTGGTGGAGCTGGTCCACAACTTTATAGTCACTTCTTTTAATAATCCTCATAAACTCATCCATATCTTGATCGAAGGATGATTTATGAGTTTCTTTGGGTGCATATTCTTTCGGTATCACACTCTTCCCTTTGGCTTTGGCAACGGCCTCTGCCTCAATGTTGGTTCTAGGGACTTGTGATGCGAAGAGACGTCCGCTTCTGGTGAAGCCTCCGCCTCCCCCAACATTATCCACTTGGGGAGGGATAACTGGAGAATCAAGAAGGACTTTTTCTCTGGTGCAGTATAGGTCAGCACCATAATGCCATGGTATAGCACTGTCTTGATCATATGGAATTGGCCCGGGCACCGTGATAGTGATTGGGCTCATTGCAGCAGATGTTGGAACTGTAATAGTCTGCGGATTGTAGAAAATAGTAACAGGACCTCTGGTGGATGTTGGTGGAGGTGAATTGAAGTTGTGTTGAGACTGTTGAGTCTGCTGAAAGTTGTTGGAAATCGGGACCGTTGTCGGGTCATAATAAATTGTGACAATGGAAACATCATTGTTGGTTGTTAAAGTTGTAGTAGCTGGCGTAAATGAATTGTTGTGTGTTGTAGTGACAGATGGAATGATTGTTGTAGTTGTAGCTGAATTAGTTGGAACAATGGTTGTTGCAGTTGTAGAAGAATCAGTAGGAAAGATGGTTGTTGCATTTGTAGAAGATTCAGTTGGAAAGATGGTTGTTGCATTTGTAGAAGAATCAGTTGTTGTTGATAATAGGGTTGCTGGTGTTGTAGAAGCTATGGTTGTAATTTGCAGAATGCCTTCTCTGATCAAGCCATTAATTCCACCCCTCAAGCTAACGCACCCATTCTCAGAAAGTTTGCATAATTCACAACAGGCCTCACAACCTGGAAACACTTGGCACTTTAAAAGCTGGGCTTTAACCTCTGCCATAGGTGTTTGAATACATGCAATGTCTTCTATTAAACTCATGGGTGAACCATCCTCTACGGCATTAATCCTTGGCCCATTGTGGATTGGCATAGGATTTTTCATTACATTGGGAGGAGGTGCAAAGTTCAGGGCTTTTGAATCTACCAGATCCTGAACCTTCATATGCAGAGCTCTGCATTTTTCCATTGAGTGACCAGGTGCGTTGGAATGAAAAGCACACCTAGCATTGACATCATAGTTTCTCGGAAGATTTTGAGGATCAGGTGGAGCCAATGTCCTCAACTCAACAAGATTGAGCTTTAAGAGTTGTGGCAGTAGTGTAGCATACGACATTGGAATGGGGTCAATCACCCGGTTGACCTGAGATGGCCGCTGTTGAAAAGGGCGCTGTTGTTGATTGTTGTTATTATTGTTGTATGATCTCTGTTGCGGAAATTGTTGTTATTGCGGAAAATGTTGTGGTGGTTGAGTATACTGAGGAGGTGGAGCAGGGATAGTAAAAACGGCAACTGTTCTGGGCAAGTATTGGGGTCTCCCTCTTCCCATGTGCACAAAGTTTGTCTCACCAGATCTACGGGGCCCAGCAAATGGTTTTCTTGTACTGCTGGAACTGGCACTATTATCGGAGATCTTTCCCATCTTCAATAGGCTCTCTATTCTTTCCCCAGCTATCACCACATCTGCAAAGCTGGTAGAAGAAAATGCAGCCAATCTGTCAATATAGGTTCCTTGGATGGTATTCATGAACATGTCTGCCATTTCCCTTTCAGACATGGGGGGTTGAACTGCAGCAACAAGTTGCCTCCACCTTTGGGCATATTCCCTGAAGCTTTCACGGGAAGATTGAGACATCCCCATTAGGAGGGTCATGTTTGGGGCCATGTCCAAGTTGTACTGATACTGACGGATAAAAGCTTCAGCCAAGTCTTCCCAGTTTCTTACTGTGGCTCTAGTCAAATGGGAATACCATTCTCGGGATGCCCCTGTCAGACTATCCTCTAAGTAAAACATCCACAACTTTTTGTCCATGGTGTATGCTTTTAACCTTCCCAAGAATGATTGAAGGTGAGTGTGTGGGCAGGATGTGCCATTATACCTTTCAAAGCACGGGGGTTTGAACTTGTGAGGAATTCTCACCCCTTACACCAGTCCCATGTACATTACATCAAATCCTAGGGAATTTTGGGATTCAAGAGACCTCAGCTTCTCTGCAATCTCATCCAGCCTACGGTCGTAAACCTTATATCCAGCCCCAACAACTGTAAACTGCTCTTCTTGAGGATCCTCTTGCAAGACCCTTCCTTCAGCAGTGTTACCTTGAGTATTCCTTATGGCATTGATTTCGGGGTTTAGATGAGGCCCAAACTCTGGTGGATCAGTGCGAGGTTGCACATGATCGTTGTTACTGGTACCTCCTATACCTGGATGGTGTTCTTCAGGAGTTTGTCTCTCAACCAACTCCCTTAGCCTTTCCTGGCTCTGAGCTAAACCAGCCATCACAGTCATGAATTGGGTCATCTGATTCCTCATCTCAACCCTCTCATTGGCCATCTGAGTCCTCACTTCATTCAAGTCTTGCTGAACTTGATCCATCTGAATTCCCGGAAGGTTGTTTCTCGTCAGGTACCGGTGTATTCTGTTGACAGGGAACACTCGTCTGCGAGCAATGTTTCCTGAAACCACAACAAAGTGAGAAACAGCAATAAAGCAAAAACCTACAAAACAAAGAAAATGTTAGTATGCAATGCAATATGCCTATTTGTCTTCCAAGGGTATCCGGTTTGGTTCTTTGGTTTTGACCTTTCCACACCTCGAGGAAATGTTGATGATGTTGTAGGGATAGATAAAGCCCACCAAAAATAATACAAACTGATATATTACAAAGAGTGAAAATACATAGTTTGATTACAATACATTCCCATGGTGGGTCAAAATACAACAACAAAATCCAAAAGTACAACAAAGGAAAAGTACAAGCAAAAGAATCAAATATCTAATCCAAAGTCATCCTCTCTGACTTCCTTCAGGAGGGCCTCAGTCACTGGACCCACTGGGTGCTCTGTAATAGTCCTGATGAGGAGGTTCCTGGTAGCAATGGCATTGGTTAACTTCTTATGCTTGTCCTGATCCTTTGACCTCTTCAACCCCGCCCAGAGTTTCAATTCAGATATCTCTCTCTGAGCTACCAATAAAGCCTCCTGATGCTTCTTCTTACTAGCCTCCAGTTGCTCTATCTTAGCTTGAGTTCTCTGATCTTCCTGTGCACGGGCTTCAGTGATCCTGATCTACCTAGTCTGGCTCTCCTCTAGATAATGCTCTGCCCTAGCCTTCTGAGTCTTTGCTTCCTTGCAAGCATTCTTCAGTAATAACTCCCATGCTCTTGCCTTCCTAATGTAGTCATCCGTCTTCTCAATCTTGGTCAAGTGCTCAATCCTGAGCCTTTCCAATCTCTCATTATCTAGATGGCTATCATTTCTCTCCCAGAGAGTCTTCTTTAAGGCTTCAGATAGCTGAGTATTCCTCTCTTTCAACTTTTCAAACTCTTCCAAACTGACAGTGGCTGCAGGCTGTACTGTAGAAGGCCCAAGTACATCTTCTAAAGTAAATGGCATCCGGGTGATCTGAGCTCTGGTACGAGACCAATCAGAATATTGTGCTGAAGCAATGTTGTTGCACTTGCCAAGGATGGTTGTTCCCTTGGTCTGAATGTTGTCCCAAGCCCAGGCAGCTTGCCTGACAACAGCAGAGTTGGGTTGGATTTCACAGTAAAGAGTTTCATCCAAATCTTGTCCTCTGGGAGGATGAACCAAAGCATACCCTAATTGTATCTTGAAGAGTAAAGGGTTGTAATTAATGCAACCTTTCACTCCTATCAAAGGCACATTAGGATACTGCCCACAACTAGTAATGATGTCCTTGCCTTTGGTGCTCTGAGTTCACCATCTGATGTCCTCTGATTTCAAAGCAATAAATCTCTTAGCCCAATTCTTCTGCTGATGAGGGTTCAAGAAGGTATCTAATTTTGGCAAATGTCTTAGCAATCAAGAGTAGTAAAGGGGAGCACAACATCTGACCAGTCTTCCTCTTTGCTTTTCATTCCTCTGGTGTATTGAGTAGTAGAAGTCTTCTAGCAAGGTAGGACCTGGGTTCCTTAATAAGAACAGGTGAATGGAATTCTTTCTCACAAAATTTGGCTCATCTGCAAACAAGATAACCCCATATATGCTAAGGGCTAGAAGTGCACAAACAACCTTCCATTCCCCTACTGCAGCATTCAGGGTAGCCTGGGAGATCAAGAAGTCTAGGTGAAGGCCTGGAACCCCATCCTTGGTTGTCATGTTCTGATCAATGAGGGCAGGTCCAAATGCAATGCCCTGGCTATGTCTTCATTTCTGGGAGCAACCATCTCTGGGTTGAAAGGAATCCCTCTCCTGATAGGAACCCCTAGCAACATGGAAAATTCTTCTAGCAAAGGTCCCAATTCGAAATCAGGGAATGTGAAGCATCTGAGTGGAGGATCATAAAACTGCAAACAAGTATGGATCATGCTCCTCTGAGATGCATCTAGATCCATGACCATGTCCAATATGCCCCCATAATGCTCTCTGAACAGTGGGATATGGTCAGGAGTAATGAGGGACTGAATCTGCCTGATGCCAGTCAGGGTGGGCTCAAAGAAGTGGTATGTGATGTTGCTCTTTCTTGAAGTGTCCATGGATGCTGGTGAAGAAGCTGAGAGTAAATGCTGATGAAGGTCACTGAATGAGAAGCTGGATATGGGTCTCTGATGAAGATAGCTGGAGGAGAATCACTGACAAACTGATGGAGGTGCTGGAGAAGATAACTGAAGTAGTCTGAACAGTAGAAGGGGTCAAAACCAAACCAAAGATAATATGATGGATACCCTGTAAAACAAATAAGCAAATGTTAAATGATGCAGAAATGATGTATGCAAATGATATGCAAAGGGTTTGTGATCAAGTGCTGGATCTGTTTATCTACCTTGGTAAAAGTCCATGTATGTTCATAAGTTCGGATGGAGGCTTAGAAATCCAATAACCAGGTGGGGGACTCAAATAAAGAGTCACAAGTCCAGGGTAATCACAAGAACTGTCCAAATAATACAACCTTAACAAATTTAGTAACAAGGTATGATGAGGCCAAGGGTTCCTGCAAACCTGCAAACATCCCAACTCCCTCACATGTAATGTTCTAGAACAAGGATCTTCAGAATTGGATCAGTTATGAGAATTGTAAACACTTCTAACCCGGAGGTACAGTGTTTACAATAACCATAAAAGATCCTCCTCTAATTCACCTTAGATGCTAAAGGTCATAAAAAGGTCATCCAGACTTAGCAGGCTTCCCAGATAGCCCTAGTACTACAGGAAATCTGTAGCACGGAGTTCTAAAAAACAAACCCATGTCTGAACCGTGTTTCATATTCACGCACCAGACCGAAATGGAATGGGAAAGAATATGAAGCCACTCTAGCCTATGTGTCACTCAGGTCCCCGGTATAGGACCTTAATCATTCAATGATCCCCACCCACCAAAACAGACAAGAGATCCAGCACATGATAATGACAGTATGAAATGCATAAAACTGTAAATGAAAGCAATAAATAAAGTTGTACAGAAAGAAATAAATAAAGCAATAAATAAATAAGCACAAGTAGCACATAACACCCCTGTAAACACAAATCAAACAAGCGCTAGGAGGAACCCACAAAAAGAACCAGAAGCCCTGGTTGCAATACAAGGCTCCCCAGCAGAGTCTCCAAGTTGTCGCTCCCCCGAAAAGACACCTGGTCTCAGATAGGGTACAGACGCGAACGATCGGCGAAAGGAGAATGAAGATGAACTGAATAGAGTTTCCAGCTAGGCATTTTTATCCCGAAGGAAAGGTAATGCTGCATAAACCTAGAAAGAGATGGATAAGACGGCTGCGAACCAGAGAAACTAAGAAAGGGGGTTGGTTACAACCTGGGAAGGTATTAGAACCCAGATTATCCGTCGTACTCGGCGGGATCCACGCTTAAAAGATTTTTGTTTAAAGGGGTAGTGTATGTGCTATCTGTGTGTAAAAGCTGGAAAAAGAGAGATATACAAGTGTCAGTGCAAAAAGGTGTGAATTGCTCAAGATCTGAGGCTTTGAAAAGAATGCTGAAAGAGGGGGAAGACACAGAGACTTTTGTTCGATAACAGTTAAGTTATTCCTACGTATCCTCTCGTGCAATGAAGAAGTCAGAACACCGTAGTTCGACTCAAAGAGACTGAAAGACAAATTGACTGATGAACTGCTTGCTTGTCTATGCTCAAGTGTATTACTTGTCTGGCTCAAGTGCTAACTGTCTTGCATTAGACGGAAGAAGCAAGTTTCGTTTGTGAGTGAAGATAATAAGAAAACAATCCCGGAGGAGACGATTATTGTTTGTTTTTGTGTTTTCAATCTTTTATTTGTTTTTTGGTGTTTGTCAAAAGTTAATGAGCTTAAGCCTAAACCAAGGGTTAGTAAACTCATCATATCCTCCCTTTGATTAGGGATAATGAGAATACCTTAAGTATGAGATAAACATCTCAACTTAATTGCCATGATGGTGTAAGATTAAGATCATTAACCTACTTGTGATTATTTAGATGTTTTTTTGAGTTTTTGTTTAGTGTTAATTAATGAGTTTAAGCCATAATCAAGATTAGTGAACCCATTACAACATCCTAATAGAAGGATAATAGATGAGAACACTTAAGCTGAGGAAGATACCTCAACTTAATCCATGATTAGGGATTAACCTCATGACAAAACAAACCTTTATTAAAGTGGATTTTAATTAAGGGTGAGATTAAGAAGTGGATTTTATGGTTTGTAAGACAACTTGAGGGGGACTTGTCCATTAACACTAGGGTTAGTCCTTCTTAACCAATAAAGGAAGAATTAGAACCCTAATGCAAGGCCCAAGTTACAAGTTAATGTCTTAGTGATTATTAAGATGGATTGATTAAGAGGTTTAAACAAATTAAGGGTTTAACACTTAGGATTAAATTTATACACTCCATCCTAAGAGAAGGATGCAGGCATAACCCTAATCACAAAGTCTTAAGGCCTTAAAGGTTTAGTCTCTAATTGTGAGATGAGAAGAGAGACACAAAGAAGACTCAAAGGTAAAACTAAAGGGGGACTAATCACAACCCTAATTATTGTCATGTTTGGATGTTCCTATTGTTTGTAAGGCTTGAGAAAAATCTTCATAGAAGCCACCAATGGAAGAAGCAGATGAAAGGAGGAGAAGCAGAAGAAACAAATTACTTACTTCACTGAAGAAGATAAGTAACTTGGAGGAAGAAAGTGAAAGATGAACATGAGTGAGCAAGCTCACTATAAGAAAAATGAAAATGCAGCAAGGATGCATAAGAAAAAGATGAATAGAAATGAGAAGTGAAGGCAAATTCACTTCTCAAGTTACTTACCACCTGAAAAGGTTAACACAAAGGAAAGAAATGAAATGAAAATGAGACATATGCAAAGGTAAAACCAAAATGAGAAGCAAACACATGATGAAAATGGTGCTATGAGATGATGCAAAAGCATGTCAAGTATTATGAATGTTCATTCAAAGAGAAAGAATGCAAATGAAGCATGTAGGAAGCATGAAAACACATGTATACTTATGAAATGAAATGGATGCAAAGCATAGAAAATGTATGAAGAAATGATCAAGTAATGTTCAATCAATGTCTTAAGATGTCTAAGATGGCATACAAATGCTTAGAATGTCATGGCAAGTTCACATGTTCATGCACTGCAATGTAAGATGCAAGTATGGATGCAAGATTAGGGTTATATGAAAGGATGAGATATAAATGTCAAAAACAGAAGAAAATCACATGATAAAAAATTGCAAATGAACTCAAAGGAACCCTAACCCCATATGATATCATACCCCAAAGGAGAATGTCTAACTCCTAACCTAAAGAAAGTTGTGAATTTTCTAAGTTTGCTAGGTTTTTTGGGTACCTTAAGAGGGAAAATGCAAATCAAATGGAAAATGTAAGATAATTTTATGACAAAAATATGCTAGATACTACATGCTATATGAAGAACAATGCAAAAATAACCAATATCAAACCCTTCATGGTTAGGCAGAAAAGAATTTTCAAAGTTAGGGTTCCAAAAAGGGATTTTTATGAACCCTAAATTCAAGAAAAATGTCAAAATTGGATCAAAACTAAAAAGAAATTTGTATGAATGGTTTGACAATGTTTCTAAATGTCCTAAGATGTAATGTGAATTTTTTTGGGATTTTTAGAAACCTAAATGGTATTTTAATTAATTAATTTCCATTAATTAATTAAAATAAACATTTAAATATTTTTTAAATAATTTTTAAATGCAAAAAATAAAAATAAAAATGTTTTTGGGTGAATAAAAATATTTGAAGACAAAATGCAGAAGAAAAATATTTTTGGAATTTTCTATGTATTTTAAACAAAATGTACAAAATAAATGCAATAAAATGAAATAAAAATTGAAATAAAAGAAAGTATGTTGATCTGAGGGTTTAGATTCAAAGTTGAAGGTCGGGAATTGACTGGCGCCATATCCAAAGGCTGAAATTCAAACCAGTCTTAATTAATTAACTAAACCTAATTAATTAAATTAAATGGAAATTAAGGGTTAATGAAGTGATCTGGTCCATTAGTTCATGCGCGCGAAACCTAATCTAAGGGTGGAGATTCAAACTCACGCTAATCACTCAGCTAACCCTAATTAGGGAAAACAACCTTCAGACGACCGGAACAGTGGTTCCGGTCGTCTTCTCCGGCGAGCCCTCAAGAATAAAATCTTCCCTAGGCCTTTTTAGGAGCTCTAAAGCTCCAGATCAACTCCCCACACCTTCCTAAACCTAAATCTACCCTCAAAACAAATTTCCCGTGGCTCATGAACAAGATACGAATCAAAACTCAAAAACTGGAAAATTTTCAGAAGCTCAATACATGCTTATTTTCCACTCATTTTCAAAACAAAATAGATCATGGTGATCAGCAAAGCATAAAGAACATTTCTATAACAAGAAAAACAAGTTCTGGAAAATTTGTTCTTGAGGATACCTGAGATGAAGCTTCTTCAATTTGAGTTATCTGGCCTCCTTTTTGATGCAAAATGACTCCAATGATCCTCCTGGTGATGCTTTGATGCTTGGAAGAAGTTTATAATGGCTGGTTTGAGTGGTTGTTCTTCAGCTGGTCAGAAATCATGTTTTTGTTTGGCTGGCTTTTAGGCTTGTTTGATGGTTGGTTTATGCTCTATGGATCATTTCTGAATGAATGGTGAAGTTTGTTTTGATGTTTGATGGCTGGACAGAAAGTTTCGAAGGTTTTTGCTTTGAGGTGGTTTTTTGTGAAACTTTGTGATTCTGATGTTCCAGGCTTGTGTGATGTGTGTTATGAGTTGCTTTTGATCCACATAACATTGTTTGATAGGTCAGAAAGTGGGTGGTGGACTGTGGTGATTGGTATGGGAAAGTTTCCAAAATGTCAATATAACTTGTACTTGAAGTATGGGCTCATGTTGCAGCTGGCTTAAGGCATGTCTTGGCTCAGCAAAGATCAAGGAGAACCATGTAAAATGTTTTGAGGTGATTCAACAAATGTGTGAGAGGTTTTGTATCATTTGGCAATTTTGAGGAATTTTGGCCCCTTTGTGATTTCTTGATGTGCAAGGCATGAAAGCAAGTGGTTCTTTGGGAAATATTGGTCACAATGCATTGTATCATGTATGTATGATGTTTAGAGAGTGATTAGAGGTCACAAAATGACTTGGTTTGTGAATTTGCAAAAAATCCTCTTTGGTGTGAAAGTGAAAATTATGTGATTTTTGCCAACTTTGCCAAGCCATAACTTGAGTTCCATAATCAATTAGAACTTGTTATTGTACTTTTTGAAAAGGGAATGATCCAATCTACAACTTTCATGACCAATAATTTTTCATTTGAAGCATTTTTGGTTGAGAAAGAGGAGGTTGAAAAACTTTCCCAAAATAGAAAGTTTCCATTACAAGTCATTTCCATTTTTGGCAACTTTTGGTTTAGCTCAAATTTCTTCAATTTTGTGAACTTCCAAGCACTTAAATGATCAAATAAAGATCATATAACTTCAATTTGATGAAAAATCCACTTTGGTTCATTGTTGGGGGCCTCAGATGCGCTGATTTTGCTCTGACTTGCTCAAGAGGTTACCTAGTGAACAAATGACTTCCACAATGAATTTCTTCATCAAACTTGGTACACATGATCCTTATAACATATTGAGACTATTAGAAACAAGAATGACCAAAAAATTTAGAGTTATGGCCTCTGAAACCAAAACCCTAATTTTAGGTCATCTATGTAGTGAAACCCTAGCTCTGCTTCCATGCATTGCCAGTTCTTGTGATTTATTGACTTCCTTGATCTTTAAGGGACATAATATGATGATAGAACACACATGGACCCTCTTGGAATTCTTTGAGGCCTTTGGAGTGGCTCAGGTGGATCCTTGGATTGCTCAAATCACAAACCCTAAATGCAGATGACCTTGTACCATGCAGTGAAACAAAAATGCAATATGAGATTGTATGCTTAAACTAATGCAAATATGAAAGATCATAAACCATGGTGTGAAATCAGTGAGGGAAAATTTGGGGTGTTTTAAGGTATTGGAAAGAATTCTGGTGGAGAAACTTTGAGAGTGATCATGACATGATCTGCCCCAGTGTCTGGATTTGATAGGTGTCTCCCCCTGATTGAGCCTTTGAAGGTGATCTTGCCCCTGATTGAGATGTTAAGAATGATTTTTCCCTTATTGGACTGTTGAGGTAGTATTGATTCATGTTGGCACCAATGAAGTTCAAATTTCTCTTTTGATTGCCCCTTGTTGGGATGTCTTGATGTCAAGCACTATTTTTGCAATTAAATTGTTCATACACAAATGGTAATGTTAATGCAACGTTCATATAAGTTTTGAAAAATTCAATTTATTTGAATGCTATGAAAGTGTAGCGAATTGACTATTAGTCAAAACGACGTGTTGATTTAGAAAGTGCGTAAAAAATGCAGCAAGAATAATGTGCGATCAAGATTGCATATTAGCAAATATATGGGAGTCATTTTATGAAACCTTGTTTGGTAATATGCTTTCAGAATAAACCATGCCTCAATTAGGTCTTTTGAGGGTTGTAATGTGGTCTGATTCATGGTTTGAGAAACAAAGGTATAAGGCTCAAAGTTTGATTTGTACCCACCCCTTCTTCGTGATGTTCTCCAGTCCTACGTTCAATTAAATCTACACATGCATTTGTTTTTTACTTTGCAAGAGTGAAGATGAAGCTTTGATGTTCACTTGGAAGTGGCAGTCATCTTATTTTGCTGGTGACCCTGGTTCTTGATTTGGTGGTCACTGATATTTGTTTTGCTTTTTCTAAGGATTTGAGTTCCTCTTTTGATTTGTTCTTTTTCGACTAAGTCTCCCTTCGGGTTCTCAACTTAGTGGTTTTTTCTTTTCTTTTCTTTTTGTTTGAATGTTGTGACTGCCAAGTCATTTGTTGATGGTCCTCCGACGGGATGTCTCATCTTGCAATTTGAAGGTGTAGCCAGGTTAACCGAACAACTACCCTGCCCCAGGTTAAATGTTAGGGTTTGTATCCGAAAGAAACTCCTACTACTAGGCTTAAAGTGGTCGACTAGGGATTAACTCCTTATATCTCCGGTGTTTGGGATTTGAAAAACAATTCTTGTACATCATTGACGAGGTTTTATCCGAAAGCATACCGCAACAGTTATGGATATTTTATTTTCATCATCCTCCCTCAAATATTTGCTAAAGTGAAGTGAGAGAATATTTTTGTAATTTTGTGATAAATGAGAGATAATGAGAGAATGTGAATAAACTAATTCAAAACATGCATAAACATAATATTAACAAAACCAAGTCCGAATAACAATGTTCAAAGAAAATAGTACTTAAACAAACAATAAAAAATAACAAAGATTGCGAAATAATAAATTGCAATGGCTGCCTTGATTTGAGGAATTGGACTTCTCTTGATTTGAATTCTTCAGAGTTCGAGACCACTCAGCTCGATCTTCAACAACCCCTTTAAAAACTTTCACTTACTGGCCCCGTGCGGCGGCAATGGATTGTCCTGAACATTTGGATTCTTCTGAGTGAAGGTGAGACCCTTAAAGTCGGTCAGGTCTTGAACCTTGTGCTTGAACGATTTGCAGTTCTTGATCGTATGACCAGGAGCACCTTTGTGAAACTCACAATGAGCATTGGCATCATAGTCTCAGGAGGTACCAGTTTGAGGTGGCAGGTCTTTCAAAACAAGAGTTCCCTTCGCCATCATCCCATTAAAAATTTCTCTATACGACATAGGCAGTGGATCAAAGTTTCTTTCAGGCCTTCTTTTTTGATATGGTTGACGCTGTTGTGGAGCGCGTTGTTGTTGCTGACCAGGCTGTTGTGGATAAGCCGGTTGCTGATATGGATTGGGTGCATACTGCGCAGCGGCGACTAGGGGACAAGGACGTGGTTGATAACGCATATGAGGAGGAAATAGAGCTTGAATAGCTGGATGATAAGGCATTGGAGGAACTGGCTGATAAGGCACAAGAGCATATTACGCAGCAGCAACATATGGATACTGATAGTAAGGTAGTGAAGTAGGTGCACTCTGTTGCAAATTCTCACTTGCAGCAGAAATGACATTTGTTTCGCCCTTCTTATACCCATTGAAAGGCTTCTTGGTTCCAGATTGGATGCTAGAACCTCTTTGGATCTTTCCACATTTTAGACCTTCTTCGATTATTTCTCCAACAATCACCATGTCCGAGAAACCAGAAGACACGCTACTGATCAACTTTTCGTAGTATTGTCCTTGCAAGATACCCATGAAGATATTAATCAATTCACGTTCAACCAATGGCGGATGAACTCTGGCAGCTAGCTCCCTCCAACGTTGGGCGTACACCTTAAAGGATTCGTTCTCTTTTTGAGTCATACTCTGAAGTTGAGTGCGATTCGGAGCTAAGTCTATGTTGTACTTGTATTGCTTTTTGAATGCATCAGATAGATCAAGCCAAATACGAACATGGTTGCGTTCGAGCTGCATGTACCATTCTAGAGATGCTCCAGATAGGCTGTCTTGGAAGCAATGGATC
The DNA here is from genome assembly GCA_963966055.1 of Lathyrus aphaca. Lineage (NCBI taxonomy): Eukaryota > Viridiplantae > Streptophyta > Magnoliopsida > Fabales > Fabaceae > Lathyrus > Lathyrus aphaca. The sequence continues at coordinate 400,663,679 of OZ014521.1, read as the reverse complement.
ATGAGTTTATCATATTTGGCATGAGCGGCCATTTTTCTGCAATACATCCTCAAATGGAGCTCAGGACAGCTGAGGCCTTTGTACTTCTCTAATTCTGGCAGTTTGAACTTAGCAGGGATCACAACATCCGGAACTAAGCACATATCTGAGGCACTAAGAGAAATTGAATTGTGTCCTTCCATGATTCGGAGTTTTTAAGCTAACTCATGACACATCTTCATAGCTTCAGATTCTTGGACAGCACGAGGGTTGGTGATTGGAACATCGGTATGCATCTCGTACTCAACTTGTTGATCCTCTTCGGCATGAGGAAACTGGACTTGAGTTTGAATAGGTTGAGCTTGAGGAATAGCACCAACAGTAACACTAGAGGTAGGTATTGGTTGAGACATGGCTTTTTCAACAGTAGGAGTGAAGCCTGGAGGCAAACCATAGACCAAAGGATTTAGAACTGGAACTGTAGTGCGAGGTAGATCCTTGCAAGAGAACATTGTTTCTTGCAGCAGCAACTTCGTGACGTTCTTCCATTCTGGCCAAAGCTTGTAAAGTTTCAAAAATCTGATCGATCTTTCTCTTGACCGAGTCAATCTCTTCCCTCATAGCAGCTTGTTCATCTTGAATCACATCCAACAGTCTTCTAATGTTGGATCGAGTTAGGTACGGGCGTAGAGAAAGATAAGTGTGTCGGGAAACCAGTTTGATTTACTGAAGATGGAGGAACATGAAATAAGTTTTCGAATTTTGGAATGAAATGCAATCATTGATGCAAATGAAATGATATGCAATGTCAGAATCCAGGATCACAAGATCAGGGTCTCATGAGTCCAAGGTATAAATGGAGGATACTTTGATCAGGAACTCACTGGGTAGACTCTAAAGTTTTAAGGACTCCAAAGTTATCAATTCGTATGGATGTTCATCATACAGGCCATAAGCATGACGGTTGATTGACTCCCCATATGAATCTATTTTGGGTGAGATCTACATATCGACAACCCACGAGAGAAAATTTTCTCGGGAGCCCATACTACGCGATCATTGACACGAGGTTTAAACAAAGGCATCATAGTTATGGACTTTGCTCAAATATTTGATGCACATGTCAGCTCTTGACAGTCAATCAACTCCATTGAGAAAATCAAATTTGAGTGAGGTCTTCGTATCGACAACCCACGAGAGCAAATTTCTCGGGAGCCAATACTACATGACCATCAATCGATGTTTTAACCAAAAGGTTCTAAAGGTCCTCAGAGTCGATGACCCTAATGAAAACAATTGAGCACATACGCCAAGAGTTTGACGGTCGTCAGTATTCTCATTAGAATCTACTATGAGTGAGGTTTATCGTATTGACAACCCACGAGAGCGGTTCCCTCGGGAGCCCATACTACACAACCTCGCTAACTTATGTTTGTACTCGTAAGCCCGGGTATAAAGCCTTTCCCTCAAGTTATCTTTTGCGATCAATGTATCGATCCGATCACGAAACCAAGGAGCCACAAGATATAGAATGCGATAAAGAAAGCGATAAAAATAAACAAGTAAGACATAAAAGAAACCTCCAAACAAGCATGGAAACCTAGACTAGGCTTGACTCGCATAGGGGTGAACTAGTCCCCAGCAAAGTCGGCAGCTATCGCACCCCGAAAAATACGACCTTACGCGATCTAAAGAGAAGAGCCGCATGCTGGGCAAACATGAGAGTCTCCATCTAACTCTAATTTATTCCCGAAGAGGGAAAGGGAAGATATAGATAAAACTCGTTGAAAAGGAGTATGAAGACAAAGGTCTCGCAACCATTGCCTGGGTTCGGAAGTCGGTTATGCAGGGGGAAGGTATTAGCACCCCCTACATCCATCGTACTCGATGGGAACCATCTAGGTTGTCACGCGCGAAAGGATGTCTATGCTTAAAGAGTTACTTGCTAAGGGAAATGAGTTTAAATTATAAGTTAGATTGATCCTAGGTGTTCGGCAAGGATTGAGATCCTTGTGCCTACGTACTCCCGCGTGCAATGGGAAAGTATGAGCCTCGTAGTTCGGCCTACTAAGGGTGTTGGTTGTTTGTTTTTATTACCTTTCTTCGACGAAAGAATTTAGGAGTCGAATCGCACTAAAGACTATGGGTAGAGGTGATTATTCCGAACCAACAAGACGAGCGTCTTGCGACGAAAATAATCGGAGCAAGTAACGAAAGCTTGTAGTCCTCCTTTCCACCACTTAAGGCTCGTGGCGTACAATTCTTATCGTTTTATTAATGTGTTTTATTAACCTACGACCGCTTGACGTTGGATCAAGGGTTTGGATCTAATCAAAACATTTTGGGTTTTTTGAGGTTTATGGGTGAATGAAAATGGAGGTTTATTTTGTGGTTTGTAAGCGAGGCACAATGCGCTCGGCTCGCAAGGTTAGGTGGATCCTAATAAACAGAACGAAAACTGAAAATAAAGTGCAAGTGTGTAAGTGCAACCGCTTGGCGTTGGACCAAGGGTTCACGAACTAAACAAAATCGATAAAATGCGGAAAATAAAATGCATACATAAAATGGGGGGAGGGATACAAAATAAATTACAGGGGATTGCGAGAAATAAAGGGTATCATTGTAGTTTGCCCAAGAGGAAGCGTGTGTGCAGTGTTTTCGAACTGTTCGGAGGCGTTCGGACTTTTTATTTGGAGGCAACTATTCGGAGGCATTGGACCTTTTTGGATGCGTCGAAATTTGGTTCGTTAACTATCTTAGAACTGATTTAATGTTAAAATCGTTCTATGAGGAGTTAAATCGTTTTATGTATTAAAAAGCGATAAATTGAATAAATTAAATAAAGTGTCAATTGATAAATAAATAAAAATAATGAATTAAATTAATTTTTGAAATAACAATAAATTGGAAAAATGGAAAAATAAGAACTTAAATTACATAGGCCTCATATTCATCGAGTATCACCGATTTAACGAAATTGGGCGAAACGTCGACCTTTTGTTATATCATTGGCCCGAAAAATAATAAAGTGGAAATAATATGACAAAAATTAAAAGCAGTAAAACTTATAAAATAAATATTAAACAAAAATTAAAATAAAGTAAAATAAAATAGGACAAAATAAGAACAAACAGGTGGTGCATCTAGAAGTGGTAGGTGGCGTAATCGGTAACAAAACGTATGGGCCCAAACTCAATAATTTCATATAAAAAACAATTGAGAGGTGGGTGTGCGCAGGTTTGTGGGTTGTGTTTAGCAGAACAGATTGGGCTGAGTTAATTATAAAACTATAAAGATTAAGAAAAACAATTTAAAAAAAAGGATGATAAAGATCTGGTATATGTGCGAGCAGAAACAGTGGGATATAGGTAGTAACAAAATAGGATGGGCCTAAGCCCTTTTCACCAACAGCAACAACCATAAATATTTTATAAATAAATAAGAAAATAAAATAATAAAAACAAAATTTAAATAAAATATGAAGAGTATAATAAAAATAAAGGGTTTGATTTTAAAAAAAAAGGAACCGCATCAGGCTTAATAAAAGAGAACAAAACTTATCCACGATCTAAGAAGAAACGAAGCAGACATCCACCCTCGAAGTCTCTCTCAAATGCTCCTGGAGAGAAAAAAAACTTGACGGCGGCAGATCAATGGCTCTCACGGTGGTGATTTTTGTTGTGGTACGCGTCAGGATTTGCGGTGGTTTCGAAGGTTTACGAGTGGTGGCCGACGCGGAGATTTTGAAAGTTTCAGCTGTGAGGGTTTAAGGGTCGCGGCTTTGTATGGTTCGTGGTTGCTGGCGTTATTTGGGGTGTTTGAAGGGTGTTCGAGTGAAGAGTTTGAAGGTTGATGGTGATCGGATTTAGTCTGCTGGTTAGCTTTGTTTAGGATCTGGATTGTTCATCTCATATTTGTGTTTGCAAGGTTTGTGGTTTTGTATTTGATTGATGATGATGGCAATTAGGTGTATCTAGTTCAGATTGGTTTCTGAGTTTGATTTGGTCTGTGGGTTTATGGTTTCGGTGATTGTGGATTTATGTTATAGGTTGATGAAGAGTGATGGATACGATGGTGTTTGAAGAATATAAATATAGTGATTTGTTTTATTTGACTCATTTTGCAGAAAGAAAATGTGAGTTTTCTGTGATTTGTTTGAGGAAGGTTTAGAAAGAAAAGGTTTGATGTGTTTTTTTTTTGGTTTTTTGAAGCTGGAATTATTTTTGTTTTTTTAAGGGTTTTGAAGCTTGATTATTCTGAGTTTTTTGCAGAGTTTATGTAATGTTTTTCAAGCTCCTCATGAGAAGAATGAGTGATTCATTTTATAAAGAAAATGCTAGATATTTTTGTAATGTTGTTATGCGTTTTGACAGGTTGTAATTAGCTTCATTGTTGCTGAAAGTTTGTTATTGTTGTTGTGTGAAAAAACAGTGCGCTTTGATAGTTTGTTGTGCGGTGCGAGAATATTCGTACAAATGAAAGAATTGGGCCATGTGTGTTGCTGGCAAGTGGGATCAAGAAGAAATTTTTTTGGGGCCAATTTGTTTTGCTGAGAAAAGTGATAAAATTAAGTGGCTGAAGAAAATGCAGTGTGATGGTCAAAATAAAAGTTGTGAGAATCTGCAAAAAAATAATTGTGTAATGTAAAGTTGCCTATAATAAAAAAAAGTATAATAATAATAATAATAATAAAAATGAAAATAGATAATATTAATAAAATAGAAATGGTGAAACTGAAAATGCTAAATAAAAAATAAAATAAAATAGACAATAAGAGGAAGATGATAATAATAATGAGATTTTTGTAATTTTTGGATAATGAACTAAATAATAAAAATAAAAATTTATGATAATATTAAAATAAAAAAGAGAGTTTGAAATTTTTTTTAGAATGTATTTTTTGAATTTTGGTAATTTTTTTTTTGTGATGAAAAAATAAATAAATAGAAAATGAAGGTGACAACTGGACAAATGACTTCCACACAACAAACCACACACACGCATTCGACTTGACAAACTCAAACGATCCAAATTTTTTCGCACGAACCTAAATGACATATTTTTGGATTTTTGAATAATGGTTAATAACAGAAAACAAAATGACTCAAGTAGGACAAATTTGGGGTATGACAGTTGCCCCTATCGAATTGGCTTAGACCGAGTAAGATGAATGGGCTCGGGTTCAGACTTCCAAGGTATAATACAATTAGATACTATAAATACTCTGAATTTGTCTGAAAAAGAAAAAAAATGTAGTGACAAGAGTTGACGATTAAAACTGGAAAGATGGGTGACACAAAAAAGAAATAGGTTGACTGAAAATAAATAAATCGCTATCACCAAAAGGATGATAAGGCTACCCCGATACTCGATCTGGACGATCGATCTGGATGCCGAGTGACAGAAGATTAAAAATAATCGCTATCACCAAAAGGATGATAAGGTGAGTGACTGAAAACAAAATCATTTATCACCGTAGGATGATAAGGCAAGTGACTGAAAATTAAATAATCACTATCACCAAAAAGATGATAAGACGGCCACGACACCAAAGGGATGACGAGTGACTGAAAATTAAATAATCACTATCACCAAAAGGATGATAAAGCGACTCCGACACCAAAAGGATGCTAAGTAACAGAAAAGTAAATAATCTCTAACACCAAAAGGATAGTAAGGCGACCACGAGACCAAAAGGATGACGAGTGACTGAAAATTAAATAATCGCTATCACCAAAAGGATGATAAAACGACTCCGACACCAAAAGGATGTTGAGTGACAAAAAAGTAAATAATCGCTAATACTAAAAGGATGATAAAGCGACCCCGACACCAAAAGGATGACGAGTGACTGAAAATTAAATAATCGCTATCACCAAAAGGATGATAAAGCGACCCCGACACCAAAAGGATGTTGAGTAACAGAAAAGTAAATAATCGCTAACACCAAAAGGATGATAAAGCGACCCCGACACCAAAAGGATGACGAGTGACTGAAAATTCAATAATCGTTATCACCAAAAGTATGATAAAACAACCCCGACACCAAAAGGATGTTGAGTAACAGAAAAGTAAATAATCGCTAACACCAAAAGGATGATAAAGCGACCCCGACACCAAAAGGATACCGAGTGACCGAAAAATTAAATAATCGCTATCACCAAAAGGATGATAAAGCGACCCCGGCACCAAAAGGATGTTGAGTAACAGAAAAGTAAATAATTGCTAACACCAAAAGGATAACAAAGCGACCCCGACACCAAAAGGATGTCGAGTGACCGGAAAATAAATAATCTTGTTGAGGAATGCTGGTAAAACAAGTAAAATTGCTTGGGGAAATAAACAAAAGGTTGAAGAGAAAATGTTCAGTAGGGAACGCCCACTGGAATCGCCGAGGAGATGCCTAAAATCTTCGATTGACCCTGGATCCTGACTTATGCTTGTATGCTTGTTTTTATTAAAACGGTATTCCATAATGATGGAAATGTAATGTAAATGTTTATGCACTGAGGTATAATCGGAAATGTTAGGGATATGAAAAGTTGATTTGCAAATGATGTGTATACGATGTTTGATGATGCATAATGATGCATATGTGTAATTGGAAAAATGCCAGTTTGATGGACTTTTGGTTTGGTAGTTGCCAATAATGATTGGACTTTGGGTGGGTGGAAGGTTCGATTCCCCGACACTCGATCTTCAATGATGCATGGTAAGAAGATGGATCTGAATGCTCCAAGTTCGGTCACTTGCTGATGAGCGGAGTGACTTGGTTGACGCATGAGAACTGATTTTGCTTTGAAAAGTTGCCTATGTCTGGTAAGAATTGCTCGTTCAGCTGGGGAATATAGATAATGAGATTTGCTCCTTGTTTGCTTGCCTCTTTCTGTGGGGTATTGGAAAGAATTCTGGTGGAGAAACTTTGAGAGTGATCATGACATGATCTGCCCTAGTGTCTGGATTTGGTAGGTGTCTGCCCCTGATTGAGCCTTTGAAGGTGATATTTCCCCTGATTGAGCTGTTAAGAATGATTTTTCCCCTGATTGGACTGTTGAGGTAGTATTGATTCATGTTGGCACCAATGAAGTTCAAATTTCTCTTTTGATTGCCCCTTGTTGGGATGTCTTGATGTCAAGAACTATTTTTGCAATTAAATTGTTCATACACAAATGGTAATGTTAATGCAACGTTCATACAAGTTTTGAAAAATTCAATTTATTTGAATGCTATGAAAGTGTAGCGAATTGACTATTAGTCCAAATGACATGTTGATTTAGAAAGTGCGTAAAAAACGCAACAAGAATAATGTGCGGTCAAGATTGTATATTAGCAAATATATGGGAGTCATTTTACGCAACCTTGTTTGGTAATATGCTTTCAGAATAAACCATGCCTCAATTAGGTCTTTTAAAGGTTGTAACGTGGTATGGTTCATGGTTTGAGAAACAAAGGTATAAGGCTCAAAGTTTGATTTGTACCCACCCCTTCTTCGTAATGTTCTCCAGTCCTACGTTCAGTTAACTCTACACATGCATTTGTTTTTTACTTTGCAAGAGTGAAGATGAAGCTTTGATGTTCGCTTGGAAGTGGCAGTCATCTTATTTTACTGGTGACCCTGGTTCTTGATTTGGTGGTCACTAATATTTGTTTTGCTTTTGCTGAGGATTTGAGTTCCTCTTTTGATCAGTTCTTTTTCGACTAAGTCTCCCTTCGGGTGCTCAACTTAGTGGTTTTTTCTTTTCTTTTATTTTTGTCTAAATGTTGTGACTACCAAGTCATTTATTGATGGTCCTCCGACGGGATGTCTCATCTTGCAATTTGAAGGTGTAGCCAGGTTAACCGAACAACTACCCTGCTCCAGGTTAAATGTAAGGGTTTGTATCCGAAAGAAACTCCTACTACTAGGCTCAAAGTGGTCGACTAGGGATTAACTCCTTATATCTCTGGTGTTTGGGAATTTGAAAAAAAATTCTTGTACATCATTGACGAGGTTTTATCCGAAAGCATACCGCAACAGTTATGGGTATTTTGTTTTCATCATCCTCCCTCAAGTATTTGCTAAAGTGAAGTGAGAGAATATTTTTGTGATTTTGTGATAAATGAGAGATAATGAGCGAATGCGAATAAACTGATTCAAAACATGCATAAACATAATATTAACAAAACCAAGTACGAATAACAATGTTCAAAGCAAATAGTACTTAAACAAATAATACAAAATAACAATGATTGTGAAATAATAAATGGCAATGGCTGCCTTGATTTGAGGAATTGAACTTCTCTTGATTTGACTTCTTCAGAGTTAGAGACCACTCAGCTCGATCTTCAACAACCCCTTCAAAAACATTCACTTACTGGCCCCGTGCGGCGACAATGGATTGTCCTGAACATTTGGATTCTTCTGAGTGAAGGTGAGATCCTTAAAGTTGATCAGGTCTTGAATCTTGTGCTTGAACGATTTTCAGTTCTCGATCGTATGACCAGGAGCACCTTTGTGAATCTCACAATGAGCATTGGCATCATAGTCTCGGGAGGTACCAGTTTGAGGTGGCATGTCTTTCAAAACAAGAGTTCCCTTCGCCATCAGCCCATTAAAAATTTCTCCATATGACATAGGCAGTGGATCAAAGTTTCTTTCAGGCCTTCTTTGTTGATATGGTTGGTGATGTTGTGGATCGCGTTGTTGTTGCTGACCAGGCTGTTGTGGATAAGCCGGTTGCTGATATGGATTGGATGCATACTGCGTAGTGGCGACTAAGGGACAAGGACGTGGTTGATAAAGCATCTGAGGAGGAAATGGAGCTTGAATAGCTGGTTGATAAGGCATTGGAGGAACTGGCTGATAAGGCACAAGAGCATATTGCGTAGCAGCAATATATGGATACTGATAGTAAGGTAGTGAAGTAGGTGAACTGTGTTGCGGATTCCCACTTGCAGCAGAAATGGCATTTGTTTCGCCCTTCTCTTACCCATTGAAAGGCTTCTTGGTTCCAGATTGGCTGGTAGAACCTCCTTGGATCTTTCCACTTTTCAGACCTTCTTCGATTCTTTCTCCAATAATCACCATGTCCGAGAAACTAGAAGACACACTACTGATCAACTTTTCGTAGTATTGTCCTCGCAAGGTACCCATGAAGATATCAATCAATTCACGGTCAACCAATGGCGGATGAACTCTGGCAGCTAGCTCCCTCTAACATTGGGTGTACTCCTTAAAGGATTCGTTCTCTTTTTGATACATACTCTGAAGTTGAGTGTGATTCAGAGCTAAGTCAGTGTTGTACTTGTATTGCTTTTTGAATGCATCAGATAGATCAAGCCAAGTATGAACATGGTTACATTCGAGCTGCATGTACCATTCTAGAGATGCTCCAGATAGGCTGTCTTGGAAGCAATGGATCATGACTTTATCTTCTTTTGCATGAGCGGCCATTGTTCTGCAGTACATCCTCAAATGGAGCTCAGGAAAGGTGAGGCCTTTGTACTTCTCAAATTCTGGCAGTTTGAACTTAGCAGGGATCACAACATCCAGAACTAAGCACATATTTGTGGCACTCAGAGAAGTTGAATTGTGTCCTTCCATGATTCAGAGTTTTTCATCTAACTCACGACACATCTTCATAACTTCGGATTCTTGGACAGCATGAGGGTTGGTGATTGGAACAGCGGTATGCATCTCGTACTCAACTTGTTGATCCTCTTCGCTATGAGGAAACTGGACTTGAGTTGGAATAGTTTGAGCTTGAGGAATAGCACCAACAGTAACACCAGAGGTAGGTATTGGTTGAGATGTGGCTTCTTCAACAGTAGGAGTGAAGCCTGGAGGAAAACCATAGACCAAAAGATTTGGAAATGAAACTGAAGGCATTGTGTGCAAGGTAGGTCCTTGTACGAGAACATTGCTCCTTGCAGCAGCAGCTTTGCGACGTTCTTCCATTCTTGCCAAAGCTTGTAAAGTCTCAAAATTCTGATTGATCTTGCTCTTGACCGAGTCAATCTCTTCCCTCATAACAGGTTGTTCATCTTGATCTTTCTCTTGATGTGTGTTGGGAAACCAGTTTGATTTACTAAAGATGGAGGAACATGAAATAAGTTTTCGAATTTTGGAATGAAATGCAAGAATTGATGCAAATGAAATGATATGCAATGTCGAATCGCACTAAAGACTATGGGTAGAGGTGATTATTCTGAACCAACAAGACGAGCGTCTTGCGACGAAAATAATCGTAGCGAGTAACGAAAGCTCGTAGTCCTCATTTCCACCACTTAAGGCTCGTGGCGTATAATTCTTCTCGTTTTATTAATGTGTTTTATTAACCTACGACTGCTTGACATTGGATCAAGGGTTTGGATTTAATTGAAACATTTTGATTTTTTTGAGGTTTATGGGTGAATGCAATTGGAGGTTTATTTTGTGGTTTGTTAGCGAGGCACAATGCACTCGGCTCGCAAGGTTAGATGGATCCTAGTAAACATAACGAAAACTGAAAAATAAAGTGCAAGTGTGCAAGTGCAACCGCTTGGCATTGGACCAAGGGTTCACGAACTAAACAAAATCGATAAAATGTGGAAAATAAAATGCGTACATAAAATGGGGGGAGGGATATAAAATAAATTATAGGGGATTGCAAGAAATAAAGGGTATCATTGTAGTTTGCCCAAGAGGAAGCGTGTGTGCAGTGTTTTCGAACTGTTCGGAGGCGTTCGGCCTTTTTATTCGGAGGCATTTGACCTTTTCGGATGCGTCGAAATTTGATTCGTTAACTACCTTACAATTGATTTAATGTTAAAATCGTTCTATGAGGAGTCGAATCATTTTATGTATTAAAAAGCGATAAATTGAATAAATTAAATAAAGTGCCAATTGATAAATAAAAATAATGAATTAAATTAATTTGTGAAATAACACTAAATTGGAAAAATGGAAAAATAAGAACTTAAATTACATAGGCCTCATATTCATCGAGTATCACCGATTTAACGAAATCGGACGAAACGTCAACCTTTTGTTATATCATTGGCTCGAAATATAATAAAGTGGAAATAATATGACAAAAATTAAAAGCAGTAAAACTTCTAAAATAAATATTAAACAAAAATTAAAATAAAGTAAAACAAAATAGGACAAAATAAGAACAAACAGGTGGTGCATCTAGCAGTGGTAGGTGGTGTAATCAGTAACAAAATGTATGGGCCCAAACTCAATGGAATTCATATAAAAAACAATTGAGAGGTGTGTGTGCGCAGGTTTGTGGTTTGTGTTTAGCAGAATAAATTGGGCTGAGTTAATTATAAAACCATAAAGATTAAGAAAAACAATTAAAAAAAGGATGAGAAAGATCTGGTATATGTGCGAGCAGAAACAATGGGATGTAGGTAGTAACAAAATAGGATGGGCCTAAGCCCTTTTCCCCAACAACAACAACCATAGTTATTTTATTAATAAATAAGAAAATAAAATAATAAAAACAAAATTTAAATAAAATATGAAGAGTATAATAAAAATAAAGGGGTTGCTTTAAAAAAAAAAGAGGAACCGCATCAGGTTTAATAAAAGAGAACAAAACTTATCCACGATCTAAGAAGAAACGAAGCAGACACCAACCCTCAAAGTCTCTCTCAAACGCTCTTGGAGAGAAAAAAGGTGACGGTGGCGGATCAATGGCTCTCACGGTAATGATTTTTGTTGTGGTTCGCGTCGGGATTTGTGGTGGTTTCGAAGGTTTGCGAGTGGTGGCCGGCACAGAGATTTCGAAAGTTTCAGCTGTGAGGGTTTAAGGGTCGCGGCTTTGTGTGGTTCGTGGTGGCTGGTGTTATTTGGGGGTGTTTGAAGGGTGTTTAAGTGAAGAGTTTGAAGGTTGATGGTGATCGGATTTGGTCTGCTGGTTTGCTTTGTTTCGGATCTAGATTGTTCAACTCAGATTTGTGTTTGCAAGGTTTGTGGTTTTGTATTTGATTGAAGATGGTGGCGATTAGGTGTATCTGGTTTAGATTGGTTTCTGAGTTTTATTTGGTCTTTGGGTTTATGGTTTCGGTGATTGTGGATTTATGTTATGGGTTGATGAAGAGTGATGGATACGATGGTGTTTGAAGAATACGAATATAGTGATTTGTTTTATTTGACTCATTTTGCAGAAAGAAAATGTGAGTTTTCTGTGATTTGTTTGAGGAAGGTTTAGAAAGAAAAGGTTTGATGTGTTTTTTTTTTGTTTTTTGAAGCTGGAATTATTTTTGTTTTTTTTGAAGGGTTTTGAAGCTTGATTATTCTGAGTTTTTTTGCAGAGTTTATGTAATGTTTTTCAAGCTCCTCATGAAAAGAATGAGTGATTCAATTTATAAAGAAAATGCTAGATATTTTTGTAATGCTGTTATGCGTTTTGACAGGTTGTAATTAGCTTCATTGTTGCTGAAAGTTTGTTATTGTTGCTGTGTGAAAAAAACAGTGTGCTTTGATAGTTTGTTGTGCGGTGCGAGAATATTCGTACGAATGAAAGAATTGGTCCATGTGTATTGCTGGCAAGTTGGATCAAGAAGAAAGTTTTGTGGGGCCAATTTGTTTTGCTGAGAAAAGTGATAAAATTAAGTGGCTGAAGAAAGTGCAGTGTGATGGTCAAAATAAAAGTTGTGAGAATCTGCAAAAAATAATTATGTAATGTAATGTTGCCTATAATAAAAAAAAGTATAATAATAATAATAATAATAATAATAATAATGAAAATAGATAATATTAATAAAATAGAAATGGTGAAACTGAAAATGCTAATAAAAAATAAAATAAAATAGACAATAAGAGGAAGATGATAATAATAATGAGATTTTTGAATTTTTTGGATAATGAACTAAATAATAAAAAAAAAATTTATGATAATATTAAAATAAAAAAGAGAGTTTGAAATTTTTTTTAGAAGGTATTTTTGGAATTTTTGTAATTGTTTTTTTTTGTGATGAAAAAAAATAAAATAAATAGAAAATGAAGGTGACAACTGGACAAATGACTTCCACACAACAAACCACACACACGCATTCGACTTGACAAACTCAAACGATCCAGATTTTTTCGCACGAACCTAAATGACATATTTTTGGATTTTTGAATAATGGTTAATAAACAGAAAACAAAATGACACAAGTAGGACAAATTTGGGGTATGACAGTATGATAGTATTAAGTGTATTTTGTGAATTAAATGAAGAAATGTTTTTTATGGTTTTTTTTAGTGTATGACAAAAGGGAATGTCAGCTCAACTATTATTAGATGTTTTTATGTTTTTGTATGAAGATGAGAAAAGAAGAACCAAAAATGAGCAAAAGGTAAAACAACAAAGGGGGAACTAATCTTAATGTTATCATGCAAAGGGTGATCCTAAGTTAGTGTGGCTTGAAGTCTATCCTAAAGAAGAGAAGGAAGGAAGGAAAAGAAGGAGAAAAAGGAGCTAGAAAACAACTTACTTCTCTAAAGAAGGTAAGTTGCTTCTAAATGGGAAGAAAAGAAGTTAATCACAAGATGGCCTAAGGCCAATCACATAGACAAAGGAGAAAGCATAAAAGAAAGAGAAAAAATAAGTTGTAAGTGTGGAAATCCCCTCCACACCTCTTACTTACCATAGCCCCTGCAAGGAAAGGTTAAAACACACTCTAATAGTAAGATAAGAACAATTAAAACAAACTAAGATGCAAACAAGAAAAACCTCAACTAAAATCACTACAACCAGAAGCAAGATACTCCATTCACATGCTAAGATACCTCAAACAATATCAAGAAAGAAGTATAACAATCAAGCATTACAAAGCATTACAAGTCACCACAAAAAAACAAAATACAAATAAGGCCATAAGAAAGCATACAAGCTAAGAAAACATCGCACAACTTAGGAGCATAACCCTAACATATCAAGATTGTCCCTAAGAACATGTAGAAGCAATCAAAAGAGCCCACAAGTTTCATCAAAGTCAAGCATGAGAAGCATAAGAACATATGAGATGAGATGAACATACATGTATATGTGAATCTTCATGAACAAGTAAACCAAAGCAAGACAATGTGAAATCATCATATCAAGACCAGGGGATTAATCACATGTCAAATGAACCCTAAACAACCTATAGGAGCTGGCACAAGTGCCCTCATAACCTAACAAGCAAGCATATACCAAAAATAAACTCAAACTAGGGCAAGTAAGCATAAAAAATCCTCATCAAATGAACATTACATTAAAAAATTCCAGAAATATTCACAAAGACTCATCAAACCCATAAGATCGTGATTTAAAAAGAAGAGGATCAAAATCAGAGGAAAACTAGGTCAGATGGAGGCATACAAGTCAATTAGGGTTTTGAAACTTCTCTTCAAAGTAAACAAACAAAATCAGAGCATACAATTCCTAAAAATCATGAAATAAAATTCTCACAAACTTCAACATATTAGGAAAGAGATGCAATAAGAATCATATCCATAGCTATTTTTATGTTCAAGATAAAAATTCTACAAATCAACATTCACTTGAAAGGAATTAAAATAAGGAAATTAATCTCAACAATTAAATCAGTCATGAAAAAATAAAATAAATGGAAAATAAAATTGTACAAAATTAAAGAAAACTAATAATAATCAACATGATGTTTTTGGTAATTTTTGGATAATAATAACTATTTTTAAAAATTAAAAACCAAACAATTAATCAAGAGGAACAAAAAAATAAACAAATGACAAGAGAGGTGTAATAAGCAAAGGAAAACAATTCAAAACACTTGGGCTTATAACAAGGGGGCGCAAATAGCAAGCAAGGCCCAATCCAGAAGTGCACATTCACTCAGCTTATCATGGATATCCACATAATTCAGGAAAAACAAAGGCCAATGGATCATACCAACACATGATATCAAGTCAACACAAACAACAAAGTCAACATATCCAAAACAAGCGCACATGTGTACATGATAACAGCCATAGGCTAGCAAGTAAATTGCATTATTCAGAAATTAACATAAGAGCTAGGCACGTGAGGGAGGGGATCTGTTTTTAATGTGTTGGCTGTCGCTCCCCACCAAATGACACCCAGGGCCAAGAAGGGGTACAGACGTGAACGGTCGGCGAAAGAAGAGAGTACACACAAGGGTGAACTCAGAAGACAAGAGTCGCCAGCTAGGCATTTTTATCCCGGAGGAAAGGTAATGCTGCATAGACCTGATAAAAGAATACAGATAAGACGGTCGCGAACCAGAGAGACTGAGAAAGGGGGTTGGTTACAACCTGGGAAGGGATTAGCACCCAGATTGTCCGTCGTACTCGACGGGATCCACGCTTGAAAGATTTGTGTTTAAAAGGGGTAGTGTCAGTGCTATCTGTGTATCAAAACTGGAAAGAATGTAAGTGTCAGTGTAAAATAAAGGTGAAGTGTATATATGAAGTGTCAGTGCAAAGAAAGAATATGAAGCTCAAGACTATGAGGCTTAAAGAATAATGCTGGAAGGAGGGGGAATATACAGAGACTTTTGTTCGATAACCGTTAAGTTATGCCTATGTATCCTCTCGTGCAATGAGGAAGTCAGAACACCGTAGTTCGACTCAAAGAGACTGAAAGATAAATTGACTTGTGAACTGCTTGCTTGTCTATGCTCAAGTGTATGACTCGTCTGGCTCGAGTGCTAACTGTCTTGCATTAGACGGAAGAAGCAAGTTCTCGTTTGTGAATGAATGAGATGAGAAAAGAATCCCGGAGGAGACGATTATTGTTTGTTTGTTGTGTTTTCAATCTTTTATTGCTTTTGGATTTGTCATAAGTTAATGAGCTTAAGCCTAAACCAAGGGTTAGTAAACTCATCACATCCTCCCTCTGATTAGGGGTAATGAGAATACCTTAAATGTGAAGTAAGCACCTCACACTTAATCACCATGATGTAGGATTAAGATCATTAACCTACTTGTGATTATTTAGATGTATTTGTGGTTTTGGTTTAGTGTGAAGTAATGAGTTTAAGCCATAATCAAGGATTTAATAGACCCATTACACCATCCTAATAGAAGGATAATAGATGAGAACATTTAAGCTGAGGAAGGCTCCTCAACTTAATCCATGATTAGGGATTAACCTCATGATAAAACAAAGCCTTTATTAAATGGATTTTAGTTAATGATAAGGTTAAGAAATGGATTTTATGGTTTGTAGGACAACTTGAGGGGGACTTGTCCATTAACATTAGGGTTAGTCCTTCTTAACCAATTAAGGAAGAATTAGAACCCTAATGCAAGGCCCAAGTTACAAGCTTGATGTCTTAGTGATTATTAAGTGAATTAATTAAAGGATTTAAACACATTAAGGGTTTAACACTTAGGATTAAAGTTATACACTCCATCCTAATAGAAGGATGCAGGCATAAGCTCAAACACAAAGCCTTAAAACCTTTAAGGTTTAGTCCCTGATTAAGAGGTGAGAAGAGAAGACACAAAGATGACACAAAGGTAAAAGCTAGAGGGGGGGACTAATCAAACCCTAACTATGATCATGCTTGGTTGTTCCTAGGGTTTGTGAGGCTTAAGAGGGAAAGAATCTTCAAAGAACCACCAAGGAAAGAAGCAGATGAAAGGAGAAAGAAGCAGAGAGAAGCAAGACAACTTGCTTCACTTAAGAAGACAAGTTGCTTGAAGGAAGAGAGTGGGAGAGAGCATGAATGAGCAAGCTCACTCTAATACACATACAAAATGCAGCAAAGAAGGCATACAAGAGATGAAGAGAGATTGTGAGAAGTGAAGGCAAATTCACTTCTCAGAACAACTTACCACCTGCAAAGTTAGCATAAGAAGTGCAATGCAATGAAAATGCGATGAAATGACATGATACAAGATAAAACCAGAAGCATGAACATGATGTTAATGATGCTAAGAGATGATGCAAACACATGTCAAGAGATGAGGATGATCATACAAGCATGAAGATGCAAATGAAGCATGCTTTGAACCATAAGGATTCATGAATGTTTATGAAATGAAATGAACATATAACATGGCAAAGGAATGATGCAATGATCAAACATGATGCTAGTATGTCCTAAGAAGAATTATATGTCATATTGATGCATAAAATGTCATGGCAAGTTCTTGAATGCAAGCAAATGAGAAATGGATGCAAAGAAAGGCACAAATTAGGGTTTATGCACAAGACACAAAGCAAAATTCAATATCAGAAGCAAATGACATGATAAAAAATTGAAAATGGGATCAAAGGAACCCTAACCCTACACAAGTTCACTGCCCAAAGAAGGAGACCTAAATCTAAACCTAATGGAAGTTATGATTTTTCTAAGTCAACTAGGGTTTCAAGGTACCTCACAATTAAAAATGCAAAACAAATTGAAAATGGAAGATAAATTCAAACCAATTTTACCCTAGAAACTAAATGCTATGAAGGATGCAATGCAAGAAGAACCATCATCAAACTCTTAATGGTTAGGCAGAATGAATTTTTTCAAGTTTGAACAAAAATATTGCCTTTAATCAACTTTTATTCCAATGAAAATTGTCAAAATAGGTCAAGGACCAAAAAGAAATTTGTTTTGAGAGTTTGATAATGTTTCTAAATGTTTTAAAATGCAATGTGAATTTTTTGGTGATTTTTAAATACATAAATGCATTTTTAATTAATTAATTTCCATTAACTAATTAAAAATAAACATTTAAATGATTTAAAAATAATTTTTAATGCAAAAAATTTTTGGGTTCTGAAAATTAATGAAATGTTTGACAAAAAAATTCAGAATTTTTCAATGCATTTTTCTATTTTTAAAAATTCGTGTAAATAAAATACAAACAAAATGAATTAAAATTAATAAAAAGGAAAAGTATGCCAAAGGGAAGGACCAGATTGAATCTGGGCTTGGGGGTGTTGACTTGGCGCGACATCCAAGGGCCCAAGTTCAAACTTCATTAATTATCCAATTAATCCCAAATTAAATTAAATAATGACTGATTAGGGCTAATGACCAGATCTCAACCATCCAATGCGCGCGGGAAAGACTAATCGCACGGCCTACATTCAAACTCCCCTTAATTACACAGTTAAACCTAATTAGGGCTAATCAAACTCAGACGGCCGGAACAGTGTTCCGGTCGTCTTCTCCGGCGAACCAAAAACCCTAGCTTCCTCTACAGGTCAACAAACTTCAAATTTCTTCCACCAAAATGATCCTCACATCAATCTAAACCTAAACCCTAAATCAAAATCCATTTATTTCATCTCACAAGCATGAATCGAAGCAAAATATAAAACACGGGCAAATTTTCAGAGTCATCATACATGCTGGTTTCGCACCCATTTTCAAAAGTAAACACATATTCATGATCAGGAGAACACATAGTATCATAAAAGAACTTAAAAACTAGCTTCTGGGAAAAAAGTTCTTCATGTTACCTGAGATGAAGCCTCCCTGATTTTGAGCTTTATGGACTTTTCCTTTGTGCAAGCCTGCTTCCCTGAACCTCCTGATGATGGAATGAAGCTTAGAAAACTTGGGGGTGGCTGGTTTGAATGTTTCAGCTATGGTATAGCAGAAATGGGAGTTTGTGTATGTGGGGATTCAAGCTGTTTCAGGGGGTGATTTTTGTTCTATGAGTGATTTGTGACTTGTTGGTGAAAGAAAAATGAAGGTTTGATGGCTGAGGAAGGAGTTTCGAAGAAGAGAAGTTTTGGACAGATTTTGTGCAAGCTGGATTGTGGGAGGTTTCTGGCTTGTGTGTGGCTTGCTTTATGATCCATAGCACTTCCCTAAACTATTGGAAGAGGTCTGAGGAAGTGACTTGCACTGTGGGAATGGCATGGGGCAATTGGCCAAAAAGTCAATGTCAGGTGTACTTGAGGCATGGGCTGTGGCAGAGGCTATTTTAGGGTTGCTTTGGGCTCAGCTTCCTTCAAGGATGGCCATGGGATGAACTGATGTGAGCTGGAATGGATGAAGGGTGAGATCTCACATGTCTTGCAATTTTGCAACTTGTTACACTTTGTGATTTTTGGCCATGGACATGTGACATCTCTTGGGCAATATGCAGAAAAATGAACCATACAATGTTGCTATGATACTTTGATAATGATTAGAGACCAAACAAAACCAAAGGAACCCTTCTTGCAAGATTTCCCTCTTTGTGATTTTCATGGAAAATGGTTTATGATACTTGGACATCAAGGCATGAAAATGAGAAATTTCTTGGGCCAATCTGAATTTTAGGCATTGCATTGTGTTTGTATGAAGATTAGAAGTCACTTTGAAGTCACCTTTGGCCTTGGCATGAGGTTTTGCAACTTTCCCTCTTTGGTGCAAAAGTGAAAATTAAGTGATTTTTTTCAACTTTGTAAAGCCATAACTTTTGATCCAAAATGAATTAGAAAGAGTTCTTGTACTTTTTGAAAAGGGAATGATCCAATCTACAACTTTCATGACCAAAGTTTTTCCATTTGAAGCATTTTTGAATCAATAAGAGCAGGTTGAAAAACTTTCCCAAAATGGCAAGTTTTCATTACAAGTCACTTTCCCAAAAAGGCAACTTTGCAAATGACTTGAATTTTCCAATTTTGTGAACTTCTAAAATCTTCTATGATCAAATAAAGATCATACACATTCAAAATGATGGAGAACACCCTTTGGTTGGGTCACTGGGGGCCTTAGATGCCCTGATTTTGCACTGACTTGCTCAAGAAGTCAACTCTTGATCAGATGTCTTCCCCATTGAATTTCTTCATGAAACTTGATATGCATGATCCTTATAACATATAGAGACCAATAGAAACAAGAATGACCAAAAAATTTGGAGTCATGGCCTCTGAAACCAAAACCCTAATTTTAGGTCATCTGTGTAGTCAAGCCTGGCTCTGCTTCCATGCCTTTCTCAGTTCTTGTGATTCTTTGACTTCCTTGACTTGGTGAGGATATGATATGATGTTTGAAAATACATGGACCCCTTTGAAGTGATTAGTGACCTTTGGAGTGGCTCAAATGGCCCAGGGATGGCTCAGATAACAAACCCTAGATGCAGATGACTTTGAATCAATGCAGTGAATCAAAAATGTAATATGAGATGCTATGCTTGAATTTATGCACATGAAAAGATCACAAGCCATGGTGTGAATGGGTGAGGGCAAATTTGGGGTGTTTACATTGGCAAAGCATGGACCATCCAGATCAAACAAATCAAAGGCTGAGGCAGCATCTTCCTTATTTCAAATTCAAATACCATTTCCAGAATCCGGCGACCGGAGCCCTAGCTCTGGTGCCGAAAACTCATGAGCATGAACAAATAACCACAGAAATCAACCATAACATCCAGATCCACTAATTAACACATGCTGATCTCAAATATGGCAATGAATTTTCAAGTAGGTCAAAGAACAAAGCAGATCGAACAAAAACATAATCATACATCAAACTTCAATTCAACAATACAACCTTAATTATCACTATAAACACCCCAAATTTGCCCTCAATCATATCAAACCATGGCTTGTGATCTTTCATTTTTGCATTAACATAAGCATTACATCTCATATTGCATTTTTGCTTCACTGCATAAGTTCAAGTTCATCTGCATCTAGGGTTTGTGATCTGAGCAATCCAAGAATCCATCTGAGCCATCTCAAAGGTCTCAAAGCTTTCCAAGAGGGTCCATGTGTGTTCTATCATCATATTATGCTCCTCAAAGTTCATAAAAGTCAAGGGATCACAAGAACTGGCAAAGGCATGGAAGCAGAGCTAGGGTTTTCACTACACAGATGACCAAAATTAGGGTTTTGGTTTTAGAGGCCTTAACTCCAAATTTTTGGGTCATTTTTGTTTATAATGTTCTTAGCATGTTATAAGGATCATGTGTACCAAGTTTGATGAAGAAATTCATTGTGGAAGTCATATGTTCACTAGGTAACTTCCTGAGCAAGTTAAGTCAAAATCGGGGCATCTAAGGCCCCCAACAATGGAACCAAAGGGGTATTTTCATCAAATTGAAGTTCAATGATCTTTATTTGATCTTATAAGTGGTTGGAAGTTCACAAGATTGAAGAATTTTGAGCCAATTGCAAACTTGCCATTTTTGGAAATGACTTGAAATGCAAACTTTCCATTTTGGGAATGTTTTTCAACCTCCTCTTTCATAACCAAAAATGCTTCAAATAAAAAATTCTTGGTCATGAAAGTTTTAGATTGGGTCTTTCCCTTTTCAAAAAGTACAAGAACGTGACTTGATTCATCATAGAACTCAAGATATGGCCTTTCAAAGTTGGCAAAAATCCTATAATTTCAAGTTTCATGTCAAAGAGGGATTTTGCATTTTGGCATGTTCAAGCATTCTAATGACCTCTAATGTGAACAAACACTTCACAATATGTCAAATGAACTTCAAACAATCATAATTGTGCATTGAACCTAGGGTTTTCATGTCTTGAACTTTAAGAAATCTCAAAAGGGCCAAAACTCTCAAAAATTGAAAAATGCATTGGATCCTTCCATCCACTTGTGCCAGCTGCATCAAACTGATTCTATGGCTCTCCATGAATCTTACTGAGGCCAGACACCCCAAAAATCTAGACCTGCCATGGCCCATACCTCAAGTACACCAAAATTGACTTTTTTGCAAAACACCCCATACCAATCAGCCTGTGCCACAACAACTTTCTGATAAATCCCATTGGCTTAAACAAACATTATGCAAGCCATTTCATAACACACAAGAGCCTGAATCATCTCACAACTGAGAATTCACAAAATCCATCAAAAATTTCCTCTCTTCGAATCTCAAAAACCAGCCACTAAAACTTCAAACTTCCTTCACCAATCAACTCAAAAACACCCCAGGATCATTTTCCACCCATCACCATAGCCTAAAACACCCTCAATCAAAAATACGATTTCTGCATACTCAGAACTGAACCTTCAAAACCAAGCCACACAAGCTCCATTCAAGCACTTCAGAAGCATCAGGGTGATCACTGGGGTGGATTTGCACCAAAGAAAGGCCCAGAAAGCTCAAGAACACAAAGCTCCATCTCAGGTAGTCATGATGAACATTTTTTTCAGAAGCATGATTTTAAGTTTCTAAATGATTCTGTATGCTTCACTGATCATGTTGATATGTTTATTTTAGAAAATGGTTGAGAGATGAGTGTGTATGCTTGTTCTGAAACTTTTGTCGTTTTGATGTTTTTGTTCGAATCTTGTTGATGATGAATGATAAATGAATTTTAAGGCTGGATTAATGTTTAGGGAAGTTAGTTGATTAATTCTGGACGTTTTGGGGGCTTGGGGTAGTGTTTTGAGGAAACTCAGGTGAGGGGTTGGCCGGAGAAGATGATCGGAGGTCTTCTCCGGCCACCTAAATGTAATTAGGGCTAAACCCTGATTAAATCCCCAGATTGGTTTGTAGCCCTTGGATGGTGATTAGGGTTAGGCAAGGAGCGGTTCAGATTTGTCCATTAAGTTTAATCCTGATTAATTAATTGTAAAACTTAATTAAACCTCAGTTTAAATGCTGGCCGTTGGATTGCCCGCGCAGTCAACTTCCTCCTTTTCCATTTGAATCTCAACCATCAGATCTGCATACTTCTCATTTAAATCATTTTTATTTCATTTTTATTGCATTTTATTTCTCAATTTATTTAAAATATCAAAAAGCATCCAAAAAATATTTTCTTTTGCATTCTGACTTTAAATATTTTTGTCATTCAAAAAATGATTTTATTTTATTTTTTGCATTAAAAAAGCATTTTTAAAATATTTAAATGTTATTTTTAATTAATTAAAGTATTTTAATTAATTAAAAATACATTTGGGGTTAGGGTTTGTTTGAGCTTGATTGCAAATTTTTATCATGTCATTTGCTTATGTTTTATTCATTTGCATCTCACATGTCCATAAAACCCTAATTTCTCATGTTCATTTGCATTCACCTTGCACATGCATCATTACATGAACTTGCCATGACATTTCATACATTCATATGTCATCTTAGACATCTTAGGACATGCTAGAACATTGCTTGATCATTTCTTCATTCATTTTCCATGTTTAGCATTCATTTCATTTCATAAACTTTCATGTGTTTTCAAACTTCAAAGCATGCCTCCTTGGCATCTCATCTTTGTATGATCACACATATGCATTTTGTATGGCTTTGCATCATCTTACATGACATTTGCATTGCATAAACACTTCTGGATTTGGTCATTTCATCTCATTTCACTTATGCTTTATACTTTATGCATTCATGCTAACATTTTCAGGTTTGGTAAGTTATTTTTGGAGGTGGATTTGCCTTCACCTCTCACATCTTCTTATCTCTTCCATTTGCATTTTATTTGTACTTGAAGTGAATTTGATTCACTTGTTCTCAATCTCTCTCACTTTATTTCTTTAAGTTACTTATCTTCTTCAGTGAAGTAAGTAACTTATTCTCTTGCTTCTTCCTCCTTTCATCCGCTTCTTCCATTGGTGGCTTCCATGAAGATCTTTCTTAAGCCTCATAAACCATAGGATATCCAAGCATGATAATAATTATGGTTGTGATTAGTCCCCCTTATATTTTTACCTTTGAGTCTCCTTGAGTCTCTCTTCTCATCTCAATAATCAGAGACTAAACTCTTAAAGTTGTAGGACTTTGGAATTAGGGTTATGCCTGCATCCTTCTCTTAGGATGGAGTCTATAACTTTAAACCTAAGTGTTAAACCTTTAATTTGTTTAAACCTCTTAATAAAATCACTTAATAATCATCAAGACTTTATCTTGTAACTTGGGCCTTACATTAGGGTTCTAATTCTTCCTTATGGTTAAGAAGGACTAACCCAAGTGTTTAATGGACAAGTCCCCCTCAAGTTGTCTTAAAAACCATAAAATCCATTTCTTAATCTCACCATTTAATTAAAATCCACTTAATAAAGGTTTTGTTATATAATGAATTTAATCCCTAACCATGGATTAAGTTGAGGTATCTTCCTCAACTTAAGTGTGCTCATCTATTATCCTTCTATTAGGATGGTGTAATGAGTTCACTAATCTGTGATTAGAGATTAAACTCATTACTTAACACTAAACAAAAACCCAAAAACATCTAAATAATCACAAGTAGGTTAATGGTCTTAATCCTACATCATCATGGTAATTAATTTGAGATTCTTATCTCATACTTAAGTAGGCTCATTATCCCTAATCAGGGAGGATATAATGAGTTTACAAGCCCTTGATTTAGGCTTAAGCTCATTAACTTATCCAAAACACCAAAAACAATAACAAAACTGAAAACACAAAAATAAACAATAATCGTCTCCTTCGGGATTCTTTTCTCATCACACTCATTCATAAACGAGAACTCGCTTCTTATGTCTAATGCAAGACAGTTAGCACTCGAGCCAGACGAGTCATACACTTGAGCATAGACAAGCAAGAAGTTCACATTCAATTTATCTTTCAGTCTCTTTGAGTCGAACTACGGTGTTCTGACTTCCTCATTGCACGAGAGGATACGTAGGCATAACTTAACTGTTATCGAACAAAAGTCTCTTTGTCTTCCCCCTCTTTCAGCATTCTCTTTTAAGCCTCAGTTCCTGAAAAATTCACCTTTTTGCATTGACACCTGTATATTTCATTCTCAGCTTTTGCACACAGATAGCACTTACACTACCCATTTAAACATAATCTTTTAAGCGTGGATCCCGTCGAGTACGACGGACAATCAGGGTGCTAATACCTTCCCAGGTTGTAACCAACCCCCTTTCTCAGTCTCTCTAGTTCGCAACCGTCTTATCCATCTTTTTCTAGGTTTATGCAGCATTACCTTTCCTTCGGGATAAAAATTCCTAGCTGGCGACTCTATTCATCTTCACCTTCATTTTCTCTTTTCGCCGACTGTTCGCGTTTGCACCGGGATGCAAATCTTCGGGAGCGACAACTTGGCGACTCTGCTGGGGACTTATCTTGCAACCAGGGTTTCTAGTTCTTTTTGTGGGTTTCTCCTAGCGCTTGTTTGATTTTTGTTTATGGGGGTGTTATATGCTACTTGTGCTTTTTGTTTATTGCTTTATTTATTGCTTTCTGTACAACTTTATTTATTGCTTTCATTTACTGTTTATATGCATTTCATATTGTTATCATCATATCATTTGTGTTGGATCGCTTGTTTATTTTGGTGGGAGGGATCATTGAGTGAGTAAGGTTCCATATCGGGGACCTGAGTGACACATAGGATAGAGTGGCTTCATATTCTTTTCCATTCCATTCCGGTCTGGTGCGGGAATATGAAACACGGTTCAGACATGGGTTTCTTCTTGAGAACTATGTGCTACAGATTTCCTATAGTACTAGGGCTATTTGGGAAGCCTGCTAAGTCTGGATGACCTTTTATGACCTTCAGCATCTGAGGTGCGTTAAAGGAGGATCCTTTATGGTTATTGTAAACACTGTACCTCCGGGTTAGAAGTGTTTACACTTCTCATAACTGATCCAAGTCTGAGGATCCTTGTTCTAGAACAATACATGTGAGGGGGTTGGGATGTTTACAGGTTTGCAGGAACCCTTGGCCTTATCATACCTTGTTACTCATTTTGTTAAGGTTGCATCATTTTGAACTGTTCTTGTGAAACCCTGGACTTGTGACTCTTTATTTGAGTCCCCACCTGGTTACTGGTTTTCTAAGCCTTCATCCGGACTTAGGAACACACATGGACCCTATCAAGGCAGATAACAGATCCGGCACTTGATCACAAAACCTTTGCATATCATTCTGCATACATCATTTTGCATCATTTAACATTTTTCTATTTGTTTTACAGGGTATCCACATCTTATCTTTGGTTTGATTTTGACCTGATCTGCTGCTCAAGATTCCTTCAGCTATCTGCACCAGCCTCTTCATCAGTTATCTTCCTCAGAGATTCTTCTTCAGTACCTTCTCTAGTTATCTTCATCAGTTTTCATCATTTGCCTTCATCAGTGCTTCTCCTCAGTCTTCTTCATCAACATCCATTGTCAGCATGGACCCCTCCAGGAAGAGCAACATCACCTATCATTTCTTTGAGCCCACTTTGACAGGAATCAGGAAGATGCAGGCACTCATCACTCCTGATCATGTCCCTTTATTCAGGGAACATTATTGTGGCATTATGGACATGATCATGGACCTGAATGCCTCCCAGAGGAGCATGATCCACACCTGTCTCCAGTTCTATGATCCTCCTCTCATATGTTTCACCTTCCCAGATTTTCAGTTGGGACCATTGATGGAAGAGTTCTCCATGTTGTTGGGTGTCCCTATCAGGAGAGGGATTCCCTTCAACCCTGAGATGACTGCTCCTAAGAGTGAAGATGTAGCTAAGGCTTTGCACTTGGAGTCCACCCTCATTGACTAGAACATGACCACCAGAGTTGGAATCCCAGGCCTTCATTTGGACTTCTTGGTTACTCAGGCCACCCTTCATGCTGCAGCAGGGAAGTGGAACATTGTTTGTGCTCTTTTGGCCCTCAGCATATATGGAGTCATCTTGTTTGCAGACGAGCCTAAGTTTGTGAGCAAGAGTGCTATCCACCTCTTCCTGTTGAGGAATCCAATCCCTACCTTGCTTGGAGACTTTTACTACTCAGTGCATCAAAGGAATGAGAAGCAGAGGGGAAGATTAGTCAGATGTTGTGAACCTCTCTTCTATTGTTGGTTATTGAGGCACTTGCCGAAGTCGGACACTTTCTTGAATCCTTATCAGCCAAGGAATTGGGCTAAGAGAATGATTGCCCTTACATCAGAAGAAATCAGATGGTGCATTCAGAGCACCAAGGGCAAAGATATCATCACCAGCTGTGGGCAGTATCCCAATGTATCCTTGATTTCAGTGAAGGGTTGCATCAAATAAAATCCTTTGCTTTTCAAAAGGAAATTAGGGTATGCCTTGGTACATCCACCAAGAGAACAAGACTTGATAGAGACCCTCTATTGTGACATCCAGCACAACCTTGCCACTGCCAGACAAGCTTCCTGGGCTTGGGACAATATTCAGACTAAGGGGACAGCTATTCTTGGCAAGTGCAACAATATATCTTCAGCTCAATATCTTGATTGGTCTCATGTCAGGGTGTAACACGGTGGGAGAACTGACTTTAGTTAAATGTTGCGGATAGTAAGAGTCGCCACCGACTTTTATTTTATCCAAAAGGAAAGGGCATAAAAGAACAGGAAAAACCTTAAAAAGATTTTGAGTTCGGGGGGTAGGTTATACAAAGGGAAGGTATTAGCACCCTTTATATCCATGGTTATCCATGGGCTCTTAGTTACTTAGCTCACTTTAAACTGTTTTGAGAAAGGTGTAGTGTGTGATAAAAAAATTCTAAGTACTTTATAATGATCCTCGTATGGATGTATATAAAGACTTTGTTTTGAAAATTTGTTTGAAATGTGAAATGTAATGAAGTATTTTGAAAAAGTGAGCAAGTACTTAAGAGGAACCTACCCTATAATAAGTATTTACTGTTCTTATATGTTCTTTCAATGGTAAGACTATTCCTATTATTAAGGAATAGGTAGTCATTACCTTGGATGTGTTAAGGGACATGTGAAGGGACATCTGAATTTAGGCAACTGTAAGGTGTCTTTAGCAATTCGTAGGGACTTATCATCTTTTTATTTCGAAGGGATAAGATCATTTATCGTAGGCAACCTCGAAGGGACTTGATCTTATAATTTGAAGGGACTTGATGATATTTTATGAAGGGACTTTGCTTAAGACACCTTACTTGACCTTATAATTAGGCAACATGAGAGGTAACCTTAGAAAGTGTAGGATGGCGATCAAAGATCGACTTACGTGTGTGAGTATTCATGTTCAAGTATTTATCTTATTTAATTAATTTTCTAAATTAATTTTAATCACAAACTTGTTATGCACACCCTATAGTTACTAACCACACAGTTAATATATTTACAATAAAAATAAAGCAAAAACATGAACCTAAACTATTACAAAGCTTTGGGATAGTTACAATATAATCGAGAAATATAAAAAATGATAAATAATAATAATAAATAAGCAATAATTTAAATGGTTAGTAATAATGAAATAATAATAATAAAAGGGTTAGCAAAAATATAAAGAAAAATAACAATCTAAGAGAAAATATTATTTTTTAAGTTAAATAAATGATTTAGAAAAATTTTAGAAGAAAATTATAACATAATAATAAACAAATAATAATTACTTAGAATAAAAAATGATTAATTATTTAATTAAGTTAAATATTAAAGTTAATAAAAATTAGGGTTAATAAAATTAGGGTTTAGGGAAAAAATTAAGGTTTATGAAAAAAAATTAAGGTTTATAATAAAAATGTAAGTTTTAAAAATAAAATAAAAAAAAGGATTATGTTTTATCTTTTAGAAATTAGTTTAATAATAATAATAAGGAAATTCAAAGAAAAAACATAATTTGATGAAAAAGGGAAAAATAAAGTTAGAGATACCCAAAATATTGGGGGTTTGCCCTTTTTGCTTCATTGGGTTCTTTGCCACTAGGACACCCATGTTTCTTCATCAAAATGCTCCAAACCTCAGTTTCTTGCCACTAGGTTGTGGGCCTGTATATGAATAAGTGTAACAAATACCTATTATATAATAAAAATGAAAAAAAAACATGTTAGTAAAACAAAATTTTCCAAGGTTGAGTTTTACAAAAGAAAATATATAAACAGTTTATATTAAAATAGCCTAATAATTAAATAAATCTAAGAAAAATGAATTATGAGAATTAATTAAATTAAAAAACATTTAAATGTTGATTAAGGTTTTTATAAAAAAAAAAGTTTGAGGTTTTAATAAACCTAAATATAAAAGTAATAATACTAATAAAAAATGCTAACCTAAATTTAATAAAAAAAAGATTTGTTAAAAAAAGTTAATTAAAAATAATAGGTTAACCATGTTTAAAAGATAAATTAAGGAAAAGAAAGAAAATGATGAAGAACCCATGTTTCTTTGCCAAAATGTTATGCCCAGGGTTTGAACCCAAACCCTTTTAATTCCAACCTCTGGAGAACCTTTACCATTGGGTCATGCGTGCCTGTGTTACTAAACATGCAAAACATATATTATATGATAAGGCGGATAAAGAATAACATAAAAACGAGTGGAAATAGGAAAATATTTACTTTAGAGAAAATTTTTGAGGTTAATCATGGTTAAAAGGATAAATCAATTAGAAAATGTGTTAATTAGAGAAATTAAAGGAAAATATGAAAGAAAAGCAGGTTTTTGCCCAAAATGTTGTGAGTGGGAATTGAAGTCACACCCTTGACCTTCCAGTTTCCAACCTTAGCCACTAGGCTATACGCAGTCCTCATTAATAAACCTCTTGACCTCTGAAATTTCCTGCGAAATTTGTAAAAACCCCAAATTTGAGCTTGAAACCCTAACGATGGTAGGATTCGGTTTTGGTCATGAAGCTTCGAATAATCAACTCAGAAAGCTTCTATAACATGAGACAAACAACGTTAGATAAACAAAATTGATTAAAATATCAAGAATAAATGAAATTAAAAAAACTAAAGAAAGCTTCAAAATTTTAATTCAGTTCATGCATTTTTGTATGAACTTGATAATAATGATGATGATGGGGATAGCTTTTTTTCTGAATTTCTTGACATTTGGTTCTTGCTCTTGGAGGCTAAATTTTTTTCTTTGTGTTTGTATGAGTTCTCTATATGTAGTATAACAAAATTAGGTTAAAAAACCACATCATATTTTGGACTTTTGGATAGTTAGAGATTGAAAAAGATATGTCTTTAAAATATTGAAAATTTGGATATATCATTGCTATTTTTGTATGATCTGAATTTGTATAATCTCAATCACTTCTAAATAGCCTTTAAGACTTTCTGGAACCAAAATCAAATTAAATATTCTTATTTTTATATTTTATTTAGATTTAAAATGATTTTTAATGTAAAAAATCATAATAAATAAAATAAAATGAATAAAAATATAAATAAATAATTTTTAATTCGTGCATGATGTCATGGAAGTGTTTGGATCATAAAAAAGCAAGCCCATTTGGTGAATTATGGTTTTAAGACCCCATTTGCTTCATAAACCTCTCAAAAATTCCCCAACTTTGCAAGAGCAAAAATCCCTCAATTTTAATGCTATGAAGGTGTTCTTGGACATTTTGGAAAGCTTGAAGAGTCCTATAACCAACCTCTTTGGTCTCATGTCCATATCGTTAACCATTCTAAAGTTATGCTCTTTGGAAGTTGTTGACTTTTTGTTGACTTTTAAAAGGACCTATAATGTCTTAGCTCATACCTTCCAAATGAAGCATTTTTGGGCTTGGCTTGTGAGACTCAAAGTTGTAGAGAATTCAATTTCCTTCAAAATGAGCTTTGGATGGAAAACATTTGATCAAGCATGTGAAATTTATGGCTGGTCAAAGTTTAGTTAACTTTTCCTATGAAAACCCTAATTTAGAAACTCCTGATTCTTGATGATCTGAAATCTCCTTGATGAATCATGACCAAAACTTGATCAAATAATGAATTTTACTTCATATACTTGATGTTGGCAAAAAATCATGAGGTTTGACTTTGATTTGACCACAGTTGACCTTAGTTTGACTTTTTAACTGCTTTGACTGATTTTAACCTATCTGATCATCTGACTGAGCAAATCCTTTGGGAAAGTCTTGAAACTTGACATGGGGATTCTTGAACACATATAAGATGCTATGAAGCTCACTTGAAGTCTTGGAAGTCCATTTATCTTGATAAAAGTCAAAACCCTAGTTTAAGATGCATTGCTTAGGAGGATGCATTGTCTGAGGGAATTGTCAAACTTGTCAACCAATTGTGAACTTTGTGAACCTTGTGAACCTCATGAGATGTCTTGTGAACCTTGTGAACCGTGTGAGCCTCTTAGTACACAATGACTTGTCTTGTGGAGGGCAAATTTTGGGGTGCAACACAGGGGACAGATAACCCGCATGCCATTCACCATAAAGGATGTGCCTGGACCATCAGCAGTGGAGCCTGCAGCTACTGTCAGTTTAGAGGAGTTTGAGAAATTGAAGGAAAGGAATACTCAGCTCTCTGAAGCTTTGAAGAAGACCCTCTGGGAGAGAAATGATATTCGTTTGGACAACAAAAGGTTAGAGAAGCTTCGGATTGAGCACATGACCAAGATTGAAAAGACGGATGATTACATCAGAAGGGCTAGGGCAAGGGAGTTAGTATTGAAGAATGCTTGCAAAGAAGCCAAGAATCAGAAGGCCAGTGCTGAGCATTATTTAGAGGAGAGTCAGGCTATATGGATCAAGATCACTGAGTCTTATGCACAGGAAGATCAGAGGACCCAAGCTAGGATAGAGCAGCTGAAGGCTAGTGATAAGAAGAATCAGGAGGCCTTGTTAGCAGCACATAAGGAGATATCTGAGTTGAAGCTCCAAGTGGGGTTGAAGAGATCAAAGGACCAGGATAAGCACTAGAAGTTGACAAGTGCCATTGCCACCAGGAACCTTCTTATCAGGACCATCACAGAGCACCCAGTTGGCCTAGTGACTGAGGCTTTCCTAAAGGAAGTCAGAGAGGATGATTATGGATTGGATGTTTGATTCCCTTGTTTGTACTTCATTTTGATTGTATTTTTGTTGTTGTATTTTGACCCATCATGGGGACTTTGTTATAATCAAACTTTGTACCTTTACATTTTTGTAATATATGGTTTGTATTATTTCATGGGTTTTATCTCTCTTCAACATCATCATTCCTCGAGGTTTGGAAGGTCAAAACCAAATAACCAAACCGGATACCCTTGGAAGACAAATAGGCATCCTGCATTGCATACTAACCTCCTTTCTTTGTTTTGTAGGTTTTTTGTTTTTGTTGTTGTTTCTCACTTTGTTGTGATTTCAGGAAACATTGCTCGTAGAAGAGTGTTCCCCATCAATAGAGTGCACCGGTATCCGACAAGAAACAACCTTTCGGGCTTACAAATGGATCAGGTTCAACAAGATCTGACAGACGTGAGAACCCAAATGGCCAATGAAAGGACTGAGATGAGGGCCCAAATGAACCAGTTTATGGCAGTGATGATTGGGTTGGCCCAGAGCCAGGAGAGACTGAGGGAGTTAGTCGAGCGGTAAACTCCCGAAGAAAACCACCCAGGTACAGGGGGTACAAGCAACAACAATCACATACAGCCTCGTACTGATCCCCCAGAGTTTGGACCTCATCTGAACCCAGACATCAATGCTATAAGAAACGCCCAAGAAGAAAAATTTACTGTGGTTGGGGCAGGAGACGAAGTCTATGATCGTCGGTTGGACGAGATAGTAGAAAATCTAAGGTCTTTGGAGTCTCAAAACTCTCTGGGTTTTTATGTCATGGATATGGGACTTGTGGAAGGGGTTAGAATTCCTTACAAATTCAAACCTCCATGTTTTGAAAGATACAATGGTACTTCCTGCCCTCATACCCATCTACAGTCTTTCTTGGGAATATTGAAAGCCTACACCATGGATGAAAAACTGTGGATGTTTTATTTTGAGGATAGCTTGATAGGGGCGTCCCGGGAGTGGTACTCTCATTTGACCAGGGCCACAGTTAGGAATTGGAAAGACTTGGCCGAGGCCTTCATTCATCAATATCAATATAATCTGGACATGGCTCCAAATAGAACCCTTCTGATGGGAATGTCACAGTCTTCCCAGGAAAGCTTTAGAGAGTACGCCCAAAGATGGAGGCAATTAGTTGCTGTTGTTCAACCCCCGATGTCAGAAAGAGAAATGGCAGATATGTTCATAAATACCCTCCAGGGGACTTATATTGATAGATTGGCTGCATTCTCTTCCACTAGCTTTACAGATGTGGTTATAGCTGGGGAAAGAATTGAGAGTTTATTGAAAATGGGAAAGATTTATGACAACGGCGCCAGTTCGAGCAGTCCAAGGAAACCATTTGCAGGGCCCCGCAGATCCAGTGAAACAAATGCTATACATATGGGAAGAGGAAGACCCCAGTACCTGCCAAGATCAATTGTCGCCGTTACTATTCCTACTCCACCTCCTCAATATACTCAACAACCACAACATTTTCCTCAATAGCCGCAGTTTCCTCAACAAAGATCATACATCAACAACAATAACCAACAACAACGCCCTTTCCAGTAGCGGCCATCTCAGATCAACAGGGTGATTGACCCTATATCAATGCCATATGCCACCCTGCCTCCACAACTCCTAAAGCTTAACCTTGTCGAGTTAAGGACATTGGCTCCACCAGATCCTCAGAACCTTCTAAGAAATTACGACGTCAACGCCAAGTGTGCTTTTCATTCTAATGCACCTGGTCACACCACCGAAAAATGCAGGGCTTTGCACATGAAGGTCCAGGATCTGGTCGATTCAAAAGCCCTAAATTTTGCACCACCTCCTAATGTCACGAAGATTCCTATGCCCAACCATGGTGGGCCAAGAATAAATGCAATAGAGGAGGGCTTACCCATGAATTTAATTGAAGATACTGCAATTATTCAAACACCTCTGGAAGAGGTTAAAGCTCATCTTTTAAAATGCCAGGTGTTTCCAGGTTGTGAGGCCTGTTGTGAATCTTGCAAGGTTTCCGTCAATGGGTGTGCAAGCTTGAGGAATGGCATCAATGACTTGATCAGAGAGGGTATTCTGCAAATAACAATAACCGCTTCTACAACACCATCAACTCCTTTTTCAACAACAAGTATTTCTCTTACAACTACAAAGACAATTGTTCCTACATACTCGTCTACAAAATCAGCAACCACCTCTTCCATCACTTCAACAAACAACAGTTCAATCGCATCCACTTCTACAACTACAGCAACCACCAACAACGATGTCTCCACCGTCACCATCTATTACGACCCTGCAACGGTCCCTGTTTCCAACAACTATCAACAACTATCTCAACAACAATTTCAACAACAATCGAGCTTTAGTCAATCACCACCAACATCAACCAGAAGTCATGTCACCATCTTTTATGATCCACAAACAATAACGGTCCCTACCTCTACTGCAGTTAGCCCAGTCACCATCACGGTGTCGGGGCCCATTCCATATGATAAAGACAATGATGTACCATGGTGTAACACGGTGGGAGAACTGACTTTAGTTAAATGATGCGGATAGCAAGAGTCGCCACCGACTTTTATTTTATCCAAAGGAAAGGGCATAAAATAACAGGAAAGACCTTAAAAGATTTTTGGGTTCGGGGGGTAGGTTATGTAAAGTGAAGGTGTTAGCACCCTTTACATCTATGGTTATCCATGGGCTCTTAGTTACTTATCTCACTCTAAACTTTTTTGAGAAGTGTAGTGTGTGATTAAAAATTTTCTTAAGTACTTTATAATGATCCTTGTACGGATATATATAAAGACTTTGTTTTGAAAATTGTTTAAATTGTAAAGTGTAATGAAGTATTTTGAAGGAAAGTGAGCAAGTACTTAAGAGGAACATACCCTAATTTGAATCTTTACTGTTCTTAAATGTTCTTTCAATGGTAATACTATCCCTATTATTAAGGAATAGGTAGTCATTACCTTGGATATTATAAGGGACACGTGAAGGGTCATCTGTGTTTAGGCAACTGTAAGGTGTCTTAGCAATACGAAGGGACTTATCATCTTTTATTCGAAAGGGACAAGATCATTTACGAAGGCAACATTGAAGGGACTCGATCTTATAATATTGAAAGGGACTAGATGATTTATTCATGAGAAGGGACTTTGCTTTTAGACACCTTACTTGACCTTTTTATTTAGGCAACATGAGGGATAACCTTAGGAAGTGAGATGGCAATCAAAGATCGACTTACGTGTGTGCGTGTATAAATTCAAATATTTATCTTATGATTAGTGACCTAAATTAATTTTAGAGCAAATAGGTTATCACTCCCTATATTTACTAACCAAAGCAATAATATTTATAAAACATAAAGCAATCATAAACTACGACTATTACAACGCTTTTACAGTTACATGATAATAAAAACAAATTAAATAATAAATATATAATAAAATAAGCAATTAGATAAAAGGTTAGTGATAAAATAATTAAGAAGAAAAGGTTAGTAATAATATACAAAATATATATAACTCAATTAAGTATTTTTAGATTTAAATAAACAACTTTTAAAGAATTTTTAAGATGAAAATAAAAAGGATATACTAATTTATTTACAAAATAAAGCATGATTAATTAGTTAATTATATACATTAAAAAAATTATCAAGTTTTAATATTTAAGCAAAATAATTAAAGTAATAAATTAGGGTTTTAAAAAAATTAGGGTTTTTAGAAATTAGGGTTAGAATTTAAAAAAAAAAGAATTAGGGTTTATAATTTAATTTGCAATATTAATTTAACTATTTAAAGAATAAATATATAATATATACATATTTTAATTTAAATAAAAGAAACTAGGATTAAAATTTTCTGAAAAATAAATTAGAATTTTTTTATAGAAAAAATATGAAGTTATACATATATATTTACATATTATTATTTGAATATATTTTATTGTAATTAATTATAAAACAATAATATTAAAACAGAATAATTAAAGTAAACAAAAATCAAAACTTACCTGGGGCAGGGATTGAACCCACGCCCTAGGCTTTGCATCCCTTGGACCAGC